>CM050508.1:32278750-33490000 GCA_027563665.1 Antrozous pallidus
CTCGTGTGAGGATTGAAAAAATTGTTTTAAACAAATAAACATGTACTTGAACTGTACAGAGAGGTGGATGTGGGGAGAGGACAAGAGAGAGCAAAGGACAGGGGTTTTCCACCACACAAGCAAATAATTTCCTTTGCTTGAGCTCGTTTGAGTTGGGTTTCTGTCACTCACACCCAGGGACACCAGGACACCCTGCCTCAGCCACAGGCCTGGGTCCACGCACAGGATGCTCTAACACATCCCACCCTTTCCCACTCTTTAAACACCTGAACCCTCTGCTTCCTCAACTGCCACTTGCTTCATTAGAAAAAGTGAATTCCTCAGCTCTCCCGGTCCCTGCCTCCAATTTCCCCCAGAGCTGCCTCCCCATTCTGTTGTCCCGCTCCCCAGGCTCACAGGAGGAAGTGTCCCTCTGCTGGCCCTTGCCCACGGCTGACCACGGGAGCTGGGATTGGAGGGCACAGTGCCCATCTTTCCCAGACCTGCCTGTACGTCAGAATCGTCTGGGAACCTGGAAAAATACAATTTCCCAGGTCCCAGCAGTCCCGCAGGCAGCCCGGTAATTCTGATTTTGAAATATCCTAATGGTGAGGCTTAGGGCAATGTCACCTTCTTAGTTGCTGGGTCAGTCTTGGCTCGATCCGGATTTGCCCACAGAAGAGCACTTGGGATGTCTGGCAACAGGGTGTGTCCACTGTGTTGCTCATATGCAAATCCTGAAAGGAGACTCTTCAACTCCCCCAGCCTCTCGCCCTTGTGACTGGGGCTTCTCTTTGACCCAACCTGCACCTTGGGTGAGGGCACCTCCCAGACTTTAAACCAGACCATCCTTGCTTTGAAAACCCTTCCTCCCAGCCCCCTGAGCTCCTCCCCTCCCCCCACCTCTCTGCTAGCTCCTCTGGGCCCTTTCCTCTTCCTCCTTTGTGTGCTGCTCCCCGCCCTCCCCTCTCCCCCCTATTCCTTCCTCCCCCTCTTTACTAGTTCCTGGGCAGTCCCTCCCAGGGAGCCCTGCAGAAGGGTCAGGTTCTCTACAGTGGATATGGGTGACCTCCAAGGACCAGAGGTAGGAGGTCACCCCATACCTCCTTTCCCCATGATATATTACACTGAACCCCCACTTAAAGCACCTATCAGCAAGAAGCACAAAACAGACCGCCCACCACTGCCCAGGAGCCCTGGGGAGCCCCACTCTCTGTCGCAAAAGCATCTTTGGGCAAATTCAAAGACATAATAGTCAAAAGCTGGCTAATCCTCCAATCAGATCATTGTATGGGATGTCCTGGACCAATTAGGGAGAGTTTTGGGCCCAGGACACTGCTCTGCTGAGTTGTTCAGATTCAGGCAGAGGGGCCTATACAGTATTTCTTGCCTGGCACCCATCTTCAAGGACATGCTTTTCACTAAAGGGAGGTGGCTTCTGACACTGCCGGGCCAATTGACAGACCCTCTGGTGCAAGTGTAGCCACCCACTTGTCATGGCTGCCCTGGCATGCGGACTTCTGCTCAGGGCAGGTCTCCACCAAGGCCCCTGCCCAGCACCACTGAGTGCCCGCCTCTGCCGATGGTACTCTCTCGCCAAGGTGCCAGGGCTCCTCACACCCAGCTTTCTGGTTCTCTCTCCCCCAAGTCAGCCCCACATTGTCTGGTTAAGGGATGACCGAGAGCAACCTCTGGCCCATCAGATGTCTCCCCACAGCCAAGGGCAAGGCATGTCCTTGGTCCCAGGTGAGCACCAGTTCCTCCAACGTTGTGGCATCGAGCAGGCTGGCTGCTCTTAAACCAGCAGGGTCTGGATTATCCCAAGTGGTTCTGGAGGATATGCGGTGGCTGACTTAGAGACTGTGAGAACAACGATGGGGAGGAGAGAGGGAGGGGGAAAGGGGGCTGGAAAGAGAGGTGCAGGGAAGAGAGGGAGGAGGAGAGGAGGGGGCAGGGGAGGGAGAGGGGAGGAGCTTCCCCAACATCAGGCCTCCCTGAGTTTTCTTGTCAAGGGCAGAATCTCAAACTAGGGGGCTCAGAGGACCCAGTGACACCTCACTCTGGGACTCCTGCCTCCCGCCCAACTAGCTTTTCCCATCCCCCACCCTCCCTCCTTAGGTCACACACCCCTTCCCCACTCCCCACCCCCCACCTCCCAGATCTCCAGGTTCTGTAGCTTCCATCTGTCTGGGTTGTGGGGCAGGACGGTTTCCATCAACAGATGATCTCCCCCTTCCCATTGGCCCTGCTCAACCACCAGCTGTGGTTTAGACAAGCAGCAGGGATCTGCTAGGGCTCTGCCCAAAGGGAGGCCCGACAGCCAGCCGGGAGCCCGTCAGACTGACTGAAAGTTGAGTGGGCCTAGCCTGTCCCACATCCCCCACCCCCAAACCTCAGTCAGGGGCTGAGGAATTAACTGTCATCCATTCCCCAGTCCGAGCTCCACCTAGGCACAGGTGAAGTGAACCCATGATGGCAAACTGCCCCTCTCAGTGAACCAGATTCCACTGACAAACACCCAGTGGACCTTGGGCAACTCCCCCCATCACCACCTCCTTGAGCCCTGGTGGGTGCTTTGGCCTTGTGGGTTAGGTTATTAATATTAACAATAATAATATTAATAGCAGCCAGCCTGCCGGATGCCACCATGTAGGAGATGCCAATCTGTGTGTTTCATGTAACCGGTGCTCACAGGAAATTGAGTCTCAAGGAGATAAGCCACCAGCCCCTAATGAGAGCCAAAAAGTACAGAGCTTTCCCCTCTGGTCCCCAAACCTGGGCTAAAACCCCTTCCCAGGGAATAGCTGTGCCTGCCCCTCACCAGGACCTGAGGAGACCCCACAGCTTCTGGGCGAAAGGTCAGGGCTGAGGTAGGGTGCGCTGTCCCCAGCCAGGCCTGGCCCTAGCCCTCCCTGAAGGTCACACTTCCAGGGTGAAAGGTGAGAACCCAGAAACTGGGCAGTGAAGTCCCTGGTGCCCCGTGGGACAGGCGGTCAGTGGGGATATGAGTGGAAAGGTGTCGTTCCCGGGGTTTTCCTGTGGAATTCTTCCTGGAAGTCCCTTCGCATTCCTTGATTAGAGCTCACAACATCCATGAAAATTCTGTCGCACCTTGGATTTCTCCACCCTCTCTACAGAGCCCTGGAGTCTAAAGTCAAAGGCTCATGGGGCTTCAGGAGCCTGGGTCCCAGCTTCAAAGCAGCTCCAGTCTCTGCTGCCCCTGAGAGCAGGCCCCAGAGCCAGGCAGGCTTCCTGGGTTTGCTCCTTAGTTATGGAACCTGCGTTTCCTCCTTTGTAAAGTGGGAATAACAACAGTATATGCTGCTAGAGTCAGCTGAGGAGCAGCCCAGAGTCGTGCTTGGCATATTTTAACTGCTTGATGAATGTTAGCTGCTACTCACTGGGCTGTGAAATGCTTCCGCTTAATTCTCCCGGCATTTTTCAAGGTCCGTATGGGACCTCAACATGGAAGGACCAGCACAGACATCTGGGAGAGAGCGGGACAGAGGGAGATTTTACCTTTTGATGATTCTGGAAGTCACCTGGGTGGCAACACCCCTCATCCCTGGCCCGGCTCAGCCAAGAGGGCCCCCCGCACCCCAAGCCTGTCCAGGGCAGCCCACCCCGAGGAGGAGCGGGTCTGGCGCACACACAAATGGAATGATAAAGGCTGGCGGACAAAAAGGGTTTTGAGTGAACTGTTTGCTGATGGATGAAAAAAGGAGGCGGCTGAGCGGGGCAGGCAGGCCGTCCCTTGGTGGAGAAGGGGAGCTCCCCAGGCGGGAGGGGCACACTTGGAGGGCGCTGCTGCCTGGGGGTGCGGAGAAGGGTCCCCAACGCCGGCCTGCCTCTGCGCCCCACCCTGGACAAGTCCGAACGGAGCAGAGGGCACGGCCTCCCCCGGCTGCTCCGGGCTGCGGGCGGTCGGAGATGGATGGCGCCCAGGTTCCCACGCACCCGGATGGGTTGGCGCCTCCTGGGCAGCTCCGCCGGGGAAGCCGCACACCCGGGGCCAAGTCCCGACCCAGCCCCCCACGCTCGGGCCGAGGGACCGTGGGCGACGCCGCGCGCTCTGCAGCCTCGGGCTCCGCGGCTGAGAAATGGGTGGCTCGACCGGCCGCGGCGTGGCGGGCTGGGCGCACCGCAGGCTCCGGGGATCGGCGGCGCCGAAGGGGTTAACGCACCTGGGCCGCCGCCCTCCGGGCCCTCCCCCGGGGGCCGCGAGAGCAAAGTCTGGGCGGGGGCGCCGCCCTGCCTCGCCCCCGCCCGCCCCGTCCCTGTCCCCGCCTGCCATCCCCGAGCTGCGCGCCCGGAGCAGCCACCCGCGCTCCACTGCACCGTCGCCCCGGCCCGGGCCGCCATGTCTCTAGGGTGAGTGGGGACCGGGGGGCCGTCGGGCCGGGGGGCGGGAACGCCGAGCTGCCCGCGTCCCGGAGGTTGAGGGGGAAGGGGAAGGGGACCGCAGAGTCGCCCGCGGAGATGCCGCGCTGGGTGTCCGGGGCTGGCAGCAGTTTCCCGGGACGGACGGGCTCACGCGGCGGGGGCCCGGGATGCCCGAGGCGCCTGGACCCGCTCGGCGGCCGGGGACGTGGAGCCCGTGCGCTCAGCCCTGCCCCCGAGGGTCTCCTTCCTCCCGGCCCGCGCATCTGGGGCGACCCCCGTCCTCTGCCCCCAATGGCTCTCCTTCCTCCCGGCCCGTGCGCTTCTCCCTTCCCCTCCTTTCCCCTCCGCTTCCCTCCTCTCCCCTCCTCTCCCCTCCAATGAAGGACTTTTTCCTACAAACCCAGTGGACGGTGCAGGTGAACCCGGCCTGTGGTGGAGGGGCCTCCCCTGGGGTGCCCCTCCTGGGGTAGGGTATGAGGGGCTTCCTTGAAACCCCCTGGGCTGGAGAACCAAGCACTCTGCTCCCCCCACCCTCCCAGGGTCAGCCTTAGATCACACACCCCCAACCCAGTGCCTGAGGTGACCCAGTCTTCCCTCCACTCCATGCACAGGAAACCTTGGGACCACTTGGGAAAGTGTCACCCCCATGTCTCCACAGGAGAGACCAGAGCAGGTGGCCTGGCCTCCCCCAGATTGTGAGCTGAGGAAAGAGGGTCCTGAGTCCAGCTTTCCTGGCAACACTCTAATTTCTGCTTCTGAAATGGGTGGGATAGGGGCTCCTGGGCAAGCAGGGTCGGAAGGTGGAGGTCCGAATGTGTTCCCCTCTCCCCTCCCTTGGGCAGTACAGCATCTCTCCTAGTGTGATGTGAAGGAAGGTGGGGGCCAGACTGGGGGCTTAGAGGGCCCCCAGTGGTCATGCTAGATGCCCTGGGCTTTTAGTTTTGTTGGGTCAGATGGATGGGTTGGAGGGAAGAGGGACAGGCTTCTTCAGTCCCAAGTTAGAGCCTGCTCCCCAGAGCCCCCGCATAGTATAGAGCTTTCGGCCGCAGAGCAGGCGTCCCTGCTCCTCCCCTGGTTCACCGGGATGGTGCCCAGGAAATGAAAGTGATGGTCTCTGCTCCTCCCCTGGTTCACCGGGATGGTGCCCAGGAAATGAAAGTGATGGATCGAGGTGCCTTCCTTGGGGGAGGGGTTGGCAGCAGGCTAAAGGTCTCCCAGAGGCAGTCCCTGTAGAACTGCCGATCCCTGACTGCACACACCCTGCCTTGCCGGGCGCTTTAGCTAGAACTCCAGTCCACGATGTCCCCATTTCAGGGAAGAAGAAATCGTGGTTTGAAGAGGTTAAGGGAACCCCATCACAATCATTAGCTTGTACAAGGCACCTGCTCCACAGTGCTCTTCTTAAGCCAGTGGTTCTCAACCTTCCTAGCGCCGCGGACCCTTCAGTACAGTTCCTCATGGTGTGGTGACCCCAACCATAACATTATTTTCGTTGCTACTTCATAACTGTAATTTTGCTACTGTTGTGAATCGTAACGTAAATACCTGTGTTTTCCGATGGTCTTACATCTGTGAAAGGACCGTTCGACCCCAAAGGGGTCGCAACCCACAGGTTGAGAACCGCTGCTCTAGGCTGTGCGGCGCCTTGGTCTTGGAGGGGAGGAGTCAGGGTGGGAGAGGAAGCAGAATCCTCCTCCGACCCACACCCAGGACCCATTGCCCAGCTGGGAATACACTTCCACACCGGGGCTTCTGGAAGGACCAGGGGATTCATCTTTTCTCTGTTCTCCCCCGCCCCCGCCCCCAGGAAGAGACTTGTCTACAAGAGTGTGTGCCTGGCCCTGGCCCTGCTCGTGGGCATAGCCGTCTTCCAGCGCAGTCTGACCCCCAGTCAGTTTCTGCAAGAGCCCCCACCACCCACTCTGGGGCCACAGAAGGCCCAGAAACCAAGTGGACATCTGGTGAACCCCAATGACTTCTGGAAGACATCGAAGGATTTGGTCTCCCCCGTGCTCGTGGCCTCCCGGGGCCCCCCGGCCTGGGATGTGACCGCCACTAACTGCTCCGCCAACACCAACTTGACCCAGCAGTCCTGGTTCCAGGGCCTGGAGCCGCACTTCCAGCAGTTTCTGCGCTATCGCCATTGCCGGTACTTCCCCATGCTGCTGAACCACCCGGAGAAGTGCCAGGGCGACGTCCACCTGCTGCTGGTCGTCAAGTCGGTCATCACGCAGCACGACCGCCGGGAGGCCATCCGCCGGACCTGGGGCCAGGAGCAGGAGTCGGCGGGCAGGGGCCTCGGAGCCAGGCGCACCCTCTTCCTGCTGGGCACGGCCTCCAAGCAGGAGGAGCGCGCCCACTACCAGCAGCTGCTGGCCTACGAGGACCGCCTCTACGGCGACATCCTGCAGTGGGACTTCCTGGACAGCTTCTTCAACCTGACCCTCAAGGAGATCCACTTCCTCAAGTGGCTCGACATCTTCTGCCCCAACGTCCGCTTCATCTTCAAGGGCGACGACGACGTCTTCGTCAACCCCACCAACCTGCTGGAGTTTCTGGCCGACCGGCGGCCGGAGGAAGACCTGTTTGTGGGTGACGTCCTGGAGCACGCGCGGCCCATCCGCAGGAAGGACAACAAGTACTACATCCCGGGGGCCCTGTACAGCAAGGCCAGCTACCCCCCCTACGCCGGGGGCGGCGGCTTCCTGATGGCCGGGGGGCTGGCCCGGCGCCTGCGCCACGCCTGCGACTCCGTGGAGCTCTACCCCATCGACGACGTCTTCCTGGGCATGTGCCTGGAGCTGCTGGGCGTGCGGCCCGTGGCCCACAAGGGCTTCAAGACCTTCGGCATCTCGCGGAACCACAACAGCCGCATGAACAAGGAGCCGTGCTTTTTCCGCTCCATGATGGTTGTGCACAAGCTGCTGCCCGCCGAGCTGCAGGCCATGTGGGGGCTGGTGCACAGCAACCTCACCTGCTCCCAGCGGCTCCGGGTGCTCTGACCCCGGCGGACAGCGGCGTCCGCTGGAGCTGCAGCGCCAGGGCGGGCGGAGTGTTGGTCCCTGCGGGGGTCCGTGAGGGTCTGGATCTGGGCCTGCTGTGCTCCCGGGTGTGGGGGGCGCAGGCAGCCGGGGGGGTCTCCCTCCGCGGACACTCCAGAAAGCGGAGCTGAGGCGCAGGAACGTGGGGACCGGCCCGCGCTGGAGAAGGTGCTCCGGGGTGCGAGGCTGCTGGCAGCCCTCCTAACGGCCCGTTGCCTCACGGGGACCCTCTGACCTGGTGGGAGGCCCCGGTGGCCTCTGAAGGAACCCTATGCTCAGGTACCTGGGCGAGGCCAGGCCCTGGATGGCTCCGTGGCTGCCCTCTTCCTTCACAGAAGGTTCTTCTCCTGTGAAATGCCTCGCTCCCCCTGCGGGCCCAGGCAACCTTTTCAGGAGAAGCTCAATCCCGTGCAGACTCGCAGTCCCCCCGACCCGCTCCGTGCTCCTGGGCCTCCCGGAGACAGAGCCTCAGAACCCCCTGGGCTCACCCTCCCTCCCCGCCAGGCCTGCCTGTTGTTGGCTGCGCAGCCCCCTCTGCTCCCAGGGGGCTTGAGTCCTGGCCGCGTCCGGTGATGCTCCGACGGCCCCTGTCCGGAGGAACCTGCCCCCCTGACTACCTCAGCGATCCCCAGAGCCTCCGGGTGGCAGCCCCCCCTCCCCCCCGACGCAGGGCTCTGCCCCAAGTCACGGTGCTGCCCGACCAACCCCAGCCACGGGCCCTCCTGCGCCCCACTGAGGTCTGACCCTGGAGGTGGACACACCTCTATTACTGTGAAGTTCTATTTATGGAGAATGTGGAGGAAGACGCGCCAGGCCTCAGGAGATGGCGGTGTCCCTCCCGGCCCTCATTCCAGCAAGACGCCTCCTCCCCGGGCCACCCTGACCCACGCCCAGGGCACCCCGGTGCCTGGCACAACCCCCTCCCCCCCTCCGAACCCGGCTGCCCCAGGGCCCGACAGACCAGCGTTTACTCCTGAGAAGGAGAGGAGTGTCCCTGTGGGTGCCCCGCCCAGGTTCAGGGGGCCTTGGGGGCGGGTGCAGAAGGATGTCACCTCGAATCTCGAATCTCGGGGTAAAGTCACCTGGGAAAAGAGTGAGGAATTGACTGTTTTCTCAATAAAAGGGGATTGGGGTTTTTTTCTGCTGTGAAACTTCCTGTTCCCATTCCCATCAGAGGGCCTCTCTGGGGCCAGGTTGCCAGAGATTTCTGAAGACACAGCTGTTCCTTGTTCTTGGCTGGTGGGCACACAAGGACCTCTTGAAGGGCCTTTGAGGGAGGTGAGTGCCAGGATGGAAGGAGAGGCCACGGGGCTGGAGTCAAGATGTTCCCTGGACTCTGTGTGTGTGTGTGTGGGGGGGGGGGGGGGGCAGGGGGCAGAGTGGGGCGGTTTGAGCTATCAGCTCATTCCCACGGAGGCAACGCCAGAGCTGATAATGAGGCCGATGTTACAGGCAGTGGGGTTGGGTGGGGGCGTGCAGGGGCTGGTGGGCTCCCTCGTGGCCCTTCTTGATAAGGTTAACCAGAAGCACTGAAACAGTGGCTGGTGGGGGGCCAAGGCGGGGGTCTGGTGTTGGGGGAACCGCACAGTGTGGCCTCAGCCATTTACCTCCAGGGTGGGGAGGGCAGCCACCCCAGAAGAGAAGGGTCCTGGGCCTGCAGTCAGTGAGCAGCATATCCCTCCCTGCCTGTGCCCAGCTCAGTCCTTGCAGGGTGGGCCTGGTGCCCCAAGAGAGTCAGTCATTCATGGCTCGCCCCCAGGTGAGTGATAGAAATGGCTGGATCCTAGCACAACACATCTTAGAGCGGAGAAGGAGGCGCTAGGCTAAATGGACGTCATCCTGGCGGGGAGCCTGGGTCTAAGCCCTTGGAGAAGAAGGGAACATTGTTGCAACTATTTCTTCCTCCTCAGCACAGATCCCCACCTTGGTCATCTGGCAAGGGGATTTGCAGGGCCCCTGGTTTTAAAAAATTAACAATTTCAAGATCACACAGCTGAGACCCGGCCCGTTTGGCTCAGCGGCGGAGTGTCGGCCTGAGGTCTGGGGGTCCCGGGCTCCGCTGCGGCTAAGGGCCCAGGCCGGGGCTGCAGGAAGGAGGTGGCCGATGAAAAATTCTCACCATGGATGTTTCTGTCTCTCCTTCCCCCTCACTGAAATCAGTAAAAGTATTTTTTTTAAAAAGAGAGAGATCACTACAGCTGGCTGAGAGTTAAGTCACAGCAGGCCCTTCGAAGGTGGGCCCTTGTGACTGCACACACCCTGTTTGCCCGTCACTCACCCCCTGAAGACAGGCCCTGCCCTCACCCCCCTGCAGAAAGCAGAGTGAGGCTTTGGGGCCTCTTCCTGGAGTCGAGTCGAGTGAGGGCAAGAGCAGGAAGGACGGCCAGGGGACCGTGTGACTCAGACAGCTCTGGACTTTCCCAGGTTTATGTGTTAGGTCCGATCAGGGGGCGGCCTTGTGTTCAGCTGCCACCTGAGGAGGAAAGCACTAGCTGAGGGGGGGTGTCTGAACGCTGCTCCCCAGAGGCTGGGGCTGGGTGTGTGCCCTTTCCCCCGGGCTGTCCCCAGCCTGTCCCACTGATGGGAACTTCCTCAGCCTCTGCCCGTGGGGGGCCTTGCTCCTGACCCCATTTCAGACCTCAGGGGTCCAGGCCTAGGCTGGCAGAGAGGAATGGGCACCAGCTTAGCACAGCCAAAAGGAAAGAAAGGCAGGAGCCCACAAGCAGGCCAGAGTAACAAGACTCCCAGCGCAAGTTGGGGAGCAGGCAGGCTTTACCCCTAGTCCTGACAGTGTGCCTGCCCCTTGAAGGAACAGTGGGCATTTGTCTTGTGGAAGAGAATGGAGGGACAGGCCAGGCTGGGGACACATGGGACAGCCCAGAAGTACGAAATAGTGGGGGACAGGAGGGACGGCCAGCTGCGGACAGTGCTGGAGACGGGAGAGGCTGGACTGTGGCGTCCCTGTGAGAGAGGCTCGCCTTGCTAAGAGTTAGGGTGCTTTCTGCAGGCATTGAGGGGCCATCACAGCTTCCAGGGAAGAAACAAGAACAGATGGAATCCTAGGAACCTGTCCACACGGTGGCGCTGTGGAGCCCACACCCCAGTCCAGCATTGGGAGCCTGGGAGGCAGCCCATCCCAACTCCCAGGAACCTCAGACTGAGAACAGAGAACATGGCCCCGAGGCCTGCCCATCACTGTCCCCCCCCCCCTCCCCCCCCCGCCCCGCTGTCTCCTCAACAGGAAGGGGGTGCGACGAAAAATGAGGCTAGTGACTTCCTGGGCACTGCCCACCCTAAGCCTAAGCCAGATACCCCAGCCGACTGGCCTTCTCCTGGCCCTCCCACCCCCGCTGGCTCTGGTCTCCTCGGGCCGCCCAGGAATGCCACCTGGCTCCTCCGTAGAGAGCCCTGGCCTTCCTTCCCGGTTTACCGTGTTGGTCTGATCAGATCATTGAGTCGACACTCCCTCTCCTAGGCCCTGATCTCAGACCCTTTTGCTTACACCGCCTTTCACTTGCTAAGACCATTACCGATCCCTCCGGCCGTCCCAGGATCCAGACCCCCCAGAGAATCTCCGCCCAGGAAAAGCCCGCCGCTAAGCCTTTAAACTCTCTGGTTCCCCTCCCTGGGTGCTGGCGCCATTTGGGGGCTCAGCCCATCTGGTTTTCCAGGTGACCTAATAAATGTATAATTCTTTACCACTTTGGCCTCGTGCATTCCTCCTTCAGCGACCCTAACATATTGAGGATTATCTTGGGAAACAGACACAAAGGGCATTCTGGAAGTTTCCAGAATCTTCAGTATTTACCATCTTGATTCCCGGTAATAATGATAATTATTGCCATTTCATGGAGCACATTCAGTATGCCTGGCACTATGGTAAGCCCTTAACATGTATAATCGAAATATCTATAGCTCAGGGTATAAATATTCCTTTATTTCAATCCCCCATGTACCCTTATTGGGTACATTTTATTGATTTCAGAGAGGAAGAGAGAGAGAGAAACATCGATAATGAGAGAATCATTGGTCAGCTGCCCCCCACGGCCCACACTGGGGGTTCGAGCCTGCAACCCAGGCATGTGCCTCCACCAGGAATCCAACCATGAGGACCTTCACAAATCAACACCCAGCGGGGCCTTGTCTTTTTGTCTTAATATTCTTTTACTAAGCGATAGGAGTTTCAGCTAAGAACCCAAAAGGGTAAAGTGAAATTCATTTTCCTCCCTACAAAATCCAAACTCTTCCTCTTGGAGCCCACTCAGTCCCAAATTGTCCCGAATTTCAGAGCTTCCTTGGTCCAAACAGTGTGTTCTCTGGAAGTCTGGGCAGGACTCTTCAGCAGGGTCTCTCCCTCCACACGGTGGCGCTGTGGAGCCCACACAGTCCTGTAGCTTTTCAGGTGTGCCTGCCTGGCAGAGCTGCAGCTGTAAGGGCAGAGCCGAACTGCAAAGACAGCTGCCATTTTGGACTGTGTGACTCGGCAGCCACCATGTGGGCCACGTGATATGTACTTACCTGGGGGCTGCCATCTTGAAATCGCAAAGACCAACCCCTCCCTTTGAATTGGCCAATCACGAAGGACTGTGCGCTTGAGCTCCAATCAAGAGCAAAGGACAGGACAGCTCAGGTGTGTTAGGAATTATTTGCGTCACTAGCCCCAGCCATCACCCAACCAATTGGAATCAGCCAACTCAGTGGTTCGCGACTGGCCCCACCTCCCTATAAAATCGCCATGTTTTTGGATATTTTCCCTCTTTTGCGTCCTGCCACTGTGTCGGTGGGAGCAGAGAGCCACGCTGTAACTTGAATGAAGGCTCTTTTGCTTTTGCATCGGAATTGGCTCCCTGGGTGGTCTTTGGGGATCATGGAATCTGGGCATAACACAGCGAACCATGCTTACGGCACAAGGGATCCATCCTCTTAATCACCCTCACCAGCTCAGCCAACGTCTCCCCAAACAGCAGTAGCAAGATAGGGTGGTTAGGTCCTGTGGCTCACATCCAGCTGTAGAGTCGGCTGGGGAACCCAAAAAACATTCTGGCTGTTCTTGTGAAGAAATTTTCCAGGCCTTTCCTGACAGTAAATGTAAGTCAATCCCCAACCTGAATTTGGGGAGCAGGTTGAGGGGAGATGGGTCTCAAGCTCTTTCCTCTCCCGAGGCCCTGGGCTTTGGATCCAAAAACTTCCCTTCCTCCCCTGCGCCAGCCCCTGCCACCAGCTCTGCATTCCTAGGGGCCTTGAGAAGAAGTACCTTGGTCAGGCCACAAAAGGTTGTTCCACCCCAGGGCAACTGGTGCCCTTTCGCCCGCATTTACATAACTGAAGGCAACCACTCAATAACCCTACCCTTAACCAAGAAAGCCTGATCCCAGGTGACTGAATCTCCACCTAAGCTGTAGAGCAGGGAGGGAAGCTTCTGGAACCCCATTATGCACCATGATCAACTTTAGAAATGGAGGGTCCTCCTCCCCCGAAAAGGGACCCACAGTCATTTGGTGTACAACTTGAACTCAGGAGTGTGCTGCTAACCCTCGCACTATTCTCCCAAGTCTTTTCCCCTCCTCCCTTTGTCCTTGGTGGTAACTTCCATGTACATTTGTGGGTTTTAGTAACTTCTATGTTATGTCTGATGCTTGATCGGAAACTTAGAATTTTTGTCCCAGAGCTTCCATTGACTTCTCCTCCTGTGGAAAAACCAATTCTGCTTCAGTTTGCAATTCAGTTCCTTCACACCACATAAATGTGTGACTTTGACACCTCCTGTGAGCCCCTTATAGTATCTGCTTGCCCTCTTGAGTGAAAGAAATCTTAACCTCTTGTTCATTGTGAATTTATCTTTTTCTAAAAGGGGTCTTTTAACACTTGTTTTTATATTAAACCTAGAGGTCCAGTGCACAAAAATTATCGCACTAATGTGGTGGGGAATCCCTCAGCCTGGCCCGCGCCCTCTTGCATTCTGGGAGTTTAAGCCCGCTCCTGCAATCTGACAGCCTTAGCATCTCCTTAGCGCTGATGTGCTGGCAGCTGGCAGCCTGGCTTGTGGCTGAGCGGAGCTCCCCCTGTGGGAGCGCACTGACCACCAGGGGGCAGCTCCTGTGTTGAGTGTCTGCCCCCTGGTGGTCAGTTTTCGTCATAGCGACTTGTTATTCCCAGTTGGTCGCCATTAGGGTCGATTTGCATATCACCCTTATATAGGATTATATAGGATGAACACAGACACATTAGGAAGTACAACGCACTTTTTTTTTAATTTTTATATTTTATTGATTTTTTACAGAGCGGAAGGGAGAGGGATAGAAAGTCAGAAACATCGATGAGAGACATCGAACAGCGCCCCCTAACGGGGATGTGCCCGCAGCCAAGGTACATGCCCTTGCTGGAATCGAACCTGGGACCCTTCAGTCCGCAGTCCGACGCTCTATCCACTGAGCCAAACAGTCTTGGCAGGAAGTACAATGCACTTTTAAAAATATATATTTTATTGATTTTTACAGCGAGGAAGGGAGAGGGACAGAAAGCTAGAAACATCAATGAGAGAGAAACATGGATCAACTGCCTCCTGCACACCCCCTACTGGGGATGTGCCCCCCAACTAGAATAGAACCCAGGACCCTTCAGCCTGCAGGCCAACGCTCTAGTCACTGAGCCAAACCGCTTTTGGCATACAATGCACTTTTTGCATATAATTCTAACACAGAACTCAAATCTTGGAATGAATTTCACACCTTCCAGCTGAACCTAGAGTTCAAGCTGGGGGTGGGTAGTGGGCCCTCAGCCCTGCTGCTTGTTTGAAAAGCCCCCAAGGAAGCTTTGAAAAAAATGCCTGCCACCTGGTCCCCACTCCTGGCGGCGATGTCGGGGTGAGCGCGAGCCTAGGTGTTTGAACAGCTGCCCAAGTGACTCGGGCGCCCCAACAGGGAGCTACCCGCTCGGGCGGGGATTTAGGGACCCTGCCCTGCAATCGGTGACTATTAGGAACCTCCTCCCACCGTGCAGCTCGGCAAAAACCCTGGGATTTCCTGTCCAGCCTGGGGGCTTGGAATCGCTGGAGGGTGCGGGCGCCCCAGGACGGTCAGCCCAGCCCGCGGCCCCGTGACCATGGACCATCGCTGAACCCTTGGGCTTAGCAGGGACAATCGCGCTTTGCCGTCTGGAATGGGGTCGGGGGGGAGGTCGGGGTGGTGATGGTAGAATCCACCTGATCTCAGGGGCCTGGGGAGGAGTGCGGGTCGCGGCACCTCGGGGTCCGCACCCCGAAGCCGACATAGCCAATGGACACCGCCAACGGAACCTGCCTGCGGGCCCTCGCCGCTCAGCCATGGGGGGAGCGGGCGGATCGCAGACCCCCCTGAACTGCCTGTGGTGGCGGTGAGCGATGGGCACGGCCCCGGGAAAGTCCTGAGCGTCGGGCAGGGCGGAGGAAGGGAGGAGTCCCTGGTGCCGTGCAATCCCAGGAGATGGCGTGGAGCGCCCCCACCTGGCCGCGTGGGACAACGTGACAGCAGGACTGGTTACGTGAGATCTGTAATTTGTACCGAGTCATCCGCGTTAACGAAGGGCACGGATGCCTCCGAAATGCGGGAAAACTGCCAAACCATCTCTCGGGAATCCCTGAGGGTGGGGCCCCAGGGGCGTTATCCTTTCCTTTGGGCTCACCTGTGAAAGGAAAGCTTTCCAAGAGAGCAGGTATCACGGAGTGGAGGTTGAAGTTTAGGAGATGGAAGTGTACCAAGATCCGGACAGCCGTGGTGGCTTTGGAGGTTGTGAGGTAACTTTGACCATAGGGGGCGCGGCTGGGGACTCATTCAGAGGAAGGAGGAAGGATTCTCTTTTTTACCCACCAAGGGGCTGAGGGCCGCCTTCTGACTGACAGGATCACTGTGGCCAGACCAGCCTCCTGGGCCTCCCGAGGTCAGAATGAAGGCCTTAGATGTCTGGAAATAGTTGCTGTCTTAATTGTTTAGTATCTGAGCTCTCGTTGACAAATGATTTCATAACCCATTTTTTAAAATAAAAACTAATATACAGCCAACATTGGTTAGGATATGTTTGGTTGCAAGTGACATAAAATTCAGCTCCAACAGTTTGAACCTTTTAAGGGGATTTGCCAGCTGGCATGAGTGAAAGGCCAGGGCTGCCCCTTCGGGCTTGGTCTGATCTAGCTGCTCGTCCAGGGTAGAGATGTAGAACGGATGCAGATGCAGACTTGCTGGAGCCGCCTGGTGGTAAGTGATGGGTTGAGGTCTGAGCTCAGGCAGCCAGGCTGCAAAAGCTGCACATTAACCACCACTCAGCACCATGCACACAGGCTGGAAGGTTTGAGGCAGGTCTAGAAATAGCTGACCATCCTCCACCGTGGCTGCCTGCAGTTAGCTAAAACCAGCTGCGTGCTGTAAGGCCAGACTCAGATTAAATCAGCCCAGCTCATCCAGACCTCGTCAAACATTTCTTGCTAGCTGTGTTGTTTGTGAGTTTAAAAATAGAGTAACTGAGCCCTGGCCGGTTGGGCTCAATGGATGGAGCGTCAGCCTGCGAACTCAAGGGTCCCAGGTTCGACTCTGGTCAAGGGCATGTACCTTGATTGCGGGCATATACCCAGAAGGGAGTGTGCAGGAGGCAGCTGACCGATGTTTCTAACTCTCTATCCTTCTCCCTTCATCTCTGTAAAAAATCAATAACAATATATATTTTTAAAAATAGAGTAACTGAGCCCTGGGCAATGAGGCTCAGTTGGTTGGGAATTGCCTGTGCACCAAAAGATTTGCACTTCAATTTCCCATCAGGGCACATGCCCCTAGTTGTGGTTTGCGGGCTCTATCTCCAGTAGAGGGTGTGCAGAAGGCAGCCATTGTTGTTTTCCTCTCTTACCCCCCCCCCCAAGTCAACAAAAATCAATTAAACTATTTTTTAAAATAGAGCAACTGATAAATGTGCCTTTTATAATGAAAACGTATGAGTCATTATGCATCGCAGTATGCCTGGAGCTGTCCTGCCTGCTCCCTAGAACCAAGTGTGCATGTGGTGAGATATCACTTCTACGGCATAGGTGACCTTAAAACAGGAAGATTACGTGGGTGGGCCTGATCTAATCCCAAAGCCTTTAAAAGTAGAGCTTTCTCCGGCTGGTGACAGAAACAGGAGTCCCTGTGCCGTGGGTAACTTGAAGATGGAGGGGACCAAGTGACCAGAATGAGGGCAGCTTCTAGAAGCTGAGAGTAGCTCCTGCTGGCAGCCAGCAGTGACATGGGAATGAACTTCAGCCCTGCCTCTGAAGGAACTGAACGCTGCCAGGAATAAAAACCGAGCTTGGGCCTGGCTGGTGTGGCTCAGTGGTTGAGCACCTACCTATGAACCAGGAGATCAGGATTTGATTCCTGGTCAGGCACATGCCTAGGTTGTGGGCTCCATCCCCAGTAGGGGACCTGCAGGAGGCAGCAGATCAATGATTCTCTTTCATCATTGATGTTCCTATCTCTCTCTCTCTCTCCTTTATTCCTCTCTGAAATCAATAAAATGATTTTATAAAATAAAAATTAAACAACAAGCTTGGGAGAGGAACCCAAGTTCCAGATGCAAATGCAGCTAATCAACACCTTGACTGCTGCTGAGCAGGGGACCGGCTACAGAGCAGAAAATCTGTCCACCCAGCACCAGCACTGCCAAGCACTGGACACCGAGAACCGCAATGGAGAAATACCAACTGCCTTGTGAAGGACGCCACCCAGGAGATGCTCAAAAGCCTGAACTTTCCGATGGCAAGCAAGCGACAAATTCTCTAGGACAAAACCACAAGACATTGTGGGTTAGGGTTTTCCTGGTCTTGGGAGCTGATTGTCAGAGGTGAGGTAAGGATGATGAGTCATTTCTTCAGGTCTGAGGACAGATCTGAGATCTGCTCCCGGTCCCTCTGTCTGGTCTCATGGGAAAGTAGCCAGAGGGCTCAGGAGATGAAATATAACTATTACCTTTAGCCTGCAGAGGTCCTGACCCTATGACCATTAGTTAAGTCCAGGCTACTGTCTTCTGCTGCCTTGAGGTTTACTGATTATCAGGGGAAAGGCTGGGTCTCTGAGGAGTATAGACAAGGAGAAAGGGAGAGGGAGAGGGAGAGGGAGAGAGAGTGTTGATGTCTAGAACTATGAATAAAAACTAAATTTAATCAAAGTCATAAGGAGCCTTGGTTTCAGACCTAGCCATGCTGTGCTGGCCTATATGTTGCCAGAAAGACAAAAGTAGAGAAAGCCCTTAGCATGTTATGTAATCCGAATAGATTAAACTGACAAAAATTAAAGACATCAAAGACCCAACAATATCTTATATCATAAAAGGCTAATATGCAAATCAACCAAATGGCAAAACTACTGATTGCTATGATGCCCACGGACCACCAGGGAGCAGACTGCTCAACACAGAAGCTGCCCCCTGGTGGTCAGTGAACTCCCTCAGGGGGAGCATCGTTCAGCCAGAAGCCAGGCTCATAACTTGCTAGCGTGGCAGTGCTAAGGATGTTCTACTGGCAGCGTAGGCTGACTTCCCATGGGGAGCAGACCTAAGCCGACAGTGAGACATGCCCTGAAGGCTCCCAGACTGTAAGAGAGCACAGGCTGAGAGACCCCCCTGAGTGCATGAATTTCGTGGACCAGGCCTCTACTTATGAATAAGACTGAACTAAAACATCAAACTCTGTACTACACACAGCTTATGACTTCTTTTTACACAGGAAGTTTTTACCACACATGTGTATTATAAAGAAAGAAAATGTCAAGAATCTTCCAAAGCAGAAACTGGACAGGCTGAACTCTATGTCCATAATACAATAAACTAGAAATTACCTACAAAAAAACCCCAAACAAGAACAATGACAATAAGCCTAGCTTTTTTCTTAAAAAAAAACTGTTGAGTCAAAGAAAATTAAAAGTATAATGGTACATTGTATTGGAATCAGGAATACCATATAATTGTATTTATGACGGTAAAGTCAATTTATGTCACTATGACTTCGAGGGTGTTACATGTTAAGCCTTGGCTTTAAAGCAGTGGCTGTTGACCATTGTAAAATTTTAACAACTTTATTTATTTATTTTTATTTTATTGATTTTTTATGGAAAGGAAGGGAGAGGGAAAGAGAGTTAGAAACATTAATGAGTGAAACACTGATCAGCTGCCTCCTGCACATTCCCTACTGGGGATGTGCCCGCAACAAAGTTATGTGCCCTTGACCAGAATTGAACCTGGGACCCCTCGGTCTGCAGGCTGACGCTCTATCCATTGAGCCACACTGGTTAGGACATCAACTTTAAATGCTTTAATTATTTTAAGGAAAAAATACAAATAACTCAATTAATACCTCCATGCAAAATTTCAAGAAGAGAACTTTAAATGGCTAAAGCAAAGCCAGAGAAAAAGAAATAATGCAGACCTAGTAAAGATGAAAGTTGAATTTAATAAATTTGAAAGCAGTCAAATTGTTAAATAAATCCAAAAGTAGTTTCTTTTTTTAAAGTATTTTATTGATTTCAGAGAGGAAAGAAGAGGGAGAGAGAGGGAGTGATGACAATCAATCATTGATCAGCGCTGCCTGCTGCACACCCCACCCACATTGGGGACTGAGCCCACAACCTGGGCACGTGCCCTGACTGGTTTATAGGTCGACACTCAACCACTCAGCCATGCCAGCCAGGCAAAAATAGATTCTTTAGCAACAACAAAAACACATTGAGATAGCTGAATCTACGGCAAATTTAATAAAAGCAGAGAAAAGTTAAATGGGGTCAATGCGGGAGGAGGGGGACATATGTAATACTATCAACAATAAAGCGATAAATACATACAGACATACATATAGCCCGACACTTTCTTAAAATCTCTGGAAACCATTTGGGCAGTAAATTCTTTCAGACTCCCAGGAAACAACCCATTCCAGTGTATGTAACCCATTTCTGACACAAAATACTCATTTTATGAAGTTAGTATAACCCAGGTCCCAAATCCAGCAAACAGAGCCCAGTGAATTCCCCCAGCTCCCCCAAACTGCATACAGCCATACACCTTTCCACCTCCTGTCTCACAGCACCCAAGTACTTGGTTTCCCATTTGTCCCTATTCTATTATTGTATTCAGTAGTCTCCCCTTTTGACAAGGCTTCTCTTTTTAGAATTATCTCTGGGACCCTCCAAGGGCTTGTCTCCTGCATAATTCTCCCCACAGCTGGACTTTGCTCACTGCCCTCCTCATCACTCTCATGGACTTTCCTCCTGGATAACTGGCCCCCATCCTCCACCCTGTGCCCACACTGTGCCTTCAGGACCACTTGCATAGCCCCTGGGCACTGCTGAGCAACCATGGACTAGAAGGTCCCCTTGGGAACCTGTTGCACGTTAGGGCTGACTCCGATAGGCTTTGGGGACAGAGAGTGGACATGGCAGTCAGTCCATCCTTCCTCTTATGGAGGTTGTAGCTGTTCCTCATCTCATCTCCCTCCCCCAGCTTTCTCACTAGCGCCTCTGAATCTGCACCTAGCCGAGATGCATCCCCCTTCTCCTATCTTACTAGGGAGACAGATCCCACAGTAAGGTTGCTTGGATCCCTGGAGGAATGTGGGTATTTTTATTTGGGGTGTGTGTGTGTGGTGTGTGCATGCATATGTGCATGTGTGTTTCAGTTTTGCCACAAACTATTGCTTATTCAGATTGCAGTCACTCATACCTGATAGAAACCCAACTCCAAACTAGCTCAAAACAAAACAAACAAAAAAACTGTTTAGTGGATGTAACATATCTCTGGGGTTTCAGGTGTGGCTGGGTGTGGGTGCTTAAATTGTTCTTTATCTGTTGCTCTTTTCTTTGAATTGACTTGATCTCCAAAGGGAGGAAAAGATGGTCCCAGGCAGCTTCACACTCCCCTCCCTCCCAAAAAAAATGAGTGTCTTTTCTGATATTTCTGGCAAAACTTACAGTGTGAACCAGTGTTCACAGTAAAAAGAACAGAATCCTCTATCAGGACATCACCGAGGCCAGGGGCAGGCTTAGCGCTACATGGCCTGAACAGGATTATTATAGACGGGGCACTGAGGTAAGGATAGGTTTCCCAAAGAAAGGGGTTATGTGGCAACAGAAATGATAGACTCAGCCCATAGTGTGGGAACCCCTTTCACGCCCTGCTTGATTCAGGGTCCCCGGTTCAGGGTTTGAGTTTCTGGAGAAGGCCACACGCAAATGAATAAAGAGACTCAGGAAAAATATTAATTTAGAAAATGGGGGCCAGGCAGTAGTTCAACTTTAGTGGCAGAACTTGCACTTGCTGGGGCTTCACCATTCCTTTTATTAAGATTAAAATCACAACATACAGCTGTTATCTCCCAGGCCAGAAACACCAGTAAAAGTCAATCAGTAGATCTTCTTAGGACTAGCAGGTGGGGGCTGCTTCAACCACCAACATCCCAGTAACCAGCTCCAACCCCTCAGAGCAATCAAGATTGGCCAGCCCTCCAAACTCCCTGTCCACAGCTCTTTATTATTAAAACAACTAGTGGCCCGGTGCACAACATTTGTGCACGGAGGAGGGAGGGGGGGGGGCGGAGGTGGAGGGGAGTGTGTCCCTTAGCCTGGCCTGCATCCTCTCTAATCTGGGACCCCTGTGGGATCGGACCTAAACTGGTAGTTGGACAACCCCCTTGCAATCTGGGACTACTGGCTCCTAACTGCTCACCTGCCTGCCTGCTTGATCTCCCCTAACCACTTTACCTGTGGCCTGCTTGCCCCCAACTGCCCCACCCTGCCAGCCTGATCACCCCAAACTGCCCTCCCCTCCTCACCTGATCACCCGTAACCGCCTCTGCTTCGGCCCCACCACCATGGCTGTGTTCGGAAGGACATCTGGAATGTCTCATGGTCTAATTAGCATATTACCCTTTTATTAATATAGATAGGATATGACATACTGCCATAAATATAACATATCTACCAATATTACCTATGAGAATACGTACTTCATGAGATAGAAAGGCATCTAATACATTACATTGTATATGTTGTAAGTAGCAGGAAATACAGTATTTGTAGCAATAATATACACCCTGTGACTTCCCTTCCTGATCTGGGAATGGTTCCCAGGTCTTTGAACATTTCCTGGCCCCTAATATATATATATATATATATATATATATATATATATATATATATATATATTTTGGTCATTCAGTGTAACTTTATTTACTGTTTATTGCACATGATTTGAAGTCTTTAATTTCTAACTACCAAAAATTCAAAGGACTATTTTTTCCATGAATTACATTATCATTAGTGAATTTGTGTATTCATGTGTTTTTATTGTAAACATCTGAATTATTCACATTGTCATAGATCCTGAACTCATAAGCATGGACCATACACAGGCTGGCAGCAAGCCAGGAAGCCACTCTGCAAGCAAACTGATACTCTGTATAAGGAGAAAAGTCATAGCCTAACATTTAATGTCTGACTTTAAGTCATATACTATCTGGGACTCAACTGCTTGGTTGGTGATGGGGTTGATTATTGGGAGGATTATTCCTGAAATAATTGAGGAAAGGGAGGCTCAATCTTTCTTCTTGGTTGCTTGTTCCTCCCCAGCACCTTCATCTCTTTGGGCAGCTTCTTGGGCAGCTTCTCCTTCACCTTCACCTCCTTCCTCCTTTGCATCCTCAAATTCTTTCTCTGCACCTTCTTCCTCTTCTTCCCCTTCCTCTTCCTCAGCCTCTTCCTTCTCCTCCTCTTCAGCTTTTCCTTCAGAAGGGGGTTCATCCTTAGTTTCCTCGGCTTTTGCAGCCTCAATGGTCTCCTCCACCTCAATCTGCTCCTCCTGGACGTGGCAGGGGTATTAAGAAGGGAAGAAGTGACTAGACATCAAGTAGGAGCGTCTGTAAACCACTGTGGGCAGATCACCTATGACCTGGGAACTCTAGGAGTAGCCTTTGGCTATGCTTCCCACGCTGGTGAAACTGAGCAGGGTCTCCTCACCTTCCAAGAGTTTCCTGTAAGCTGCAATGTCAATGTCCAAAGCCATCTTCACATTGAGGAAGTCCTGGTATTCTTTTAAATATCATGCCATTTTGCCAGAACCGGTTTGGCTCAGTGGATAGAGGGTCAGCCTACGGACTGAAAGGTCCCAGGTTCGATTCCGGTCAAGGGCATGTACCTTGGCTGCGGGCACATCCCCAGGAGGGGTGTGCAAGAGGCAGCTGATCGATGTTGCTGACTTTCTATCCCTCTCCCTTCCTCTTTGTAAAAAAAAATCAATAAAATATATTTTTATTGAAAAAATAAAATAAAATAAAATAAATATTGTGCCATTTCACTCTTTGTAGTTCTCAACTCATTTTCTGATTTGTTGATTGTGTCCTGCATAGCACTAACATCAGACAGAGTTCTGCTTATCCTCCAGCTCTCGCAGCTGCTTTCCCAGTGCTTCATTCATGCCCCGGCATGTTCCCATCTCCAGGGTCTTGGCCTTGAGCAGTCGCTGGCCTGCACTGCATAGGTGTTCTTGGCAGAGCTCTCGGTCAGCATGGTGAAGCAGCTCTTGTACCATTCTTCGGCATTCTGCATGTTCTTGGCAGCCAGCTTTTTGTACTGGGCACGGACATCCTTGCACATAGTGGAGAGGTCGGACTTGGAGAACACGTCCATCTCCACGAGATCTGAACATACTGGATCTGCGCCTGCAGCTTGGCGATCTCCTCATCGTGCACCTTCTTCAGAAAGTCGATTTTGTCCATCAGGCTGTAGATGCACTTTTCCATCTCACAGCCTGCAAGAGCCACCTCATCTGCACCTTTGCTCACCTCCATCAGCCAGCCCTCTGCATCCTCATGATTCAGGACCTCTTCCTGGTAGCATGCCTGCAGGTTGTTCCCAGCCACTTCGGAGCCCAGGTGCCTCCTAACTGCCCACTTCCCTCTCCTCTCCAGGGACAGGGCATGGTGGGGCGAGACACAGGCATCCCATTTTCATTAAAATGTTTAACCCAGGCCTGTTCCACCAGTGTCCTCAGGCAGGCCAGGGGCAGACAGTGATCCCGGAGACCAGGGCTATCCTGCCTATGGACCCCCCAGCAACTTCAGGCCCTCTCCATGCCACCTGCCCGATCCCGATTGCTGCCTGGACCCCTCGGACAGCTTCAGGAGCTTCCTGCTGGAACTGCCCAGTCTGATCGCCACCTGAACACTGCAGACAGCGTCAGGCGCTGTCCATGCCACCTGCCCGATCCTGATTGCCGCCTGGACCCCTCGGACAGCTTCAGGAGCTGCCTGCTGAAACTGCCCAGTCCTGATCACCACCTGGACCCCTTGGATAGCTTCAGGAGCTTCCTGCTGGAACTTCCCAGTCTGATCGCCGCCTGAACACTGCAGACAGCGTCAGACACTGTCCATGCCACTTTGCCCGGTCCTGATCGATGCCTGGACCCATGGGCAGCATCAGGCGCTGTCCGTACCGCCTGCCCGGTCCCAAGCGATGCCTGGACTCCGAGGGCAACATCAAGTGCTGTCCCCCAGGCCTTCCTGGTTCCAACGCCGCCTGGAGCCCACGGGAAACGTCAGGCACTATCTATGCTGCCTGCCCCATACTGATTGCCGCCTGCACCCGGCGTTGACGTCAGGAGGTGCCTGCGGGAACTGCACAGTCCCTATCGCCGCCTGGACATAGCAGGCAGCATCAGGCATTATCCATGCCGCCTGCCTGGTCCCAGTCGCCATGGACAGGGTCAGGTGCTGCCTCCTAGGACTGCCTGGTCCTGATTGCAGCCTGGACCCCACAGGCAGCTTCAGGCGCTGCCTGCCAGGTCTGCCAAGTCCATGGTGGCCTGGACCCTGCAGGCTACATCAGGTGCTGCCTGCCCCGCCAGCATGTGCAAAATTACCTGCCCTGGGCACCCTGCCATCGCCCTGCAATCTGGGGCCCACCATCGCTGCCTGGCCCCGCCCTCAGCCCGCCCCGGCCTACAACTTGGTTGGCCTACAACCAGGACCTGAAAAGGCCTCTCCAGACCTGGCTGCAGCCCAGCCACTGCCCTGCCATCAGGGGCCGCCATTGCTGCCTGGCCTGCCCTCAGCCGGCCCCAGCCATCGCCCTGAGTTTGGCCGGTGGGCGTGGCTTATTCATGTAGCGAAGGTATGGTCAATTTGCATATTACTCTTTTATTTGATAGGATGATTGGCTTCCAGCACCATAGAACCTGAGTTTGAAGTTGACCCTCATGCTCTGCTCAAGATCTGATGCTTCCCATCCTTGGGCCCCTGGTTAAGCTTGTGCCCTCCACCAATCCCCTCCTTACAAAATTGTATTTCTATTGGGTACTATTGATCCTTCTTGCAATCTAGCTTCCATTCCCTACCCACCAAAGTTCATAGGATTGTCCAGGATGTGAGGGTGATCTGGCTGCGACATCTGTCACCCCATTGATCGCCAGGGTTGATTGGGCTGATCTGGCTGGCTAGGCAGGTGTCCCCCTCCTCCCTCACCAATCCGTGTTCGTCCCTCCTGAAGCTGCATGCTCGGTCGAAGAGGACAACCTTCCCCCCAGAGGAGAGGACTGGTCTTCGGTCAAGGGTATACGAGTAGCTGTGTCCCCTGCTAGAACCTCCAAACAAGCTCTCAAGGTCCATAGGATTGTCCATTTGTAGTCACCCCCAATTTAATTTTTTTTGTTAACTGATTTTTAGAGAGAGAAAGGAAGAGGGGGGAGAGAGATTTGTTGTTCCACTTATTTATTCATTTATTGGTTGATTCTTACATGTGCCCTGGCCAGGGACCAAACCCGAAACTTTGATGTATCTGGATGACATTCTAACCAACTGAGCTACCCAGCCAGGGCCTTAAAATTTCAGCTTTTGATTATTTGTTGGTAGTATGTAGCAATACAACCATAAAAATTATTAATAGGAATGTTTTAATAATAAATATGAGAGGTGAATGAATATAAAAACATTTTCTTAGTGATATAAAACAATTGAAAAATATGTTCCTATAGCAATATTAATGTTTAACATTTAACTATTCTATACAAAATTTTTTTCTTTTTTTTTTTTGGTAGAATTTGACAAACCTCTTATTTTATTTATTTTTTCTTTTTTAATTTAATAAATCTTTATTGTTCAGATTATTACAATTGTTCCTCTTTTTCCCCTCATAGCTCCCCTCCACCTGGTTCCCACCCCAACCTCTGCCCTTACCTCCCCCCCCACTGTTGTCATCCATAGGTGTACGCTTTTTGTCCAGTCTCTTCCCACACCCCCCACACCCCTTTCCCCCTGAGAATTGTCAGTCCACTCCCTTTCTATGCCCCTGATTCTATTATATTCACCAGTTTATTCTATTCATCAGAATTTTTTATTCACTTGATTTTTAGATTCACTTGTTGATAGATGTGTTTTTGTTATTCATAATTTTTATCTTTACCTTTTTCTTCTTCCTCTTCTTAAAGAATACCTTTCAGCATTTCATATAATACTTGTTTGGTGGTGATGAACTCCTTTAGCTTTTTCTTGTCTGTGAAGCTCTTTATCTGACCTTCAATTCTGAATGATAGTTTTGCTGGGTAGAGTAATCTTGGTTGTAGGTTCCTGCTAATCATCACTTTGAATATTTCTTGCCACTCCCGTCTTGCCTGCATAGTTTCTGTTGAGAAATCTGCTGACAGTCGTATGGGTACTCCCTTGTAGGTAACAAACTGATTTTCTCTTGCTGCTTTTAATATTCTCTTTGTCTTTCGCTCTTGGCATTTTAATTATGATGTGCCTTGGTGTGGTCCTCTTTGGATTCCTTTTGTTTGGGGTTCTTTGCACTTCCTGGACTTGTAAGTCTATTTCTTTCACCAGGTGGGGGAAGTTTTCAGTCACTATTTCTTCAAATAGGTTTTCAGTATCTTGCTCTCTCTCTTCTTCTGGCACCCTCATAATTCAGATGTTGGTACACTTGTGGTTGTCTCAGAGGCTCCTTACACTATGTTCAGATTTTTTTATTCTTTTTCTTTTTGTTTTTCCGGCTGAGTGTTTTTTGCTTCTTTGTATTTCAAATCTTTGATTTGATTCTTGCATTCCTCTAATCTGCTGTTAGGTCTCTATATAATATTTTTTATTTCAGTCAGTGTATGCTTAATTTCTAGTTGGCCCTTTTCATATCCTCGATGGTTTCACTAAATTTATCAGCCTTTTCTAGAAAATTCTTGAAAAACCTTATAACCATGGTTTTGAACTCTATATACATACATTTGTTTTCCTCCATTTCTTTCATTTGTGTTGTTTCTTTGTCTCCACATTTTAGCTGCTTCCCTGAGTTGGTAGAATAGCTTTGTATGGTAGGTGTCCTCTAGGACACAGTGGCTCAGCCTCTCTAGTTACCTGAGGTGGACACTCTTGGTGCACCACTTTATAGGCTGTGTGCACAGTCTTGTTGTAGTTAAGCCTAGATTGTTGTTGGTATCACTGGGAAGAGTTGACCTCCAGGCCAATTGGCTGTGAGGATCAGCTGTGTCTACATTGGGAGAGCTTCTGTGCTCAGCTTGGATGGGGTGGAGTCTGAGGGTGGAGCACACAGCCTTGGTTTCCCATTAGTCCCACCCTAAGAAGCCCCTGGGTATCAAAGTCCCATGGAAATGGCTGCACACACCTCTGAGAAAAAGCTTCCCTGAAGCTTTACCCACTGCCAGACAGTCCAGTCTCCCCAAATGAGTCTGGACACCCCAAGTCTCACTGGGAACTGGAGTACAGTGCAGTCGGGAGGTTTCATTTCCCTCCCAAAGGAGAAACCCAGCCACATGCTCAGCTGCTCGCCTTCTCCATGAGCGAGCCTCCACAGCTCCCCTAAGTCTCAGTATGCTTCCTCCTGACAGTCCAGTTTCACTGTGTATAAGTATGGGTTCCCGGAGTCTCACCTGGAACTTGAGTTCAGCACAGTAGGGAGCCTTTGTCTCCCTCCCCATTCAAGAAAGCCAGCTGCATATCCAGCTGCATATTTGGCGCCCGCCTTTTCCTTGCACACATGCATGCGTCTCTCTGTCTTTGCACCTCTGTCCTCCACAGTTCCTCTAAGTCTCAGTGTCCTTTTCTCTTTCTTTCTAGTTGTAGAATTTCCACTCAGCCAGCTTTCCAGTGGTTCTGGATGATGTCCATTCTGTCTTTTAGTTGTAGTTTTGAAATTGTTGTGCGAGGCAGCAGTGTAGGTATTGACCTATGCCACCATCTTGGTTCAAGTCCGACAAGCACTTTTAAAAACCATCTGAAAGAAGAAACAATCAAAACTAATTAAGAACATTTGGAAATAAAATAAACTAGCTTTACCAAACCCATTACAAATTAATTACTACAGTAGTTAAATTAATATTGTCTGGTGCAATACATGGTCAGATTAATGATGCTTAATAGAGCAGAAACTGACTCTGGGATAATTAGGACTATCGAGGATAACAAAGCAGAAATTGAAAATTAGTGGGGCCATAGCTGGTTTGGCTCAGTGGATAGAGTGTCAACCTGTGGACTGAGGTTCAATTCCAGCCTAAGACACATTCCCTGGGTTATAGGTTCAATCCCCAGTAGGAGGTGTGCAGGAGGCAGTCAATCAATGATTCTCATCATTCATGTTTCTGTCTCTCTCTGCCTCTCCCATATTCTCTGAAATCAATAAAAATGTATTTTAAAAATTGCCCTAGCTGGTTTGGATCAGTGGATAGAGCATCACCCTGCAGACTGAAGGGTCCCGGGTTCAATTCCGGTCAAGGGCACATGCCCAGGTTTCAGTCTCAATCCCCAGTTTGGTGCTTGCAAGGGGCAGCCGATCAATGATTCTCTCTCATCATTGATGTTTCTATCTCGCTCCCTATCCTTTCCTCTCTGAAATCAATTTAAAAATATATATCTTAAACAATAAAAAAATATTTTTTTTAATTCAAAAGAAAGAAAATTAGTGCTCAAAAGACTGTTCATTCAAGACATGATTCTAACTGAAACCGGTGTGGCTCAGTGGAAAGAGTGTCGGCCTGCGGACTGAAGGGTCCCAGATTCAATTCTGATCAAGGGCATGTACCTTGGTTGCAGGCACATCCCCAGTAGGGAGTGTGCAGGAGGCAGCTGATTGACGTTTCTTTCTCATCAATGTTTCTGGCTTTCTATCCCTCTCCCTTCATCTCTGTAAAAAATCAATTAAAAATATATTTTTTAAAAAAAAGACATGATTCTAGGACATGTGATTGTTCGGAAAAGAACAAAAGTAACATATAATAACATAACAAAATCCAAATCCAAAGAAATTAAAGGGCAAAAGGTAAAAATTAAAAACAGTGGGAACCATACATGAAAATGTTATTGTTCTCTACATAAAGCAATGAATGATGTCACAAAGAAAAAGATACTAGATTTAAGTATATTCACATTTCTACTATTTGTGCTTCAAAATCCTGTTGGTACTGGGCAGATAGGTGATGTGGAATCAGGGCTACCTGAGGAGGGACCAGAAAGTCTGAGGAACTAGAGGCCAAAGGTGGGGTGAGGAGCCCTCCTCCCCCAGGCTTGTGGGGTCAGGCCCTTCCTCTTGACAACAGATTGGAGACTCTGAGTCCTTTCTGCTGAATTGGGGAGGCCAGGTGTCTGCAACCTCAGGATCCTTGACCGAGGTAAGCAACTCAACCAGATGCTCAGAAATTAAGAGAGTTGAAAATAGGAAAGGGCATGCAAGATTTAATGTACATGGAAGATGAAAAAGTGAAATAATTTATAAAATAACTGGAAAACCAGTGAAAGATAAGCCAACTTAACAGAAAAATTTCGGAATGATAACATGTGCTAGACAGAATAAGGTATGACTAAAACTGAGATCTCAAAAGCATTTCCACTGTTTGGATCAAGTTCAAGGCTGAGAAATGTCTTATTTTATGGACTCTGTGTGCCACGCTCAGGGAGGAACTGGGCACTGCATGAAGCTGAGCGAGTTGCCCAGATGAATCCCTCTGCCTGAGCTCCAACCATGATCCTCAGCATTGTACATGTTTCTTGCCTGCCCCCGGCCCCCTGCCCCCTCCTACTTCTGGTAGGGAAGTCTGAACCTCCAGACCTACTGTTCCCTACAGAGCCATTGGTCACCTGGCTGGAGACACTGAATGCAAGTCAACATCAATCAGTCCAGAGACCTGGTAGTAAGGCTGCAGAACTCCATTCAGATCAACTTGAACTTGAAGTGCTCAGAAAGAAGCAAAGGTGGTATGTGTTTAAAAAAATTCAAGGTGATATATTTGGGGTTGTTTTTTAATATAAAAAAAGATTTTTTAAATTGATTTTTAGAGAGAAAAACATTGATATGAACACGTAACTGACTGGTTGCCTCCTGCACACCCCCTACCAGGGATCAAACCCTCACAACCCAGGCATGTGCCCTGACCGGGAATCAAACCAGCAAACCCTACGCGCACAGGACTACACCCAGCCAACTGAGTTACCCTGGCCAGGGATTTTTGTTGTTGTTGTTTATTTATTAAGAAATAGGCAAAAAGTATGAGCTCTTACAGGGATACCTGAAACCAGCAGCCTACAGAAACCCCAAACTTCAGACCTGCAGCTTGTCCTTGCTTCAGACAGAGCTCCCTGGTTTCCTGGCCTTGCTCCCCCCCCACGCAGGGGCTGGGCTGGCAGATGCTGATGTCCAGCTAGACAGGGCCTGCTTTGTCCCTGGGCCCAGGCTCTGTCCGCAAGACCTGTTCCGTCTTCTTCAGATTCCCGAGGCCTCCCCTTTAACCACCAATGCAGCTGGCAGGCGCCGAGCCCCACAGTTGTGCAGAGGAGGCCCAGGAAATCTGTGGGCTTCAGCCAGGGCTGAGTGCTCCCAGCCCCCTCCACCTTTGGAGGAAGTTTATTTCTCCATTTGGTCATTTGGTTTTTTAATTATTTTACTTACACTTTGAATATGTATATGCTCGTGGCACAAAAATGACAAAAGAGAATATAATGAAGAAACGTTTCTCTCCCTCCTGCACCAATTACTACTTTCCAGTCCCCCAACGCCACCACTGCCACTGTCTCTGTGGATGTCTCCTGAGATAGTCAACGTGCAAGTACATATAGAGCTATCGCCCTTTTTATCTTTTGTGTTTTTTAAAAATGTTTTCACTTATTTTAGAGAGAAGAAGGGGAAGGGAGAGAAAGAGAGAAACATTGACTGGTTGCCTCCTGTTCGGGGACTGAACCCAAAACCCAGGCTTGTGCCCTGACCAGGAATCAAACTGGTGACCTTGGTGCTCAGGACATGGCTCAGCCAACTGAGCCACACCAGCCAGGACTCACCCTTTCTATCTTTTACACACACTGGGGCAGAAGACTTGCTCTTAAACGTGAATCTGAAAGATCACCCCCCCTCAGCCTGTGTGGAGTTAGCTAACATTCCAGGGGAGCGGCCTGGTGTTGCAGTCTGTGGGTGAGCCCTGATGTCCACATCAGCCCCGAGATCAGCGGTTCTTAGCCTGTGGGTCGTGACCCCTTTTGGGGGTTGAACAACTCTTTAACAGGGGTCGCCTAAGACCATCGGAAAACACAGATATTTACATTACGACTCATAACAGTAGCAAAATTACAGTTAGGAAGTAGCAGTGAAAATAATTTTCTGGTTGGGGGTCGCCACAACATGAGGAACTGTATTAAAAGGTCATGGCATTAGGAAGGTTGAGAACCACTGGTCTAGAGCAACCCTCTTGCCAAAAGTATGTTAGCAAACATGGTGATCTTTGCCAATCTAACAGGTAAGAAAAGGTGTACTGTTGTAGTTGTAATTTGTATTTCTATTACCCCAAGTAAGGTCACATTGTTTCAAGTGTTTCTGAGTCATTTGTATTTCCTTTTATGAGAAGGGTTTGTTCAAAACCTTTGTCTGTTTTTCTATTACCTTATTTGTCTATTTAAATTATTTGTAGAAGGGCTTCATTACAGATGTTTATCTCATATGCTGTAAAAATATTTTTCCATTTGTCACTTCCCATGTTTTCTCCTAGTACTTTTTTTCTAGTATTTTATATTTCACTTTTCATATCAATACCTTTGATCCACCAGAAATTCATCTTAATATAAGGCACAAGGTACTAACACAATGTTTCTCAGACAGGTGGCTATGCAGTTGTTCTCGCACCTGGCTTTCCTCCATCAATCCAAAGTGCCAAGTTTATTATATACTGAACTAGAGGCCCGATGGCACGAAATTCGTATAAGACTAGGCCTTCCTTCCCCCGGCTGCTGGCAGGCACCCAGGACCCAGGCTTCCCTCACAGCCCCAGCTTTGTCCAGAAGGTCATCTGGAAGGACATCCAGTCTAATTAGCATATTACGCATTTATTATTATAGATTCTCAGGTACAGTTGGGTCTATTTCCTGCTTCCTATGCACCCGCCTATTTGAGGCCTTCTCAATGGTCACCTAAATGGATTCAAGTTTCTCATATATTAAAAACAAAACAAAACCTCCCCTTCAATCCTATTAATCCTTTCAGCTACTGCTGTCCTCTCTGGCCTTCACAGCCAAGCTCCCTGAGTGTCTACTTCCTGTCTCTGCATTCCCATATGCTGCTCACTGTACAATTCACTGCAGTCGGCTTGAAACCATCAGTCTATAGTCCGGATGAATGGGGGACTCTGGGCCATTCTTTTTTTTTTTTTTTTTTTTATTGATTTTTCACAGAGAGGAAGGGAGAGGGATAGGAAATCAGAAACATCAATGAAAGAGAAACATCGATCATCTGCCTCTTGCACACCTCCTGCTGGGGATGTGCCCGCAGCCAAGGTACATGCCCTTGACCGGAATCGAACCTGGGACCCTTCAGTCCGCAGGCCAATGCTCTATCCACTGAGCCAAACCGGTTTCGGTTCTGGACCATTCTTAATCCTTTAGTTCTCTATGTAATTCTGATTAAGTTCAGTCAACATATTTAAAAGGAACAGAATGTGGCTCAGGATATTCCTTTTCACACAGTTCCCAGTAGGGAGAGCCAAAAGCATGTGACCAATTAGAAGTCAGTTCAGCCACAGTTGCTCCAAGCACCTTTAAGAACCAGTGGAGTCTGCAGGGGGGGTGCATGGTGGTTGGTGGGAGGGCAGCGTATTTGACTTCCCATCCATAATCCAGGCCACCTGCCTCAGTGTTTCCCCCTTGCCACTTCCCAAGCAATACCTAAATTAGTGTTTGATGAAAGAATCGGGACTGCAGCCTAGTCAGGCTGAGACATTCAAAAGACTATCACAGCCCGGACAATGTTGTTCTGTGATTGAACAAAGTGCACCAAGAGATCGCTGGTTCGTTTCCTAGTCAGGACACAGGTCTGGGTTGTGGCTCAACCACTATTACGGGGAGTGCAAGGGGCAGCCAATCAATGGTTCTCTCCCATCAATGTTTCCATCTCTCCTCCCTTTCTCAAATCAATTTTTTAAAAACATTATCTAGTTTCACTGTTTTGTTGTTGTTTTTTAAAATGTTTATTGATTTAGAAAGAGGAAGGGAGATGATAGAGAAGCATCCACCAGATACCTCCTGCAGGCCCTTACTGGTGATGGAGCCTACAACCCAGGCATTTGCCCTGACTGGGAATCAAACAAGTGACCTCCTAACTTATGGGTCGGCTTTCAGACACTGAGCCACAACAGCCGGGCCGGTTTCACTGTGAAAAACGAATACTATGTGACACAAAAACCAGGGATTTTTGTGCTGAAATGTTTTTTTGTGAATGGAAGAATAAAACCAGCAAAACAGAAAAGGCATGATATGTCCTAAAAATGCATAGAGATGAAGGGGGGGAGTTTATGTAAGAAAAGCTCAATTCATAAAAGCTGGAACACTTCCAACACTTGAACTGGCTATTTCACAAGAACCTTTTATGAAAGCATCCTCTAAGACTGCTTACCAGAAGTCCAAAGAAAATCTCTTAGGGAGGCAGGTCAGAGTGTCGGGACATGTGCACAGAAATTATTGAGCTACTTTCTGGATTGAGTCAAAGAAAACATTGGAAGCAGTTCCCCCATCAAATGATGTAACATGTAGGAGAATAGATGACATTTATTTTAACATTTTAAAGTAAGTCTTTCAGAGAGAGGAACCAAGATGGCGGCATAAGTAAACACCTATCTTGCTGCCCCACACAATTCCAAAACTACAACTTAACGACAGAACAAACATCATCCAGAATCACTGGAAAGCTGGCTGAGTGAAAATCCCACAAATAAAAGTAAAGATAGGACACTGTGACTCAGAGGAGCAGCGGAGGGCAGCACTGAAGATACTCGCGGAGTCAGAGGTTTGGAGCAGTGCACGTGCCAGCAGAGAGGGTGGGCAGCTGCAAACCCGACTGGTTTTCTCCAACAGGGAGGGTAAAGGCGTCCCACTGCACTGATTCCCCAGGTCTAGGCGAGGTACAGGGAACCCACACTCATATGGAGTGGAACTGGGCAGTGGGAAAGCACGCTGAAGCCTGGGCGCAGCAGAGGTCTGTGAGCCTGTGGAGAGGACCAGCTTGAGGAGAGTGCGTGTAAACTTGGGAACAGCAGTGCGCGACCACAGAGAGGACTCGTGACTTGCTCCCTTATTCAGGAGACCACCGGACTGCATTGTATTACAACCCTGGGCAAGTCTTTGGGGGTGCAGACCCATTTGGGGAGAGGCTGAGTTGTCTGGCAGAGGGTGGAGATTGCCGGCGGCTTTCTCTCAGAGGTGCATGCAACCATTACCATCCAGAACAGAGACCCAGGTGCCACATAGGGCGGAGCTGACGCTGCCTGCTCAGCCTGGAGTCTCCACCCATCCAACCTGAACACAGCTTACCTTCCCAGCCAATTGGCCTGGAGGTCAAACCCTCCTAGTACTAACAACAATAATCTGGGCTTAACTTCAACAATACTGTACAACCCATAAAGGGCTGCACCAAGAGTATCCACCTCAGGTAACTGGGGAGGCTGAGCCACTGTCCCTTAGAGGACATCTACCACACAAAGCTAATGGACCAACTCAGGAAAGCAGCCACAATGCAGAGAAATGGAAAGAAATCAGATGTGAAAGAAATGGAGGAAAAAAGACGACTAGACATAGAGTTCAAAACCACGGTTATAAGGTTTTTCAAGAGGCTCCTAGAAAAGGCCGAGACCTACAAGGAAATAAACAAGACCTATGAGGAAATGAACAAGATCTACGAGGAAATGAACAAGACCTACAAGGATATGAAAAAGGACCAACTAGAAATTAAGCATACACTGACTGAAATAAAAAATATTATACAAAGACCTAAAAGCAGTCCAGAGGACCACAAGAACCAAGTCAAAGATTTGAAATACAAAGAAGCAAAATCCAGTCAGCAGGAAAAGCAAGAAGCCAAAAGAATCCCAAAAAAATTTGAAGATAGTGTAAGGGGCCTCTGGGACAACCTCAAGCATACCAACATCTGAATTATACGGGTGCCAGAAAAAGAGAGAGATCAAGATAATGAAAACCGGAGAAGCAAAGATGGCGGCATAGGTGAACACCTATTGTTCTGCCCCGCGCAACGATTTAGGAACTGCAACATAACAGCAGAACAGACAGCACCCAGAATCGCCAGAAAGCTGGCTGAATGAAAACTCCACTAACTGGAGTGGAAGTGGGACACTGAGACTCAGAAGCGGCGGGAGCGCAGTCTTTCAGACGGAAACAGGTTAGGAGCCGTCCTGGTCGCGCGCGCACAGGCTGGGGCTGGAGCAGCAATGCCTGTCCCACTGCCCAGATTTCCCAGCACCAGGCGAGATCCGTCCCACTGTCCGGATCCCCCAGCGCCAGGCGAGGTCCGGCCGAGGTCCGGGGGACGCACCCTGGAAGCAGGGCGCGGCAGAGGCTCCTGAACTGCGAGTTTCTGCGAAAGGGTCGCGAAAACCCGCGACTTGCCCCCTGGAAACTTGTCTCCTGGTTCTGGAAACCATTTATTTTTACAATCCTGGGCTAGACTTTTGGTGTGCAGGCACATTTGGGGAAAGGCGGAGTGGTCTGGCAAGGGGAAGAGACTAGCGGCTTTCTCTTGGAGGTGCCTGCAGCCATCCCCATCCAACAGAGACCCGAGCGCGTGAGCGACGCATAGGACGCAGCTGACGCTGACGCTGCCTGCGCAGCTCAGAGACTCCGCCCATCCAACCTGAACACAGTCTCCCTTCACAGCCAATTGGCCTGGAGGTCAAACCCTCCTAGGGCTAACAACAACAAGCTGGGTTTAAATTGAAAAATACTGAATACAACCCATAAAGGATTGCAGTAAGAGCACCCACCTCAGGTAACTGGGGAGGCTGAGCCACTGTCCCTTTGAAGATATCCACCACATAAAGCAGCCACCATGCAGAGACGTGGAAAGAAATCAGGTGTGAAAGAAATGGAGGAGAAAAGACGACAAGACATAGAGTTCAAAACCACGGTTATAAGGCTTTTCAAGAGGCTCCTACAAAAGGCCGATCAACTTAATGGGAATTACCAGGAAATAAACAAGACCAACCAGCAAATGAATGAGAATTACAAGGAAATGAATGAGAACCTCAAGCAAATGAATGAGACCCTCAAGGAAATGAACAAGGCCTCAGAGGATACGAACCAGACCCTCAAGGATAAAAAAAAGGACCAACTAGAAATCAAGCTTACACAGACTGAAATAAAAAATAATACACAAAGTCCTAAAAGCAGTCCAGAGGGCCACAAGAACCAAGTCAAAAATTTGAAATACAAAGAAGCAAAATCCACTCAGCTGGAAAAGCAAGAAACAAAAAGAATTCAGATAATTGAAGATAGCATAAGGGACCTCTGGGACAACCTCAAGCATGCCAACATCCGAATTATTGGTGTGCCAGACAAAAAAAGAGAGAGCAAGTTAATGAAAACCTACTTGAAGAAATAGTGACTGAAAACTTCCCCCACCTGGTGAAAGAAACTGACTTAAAAGCCCAAGAAGTACACAGAACCCCAAAATATAGGAATCTAAAGAGGACCACACCAAGACATATCATAATTAAAATGCCAAGAGCAAAAGATAGAGAATATTAAAAGCAGCAAGAGAAAAACAGTTGGTTACCTACAGGGGAGCACCCATACAATTGTCAGCGGATTTCTCAACAGAAACGATGCAAGCCAGACGGGAGTGGCAAGAAATATTCAAAGTGATGAATAGCAAGAATCTACAACCAAGATTACTCTATCCAGCAAAGCTATCATTCAGAATTGAAGGTCAGATAAAGTGCTTCGCAGATAAGAAAAAGCTAAAAGAGTTCATCACCACCAAACCAATATTATATGAAATGCTGAAAGATATTCTTTAAGAAGAGGAAGAAGAAAAAGGTAAAAATATAAATTATGGAGAGAACTAAGATGGCGGCAAAGGTAAAACACCTATCTTGCCGTCATAATCAGCAATTTTAATACTACAACTTAAAGAAAGAACAAACACCTTCCAGAATCACCAGAAAGCTCGCCGAGTGAAAATTCCACAAATAAAAGTGAAGATAAGACACTGTGACTCGGAGGAGCGGCAGCGAACAGCGTTGAAAGATTCGCGCAGAGAGAGGTTTGGAGTGCGCGCCGCGGAGAGGGCAGGCGGCTGAAAACCGGCCTGTTTTCTCGAACGGGGAGACAAAGGCGTCCCACTGGACTGATTCTCCAGCTCTGGGCGAAGTCCAGAGAACCCACAATCACACGGGGTGAAAACTGGACAGTGGGAGGGCACGCCGAAGCTCGGGTGCTGCCGGGTCTCCCGGCTTGTGGAGAAGGCAGCTTGCGCGAACAGCTCGGCTGCGTGACGGCGCAGAGAGCGCACCGCGACTTGCCTCTCATTAGGAAAACCGTCAGTCTGCTTTGTTTTACGACCCTGGGTGAGACATTGGGTGTGCGGACTCATTTGGGGAGAGTCTGAATTCCCCGGCAGCTGGTGGAGCTCCGCAGCGGCTCTCTCAGAGGTGCTGGCGGCCATTGCCCCCGACACAGAGTCCCTGGGGCCGCATAGGGCGGAGCTAACGCTGTCTGCTTGGCCCGGAGACTCCGCCCACCCAACCTGAGCACAGCTGAGCTTCACAGACAATTGGCCTGGAGGTCAACCCTCCAAGTGCTAACAACAATTAACTGAGCTTAACTTCAGCAAGACTGTGCAGCCCATATCCACCTCAGGTAACCAGCGAGGCTGAGCCACTATCCCTAGTAGGAAGTCTACCACACAAAGCTAATTGACCAACTCAGGGTAGCAGCCACCATGCAGCAACATGGAAAGAAATCAGATGTGAAAGAAATGGAGGAAAAAAAACGACTGGACATGGAATTCAGAACCACGGTTATAGGGTTTTTTAAGAGGCTCCAACAAAAGATCGAGGCCTATAAGGAAATAAGCAAGACCACAAAGGAAATGAATGAGTCCTACAAGAAAATGAACAACACCCTCAAGGATATGAGAGCTGCAAAGAAATGATCAAGACCAACGTGGAAATGATCAAGACCAACATGGAAATGAATGAGTCCTACAAGGAAATGAAAGAAACCCTCAAGGATATAAAGCAGACTCTCGAGGATATGAAAAAGGACCAACCAGAAATTAAGCATACACTGACTGAAACAAAAAATATTATACAAAGACCTAAAAGTGCCTTGGAGCACCCCAAGAACCAAGTTAAAGATTTGAAATACAAAGAGGTAAAATCCACTCAGCTGAAAAAGCAAGAAACCAAAAGAATCCAAAAAATTGAAGATAGTATAAGGGGCCTCTGGGACAACCTCAAGCATACCAACATCCGAATTATAGGGGTGCCAGAAAAAGCGAGAGGCCAAGACAATGAAAGCCTATTTGAAGAAATAGTGACTGAAAACTTCCCACACCTGGTGAAAGAAATTGACTTAGGAGTCCAAGAAGTGCACCGAACCCCAATATATAGGAACCCTAAGAGAACCACACCGAGGCACATCATAATTAAAATGCCAAGAGCAAAAGACAAAGAGAGAATATTAAAAGCAGCAAGAGAGAAACAGTTGGTTACCTATAAGGGAGCACCCATACGACTGTCAGCGGATTTCTCAACAGAAACGATGCAGGCCAGACGGGAGTGGCAAGAAATATTCAAAGTGATGAACAGCAAGAATCTACAACCAAGATTACTCTATCCAGCAAAGGTATCATTCAGAATTGAAGGTCAGATGAAGTGCTTCGCAGATAAGAAAAAGCTAAAGGAGTTCATCACCACCAAACCAACATTATATGAAATGCTTAAAGATATTCTTTAAGAAGAGGAAGAAGAAAAAGGTAAAGATGAAAATTATGAACAACAAATACACATCTATCAACAAATGAACATAAAAATCAAGTGAATTGATAGGCTGTTGAACAGGATAGACTGGTGAATGTAACAGAGACATGGACATAGAGAGGGAATGGACTGACAATTCTTGGGGAGAAAAGGGTTGTGGGAAGTGCAGCAAGAGACTGGACAAAAATCTAGCAACAATGGGAGAGGACAGTGGGGAGGGGGAGGTGAGGGTGGAGGGTGGGATAGATACAGGGGGGAGGGGGAGCTATAGGGGGATAAAAAGGGGAAACAATGTAATTAATAAACTGAACAATAAAGATTAAAAAAATAAATAAATAAAAATGCAAAATATATATATATATATATATAAATTATGAACAACAAATACACATCTATCAACAAATGAACATAAAACTCAAGTGAATTGATAGGCTGATGAATAAGATAAACTGGTGACTATAACAGAAACATGGTCATAGAGAGGGAATGGACTGACAATTCTTGGGGAGAAAAGGGTTGTGGGAAGTACAGCAAGAGATTGGACAAAAATCTTGCAACAATGGGAGAGGACATTGGGGAGGGAGAGGTGAGGGTGGAGGGTGGGATAGGTACACAGGGTGGAGGGGAGATATAGGGGGATAAAAAAGGGGAAACAATGTAATTAATAAACTGAACAATAAAGAAAAAAAAAGATAATGAAAACCTACTTGAAGAAATAGTGACTGAAAACATCCCCCACCTGGTGAAAGAAATTGACCTAAAAGCCTAAGAAGTGCACAGAACCCCAAAATATAGGAATCTAAAGAGGACCACACCAAGACACATCATAATTAAAATGCCAAGAGCAAAAAATAAAGAGAGAATACTAAAAGCAGCAAGAGAAAAACAGTTAGTTACCTATAAGGGAGCACCCATATAATTGTCAGTGGATTTCTCAACAGAAACGATGCAGGCCAGACAAGAGTAGCAAGAAATATTCAAAGTGATGAATAGTAAGAATCTACAACCAAGATTACTCTATCCAGCAAAGCTATCATTCAGAATTGGTCAGATAAAGTGTTTCACAGATAAGAAAAAGCTAACGAAGTTCATCACCGCCAAACCAATATTATATCAATTGCTGAAAGATATTCTATAAGAAGAGGAAGAAAAGGTAAAAATATAAATTATGAACAATACACATCTATCAACAAATGAATCTAAAAATCAAGTGAATTAATAATCTGATGAACAGGATAAACTGGTGAATATAACAGAATCATGGACATAGAGAGGGAATGGACTGACAATTCTTAGGGAGAAAATGGGGGGTTGGGAGGTGCAGCAAGAGACTGGAAAAAATCATGCACCTATGGGAGAGAACAGTGGGGGGGGAGGTGAGGGCAGAAGGTGGGATGGGTACCGGGTGGTGGGGAGCTATAGGGGGAAAATAGGGGAACAATGTAATTAATAAACTGAACAATAAAGATTAAATTATTAAAAATAAAAATAAATAAATAAATCTACAAAATAAATAAATAAAGTAGGTCTTTCAGGAAACAGCAGCCTCACCATTCCCCAAGGAGGCCTTTTACTCACTATGAGCATGCTGACGCTACCCAAGAATTCTTACTTTGTAAATCGCCTTTGCAAACTACAAAAGCTGTCAACATTTTGGAAGTGGTAAAAAGGTTTTTTGCCAAATAAAACTTCGCCTGAATAGAAAAGGTTCATTCTCTGAGCAGATGGGCCTCCTGTAAAACTGATTTTGCAAACTTAGTGATAAAGCTCTCCTTGTCATTTTACATAGTTGCACAGGTAACAAAAACTTTTCAACATCCTGAAAGATGTTTTTTCAACATTTCTAAAAGTCATCGACTTTATCAGAAGCAGGTCTCTTAATCATTGCATTTGAAAGTTTTTCAGGAAATGGGAAAACGTCATTTGAAGCGCTTCTGTTACTTTTGAAGTACAAGTTCTAAAGCATTTGTTCAGACTGACAGCAGAAATCCTTTTTTGAAGGAGGGAGAAAGCCCACTTCTGGAAAGACTTTGAAGAAAAAAATTGTGTTCTTAGGTTACCTTATTTGGTGGATACTTTCAACCGTCCAAATGAGATGTCTTCCCATTCGAGGTTCTGAAACAACCTTTTTGATCTAGAAAATTTACAAGCTTTCTTGGTAGTGCTATCCACACAGAAGAAAATAAAGCCAAGAACAGCCTTGCAAAGATCAAGTGCTGGGGAACGCTTTACCCAGAGAGCAGGCACAAAACACTCTATCCATTTCTTTGCAGAGAGAAATTGGACACCTGAAAACACTACAACCACAGGCTAAGCATGAATCTCACCTAGTGTCCTTATTTTATTTCAAGGACAGTGTCTGCTTCAGTTTCTGGTATTATTTGTCCTTCAACACCTCCAAAAGTTGGTGTTTTATATTTGTCCAGTTTATAATTACTAGCATTAGAGTTAGTCTGTTAGAAGCCAGTCTACCATTATCAGAACCAACTCTAACAGTGTTTTAAATGTCAATACATTTTATCTAATGCATCAATACATAGGATTCTAGCACAAAAGCTGTTCTTAAATATTTTAGTAACTATTCTAATAGTTTCCCCTTGTAATTAAAAAAATAATAATTTTGAGACCTGCCTGGGGGCTCATTTGGTTGGAGCATCGTCCCATACAGCAAAAGGTTCCAGCTTCAATCAGGATACATATCTACATTGTGGGTTTGACCCCTGGTTGGGGCAGTAGAGGCAACCATCATCTCTCACTTGATATTGCTCTCTTTCTCCCTTCCTCTCAAAACTCAATAAAAACCTGTCCTTTGTGAAAATTAAAAATAATTTTGAGGACATTTATTCTAAAAGGGGTTCAAAGTCTTTACCAGATTACCCCAAAATTTCCAACCCCAAAAAGATAAGAACTTTATACTTAGGAACTCCTGGCCATAAGATCCTCTCCCACTGCCACCAAAGGGCTCCCTGCAGTCAAGGGAAGGAGTTTCTCCAGGGTTCCTTCATTCATTGCTGAGTACCTGGTATGTGCCAGGTACTATTCTACACACACAGGACAGAATAGTGAATAAAACTAAGTCCCTTCATTCAGAGTTTGCCAAGAACATGTTTATGTTTCCATGTAGAGCGGTGGTTCTCAACCTTTCTAATGCGCAACCCTTTAATACAGTTCCCTCATGTTGTGGTGACCCCCAATCATAAAATTATTTTCTTTGCTACTCCATAACTGTAATTTTGCTACTGTTATGAATCGTAATGTAAATATCTGTTTTCCAATGGTCCGAGGCTCTAAAGCAGTCACAACCCACAGGTTGAGAACCGCTAGCATAATTGCCTAAGACCATCAGAAAATAGATATTTACATTACAATTCAGTAGCAAAATTAGTTATGAAGTAGCAACGAAAATAATTTTATGGTTGGGGTCACTACAACATGAACTGTATTAAAGGGTCACGGCATTAGATTGAGAAATACTGATAGAAGGACCAGCAATGAACCCTCCAGGCCTGTGTCCTGCCATTACAGGTTACCTAGCCTATGAAAACAGCCATTGGTTCATATCCATTAATTGGTGAAAATCAGTCTGCTGAGATAAGCCCTAATCCCAGGATTTGTTATTTTCCTTCCCTTTCTACCTCAGCCTACTGTCAGAGCCACCACTCTGGTATGTCAACCCATCTTTGAAGGGTGGAGGACGGGGGTTTCAGGCAAGGAGTGAGCATCTGTCACATGCTCTAGAGAAGCCATAAACTGGAGGGAAGACTGACCACTTATTTTCAGCCTTTGACTCTTAATGAGCAACAGAGGGGTAGGGATAGGAGGACTGAAGCCACAATGCTGAGAGCCAGATTGTGGTATTTGTTTGGCAATGAAAGGAAGAGGGACCAGTTTGGTGGGGAGGGTCAGGGGACAACCTCTTTTTGGAAGATTTGGGCACTTCTTAAAGCTGAGGAGAGACAGAGATTGAGATATAAGGGGATAGTAGACCATAGAATAAAGGGATAACTCAGAGAAAAGAACACAGAAACATTGTGTGATTTTAGTTCTTGGATCCAATTGGAATCCACTGAAGGGCTTCTGCAACATGTCTTGAGTGGACTTTCTGCAGATTCCCAGGCCCTGCCACTAATCTGAGCGAAGAGTATGGAGTTCAAGATCCACTGGCCTGAAACTAATCTTCAGGCTTCCCTGACACATCAGGTTTTCATTCTTGTGGATGTGCTGCCACCTGCTGGAAGAATGACAAAAGTAGCGACAACCATTTCCTGAAGGGTACTGCTTTTCTAAAATGGCAGAAAAGTCCTCACCAACCCACAAAATTAGAAACCGGGCACCAACAAGGCCTGGGACGTTCACAGGGCCTGAACCTAGCACTCCTCTCCAGCTTAACCAACCTCCACCCTCCTCTTTCCTTAATATTTTATTTCAGAAAGGGGAGAGGGAGATATCAATGATCAACCTGCTGCCTCCTACATCCCCCACTGGGAATTGAGCCCTTAGCCTGGGTATGTGTCCTGACTGGGAATCAACTGGTGACCTCCTGGTTCCATAGGTCAGAGCTCAACCAGTCATGCTGGCTGGACCTCCATCCTCATCTTGATTCTACTGTAAACCAGCACACACTCGAGTTAACAGGACCTGGTATTTCCATCCTTTAATGGGATGGAAAACAGCAAGAACCTTAACTGCCCCATATTTTGGACATGGCATCAGCATTATCTATTAGAGACTACCTCTAATGGCAGGACAGGTATCTTATAGTACAGGCCCTACCCTACCCTAGCAGCCAATAACTCCTCTTGTAATTATCAGGTCAGGCACTAGCCTCCTTTCCCTTCCCCTCAACAAGCCCCCAAAACCCTAGTTTCCAAGTTAGACAAGCATTGAATAAGCATGGACTGCTGGACCTGAGCTAGTTGCAATCCTACTTCATGCTCCTAGATTCCCAAATTGCCTATTACACTCTTAGGCCTCTTAATAGTTGAACAAAGCAGCCAAGCCATCTGCTTGGGAGAAGGTTCTAGTCAATGTTCAAGGGTCTCTGGAGGTCCACAAAGATACCTCACAGGTCCTTGACAGTTTAGGAGGGATTAACCACCATTAACGAAACAGCTTTTGATATGTTCAGTTCTAACACCACTCGGCCTTTTGAGTTGAGATTCAATGACGTTTGAATTGAAACTTTAGGAAAATACTGGCTCCCAGCTCGTTTTGGTTTCCCTATCAGAGGATAGACCTCCATTGGCAGCACCACTTTCATTAGCACTTGCCATCCCTCAAAAGACCTTTGTTTTGCTCTTAAGTCCTTAGTACTTGGAACATGACTGGTAAGTGGTCGATGTGCAACATGGCTTAGATTTCCACATCACATGAGTGGGGGGGGGGGAGCTACCCATTTACCTCTTTTAGGTTGGTTTCCTGTAAGTTTATTGAATTCTACCAGTATTGCATTTTTACTTTTTTACTAGTCTGATTGGTCAACAGGTAGTTAAATCCGCCTGCTTTTAGAGTTGGCAGATTTCAAAAATCTCAGCTGCGCCCTAGCCAGTTTGGGTCAGTGGATAGAGCACTGGCCTGCAGACTGATCTCCCAGGTTCAATTCCAATCAAGAGAACTTGCCCAGGTTGCAGGTTCAGTCCCCAGTAGGGGGCAGGCAGGAGGCAGACGATAATTTGCTCTCCCTAAAATCAACAAAAATTGATTAAAAAAAAAAATCTCAGCTGTTACCTGCATCACTTTAAAAAAACTTTCTTCTCTATTTCAGAGGGAAACATGAGAATAGATTTGGCTCAGTGGATAGAGCTTTGGCCTGTGGACTGAAAGGTCCCAGGTTTGATTCCGGTCAAGGGCACATCCCCAGTGGGAAATGTGCAGGAGGCAGCTGATGTTTCTCTCTATCCCTCCCCCTTCCTCTCTTAAAAAAAATCAATTAAGCCGAAACAGGTTTGGCTCAGACTAAAGGGTCCTGGGTTTGGTTCTGGTCAAGGGCATGTACCTTGGTTGTGGGCACATCCCCAGTGCGGGTGAGCGCAGGAGACAGCTGATAGTTGTGTCTCTCATCAGTGTTTCTAACTCTATCCTTTCCCCTTTCTCTCAGTAAAAAATATAAAATATATTAAAAAAACAAAAAATTGAGAATCATGGATCCATGTGCCCAGACCAGGAATGAACTGTGACCTCTGGCTCATAGGTCTACATTCAACCACTGAGCCACAGCCCGGCAGGGGCACCACCTCATTAGCCTTTAACTTCTAACGAAAGTGTGTGCGCTAACAGGGACAGAGGATGTGAAATAAACCAGTTAGAATGCCCGGGCACAATAGTCCAAAACCAAATGCCTTTAGGTTGCTGGCAGACAAAACACACACACACACACACACACACACACACACACACACACACACACAGACACACACTATTCCAGAATTCATATTCTCAGTGTGTATCTAAGGAGGCCTAACCAAAGGGCTCCTGGTTCGTTCCTCTTTCCGGAGCACTTGGTCAGAACACACTGGACTCCCAAGAAGCTAGAGGAAACTTCTATTTCACTGAACTTTTGACTAGAGCATTTGAAATCTAAGCACCAAGCATTTCCATCAAGGGGTGGGGTGGATCTGAAGTGGATTTACAATGCTCCACCTTCAGCAATATTGCAGGAGAAACAGTCTAGGAAGTACAAGTCTGGCACCAGAGTTTAGGACTTTTAATTTGTCCCATAGCTGCTGAAGCAAAATTATGATAAAACATTCTGCTTTCCTTTATAACCCCAACACACACAAAAAAAACTATTTGTAGGAAAAAATGGTTTTGTACATGGGAAGAAACAATATAAATTCAAAGCTTACAGATAAGGGTTAGCTCTACCACTCATCTCTTTAAAAAGTTTATACGAATATCCAGTCAAAACCAACAGGGTATCTCTTTTGAAATGTTATCTAAATGGATATCCAAGTAGACCACAGGACTGTATACTGTCTTGGAATGTCCTTAGAAGGCTCTGTCATTGATCAGGTAACAGAGTAAAAACACCAGAGTCCTTTCTTTTTCAAACGGAAGAGGGAAAGACGGGGATAGAAGAAACTATTCGAACTTTGTCTTCTTTCCTTGTGGCTTATGGTCTCCTCCTCCTCCTCTGCCTCCTCGGAAGCCTCCTCGACCTGAAGGAAGGGAAGACATCATTAAAGAACGGGTGCAAAGCTGCCAGGTCTCCCTCTCCCAGTGATAGTGATCACTGATGCAGACCTCAATGCTCCTTACCTCCAAAACCTCCCCGGCCTCTGCCACCAAATCCACCTCGGCCTCCTCTGCCGCCACCTCTGCCTCCAAAGCCACCTCGGCCTCCACCACGACCCCCGAAGCCACCTTCACCCTTAGGCTTGGCCCAGTCCAAAGTAACTTTGTTTCCATCAATTTCACCATCTTCCATGGCCTCCTTAGCGGCTTTGGCATCTTCCTCACTGTTGAAGTCTACAAATCCAAACCTAAAATACCAAATAAAATTATCCATTATAAAGCAAAGATATGTGGAATACAATGGAATCTAGGTTCTCTAACTTCATTCATTCCAGAAGGCTCTTCAAAAAGCAATTTGCTCAAAAAATGGAAATCATTTCCCTCCCCAGAAATGTAATTGAATCCGTTCCAGAATACTAAATGATTCCATTTAGTATTCCATGTACTCTTATACATAGTACATGTCTAACATATTGTTTAATATATAAACATTTCTCTTACTTTTATGGAACCACCCCTAGCTTTATTTACTTAATATATATTTTTATTACTGATTTCAGAGACAAAAGGAGAGGGAGAGAAACATCAATGATCATCAAGGATGATCTGAGGATCAAGCTCACAAGCCAGCATGTGCCCTGATCAGGGATCGAACCGTGACCTCCTGGTTTATAGGTCGATGTGGCCTTAACTAGCCTTAAATCACTTTCAACACATTCCAGTGGTACAGCATCTTTTTTCTCAGGAATCATGGCCTCAGCCAGCTGCTTTTTACTTATCTAATCAACATGTTTTTCTATCTCAATTTCCTGTGATCATTGTTTTGCGAACACTTTCACACATCAGCACTCGTTTTAAATTATGTTAACCATCCATTTCACCAGCAAAACACACAAAAATATTCACAGCAATTTCCTCAGATGCTAACAACTAGGATAGTGGTTTTCAGCCTTCCTAATCCGCAATCCTTTAATACAGTTCACGTTGTGGTGACCCCCAACCATAAAATTATTTTTGTTGCTACCTCTAATTTTGCTACTGTTATGGATTGTAAATACCTGATGTGCAGAATGTCTTACGCGACCCCTATGAAAGGGTCGTTTAAACCCCAAAGAGGTCACAACCCACAGGTTGAGAACCTACTAGAAATTTAGAGGTAAAGTGACTTATGTTCTCTCTCGTTTGTAGCCTGAGAGATGCTTTCGTCATGCTAATGTACCAGCATGCAAGGATTATCAGGCCTAAATGAAAGTTATCAGGTTTAGAACTGCAGTTTTGTTATTAGAAAAAAAATTTTCTGTGAACAAGTTGGTCAATAACAGTACTGTTTGAGATGGGAGACATTTGAGAACTGAGATAATTGCCAAAGTTAACCTCTAGAAAGTAGCCTTGCTCAGTTGAGAAAAGACGGAAGTAGTAAGAGTAGCTCTCTCTCCAGAAAGTTGAAACTGGGTTTACTGACAGCCTAAATGCAAAAATGTTTCACAAAACAGCAGCATGTGCCTCTGAAGACAGGAGGCAAAATAATGCTAGCTCTGTGAATTTTCTCTTCTTCTCGTGCGAATCCATAAACTGCCACGGAGCGACAGAAAGGAGCTCAATGAGAAGACACACTGGATGAGAGGTCTCCACTCAGTGGACACTGTACCCTCTTGCACCTTACCCTTTGGAAGAGCCTGTCTCTCGGTCAGTGACTATCCTTGCCCGGACAGAACCATCAAATGACTCTTTCAATGTTTCTTCCGTAGTCTCCTCAGACAGACCTTTGACAAACAGAGTTTTGGATGGCTCTGGGGAAGAACAAAAAATAACGCTTTATTCATGATGACATGGACGTATGTAATATTCTGAATGACTACTAGCCAAGAATGCTTATCGTATTGGGACCCTAAAGTGTCACTATGAGAAAAAGGTTATCTTAGCCAACGAATGTTTAATGAAAGCAAAGGGCTTAAATCAACTGCTATCTCAAGTCTATCTTGACCATCAAAGCAGATCTTTTATAGAAAGCAGGAGAGACAAGTGAGAGACCTTAAGCAGGCAGTGACAACCACCACACAGGGCTGTAAACCATGGGCAGATAGATCTGTTGCTCAGAGCTGACGTGGCTGGATCAGAACTTGACTATCTAGAGGAATTTTCTTGGATTTCATCAATTATTTCTCAGATAATCGGTCATCATATCCAGTGTCATTTACTCAGCAACAACAGAAAAAAAAGTTCACCTCTAGATCTGACCCAAGTTAAAGTATGGCACTGAGGAGAGTTATCCCCAATCACAACACTTGGTAGTTTTAACTTACGGCTTCTTGCATTAGGCGATCCTCTGGGTCCTTGCAATTCCAGCCTGATTGCTCTGCCCTCAATTTCTCTTTTATTACAGGAATTTAAAGCTTCTTTAGCATCTTCAAATGAAGCAAATTCTATAAATGCATACCTGAGAATGAACAATATTTAAAAGTTTATCAAACTCTAGGTTCCTCTGCAATCACAACTGATGGCCATAACCCCTCTCCCAAGCAAATAAATGAGGCTCTTTATTTTATACTTATTTATATAGCTAAAAATGACTCAGCTTCGAACAGACAGGGTTAGAGGACTCTTATCTACTATTCAAGACACTCTTACAGCCAATGACTGACAACATAAAGATACAAACTATTATACCCTTTAGATTTGCCGTTTTGGTTCTGGGGCACTTTGATAAATGTTGCCTTTTCAAATACTTCCTGAAGAGTTTCTTCTGTTGCACTGTAGGAAAGGTTGCTTAAAACCAGAGTTTTTGATTCACCTACAAATAAAGAGATGCCAAATTAAGACTGTGAAACAGTGGTTTGCAATTTCATTCACAGCTGTATCTTGTTCTTAAAATTTTCTATGCTTAGGAGAGCTAACATACACATGTTGATGCAGATAGAATCCCATTCCAGTACTCAATATACTGAGTAGCTGTGCTTAAATTAAGTCTGGCTTCCTTTCATTCCTGTTATTCAAAAGTATAAGCTGACTACTGATCTGTATCTTCCTAGAACAATATTCTAATTTTAAAATGTACATTAAGTAAAATTTTTTAAATGTACACTGTCATTTAAAATATAAAACAAAGTTAAATTTGTCTGTTCTAATGCAAAATGACTTCTTTAGCGCTTAATCAATAGAATTACTATTACAAATAAAAGCATAACTTGCTTAACTACATCTAAATTCAAGTTAACAGATATTGCTCCATCAATTCTGAAACCCTGTATGAAGACTATAAATTCTTACCACTCCAAGTGCTGTTCTTTCCACCTCTATGGTCTTGATTTTGACCTTTCTCTCCAGTATAGTACAGAGAAATGGATCGCCCATCTATTTCTGTTCCTTGCTTTTCTTCCAAGGTTTTCTCTGCATCGGCTTCTGTCTTAAACTCAATATAAGCAATCCTGCAAAAGGATGTTTTAAAAAAGAACTTGATTTTTAAAAGCATATTAATTTAATAATATATTTTTTTATTAATTTCAGAGAGGGAGAGGGAGAGATAGAAACATCAATGATGAGAGAGAATCTGACTGGTCACCTCCTACATGCCCCACACTGGGGATTGAGCCAGAAACCTGGCTGGCCTCCATCAAACCATGACCTCCTGGTTTGCCATGAAGGTTGGATAACCATATTAATTTTTAACACAAATGTGTTTTTTTAATACATTTTATTGATATTTTACAGAGCGGAAGGGAGAGGGAAAGTCAGAAACATCGATGAGAAACATCGATCAGCTGCCTCTTGCACGCCCCCTACTGGGGATGTGCCCGCAGGCAAGGTACATGCCCTTGACCAGAATCAAACCCGGGACCCTTCAGTCCACAGTCCGAGGCTCTACCCACTGAGCCAAACCTGTTTCGGCTTAACACAAATGTTTTAATCTCAGCAATGACCTTACTTCAGCTGAGTACAACAAAAATATCTAATTTTATACTACTTGAAGTGTTTGAGGTTTCTACCATCTTCCACTTTTCGATTAAAACTTTCCTCCCACCCTGGCTGGTGTGTGGGTTATTGGTTAGTGTCAGACTCACTAAAGGCTCAGGGGGCACAGTAGGAGCCAACCAGTCTGTCTCTCTCTCTCATATCAATGATTCTCTTCCATTCCCTGAAAAAAGAATTGGACAAAAATGTCCTCAGGTAAGATTAGCAAAAAACTTTCCTCCCATTAAGTTTGCCAAGTATTCCTAGAAAATGTGTTCACAGTTAAGCACACCTCACTTCAAAATAATTGCCATTCCTTACAAAGTATACGCTATACATTTTGTAATTCTTTTTTCACATTAATTCATCTTTTAAAATCACCATGAATTAAGTACATTATTCCGATTGTATGGATAGAAAATCAAGACCCAGGTTATAGATTTGCCCAAATCATACACAGGAAGTTGGATTGTTCCTTTTATAAATTAGAATCACATTGATTTATAAAACTCTTAACATTCCGATACACAAAACATACCCTTTACTTTTTCCATCCTTGCTGACTAATCTGATTTCCATAGCATCTTCAAACACTTCTTTTAATTCCTCCTGAGTAACTTTATAAGGCAGATTTTTTGCCAAAAGTGTTCTTGCATCTCGATCTAGATTTAAAAAACACAAAATGAATAGGATGGGTTAAAAGGCCTTTCTCCTTACTTCCAAGATAACGACCAATAGAAAAGTTCTGTTTAGGAAATAATTTGGGGCTCTATAAATGTACAAGAAAGACACTAACGGTATGGCGATACAGCAGTAGCAAGACACAAGCTCCTGTCACACCCGACATCAAACTATGTACTGGATACTTAGAACTCAACCTAGTAAGCGCTTAGCAGTTTTTGTTTTAAAAATATTTTTTCACCCTAATTCAGTGTTTGGCAAACTGCGGCAGACTAAATGCTACTCCGTAGTTGGAAGCTGTGAGGATTAAGCAATTTGGCATATTGTGTGCAAAGAGAAAAAGGGTAGTATATGACAGTAGTCGGCAAACCCATTAGTCAACAGAGCGGCAAACCGCGGCTTGCAAGCCGGTTTGCTGACCACTGCCCTAGCTGGTTTGGATCTGTGGGTAGAGCATCAGCCTATAGACTGAAGGGTCCCAGATTTTATTCCAGTCAAGGACACATGCTGGGCTGCAGGCTTGTTCCCCAGTGTGTGTGTGTGTGTGTGGGGGGGGGGGGGGGGGAGGCTTGCAAAAGGCAGCTGATCCATGATTCTCTTTCATCACTGATGTTTCTCTCTCCTCCTTCCTATCTAAAATCAAAAATATATACATAAACATATTTTTATTGATTTCAGAGAGGAAGACAGAAGAGATGGAAAGATCAATGATGAGAGAATCACGGATTGGCTGCTTCCTGTACGCCCCACATGTGTTCTCCTGGCTTATAGGTCAATGCTCATCCACTGAGCCACACCAGTGGGCAGTTTTAATTCAAAGTCATGAGCAGCCCGGGCCAGTGTAGCTCAATTGGCAGGGCAAAGAGGCACAAGCCTAGGTTGTGGCTTGATCCCCAGTGGCCGATTGATGGATCTCTCTCCCTCTTCCTCTCTCAAAATCAACTTAAACATCTTTAAAAGGTCATGAACACACAAGAAACATGACAAAGTATATGGAGGATACAAAAAGAATAGTAAGAGATCTGATCTAATCCCACTGAGGAAAGATAGGGTATGCCTGTATGTGTAATTACATCTTTTTAAAATACATGTCTATGATTTCAGAGAGGGATGTAGATTAGAAGCATCAACAATGGTCACTGATCAGCTGCCCTGGGCATATATAAGCCCCGACCAAGAATGGAAGCCTGACCACCTGGTTCATAGGTCACCACTCAATGACTGAGCCACAATGGCCAGGCTATATTTTTTTGAAGATTTTTAAAATTTAGAAAAAGAGGCATCAGTTTTCCGCCTCCTGCACAACCCCTACTTGTGGATCAAGCCCACAACCTGGGCATGTGTCCTGACTGGGAATTTGAACAGGCAACCTTTTGGTGCACGAGATGATGTTCACCAAGTCAGTCACACCAGCCAGAGCTAAACAGTTATTTTTTTAAGTTCATTATTGCTTGCCGACTCAGGAAATTTCTAGCACCAGCAAACACTGCCAGGCACTACTGTAAGCATTTAACATTCTAACTTATTTAATCCTCACAACACTCGGGGGGGGGGGGGGGGGGGGAGTAATTATTTGACCTGGCCAAGTAGACTAGGAATATATCAACTAATGAATTACCTATCAGTATCCCAATTACCAAAAGCAGTACATACCTTTTTTACTGTCTTTTCCCTTTGGTTTTTCTAGTTTAATTTCATTGCCACAGACTTTTAAACCAGTGAGTTCTAACGCTTTTTCCAGGTCCTCAGCGGATTCAAAATCCACATAGCCAAACTTCCTTTAAGGTGATAAGGCAAAGAATAACAATTACAGGTTTAAAAAAGCAAAAGCAAGAGCCCCATTCACATGTATACTAGACAAGCAGCACCACTAGTGCAATGGGGCAAGCAATGATTAAGGTAAAAAGCAGCATATTCTATTAACAAAATTAAGACACTGAAAGCTCAGGATACAGACTGAGGTTTAAGTACCAAGACCTGATGCAGGTCCACCTCTGAGTTTGTCTTTATTAACTACACTGCTCATAACAGCTAACAAAAGAACTTGTTAAAGCATCAAGGTAGGAAAACCCTGTCTGGTTATTTGGGTCTAATACTTTTACATATTTTTAAGAATAAAAGCTCAGAGCTTATTAAAAATTATTTTGTGCTCTATCAAAAGTTAAGGGAGATCACGGAAACTTCAATTGGGAACGGTCATACATTTTAATCTAAGTAACAGTTCATTAACGTCTAAACTTTGAAGACACATTCATGCTTAAGAGTAAAGTACTAATGTTCTAAAAAGGGAGGGAAAAAAGCATTAGCAGACCCAGGAATACATACAGTGGCTTAACTTCCCCTTACCTACCTGGACACACCAATTCTGACATCCACAACAGCAAGATCGTTTTTAGCAAAAACATCACTGATACCCGTTTTTAATTCAGGAGCAGACTTGCTAAAATTCAGGTTTCCAACAAAGAGATTGAAAGCCGTAGTGGGTTCTGTAGCTGAAGAGAAAATTAACTCAAATTAATCTGATTTATAAAGTATGGGATGAATTTGATTTCCAGCATAAATTTCTATATACAGCACATCAGCATACTGCATGCAAAGTAACATCAGGTTTCAGTATTAAGTCCCTTTGTTATTCATCACTTGTGCTATTAGGTGCAAATCCCTCCCCCTCTCCATTCTGACAAGTTACCTTCCACTTTCTGTTTCTTGGCCTCAGGCGCAGCTTTCTGTTTGGCCATTTCCTTTTTTCGTTTTCCAGGTGCTTCTTTGATAGGCTCTAGATAAGATTTCAAACAATCTGTTACCCATAAGTAGCCACACATCTTCTGTACCTTCTTTAAATAAAAACTCGTACCAAACCACTATAGAATCTAGCTCAATTACCTTCCTCCTCCTCTTCCTCATCCTCCTCCTCTTCCTCATCTTCATCGTCCTCTTCCTCATCTTCATCATCCTCATCATCATCTTCATCGTCCTCGTCATCTTCATCCTCAGCTGTGCTCTTAGTCTTCACAGGAACAGCTTTTACGGGAGCTTTCTTGCCTTTGGCTGGTGCAATCTCCATAGGTTCTTCTTCAGAGTCTGAAAGAGAAGCTACCTAGTCAAAAACTCAAGAGAATTGTCCCCAAACATTAGTTCCAGATAAATCTAAAGGAAAACATACATAATACAACACGTACTTAGTAGTTATAGCAAGAATTAACAAAATACTTGGAAGCAAACCTCTCTATTATGAATACTACTCATAGAATGTGCTGTTAAACATTTTATCAGGGGCAATCAACCATTCATGGCTTTTACCCTAGTAGACAATCAGGACAGAGAATCCCTGGGAGGATTTTTATCTACCCCATGGTGTCATGGAAGGAGTATGCTTACATGTTGCCCACCCATCCCACAATCTCACCCCTAATGTACCTTGCAAACAAGAGCCCAAGGACTACCAATAGCACGCCTTACCATCTTCTTCGTCATCATCCTCATCCTCATCCTCGTCCTCGTCCTCATCATCTTCCTCATCATCTGAGGCAGGAGCAGCAGCAGTAGCTTTCATCACTGCTGGCTGAAAGTCATCCTCATCTTCATCGTCATCCTCCTCATCGTCATCCTCCTCTTCACTGTCATCGTCATCGTCATCCTCATCACTATCTTCCTTCTTGGCATTCTTGCCGTTCTTTGCTCCCTTGACTGGGGTGGCTGCTCCCTTCTTACCAGGGGTTGCTACCAATGCTTTGCCTGGTGTGCCTCCCTTCTTACCAGGTGTGGCTAATGCTTTGGCTGGTGTAACTGCTGCCTTTTTGCCAGGGGTTGGCACAGCCACTGCCTTTTTGCCAGGGGTGACAACTGCTTTCTTGCCTGGTGTGGCAACTGCAATCTTTTTTGTTGGCGAAACCATCACCTTCTTTCCTGGAGTTGCTGCCTTCTTGCCTTTTTTCTGAGGAATGATAACCTGGAAATTAAGTAATAAATAAACATGAGTCTGTTTTTAGACTCAAACAGTGATCACTGTTTCCCACATAAATGAGTGCTAAATTCTGGCATTACCTCTGGTTCAAGACCACATGCATTAGATGTATACTAGCATGCTGAACTATAGCATCATGTTACATGTCCTTCCTTCTCTGTACCTATGAAATCACAGTCCTCATTTTCAGGTAAAATATCCAATCATAATGAACCCTTAACACTTCAATCAAATACCTCTGGACCCAGAATTGTGAATTTCTGTAGCTCATCCTTTAGTAATTGCTTCAGCTTTGGCAAAGCCCTTCACCTCGACAAAAACTACCCAAAATGCAGTCTGAAAATAAGACTGTCTGGATCTCATCTGCTACTGTGTGGCCCCAGGAAAGATTTTTTAAAGTCACTTTTTCTCTTATATGATAGCCAATGTTACATGTTATTTTAAGGATTATGAATTAATTCCTGTAACTAAAAGCTCTGTTAAGTGTTATTAAATCATTTGGGGAGGTGGTATAAAGCTCAGTCTTAGGATCAGAGATAAAATGAGTATCAAAGAGACTGGACAGTCCTTGCAAAATTAACAGAGTGAACAGTTAGCTTGATAAAAACATTATCTATATTCAAGTCACACTCAAAGCTACTTTTTATTGAACACCAGTTTTATCAAGTTATGTGTTAAAGTAAAACTTGTTAATTTTCTTTATAGTAAGCAACAGTAGCCAGGAGTACCAAAGTATTATCAGCACAAAGGGAGATGGCGTTCCTCACTCCACATTATAAAATGTGACTACTATTATGAAACTCATACCAAAAAGAGAGAGAGAGAGAGGGAGAAAGAAAGAGAGAGAGAGACAGGGACAGACACCTGCTTGGAAGCTAAGAAAGAAATCTGGTAAGGCTAACCTCAGACCTGAATATAATGCTCAGCACTACCACACACAAGACAGCTAACTGTCCAGGCTGTTTCCTCCCCCAGTATGTGGGGCTAGTATGTTGAAATTGGAAATGATTTAATACATCATTACACTTAGCCCTGTAGAGGGCACATGAGGAAGAGGCTCCAGATCTTTTCTCTCAAGCTCATCCAAATACTTACTCTTATGGTATTTTTGACACTCAACCGTTACCACAGGGCATTTATGAAGGAATACAATCTTACCTTTGCCAGTATTTTCAGACATACAACATGACTGTATAGGACTCTGCATTAAATTGTACATAATTACCTCTTCTCCACTGCTTTCATCTTCTTCATCTGACATTTCCTCATCTTCACTATCTTCTTCTACCTCCTTTGGAGGAGGAGCCATTTTCTTGGAGTCACCTTGATTTTTACCAGCCTAAGACAGACACGATTATTAGCACATTACACCTCCCACATTTCAGGCTACTACCATTTTGCTCACATTCCTCATAATACAATGGTCGTCTCCCTTTCTCAGAAACCATTTTTCATTCTGTTAAATATTACAATAAACATAAACCAACGTTAGGTAAAAAAACAAATTCAAAGGAATCATCTCTCTCTTCCTGTTCCTTAAGCACATCAATTTTAAAATTTATACTTCCAAAATCTACTCGTGTATCAGGCACAATTTCTAAATACTCACTAGTCTACAATGGGACCGACCATTTTACTGGTCAATAACTCAAAACCTCACGAGGGGGAAAACTACCTTAAAAAAGACCTTTGATGATGGCAATGGTGGGGGGGTTCTAATGTATGGTGACAAGAGATTTGACTGCGTAGTGAACTCATGGTGCAATACACAGTTCTTGTAAAATAGAAACCCACACCTGAAACCTATGTTCAGGTTGACCAATGTCACCCCAATAGTTTAATTTTTAAAAAAAAGCCTTCAGTAAATTCTGGCACCTTATCCCACCACTCCTCTGAAAATTTAGGGCGACATTAAAGAAAAATGATGTCTTAAGCTCAGTTTAAGACCATTGGTCTTATAATTTTCCTTTCCCGGGGAAACCCCGCCCCAGGGCCACGTGGGGCCATCTCCACCACGTGCGCGCAGCCAGGCACTAAAAGCACGCGGCGGGGCCTCCTTCCGGGGCCCACCTCATATTTAAGACCCTGTAGGCCGCGGGCCTCCAAACGAACAAATCCAGCCGCTCTCCACCTCACGGGATAGGTCCCCTCCGGACCAGGACCCACGCGGTATGGCCCACGTGGCGGGCCGCCCGCCGAGGCACGTGCGGCAGGAGTCGGTGTCCCGCTCGCACCGGTCCCAGGAGTTTGGGCTCATTCCTCTACCGAAGGGCAGCGCCCCCTCGGGACTACGCTCAGTCGCGAAGTCTTTCCACGCCGAATCAGCAACACCTGTCGAAGCTCTCCACCTCGCCAAAAAGTACCCAGAAAACGCGAGACCTCCGCACTAATCACGCGAGATTTCCCGCAGCATGGCGCCCTCGAATGCGCCTGGGACAGCGCGCAGGCCCTCCTCCTCGCGGCGCCGCGCGCGCGCTCTTCAGAAAATAGGCCTCGGCGACCCGAGATTGCGCGAGGACGGCCTTTTACCTTTGCGAGCTTCACCATGACGGCGGCTTACGACGGTGGAGTGTGTGACGGGTGAGTGGCGCAGATGTGCCCAAAGGAATCAAACGGCGTCGATGGCGGACGCTGGTGCTGAAGAAACGGAGCGCGTACGTCTCGCTACCAGCTAGAGCTCGAGACTGAGGCGAAAGACTGAGCCTGCCCAGTAATCCCCTCAGGAAAGACGACGACTGAGCCCTCGTGACTCCACTTCAGCCAACCAGAGTTTGCGCTCATCCCACAAGCCAATCGTGAATCTCTATCTAGGACGTCGTGGGGCGGAGCCTGAGCAGCAGTGGGCGGGCCGAAGTCGCCAGAGGAAAGGGTGAAGATTCCGTTTCGGCGGCCGTGGGGGAGGTTCGCTTTGTGCAAGGCCGGTGTTGATTGGGTGGTGGGCGCGCGGTTACTGAAGTGCCCCTGCGCGGAGCCTGCGCCTTGGGACGGACATTTTTTGGCGCCGCGTGTGCCGATTTCAGGGCGCTGTGGGTATTCGCCCTTTCCCGCTCTCGATGTGTCCGGATCTTATAGACTCTGGCAGAGTTTTTCAATATCCCCGTCCCGCACTCCATGCTTAGCCTCTCGGCTGCCAGGGAGAAAGGAATTCGCCCATATTTTCTTGCTGAGCCCGAGACCTAGGTTCACAACGCCAGAGTGGGTGACCCACCTTAGCCCAGGTCAGAAAATCCCCCGGTCGGTCTGCAAGTGATTCCTTCCCAGGCCATGTACCTAAAGTTGCCTCCTGAAAGCTGTGAATAAAGGCAGTCGGGATTAGTGTGGGAGGCAACTAATGGATGTGTCTCCTGCATTATTGATATATCTCTCCCATCCTCTCCCAACTCCTTGAAAAAGAATGGAAAAAATACCTCCAGGGGAGGATTAAAAATAAGTTCAAGTAGGGAATTGGTTCCGAGGTTAATGGAATTGCTGAGAAACCAAATGGGACCTAAGACACAAGCAGGAAGTTGCTGCCTCCCACAGACTATCCCTTTCCAGGGACGAGGAAACCGTGCCTCAGGCGCCAGAGTGAAAGGACCTGGCCTTCCTCTTCTGGAGGCAGCCTGAGAAGCTTCTCGTGCCAGCTCCCAGACTCAGGGCTCAGCCCTCAGCTCTCAGTGATGAGAGAAAATCATGGACGGGCTCATCCTGCATGCTCCCTCCTGGGGATCCAGCCTGCAACCCAGGCATGTGCCCTGACCAGGAATTGAACCAGGGACCTCAGGGTGGATGGCACCACACTTAACCAACTGTGCCAGTGACCCGGGACCCCTGAGCCCTGCTAGAGGAGGGCTGGTCATGGGCCAGATGCTCACCTTCCCTGACTCTCCTGCTGCACCTCCTAGTCCAGGCCCTGTGGTCAGCTTTCCCTTCTACCTCCAAAGGCTGAGCCCTTCCAGAGAGAAATCCTGTCATGCACAGGTCGAGGTTTCTAAGCATACTGCTCAGCAGCAGCTCAGGAAATCTTCCAGCAGCTTCAAATGGATCTTGCCTCTGATTTCCATCTCCCCAGCATCTATTCCCTGTTTTCTCTCCAGGGATCCTCACCTCTCCCACTCCCTCAGCATTTACCCACTTTCCACTTCACAGGGAAAAAACAGATCTCCCCAGGGTGTCCCGACCCTGGAGTTGCATACAGCCCTGGTCCTTAGCTTTCCCCTCCAGGCCATGGGGAAGCTGGAGTCTCTCTAAACAATATCCTTTCACTGGGGACAGGGGAGCCTCTCTCCGCCTCACCCTCACCCTCCTTTCCTTCTCTTGTCCTTCACAAGAGCAAGCAGCAGGGAAGAGGAGGAAAGTTGCTGCCAGTCCCTCTCAGGACCCCCAACACCCCCTTGACTGCTAACCCAAAGGACACTTCTGAACCTCCTCGTTCTGCACCTTTCTGTGGTTTTTTCCTTGACCGTGTCCTTCATGGAACTTTTTCCCTGCCTCCTTTCTCTTCCTCCACATTCTTCCTCCGCCCTGTAAGTTCTTTCCTTGGAATAATGGCCTTGGCTCTGTGGTCGCCACTCCTTTATATACCCTACCTCCTGCCCTCTGCTTCAGGCACCTTCTCTGGCAGCAGCCTTGGTTCCTCCTCCCAGTCGGGGGCTGCCCCCCCCCCCCCCCCCATGGTGCCCAAATGGTGTTCCTCTCCAGGAACAACTTGCCTCCTGGGATTAAGAAATGTTCCTTTGGTGTTCTGTAACTCTTCACATTCAGAATGTCACAAACTGAACCCAGCTTCTTCCACCCCAAACTGCCATGTTTCATACCTCATTAAATGAGACAGTGACCAGCCCTCTGTGCCAAGAGCCAGATGTTACCTTACACTCAACCTTTCCCTCAACTCCACAGCAGGGGTTCTCCCAGGCCTGGCCTGTGGATGTCTTTGGGATCTGTCCGCTGCTCTACCCACTACTTCCATTTAAGCCTTCATCATTTCCTGCCTGGATCATTGCAGCAACTCTGAATCAGCCTCCCCAACACCAGCCTCCCTGGCACCTGGAGCACATCCACCACACTGCATGCAGCACACCTGGTTTTTAAATCAATGGTCATAGGTTATGGGCAATATGCTTCTTGAGATCATGTGGAATTCATCCTCTAACAGCGTCAGCAAATGATTGGTGCTCAATAGATGCTGATTCCATGGATGATGGCTTAGAGCTGCTGGAGGAATGTCAGGATAAGCCAGGGAGGTCCCAGGAACTCTGGTGGGTATTCCAGACAGTGTGGTATCACAGATGCTCCAGAGAACAGGGCATTCTGCTCTAGGTCCTCCAATCCAATCACAGCCCATGGCCACCTTGCCTGAGCCAGAGCAGGCTTCCCAGCAAAGGACTGTCTTTCCTGAATATCCACTGTTCCCCACCTGAGCCTCAGCCTCTGTTCCTGTCCAGTCGTCCAGCTGCCCTCCTGTGCAGAGGATTGAAAGAAGGTCAGGCTGAAAGTAGCTGAGGGTCTGGACCTGAGCCTTGTAAATTCAGAAACCTGAATTTATACCTCACACCCATTAAGATGGCTGTTATTAAATTTAAAAAAAAATTTTTTTTTTTAAAGAGCAAGCCCTGTCTGGTTTGGCTCAGTGGATAGAGTGTTGGTCTGCAGATTGAGAGGTACCGGGTTCGATGCTGGTTATGGGCATGTACCTTGGTTTCGGGCACATCCCCAGTGGGAGGTGTGCGAGAGGCAGCTGATCAATGTTTCTCTTTCATTGATGTTTCTGACTCTGTCCCTCCCCCTTCTTCTCTGTAAAAAATATATTAAAAAACAACAACAGCCGAGACCGGTTTGGCTCAGTGGATAGAGCGTCGGCTTGCGGACTGAAGGGTCCCGGGTTCGATTCCGGCAAGGGCATGTACCTTGGCTGCGGGCACATTCCCAGTGGGGGGCGTGCAAGAGGCAGCTGATCGATGTCTCTCTCTCATCGATGTTTCTGACTTTCTATCCCTCTCCCTTCTGCTCTGTAAAAAATCAATAAAATATATATTTTAAAAAAAAACAACAACAAAAAGCTGTAGCCAGTTTGGCTCAGTGGATAGAGTGTCAGCCTGAATGTTGGTGAGGATGTAGAGAAATCAGAAATTGTGCTAGTAGAAATATAAAACAGTGCAACTACTTTGGAAAATAGTCTGGCAGCTCCTTAAATGGTTAAACAGAGTTACCATATAATCCCGCAAATCCACTCTTATGTATATGCCCAAGAAAAATGAAATCATGTGTCCATATACAAATGTGTACATGCCCTAGCTGGTTTGGTTCAGCGGATAGAGTATCAGCTTGCAGACTGAAGGGTGTCGGGTTCAATTCCAGTCAAAGGCACATGCGGGGGGTTGAGGACCCAATCCCCAGTAGGAGGCAAGCAAGAGGCAGCCTATTGTTGATTCTGTCATCATTGATGTTTCTCTCTCCCTTTCTCTCTGAAATCAATTTTAAAAATATATAAACATGTAACTGACCGGGAATTGAACCATGACCATCTGGTTCATAGGTTGATCCTCAATCACTGAGCCATGCCAGTCAGACTGAATTGTACACTTTTGTGGATGAAAAGGGGTTCTGTGGAAAGTAACCTCACGGGATGGTCTGATCATAAACTCCTAACTGGGCAGCTCATGATGAGTAGTCACACCCCATATCTATAACTTTGTTTGTGAAATTTGTTTTTTATTGATTTTTTAGAGAGAGGAAAGGGAGAGGGGGAGAGAGATAGAAACATCAATGATGAGAGAAAATCACTGATTAACTGCTTCCTGCATGCCTTCTACAGGTGATGCAGCAGCCTGCAACCTAAGCATGTGCCCTGACCAGGAATTGAACCAGGGACCTCAGGGTGGATGGCACCACACCTAACCAACTGAGCCACAATGGCCAGGGCAGGCCCACAACTTTTTAGTAAAAGCTTTATCTTGACTTTAAACAAGCCCTGTCCATTGTTTTTGTGCATCCAGGTTAACAAACTTTTGAAATAACCACCCTTCAAGAGCACATAATTGTCGAAACCGGTTTGACTCAGTGGATAGAGCATCAGCCTGTGGACTGAAGGGTCCCAGGTTCAATTCCGGTCAGGGGCATGTACCTTGACTTCGGGTACATCCCCAGTGGGGGGTGTGCAGGAGGCAGCTGATCGATGTTTCTGACTTTCTATCCCTCTCCCTTCCTCTCTGTAAAATATCAATGAAATATATATATTTTTAAAAAGAGCACATAATCATTACATAATTATCCTATAATCCAATCCCAGCCTTGCTTTCCCACCTCCATGTAATCGCCCTTATTTTCCCCTCCTTAATTTCAAGTGCATACATAAAACTGCTAACCTGTTATTTCCTGGAGCCTTTGAGGTTTGGCTCCCCAGTATGTCATCCGTTTGGCTCAAATAAACTCATAAAACTTCTCTACAAGTTCGGATGTTTTTTACGTTGGTACGTTATTATTTTTTAAATATATTTTATTGATTTTTTACGGAGAGGAAGGGAGAAGGATAGAGTTAGAAACATTGATGAGAAACATCCTTCAGCTGCCTCCTGCACGCCCCCATTGGGGATGTGCCCGCAACCAAGGTGCATGCCCTTAACTGGAATTGAACATCTGACCCTTCAGACTGCAGGCCGGTGCTTTATCCACTGAGCCAAACCGGTTAGGGCTATGGTGACATTTTAAAAGGATGACTAAAAAAAATAAATAAATAAATAGCCCTAGCCAGTTTGACTCTGTGTATAGAGCTTAGGTCTGCAGACGAAAGGATTCTGGTTTCGATTCCAATCAAGGGCACCTACCTTGGTTGCAGGCTCCTTCCCAACCCAGGCCCTGGTTGGGGGTTTGTGCAGGAGGCAAACAATCAATGTCTTTCTCTCACACTGATGTTTCTCTCTGTCTTTCCCGCTCTTTTCCACTCTCTCTAAAAAAAAAAAATCAATGGAAAAATATCCAGGTAAGGATTTTTTTTTAAAAATGTGACTATTATGGCATACGAGTGATATCACAATAACAAATTCTATATAAAAGTGTGTGAAGTTCAAGGAGGAATGCATGAACCATGACCGTTATTTGGAGACCTACAGTGGAAGCTGAATCAGAGGTTGGTTGGCAAACATGGAAGGCCAATTGACTACCTTCACAACATATCCAGAATCCCATCCCTCCTCAGCATCACCACACTCCCCAGACAGTGAGATCTATTCCCAACTTCCCCCCTCTGCTTTCCAGCCTCATGGCTTTCTTTGAAATCTCCGATTCACCCAGGTACACTCTCACTTCCAGTCCAGCTCTCATTTCTCTCATCTGAGGACAAGTGTGTGGCCATTTGATTCCTGCTGTTCCCATGAGATCAGCAGTAGCTCCAGAGCTCCCCATGGGAGCTGGGCCTCGCCTGCTGCCTGGGAGAGCAGGAGCTCAGCTGATGTTTCTGGAGTGACCTGGAGGCAGGAAGCGACTTACCCAGAAGATTCATTTAGGTTGAGACCATAAGGGCCGGGGAGAGTGTCCTGGGCAGGCACAACAGCTTATACAAAGGCCCTGGAGAGAGGGCTGGTGCCCTGTTGAGGACTCAAGGGAGACAGAGGGACTTGAAGACTGGATCCATGTCAAGGAAGAAGATCCAGCAGAGGGAGCTAGAGACACAGATAGAGGTTTGAAAGACTTATGCATGAGACACCTTTCAGTGCTGCTGCTCTAAACTGTTTACATACTCAGGAGGATTCACTGGCTCCCAGTACTGCAAAGTGCTGGGCACCCTGACTCAGCACATCAGGGCTGGCTTGATCCAGCAGCTCAGAGTTATCATCCTGGATTCTATTTTGTGTCTTTCTTCCCCCACATCTCCATGACAGCTTCATGCTCAAACCAGCTTTCATCTTTGTGGCAAAATGCCTCCTGTTGCTGTTTAAGCCATAAACCTCATATCTCTATATCTTAGAGTCCGGAGGGAGCTAGAAATATCCCTCCCAGCTACCCCAGCTAAAATGATAGTCCACATCCTAGCTGGTTTCGCTCAGTAGATAGTGCATCGGCCTGTGGACTGAAGGGTTCCAGGTTCGATTCTGGTCAAGGGCATGTACTTTGATTGCAGGCACACCCCCAGTGGGGAGTGTGTAGGAGGCAGCTGATCAATGTTTTTCTCTCATCAATGTTTCTAACTCTCTCTCCCTCTCCCTTCTCTCTGTAAAAAATCAATAAAAATATATTAAAAAAAGAAAAAGAAAGTCTACTCCACTGCCCTTGGGTTGTAGGCTGACCCTGAAGCCAGGTAATGGGACTGTGCTGATAAGTGTGGGCCTGAACCACCACCCCTCCCCCAGGCTCAATTGGGTTTGAATTTGGGACAGTGGGTATCCAAGAATACTCAGGGGAGTGGCTAGACAACAGAGAAGGGTCATGTGAGACAACCACAGTAGCCAAAATGCTCAAATTCATTTTTTTCTAAATCTTTATTGTTCAGATTATTACAGTTGCTCCTCTTTTTTACCCCCATAGTTCCCTCCACCAGTTCCCACCTCATCCTCTACCCTCTCCCTCCCACCCCCACTGTCCTCATCCATAGGTGTATGATTTTTTTCCAATCTCTTCCTGTTGTGGAATGAACCCAAGTGAATGACCAGACCACTGGAGTCCAGACCAAATTAAAATTTAGAGAACTTTTTAAAAAATATATTTTATTGATTTTTCACAGAGAGGAAGGGAGAGGGATAGAAAGTCAGAAACATCGATCAACTGCCTCCTGCACACCTCCAACTGGGGATGTGCCCGCAGTCAAGGTACATGCCCTTGACCGGGATTGAACCTGGGACCCTTCAGTCCGCAGGCTGAAGCTCTATCCACTGAGCCAAACTGGTTCGGCTAAAATTTAGAGAACTTTTATTAGCCGGCTGACAACTGCTCTGCCTTTCTCCATGCAGGGAGTCCAGAGAGCAACCCTGCCCCTTTGTGCAGGACCATTTTCAAGCACATTTACCACATCTTGTTTTTGCAGAGCAAGCAATTTTAAGACAAGACAGTTTTTCTTAAGTAATGTCAGGGTCATATTATTGATGACCATGTTATTTACAGGACATCCTGGTCTTCAGAAAGCTGACAGTGTTCTATCTTGCAAGGCTATTTTGTGAGATGCAGCTGGGATTCAAGACTAAGTTGACAAAGAGGAAGCATATTCAAAAATTTCTACTCTCTAACATTCCCACACTGCCCACACCCCTTTCCTCCCGAGAATTGTCAGTCCACTCCCTTTCTATGCCCCTGATCCTATTATACTTACCAGTTTATTTTGTTCATCAGAGTTTTTATTCACTCAATTTTTAGATTCACTTGTTGATAGATATGTATTTGCTGTCACTTGTTGTTCATAAATTTTTGTCTTTACCTTTTTCTTCTTCCTCTTTTTAAAGAATTTCCTTCAGCATTTCATATAATACTGATTTGGTGGTGATGAACTCCTTTAGCTTTTTCTTGTCTGTGAAACTCTATCTGACCTTCAATTCTAAATGATAGCTTTGCTGGGTAGAGTTATCTTGGTTGTAGGTTCTTGCTGTTCATCACTTTGAATATTTTTTGCCGCCTCCCTTCTGGCCTACATAGTTTCTGTTGAGAAGTCAGCTGGAAATGTTATGGGTGCTCCCTTGTAGGTAACTAATTGTTTTTCTCTTGCTGCTTTTAATATTCTTTCTTTGTCTTTTGCTCTTGGCATTTTAATTATGATATGTTTTTGTGTGGTCCTCTTTGGATTCCTTTTGTTTGGTGTTTTCTGCACTTCCCGGACTTGTAAGTCTATTTCTTTCCCAGGTAGGGGAAATTTTCTGTCATTGTTTCTTCAAATAGGTTTTTAGTATCTTGCAATCTTTCTAATTCTGGCACCCCCATAATTCTGATGTTGGTACGCTTGAAGTTGTCCCAGAGGCTCCTTACACTATCTTCATATTTTTGGATTCTTTTTTCTTTTTGCTTTTCCAGTTAGGTGTTTTTTGCTTCTTCGTATTTCAAATCTTTGACTTGATTCTTGGGATCCTCTAGTCCAGCGTCAGCAAACCATGGCTCGTGAGCCACGTACAGCTCTTTGGCCCCTTGAGTGTTCTAACGCCACTTCTTTAAAATAGACTCGCCCAGGCCAAAAACCAACTTCTGCTCATGGGCCTCGAAGTTTCAATCACACTGTAAGTGCACAGCCGCACGTGGTATTTTGTGGAAGAGCCACACTCAAGGGGCTAAGGAGCCACATGTGGCTCGCGAGCTGTGGTTTGCCAACCACTGCTCTAGTCTACTGTTGGATCTCTGTATATTATTCTTTATTTTAGTTGGTGTATGTTGAGATATGTTGCTATTGCAGCTACACCCAGTGAACACAGACTAAAAAATACCCTATAATAGGTGACTGGCCACATAATATACCTTTATGGTGGGAATGCAGCTATCAAATTTAAAGTTATGTTTTAGAGAGGAACCAAGATGGCGGCATAGGTAAAACACCTATCTTGCCGTCATACTCAGCAATTTTAATACTACAACTTAATGAAAGAACAAACACCTTCCAGAATCACCAGAAAGCTGGCCGAGTGAAAACTCCACAAATAAAAGTGAAAAGAAGACACTGTGACTCGGAGAAGCGGCGGCAGACGACGTTGAAAGATTCGCATGGAGAGAGGTTTGGAGCGCGTGCCAGTGGAGAGGGCGGGCGGCTGAAAACCGGCCAGTTTTCTCCAACGGGGAGACAAAGACGTCCCACTGGACTGATTCTCCAGCTCTGGGCGAAGTCCAGGGAACCCACTATCACATGGGGTGAAAACTGGACAGTGGGAGGGCACGCCGAAGCTCAGGTGCTGCAGGGGTCTCCCGGCTTGTGGAGAAGGCAGCTTGCGCAAACAGCTCAGCTGTGTGACTGCGCAGAGAGCGCTCTGTGACTCACGCTCTCATTCGGAAAACCGTCAGACTGCTTTGTTTTACGACCCTGGGTGAGACATTGGGTGTGCAGACTCATTTGGGGAGAGTCTGAATTCCCCGGCAGCTGGTGGAGCTCCGCAGCGGCTCTCTCTCAGAGGTGCTGGCGGCCATTGCCACCGACACAGAGTCCCTGGGACCGCATAGGGCGGAGCTAACGCTGTCTGCTTGGCCCGGAGACTCCGCCCATCCAACCTGAGCACAGCTGAACTTCACAGACAATTGGCCTGGAGGTCAACCCCTCCAAGTGCTAACAACGATTAACCTGAGCTTAACTTCAGCAAGACTGTGCAACCCATATCCACCTCAGGTAACCGGGGAGGCTGAGCCACTGTCCCTTGTAGGAAGTCTACCACGCAAAGCTAATTGACCAAGTCAGGGAAGCAGCCACCATGCAGAGACATGGAAAGAAATCAGATGTGAAAGAAATGGAGGGAAAAAAATGACTGGACATGGAATTCAAAACCACGGTTATAGGGCTTTTCAAGAGGCTCCAACAAAAGGTCGAGGCCTATAAGGAAATAAGCAAGACCGCAAAGGAAATGAATGAGTCCTACAAGGAAATGAACGAGACCCTCAAGGATATGAAAAAGGACCAACCAGAAATTAAGCATACACTGACTGAAATAAAAAATATTATACAAAGACCTAAAAGTGCTCTGGAGCACCCCAAGAACCAAGTTAAAGATTTGAAATACAAGGAGGTAAAATCCACTCAGCTGAAAAAGCAAGAAACCAAAAGAATCCAAAAAATTGAAGAGAGTGTAAGGGGCCTCTGGGACAACCTCAAGCATACCAACATCCGAATTATAGGGGTGCCAGAAAAAGAGAGAGAGCAAGACAATGAAAACCTATTTGAAGAAATAGTGACCGAAAACTTCCCACACCTGGTGAAAGAAATTGACTTAGGAGTCCAAGAAGCGCACCGAACCCCAATATATAGGAACCCTAAGAGGACCACATCAAGGCACATCATAATTAAAATGCCAAGAGCAAAAGACAAAGAGAGAATATTAAAAGCAGCAAGAGAAAAACAGTTAGTTACCTATTAGGGAGCACCCATACGATTGTCAGCGGATTTCTCAACAGAAACGATGCAGGCCAGATGGGAATGGCAAGAAATATTCAAAGTGATGAACAGCAAGAATCTACAACCAAGATTACTCTATCCAGCAAAGCTATCATTCAGAATTGAAGGTCAGATAAAGTGCTTCACAGATAAGAAAAACCTAAAGGAGTTCATCACCACCAAACCAATATTATATGAAATGCTGAAAGATAGTCTTTAAGAAGAGGAAGAAGAAAAAGATAAAAGTGTAAATTAGGAACAATAAATACACATCAACAAATGAATCTAAAAATCAAGTGAATTAATAAGCTGATGAACAGGATAAACTGGTGAATGTAACAGAATCACGGACATAGAGAGGGAATGGACTGACAACTCTTGGGGAGAAAGGGGGTGTGGGAAGTGCAGCAAGAGACTGGACAAAAATCATGCAACTATGGGAGAGGACAGGGGAGGGGGGGGAGGGTGGAGGGTGGGATGTGTAACAGATGGAGGGGAACTATAGGGTGAAAAAAAAGGGAACAATGTAATTAATAAACTGAACAATAAGGATTAAAAAATAATAAAGTTATGTTTTAATTGATATTAAAATTAAAATTATTCTTAAATGTATGCACCTATTAAACTTCTATTTAAGGCCATAGGAAATTGCTCAAAAAATATGTGCTTTTTAAAACATATTTTTATTTAATTTCAGAGAGGAAAGAAGAGGAAGATAGAAACATCAATGATGAGAGAGAATCACTGATTGACTGCTGCCTGCATGCCCCTACTGGGAATCAAGACTACAGCTGGGGCATGTGCCCTTGACTGAAATTGAATCCAGAACCCTTCAGTCCGCAGGCTGATGCTCTATCCACTGAGCCAAAACCTGCTAGGGTGCTCAAAATATTTTAAATAAGAGAACAAAAGTTTAAAACTGAAAGTACAGTGGGATCCCAATTTTTCAAATAAAAATATATCTTGTAAATATTGATTGAGGTAAGTTGGGTGGTAATTTTACTTTTAAAAAATGGATTTGGGGGAAGACCCTTAAATGTTAACTGGTTATCTCAAAGTGGTAAAATTAGGGAGGGTGGTTATTCTTCTTTATACTCATCCATAATTTCCAACTTGTCTCAAATAACCATATCATGATTTTGTAACTTTGCAAAATGGTTATACAAGTATGTTTAAAATAATAGCTGATGGGAATGTGGAAGGCAGGGAGCCCTGGGAAGGCAGCAGGGTCCAGGGTCCCAGTAGGTCCTGGTGGGGAGGGTCTCCTTATACCAGGCACGCCAGGCACAGGCATAAACCTACCGGCTAAGGCCCTATGAGAATATGTGTGACTTTAAAAAAAAAAAGATTAATTGGCCGAACCGGTTTGGCTCAGTGGATAGAGCGTCGGCCTGCGGACTGAAAGGTCCCAGGTTCGATTCCGGTCAGGGGCATGTACCTTGGCTCTGGGCACCTCCCCAGTTGGAGGTGTGCAAGAGTCATCTGATCGATGTTTCTCTCCCATCGATGTTTCTGACTTTCTATCCCTCTCCCTTCCTCTCTGTGAAAAATCAATAAAATATTTTTTAAAGATTAATATAAAAATTAAAGTATAATTCCTGGATTAATAAATGTTAATAAAAGTTAAGAATTGTTGCCCTAGATGGAGAATATGTGTAGCTTTGTAGGGAGGAGGGAGGTATGGATCACAAACCTCCTCCTCACCTGTGGCATGGGGACTGGGTCTAAACCCAGACCCTGAGAGGGATCAGCTCTCTACCAAGGCAGGAGCCTGAATGAAGGGTGGCACCATCCTGCAATTCCAAAGAATCAGCACTGGGGAGCAGCAGAGAGCTAGGTCAGGCTGGGAGGGCACGTGGGAGCTGTCTCCGTATCCACTGCTCTTCTTCCCAACCCCCTATCTCTGATGATCCTTACCCCCAAGACAGTCACTTCAGCTTTGTTTTCAGAAGACGATGCCATTTCTCAAAATGAAAGTGCTTTGCAAGTAAAACCTAAGTGTTCCCCACGTTCTTCCCATGGACTAGTCAAGATAGCTCAGTTTTTACATGTTTAACACGTTCTATCATTCATTTAACATGTGTTTTCAATTTGTCTACTGCTGACTTCAGAGACTGACTTAATAAAGTTCCAATCCTATATTCATACTGTTGAGGTCTTTAAGAGGATAGGAAACTTTAGTAGCAAGACTGGTGGCAGATTGCTTCTTCATGGAACTGAGGTTACCAGTAACTTTGGTACAGACAAAGGCACCCTGAGAAAAATATTCCTTATAAACCAATGATATCACAGGTCTCTTCTGAAATACCTTAGCTACTATTGAACAAAACACCTGCCAAGTGCAGTTTGGCTCAGTGGATAGAGCATCAGCTTGCGGACTGAAAGGTCCCAGGTTTAATTCCGGGCAAGGGCATGAACCTTGGTTGCAGGCACATCCCCAGTAGGGGGTGTGCAATAGGAAGCCGGTCGATGTTTCTCTGTCATCGATGTTTCTGACTTTCTATCCCTCTCCCTTTCTCTCTGTAAAAAATCAATAAAATATATATTTTTAAAAAGAACAAAACACCTCAAAACTTAATAGTTTAAAGAAACTATTATTTTGGGGGGGGGGGGAGAGGCGGGGGCTGGGCTCAGCTGGTTGATTCTTCCACCAGTCTATGTGGCTGCAGTAGGGGGACTGAATAGTCCAGTTCCCTGTTAGCCCCACTCACATGCCTGACTAGGGTGGTGAGGGCAACTGGGCCACATTGATCTCATTACCCAGCAGGCCAGACTTTGTCACTTGGCAGCTGGTTTCCAAAAGGAACAAAAGAAGCCAAGTCCCCGTGCACAAACACTTTTTAGGTCTTTGCTTCAGTCATATTTCCTACTGTCCCCTGGAGCAAAGCAAGTCACATAGCTAAACACTGATTCAGGGGGTAGAAAACAGATTCCATCTTTTGAAAGGAGGACCTTTAAGAAATATCTTAACACATGCTCTTTCTCCTCTCCTCCTGTTACTGAGAACATTCTTGTATAGGACATCCTTATACTACCCATACCTTGTACTCCTGAGATTAAATTCTACATTTCCCCAGGTGTGTCTGAGGGAAAACCAATCCTCCAGAAAATCAATATGCAGTAAGGGGCTAAATTGTGCTCAACAAAATTCATGTTGAAACTCTAACCCCAGTATAACTATATTTTGAGATAGGCTTTAAGGAGACAATCAGATTAAATGAGGCCAGATTCATAGGACACTAATCCAATAAAATCCATAATCTTATAAGAAGATGAAGAGATAGCTGAGTTTCCTCCCACTACCCTTCCCCCTCTTCAGATTTGCACAGAGAAAAGGCCATGTGAGAACACAATGAGAAGGTGGGTATCTGCAGTAAAAGAAGTCTCACCAGAAATCAATCCTGCCAATACTTTGATCTCAGACTTGCAGCCCCTAGAACTGTAGAAAAAATCTGTTGTACCCCTCATTCTGTAATATTTTATTATGGCAGCCCAAGCTGACTAATACAAAAGAGATGCTTGGTTAAATAAGTTCAGGAAATGCATGTTCAATACTGATCCTCCACCCTTGGAAATTCATAAAGCTCTGTGGTCTATTAAAGACTCTGAGAGCTGGAAAGGAACCAAGATGGTGGCATAGGTAAACACCTAAACTGCTGCCTCACACAACAATTTCAAAACTACAACTAAAAGACAAAACAGACATCATCCAGAATCACAGGAAAGCTGGCTGAGTGGAAATTCTACAACAAGAAGGAAAGAAAAAAGAGTAAGAAGACTCAGAGGAGTTGCAAAAGGCTGAGGAACACACACGTGCACAGAGAAGACAGGCAGCTGAGTGCGCAGCTGGCTTTCTCTAGCAGGAGGGAGACAGAAGCTCCCAACTGCACTGAACCCCGTTTTAACAGCACTGAACCCCAGTTCTGGGTGAGATCCTGGGGACCCAGACTCATATGGGGGAAATCAGGACTGTCAGGAAAAGAGAAAAGCACAATGAAAACCAGAGGAGCCTTGAAAGGCAGAGGTCTGGAGCTACACCATTAGTGCACGCAGAGAGGACTGACTGCTGAGTGTACCACTGGCTTTCCCCACTGGAAGGGAGACAGAAGCTCCAGACTGCACTGAACTTCAGTTCCGGGTGAGAATCTGGGAATCCAGATTCATTGGGGGAGAAACTGGACTGTCTGGCAGCAGGGGAAACTCAAGGGGGGCTTTCTCTCAGAAGTTCTTGTAGCAATTACTGAGGGAAACTGAGACCCAGGGGCCTCATAGAGCAGGGCTGAAGCCAAACTGTCTGCTCAGCCCTGAGACTCCACCCCATCCAAGCTGAGCACAGAGGCTTTTGCAATTTTGTAACTCTTATCTCATAAGGCTGTTTCCAGCACAGAAGTTCTCCCAGCATAGACACAGCTGATCCTCACAGCCAATTGGCCTGAAGGTCAATTCCTCCCAGTGATACCAACAACAATCAAGACTTAACTACATCAAGGCTGAGCACACAGTCCACAAAGGGGTTGCACCAAGAGTGTCCACCTCAGGTAACTGGGGAGGCTGAGCCACTGGGCCATATAGGACACCTACCACACAAAGCTACTCTACCAACTCAGGAAAGCAGCGAAAATGCAAAGACAAACAGATCACAAATGAAAGAAATGTAGTAAAGCAAACTACTGGAGACAGAGTTCAAAACCATGGTTATAAGATTTTTCAATAATTTCCTAGAAAAGACCAATAAATTTAGCAAGACCCTCGAGGATATGAAAAAGGACCAAGTAGAAATTAAACATACAATGACTGAAATAAAAAATATTATACATAGACCTAAGAGCAGAGTAAAGGAATGCAAGAATCGAGTCAAAGATTTGAAATACAAAGAAGCAAAAAGCACTTAAGTGGAAAAGCAAAAAGAAAAAATATTCCAAAAATATTAAGATAGTGTAAGATCCTTTGGGACAACTTCAAGTGTACCAACATCAGAATTATGGGGGTGTTGGAAGAAGAGAGAGAGCAAGACACTAAAAACAAACCTGGGAAATATTTTTGAAGAAATAGTGACTGAAAACTTCCCCCACATGGTGAAAGAAATAGACTTAGAAGTACAGGAAGCACACAGAACCTCAAACAAAGGAATCCAAAGAGGACTACACCAAGACACATCATAATTAAAATGCCAAGAGCAAAAGACAAAGCGAGAATATTAAAAGCAGCAAGGGAAAAACAAGGGAGCACCCATATTACTGTCAGCTGATTTCTGTCTTTTTTAAATATATATTTTATTGATTTTTTACAGAGAGGAGGGGAGAGGGTAGACTGTTTGAAACATCGATAGGAGAGAAACATTGATCAGCTGCCTCCTGCACACGCCCCACTGGGGATGTGCCCGCAACCTAGGATCCTTCAGTCCACAGGCGACACTCTATCCACTGAGCCAAACTGGGCTGTCAGCTGATTTCTCAACAGAAACTATGCAGGCCAGATGGGAGTGCAAATAAATATTCAAAGTGATGATTAGCAAGAATTTACAACCAAGATTATTCTACCCAGCAAAGCTATCATTCAGAATTGAAGGTCAGATAAAGTGCTTCACAGATAAGAAAAAGCTAGAGGAGTTCACCACCACCAAACCAGTAGTAAATGAAATGCAGAAAGGTATTCTTTAAGAAGAGGAAGAAGAAGAAAAGGTAAAGATAAGATTATGAACAACAAATACATATCTATCAACAAGTGAAACTAAAAATCAAGTGAATAAAAAATCTGATGAACAGAATAAACTGGTGAATATAATAGAATCAGGGGCAAAGAAAGGGAGTAGACAGACAATTCTCAGGGGGAATAAGGTGTGGGGAGTGTGGGAAAGACTGGACAAAAATTGTACACCTATGGATGAGGACATTTGGGAGGGAGATAAGGGCAGAGGGTAGGATGGGAACCAGGTGGAGGGGAGCTACAGGGGGAAGAGGAACAAATGTAATAATCTAAACAATAAAGATTTATTAAATTTAAAAAACAAAGACTCTGAGAGCCTTAGCGGGTTTGGTTCAGCCTGTGGACTGAAGGGTCCCAGGTTTGATTCCAGTCAAGAGCACGTACCTCAGTTGCAGGCTCCACCCCTGGTTGGGGTTCATGCGGAAGCCACACAACATCGATGTTTCTCTCTGTCTCTGCCTAACTCTGAAAAGTTCTTGAACAAAGAAACCTGTAGTTTAACACAGTGTTTCCCAATTTTATTCAAATATGAGGTCCTTTGCCAGCACCTATGATCACCATCAGAAGCTATATTCATTTCTAGTGCTGATGTAACAACCCAAACTTGATGGCCTTATTCTCTCACAGTCTGGAGACCAGATGTCAGAAATCAAGATGGTGGCTCCAAGAAGGACTGGTTCCTTCTGGAGCTCTGAGGGAGAACCCTTCGTGCCTCATTCCTCTCTTCTGGTGGTTGCCGACAACCCATAGTGTCCTGGGCTTGTAGATGCAGCATGGATTCCCACCTCTGCCTTCATCTTCACAAGACCTTCCCTTTCATGTCTCATTCCCAACTCCCTCCTCTTTCTCTTATTAGGACCCAGTCATCAGATTCAGGGCCCACCCTACAAGATGATCTCCCCTGACCATCCTTAACTTAATCACACCTGCAAAGACCCTTATTCCAAACAGGTCACATTCTAAGGGTGCAGGTTGACATGTCTTTTGGGGACCATAACGGCATTCACTAGAGAAGCCAAAGGACACCCCAGGTGCTGGCTGAGTGTGGACACAGAGCGGGGTGAGTGGGACTCCTCTAGGTGTGTCCCACCTAGCTCAGGGTCCATCCGCTCCAAGGGGCACACTCGGAAGAGCACTCTCCTGTCAGCAATGCTGGATCCACAAATCCTCCTTTCCTGAACTCCTTGCTGACCATCCCCCATGAACACATTCCTGTTTGGGGCAGGTCAGGACTGACTGTTCTACTCATTCAAAACCTGAACTGGACTCCCTGACCCTGTTCTTTCTGCTTCGTCCTGGAAGATAAGGCCTGAATTTCTGGAAATAGTTATAAAAACTGATGCTCAGCCACTGTAGCAATGTGGTAGGAAGGCTCTAACAAGGCTGTGCTTCTAGAGGCTTCCTCCCCACATCTTCTCAAAGCTCTGCTTCCTCCTTCCTCCAGGCCTCTCTCCTGCCTAGAACACTGCCCCTCCCTCTCAGCCTCCAGTAGGAAGTGAGACCTCCTCCCTCCAGGAACAGCCCTCCAAGACCAGCCTGAGTGTTCTTACTGTTGGCACTTTAAAAATATATATCTTTTTTATTGATTTCAGAGAGGAAAGGAGAGGGAGAAATAGAAATATCAATGATGAGAGAGAAACACTGATCAGCTGCCTCCTGCATGCCCCTTACTAGGGATGGAGCCCCCAACCCTCGCATGTGCCCTTCACCAGAAACGAACGTGGGACCCTTCAGTCTGCAGGCTGACGCTCTATCCACTGACCCAAAACAGCTAGGGCCTATTGGCACTTCTTGCTACTCTGGTGTCTTCCACCTGGACTGTATCCCTACTCACCCACCCCTACCACTGATGCCACACTCTGCTTGCCTACAAGCCACCCAGCAGGTGAGTTTCAAGGATCTGCAGGTCCCTGAATTGAAAATAACCAGAGATGGCTCAGATCTTAGAGGTGGAGCTCAGGGCATGCATGTGTGTGCATTTTTTCTGGGTAGGGGTCCATATATTTCATCACTTCCCCAAATGGTTCTTCCTGACTTAAAGAGGTAAAAAACCACTAGTTAAAACTATGGCTCAGAGAGTAACTCTCTTAGAGCAGTAACCCCAGGGAAACCCCTCTTCCCACTCCTTTTTTAAAAAAATAAATCTTTATTTTTAAGATTATTACAATTGTTCCTCTTTTTTCCACCCATAGCTCCCCTCCACCTGATTCCCACCCCAACTTCTGACCGCCTCCGCCAATGTGCTCAGGTGTAAGTGTAGGATTTTTGTCCAGTCTCTTCCTGCACCTCCCACACCCCTTTCCTCCTGAGAATGGTCAGCCCACTCCCTTTCTATGCCCCTGATTCTATTATATTTACTAATTTATTCTGTTCATCATATTTTTATTCACTTGTGATTTTTAGAGTCACTTGTTGATAGATATGTATTTGTTGTTCCTAATTTTTATGTTTACCTTTTTCTTCTCCTTTCTCTTCTTAAAGAACAGTGGTGATGAACTCCTTTAGCTTTTTCTTATCTGTGAAGCTCTTTATCTGACCTTCAATTCTAAATGATAGCTTTGCTGGGTAGAGAAATCTTGGTTGTAGGTTCTTGCTATTCATCACTTTGAGTATTTCTTGCCATTCCCTTCTGGCCTGCATAGTTTCTGTTGAGAAATCAGCTGATAGTCATAGGTGCTCCCTTATAGGTAACCATCTGTTTTTCTCTTGCTGCTTTTAATATTCTTTCTATCTTTTGCTCTTGGCATTTTAATTATGATGTGTCTTGGTGTGGTCCTCTTTGGATTCCTTTTGTTTGGGGTTCTGTGTGCTTCTTGGACTTGTAAGTCTATTTCTTTCACCAGTTGGGGGAAATTTTCTGTCGTTATTTCTTCAAATAGGTTTTCAGTATCTTGCTCCCCCTCTAATCCTGGCACCCCCATAATTTGGATGTTGGTATGCTTGAAGATGTCCCAGAGGCTTTTTATATTATCTTAATATTTTTGGAATCTTTTTTCTTTTTGCTTTTCCAGTTGAATGTTTTTTGCTTCTTCATATTTCAAATCTTTGACTTGATCAGCTGTGTGTACAATGGGAGAACTTCTCTGCTGGAGACGCCCTTATGAGGCAAGACTTACTTCAGTGGGGCTTTCGTGCTCACTGAGTCTGCCCCCGAGTGTGTCTGTTATGGATCCGATGAGTTGTAATCTGGATGGTCCCACTCTGACTCCTGGGTACACTGGCTCTAGGACCTCCAAGGAGGTGCTAATTGAGCCAATGCCTGAGGCCACCCAGCAGTGGATACAAAGAGATCTGCAGATTCCTCTTCTTTTTTTTGGGTTTTGGAGGTGCCCAGATGAGGGCCAGCTGTGAAGCAATGCAAGCTGCTGTGGGGTCTTGGGCCTTCTTTTGGATGTTCTGAGTCTCACTGACTCAGCTGCAGTTTGTTAGGGAAGTTTAGAATTCAAAGGACCAGGCCATTCATATACCAAAGCCTCTTTGCTCAGCTTGGATGGGGAGGAGTCTCAGGGCATAGCAAACAGCTATGGCTGATCCTCACCCATGCCCTAAGAAGTCCCTGGGGCTCAGTGTCCCACAGTAATCGCTGCAAGCACCTCTGAGAGAAAGCCATCCTCGAGTTTCGCCCAATGCCAGACAGTCTAGTTTCTCCCCATATGAGTCTGGGTCCCCAGAGTCTTGCTAGGAACTGGAGTTCAGAGCAGTTGGGAGCTTTTGTCTCATTCCCGATTGAGAAAGCCAGCTGCTTACTCAGTTGCTGCCCCTCTCTGTGCACGCACCTCTGTACCTCTGCCTTCCGCAGCTCCTGTAAGTCTCAGTATGCTTTTCTCTTTCTTTCTACAGCCTTCCTGTGGTTCTGGATAATGTCTGTTTTGTCTTTCAGGTGTAGTTTTGAAATTATTGTGCAAGGCAGCAAGCAGTTTATGCCTCCATCTTGATTTCTCCTTCTCACTCCTAAGCTGAGGGGCCCCCATGCTGGGAGACACATGCATTTCAAATGAGTCACCATCCACAGGATGCCCCAGGGATGGAACAAAGCTGGCTCCATGTGGAGTCACAGCACCCCCACCCCACCTCACTGCCACCCTGCAGATGACTAGCAGATTCCTGAGAGAGAGCTGGGAAGCCTGAGGGCAAAATTGTGACCTCCCTGTACCCCGTGGCTTGGCTCTGGCTGGCCCTGTCTGTAAGTCTAGCCAGCATCCTGGATCTTGCCACTGCACACTGCTGGGATTGCTTGTTTGGCCCACTGGGCTATTGTAACAACAGCCTGATGACCTGTCTCTTAAATTGGATAATAAATATTTTGAGCAGACACCTATCTTTAATTTCTTTAAAATTCTATTTGAGCCCTACCCAGTTTGCTCCGTAGATAGAGCATCGGGCTGTGGACTGAAGGGTCCTGGGTTCGATTCCAGTCAAAGGCATGTACCTTGGTTGTGGGAACATCCCCAGTGGGGAGTGTGCAGGAGGCAGCTGATCAATGTTTCTAACTCTCTATAGTCTCCCGTCCTCTCTGTAAAAAATCAATAAAAATATATTTTTAAATTATATTTGAGGCCCAATCGGCTCACGAGCACTGAATCCGTCTGCCAGGGTTGCCATTACAAGTACCACAGACTGGGGGCTGAAACAGCAGATGTGTATTTTCCCACAGTTGTGGAGGCAAGAGGCAGAAATCAAGATGTTGGAGGGGTTCATTCCCTGTGAGGGCTGTAAGGGAAGGAGCTGTTCCTGGCTTCTCCCCTCGGTTTATAGACATTTATGTGTGTTTGTGTCCAAACTGCCTCTTCTTAATAGGACACCAGTCACAATGCATTAGGGCCCACACCAATGGCCTCATTCTAACTCAATTAGAATTTAAAGGCCCAATCTCCAAAAACAGTCACATTCTGAGATACTAGAGATTAGGACTTCAACACGTGCCTTTTAAGGGGACACACTTCAGACACCCAGGAGTAAATGAGAAGGATGGGTGGGGGACATGGGGCAGGCAGAGGGATCAGAGTTTGACTTCCACCCACTCAAGGCTGGTCTGCACCAGAGCCCCTCAGAGCCCACCCAGGCCACAGCACAGCCACCAGCCAGGCCTCGGAGGGGTTGGGGGTGGCCCGCCCCTCCTCCCTGGGCCTTCAGGCGTCCCACATTGGCCCTGACTCCTCTCTGAGCCGTTGGCAAGCCAAACCTAAGGGCCAGGAGAAACTAGGTGGGCTCTGGAGATGGGGGTGTCCTAAGGGCTGGGCAGCCCTAGGGGGTGTGTATATGGTGTGGGGAGGGCTGAAGCACCCCTTTGTTTTAGGGATGGATGTGGGAGGGTGGTCTCTCAGTTCAATTGTCTTCCCACTGTGGAGTGGGCGTTTGAGTGGCCCCAGGAATCCTATTTGCATGCAGAGCACAGGCTTCTGGGAGGTTAGAAAGAAGGAATTTATTTTAACTTGCAAATTAGTTCTAATACTTAAAGTAATACTTACTCATTGTTGAAAGAAAAAACTTGCCCGTGATCTACCATAACTAGAAATTTCTGACTCTCGCTATTCATTATTTAATGGTTGGCTACTCATTAATGGTATCATATGCTTTTCCCTTTAGGATCTTCTCTTAATGCAAGCAATAAGTGTTACTGTAAAACAATTAGAAAATGCAGTTTGCCAAAGAAAACAATTTTAAGTCACTTATAATACCACTACCTACAGATATTTTATTTTTAATCATATATTTCTTTGATTGATAATACATTTGAATATTTCCCTTTGTTTATTAGTTGCTAGAGGCCTGGTGCATGAAATTCATGCAGGGGGAAGGTAGGGGTGTCTCTCAGCCTAGCCTGTACCCTCTCCAATCTGGGACCCTTCAACGGATATCCAACTGCCTGTTTAGGCCTAATCCTACCAGAATCAGGTAGGATTGGGCTTAAACTGGCAGTCGGACATCCCTCTCACAATCCAGGACTGCTGGCTCCCAACTGCTCACCTGCCTGCCTTCCTGATTGCCCCTAACCGCTTCTGCCTGCCAGCCTGATCACCCCCTAACCACTCCCCTGACATACTGATTGATATCTAACTGTTCCTCTGCCAGCCTGTTTGTCCCTAACTGCTCTCACCTGCAGGCCTAGGCACCCCTAACTGCCCTCCCCTGCAGGCCTGGTCTCCCCAAATGCCCTTTCCTGCAGGCCCGGTCACCCCCAACTGCCCTTCCCTGCAGGCCCGGTCACCCCCAACTTCCCTCCTCTGCCAGCCTGGTCACCCCTAACTGCCCTCCCCTGCAGGCTTGATCTCCCCCAACTCCCTTCCCTTGCAGGCTTGGTCCCTCCCAACTGCCCTCCCCTGTTGGCCTGATCATCCACAACTGCCCTCCCTTGCTGGCCTGGTCCTTCCCAACTACGCCCCCCTACTGGCCATCTTATGGTGGCCATCTTGTGTCCACATGGGGGCAACCATATTGTGTGTTGGAGTGATGGTCAATTTGCATATTACTCTTTTATTAGATAGGATGTAAATTTCTTGGATGAATGGTCTGTTCTCATCTTTTGTATATAGTGTTACTGGATTTCTAATGGTGTTGGTGTTGGGTCCATCACTTGGAATATATATATATATTAATATATATTAATATGCAAATAGACCAAACAGTGGAACAACCAGGGCATCCAAATAACCAGTTGCTATGATGTGTGCAGACCACCAGGGGGCATGTGTGGAACATGATGGGCATTGGCTGCAGTGAGATGTGGAGCAGGTGAGTGATAGGTACTCCCTCCCCGCAACAGGTGGTTGGAGTTATGATGTAACTAGCACCTGCCAAATACCCTAAGCCCCCCTGACTCCTGGGTCCATGGGTGCCCAATCATGAACCTAATATGAAGCTGCCAATCAGCGCATGCCGGGTACCCTAAGCCCCATCCCCTCCCCCTTAAAAGGCACCGTCACCCCACACGTGCTCTCTCTCTCTCCCTTGGGAAGTGAGCCGGCAGGGTTGTCTCTTCTCCTAATAAAGCCTGAATCCTGGTCCCCTGGTCTCCGGCCCATCTGTTTCATCTTTCATGTAGGTGCCGAAACCCTCCGCTCTCTCCCCTCACTTTACTCTTCTTGTTCCACGCACCAGATCATCCTTGCAAAGTCCTCTTTGCCCTCTCAAACCTGTCCACAGCCCCTTTCTCTGTCTTCTGACTGCTCTTTTGACCCAGCGGATCACTCCTCTCCACGTGTCTCACTCCTGCCACCGTACAACCCTGTCACGAAAACTGCACCCCACGACCTACCACCTGAGGATTCAAAGCCCCCGCCTTCCCCTGCACCTCTGCATTCTCACCCTCCATCCTGAGTACATGCCCCCGCCCAGCCACCGTGTTCGCACTCCCCCACCCCACTCAGGGCCAGCGCGCCTCCGCACTCTCCCCCAAATCTCCTCCCCAGCATCCGAATTCTCAGGCAGCGGGCCAGTTTCCCTTGCGCGAGGTCACAGAGGCAGGAAGCATCATTAGAGTAGCCATTCCCTCTCCCTTTCTGATCTTTCTCAAATTGAAAAATGCCTTGGTTCTTTCTCCTCAGCCTCTGATAACTACATCAAAAAATTCAAATACATCACTCAATCTTATGATCTTACCTGGCACGACATTTTAATCATTCTCACTTCCTCCCTAACTCCATCAGACAAAGACCGAGTCTGGGACAGATGAGGCACACACTTGCAACGACTCCAATCCTATTGGCATCTTTGCAGTTCCCCGGAAAGATCCTGACTGGAACTACCAAAATGGGCACCAGCATCGAGAGGCACGGAATAGTATGTTTGACAATATTATCCAGGCTCTTCACAGGCTGGCTAATAAAGCAGTAAATTATGATAAAATAAAGGAGATTACCCAGCACCCACAGGAAAACTCTGGGGAATTCCTTGAACGTCTTTCACAGGCTTTTCAAAAATATACCGGTATTGATCCTACTTCCCCAGCGGGTACTACGGCCTTACTACACTCACACTTTGTATCCCAGTCAGCCCCAGACATAAGAAAAAAAAAACTAAAGAAGCTTGAGGAGGGGCCCGAGACTCCCCAGAAGGAACTACTTAACGTGGCCTTTAAGGTCTTCCATAATAGAGAAGAACAGGAAAAGGAGGACCTTAAGAAAAGAGATAAGGGCCGAGACTGGTTTGGCTCAGTGGATAGAGCGTTGGACTGTGGACTGAGGGGTCCCGGGTTCGATTCCGGCAAGGGCATGTACCTTGGCTGCGGGCACATCTCCAGTACGGGGCGTGCAAGAGGCAGCTAATCGATGTCTCTCTCTCATCGATGTTTCTAACTTTCTATCCTTCTCCCTTCCACTCTGTAAAAAAAATCAATAAAATATTTTTAAAAAAGAGAGAGAGACAAGGAAAATTACCTTGTGCTGGCGAAGGCCCTACAGGGCTCCATATCCCAAGGCTCCACGCCAAAGAGAAGGCCTACATCCATCCCACTGGGAGCCTCTTCAAATACAAGCAGCAGGGACATTGGGCAAGACAATGCCCAAACCTGAGGCCCCCTCCCAGCCCATGTCCGCACTGCCAATTGGAGGGGCATTGGGGAGTTGATTGCCCCAGTCACCGAAGGCGGGCTGGATCTTTCTCTCTAATGGAAACTCCCACATCCAGATCCACAACAGATCTGCTGGGACTGGCAACAGAGGACTGCTGATGGGGCCCTGGGTCTCTGGCCCAGGTGGTGATCACGCATCAGGAGCCCAGGGTAAATCTTCGCATAGCAGGGGCCACTTACTCCACCCTGCCCAAATTTTCGAGCCCCTTAATGCCACCCAACATTACTATTGTGGGAGTCTTGGGAACAAAGACCACCCCTTTAGTAACCCAACCCCTCCTCTGCACCTTTGAGGAAATGCAGTTCACACACTGTTTCTTATTCCCCAGTGTCCCACCCCTTTACTGGGGAGAGACATCTTATCTAAATTCTTTGCAACTGTCTCATTGACACCCTCTGCCTACACACCCTTGGCCTCTATCTTTCTTGTCTCTGCTGCTGACTCAGACTCGGCCTCGGTCTCTCCGCCATTACCTCCAGATAAAATCAACCTTATAGTCTGGGACACCTCCAATCCATCCATAGCCAAACACCACACTCCCATCCTCATCCTCCGCAAAAATCCTGAATCCTTCCCTTTCGTCCCCCAATACCCTGTCCCAACCAGACATCTACTCGGCCTCAAACCTACTATTTCCAAACTTCTCAATTCAGGTTTTTTGAGGCCCACAAACTCCCCCTTCAACACTCCCATCCTTCCTGTTATTAAACCAAACGGCTCGTATCGCCTGGTTCAAGACCTCAGAGCCATCGACTCAGCAGTACTGCCCATAGCTCCTGTTGTGCCCAATCCCTACACCATTCTGTCTTCTATTCCCCCTTCATCCTCCTTTTTTACAGTCCTTGATCTAAAAGATGCCTTCTTCACTATCCCTTTAGATTCACAACGTCAGAACCTCTTTGCATTCACCTGGACTGACCCTGAAACTAGACATTCACAGCAGCTCCCATGGACAGATCTGCCCCGGGGGTTTAGGGATAGCCTCCACTTCTTTGGGCAGGCATTGGCAAAAGACTTGCAGGATCTGGCCCTGTCCAGAAGCTCCCGCCTACAATACGTAGATGACCTCCTACTGTGCAGTTCTGATCGCCAAATCTCCCAGGAGGACACGTGTCTACTTCTTAACTTTCTTGCCCAGCATGGTTATCGGGTCTCAGCAACTAAGGCTCAGTTCCCCCAGTCAGCAGTGACACCTCGGGATTAGAGTTTCACAGGACAGGAAGGAGATCACTGCCGACCGACCTAAAAGCCTTATCTCTTCCTTACTTACGCCAACCACCAAATCTGACCTTCTTTCTTTCCTGGGAGTGGCTGACTTTCCCCGCTCCTGGATCCCTAATGACAGTAACCTAGCTAGACCCCTGTATGAGGCGACAATTGGGGAATGAGCCTCTAGACCCCTCAAAACCTAGAGAATCAGCCTTTAAATCCTTACAGCAGGCTCTTGTCCAGGCCCCAGCACTACACCTTCCAGACCTCTCACAGTCATTCATACTGTGCACTCACGAAAATCATGGCCTGGCTCTGGGGGTCCTAGGACAAGGCAAGGGTCCCTCTTTCACCCCAGTAGCATATCTATCAAAACAACTAGACCCCACCTGTAGAGGTTGGGCCCCTTGTCTCAGAGCCTTAGCAGCAGCAGCTATTCTGGCCCTAGAAAGCTCCAAACTTACTTTTGGGCAGCACACTACTATCAAATCCCCTCATCATCTTCAGGACCTTGTGACCCATAAGGCTATACAACATCTCTCACCCTTACGACTTCAGGCATACCATCTGGTTTTCATCGAAAACCACCAGTTTTCTTTCATTCCTTGCTCTCCCTTGAATCCTACTACTTTCCTCCCTGTTGGGACGGACCCTCCTCTCCACTCCTGCATTGAAACAATTACCCAGTTCTTATCTCCCTTTCCTCATATTTCACCCACTCCTCTCTCCACACCTGAAAAAACCCTTTACATCGATGGCAGCTCTACCCGCACAAAGGAGAGACTATATAAAGCAGGTTATGCTATAGTATCTAGCGATTCATCCATAATAGAAGCAAGTTCCCTTCCCCCAAACACAACATCTTAGCAAGCAGAACTCATAGCCCTTACCAGAGCTCTAACCATCTCAGCTGGCAAGTCCATAAACATCTACATTGACTCCAAATATGCATATCACATAATTCATTCTGGTGCTGGCATATGGCGTGAACGGGGATTTCTAACCACCAAAGGCAATCCCCTACACAACCACACTCACATCAAGGCTCTACTCGATGCAGCCATGCTGCCAAAAGCAGCTCCCATTATACACTGCAAAGGACACCAGAATTCTACAGACCCTATTGCTATTGGCAATAACCTGGCAGATAGGACAGCCAATCAGGCACCGCCCAAACTAACTTAATACTACTGGCCTTACCTACAGTCTCCCCACAATACTAAAAAGAAGAACATCTTAAGTATCTAGGATACCCTCAGAAGCAAGGATGGTACACTCAGGTAGGAAAATTCATCCTTCCCCAGGCCCAAGCAATGGAGATACTCCAGGGAATCCATAACACTTTCCATGTGGGACAAAAACCCCTTGTGCTGTCCACCACTAGCTTTCTGTTCTTTCTGCCTTTATCCTCCTTAATACAGATGATAACTGACACCTGTGACATCTGTAATCCCTGCTCTCCTCAGGGTGGAGCCCGCCCTCGCTCCTTCCCAACACACCAGATGAGAGGAGACCTCCCAGGACAGGACTGGCAGATAGACTTCACACACAAGCCCTCACACAAAACGCCGTTATCTCCTCACTCTAGCTGACACATTTTCAGGATGGATAGAAGCCGATCCCACCAGCAGGGAGAACGCTCAAACAGTAGTGGTAGCCCTCACCCATGACATCATCCCCTGCTTTGGCTTTCCAGTGTCTCTTCAATCTGATAATGGCCCCGCCTTCGTCTCTCAGATAACGCAGCTGGTTTCTCTCTCTCTCTCTCTCTCTTTTTTTTTTTAGAATTATTTTTTTTTAATTTTATTTACAATATAACTTATATTTAATAGTAGTACATATGTCGTCGTCCCCCCCCCGCCCCAATATCCTCCCCGCAGCTGGTTTCTCAAATGCTAAACATCAAATGGAGCCTCCACATCCCCTACCACCCTCAGTCTTCGGGTAAAGTAGAAAAGGCCAATCATCTCTTAAAAATATATCTAACCAAGCTATCTTTATTTATTTATTTTTTAAAGCCCACCCGTGCTTCTCTTTATTTTATATTTTTTATTGATTTTTTTTTTTTACAGAGTGGAAGGGAGAGGGATAGAAAGTCAGAAACATCGATGAGAGAGAGACATCCGGAATCGAACCTGGGACCCTTCAGTCCGCAGTCCGACGCTCTATCCACTGAGTCAAACCAGTCTCGGCTAACCAAGCTATCTTTAGAACTCCATGTGCCTTGGACTGAACTTCCTCTCCTGGCACTAATGAGACTGAGGGCCATGCCATGACAACCACTACTTCTAAGCCCCTTCGAGATCATGTATGGACGGCCTTTTGTCCTCCAAACCCCGGAAGACAATTCCCCTTCCCCGGGAGACTACTTTCCTGCTTTTGCCCACATGAGGGCACTCTTACAACAACACGCTGATAATCCCTCCCCCCCGCTCCCCCCAACTTCTACTCATCTCTCAGTCCTCCCTGGGGACTTGGTCTATGTCAAGAAAAAAAGGAAAAGTATCCTTAACACCCACATGGGAGGGACCCTTCCCAGTCATACTATCCACCCCTACTGCAGCAAAGGTACAAGGAATCCACCACTGGTATCACCTCTCACACATTAAGCCATACAAACCTCAACACAAAACACTACCTTCCTACACTTCTACCCCCACAGGACCTACCTCCCTCAGACTCACCAAATGCTGCCCATCACCCCCGAAGAGGACTCGGCGACACCATCCAGGACTTGATGACCCATCATTCCTTACAGGCTAAATTCTACCATTTCCTGCAGTGCATCTTGGAGGACTGGTCCTGGTGGCGACCACGGTCTGCTTCCCCAGAAGATTTGCACTCATGGATAGTGGAGCTTACCTGGCAAGGGACCCTCCAATTATTCACTCCGGAAGAAGCTCAGGTTTTCGAATTCCTTTTTATATGCCTTGTCTCCTCACCATAATCCTTCTACGGGCAGCCAACAGTGAATGCACCAGTGAGGGGTTTTGGTCTTTTCAGGTAAAACGGACTTGGGATGATGGGAGAGTTATCAATTCTACTGTTTGGGATGGGAGGTCCTCTAGTGTCACTCTCTACTTCGATGCTTGTGCAGCCATGGCCCCTGGGTGGTCCAGCTGCGGTGGGTGGTGTCAGGCCTATGCCACCGACCACAAATATCTATGCATGAAATATCGCCAAAAGGGGGAGTGTGACAATGTAGGGGAGTTCTACTGTCCATATTGGCAGTGCTCTTACTACCACTCTGGTGCTTTACGCAGTCCGTTGGTAAGTCTTAGACCCCCCTCGGACTGTGGCCCCCTTACGTGTAATCCTGTCAGCTTTACCATATCAAACCCAGCAGATCCACTCTGGAGCCAGGCTCAGCCAGCAGGAATCAGAATAGATGGAGGAGGTAGAGACCCCAGGGGTATAATTACCTTTATTAAAACTTATAATAATCCCCGACCTATCCCTCCCTCACTAAAGGACATTCTCTCACCCTATGAACTCTGAACCTACTCCTTTGCCCACTGTCATCAATACAACTTTCCATTTACTCTCTAATATCAATCCCTCCTTCTCTACATCCTGCTGGATTTGTCTGACACTGACTCGAACCCTCATCATAGCCACTCCAACCCCAACCTATTGGATCACCAACTTAACTTTTACCTATACCAGACCTCAATGCATTTTACACAACATCTCTCTCTTCAATATAGAAAACACTACCTGTTTAACAAATACCTCTCAAGCTACTACCTCAACTACTCCTACACCTTTCTACTGTGCACAATCTATAAATTTACCCGCTCCCTTAGCCTGCCCCCAGACCGGGTATTTTTCTCCTCTGTGGGACTACAGCCTACACCTGTGTCCCTCAAAAACTGCCACACTTGCTCTGTCTTTATGTCTTCCTGACCCCCAATCTTTCTGTCAGAACACAGGGAGAACTCGAATCCTTTCTTGGTCTTCTCAGACCTCGCCACAAAAGGGCAGCCCTTGTTCCCCTCTTAGTGGGTACGGGAGTCCTCACTGCAGTGGGAACAGGAGTGGGAGGCATTCCCTCATCTGTTCATTTCTACCACAAATTGTCTGCTGAATTTTCAGAAGATATCTCCATTATTAGCAATTCCCTTGAATTCCTTCAAAGGCAAGTAGACTCCTTAGCAGCGGTAGCCCTACAGAACCCACGTGCTTTAGATCTCCTGACAGCAGAAAAAGGGGGTACCTGTGTTTTTCTTGGGGAGGAATGCTGCTACTTTGTAAATGAATCAGGACTTGTCAAAGATTACATTAAATCCCTCTGGGACAGAATTGACCAAAGACTACACAACCAGCTAGAAGGGGGGGGGGGGGGGGGTGCCATTTTTGGCTCACTTACTCCATGGCTCCTCCCACTATTAGGACCACTGGCATCTATACTCTTAATTTTGCTCTTTGGCCCATGGCTCATGCGTTGTTTCACTAGTTTCTTGCAGAACAGAATGCAGATGTTCGCCAACCAGAAGGTGGGAAAGATCTATCTGGCACTGAATTCAGAACCTAACATCAGAATCCTTGAGACCCCGGGTAGACGCCCCTAACGACGCCCCCTCTCAGCTGGAAGTAGCTACGGAAGATGGACCTTCACCACCTGACCTTGCCAGGACTCTCAATTATTTTTTTAATATTATCAAAAGCCTGAAATGATAGGTAATCCCTCTCCCCAACTGGTGGGCAGAGTTATGATGTAACCAGCACCTGCCAAATACCTTAAGCCCTCCTGACTCCCATGGGCACCCAATCATGTGCCTTATATGAAGCTGCCAATCAGCGCGTGCTGGGTACCCTAAGCCCCATCCCCTCCCCCTTAAAAGGCACCTTTACCCTGCAAGTGCACTCTCTTTCTCCCTTGGGAAGTGAGCTGGCAGGATTGTGTCTTCTCCAAATAAAGCCTGTATCCTGGTACCCTGGTCTCCTGCCCATCTGTTTCATCTTTCAGTGAGCGGGGGTGCCAGACCAAGGTGGGGTGCGGGTCGCTGTCATGGAGGTGAGCCTCTGGTGGTTACTGAAAATTCTTTGCTCCCACACACTCCACACTCTGTGCGCTGTAGTCCCAACTGGCGCTCACACCCACTGCCAGTGCTGGCCCTGCCCGAACTGGCCCTGTTTGTGGCCCCAAGCACTTCATGTCATCAGCAGATGCAAATGGGGCTCCCTCAGCCAGCTTTGGAACAGTGGAGGAGGGAGCAGGAGCAGGGCTGCCTACAGACAGGGGCCCTGTTGGGAGGGGTTTTGCATGGGGGTGGGAGGAGGGGGAGAGGAAGTTGTGGAGGATGGACCAAGACCTGCCCCTGTGCCCACCACATTCTTTCAAGGTGCACAATTCCTTTACTGGACCCCTAGTATGTATATAGTATTAACACAGTCATATTTGTGTGTGTTTTTTTTAATATATTTTATTGATTTTTATAGAGAGGAAGGGAGAGGGATAGAGAGTTGGAAACATCAATCAGCTGCCTCCTGCACACCCCCTCCTGCGGATGTGCCTTCAACCGAGGTACATGCCCTTGACCGGCATCAAACCTGGGACACCTTCAGTCCGCAGGCAGATGCTCTATTCACTGAGCCAAACTGGTTAGGGCAACTCAGTCATATTTGTATCAAATATATTTTTCTCGGTTTGTGGTTTGCTCTTAAAAATTTTGGAGCATTTTTTAAATCTCTATTTTCCCCTTCAGAATTTTTTTACTGGCTTTAAAGCTTAGAAAGTACTTCTTCACAAAATCAAATATATATATATATTTTTAGTTTGCCTTTGATCCTCTTTCTGCATTTACCTCTTTAAAAACTGAAAGTGAAAGTTAGATAATAACTTAGTATTTTTCCAAATAGTTAACCAATTGTTCCAGAAACATTTTGTAACCCAGCCCTTCACTATGTGTGTCCCCAAAGACAAAGACAGTCGTCTGCTCCAAGCCAATGTCTAGGAGAAACACACACAACCTGTAGTCCCCTAACTGCCAGCACTTACCCAAAAGCACTAGCAAACAAGGTATGATTTCTGATGTGTGGAGAAAGTAAGGGGTGTACCCTGGAGACCTCAACACAAACAACTTAAAAATTCCCTCTAGATATTTCTATTCTCCCCTAGCCTCACCTGCTGCATCCCCAGGGAAGCCTGACCCTGCCTCTCAGCCCAGCTGCCTTGCTGCTCCCCTCTAACTCAGCCTTCATTTCCCAGAACCCTGCCCCCTCTCCAGCGGAACAATTGGGCTATAGGCCCTTGGCCCAAACCCAGCTCTTTCCAAACAAAGGCCCTCAGGCTAATGGCATCTGCTCCTTAGAAAGCTGGGTAGTAACTTCCTTTGTCACTTGAGAATGCCTTTGGGGTCTCAGCTCCACCCCTGGGGCTGATTATCCTGTTTCTTGCAAACAAACCCAGTGATGTTCTAGGTGGAATTCTCAGACCATCTGCTAATGGCACCCAGGTTACTCTATCTCTTTGTGCCTTGAACATACTGGAAGTAGAGTTCTGAGAAGACGGAGAACCTGGAGACCCTCTTACAGAGCTGATCTGCAGAGAGGCTGCCCTGGGAGCCCAGAGCTGAGATGGAGTATCCTGAGGAACAGCCAGCCAAACACTGGGGAGCCCAGGGACCAATTGACTAGATTGGTTTATAGCTCTCTGCTCATTAGTGTAGACTCAGGGGGAGAAATGACAATCTTTGCTGCTTCAAATGGTGAGCCCTGTAGTGCTTAGCCTGTGAAGGCAGCTTCAGCTGCTTTAGCTGAGCGTCAGTGCCAAGGACGAATCCAAGGAAGGGGGTGGGAGGGACTGTGTGGGGTGATTTCTGGACCAGTGTGGACAGAGGTCCTGGGAGGAGAGGTCTGAAGCCAAGGCAGGAGAGAGGTGACTCGAGAGAAACCACCCTAGTGGCCAGAGGAGCCTGGGTGTTCAGGGGAGATAGGATGATGGGGTCTCTACTACTCAGGTTCCCTGGATGACTTCAGATGTTATCCCTTAAGCTGCCTGTGACTGCTAGTGACAACAAGCCCTGGCTCGACTTGCTAGAGCAGTTTGGAAGTGAATCTCCTGCCATCACAGGAAGTCGGGGGGGGGGGGCGGGGCTGGGGGCTGGGGCTGCAGGTGCAGTTTGATCGAGGCTCTGCCCTACTTTTCTGCAATCCCCCTGGCTCCACCATCCTCCACGTGGGGCTTTTTCTCAGGCCAGGTCCCTTGTGGTCACAAGAGGCCCAACAAGATGTGACTGTGTACAGGAGCAGAGGATTACATCTTCTTGGGAAGGTTCTGGGAGTGGTCCCTTATAACACATCCTCCTATCTAATATAAGAGAAACACACAAATTACCATACCTTCAATACGCTACCAGCCAATCAGGAGTGGGGAGCGGGGCAGAGGCAGAGCACGAGAGGCAAGAGGCCACCAGTGCAGGGTGCCTCCAGGGCTGGGCAGTAGCTGCCTGGGCTAAGGCCAGGATGGGGTTGGGGTGGGGGTAGCTTAGGCCAAGGCTGAGGGGCGGGCGGGGCAGGAGCTGCACAGATGGGAGGGGTGGGCTGGGGGACCTCAGGCCGTGCCTCCCACCTGGTGCGGCTTGACAGGGGACTGCAGACCACACTCCCAACCCGGCAGGGCTTGACAGGGGACCTCAGACCATATGCTCCACCCCAGCACCAGGCCAGGGGACCTGAGGCTGTGCCCTTCCTGCCTGGCTGGGCTTGACAGGAGACCTCAGGCTGTACCCCCCACCCAGCGGGGCTTCACAGGGGACCTGAGCCTGTGCTCCCATGCCAGTGGGAATTGACAGGGGACCTGAGGCTGCGCCTTCCTCCTAGTGCTGGGCCAGGGGACCTGAGGTTGTGCTCCTCTGCCTGGTGGGGCTTGACAGGGGAACTCAGGCCATGCCCCCTACCCAACAGGGTTTGACAGGGGATCTCAGGTCTCATCTCCCACCTGGTGGGACTTGATGAGGGACCTCAGGCCACGCCCCCCCCATCCTGGTGCTGGGCCAGGGGACCCGAGGACACCCCTTGCCCCACGGGGCCTGGCTGGGTCTGGGTCTGGGTCTCATGTGATTTTGAGGCACATGTGAGCAGTGGAGACTTGATTCTGGGTCCTGTGGTGTGCCCTAGACTCTGACAGGAGGAAGGTTTTCATATACATTTTACTAATTTTCTTTAGTCTCTCATACTTCTATTATAAAGAACAAATAGCAATATTAAATTATTTCCTCTAATTAATACCCTTTGAATGGGCACGAATTTTGTGCACTGGGCCACTAGTCTATATTATAAAGAGGTAGTATGCAAATTAGGCCAGGACTCCACAACCAGTCTGGACCAGACAGGAGGAGGTTGTGCACACAGTTGAGGTCTGGAGCAGAGACAGAGACAGAGGCAGGGGGGCCAGGGCATGCTGCAAGTCAAGCGTGGGTCCTGGTCCCCTGTGGCACTGTTCTGGCCTCCCGCGGTGCTGATCTGGGCTGACTCCTGCAGTGGCCGGTGCTGAGTGAGTCAGGTGCAGGTCCCAACCCCCCTCGGGGTGCCTCCTCACACAGTGGTAGGTGGGGCGCCTCCTTGCATGATTTCAATCACGTGTAGGGCCTCTAATCTTACCTAATAGACAAACATGTAAATTGACGATACCTCTGCTACACCCATAGCCAATCAGAGTGAGTATGAAAATTAACCCAACAAAGATGGCAGTTAATTTGCATACAAAGGCGCCCAGCACCTGTGTACTGGGAACATCCTGGCACCTGGGTCACTGAGAGATAAGGCATTGGAGCCAAGGGGGCAGGGACGGAGCCAGCAATCTAAGGGGGATGAGGGCCCCCTGCCCAGGCTGAAAGCCTCTGTAAGCCATCAATAGGACATCCCCTGAGGGCTCCCAGTATGTGAGAGGGAGCAAGTTGGGCTGAGGGACCCACCCACCCCAGAGCACAAATTTCATCCACCGGGCCCCTAATTTATTATAAGTGAGCAACTGCATCCCATTCTCTTTTGTCAGAGTCATAGCCATCATGATTACTTGTGGCACCTACACCTGCATACACACCTTCACCTTTTTCTAATGTATTTGTCTTTCTCTCCTTATACACTGGCAGACTTGGCTATAAACAGTCCTCGGGACTGAGCCCACTGAAAGATTCTATCCTTGCTCTGCTGGTGCCTGTGACATCATCAGATACCCTGAGCCCACTGTGACCTCACCACCTGGACAACTCACCCAGCAGGGCCATCACTACTCCCTCAAGCAGCACAAGTAACAGAAGGCCTGGATGATCACTGTCCCCTCGGAAGAGGCCGGCATCCCCACGCAGAGTGACAGCAGGTCTTCAGACAGCCCTGCAGAGGGATCCCAAAGTCAGGTCTCCCTCCCTGCAGATGGCCCAGCGGCTAGCGGTGCAGCATCAACTGAACAGCAGGATGTAGATCCGGCCTCCATCGAGCCAGCTGCCTCCAAGGTCACAGCAGCATTTGGGGACGAGAACCAGCATGAAGATGAATCTGATGCAGGACACAGGCAGGAGCCCAAGGAGGCCACGGCCCAGCTGGCCCACCCGAGCCCAGATGCCCTGCAAACATCAGTGAGTCTCCAGAATGTAGCATGGGCTGGACCTGTGCGAGATTCGAGGGGAACCCGAAATCTTCAGTTTTCCCAAAGTGACTCCCTGGTTAAGGAAGAGAGACCACAAACAGTGGGAGTCCCAGACAAGGTGAAAGGCTTAGACCCATCTACCCGAAGTGCTGAAGCACAGTTCCTGCCAAATATGCCTGCCACTAAAGCTTTGCCATCAGCTGGGTCACAGGCAGTGACCGAGGAGGATTTGATAGATTTTTCAAGAGACCTGCGGGCTCCACTGGACCCTCCCTCCATGACCTGCTTGCCTGGCACCCTCACAGTGGCCCTGAGGGGAAGGCATCTGGACTCCAGTTTGTACATAGCCTGTGAGGACATGGCCTGCATATGCTCCATGACCAGCTTGCTGGCAGGGGCCGAGGGGTCCATCAGCTCCCTGGCGGACATCCTGGTCTGCTCTGAGGCCACCATGACCATGGCCACGGGCCTCCTGCTCTCGGGACACAACTACGTGATAGACCTGCTGCCCAGCCCGGGGCACAGCCTGCGCTCAGTCTCCAGCATCCTGGGGAACGCCAGGTTGGCCTTCTCCTTTGGGCTGATAGTCGGGACCAGCTTGGTCCTTCCCACTGTCAACCGCATGCTGGAGAGGTTGGAGCATACGACTGTAGAAGGCGTCTACTCAGTCGTGTGTTACATGACCAGTCAACTCACCCACTCTAGCCCCAACTATGACTAGATCCCGCACAGCAAGCCCCCAAAGGACTGGCTCAGCAGCCTCCTGAGACCCTGGGACACTCATGCCCTCTCCCTTACCCCTGCTAGCCTGGAATAGCTCTTCTCAGACCAAGCAATAAATCCCTAGCAGCATTTACTTTCTAAGTGCCAGTCTTATCTCTGGTTTCTGCGGTGGGCACTGTCAGGGTGGAGGGACAGGAGAGGGGTAGGGTGTCTGGAAACAGAAAGAGGTCCCCTGAGGGCCCCGGGTGGTCCCATTCAGGGGCTGGAGCCGAAGTGCAGAAATGGGGGAGCCGGGCAGCGGTGGGGGGGCCAGGCGTAGAGGTCTTGGCAGGACCTCCAATCCGGTAAGTGTGCTCCTGAAAAAGGGGCCTGACCCTTCTCAGGACCTCCTGGCCTAGAAGGCTCGGGCTCTCTGCGAGGGCCTGAGGACACGGAGCCAGACCGATGTGGAGCCCCAGGCCACTAGGCCGGTCACTTCGCCCTCTGACCCTCTGACTGTCACCTGTGGGGTGGATAATGAAGCCACACCATGAAGATGTTATGATACATAAGGGAAACCATGCAGGTCCCAACACATGGGGTCTGGCACTTGATGAGCTCAAACATTTCAGCTGTCACTATGATAGCCTCTAGCCGGCCAGGGACAGGGTGGGAACAGGGATCTAGGTAGGGTGACCAGCCATCCCAGTTTGCCTGGGACTAAGAGGTTCCTGGGAGGTGATATTTTCAGGTGTAAAACCAGGAAAACCAGGACAAGTGGGTCACCCAGACCAGGTCTGTTTCTGTGGTTTTTACTCTTGTCTGTGACGCTGTCCACCTTGGGAAGGCAGCCGCCTGCTTTGGAAATCCGCCAGCCCTCTGGCTGGATTCAGTATCACACTGGTGACGTGACTTGGTGAGTGAAAGTCCTACTGGACATGAGACCCACTCCTGCCCTTGGCCCGATGCCTTACGCAGGTCATACCCCAAACACCTTCATGCTGCAGCCCTGGACATGGAGTCATTCACTCCTCACTTCTAACCGCGTCTCCAAACGTGTTTGCCCGACACAGTGTCTCTCCAATTGTGAATTAATTGCTAACATTTAAAGACACAGAATGCTTAAATGAACATATAAATTTCTGCTTCTCTTAAAAAATCTAGGGGCCTTATTACTTCAGAGCAACTGGCAGTTGAGCTGCCTGCTTTAAGAGAGACCTGCCTGGCCTGCATCAGTGACTGATGTCCCCTGTCGAGCCCCAGGGGTGTGTATTTGTCACCCCTACCCTGCAGATGGCTCTCAAGGAAATCTAATACCAAGCTCCAAGAGGAGGGGGAGCAGGGGTACCAGGTGTGTCTACCTTTTTCCTTGAGCAGCTGCCCCTTGCTGTAGGTGAGCCGCGAACTGTTTCCATGTAGTGAAAGCAAAGGTTCAGAGGAAGGAGGATGTCAATTCAGCTCCAAGTGATCAAGGCCCATTGAAGAAGCAATTCAATCAAACCTAAAAAAGAGAGGAGAGGTGGGTCCCCGACAGAGTCCAAAGGAAGGAAAGCTGATTCGGATGTGACTGGTACTTTGTGGGGGAGAGGAGTTCAGCAGTTCAACCTGGGCTGAGCCCAGAGCAGAGAATGTGCGGTAAAGCTGTCAGGGTAGACCCCAAGGGCTGTCAATAAAAAATTTTCTACCAGGTAAATGCCACTATGTGCCAGCTACTACTAGACACTGGAACTTCAAAGGTAACCAACAGTTCAGAAGGGACAGAAACCAACCCTGACTAGGTGAAGGAATTAGCTGACCAGCAAACCAGCCAAGTGTGGGTGTGGCCAGGCCCAGGGTTCAGCCTTGTCCTCAGGGTTCTATCTTTCCTGCTCCAACTCCCCTCCCCTAGTCTGTGCTGGCTCCATTCTCAGGTGGTTTAGCAACCTTCCTGGAAAGAGAGGCCCTTGTTCCCACTGGCTCTGGCAGGAGAGTCCTCTGGGAGGGTGCCATAGGGCCTGGCTTGGCTCCCATGCGCTTCCTGAACCAGTCCATGGGAACGGGATACCTGGCCTGGGCTTCACGCCTACCTCTGGAGCCAAGAATTGGGGGATCCCCATAGCACATATGTTAAAGCTGGAAGAGTTGTGAAGAGTATAGCCTTGGGGTCCAGGTCACCTTGAATCCTGGCTCTATCTTGTATTAGCTGTGTTACTTTTATCTCCTTGTGCCTCAGTTTCCTCATCTGTAAAGTGACAATGATAGCACCTACTGCATTGGGCTGTTGTGATGATTACTCCAGTGAATGAGTCATGTGCTTGGGGCAGTGTCTGGCCCATAGTTGAGTGCTGGGTGTCAGTGAGCATTGTTGTTATCCTGTCAGAGGGTTCTATAGAGCTATGTACCCAGGACTGACTTTTCTGCTTGCTTCCAGCCTTCCTCTTTGCTTTGGGATAAACAGTTGTGTTGGCAAATCTGTTTAGCAACACATCTTCTCTGCAGGTGGGACCCCCCAGGCATCTGGGTGCCAGTGCACTCGGAGAAGGAGGGGGTTGCTCACTCAGAGGAGTCCCACAGGGAGAGAAGTGGGCACACCCCAGTTCTGGAAAAGGTGGCCTGATTGAGAGAAAAAAATGTCTATGAACTGCTCCTCAGACAAGAAGGAGCAGTTCATAGACACAGGTGCAGTCAGCAAGCAGAGTGATCGGCCCATCACGGGCATATGGACCACCTTGGCAGATGGATAAAAACTGAAAAAGGAGAGCACTATTGGGGAGAGGCAATGCGTAGGCACACACGGTGGTGTTTAAGGGGAAACAGCCCAGCTGCCATGGCTCAGTGATGGACTGTCAACCAGCAGGAGGTCACAGTTTGATCCTCAGCTAAGGCACACGCCCGGGTTACGGGCCTGATCCCCAGGGTGGGGCATGCAGGAGGAGGCCGAGCAATGAGTCTCTTTCATCATTGATGTTTCTCTCTCTCTCTCCCTCTCCCTTCCTCTCTGAAATCAATAAAAATATACTTCAAAAGAAAATAATAAAAGGGGCAACAATGAGCAGTCAGAATAACAGGGTGGCTGTATGTAGGATACTCTTTTGTGTTGAGAACTGAGGCATGACAAAGTTACAAATTCCACCCCAACAAAGCTGGCATCTTCTCACTGCTTCTCCTCTAGACAATAGGGTTCCCACCTGACAAACACCCATATTTCTCTAGGAGAGACAACCATCTCTCTGGGCGGGTCTTCTGCCACTGGGAGATTGGCCAGTAAGCAGAGGATCTGCTTAAAGAAACATTTAGGCTGGGCCAAGAGCCAGCAGGCCAGGCACAGTAGCCGAACATCTGAGCCCAGCAGGGGCTTGGCTAAGGGAAGGGCACCGACAAGTCCTGGCAGATGGCAGCAGGGACACTGTGACCTCCACCTCAGGGTGGATTGTCCCCTTCATTGAAGGACCTGTTCCCCCAGCTGCTATGAGCACTATCAGTGGACAGCTTTCGGTGCCAGCGCCTTCAAAGAACCAAGGTCATGCCCTCCTGGGTGGCCCGATCCAATGACGTCTATGAAGGAGTGTAAGGCCCGACTGTCCTGGGCCAGCTTGGAACAACTCCAGCTCCAGCTCTAGAGCTCCTGGGGAGCTGATGGCAGAGATGTGGGGTCTGCATGGCAGTCTCCCTTCCCCCCTACACACTCCGGCTTTCTTCTGGCTGAGAGCCTGTGTTCAGGAAAATCCAGCCTGTGACTAGAGACTGCTATTTTCCACCATCTGAGATGGATATAGAGGAGTGGGATTCACAAATTCAAATGATCTTTAAAGTTCGAAAATTTGGCCCTGGCCGGGTAGTTAGTTGGTTAGAGCATTGTCCCATCTAACAAAATGTTTTCAGGTTCAATTCCCAGTCAGGGTACATACTAGGTTTCAGGTTTGATCCCATTTCTGGTGGAGGCACGTGTAGGAGGCAACTGATGGATGTTTCTCTCTCTCTCTTGCCCTCCCTTCCTCTCTTAACACATATACTCTGGTGAGGATTAAACATAGAAAGAAGTTTGACCCCGCTGGTGTGGCTCAGTGGTTGAGCATCAATCGAGGAACCAGGACATCATTGATGCGATTCCCAGTCAGGGCACATGCCCAGGTTGCAGGATCGACCCCTGGTTGGGGGCTGTGCAGGAAACAGCTGATCAATAATTCTCTCTCATCATTGATGTTTCTATCTCTCTTTCCCTCTCCCTTCCAGTCTGAAATCAATAAAAAAAAATTTAAGTTGGAAGATTATTTTTTAAAAGAATCTTTTTTTGTAAGTGCTTTTACTTGTTTTGTAAGGACAATATTCTTGTTTAGTCTATGGCCACTAGCTAATTGGTTAATCACCACATGACTACAGTCAAGTTTATAGGTTTGGCTGGTTGAGGCACAGGTTCTATCCCTGAAGTTGTCTCCCAAAGAAAGTGATCATAGATAAGGACAGCCTCCAGGGAATGTGGTAAAGTGTAAAGTAAACTTAAGTACCTATTTAAATATTTAAATGCAAAACTGGACCCTCTCTGTCTGGGCTAAGAAAAGCCCTATTTCTTAGGCCTCCTGGATCTTGAGCTTTGAATCCCCTAAGGAAGCGGAGCACGCCCTCTGCTGGAGAGAAGGCATCACTAGCCTGCACCGAGGAGGGCCCCAGACTATTTGAGGTTAATCTCTCAAGGGAGGTGAGTTCAATAAAAACTGTTTCTTTACTCACACTTCCAACACCAAATGTGTGAGTTTTCCACACCAAACAATTCTTCAATTTTCTGTGGGTGTCCTGCAATCCAATTCTGACACCACCTCGAGTCAGTACAGACCCCACAGGTGGTCCCACAAGACTGCATCACTAAAGATGCCATCGCTAAAGGTGGGTCCCCAGGTTACCCACACTTCTGTCTGACTTGGCTGCAAAATCAGGGATTCCCATGACTTCCTCCTCAGGTTCGATAATTTGCTATAACAGCTCACAGAATTTAGGGAAACACATTACTCACTATTGACAGTTTATTATAAAGGATTTTATAAAAGATATAAATGAGCAGTGAGATGAGAAAGTACATAGGGCAAGATCCAGAAGGGTCCAGAGCACAAGAGTTTCTGTCTCCGTGGAGGTGGGGGGGGCACAGCTTCCTGCTATATGGATCCATTCAACAAGCCAGAAGCAACCTGAACCTGTGGTTTAGGTTGGTTGTGGAAGTTTCATTATGCAGGCATGATTGATTAAAGTAAAGCACTGGCCACCAGTGATTAACTCAATCTCCTGCCTCCTCTCCCCAGAGGTGTGTATGTGTGTTTGTGTGTGGGGAGGCTTGGGAGGGACTAAAAGTTTCAACTCTCTAATCTCAAGGTTGGTTCCTCTGGTGAGCAGCCCCCATCTTCTAAGATCATTCCTGCCACTCAGGAAATTACAAGGGTTTTAGAAACTGTGCCAGGAACCAAGGGGGCAGAAAACAATATGCATTTGTTACATCACCGGGGTTCGGAATAAACCTGAGATGCCACCAGTTGAGCTGATTGATTCAGGTTGAAAATGTGTTCAGAGCCAAAACCGGTTTGGCTCAGTGGATAGAGCGTCGGCCTGCGGACTGAAAGGTCCCAGGTTTGATTCCGGTCAAGGGTATGTACCTTGGTTGCGGGCACATCCCCAGTAGGGGGTATGCAAGAGGCAGCTGATCGATGTCTCTCTCTCATTGATGTTTCTGACTTTCTATCCCTCTTCCTTCCTGTCTGTAAAAAATCAATAAAATATATTTAAAAAAAGAAAAGAAAATGTGTTCAGAATCTCTGAGGGACAAAGCCAGAAGGGCAGAAGGGCACAGACTGTCCAACTGGACTTGCTGCCAGAGCCCAACACCATGGCATAGTAAGCATAACAGTGCTCCAGACTCGGGCCACAGCAGGCTCAGGGGCCTCCAGGAAGGGCCTAGCGATGGCAGAGTCTTTAAAGGGCAGAGATTGGCTGAGGGGTCTCTGGACAGGCAGTATCCATTGAACCTCCACTGGCCCATGCTGTGGAGTCCTCCTCAAGTGGACACTGTGGTTCTAGATGAGGGCCTTATTGTCTCCAAACTTCAGTTTCTTCATCTATAAAATAGGTCTCCCATTCCCCTCACAGGGATGCTGTGATCAATAATGCATATTAAAAAGAAACAGACAACATTTAACAGTTGGCATATGACAAGTGACAGGTGTGCTTTTATTTTTTTTCTTCCTTGGGGTGTTCTGCATTGTAGAAATCTCTTAACAGGAACTGACAGAAGCACAACATGAAGTAACTTACTTAGGCACTAATAGATGATGGGCTGGGCAGAGAAGGGCTAGGAAGAACCTGGCTTTGCAGATGACTGATGTCAGGGACTCCAAGCTGTAAGGACTGTCTCCATTGTTTGTGCCCACTGCCTACCATGGCAACTCGGCCTCTTCAGAAATAGCAAAGAAATATAATGGAGTCACCATAATCAAGTTGCTCAATTACTAAAATCAGGTAGGTTGAAGCCCGAGGAAATGATTCTGTTCTTGCTTTAACTAGCCCGGGAACTTGAGTTTTTCAACTTTCCAGTCCTGCGCCAACACCTCGATATACATCAGACCTCCAGATAACCCTCCGATTACCCCTGAAGGACTGAGGAAGAATGTTCAGGTATCCAGACCACCTGACATCCAGGATGCAGACAATTGGTCATCTAAAGAATTATCATCTCCAACCAATGCAGAGGAGAAGAACACAGGACTAATTCTTCTCAAGAATGTGCTTTTTCCTGTAAGAGCCTCAGCTTTTCTTTCTTCTTTGAAACACTAGGTATTGTCCAGTTGTTTCTGGTATGCAAACCCTAAGACGTTTGACTAAACCTTTATCATTTATTTCTGGCTGAAGCCTCCAGAGCCTTTTTGGGTTTGTTCAGCATTCTCCTCCAGCTTTCTGCTCCTGCAGGGAACATGGCTCCTGGAGGCTCCAGGCCCACACGCTCACATTTCCAGGACTAAGAGGAAAAACCTGTTTCCCTGCTCCATTCTGATGAATGCCAAGTGTAAGGATCTGGCTGGCCAGGTCTGGGTAGCTTTCCTTTAACCATGAGCGTTAGTAAGATCTGAGGCATTCTTAGGTGTACCCCCACAACTCTGTGGATTAAAAAAATCCTCTGCATCTCTGAATTTTAAATATTAACCAATGAGGAAATAGGATTCACCTAAAACACCTAGTTTCATTTCTGACCACCTGTATTTTATTAGTACTTGTTAAAATGGAGTGTTTGATGAAGAAAATCACCTCCCACAGATGGCCTTCACCACAGTGAACTTGAACAAGACAAGCAGGGTCTTCTCAGCAAGAGGAAGTGGTCATTATTACCCAGTTCAAAGTTGGGTAAGTTGAGGTAGGCCAGGGCACAATGGCAGATTACTGCTGGCCCTGCATGAAATTCTGGACCTTGTCTCCCAGCTTGGGCTTTGGGATTCAGCAATGGTGAGAAACAAAGCTGGGCAGGAGGAGGAATAGCCTAATCACAAGGCCTACTTCAGAAACTTGGACCGTGGTCAGGCAGGCCTCCCTTGCCATTCTCAGTGTTGTGATGTACCACCATTTTACATCAGACGCCTCAAAAAAGTCGAATTATGGAGTCATTTTATTAAAGTCTGGCGGCATACAAGTGGCTAATGCTCTATAAACCTCGCAACCCCAAATAGCTCAATACATCTGGCTTATATTCGAGGACTACCACAAAGGTATTGATTACATCTTTGGGTCTGGAATGAGGAACCTACTTTGCAAAAATGTGTTTTTACAGAAGCAGAAACAGAGCAAGTTAATATCTAAGAATCACTAAATCAACAGAACCACATTATCTGGGACCGCCTGGGCAATTTAGAATGATTGTGCTGCCCAGATTTTGTGATTACTGAGTCAACAGAAATGCACTATCAGTAGCTGCTTGAGGCAATTTAGGATAATTGTGTTCTCCTAATTCCAGGACCACTGAGTCATCTGAAAACTCAGTTATCTATAGCTACTGAGATAATTTGGAACAACTGAGTTGTCCTGGTTCCCAGAAGAAATGTCCTTCAGCAAGTAATGAGGTCACAATCAAGGGGACATTCAAACCACAGTATTCAATCATATAAAAGTTCAGAAAATCAAAATAACTTTCTATTGTTTTAGCAAACAAATAAGTACAGAACCCAAAACAGCAGTTTCTACCTGAGATGATTACTACCATACTTCACCAGGACTACAGCTGGCTCCCAAGACTGTTAGGGGCAGAAATAGAATATTGGGGACTGTTAACTTTAAAAAAAAAAATTGAAACCTGTAAAGAATTGTGTGAGTTTATTTGAGCCAAACTGTTGAAATATGCCGTGAAGCAGAACCTCAACAAATTGAGATAATGCTTTGGAGAATGGTGGGCTACATTTGTATTTATATATCGCAATCAAAGAAGGGACATAGATGGGTTACATGAAATTCATTGGTGATGGATTAAGGAGATGAAGATAAAGCAAAGCAGTGGGAATCCCCTGGGAATGGATAAAAAGTAAAATGATGGACACATACTTAGGTAAGTGCAGGAGCAATTAACATGATAATGAAGGAATTTGTGGAATCTGTCCTGGCAAACACATTTGGCTGTGCCCCAGGGGCTCCAGAAAAGGGAAGTTACAAGTTACCCAGACATCTCACAGATCTGTTCTCTTAGAGACAAAAAGGCAAATGTGCTCAGTAAAGATCTAAGTTGATCTTTGTCGGGCCTAGATGTAACTGCCCGCATAACTGCATTTAAAGTTTAATTTCAAACCATCCTTTATGGTTACTTTAGATCTCTGAGTTTGCAAGACTGACATGCAGGCCTCCCCAGAGCTTGTCAGTTCAGCATGTGGCCCCTTTCGTCCACAGGACCAGCTTCGATTATAGTAAGAAATACTAACCATGCTCTGTTAACCATGATGGTTCTGTTCTGATTAGTGATAGATCCTCCCTTCCCCCAACTGGTGGGCAGAGTATGACATAACCTGCTTCTGGGGCCAGGACATTCCCAAGACATTGAACCACCAATCAGCACTTGCCCAGTGCCCTGGGCCCCACCCCTTCCCGTTTCTCCCTTCAAAAGTCCTGTTCACTTCTGCACATGTTGCTGTTCTCCCCAGCGAGACTGCCAGGCTGGGTCCTTCTTCTCTAATCCTTGTTTTTCTACCCTCTTTCGTAATGAATCTTGCCCATTAGTGTGGAATTAACTTCCTCCTTTAACTTGTCTTGGTCCCCTACTCAGTATCCTGCACCTCGAACCTTACAATTAGAGAAAGCACATTCTAACCTGATTGAGTCTTGTACGCCCTGGAACCAGGGAGCTAACATTGAATGCAGTCCATCCTCCTGTCCCGAGAACCACCTATCATTATGGAAAGATTTACAAACTTGAGGCTGAAACCATCTAATCCAGGAGGCACCTACTCTTTACAACCTCCAGCCCCTATTGCCTGTAATCTGGTCCCAGGGTGCCCAGAGACACCCGCCCTCCTGCAATGCCCCCCAACCTCCCACATGACTTTTAACCTGTAATAATTATCTTTCCCATGCCTGTAATTCCTACTTCCCCTCGTAATCTTTGCCCTTCTACCCAATTTAGTAAGCAGCTGGTTTATGGTGGGGTGCAGAGCAGATTTTTGTGGATGACTGTTATGGACCACCCTCCAGTGACAACCACCAAGGAGCCAGATCAAAAATTTAAGAAGCCTTTAATAACGAACTCGAGTCCGGGCCCACGTCTCCACTGTCACAGCAGTGAGCAACAGCAAGCCCTGAACCTCAGTAACAAGCACTTTTTATCTCCAACGCAGGGAGATTTGGCAATTTGTGATTGGCCGGTTTCACACAAAGAAAGGTAGCATAAGGTCAGTTACAGTACAGGGAAGCAGGAAATTTCAAATTTTGTTCCCAGGCTCTGTGGGCCCTGTTGACCCGGTATCTGGCCTTGCGGTGTTATGGCCGCAGGATGTCCTCGGGGAAGGGTTGAGTAAATGTCATAAACAGCTAAAGGGGGTTTTGGTGGTTGTGTCTGGTCTAAGCAAGACAAACCACGTCCTTCTCTTCTATCTTCCTCCCCACTCTGTGTCTGGCTATCACATTCCCTACTGGTCTTATCGGGGAATCAAATCCTTGATTCCTGCTGTCCCCCCTCATCATCCGAGTTTATGGGTTGGTCTTTGTGATTTTAAGATGGCAGCCCCCAGGTAAGTTTCACGTGGCCAACATGGTGGCTGCCAAGTAACACAGTCCAAAATGGTCTTTACAGTCCTGTCCTGCCTTTACATGACCTGCTCTCTCCCATACTGCCGGCATTATTGGAATAAATGTTCATCTGTGATTCAACCCTGTCTCTGCTTAATTGGCTCAAGTAGTGGCAGGGAGACCCAACCCCTTGGTGCTCCGATTATAAGACCACAGCCCTGGGATGCGGATGCCACAGCAGACGCCAGGGGAAGGCACAGGAATGAAGGGCTACAGGGATGGGGCAGAGTGGCATGAGCAGAGCCCAGCGTTCCCACCTCCACGAGAGGTGTCCAAGAGGCAGATTTCCTAGGCCCGTGGTTGGCATACTGCGGCTCGAGAGCCACATTCGGCTCTTTGGCCCCTTGAGTGTGGCTCTTCCACAAAATATCATGGCCTGGGCGAGTCTATTTTGAAGAAGTGGCGTTAGAGGGAATTTAAAAAATTTGGCTCTCAAAAGAAATTTCAATCTTTGTACTGTTGATATTTGGCTCTGTTGACTAATGAGTTTGCTGACCACTGTCCTAGGCGACTGAGAGGGGACGAAAACGCCCCATACTGTCTCTGATCCTTGCTACTGGAGCAGAGGTCCAGGTTGGGGCCTGGCTAGAAACTAGACTGGGACAGAAAGCAGGGTGAGTGCGAACAAAGGCCTCTCTGGGAGAGAAATCCCGGCTGGTTGCAGGTTGCACTGGGACCACCTCGGGCCCTTGCCCATCGGCCCGAGCCCAGGTGGCGCCGCTTCCTCCGAGCCCGCTGGGAACCCGGTGGCACCTTCAGAGTGGGACAAGGGCGCGGCCCGCGGGCGAGGGGCGGCAGGGCTAAGTCTAGGGCAGTCTACGAACCCCCAACCTCAGCCCGTGGGAGAGTCCGTGGCGGTTGCTACGCAACGGCCCGGTGACGTCAGGCAATTGAGTTTGGTTCCCAAGGTAACTGGACAGCAGCTGGGTCGGGAACTATTTGTGTCGGTCCCAGAGGGGCTGCGGGGCCTCCGGGGTCTGGCGCAGCTGAGGAAATGCGCTCCTGGCCCGCGGGCAGGCCGAGCACTGAACACAGAGGCCCTTTCAGCTCCCTGAGGCCGGCGCCCGGGGCGGGCGGGGCGGGTCTGAGCGAGCCCCTCCTCCGATCGCTGCCGCCGCGGTTTTCTCCCCGATCCCGGGGAGGCCCCTGGAGGGCCAGGCTTTGTCCTGTTTATAAGCGCTCTCCTGGGTAAACAAACCCCTTGAAAAGGGGCTTCTGCTTGTAGCAACCCGCCCCAAACCCGCACTGGCACACAGTAGGTACTCAGCCCGGCCTTCCAGGGGACTGGCTCCCCTTTCAGAATTGCCATATGACTCCAGCGCCGAGAACCCCTTGTCAGATTCTGATCTTTAGCACCTCCATACCTGTCCTTCGTGCCCTGGTCAGCAGATCAGCTCCATAATTTGGGGAGCACATGAGAGACTCCCCCGTGTTCGAAAATGACCCAGGGGGTAAAAATGACAGAGGGACAATGTAGGAAACAGGCCCAGCCCTGCCCACTGAGGGTGAATTGCAGGAGTAACAGTGACAAGTACTTGGGTAAACGGAGGCAAGTGGCATCAGTCACAGAAAAAGAGGATAAAGCTCAAACCCAGAGTGGAAGAAAGTGAGGGACAAGACACAACAGGATTAGAAAGACAATCAAGTATGAAAAGGCAAAGCAATGACCTAAATTTGGGCCTGAGAGCTGGCCCAGCCCCTCCTGGGTGTCCCTCAGGACTCAGGGTGCTGAAACTGGGTCCTCCCACCTAATGGCACCTGTAGCAGCAACCAACATCCAAGCCTCCCACAATCTGTTTCTGAGGAGCTGCCACCACTTCCCCCAGCCCATGGGCCGGCATGCTGGACTCAAGAGACACAGAGATCTGGGCCCAGCCTCAGAGAACCAGCCCAGTATTGGCATCCAGACCAGCTAGGTGCCTGCCCAGGAGCCAGGGCATGCCCTGCCTATCCTGCCTCAAGGAGGCAGCTGCCCCAATCCTGTAAACCCTAGAATCTCTTATCAACAGTCTGACAGCTGATCATGGGCTGAGGGCGGGAGACATGTGGCCTCTTTGAGAGAGGCCTAGAGCTGGCTTTCCCCTGGCAGTGCAGCTCCTGAGCCTGACACATAGTTGGAAAAAACCTCCATCCCTCTGAGTGAAGCAGACTCTGTGATCCCAGCTTCACATGCACCAAGGATGCACCAAGGTTCCCCAGTCTCTCCTAGACGATCCTGGGGAACTAGCCCTGGGCCAGGAACCAGAGCTGGTGAGCAGAACCAGCTATCTAATTTGTCAGACCCAATGCAAAATGAAAATGTAAGGTCCCTTGCTCAAAATGTATTATCAAGAAAATGACAGCAAAGCATTAAGCCAATCATGGGGCTCTCTGCCACTGCCCAGGTTGCGTGCATGAAGCCAACCCAGCTGGTGAAACCTATACACTAAGCAAGCCTCCTTCCTGTGCACAGCCCGTCCCCTCTCTCAGGGTCCATTTGTTGGTCTTTCCCCCACACTGCTGTTGGCTAGTTCCTAACCATCAACACAATCTGGGGACAGAGGTGGGGGAGTGGGGGACCTCCTCAGAGAGGCCCACCAGGCACCACTGGGGGGATGTGCCCAGTGCTTGGCCATCAAAGGACCAAAATCACAGAACCCTTCCAGAAATACTCATTTCTGCAAATGTTGGATATTTGGTTCTCTATTCTGCAGAACACTTGGTCTTGAATAAAATATATGAAGGCTGTCTACATAAGAGGAGGAAAATCAGCAGCTGATTGATGAGAATTTGACACTGACCAACACTGAAACATACAAGAACAAAGTCAAGCCCTGACCAGTGTGGCTCGTGCCCTCAAACCAAAGGGTTGTGATTCAATTCCTGGTCTAACATACCTGTTTGCAGGTTCAATTCCTGACTGGGGCTGAGTGAATCTATGGATGTATGCCTCTCACATCATGTTTCTCTCTCACATCCTTCTCCCCCTATCTCTCCTTTCCACCTCTAAGAATCAATGGAAAAACTATCCTGGGAGATATATACATATTAGGAGCCCAGTGTACAAATTTGTGCACTGTGAAAGGAACTGTGGGCCTCTAGGCTGCAGTGGGCACAGGGTCATGTCTCGGCTCATTCTCCCTGCCTCTCCCACCCAGCGCCCAGTGCTGTCTGCTGTCAGCCCTGCTCCTGCCATTGCCGCTCCCACTGGCCCCACTTGCCCCACTTGCACCCAGAGGGCCCAGAGCGATTGGAGCCAGTGCCAGCAGCAGGTGTGAGCACTGGGTAGGACAGCAGCGCATGGCAGCAAAGAATTTCCAGTAACCATCAGAGGCTCAGCCTGATGACAGTGAGCAGCGCCCTGCCTTGGTTAGGCACCCTTAGTCACCTACTCCACCATCCTGCCATACAGCTGACACCTGCCGTGCTCACTGTGTGCCCCCTCGTGGTCAACACACATAGCTTCCAGTTGTTCGGTTGTATCGCTGTTCAGTCTATTTGCATATTAGGGTTTTAAATATATAAATTTTAAAAATATTGATTTCAGAGAGGAATGGAAAGGGAGATAGAAATATCAATGATGAGAGAGAATAACTGATCGCCTGCCTCCTACTCATCCCCTACTGGAGATTGAGCCCTCAACCGGGCATGTGTCCTTGACTGGAATCGAACCTGGGACCCTTCAATCCAAAGGCTGTTGTCTAGACACTGAGCCAAACCACCTAGAGCTATTTTTTTAAAAATACACCAGCCCGGGCTGGCAAGAGGTCTCTGGGTCGGGGCACATTCCTGTGTTTCAGGCTTCATCCCAGTAGGGAGCATGCAGAAGGCAGCCACTCAGTGTTTCTGTCTCTCCCTCTCCCTTCCTCTCTCTGAAATAAATGAAAACATATTTTTTTAAAAAAAGCAACCAACAGCTCTGGCTGGTTTGGCTCAGTGGATGACACATCAGTGGGCAGACTGAAGGGTCCCAGGTTCGATCCCATCCAAGGGCACATGCCTGGGTGGAGGGCTTGATCCCCAGTAGGGGGCGTCCAAGAGGCAGCCAATGATTTTTTTCCCTTCTCTTTCTTCAATGATTCTGTCTTATCATTGATGTTTTTATCCTTCTCTCCCTCTCCTTTTCTCTTTGAAGTCAAAAATTTTTATTTTTATTTATTTTTTTAAATATATTTTTATTGATTTTTTACAGAGCAGAAGGGAGAGGGAAAGTCAGAAACATCGATGAGAGAGAAACATCTATCAGCCGCCTCTTGCACGCCCCCCACTGGGGATGTGCCCACAGCCAAGGTACATGCCCTTGACCGGAATCGAACCCGGGACCCTTCAGTCCGCAGTCCGACGCTCTATCCACTGAGCCAAACCGGTCTCGGCTGAAGTCAATAATTTTTTAAAAATTAAATATTTTTTTAAAAGCAAGCAACAATATAATGCCTTAACATTGAACTTAGAATAAAAAAAAAAAACACAAAAAAAAAACACTGATACAATAGAGAATATCTGACCCAGACTGGGGGCAGCTACTTTAGACCATTCTTCCTTTAGGTCAATGAATGACTTTTTGGGAAGAAATAAGAGGTCAGTTTGAAGGATAAGCATTAACCAGGCAAATTCAAAGGATCTCAGAAGAAATGGGGTATTGGGTTCAAGGGAACAAAAGGTGAGTCTAGAATGAAGCTGAGTGACAGGAGATGAGGTCAGAAGCAAGGCAGATGAATCAGGGCCTGAAGAATCTAGGAGATTTCGCCTTGTACTCTGAGATGGGAGCCATTGGACAGCTGTTAGGGCAGCTCTGAAATCTCCACTTGTTTAGAGCACCACTCTGGCTACTGGGCAAAGAATGGATTCACCACCTACTTTCTGGCATATGTTTGCCCCTTGGCCTGATTTTGTTTTAACCTGTGTTTGGGCAATAATCCTGCTGCTTGAGGTTGGAAGCCAACCTTCAGACTGTTTTGATCCTTGCACTGAGTAAGTCCTCAATAAATGTTTACAGGTCAATTATCTGACAATTCTGTTTCTGCAAATATTCTTTGGGAGTCTTGCTTCTCAGACCAGCATCACCACCACCTAGGAGCTTATAGGAAATGTAGAATCCCAGGCCCCGCTCAGACCTAACTCAATCAGAACCTGAAATTTAACAAGACCCCCCAGAAATTCAGATGAATGGTAAAGTTGGAGCAGTTCTAGAGAGCAGAATAAATGGAGGGCCAGACAAGCAGGAGTGGCAGGCAGGATGTGATCCCAAACGCACAGTGGACTTACTTGGGGAGTCTCCCTTAAAAGTAGCAATCACCCTGAGTTGCTGAGTTTGAGAGGACAGTCAGGTAATAAAGCTCTTATTGGGTGTTTTTTATGGTTTCTCAATCTTTTACATGCATTAGCTAATTTAGTCTTCACCAAAGCCCTAAAAAGCGGTACTATTACAGTCACCGAGCCCAAATTGCAGATGAAGAAACCGAGGCCCAAGGTTGGGGTTATTCCAGAGTATTCCAGCTACACATGCATTTGTCCCCCTCCCCCTTCCTGGTGTTTGTGGCAGGGTCTGTTCCGATTGGTTGCTGCCAGTCCTCTGGTTATTGGGTGTTTGAATGTTGACCTGGTTATGAAGCTGGATGGAGGAAGCAAGATCCTAACTGCTGGACGATCTCTATCCACCTAGCGCCATCACCACCCAGAAACAGTACACCTCAGGGACAAGTAATGTGTCAACATGCTGGTAAGCTATAAAGCACAGTATAAATGCCAAATGCGTGGATTCATCTGGGAGCAGAATTGAGAGAAGTGGCTGCTGTGGGGGAGCAGCGTGCTCTCTCCTTGTTCAAGGGGGTAACTGAGAAGGAAATGTATCCCTGAGGGGACCCCAGGACCAGTCCCTGGAGGCCCGACTTGTGAGGTTAGTCCATGCCTGTCTTCCCCAACTGACCCGGCCCTCCTGATACCCACCACAAGGGGGCGCTGCACCCCAGCCTTCATCCTACTGGACACTCCCTGCTCACAGGAAACGGACTTGGAAGGAGCCCTAGTGACCAGGGACTTTGGGAAGAGAAGGCGGGATAGAAGGGGGGACTTACATCCCCAAAATACCCCTGTGGAGGAGGAGCTCTTGTATCCATTTCAGAGATGAGGAACTTGAGGCCCAAAGATTCCCCCAAACCAGGAAGCTCAGAGAAGCAGGGCTAGGTCATGTGATTACAACCTCAGTTCCCCAGAGAGACCACAAGCTCATGTCAGCTCATTTGACCCTGTCATCTCACTGGTGTCCCTGCTATGTTGCTTCTGTACTCTAAATGAACCTCATCCACAACTGCAACAGCCAGGCCCTATAAAAGCGGTGCCTTCTTGACCTTGAACCTTTCTGAAGTCATGGGTTCCTGCTTCATTGCCCTCTGGCCTTCAGGAACGACCAAGTGGCCGTGTGCTGCGCTGCATGTGTCCCGACTGTCCTGTGTGTGGCCACCCTCCCCTCACGGGCCAGAGTATTGGCCCACAGCATGCAGAGCATAGGGGCTCTGGCTCTGGATCCCCATCCCAACTCTCCCCACTGGCATATTGTGTTTTCCCAGCCTCTTGCTCCGTCCCAGAGCAGTCTGGGGCAGGGGCTGACAGGGCCCCCACCAGGATACCCTGATGGGTTTTTCCATAACTGCATACGGCAGCGAGCGCCTTTGTTCGCTTGGCCCCTGGCAAGGGCCAGACTCTCTTCCACATTCTGGTTAACAAACAGTTGGAGTTCATCACGAAGCTCAAATCCACATTTTAAAACTTTTCCTCTAGACAACCATCTCACTTCAGTGTAAAACAGCATTGTTCAGCGCATCCAACTCGTTGCACAGTTGCGAAAGCAGTGGACTGTTTAAAGTGCTTGCCTTTACACAATTGACAGAACTTACACCTTTCATTACTTCTTGTAACTCTTGTGGCAGCATCTTCGCTGCTAATATTTGGCTATGAATCATACAGTGAGTTCCGATGACTTCTGGTGACTCATTCAGTACCAAATGTTGAAATCCAGGTTGACATCCTAGTATAGCTGGAGCACCATCTGTGCAAACACCACAAACCTTTTCCCAAGAGATCTTATGCTCTTTAAGAAATGAATCGTGTCAAATACATCACGTGTAGTAGTTGTTTCAAGAGGTTTGCAAAAAAGAAACTCATCTTTAAAGTCGCCATCATTAATATACCTCACATAAACCAGTAACTGTGAACAGTTTGCAACGTCTGTAGATTCATGAAGCTGATATTAAATATTGGAAAATTTGTCTCCAATCATATTTCAAACAATGTATTTGGCCACTAGCACAGTAAATTCTGTGAGGTTTCATAGCTCTGGCAATTCTGAGTGCCACCAAAAATGACGCTTCAACAGCTGCTAATTTTCATGCTACTTGCCACCAGTGTCAAGTCTGGCTTTTTTGGGTCCATCAGCTTTGCTTCTAAAATAGTTGGTATCCTTGCTGGCAAAGCTCAGATGCTTGCTATCAAAACGACATTTTAGTTTGTTCCGACTTCATACATTCGGCTGATAGAACTTCACAAATAACACATTGCGGTTTCTCAATTCCTGCTGTAATTATTGAGGTAAAACCACACTGTAAAAAATCCTATGTTTTAACATTCTCTACCCGATCCATTGTCATGGCATGCTAATGAAAAGAATATATAACAATAGCTTTAATAATACAAAAGATGAGTTCCAATAACTTTTGGTCACTCATTCAGCACCAAAATAGTTCAGTCTAAATACAGTTCATTAAAGTGGCATAATTCAGTCAATGCAGTTCATTAAAGTTTCCTATGACTTGCCATTCTCATATCTGTTACTATCACAAGGGGGCAGTATTCACATCAACCACAGCTGAATATAAAAAGACTGATCAGTATCTAGATTAAGTTCCAATGGCACAGATATTCTTTTTTTTGCAGTTGATTTTACAGTATATTTTACATTTACCCAGTAATTATAATTCACGAAGTGTCATTTTACTTCCAATATTGCTTTCAACACAGTAGCTGCTTTCTACACAGTAGCTGCTCTCTACACATGTGACTAATCCACCTAAGTACATTATGGCGACAACCCTGGCACACCTGTATTAGCATGGGTATATGTGGTGGGGTTGGTGCAATGATGTCATCACGCCAGGTACTTGTATGTGGGTATATCTGCATGTGGGCGGACCTGCCTGGAGCTGGACGGAGGAACAGTGTCTCGGTTCCTAAGACCATGTGTTTTCCGATGGTCTTAGGCGACTCCTGTTAAAGGGTCGTCAACCTCAAAAGGGGTCGAGACCCACGGGTTGAGAACCACTGGTTTAGGAAATAATTTGGGGTACTATAAATGTACAAGAAAGACACTAACAGTATGGCGATACAGCAGTAGCAAGACACAAGCTCCTGTCACACCAAACATCAAACTAATGTGCTGGATACTTGGAACTCAACCTATTAGGTGCTTAGCAGTTTGTTTCAAAAATTTATTTTCACCCTAGCTGGTTTGGCTCCATGGATAAAGCATCAGCCTATGGACTGAAGGGTCCAGATTTGCTTCCAGTCAAGGACACATGCTGGGTTGCAGGCTCAATCCCCAGTGGGGGTTTGCAAGAGCAGCTGATCCACGATTCTCTCTCATCATTGATGTTTCTCTCTCTTCCTCTTAAAAAAAAAAAAAAATATATATATATATATATATATATATATACATATTTTTTAATATATTTTTATTTCAGAGAGGAAGACAGAGAGATGGAAACATCAATATGAACCTCCTGTATGCCTGCCCCACACGGGGTATCTAACCATGACCTCCTACCTAGCTTATAGGTCAATGCTCAGCCACTGCACCACACCAGTGGGCAGTTTTTAATTCAAAGTCATGAGCAGCCCTGGCCGGTGTAGCTCAGTTGGCTGGGCGAAGGCATAAGCCTGGGTTGTGGGCTTGATCCCCAGTGGCCGATTGATGGATCTCTCGTCCCCTCCCTCTCTCGAAATCAATTTAAACATCTAAAAAAGTCATGAACACACATGAAACATGTCAAAGTATATGAAGGATACAAAAATAGCCAGAAATTTGATCTACTTCCAGCGAGGAAAGATCTCCCTATATTAGGGTATGCCTGTACATCTAAACAATTACATATTTTAAAAATTCATCTTTATTGATTTCAGAGAGGGAAATGGATTAGAAACATCAACGATGAGAATCACTGATCAGCTACCTCCCCCACGCCCCACATTGGGGTCCAAGCCTGCAACCTAGGCCTGTATATATGCCCCGACCAGGAATGGAACCCTGGCCACATGGTTCACAGGTCACCGCTCAATGACTGAGCACAATGGCTAGGTCAGTGGTCAGCAAATTCATTATTCAACAGAGCCTACAGTACAACAATTTAAATTTCTTTTGAGCCAAATTTTTTAAACTTAAAGATTGAGGTACGTTCGCTGAGGTCAACCCCTTCCAACTTCTGTATACTTGTTTCGTCTAACTCCTTTTGTTTATCCTCTCAGTATGTTCAAACCATCTCAACATTCCTTTCTCAATCCTTGACACCAGATCTTCTTTCATTCTACAACTTTCCCTAAAATTAACTTTTTAAAAAATATATTTTATTGATTTATTACAGAGAGGAAGGGAGAGGGATAGAAAGTCAGAAACATCGATGAGAGAGGAACATCGATCAGCTGCCTCTTGCACACCCCCCACTGGGGATGTGCCCGCAGCCAAGGTACATGCCTTGACCGGAATCGAACCCGGGACCTTTCAGTCCGCAGGCTGACGCTCTATCCACTGAGCCAAACCGGTTTCGGCTCCCTAAAATTAACTTAATAAACTTTAAAGTTTTAAGTCTTAAACTACACATACGTTGAATAAAACTTGGTATCATATTTAATAACGGTATTATTGATAAAATTAAATTCCTTACAATTTACCTTACAATAGCCATAAAATTAAATCACGACAATGACTGACAAATACTAATGTGAACAATGGCCTTGCACCTCCTTGGAAAGTTTGGGTAAGTCATGTTTGTATGTTTTTAATTTTAGGCATGATTCCAGAAATGATTGTTCGCATAAATATGTAGACCCGAATAAGGAAAGAACAGCAAACGCTAGTTTTTTCAGTTGATTATATGAGTCAGGAATACGATTCCAGGTGTTAAAAATCAACATATCTTCCTTCTCCAGGTCTTTCAAAGCAGACCACTTGTGCTGTGAACTAAGTTCACATTTGTTTTTCTCCAGTATTTCCATATCAGTACCAAGACGTTCAAATTTCGAGCTCCACAATTCTTTGTTTTTTAAATCCAGCAATTGCATTTCAAAGTTGCCGATGTCAATATTAAAGGGGGAAAAATTTAATTCTGTTACATTAGCATTAAGAGGTTTTTTAACAAATGCTAACGTTGCTTTGCTGTTTCTGATATCCTGAAACCTGTTGAGAAAAGCTTCCCTCATATTTAAAAGTGTTGTTTTGAAATACCAAATGTCAATATAAGAATTATTTTCTTGGCGATGTTTCAACAGGCTTGGAAAGTGAATCAAAGTTTCTCTTTCAAAATCTTTAGCAAAAAGAGATAATTTATTTTCGAATGAAATAAGTTCTTCTAACATCGAAAAAACTGTGTTTCCTCTCCCCTGCAGTTTACGATTAAGCTGATTTAGATGAGACGTAACATCTACCATGAAATAAAATTTTTGGATCCACTGATCATTCGTCAGCTCTGGATAGTGAACACCCTTCTCAAGGAGAAATGCTTTAATTTCTGTTAATAAGGAAGCAAAATGTTTTAAAACGTTTCCTCTTGATAACCAACGTACCTTGTTATGCAGCAGCAGATCTGCATACTCACTCTCAATTTCAACTAAAAATTCTTTAAATTGGCGAAGATTAAGAGCTTTAGTGATAATGAATTTGATAATGTTAATCACCAATTCCATAACTTTGCAAACTTCTTCTGGAAATGTCTGCGCACAAAGCGCTTCTTGATGAATGATGCAATGGTAAGTAAGTATCTCGTGATTAATTTTTTCTTTCAAAATAGCAACAAACCCGTTTCTTACACCGGTCATACTTTTCGCCCCGTCTGTTGAAATTGAGACAATTCTATCAAGTGGAATATGATGTTTTTCAATGCACTCAATTACAGCATTTGCTATATCCTCTCCACATGTTTGACCTTTAAGTGGCAATAATCCTAAAAGTTCCTCCTTAGGACCTGTAGATGAAATAAACCGCACAAAAAGTGAAACTTGCGCTGTATCATTTATGTCACAAGACTCACCGACTGCTATTGATAAAGCTGAAACCAATTTAAGATCTTGGACTCGCTGGTCAGTTATATTCGAAGACATTTTAACTGTTCCATCTTTCACTGTTTTAGGAGACAATGGCAACTCTTTAATTTTTTTTAGAACATTTGTTTTATTCTTAAAATCCCGAAATAGCTCTTCAGATGCATTTATAAAACAACTTTTTATGTATTCACCGTCTGTATATGGTTTTCCTCTCTTAGCAATCTCTTGACTAACCACAAAACTTGCAATATCAACATTATTGGAAGATGGCATCCAGTAATTAAATACAGAATCAGACTTTTCTTGACTCTTCTGAAGTTCCTCAACTGCTTTCTTCCTTGCATCACCGACAGGATATTTAGTACTAAATGACACGTGTTTAGTTGTAAAGTGTCTCTCCAAATTTGATTTCTTGTTATGCGCCAATTTTTCCTGACAAATAAGACAGGTTGGAAGGCCATTTAAGTTTTGAATAAACGCAAAAGTCTCAGTCCATTCAACTTTAAATACACGGTTTTCGTCTTCTGTTTTTCTTTGCTTCTTCTTTGTAGCCATGTCACACAGGGCACCTAAAAAAAGTTCATTTTATAATAATAAAGCTACCAACACAAAATAATTAAGATTCTTAAACTAATGACAAAAATACTTGTAGGATTTGCAGCTGGTTGGAAAAATACACGTAACTTTATGCTTCGAGGAGGTGCTTTTGTCACCCACCTGCGATTTGTGGACGCAACTAGCACTAACCACTGCACAATGAGACTGCTGACTGACTGGCTCACTCAACCAGTGCGTGAATCTCGCGCGTCTGCTGGCACTGCAATCCCTCGGCCCGCCTGCGCAGCATCTCCCATCGCCCAACCGACCAACCGACACCCCCCCTTCTTCTAGCCACTTCTTCAAAATAGACTCACCCAGACCGAAAACAGACTTCTGTGCATGGGCCACGAAAGTTTCAATGGCACTGTACACACTCACCCGCACGTGGTATTTTGTGGAAGAGCCACATTCAAGGGGCCAAAGAGCCATATGAGGCTAGTGAGCCACGGTTTGTCGACCACTGGGCTAGACTATATTTCTTTTGAAGATTTTTAAAATAAAGGAAAAGAGGCATCAATTGGCTGCCTCCTGCACAACCCCTACTCAGGGATCAAGCCCGCAACCTGGGCATGTGTCCTGACTGGGAATTTGAACAGGCAATCTTTTGGTGCACGAGATGATGTTCACCAAGTCAGTCACACCAGCCAGAGCTAAACAGTTATTTTTTTAAGTTCATTATTGCTTGCCGACTCAGGAAATTTCTAGCACCAGCAAACACTGCCAGGCTCTACTGTAAGCATTTAACATTCTAACTTATTTAATCATTACAACACGGCGGGGGGGGGGGGGGGGGGAGTATTTAGCCTGGCCAATTAGACTAGGAATATATCAACTAAGGAGTTACCTATCAGTATCCCAATTACCAAAAGCAGTACATACCTTTTTTACTGTCTTTTCCCTTTGGTTTTTCTAGTTTAATTTCACTGCCAAAGACTTTTAAACCAGTGAGTTCTAACGCTTTTTCCAGGTCCTCAGCAGATTCAAAATCCACATAGCCAAACTTCCTTTAAGGTGATAAGGCAAAGGATAACAATTACAGGTTTAAAAAAAGCAAAAGCAAGAGCCCCATTCACATGTATACTAGACAAGCAGCACCACTAGTGCAATGGGGCAAGCAATGATTAAGGTAAAAAGCAGCATATTCTATTAACAAAATTAAGACACTGAAAGCTCAGGATACAGACTGAGGTTTAAGTACCAAGACCTGATGCAGGTCCACCTCTGAGTTTGTCTTTATTAACTACACTGCTCATAACAGCTAACAAAAGAACTTGTTAAAGCATCAAGGTAGGAAAACCCTGTCTGGTTATTTGGGTCTAATACTTTTACATATTTTTAAGAATAAAAGCTCAGAGCTTATTAAAAATTATTTTGTGCTATATCAAAAGTTAAGGGAGATCACGGAAACTTCAATTGGGGACGGTCATACATTTTAATCTAAGTAACAGTTCATTAATGTCTAAACTTTGGAGACACATTCATGCTTAAGAGTAAAGTACTAATGTTCTAAAAAGGGAGGGAAAAAAGCATTAGCAGACCCAGGAATACATACAGTGGCTTAACTTCCCCTTACCTACCTGGACACACCAATTCTGACATCCACAACAGCAAGATCGTTTTTAGCAAAAACATCACTGATACCCGTTTTTAATTCAGAAGCAGACTTGCTAAAATTCAGGTTTCCAACAAAGAGATTGAAAGCCGTAGTGGGTTCTGTAGCTGCACAGAAAATTAACTCAGATTTATCTGATTTATAAAGTATGGGATGAATTTGATTTCCAGCATAAATTTCTATATACAGCACATCAGCATACTGCATGCAAAGTAACATCAGGTTTCAGTATTAAGTCCCTTTGTTGTTCATCACTTGTGCTATTAGGTGCAAATCCCTCCCCCTCTCCATTCTGACAAGTTACCTTCCACTTTCTGTTTCTTGGCCTCAGGAGCAGCTTTCTGTTTGGCCATTTTCTTCTTTCCTTTTCCAGGTGCTTCTTTGACAAGTTCTGGACATGATTTCAAACAAACTGTGTTAGCCATAAGGAGCCACACATATTCAGTACCTTCCTTAAATAAAACGCATACCAATACACTTTAGAATTTAGCTCAATTACCTTCTCCCTCCTCCTCTTCATCATCATTGTCCTCGTCATCTTCATCCTCAGCTGTGCTCTTAGTCTTCACAGGAACAGCTTTTACGGGAGCTTTCTTGCCTTTGGCTGATGCAATCTCCATAGGCTCTTCTTCAAAATCTGAAAGAGAAGATACCTAGTCAAAAACTCAAGAGAATTATTCCTAAACCAACATTAGTTCCAGATAAATCTAAAGGAAAAAAATACATAATACAGTACTGTGCTTAGTAGTTATAGCAAGAATTAACAGATTATTTGGAAGCAAAACCCTGTATTATGAAATCTACTCATAGAATGTGCTGTTAAACATTTTATCAGGGGCAATCAATCATTCATGGCTACCAACCTAGTAGACAATCAGCACAGAGAATCCCTGGGAGGTTTTTATCTACCCCCATGGTGTCATGGAAAGAATATGTATAAATGTTGCCCACCCATCCCACAATCTCACCCCTAATGTACCTTGCAAACAAGAGCCCAAGGACTACCAATAGCATGCCTTACCATCTACTTCGTCATCATCCTCATCCTCATCCTCATCATCTGAGGCAGGAGCAGCAGCAGTAGCTTTCATCACCGCTGTCTGAAATTCATCCTCATCTTCATCCTCCACCTCCTCCTCCTCATTGTCATCATCCTCCTCTTCACTGTTGTCCTCATCATCTTCATCACTATCTTCTTTCTTGGCATACTTGCCATTCTTTATTCCCTCGACAGGGGTGACTACTCCCTTCTTACCAGGGGTTGCTACCAATGCACTGCCTGGTATAACTGCTGCCTTTTTGCCAGGGGTGACAACTGCTTTCTTGCCTGGTGTGGCAACTACAATCTTTTTTGTTGGGGAAACCATCACCTTCTTTCCTGGCGTTGTAGCTTTATCTTCTTTCTGAGGAATGATAACCTGGAACTTAAATAAAAATAAACATGAGACTATTTTTAAACTCAAAAAGTGACCACTGGTTCCCACATAAATGAGTGCTAAATTCTGGCATTACCTCTGGTTCAAGACCACATGCATTAGATGTATACTGGCATGCTGAACTATAGCATCATGTTACATGTCCTTCCTTCTCTATACCTATGAAATCAGTCCTCATTTTCAGGTAAAATATCCAATCATAATGAACCCTTAACACTTCAATCAAATACCTCTGGACCCAGACTTGTGAATTTCTGTACCTCATCCTCTAGTAATGCTTCAGCTTTGGCAAAGCTCTTTACCTCACCAAAAAGTATCCAAATGCAGTCTGAAAAATACTGTCTGGATCTCATCTGCTACTGTGTGGTCTCAGGAAAGATTTTTTAAAGCCTCAACTTTTTTTTTCTTCTATGATAGCCAATGCTACATGTTGTTTTAAGGATTATGAATTAACTAGAGGCCTGGTGCATGAAATTTGTGCATGGGGGAGTGATCCTTCAGCCCAGCCTGCATCCTCTCCAATCTGGGACCCCTCGAAGGACATCCCTCTCACAATCAGGACTGCCGACTCCCAACTGCTTGCCCTCCTGCCTTCCTGATTGCCCCTAACTGCCCTCCCCGGCAGGCCTAGTCACCCCTAACTGCCCTCCCCTGTAGGCCTGGTCCTCCTCAACTGCCCTTCCCTGCAGGCCCCGTCACCCCCAACTTCCCTCCTCTGCCGGCCTGGTCACCCCTAACTGCCCTCCCCTGCAAGCATGATTGCCCACAACTGCCCTGCCTTGCAGGTCTGGTCCCTTCCAACTGCCCTCCCCTACTGGCCTTCTTGTGTCCACATGGGGGTTGGATCTTTGACCACATGAGGGCAGCCATCTTGTGTGTTGCAGTGATGGTCAATCTGCATATTACTCTTTTATTAGATAGGATTCCTATAACTCAGAGCTCTAACTGTTAAGTGTTATTAAATCACTGGGGAGGTGGTATAAAGTGCACTGAAAGCTCAGTCTTAGGACCAGAGATAAAATGAGCATCAAAGAGGCTGGACAGTCCTTGCAAAATTAATACAAATTAGAGTGGGCAGTTAGCTTGATGAAAACATTATCTACAATCAAGTCACACTCAAAGCTACTTTTTGTTGATCACCAGTTTTATAATGTTATGTGTTACCCTGTTTCCCCGAAAGTAAGACATCCCCTGAAAATAAGATATACTTGCTGTAATATAAGGCATCCCCCCAAAAATAAGATGTAGTGCATCTTTGGGAGCAAAAATTAATATAAGACACTGTCTTATTTTCGGGGAAATGGTAAAATAAAACTTGCAGTTGTCCTGACGGTTTGGCTCAGCGAATAGAGTGTCGGCCTGCAAACTCCAGGGTCCCAGGTTAGATTCCAGTCAAGGCCATGTACTTTGGTTGTAGCCACATACCCAGTAGGGAGTGTGCAGGAGGCAGCTGATCTGTTTCTCTCTCACTGATGTTTCTAACTCTCTATCCCTCTCCCTTCCTCTCTGTAAAAAAATCAATATATTAAAAACAAAAAAAACAAAACTTGTAATTGTCTTTACTGTACCGCGCCAGCACAGCCAAGGATTTGGTGAGCCTGAGGGAAGGCCGGTGAAGGATGAAGAAAACACAAAGAGAATAAGCTGGGTCTAGTGGATCTTCTGTGCGTGACTGAGACCACAGAACAGATCCAGACTGCAAGCAGATGCTTTATTTTATAGTCAGAGTTAAACAGGTGGTTTACAATGTTCTCATAAGTTTCACTTGTTTTGGCAGCACTTGCTGCACCTCCCACAGCCCATTAGCTACCCAGAAAAGGTCTAAGGATCAGCCACAAGATCAAGCTTAATTATGCTAAGAGGGCTGTGCCCTCTAAACTGAGACTTGTTTGTGGCTTTGCCAGCAAGTCAGTCCAAGGCTTAAACCTATAACCACTCCCTACATCTCGCCCTTCTTTTAATTTTAAGCTACTAATAATGGAAGTAAAATTTAAACATCAAGAACAAAGTTCTAACTATTAAAATATTAACAAATCAATGCCAATATAAAACCCAGACAAGGTTATTAATATAACAATGCCAACGCAACACTACAATTATAGAGAAATCAAATTACAGTAACATTTTTCTACTAAATGAGAATTTTTTTGCTGATTTACTCAAGAGTCCCCAGACTTGGCTGAGCAAGAGTTTGCAGAAGGCTGGCAGCAACCAATGCTAGCATGGCCAGAAACGTAATTGAAGGAGTAGCTTCTACTTGCTTTTCTGCCACCTGCTGGGCCTCAGTTGTTAACTTCTTCAGCTGACCTCATGTTGGCACCTTGGTCTTTTGTATAGTCTTCGTCGTCTTCTTTTTCCACTTTGCTGTCATCGGGGCAAATGTCAAGTCTTTTGAACTGTCAAGTCGTTAGAATGATGGGACTAGGAGCTTCTCTGGGTCCATTATGGTGACGTACTTAACACTCTGGCACCCAAATTGGTTGCACTGATCCTTCTGGAAAGATACTAACACAACTTCTTCCCCACATCATTATTGGATCTGGTCCAAACCATTGTCCAGTTTGTGCATCCTTCCATCGGGCTAACCTCACAGAGGCTATTGTACAGGAGGCCCTTTCGGCTTCTGTATGACCCCTCTGCATCACAATTCAAAAAAATTTAAAGTATAAAGAACATGACTGAGTTTGTTTTGAGGTGACACATAACACCCATCTCCCCCTTTGTTTTAGTATTTGCATTTTTAGAGTACGATTTGCTCTTTCCACTATTGCTTGACTTTGAGGATTGTAAGGGATACCAGTTTTATGACAAATTTGATATTGCTGACAAAAATGTTGAAAAGCAAAACTAGTGTATGTGGGTCCATTGTCTATCTTTAGCTCTAAGGAGGACCTAATACCGAAAAGGCAGCTTGGCAATGATTGATTACATGATTGGCACTCTCCCGTTTGGGGAGTGGCAAAGATAAAGCGGGAGCAGGTAACTACATTAACAGGTACCCTCTATGCTTACCAAATTCTGATTCTGATATGTGGGTGACATCCATTTGCCAAATTTGATTAGGTTTAAGACCTCTAGAATTAAGCCCCAACAATGGTACAGGGCAATGAATTACACACTGAGAGCACTGCTTAACAATTTGAAGAGCTTGCTCCCTAGAAATATGGAATTGAGTAAGGCAGCAGCATTTTGATGATGCAAAGCATGGGAGGACTGAGAAAGAGAAAATGAGGTAGCCTCTTGCATTACAGCAAGGAGGCAATCAATAGAAGGACCCCAGTGGATGTTATGTGTCATAGGGAAAATTAAAACCTGTAAGGGAAGGGAGTAATCAATTCTAGTAAGTTGTGCTGAACTTTATGTAAGGCTGTCTTTGCTTCCTTTGTCAAGCAGCCTAGGAATGACAGAGATGAATCCCCCCTTAGTATATGAAATAAAGGGCTTAAGTCAACAGTGTTTAATTTTAATGCAGGTTGAACTCAGTTAATATCTCCTAATAACTTTTGGAAGTCATTTAAAGTGTCAGTCCGAATTTGAATTTTCTGAGGTTTTATTGTTTTCCCTCAATAATGCTGCCAAGATAAGAAAAAAGAAATGTCCTTTAAACTTTTTCGGGTGCTATGCATAATCCAGCACAATGCAGAGAATCCTGCAAATCTATATAGATATTATTTAGATGTGTCTCATTTTTATGAGCTAAGAAAATGTCATCCATATAATGAACAATATAAGCCTTGGGATTTTTTTCCTTATAGGCCTTATGACTGCCACCACCAAATCCTAACATAAGATAGGACTATTGGCCACGCCCTGAGGCAATACTTTAGCATATCTCCACCCCCATCATCCCAAATCCACCAGCACTGTTCCCTTGCTTCCTCCAATCCTTGCTCATATTTGGGAGAAAGCGCATAGTCCATCTCTCCCACAGTAGCTGTAGCCCCAGGGACTGGAGGAGGTGCTGATGGTGGTGGAGTAGGAAGCCTTTGGCAACCTACTCCCATCTGTCTTGATTCCCCTGCCATATTCCTCCACTCCCTTTCTGGAGTAAGTTCTAGGCAGTTCAGTCTTGAATCAAGGATCACAGACTGAAAATAGAGGCAGGCATTTCCTCTGGGCCTTCAGCTATATAATGATCCTGAAGTTGTTTTCCTACCTTCTCCCATGCCTCTATATTTACTTTTTCTTCCTCAGAAAACTACGGGCAGGTTTTACTTACAAAATCCAAAAAATTGAAAAGCTGTTCATACCTCACAGAACAGCCCCTTGCTTGGAGCATAGCCTTAAGCATGGATACGCATACATTCTTTCCCTGCGGTCCTGAATTTCCCATATTTTACACTTAGCTAGTACTACATTCCTACTTTATTTACTGCATGCGCAAGCCTTGGGTCTTCCTTTCACCTGACAATTGCAGTTCCCTCACACTCAGGTCCGCACTGAGTGCCACTTGGGCCGAACTCAGCCCCGCATAAGGCACCATTTGGGCCGCATCAGCACAGCCAAGGGCTTTGCGAGCCTGAGGTAGGGCCGGCAAAGGATGAAGAAAACAAAGAGAGTAAACTGGGTCTAGGTGGATCTTCTGTTCGTGACTGAGACCACAGAACAGATCCAGACTGCAAGCTGATGCTTTATTTTATAGTCAGAGGTAAACAAAGTAATTTACAATTTTCTTATAAGTTTCACTTGTTTTGGCAGCACTTACTACACCTTCCACAGCCCATTAGCTACACAGGAAAGATCTAGGGAGCAATCACAAGATCAAGCTTAATTTTTGCTAAGAGGGCTGTGATCTCTAAACTGGGACTTGTTTATGGCTTTGCCAGCAGGTCAGTCCAAGGCTTAACCCTATAACCACTCCCTATACGTTACAGTAAGCAACAGCAGCCAGCAAGGAGCACCAGAGTATCATTATCAGCACAAAGGGAGATGGTGTTCCTCACTCCACAACATTATAAAATGCGACTAGTATTACAAAACTCATACTAAAATAATAAAATAAAATAAAATAAAATAAAATAAAATAAAATAAACACAGAGACCTGCTTGGGGCAGCCAGGAAAGAAATCTGGTAAGGCTAACCTCAAACCTGAATATAATGCTCAGCACTGCCACACACAAGACAGCTAACTGTCCAGGCTGTTTCCTCCCCCAGTATATGGGGCTAGTATGTTGAAATTGGAAATGATTTAATACATCATCACACTTAGCCCTGTAGAGGGCACATGAGGAAGAGGCTCCAGATCTTTTCCCTCAAGCTCAACCAAATACTTACTCTTATGGTATTTTTGACACTCAACCATTACCACAGGGCATTTATGAAGGAATACAATCTTACCTTTGTCAGTATTTTCAGACATACAACATGACTGTATAGGACTCTGCATTAAACTGTACATAATTACCTCTTCTCCTCTGCTTACATCTTCATCTGACATTTCCTCATCTTCACTATCTTCTACCTCCTTTGGAGAAGAAGCCATTTTCTTGGAGTCACTTTGATTTTTACCAGCCTAAGACAGACACAATTATTAGCACATTACACCTCCCACATTTCAGGCCACTACCATTTTGCTCACATTCCTCATAATACAATGGTCATCCCCCTTTCTCAGAACCCACTTTTCATTGTTAAATATTACAAAAAACATAAACCAACTTTAGGTAAAAAGACAAATTCAAAGAAATCATCTCCCTCTTCCTGTTTCCTTAAGCCCATTCGTTTTAAAATTTATACTTCCAAAACCTACTCTTATAACAAACACAATTCCTTAATACTCACTAGCCTACAATGGGGCCAATTTTAATGCCCAATAACTCAAAACCTCACCTGGGGAAAACCACCTTAAAAAACCCTTTGATGATGGCAAAAGAAAGGGTCCTAATGTATGGTGACAGGAGATTTGACTGCGTAGTGAACTCATGGCGCAATACACAAATCTTGTAACAGAAAACCACACCTGAAACCTCTATGTTCATGTTGACCAATGTCATCCCAACAGTTAAAGAAAAAAAACCCCAGTAAATTCTGACACCTTATCCCACCACTCCTCTGAGAATAAATTAGGGCAACATTAAAGAAAAATCACGTTTTTAGACCACTGGTCTTATAATTTTCCTTTCCCGGGGAAACCTGCCCCAGGGCCACGGGGCCTCCTTCCGGGGCCCACCTCATATTTAAGACCCTATAGGCCGCGGGCCTCTAAACAAACAAATCCCGCAGCTCCCCACCTCACGGAACCGTCCCCTCCGAAGATGCCAGGACCCACGCGGCAGGGACTACGTGGCGGGCGCCCGGCGAGGTACGTGCGTCAGGAGGCGGTGTCCCGCTCGCACCGGTCCCAGGAGTTTGGGCTCATTCCTCTACCCGGGGACAGCGCCCCCTCGGGACTACGCTCAGTCGTGAAGTCTTTCCACGCCGAATCCGCAACACCTGCCGAAGCTCTCCACCTCGCCAAAAAGTACCCAAAAACGCGAGACCTCCGCACTAATCACGCGAGACTTTCCGCGGCACGGCGCCCTCGAATGCGCCTGGGACAGCGCGCAAGGCTCTCCTCCTCCCGGCCCCGCGCTCCTCGGAAAATAGGCCTCGGCGACCGAGATTGCGCGAGGAAAGCCTCTTACCTTTCCGAGCTAGGCTATGACAGCGGCTTACGACGGCGGAGTGTGTGGCGGGTGAGTGGCGCAGATGTGCCCAAAGGAATCAAACGGCGTCGATAGTGGCCTGTGGAACTGAAGAACCTGAGCTCGTACGTATCACTATAAACTCGAGCTGGACACTGAAGCGAAAGACTGCCCAGTAAACCCCTCTTGGAAAGGAGACGACTGTGCCCTCGTGACTCCACCCACTTCAGCCAACCAGAGATTGCGCTCATCCCACAAGCCAATCGTGAATCTCTATCGAGGCCGTCGCGGGGCGGAGCCTGAGCAGTAGTGGGCGGGCCAAAGTCGCCAGAGGAAAGGGTGAAGATTCCGTTTCGGCGGCCGGGGGTGGGGTTCGCTTTGTGCAAGGCCGGCGTTGATTGGGTGGTGGGCGCGCGGTTACTGAAGTGCCCCTGCGCGGAGCCTGCGCCTTGGGACCCTAACCCTTGGGACAGACACTTTTTGGCGTCGCGAGTGCCATTTCAGGGGGCTGTTGGTACTGGCCCTTTCCTGCCCCCGGATCCTATCAACTTGGGCAGTTTTTCGATGTCCCGGCCCTGAACTCCATGCTTAGCTTCTCGGCTGCCGTGGAGAAAGGAATTCGCTCATGTTTTCTTTTTTTTTAAATTAATTAATTTATATATATATATTTGATTTTTTTACAGAGAGGAAGGGAAAGGGAGAAAGAGAAACATCAATCAGCTGCCTCCTGTACACCCCCCTACTGGGGATGTGCCAGTAATATGCCCTTGACCAGAATCAAACCCCAGACCCTTCAGTCTGCAGGCTGACACTCTATCCACTGAGCCAAACCGGTTTTGGCTCGCCCATATTTTCTTGATGAGCCCGACACCTAGGTTCACAAAGCCAGAGTGAGAGGCCTCCCTTAGCCCCTGTCAGAAAATCCCTGTGTTGGGTCTGCAAGTGATTCCTTCCCAGGCCACTTGCCTGAAGTTGCCTCCTGAGAGCTGTGAATAAAGGCAGTCTGGGGCTAGTGTGGGAGGCAACCAACTGATGTGTCTTTTGCATTGATGTATCTCTCCCATCTTCTCCCAACTACCTGAAAAAGAATGGAAAAAATACCTCCAGGTGAGGATTAAAAATAAACAGTTCAAGTAGGGAATTGGTTCCAAGGTTAATGCAATTGCTGAGAAGCCAAATGGGACCTAAGACACAAGCAGGAAGTTGTTGCCTCCCACAAAGGATCCCTTTCCAGGGACAAGGAAACTGGGTATTAGGCACAGGAGTGAAAGGACCTAGCCTTCCTCTCCTGGAGGCAGCCTGAGAAGCTTCACCTGACAGCTCAGAGACTCAAGGTTCAACCTTCAGCTCTCAGTGATGAGAGAAAATCATTGATCGGCTGCATCCTGTATGCTTCCTACTGGGGATCCAGCCTGCAACCCAGGCATGTGCCCTGACCAGGAATTGAACCAGGAACCTCAGGGTAGATGGCACCACACTTAACCAACTGTGCCAGTGACCTGGGGACCCCTGAGCCTGCTAGAGGAGGCCTGGTCATGGGCCCAGATGCTCAACCTCCCTGACTCTCCTGCTGCACCTCCTAGTCCAGGCCCAGTGATTGGCTTTCCCTTCTACCTCCGAAGGCTGAGCCCTTCCAGAGAGAAATCCTGCCATACACAGGTCGGGGTTTCTAAGCATACTGCTCAGCAGCAGCTCAGGAAATCTTCCAGGAGCTTCAAATGGATCTTGCCTCTGATTTCCATCTCCCCAGCATCTATTCCCTGTTTTTTCTCCAGGGATCCTCACCTCGCCCCCTTCCCCTCCCTCAGCATTTACCCACTTTCCACTTCACAGGGGAAAAAACAGACCTCCCCGGAGGAACCAAGATGGTGGCATAGGTAAACACTTATTTTGCTGTCCCACACAACAATTCCAAAACTACAACTTAACAACAAAACAAACATCATCCAGAATCACCAGAAAGCTGGCTGAGTGAAAATTCCACAGATAAAAGTAAAGATAGGACACTGTGACTCAGAGGAGCAGCAGAGCACAGCCTTGAAGATATGCGCGGAGAGAGGTTCGGAGCCGTGAGCGTGAGCAAACCTGGCTGGTTTTCTCCAATGGGGAGGGCGGAGGCATCCCATTGCACTGATTCCCCAGTTCCAGGCGAGGTCCAAGGTCCAGGGAAGGCAAGCTAAAACCCGGCGAGGCAGAGGTCTGCGAGTTTGAGGAGAGTGCCCATAAACGTGGACCAGCAGTTTGTGCGTAAACTTGGGGACAAGTGTGCGATCGCACAGAGAGGACTTGTGACTTTCTCCCTTGTTGGGGAGAACACTGGACTGCTTTGTTTTACAACATGGGCAAGACTTTGGGTGTGCAGACACATTTGGGGGAGAGGCAGAGTTGTCTGGCAATGGGTGGAGACCGGCAGCAGCTTTCTCTCAGAGGTGCATGCAGCCGTTACCATCTGGCACAGAGACCCAAGCACCGAATAGGGCGGACCTGACGCTGCCTGCTCAGCCTAGAGACTCTGCCCATCCAACCTGAACACAGCTTACCTTCCCAGCCAATTGGCCTGGAGGTCAGACCCTCCTATGGCTAGCAACAATAAACTGGGCTTAACTTCAACAATACTGTACAACCCATAAAGGATTGCAGTAAGAGTATCCATCTCAGGTAACTGGGGAGGCTGAGCCACTATCCCTTAGAGGACATCTACCACACAAAGCTAATGGACCAACTCAGGAGAGCAGCCACAATGCAAAGAAATGGAAAGAAATCAGGTGTGAAAGAAATGGAGGAAAAAAGATGACTAGACATAGAGTTCAAAACCACAGTAATAAGGTTTTTCAAGAGGCTCTTAGAAAAATCTGATGAACTTAATGAGAACTATAAGGAAATGAACAAGACCTATGAGGATATGAAAAAGGACCAACTAGAAATGAAGCATACACTGACTGAAATAAAAAATATTATACAGAGACCTAAAAGCAGTTCAGACGACCGCAAGAACCAAGTCAAAGATTTGAAATACAAAGAAGTAAAATCCACTCAGCCGGAAAAGCAAGAAGCAAAAAGAATTCAAATAATTGAAGATAGTGTAAGGGGCATCTGGGACAACCTCAAGCATAGCAACATCCGAATTATAGGGGTGCCAGAAAAAGAGAGCAAGATAATGAAAACCTACTTGAAGAAATAGTGACTGAAAACTTCCCCCACCTGGTGAAAGAAATAGACTTAAAAGCCCAAGAAGTACACAGAACCCCAAAATATAGGAATCTAAAGAGGACCACACCAAGACACATCATAATAAAAATGCCAAGAGCAAAAGATAAAGAGAATATTAAAAGCAGCAAGAAAAAAAGTTACCTATAAGGGAGCACCCATACGATTGTCAGCGGATTTCTCAACAAAAACGATTCAGGCCAGACGGGAGTGGCAAGAAATATTCAAAGTGATGAATAGTAAGAATCTACAACCAAGATTACTCTATCCAGCAAAGCTATCATTCAGAATTGAAGGTCAGATAAAGTGCTTCGCAGATAAGAAAAAGCTAAAGGAGTTCATCACCACCAAACCAATATTATATGAAATGCTGAAAGATATTCTTTAAGAAGAGGAAGAAGAAAAAGGTAAAAATATAAATTATGAACAACAAATACACATCTATCAACAAATGCATCTAAAAATCAAGGGAATTAATAACCTGATGAACAGGATAAACTGGTGAATATAACAGAATCATGGACACAGAGAGGGAATGGACTGACAATTCTTAGGGAGAAAAGGGGTGTGGGAGGTGCAGCAAGAGACTGGACAAAATTCACGCACCTATGGGAGAGGACAGTGTGGAGGAGGTGAGGGCAGAGGGTGGGTTGGATACCGGATGGTGGGGAGCTATAGGGGGAAAAAAGGGGAAACAATGTAATTAATAAACTGAACAATAAAGATTTAAAAAATGAAAAGAAAAAACAGACCTCCCCAGGGTGTCCCCACCTTTGGAGTTGCATACAGCCCTGGTCCTTAGCTTTCCCCTCCAGGCCATGGGGAAGCTGGAGTCTCTCTAAACAATATCCTTTCACTGGGGACAGGGGAGCCTCTCTCCGCCTCATCCTCCTTTCCTTCTCTTGTCCTTCACAAGAGCAAGCAGCAGGGAAGAGGAGGAAAGTTGCTGCCAGTCCCTCTGAGGACCCCCAACACCCCCTTGACTGCTAACCCAAAGGACACTTTTGAACCTCCTCGTTCTGCACCTCTGGTTTTTTTCTTGACTGTGTCCTCCATGAAATGTTTCCCCTGCCTCCTTTCTCTTCCTCCACATTCTTCCTCCGCCCTGTAAGTTCTCTCCTTGGATAAAACCCTTGGCTCTGTGGTCTCAACTCTTTTATATACCCCTACCTCCTGCCCTCTGCTTGGGACACCTCTGGCAGCAGCCTTGGTTCCTCCTCCAGTGGGGGGCTGCCCCCCCCACCATGGTGCCCAAATAGTGTTCCCCTCCAGAAACAACTTGCCTTCTGGGATCAAGAACTTTCCCTTTGGTGTTCTATAACTCTTCACATTCAGAATGTCACAAACTGAACCCAGCTTCTTCCACCCCAAACTGCCATGTTTCATACCTCATTAAATGAGACAGTGACCAGCCCTCTGTGCCAAGAGCCAGATGTTACCTTAGACTCAACCTTTCCCTCAACTCCACAGCAGGGGTTCTCCCAGGCCTGGCCTGTGGATGTCTTTGGGATCTGTCCACTGCTCTACCCACTACTTCCATTTAAGCCTTCATCATTTCCTGCCTGGATCATTGCAGCAACTCTGAATCAGCCTCCCCAACACCAGCCTCCCTGGCACCTGGAGCACATCCACCACACTGCATGCAGCACACCTGGTTTTTAAATCAATGGTCATAGGTTATGGGCAATATGCTTCTTGAGATCATGTGGAATTCATCCTCTAACAGCGTCAGCAAATGATTGGTGCTCAATAGATGCTGATTCCATGGATGATGGCTTAGAGCTGCTGGAGGAATGTCAGGATAAGCCAGAGAGGTCCCAGGAACTCTGGTGGGTATTCCAGACAGTGTGGTATCACAGATGCTCCAGAGAACAGGGCATTCTGCTCTAGGTCCTCCAATCCAATCACAGCCCATGGCCACCTTGCCTGAGCCAGAGCAGGCTTCCCAGCAAAGGACTGTCTTTCCTGAATATCCACTGTTCCCCACCTGAGCCTCAGCCTCTGTTCCTGTCCAGTCGTCCAGCTGCCCTCCTGTGCAGAGGATTGAAAGAAGGTCAGGTTGAAAGTAGCTGAGGGTCTGGACCTGAGCCTTGTAAATTCAGAAACCTGAATTTTTAAAAGATCATTTATACCTCATACCCATTATAATGGCTATTATTTAAAAAGAAAGAAAGAGCCGAACCGGTTTGGCTCAGTGGATGGAGCGTCGGCCTGCGGACTGAAGGGTCCCAGGTTCGATTCTGGTCGGGGGCATGTGCCTTGGCTGCGAGCACCTCTCCAGTTGGAGGTGTGCAAGAGGCGGCTGATCGATGTTTCTCTCCCATCGATGTTTCTGACTTTCTATCCCTCTCCCTTCCTCTCTGTCAAAAATCAATAAAATATATTTTAAAAAAGAAATAAAATAATAGAAAGAGAGAGAGAAAGAAAGAAAGAAAGAAAGAAAGAAAGAAAGAAAGAAAGAAAGAGAAAGAAAGAAAAAGAAAGAAAGAAAGGGAGAGAGAAAGAAGCCAGCCCTGACTGGTTTGGCTCAGTGGATAGAGTGTCAGCCTGTGGACTGAGAGGTCCCGGGTTTGATTCTGGTCAAGGGCATGTGTACCCTGGTTGCGGGTACATCCCCAGTGAGAGGTGCTTGGGAGGCAGCTGTTCAATATTTCTCTCCTATTGATGTTTCTGACTCTGTCCCTCTCTCTAAAAAATTAATTAAAAATATATTTTTTTAAAAAGCCATAACTAGTTTGGCTCAGTGGATAGTGTCAGCCTGAGACCGAAGGGTCCTGGGTTCGATTCCAGTCAAGGGCACATATCTCAGTTGCAGGCTCTGACCCCCGCCTCAGTGGAGGTGCCTGCAGAAGCCAACCAATCTATGTGTCTCTCCCATCCATGTTTCTCTCTCTCTCTGTCTCTCCCCCTCCCTTCCACTCTCTTTAAAAATCAATAGAAAAATATATTGGGGTAAGGATTAACAAAACAAACAAAACAGCCCGAAATCTGTTGTGCTCAGTGGATAGAGCTTTGGCCTGAGGACTGAAAGATCCCAGGTTCAATTCTGGTCAGGTGTATGTACGTTGGTTGGGGGCACATCCCCAGTAGGGGGTGTGCAAGAGGCAGCTAGTCAATGTTTCTGACTTTCTATCCCTCTCCCTTCCTCTCTGTAAAAAATCAATAAAATATATATTTAAAAAACAAACAAAAGAACAGGTGTTGGTGGGGATGTGGAGAAATCAGAACCCAATACTGTGCTAGTAGACATATAAAAACTCTGCTTTGGAAAAGAGTCTGGCAGCTCTTTAAAAGTTTAAACAGAGTTATCAGATAATCCTGCAAATCCACTCCTATGTATATACCCAAGAAAAATGAAATCATATGTCCATATAAAAATGCATACATCCCTAGCTGGTTTGGTTCAGCAGACAGAGCATTGGCCTTTGAACTGAAGTGTACTGGGTTCAATTCCACTCAAGGGTACATGCCCGGGTTGTGGGCTCCATCCCCAATAGGGGGCAAGCAGGAGGCAGCCTATCAATGATTCTCTGTCATCATTGATCTCTCTCTCTCTCTCTCTCTCTCTCTCTCTCTCTCAGAAATCAATTAAAAAATATATAAATATATAACTGACCGGGAATTGAACCATGACCAGCTGGTTCATAGGTTGATCCTCAACCACTGAGCCATGCCAATCAGACAGAATTGTACACTTTTATGGATGAAAAGGGGTTCTGTGGAAAGTAACCTCACGGGATGGTCTGATCATAAACTCCAATCTGGGTAGGTCATGGTGAGTAGTCACAGCCCATATTTATAACTTTGTTTTTTAAATTTGTTTTTATGGATTTTTTAGAGAGAGGAAGGGAGAGGGGGAGAGAGAGAGAGAGAAACATCAGTGATGAGAGAAAATCACTATTCGACTGCTTCCTGCATGCTTCCTACTGAAGATCCAAGCCTGCAACCCAGGCATGTGCCCTGACCAGGAATTGAACCAGGGACCTCAGAGTAGATGGCATCACACTTAACCCACTGAGCCACACTGGCCAAGGCAGGCCCTCAGCTTTTTAGTAAAAGCTTTATCTTGGCCTTAAGCCCTGTCCATTGTTTCTTGCATCTAGGTTAACATACTTTTAAAATAACCACCTTCAAGAACATATAATTATTACATAATTATCCTATAATCCAATCCCTGCCTTGTTTTCCCACCTCCATGTAATCTTCCTTATTTTCACCTCAATTTCAAGTGCATACAAAAGCTGCTAAACTGTTATTTCCTGGAGCCTTTGAGATCTCCCCAGTATGTCATCTGTTTGGCTCAAATAAACTCATAAAACTTCTCCACAGGTTCAGACATTTTTTACGTTGATACTTTCAAAGGTTGACTTAAAAAAAAAATTGCCCTAGCCGGTTTGGCTCTGTGGATAGAGCTTAGGTCTGCAAACGAAAGGGTTCTGGTTTTGAATCTGATCTAGGGCACGTAATTTGGTTGCAGGCTCCTCCCCAGTCCAGGTCCTGGTTGGGGGTTTGTGCAGGAGGCAAACAATCTATGTGTTTCTCTCACACTGATGTTTCTCTCTGTCTTTCCCTCTCTCTTCCATTCTCTCTAAAAAAAAAAAATCAATGGAAAAATATCCAGGTAAGAATTTTTTTAAAAGGTGCCTATTATGGCATATGAGTGATACCACAATAACAAATTCTATATAAAAGTATGTGAAGTTCAAGGAGAAATGCATGAACCATGACTGTTATTTGGAGACCTACAGTGGAAGCTGAATCAGAGGTCGGTTGGCAAACATGGAAGGCCAATTGACTACCTTCACAACATATCCAGAATCCCATCCCTCCTCAGCATCACCACACTCCCCAGACAGTGAGATCTATTCCCAACTTCCCCCCTCTGCTTTCCAGCCTCATGGCTTTCTTTGAAATCTCCGATTCACCCAGGTACACTCTCACTTCCAGTCCAGGTCTCATTTCTCTCATCTGAGGACAAGAGTGTGGCCATTTGATTCCTGCTGTTCCCATGAGATCAGCAGTAGCTCCAGAGCTCCCCATGGGAGCTGGGCCTCGCCTGCTGCCTGGGAGAGCAGGAGCTCAGCTGATGTTTCTGGAGTGACCTGGAGGCAGGAAGCGACTTATCCATAAGATTCATTTAGGTTGAGACTATAAGGGCCAGGGAGAGTATCCTGGGCAGGCACAACAGCTTGTACAAAGGCCCTGGAGAGAGGGCTGGTGCCCTGTTGAGGACTCAAGGGAGACAGAGGGACTTGAAGACTGGATCCATGTCAAGGAAGAAGATCCAGCAGAGGGAGCTAGAGACACAGATAGAGGTTTGAAAGACTTATGCATGAGACACCTTTCAATGCTGCTGCTCTAAACTGTTTACATACTCAGGAGGATTCACTGGCTCCCAGTACTGCAAAGTGCTGGGCACCCTGACTCAGCACATCAGGGCTGGCTTGATCCAGCAGCTCAAAGTTATCATCCTGGACTCTATTTTGTGTCTTTCTTCCCCCACATCTCCATGTCAGCTTCATGCTCAAATCAGCTTTCATCTTTGTGGCAAAATGCCTCCTGTTGAGGTTCAAGCCATAAACCTCATGTCTCTATATCTTAGAGTCCGGAGGGAGCTAGAAATATCCCTCCCAGCTCCCCCAGGCTAAAAAGATAGTCTACACTGCCCTTGGGTTGTAGGCTGACCCTGAAGCCAGGTAATGGGACTGTGCTGATATGTGCGGGCCTGAGCCACCACCCAGGCTCAACTGGGTCCGCATTTGGGATGGTGGGTATCTAAGAATACTCAGGGGAGTGGCTAGACAACAGAGAAGGGTCATGTGAGACAACCACAATAGGCAAAATGCTCAAATTCTGGTTTTTTCCCCTAATAAATCTCTGTTGTGCAGATTACAGTTGTTTCTCTTCCCCCCTCCCCCATAGCTCCCCTCCACCTGGTTCCCAACCCACCCTTTGCCCTTACCTCCGCCCCCACTATCCTCATCCATAGGTGTATGATTTTTGTCCAGTCTCTTGCCACACCTCCACACCCCTTTCCCCGAGAATTGTCAGTGCATTCCCTTTCTATGCCCCTCATCCTATTATATTCACCAGTTTATTTTGTTCATCAGAGTTTTTATTCACTCGATTTTTAGATTCACTTGTTGATATATATGTATTTGCTGTCACTTTTGTTCAGAAATTTTTGTCTTTACCTTTTTCTTCTTCCTCCTCTTCTTAAAGATTATCCTTCAGCATTTCATGTAGTACTGGTTTGGTGGTGATGAACTCCTTTAGCTTTTTCTTGTCTGTGAAGCTCTTTTTCTGACCTTCAATTCTAAATGATAGCTTTGCTGGGTCAAGTAATCTTGGTTATAGGTTCTTGCTATTCATCACTTTGAATATTTCTTGCCATTTTGTCTGGCCTATATAGTTTTTGTTGAAAAATCAGCTGACAGTTGTATGAGTACTCCCTTGTAGGTAATTGTTTTTCTCTCACTGCTTTTAAGATTCTCTTTTTGTCTTTTGCCCTTGACATTTTAATTATGATGTGTCTTGGTGTGGTCTTCTTTGGATTCCTTTTGTTTGGGGTTCTGTGAGCTTTCTGGACTTGTAAGTATTTCTTTCACCAGGTGGGGGAAGTTTTCTGTCATTATTTCTTCAAATAGGTTTTCAGTGTCTTGCTCTCTCTCTTTCTGGCACCCTCATAATTCAGATGTTAGTACACTTGAAGTTGTCCCAGAGGCTCCTTACATTATCCTCAGATTTTTGGATTCTTTTTTCTTTTTGCTTTTCCTGTTGTGCGTTTTTTGCTTCTTTGTATTTCAAATCTTTGACTTGATTCTTGGGATCCTCTAGTCTACTCTTGGATCTCTGTATATTAATTATTCTTTATTTTAGTCAGTGTATGCTTAATTTCTAGTTGGTCCTTTTTCATATCCTTGAGGGTCTCACTAAATTTCTCGGAAGTTTCTAGAAGATTCTTAAGTAACCTTATAACCATGGTTTTGAACTCTATATCCCGTAGTTTGCTTTCCTCCATTTCTTTCATTGGTGACCTGTTTCTTTGTCTCTGCATTTTGGGTGCTTCCCTGTGTTGACAGTGTGGCTTTGTGTGCTAGGTGTCGTATAGAGCCCACCTACCTTATTACCTGAGGTGAACACTCTTGGTGCACCCCTTTGTGGGTGTGTGCACATTCTTGTTGTAGTTAAGCCTTGATTGTTGTTGGTATGACTGGGAGGAATTGACCTCCAGGCCAATTGGCTGTGAGGATCAATTGTGTCTACGATGGGAGAATTTCTGTGCTGGAGACACCTTTATGGTGCAAGACTTGCTTCAGTGGGGCTTTGGTGCTCACTGAGTCTGCTTCCCTGAGTGTGTCTCTTATGGATCTGAAGAGTTGTAGTCTCAATGGTCTCTGACCACTGGGTACACTGGCTCTTGGATCTCCAAGGAGAGAGGCCACCCAGCAGGAGCTACAGAGAGATCTGCAGATTCCTTCTCTTTTTGGGGGTTTGGAGGTGCCAAGATGAGGCCCAGCTGTGAAGCAATGCAAGCTGCTGTCGAGCCTTGGGTCTTCTTTTGGAGTCTCAGGTGCTCTTTGACCCAGCTGCAATATGTTAGGTTTCAGATTGCAAAGGGCCAGGCCATTCATATGCTAAAGCCTATGTGCACAGCTTGGGTGGGGTTGTAAATTGGGTAGGGCGAGGTCTCAGGGAATCACCAGGGCAGAGCAAACAGCAATGGTTGACTGTCAGCCCTGCCTAGAAAAGGTCCCATGTCTCTGTGTCCTGTGGCACCGTGCAGGAACAATGATTGCTGCAAGCACCTCTGAGAGAAGCCGCCCTCGAGTTCTGCATGATGCCAGACAGTCCAGTTTCTCGCCACATGAGTCTGGGTCCCCAGAGTCTTGCCTGGTACTGGAGTTCAGAGCAGTCGGGAGCTTTTGTCTCCTTCCCGATTGAAAAAGCCAGCTGCATACTCAGTTGCCAGCCCCATTCTGGCACATGTGCCTCTGTACTTATGCACTTTACTTCCACAGCTCCTCTGAGTCTCAGTGTGCTTTTCTCTTCCCTTCTAGTTGTAGAATTTTCACGTGGTTCTGAATTATGTACGTTTTGTCTTTTAGTTGTAGTTTTGAAGTGGTTGTGCGAGGCAGCAATTTCAGGTGCTTACCCATGTCGCCATCTTGGTTCCTCCCATAGGAAGGTGTCTCTATACTTATTTGCTTATTGATTTCAGAGGGGGAAGAGAGTGAGATAGAAACATCAGTAATGAGAATGTTGATCAGCTGCCTTCTGCATCCCTACAACCTGGGTGTGTGTCCTAACTGGGAATTGAACTGTGACCTCCTGGTTCATAGGTCAATGCTCAACCACTGAGCTTTGCCGGCCAGGCTGATAGCTCCATTTTTAATTTTTTGAGGTATCACTATACTGTTTTCCATAGCAGCTGCACCATTTTACATTGCCACCAACGGTGCACAGGGTTCCATTTCTCCACATCCTCTCCAACATTTATTTTCTGTTTGTTGTTGCTGTTGTTTTAGTTGCCATCCTTATGAAGGTGAGGTGCTATCTCAACATAGTTTTGATTTGCATTTCCCCCAATGATTATTGATGTTGCAAATCTTTTCATGGGCTTATTGGCCATTAGTACAACTTTTTTTTCTTCTTTATTGTTCAGTTTATTAATTACATTGTTTCCCCTTTTTTATCCCCCTATATCTCCCCTCCACCCTGTGTACCTATCCCACCCTCCACCCTCACCTCCCCCTCCCCAATGTCCTCTCCCATTGTTGCAAGATTTTTGTCCAATCTCTTGCTATACTTCCCACAAACCTTTTCTCCCCAAGAATTGTCAGTCCATTCCCTCTCTATGTTCATGTTTCTGTTATAGTCACCAGTTTATCTTATTCATCAGCCTATCAATTCACTTGAGTTTTATGTTCATTTGTTGATAGATGTGTATTTGTTGTTCATAAGTTATATTTTTACCTTTTTCTTCTTCCTCTTCTTAAAGAATATCTTTCAGCATTTCATATAATACTGGTTTGGTGGTGATGAACTCCTTTAGCTTTTTCTTATCTGCGAAGCACTTTATCTGATCCTCAATTCTGAATGATAGCTTTGCTGGATAGAGTAATCTTGGTTGTAGATTCTTGCTCTTCATTATTTTGAATATTTCTTGCCACTCCCGTCTGGCCTGCATCGTTTCTGTTGAGAAATCCACTGACAATCGTATGGGTGCTCCCCTGTAGGTAACCAACTGTTTTTCTCTTGCTGCTTTTAATATTCTCTCTTTATCTTTTGCTCTTGGCATTTTAATTATGATATGTCTTGGTGTGGTCCTCTTTAGATTCCTATATTTTGGGGTTCTGTGTACTTCTTGGGCTTTTAAGTCAGTTTCTTTCACTAGGTGGGGGAAGTTTTCAGTCACTATTTCTTCAAGTAGGTTTTCATTAACTTGCTCTCTCTCTTTTTCTGGCACCCCCATAATTCGGATGTTGGCATGCTTGAGGTTGTCCCAGAGGCCCCTTATGCTATCTTCAATTATCTGAATTCTTTTTGTTTCTTGCTTTTCCAGCTGAGTGGATTTTGCTTCTTTGTATTTCAAATTTTTGAGTTGGTTCTTGTGGCCCTCTGGACTGCTTTTAGGACTTTGTGTATTATTTTTTATTTCAGTCTGTGTAAGCTTGATTTCTAGTTGGTCCTTTTTTTTTATCTGTGAGGGTCTGGTTCGTATCCTCAGAGGCCTTGTTCATTTCCTTGAGGGTCTCATTCATTTGCTTGAGGTTCTCATTCATTTCCTTGTAATTCTCACTCATTTGCTGGTTGGTCTTGTTTATTTCCTGGTAATTCTCATTAAGTTGATCGGCCTTTTGTAGGAGCCTCTTGAAAAGCCTTATAACCATGGTTTTGAACTCTATGTCTTGTCGTCTTTTCTCCTCCATTTCTTTCACACCTGATTTCTTTCCATGTCTCTGCATGGTGGCTGCTTTATGTGGTGGATATCTTCAAAAGGACAGTGGCTCAGCCTCCCCAGTTACCTGAGGTGGGTGCTCTTACTGCAATCCTTTATTGGTTGTATTCAGTATTTTTGAATTTAAACCCAGCTTTTTGTTGTTAGCCCTAGGAGGGTTTGACCTCCAGGCCAATTGGCTGTGAAGGGAGACTGTGTTCAGGTTGGATGGGCCATTAGTACAACTTTGTTAGGAAACATCCAAGTCCTTGGCCTACTTTTTCAACTAGAGTTTACATTCATTATTATTTTATATTAGTTTCATGTATACAGCATAGTAGTTAATCACATCCTATATAATAAAAGCCTAATATGCAAATCGATTGACTAGCAGATGATCAGTGGAACAATTAGTCACTATGATGTGCACTGACCACCAGGGAGCAGATGCTCAATGCAGGAGCTGCCCCCTGGTGGTCAGTGTGCTCCCATAGGGGGAAAGCCCCTCAGGCAGAAGCTGGGCTCAGGCTGGCAAGCACAGTAGTGGTGGCGGGAGCCTCTCCTGCCTCCGTGGTGTGCTAAGGAGCAGCAAGAAGGTGGGTGGTAAGGAGCGAGGGGCCCCTGACCGCCAGAGGGTGCAGGCCAGGCTGAGGGACCCCCCATTAATGCACAAATTTCATGCACCAGGCCTCTAGTACTTTACAAAAAAAGTGTTCTCCCAATATTTCCAGTACCCAACTGGCACCATGCAGTTATTATAATATCATTGACTCTATTTCCTATGCTGTATTTCATAGCCCATGACAATTTTGTAACTACAATTTATACTTCTTAATCTCACCTTTTTCTCCCAATCCTTTACTCCCCACCCCTTCCTCTCTGGTAACCTTTAGTCTGTCCTCTGCATCTATGAGTCTTTTTCTTTGCCCATTTTTAACTGGGCTGTTTGGGTTTCTGTTGCTGAATTAGAGGAGGTTAGGTTTTATTACAAATGATGTAGGGAATCATTGGGGAATGTTAAGCAGGGAAGTGATGTGACCTAATTTGGGTTTGTTTTGTTTTATTATTTGGTCACTTGGACTGTTGGGTGGAGAATGTTTTGAAGGAGAAGTGATTATAGATGGAGAGACTAGAGGCAGGCTGTAAATGGAAAAATAACAGGACCTAGAAGGCAGATGCAGACTGACAGAGAGGCTTGTTTGGATTCTTCGGAAAACACAGCAGCATGAACAGGACACTAATGGCATTAGAGACCTGCCAGCTGCTCATCCCACCCATTCCTCCTCCAGGATGTGGAGTTGAGTACATTCCCAGGCTCCCCTGGGACTCGAGTTGTGGTCATTTGATCAAGTTCTAGCCAAAAGTAGTGGCCCTTCAAAAGCCTGAACATTGGATCCTATTTGTTCTTTCCTGTCCACTCCCTGGATGAGGTTGTCAATGACCGAGAAGAGGATAAAGGCACAAAATGGAGGGATCCTGGGTCTCTACATGATCACATGGACGGCCATCTGACTGGCAACATTGATAGTAAGGAAGGGCACATAGCCGGTTTGGTGCAGTGGATGGAGTATCAGACTGCGGTCTGAAGAGGCTGGGTTCTATTCCAGTCAAGAGCACATGACCAGCCGAACCAGTATGGCTCAGTGGATAGAGCGTCGGGCTGCGGACTGAAAGGTCCCAGGTTCGATTCCGGTCAAGGGCATGTACCTTGGCTGCGGGCACATCCCCAGTTGGAAGTGTGCAAGAGGCAGCTGATAGATGTTTCTGACTTTCTATCCCTCTCCCTTCCTCTCTCTGAAAAATCAATAAAATATATTAAAAAAAAAAAAAAAAAAAAGGAGCACATGACCAGGTTGCACGCTCAATCCCCAGTAGGGGGCATGCTGGAGGCAGCCAATTAATGATTCTCTCTCATCGATGTTTCTATTCCTCTTTCCCTCTCCCTTCCTCTCTCTGAAATAAATAAAAATATATTTTAAAAAGTAGAACCAGAATTGTTTAATAATTATTCACCTATCAATAGATGAGTTTTCTTAGACTCTGGGAAACTAGAGGATGAAACAATGGGTCTCAATGGGCCCATTACTCAGAAAAGAAATACATTTTGAGAACAAATGAAGGGCAGGACATGCTTTGATTTGGTCACTGTGCCCAGACCCTGACCCTCTCTGGACATTTGCCTCAGGAATGCTAACCACTCTCCAGTCCCAGGAATGGGCTGTTTGTAACATCATAGAAGATTAGCCACTTTATTATCGGACTTTGACCTCCTAAAGGCTGGACTGCAGGCACTACCCTCTCCATTCCATGTTACACTTGCAGCTTGAAGCTGCATGTAGTTACCATCCCTCATGCGTATATAATCAGCCCACTGATGAGGGGGGGTCAGAGCAGAATTTCCAGGGTGACCAACTACTCTTCCCATACTGCCAGCCATATTGACTTATTTTTTCATTTTTCTTGCCAGCAATATTGAAATAAACACTCATAAATAATTCAACCCTGTCTCCTGCTTAATTTGGCTCAAGTAGTGGCAGGCAACCTTTGAACCACTGTGTCCAGGTTCAACACTGCTCTGAACTGTGGCATGAATGAGAAATACACTTTTACTCTGTTGAGCTACTATGACTGTGCTCCCATCTGTCCAAGGAGCCAGTTAACTTGAGACACTGGTGAAATAATTTTTTTGTATGGTATACATCACTACAGCTATAAAACTAAGGAAGCAGCTCTTTGTTGTTCATATGGAATGATCTCAATAGCTTTAAATGAAAAAAAGCAAAGTACAGGGAAATGTGTAAACCTGTTAGTTTTTCTGTGTAAAAAAAAAATAGGTGGGAAAAATAATGTAAACATAATTCCTTGTTCATGCACAACAGTGGAGGGATAAAAGAAACCAGTATACTGGTTACTTCCATACAGGAGGGCCAGGGGAGGGGTAGGAGACCTATCGATATGTACCTGCTGAATTTTGAATGTGAATGTGTTTCCTAAAATTTTGGTTTTAATTAGGAAATGAAAAGGAGTATGCCAGAGATGTGGGTATGTTCAGATATTGGTAGAAGGAGTCAGTACAAACAAAAATCCCTAAAGTACAGGGAGATGGAGGATAGAGGAAAGCCCCAAAGAGCCAGCCGTTAAGAGCAGGGGACAGAGATGAGTGCGGGGCAGGGACCTGCCAAGCGCAGGAAGAAGGTACCTCAGGACAGGAAGGGAGGAAGCTGGAGGCGTGCAACCCCAGGTAAGTGTATAAATGCAAACAGGAAGGGAGGGTGAAAGGGTTCTTCGCAGTTTTTATTTAGAAGGTGAAATTACCGAATGAGAATGAGAGGAGTGGTAGATTTAACTTATAGGGGAGAATAAGGGATCACGTGGACAAGGGAACTGGGAAATGGAAGACTTTCAGGGAGCGGTGAGGACTGGGCCAAGACAGGAGCCATGTATTTAGAATCAGACCCCTCATAGCACCAGTCTTCCCCCACCTCCCGCCCCCATCTTTCTCTTTGCTCAGTGGGGCTGATCCAGGGGAGCTTCTTCATGCTCATTAGTGGTTCCAGGACCTCTGCTGGGAGGCTGTCATCAGATATGACCTGTCTCTCCTTCCTGGGACAGCAGGGTTTCTCTGGTCTTCTCAGAACCTGGCAGGATGAAAGGGGGATCTCACCCCTGGAAATCAACCCTGTGGCTCTCATGTAAAGCCAAGAGAACTCACCCTGACTGGCAGAATCAAATAAATTCAGCCCTTGAAGTCAGTCACTCAGAAAGACAAATGCCAGATGATTTCAGTCATGTGGAATCTAGAAAATGAAATTAACAAGCAGAACAGAAACAGACTCAGACACATTTTGACAGTTGTCAGAGGGGAGGGGTTTCAGGGGATGGGTGAAAAAGGTGAAGGGATTAAGAAGTTTAAATTTTAAAAATAATAGTTTAAATTGGTAGCTACAGAATAGTCTGAAATTGAAAGTATAGCACAGGGTCCTGGTCGGTGTGGCTCAGCTGGTTGGAGTGTCATCCTATTCACTGAAAGGTGGTGGGTTCGATCTCCGGTCTGGGCGTGTGAGAGAGGCAACCAATTGATGTTTATCTCCTTTCCTTTCTCTAAATATTAATTTAAAATATATTTTTATTGATATTTTACAGAGAGGAAGGGAGAGGGAAAGTTAGAAACATCAATGAGAAACACTGATCAGCTACCTCCTGCACCCCCCCCACTGGGGATGTGCCCGCAACCAACGTACATGGCCTTGACCAGAATCGAACCTGGGACCCTTCAGTCCGCAGTCTGACGCTCTATGCACTGAGCCAAACCAGCTTTGGCTCTAAATATTAATTTTTAAAAAATCTTTGAGGTACAGCATAGGGAACATAGCCAATAATCCTATATAATAAAAGGGTAATAGGCAAATCAAATGGCAAAACAACTGGTCGGTATGAGGCACAATGACCACCAGGGGGCAGATGCTCAACACAGGAGCTGCCCCTGGTGGTCAGTGTGCTCCCACCAGGGGAGCGACGCTCAGCCAGAAGCTGGGCTGACAGCTGGTGAGTGCAGCTGCAATGGCAGGATGTCCCAATGCTGATTTAGGCCCTCTCCTCACAACCCACTCCCTAAGCCATCAGTCAGACATCCCCCAAAGGCTCCTGAACTTCAAAAAAGGGCACAGGCTGGGCTGTGGGACCACGTCCTTGTGACCCCCTCCCCAGAGCACAAATGTCGTGCACAGGTCATCTAGTATTGTAATAAATATGTGTGGTTTCAGATGGATATTAGATTAGGGTGATTGTTATAGAAATGTCTAATCACTGGGTTGCACACCTGAAACATAACGTTGAAATCAACTACAATTGAAAAATAAAAAATTGATTTTAGAGAGAAAAACATCCACCTGTTGCTTTACCCATCCATGCATTCACTGGCTGACTCCTGCATATGCCCGATCGCAGACCAAACCTGTCAGGATGACACTCCAACTGGGCCAACAGGCCAGGGATAAAAAATTATTTTTTATGAAGTATTTTTGAGTTTACTGGTGTGTTTTTTTTTGTTTTTGTTTTTTTAAATATATTTTATTGATTTTTTACAGAGAGGAAGGAAGAGGGATAGAAAGTCAGAAACATCGATGGGAGAGAGACATCGATCAGCTGCCTCTTGCACGCCCCCTACTGGGGATGTGCCCACAGCCAAGGTACATGCCCTTGCTGGAATCGAACCCGGGACCCCGCAGTCCGCAGTCCGACGCTCTATCCACTGAGCCAAACCAGTCTCGGCCTGGTGTTTTTAAATTGAATTTTTAGAAAGGGACAAATGCAGGGATAGAAACATCGATGTGAGAGACACAAATCGATTGGTTGCTTCCTGTACATGCCCTCATCAGGAATCAAACTTCAAGCGCAGATAACACTCCAAACAGTTAAGCCATACTGGCCAGAGGTTAAAAAAATTAAAAATTAAACACTTTTGTAAAAAAACAACTGTCTTGAGCTTAGATGACTGGCAGATGTTTAGGATTTCCTGTTATGTGGGGGAATGGGTGAGAGGGCAATAGAATTCAAAATGGTCCATACATAATACAGTCAAACCTCAGTTCCCAAACATCTCTCATCTTAAACAACACAAACATCTCTCATCTTAAACACCATGGTTCTTGACCAAGTTGTTCACAGAAAAAATGTCTTAATTGTAGACCAAAACTTCAGTTTTTGACCTGACAACCCTCTCCTGCTGATACCTCAGCAAGCACAACAAAGGAGAGGATGCTTTTGTTTAGCACAATTTTAAAACACAGAGACTACCAAGAGTGCTAAAGCTGCTAAAGGATGTGAAAGTGATCACAAAACAATCACAAGTAATGGAATAGGTAGAAAAACTGTTGTTGATTAGATAAAGGAAGAGCAGTTAGCTGGTGATAGCATTCCTAAGGCAGTGATATATGAAAAATTCATTTAAGGCTAGTAGGGGTTGGTTCCATCAATTTAAGATAAAGTATTTATTTATAGATTAAACAGTGCACTATACATGTACTGTATATAAGAAAGTTTTGACTCAGTGGATAGAGCGTAGGCCTATAGACTGAAGGGTCTGGTTTGACTTCAGTCAAGGGCAGGTATCTCAGTTGCAGGTTCTATTCCTGGCCCTTGTTGTGGGGTTTGTGTGGGAGGAAACCAATCCATGTGTCTCTCTCACATTGATGTTTTTCTCCTCCCCCTCTTCCACTCTCTCAATCAATGGGAAAAATGCCCTCAGGTGAGGAATAACAAAACACCCAGGGAATCATTTGGGAATCTGGAACGATTAATTCAATTTACATCATTCCTAGTCTTAGTGTCGGGAAGTGGGCCAGATTGTTTCTTGCCAAATGAGTTTCCCAAAGACACAATTTTGCTAGGAAAGAATGGGGGAAGGGGAGAGAAATGATTTGGTTTTAGAACAAATCACTTCTCGAACAGCCTTTCAGAAAGAATAAAGTCCAAGAAACAAGGTTCCACTGTATACTCAGCCATATAAAATAATGCATAGAAAACTAAAAGAAAACATGCCTGAGTATTTATTTATAGGGCTTACCTCTGGTTTTGAGATTATAGGGTTTTCCGTTATATTCTCCAAATGTAATACATACATACATATACACACACACACACACACAAAACTGCTATAATTAAACTGTTTAAGTAGTTTCTGCAGCAATGAGCAGTCAAGTCCCAATTGCAGTTATGGGCCTTCTCCCTGGAAAAACGCTCATAAGCTCTTACGCACATCAACATCCACTCTGCATCCCCTTCAGGCTGGCCCCAATGCAAGGACATGTCCATGTTTGCCTTTCGGAGGCAGAATGACTCCTGGGCCAGCCATGACTGTAAGCTGACCAATAATATTAAAATTTTAGCAGAAATGCACAAATCCAAAATAAAGCACCAATTAAGAAGTCCATTGGCTAGACCACACCAGCTTGATCCATGGAGGGGTACTCTGGCCTGAGCCCCGTGATTTCAGCCACAGGTCTGTGGTCCTTGGGAATAGGAATGCTCTAGGCATCTGAACATTTATTCTATCCAGCTGACTCTCTGGTTCACACCCTTGGCTCATGAGTGCCTTTAGGAAAATATGTGGCTACTTTTAGGACAGAGGTTTATATACTTGTATAATTCTAGAGACCAAAAAGGCAAAGCATAGGAGAAATAAACTGCCAGAGTATAATCAAACTTTATTTTATGTTATAAGGTACAAACAAATGATGCCAGAGATTGTGCTTTAAGTTGACATTAGAAAAATGTAATTTGGAAATAGGAATAATTATTCAGTTTTTTAATTTGTTACTCCTTAGATTTTAAATCTAAATTTCACTGATGCCCATCAGTCAATGTCAGGTTGAGGACCTCTCATAGCAATATGTAGGAGCAAACACATTTTTGAATCTTTTAACTTGGAACAATAGTTTTATTTTGTGTCATATCAGAAAATAGTTGCTCACAAATATATGTACTTCCAAACATGGATAGAATCTTTGCACAATGGTTTTTATATTTAGGGTAACTATTCCCAAGATATTTGAAGAATTCTGGGATTCCAACATCATCATATTTAGTTTTCAATATAGTGTTGTGCTGCAATTCAATAACCTCCATTTGTAGCTCTTCATTCACATTATTAATATTAATTGAGAAAGGTGAGCTGAACAGTATAAGTTCGTTTTCATAAAGTTTGAAATCAGAGAACCTTTTCTGAAATTCAGTCTTCAACTCTTTAATTTTGGGAATGTAGTTCAGTCCACCACTCTCATTTTCAGAAACTAGTCTCAATGTTGGAAAGTGGGCCAGATTGTTTCTTGCCAAATGAGTTTCCCAAAGACACAATTTCGCTAGGAAAGAGCGAACTGCATGGTACATTTGTGTAACCATCTGTGAATGCCCTTGTAAAGCAACATCCAACATGTTTACATAAGTCATAATGTCAACCAAAAAGGCTAGGTCTTTGATCCAATCTTTGTTTCGAAGCTGAGGTACAGATTTTCCTTTAGAAGACATGAAAAAGTCAATTTCTTCCAACAGTTCAAAAAACTGCTTTAGCACCATACCACGGCTCAGCCACTTCAGTTCGATGTAGGATAGGTTTCCATACTGTGTGTCTAACTCACTGAACAAAGCACTGAACTGCCTGTGGGTAGAGCCATGGGAATGCAGCCAGGTTATGGTGTAAATTACTATATCCATGACATGATCCATCTGTAACTTTTTAGCACAAAGGGATTCTTGGAGAAAGAGGCCATGCACAGATTTAAGTTCTGTGTCTTTGCAAAGCCCTGACACTTTAGAGTTAAGTTTTGTAACAAGTTGCTTCACACCAACCGTTGCAGAATTACCATCTGTGCTAACACTTACTAATTTTGACCAGTCTACATCAAATTTTCTAAGACTTTTCTCAACACATAAAAATAAGTCATTTCCTGATGTTGTGCCCGTCAGGGGTACCATGTCCAAAAGTTCCTCAGTCACATCAAAAGTTTCATCAACACCCCGAATAAATACAGCTAGCTGGGGGGTGTTATTTATACAAGTGCTTTCATGAGCTGCAATAGAGAAAGCCACAAATGATTTAGCTTTTTCTTGCAAGGTGTCCTGTAAGCTCTCAGTCACATTGGCAACACGCTGCTCAGCAATATCACCAGTGAGATTTATGTTGGCAAACACTTGTCTCTGTTCAGGGCACAAAATTTCTGCAGCACTCAGTAGACATTCCTTTATAAATGCACCATCTGTAAAGGGTTTTGATGCTCGAGCAATTTTCTCACGTAACACGTAACTACATTTCATAGCAGCATCAGTTATTTTATTCACATTCAAAAGCAAATCATGTTCAAGTTTCAACCTTTTTTTCAGTTCATTGAGTTTCTTATCACGCATCTTTTCTGTATATCCAACAAGGTTCCTACTGTGGTTTGTTTCATAATGGCATCTTAGGTTATATTCTTTCGACACAGACAGACTCTCTTTGCATATTAAACACATAGGAACATTCTTTACCTCCACAAAGAAATAAGCTCTCTCCCACTTCTCTTGAAATGTGTGGCTTTCTCGTTCTATCTTTTGTTTTCCTATTTTTTGAAAGAGACAAATGCATAAGAAATGTTAAAATGTCATCTTTACTAACAGGGAAAAAAGGTACTACTTTGGAAAAAAAAGGAATAACTATTTTTTTCAGAGTGGAAGTATGTGTTCACTTGTTCAGAGTTACAGAGAACTTAGAGAACGGCGGGAGCTGCACAAACAGCAAACGCCACGGTGAAGAGGAAATGGCTGCTTCTCTCCAGGTGGCTGCAGACAGGTAGGACTTCGGGCAGGTAGGGCTGCAGCCACAGGATGGCCAGATTTCCTGATGTAGCAAAAGAAGCTGGGAATCCCAATTTTTATGTGAAATGTCTTGATTTTTATTTTTTTTTTTATTTTTTATTTTTTAATATATATTTTATTGATTTTTTACAGAGTGGAAGGGAGAGGGATAGAAAGTCAGAAACATCGATGAGAGACATTGGTCAGCTGCCTCTTGCACGCCCCCTACCGGGGATGTGCCCGCAGCCAAGGCACATGCCCTTGCTGGAATCGAACCCCGGACCCTTCAGTCCGCAGTCCAACGCTCTATCCACTGAGCCAAACCGGTCTCGGCGAAATGTCTTGATTTTTAAACACATTCATAACAAATTGTATTGCTTTTTCCCATAAATGCCATATAAGCCACCATGCTTACCCATCAGATTAGGGACATTGGATTTGGATCTCTGATTTAAACCTGACAACGTTTCTTAAAAAGAATTAAATCTCTGAAGCGAACTAAATTACCAAATTCTGAAGCCACAAGTTTGAGAGGTTGTTCAAACAGAAGCCTAAGGGTACCCAAAAAGGAGAACCAAACTGATGTAGCTCAAAGCCTCATTTCTTTATAATATGTTTTTATTGAATGTTTAAAAAAGAACGGAAAGGGAGAGAGAAACAGGTCAGCTGCCTCCTACATGCCTGCAACTGGAGATCGAGCCAGAAGCCCAGGCATGTGCCCTGACGGGGATCGAACTGGAGACCTCTTGGTGCATCAGACGATGCTCAAACAAGTCGCACTGGCCAGGCCTCAAAGTGCCATTTCTTTTACAGACATCAAGGCTGCAGTTAACTGGGACAATGCTCATTAGCTTGCTATAATTATGAGGATGACTTACATATTTTTAATACAGGGAGAAAATTGTATTTAAAAGTGCCAAGTGCCGCCAAAGCCGTTTTGACTCAGTGGATAGAGCATCAGCCTGAAGACTGAGAGGTCCTGGGTTCGATTCTGGTCAAGGGCATGTAGCTTGGCTGCAGGCACATCCCCAGTATGGGGTGTGCAGGAGGCAGCTGATCGATGTTTCTCTCTCATCGATGTTTCTGACTTTCTATCCCTCTCCTTTTCTCTCTGTAAAAATCAATAAAACATATTTTTAAAAAATAAGTAAATAAAAGTGCCAAGTGCCCCTAACCTAATGCCACCCCCTCCCTGGGAACCCTGATGACATCCCTCATAAGTCTCCATCTACAGAGCTTTAGCATGCTTACCTCTCCAACTTCTCTTCTTCCTGGCCCTAACTTTGTGGCCTTGATTTTTCTCTCCAACATGCTCCAGAACTATGGCAAGCCCTCCAATTTCTGTTCCTTGCTTCTCTTCCAAGGTTCTCTCTGCATCAGCTTGTGACCTGAAGTCAATATAGGCAATCCTGCAGTGTGGGGATGGGGTGGGGAGAGAGATCTGTCAACATTTAGTATTTGTATTTATGCCTTTTTAATTGGTAAAACACACACAAGATTCAAAATGCAAAAAGGTAGATACCATGAAGTCTTCCTGCCACTCAATTTCTATCCTTAAGAGATAATAAGCTGTACAAATAAAAGGAAATATACACATACTCTATTTTTTTATTCTATATATTTTATTGATTTGAGAGGAAGGGAGAGGGACAGAAATACCAATGATGAGAATCACTGATTGGCTGCCTCCTGCATGCCCGCTACTGGGGGTCAAGCCTGCAACCCAGGACCGGGAATCAAATCTTGTCCTCCTGGTTCAGAAGTCAACGCTCAACCACTGAGCCACACCAGCAGAGCCACGTATTCTATTTAATTCACCCACTGAAAGTATGCAATGCTTTCTAGCATATTTACAGAATTACAGTCATCACCATAATCTAATTTTAGAACATTTTCACCATCTCCAAAAGTATCCCTCAGCAGTCATTCTTCATTCCCCCCACTCACTCCCATCCCCCAGCCACAGGCAACAACTACAATATTTTCCATAGATTTGCCTATTTTGGATATGTCATATAAATAGGATTATACAAACACGCAATCTTTTGTGTCTGGATTCTGTCACTTAGCCTAATGTTTTTGAGTTTCATCCAAGTTGTCATAGCATGTGTCAGTGCTTCATCCCTTTTTATGACTGAATAATATTCCAAAGTATGAAAGTACCACATTTTATTTATCTGTTCATCAGCTTTTGTACATTTTGGGTTGTTTGCACTTTTTAGGTAGTATGAATAAATCTGATATGAACATTCACTATAATGTGTAGTTACATATTTTTAAATCTTTTGGGTAGATACCTAATAGTAGATTGCCAAACTATATGGCAATTGTATGTTTAACATTTTGAAAAACTGTAAAACTGTTTCCCAAAACAACTGCTCTATTTTGCATTCCCACCAGCAATGTAATGGGACTCCAATTTCTCCATATCCTTGCCTGAACTTGTTACTGTCTGCCTTTTTTATTATAGGCATTCCAGGAGGTGTGAAGTGGTATCACATTATGGTTTTGATTTGCATTTCCTTAATGACTAATGTTGAGCATCTTCTCATGTGCTATTGGCCATTTGTGCATCTTATTTGAAGAAATGTCCATTCAGATATTTTTAAATTGTTTTTTTAAAACTGATTTTACAGAGAGGGAGGATAGTTAGAAACTTCAATGAGAAACATCAATCAGCTGCCTCCTGCACACCCTCTATTGGGGATCAAGCCTGTAACCAAGGTACATGCCCTTGACCAAAATAGAACCCAGGACCCTTTAGTCCACAGGCTGATGTCTATCCACAGAGCCAAACTGGCTAGGGCCGTGGTCGGCAAACTGCAGCTTGTGAGCCACATGCGGCTCTTTGGCCTCTTGAGTGTGGCTCTTCCACAAAATACCACAGCCTGAGTGAATCTAATTTGAAGGAAATGGCATTAGAAGAAGTTTAAGTTTAAAAAATTTGGCTCTCAAAAAAAAAAGGAGACATATGTACTATATGTAATACTTTAAACAATTTTAAAAAATTGGTTCTCAAAAGAAATTTCAATCTTTGTACTGTTGATATTTGGCTCTGTTGACTAATGAGTTTGCTGAACACTGAGCTAGGGCAATTGGGTTGTCTTTCAATTTCTCAGTTGTGCGAGTTCTTTCTATGTTCTGAATACAAGTTCCTTATCAGATACATGATTTGCAGTATTTTCTCCCAGTGTGTGGTTTCTTTTGACTTTTTGGATAGTATTCTTTGAAGTACAAATGTTTTTAATTTTGATAAAGCCTAACACCTCAGGCTTCTGTTTTATTGTTTGTGCAATAATATCATAACCTGGTATCACAAAGATTTACTCCTGTGTTTTTTCTAAGTTTTAACTCTTATTTTTAGATAATCCATTTTGAATTACTTTTGTTTATGTGTCCCCCATTATGCTTTTTCTTTATTTCTCTTTTTTTTCTTCCCATTATTTTTTTTTAATGTTTTTATTGATTTTTAGAGAGATAGGAAGGGAAAGAAATAGAAACATGGATGGAAGAGAAACATCAATCAGCTGCCTCCTGCACACCCCCTACTGGAGATTGAGCCTGCAACCTGGGCATGTGCCCTAACTATGAGCTGAGCTGACGATCTCCTTCCCAGTGCAGAGAACACTCAACCAACTGAGCCACACCAGACAGGGCAGTAAGAATATTCTTGAAGAGAATGCACCACACTCATTTCTGACTCACGCAATATGCTTTATTTCATATGGTCATGGATTTCTGGGTTTCTCTTAGCTCCCCTTTGTAAAAAATCTTCATACAAAGGAATTATTCTAAACATTTAAGTATATCCAACTACAACTTAATCAAATAAAGTTAGAGAATTAATACAGCTTTTGGCAGGAATTTCTGTTTGGTTGTTGCTGACCATAAGCATGCAGAGTGCCCGCCAATCTCCTCACAGCAAACACTGTGAACAATCTGGGATTTCTGCTTTCAGACTTGTTTTCTAAATCTGCATGATTCTTTTCTAGAGATTACGTTCATCAGAATATACTGGCATTAATTGGTTTAGAGTACACCTGCACCAACAAATTTAGCTCAAATGTGTCTGGAAACCTGATATTCAATTTCTATCTCACTGAAAATCCCTTCAAAGTAAGTTCTATTCCATTCATTCTAACTTCACCATATTCACCCTCTTACCCTATCAAAGCTTGGACACATGGTGATAATTTTCATTAACTGCTCACAATATAATTCTTTTTTTTAATCCTCACCCAAGGATATTTTTCCCATTGATCTTTAGAGAGAGAATAGAAGGGAAAGAGAAGGGGGAGAGAAAGAAAAACATTGATGAGAGACACGTCGACTAGCTGCCTCCCACATGCACCCCGACCTGGGATCAAACCTGCAACCCAGGTACAAGCCCTCGACTGGGAATAAACCTGTGACTATCCATCTGAAGGCCAGCACTCTAACCACCGAGCAAACTGGCCAGGGCTCACAGTACAATTCTAACTGTATTGTGTATCTGTGTTGGTATCTGCCCAGCAGTCACAACGTGTGTTACTTTACTGGAGCTAGCCCTGAAGAGTGAAGATGACCTATGAATGAATTCTTCCAATCTTCAATCTTATACTCAGTCGAATAAGTCTCCATTTCTCTAGGATACCTCTCTCTGAGATCACCACAGTTTTCTACCAGGGTCTGGCTGTGCATGGTATGCCTTCTAATAACAAGGCTACTTAACTACTCTTTCATTCTCTAAAATCAGACAACAATGATTTGGGAGTATGGAATGAAATTGTCACGTCTGGATCCAGTAGACACGTATTCTTTTCAGTATGAGGTATGAAACATACCTTTTATTTATCCCATCATTGCTCAGAAATCTGATTTGAAAAGCATCCTCAAACACTTCCTTTAGTTCATGCTCAGTGACCTTGCTAGGCAAGTTCTTGATCAAAAGTGTTTTGGCATTTTGATCTACATAAATAGAAAAGAATATTTTTAGTCTGTGTTTAGATCTCATAGCCATCAAAAGTTCTCTCCAAGAGAAAAAATATTTCACAAGAGTTGACGAGAGGAAACAACAATGCATACTCCTTCAAATATTTGAACTAAACAAATATTTGAAGATATAGGTTGGGCGAGGGCCTGTGCTTCATGCTGGCTGTGAAAATACAGGACTGTGGTCTTGTTGGGGAAAAACCAGTACATAAACAATCCCATAATTACAAATTGTGCTAAGTACCAGGAAGGAAAAGTAAAAGGGGAGATGAGAACATTTAGTGGAGAAGACAGCCTCATCTGGGGTAAGGGAAAGGTTTCCAGATCTGAGGAAGTGACCTTTAAGCTGGCTGGGTTGCAGGTAGCCGGGCATGAGTCCTGCAGTGAACATGTGACAGAGAAGACAAGGTAGAAAATGACAGACAGTAAAGACACTGTGACAGAGGTGGGCCAGCTTGAGCACAGGCAATGAGAGCACGGCAGATCAAGTTGGTGCTGTGGAAGTGGGTGACCTGTTGGTAACTGAGGAGCATGGAATAAGACAGGAGATACTATTCCTGCCTGATACAGTCTTTTTGATAGGTATCTATAAACAAATTACCTTATTTGCATACCTTTCTTTGTTTCCTTTCCCTTTGGTTTCTTCAATTTAATTTCATACCCAAGGACCTTTGTCTCACTGAGTTCCAGGGCTTTTTCCTGATCATCAACAGATTTAAAATTCACATAGCCAAATCTCCTACAGAGAGAAGAAAGGAAAACATACACACACATTAAATCCAGAGGCACAAGCGTTGACTCATCACACTGGTGAATTAGTATCAAGTGGAAATTAGTATCAAGTAAAAAGCAGTTGCTGAATTTATAATTTCAAACCAAGGCTCCACCAACTGGCAATATCAGTGCCAGGGAGCCCCCAGAGAAGAGTGGTTATCACCACCGAGTTTGGCAATACCTGGGGACATTTTTGGCTGTTACAACTGGGGGAGTGCTTCTATTATCTTGTGAGTAAAATCCAGGGAAGCTGCTAAACAGCTTACAATGAACTTGACAGCCCACCACACAAAGATAAACCATGCCAAGGTTGAGAAGCTCTATTCTAGAGCAAGGACTGGTTTTCTGTTTAATAACTGAACAAATTTAATCAAAAGCTATAGAAAAGGAAGCTTAAAATGACAATTTTTCAAACTTTCATTTTTAAGAAGAGGCCATCTGCATTTGTTTACTGAAACAAAAATATTATTCCTAATGTGGAATTGTTAACAAACGCAAGGGCTGTTACATCAAGAATTTTTTTCTTACTACAAAAGGAATCCTTATTTACTGCAAATGCAACAATATTCCAAAATATGGCTAACAAATTGGAAGAAGAGCCAGGGGACAGGCTCTCGAGCCAGAGTGCTGGGCTCAAATCCTGGCTCTGCCCTATCTTGCTGTGATACTGGGCATGCAAAATAACTTCTCTGTGCCTTAATAACCTCTTCTACGAAATGGGGATAATGACAATCATCACCACAGAGGACTGTCTTATGGAGTCAGTGAGTTACGTAATAAGAAACTCAGAGCAACACCTGGGACAGTGAGCACCCAACAAATGTTTACTAGTATAATTACCTTTCATTTCTACCTGAGAAATTCTGAATTGTAGAAAACATGCTTACTCCTAAGACATATGCTTTTGATGAGAAAGAAGTGAGAAAAGATGAAATTCAACTCAGCAAAAAAGCAGAACTGATGCAACTATATTTACCACCAAAGCTGGGGGTTTTGTGATTAAATTTGTGACTTGACTAAAATAATTCTAGGCAAATAATATTGCTCACAGTTGGAAAATCATGAAAATATGTTTCTGTAAAGACTTGGAAGATCTTGTGATTATCTTAATGCTTTGGTTGGGAAAATGGATAGCGAAGTTTAATCTTGTAGGTTTAATAAACAAGCCACTGAAGGGTTTTAAATACTCATTTTGAACTGTAAGAGACTGAGGTAAAATCCCATCAAAGGGCAAAGAGCAAGTAATAGAAAGATGTGACAAAATGGAAGTCACGTAACCCACCATGAAACAGAAAGCGAGTGGGACTCCTAAATTCTCCAGGGACAGTACGTGCTAGGCTGATAAACTCTTAACAACATTCTTAATTCACCGGTATTTACCTGGACGGGCTGACTCTGACACCAACAACTGTGAGTTCATTTTTAGCGAAAAATTCCCTGAGACCAGTTTTTAGTTCAGCAGCAGTTTTGTTGAAATTCAGGTTTCCAACGAACAGTTTGAAAGTTACAGGTGGTTCAGCTGCCATACAAAAAGGTAAAACAACAACATACACAAGTCAAATAAGCAGTTCAGAAAGAATGATGCTAAAAGAAAATTCATTAAAGACTGGCGTATTATAACACCAGGCTGCAATTAAAATTCCTGCTCATCGTTTAGATTTGGTTTTCACCAGGATAAAATTCGCTATGTGTCCCTTATATTTTACAACACAGGAAAGAGCCCTGGCCAGTGTTCTCAGTCATTAAAGCATCAGCTTGCACACCTGAAGGTCTCAGATTGGGTTCCCAAAGGCACATACCTGGGTTGCAGATTCCATCCCCACCCCTGGTCTCGGCTTGTGAGGGAGGCAATTAATCAGTGTGGGTCTCTCTCCCTCCCTCTTTCCTTCCCTCCCTCCCACTCTCTCCAAACAGCAATGGAAAAAATATCCTTGGGTGAGAATTAACAAAACAAAAAACAAAACAACACAGCAAAGGAGTTACCTTCTAATTTCTGTTTTTTGGTTTCAGGGGAAGCCTTCTGTTTGGCCATTTTCTTCTTCTGTTTATCAGGTGTTTTTTTAATATGATCTGAGGGCAAAGGCCAAAATATTGTATTTTTACTCATCCGTCTGTGCCTCTAGTAAGTAAACTGGAAGCTCTTACACTCTCCACAAATATCATACCTGTTATGCCTATTCTTTATAAGACATATGGATTAGGTCTGGTCAAAATACTTTTAAAAGCATTTATAAAGTAATTAGAAAGTTCATAACAGAAATTCAACAGTTCCGACCCAAGGACTTCCCTTACAAATAGAAATCGCTGATATTGGCCACCATTTAACATAGCCAATTTGGGTCATTCTGACCCTCCTCCTCCTCACAGCCTTTGTCATCACAGTGGTTGTCCTGCTCATTCTCCTCGACCCCCACAGGAAAGGCTTTCTTTCTCCCTCTGGACCACGAAGAATTCACAGCTTCTTTTTCAGAATCTAAATGAAAATCCACCCAATCAATTCCTGACACATATTGAAGTACCTCGTTTAAACAAAACCCATCCCAATACACTTTAGAAAGTAACTCAATTACCTTCCTCTTCCTCCACCTCTACCTCCACTTCTATCTCCACACCATCTTCATCTTTATCCTCATTCTCTTCATCTTCATTTTCTGTGCTCTTGGCCTTCACAGGAACAGCTTTTACGGGAGCTTTCTTGCCTTTAACTGGTACAATCTCCATAGGTTCTTCTTCAGAGTCTGAAAGAGAAGCTACTTAGTAAAAACTCAAGAGAATTATCCCCAAACCAACATTAGTTCCAGATAAATCTAAAGGAAAACATACATAATACAACATGTGATTAGTAGTTATAACAAGAATTAACAGATTACTTAGAAGCAAAAACCTATGTTATGAAAACTACTCACAGAATGTGCTGTGTTAAACATTTTATCAGGGGCAGGCAATCCTTCATGGCTACCACACTAGTGAACAACCTGCACAAAGAATCTCTGGAAGGATTTTTATCTACCCCCATGGTGTCATGGAAAGAGTATGTTTACATGTTGCCCACCCATCCCACAATCTCACCCCTAATGTACCTTGCAAACAAGAGCCCAAGGACTACCAATAGCACGCCTTACCATCTTCTTCGCCATCATCCTTATCATCCAAGAAAGGGGCAGCAGCAGTAGCTTTCATCACTACTGGCTCATCTTCATCCTCCTCTTCACTGTTGCCATCATCATCCTCATCACTATCTTCCTTCTTGGCATTCCTGGCATTCCTTGCTCCCTTGTCTGGGTTGGCTGCTTCCTTCCTACCAGGGGTTGCTATGGCTTTGACTGGTGTTATTGCTGCCTCTTTGCCAGGGGTGACAACTGCAAGTTTTTCTGTTGGAGAAACCATCACCTTCTTTCCTGGAGTTGTGGTAGTCTTCTTTCCTTTTTTCTGAGGAATGACAACCTCAAGATTAAATAAAAACAAACATGAGTCACTCAGCCAGCGTGGTGCAGTTGTTGAGCATCGACCTACAAACCAGAAGGTCACGGTTTGATTCCAGGTCAGGACATGTGCCTGGGCTGTGGGCTCAAGCCCTAGTGGGAGGCATGCAGGAAGAAGCCAATCAATGATTCCCTCTCATATTGATGTTTCTATGTCTCTCTCCCTCTCCCTTCCTCGCTGAAATCAATAAAAATATATTTAAAAACAAATAAACAAACATGAGTCTATTTTCAAACACAAAAAGGGAGTATTGGTCCCTCACAAATGAGCACTAAATTCTGGCACTGCCTTCTGGTTCAAGACCACATGCATTAGATATATGCTAACATGTCAAACTATAGCATATTACATGTCCTTCTCTATACCTGTGCAGTCACAATCCTCATTTTCAGGTAAAATGTCTAATCATAATGAACCCTTCAAATACCTCTGGACCCACACCTATTAGTTTCTATACCTCATACTCTAAGCACTTCAGCTTAGAAGCAGCACACCCTAAATGCACTCTGAAAATAAACTGTCTAGATACCATCTGCTACTGTGTAGCCCTAGGAGGGTTTTTTAAAATATATTTTTATTGATTTCAGAGAGGAAGGGAGATGGAGAGAAACATCAATGAGAGAGAATAATTGATCATCAGACTCCTGCAGGCCTCCTCCCTACTGGGGATTGAACCCACAACCCAGACATGTGCCCTTGACCGGAACTGAAATCTGCAAGCCAGTGGTGGGCAACCTCATTAGTCAACAGAGCCAAATATCAAGAGTACAATGGCTAAAATTTCTTCTGAGAGCCAAATTTTTTAAACTTAAGCTTCTTCTAACACCACTTCTTCAAAATAGAGTTGCCCAGGCCGTGGTATTTTATGGAAGAGCCACACTCAAGGGGCCAAAGAACCGTATGTGGCTCACGAGCCGCAGTTTGCTGACCACGGCACTAAGCCAAACCAGTTAGGGATAGGAGAGATTTATTTATTTGTTTATTTATTTTAAAAATACATATTTTATTGATTTTTTATAGAGAGGCAGGGAGAGGGATAGAAAGAAATACCAATCAGGAGAGGAGAACCAAGATGGCGGCATAGGTAAACACCTATTGTTCTGCCCTGCGCAACAATTCAAAAACTACAACATAACAACAAAACAAACATCACCCAGAATCACCAGAAAGCTGGCTGAGTGAAAACTCCACAAATGAAAGTAAAGGTGGGACACTGAGACTCAGAAGAGCGGCGGGAGCGCAGCCGTGAAGACGGAAACAGGTTAGGAGCCGTCCTGGTCGCGCGTGCGGGCTGTAGGACTGGAGCAGCAACCCCGGCTGGATTTCGCCAACGGGGAGGGCGGAGACATCCCACTACACGGATTCCCCAGCACCAGGCGAGGTCCGAGATCCGGGGTACGTGGAGACGTCCCACTGCACAGATTCCCCAGTGCCAGGCGAGGTCCGAGGTCCGGGGGACGCACCCTGGAAGCGGGGCGTGGCAGAGGCTCCTAGTCTGCTAGAAACCCAGAGGAGGCGGGGAAAAGAAGTTTGGGCGCAAGTAAACTGTGCAACAGCACAGACACGCGACTTGCTCCCTGGAAACTTGTCTCCTAGTCCCTGAAACCACCTGTTTTACAACCCTGGGCGAGACTTTGTGTGTGCAGACTCATTTGGGGAGAGGCAGAGCTGTCTGGCAAGGGGAAGAGACTAGCGGCTTTCTCTTGGAGGTGCCTGCAGCCATCCCCATCTAACAGAGACCTGCGTGCGTGAGCGCCGCATAGTACATAGCTGACACTGAGGCTGCCTGCTCAGCTCAGAGACTCCGCCCATCCAACCTGAACACAGTCTCTTCACAGCCAATAGGCCTGGGGGTCAAACCCTTCTAGGGCTAACAACAACAAGCTGGGTTTAAATTAAAAAATACTGTACAACCCATAAAGGATTGCAGTAAGAGTGCCCACCTCAAGTAACTGAGGAGGCTGTGCCACTGACCCTTAGAGGACATCTACCACATAAAGCAGCCACCATGCAGAGATATGGAAAGAAATCAGGTGTGAAAGAAATGGAGGAAAAAAGACGACTAGAAATAGAGTTCAAAACCACAGTTATAAGGCTTTTCAAGAGGCTCCTAGAAAAGGCCGATGAACTTAATGAGAATTACGAGCAAATAAACAAGACCAACCAGGAAATGAATGAGACTTACAAGGAAATGAATGAGACCCTTGAGGAAATGAACAAGACCTCTGAGGATATGAACCAGACCCTCACGAATATGAAAAAGGACCAACTAGAAATCAAGCATACACAGACTGAAATAAAAAATAATACACAAAGTCCTAAAAGCAGTCCAGTGGGCCACAAGAACCAAGTCAAAGATTTGAAATACAAAGAAGCAAAATCCACTCGGCTGGAAAAGCAAGAAACAAAAAGAATTCAGAAAATTGAAGATAGTGTAAGGGGCCTCTGGGACAACCTCAAGCATGCCAACATCCGAATTATTGGGGTACCAGAAAAAGAGAGAGAGCAAGTTAATGAAAACCTACTTGAAGAAATAGTGACTGAAAACTTCCCCTACCTGGTGAAAGAAACTGACTTTCTTTCAAGCCCAAGAAGTACACAGAACCCCAAAATATAGAAATCTAAAGAGGACCACACCAAGACATATCATAATTAAAATGCCAAGAGCAAAAGATAAAGAGAGAATATTAAAAGCAGCAAGAGAAAAACAGTTGGTTACCTACAGGGGAGCACCCATACGATTGTCAGCGGATTTCTCAACAGAAACGATGCAGGCCAGACGCAAGTGGCAAGAAATATTCAAAATAATAAATAGCAAGAATCTACAACCAAGATTACTCCATCCAGCAAAGCTATCATTCAGAATTGAAGATCAGATAAAGTGCTTCGCAGATAAGAAAAAGCTAAAGGAGTTCATCACCACCAAACCAATATTATATGAAATGCTGAAAGATATTCTTTAAGAAGAGGAAGAAGAAAAAGGTAAAAATATAACTTATGAACAACAAATACACATCTATCAACAAATGAATCTAAAAATCAAGTGAACTGATAGGCTGATGAACAGGATAAACTGGTGAATATAACAGAAACATGGACATAGAGAGGGAATGGACTGACAATTCTTGGGGAGAAAAGGGTTGTGGGAAGTACAGCAAAAGACTGGACAAAAATCTTGCAACAATGGGAGAGGACAGTGGGGAGGGGGAGGTGAGGGTGGAGGGTGGGATAGGTACAGGGTGGAGGGGAGATATAGGGGGATAAAAAAGAGGAAATAATGTAATTAATAAACTGAACAATAAAGATAAAAAGGAAGAAAGGAAGAAAGGAAGAAAGAAAGAAAGAAAGACCAATCAGCTGCCTCTTGTACACCCCCTACTGGGGATGTGCCCTCAGCCAAGGTACACGCCCTTGACCGGAATCAAACCTGAGACCTTTCAGTCCACAGGCCAAGGCTCTATCCACTGAGCTGAACCGGTTTTGGATAGGAGATTTTTTTTAAAGCCTCACCTTTTTTTCCCTTCCAAAAATGATAACCAACATTACACGTTGTTTTGAGGATTATGAATTAATTTCTGTAGCTAAGCTCTAACTGTTAAGTGTTATTAAATCACTGGGGAGGTGGTATAAAGTGCACTGAACGCTCAGTCTTAGGACCAGAGATAAAATGAGCATCAAAGAGGCTGGACAGTCCTTGCAAAATTCATACAAAGAGTGAGCAGTTAGCTTGTTAAAAAACATTATCTACATTCAAGTCACACTCAAAGCTACTTTTTGTTGCTTTGAGTTTTATCAAGTTATGTGTTACAATAAAACGTGTAGTTGTCTTTACAGTAAGCAACAGTGGCCAGGAGTACCAAGTGTCATTGTCAGCACAAAGGGAGGTGGCGTTCCTCACTCCACAACATTACAACAGTGTCTAGTGTTACAAAACTTGTACAAAGAACAGAGACCTGCCCAGCCGGTGTAGCTCAGTGGTTGAGTGTCGCCCTATGAACCGGAGGTCACAATTCCATCCCCAGTCAGGGCACATGCTCCGGTTGTGGACTTAATCCCCAGTAGGGGGTGAGCAGGAGACAGTCAGTCAATGATTCTCTGTCATCACTGATGTTTCTATCTCTGCCCCTCTCCTTTCCTCTCTGAAATCAATCCTATATAATAAAAGGGTAATATGCAAATTGACCCTAATGGCAGATACCAGGAATGACCAGTCGCTACGATGCGAACACCAGGAGGCAGATGCTCAATGCAGGAGCTGGTGGTCCGTGCGCTCCCCTTAGCCACAGCCGGGCTGATGGCTGCGAGCGCAGCAGTGATGGTGGCAGCCTCTCCTACCTCCTCAGCAGTGCTAAGGCTGTCTAACTGTGACTTAGGTAGACATACCCCGAGGGCTCCCAGGCTGTCAGAGGGATGTCTGACTGCTAGCTTAGGCCTGATACCCTTGGGAGTGGGCCTAAGCCGGCAGGTGGACATCCCCCAAGGGGTCCTGGCCGGGCTGAGGGACAAACCTGAGTGCATGAATTTTCATGCACCGAGCCTCTAGTATATATATATATTAAAAAGAACAGAGACCTGCTTGGCAGCTAGGAAAGGAATCTGGTAAGGCTAACCTCAGACCTGAATGCTCAGCACTGTCACACACAAGACAGCTAACTGTCCAGGCTGTTTCCTCATCTAGCATGTGGGGCTACCATGTTGAAACTAGAAAAATGATTTAATATATCATCACATTAAGCCCTGTAGAAGGCACGTAAAGAGGAGGCTCCAGATCTTTTCTTTCAATCTCATCCAAATATTGACCCTTGGTATTTTGACAGGTCAATGAAGAGCTTGTGAAACACTCAACCATTACAGCAGGGCATATATGAAGGAATACAATCTTACCTTTGCCAGTATTTTCAGACATATAACATGACTGTATAGGACTCTGCATTAAACTGTACATAATTACCTCTTCTCTGCTTTCATCTTCTTCATCTGACATCTCCTCATCTTCACTATCTTCTTCTACCTCCTTTGGAGAAGAAGCCATTTTCTTGGAGTCACCTTGATTTTTACCAGCCTAAGACAAGACACGATTATTAGCACATTAGACCTCCCACATTTCAAGCCACTACCATTTTGCTCACATTCCTCATAGTACAGTGGTCATCTCCCTTTCTCAGAACCCACTTTTCATTCTGTTAAACATTACAAATAAGATAAACCAATCTTAGGTAAAAAGATTTTAGCCCTTGCTTGTTTTGCTCAGTCGTTAGAACACTGGCCTGGGGATTGAAGGGTCCTCGGTTCAGTTCTGGTCAAGGGCACGTACCTCGGTTGCAGGGCCTGAACCTGGCTTGGGGCCCATGCAGGAGGCAGCCAATGGCTGTGTTTCTCTCACATTGATAATTCTGTCTTTCCCTCCTTAAAAATTAATGGAAAGATATCCTTGTGTGAGGATTAAAAATAAAATAAAAACAATTTCAAATAAATAATCTCCCTCCTCCTATTGCCTTCATTTAGCACACCTGTTTTAAAAATTATACTTCCAGTCTACGGCCATACCAGCCTGAACGCATCCAATCTTGGCTGATCTCAGAATCTAAGCAGGGTTGGGCCTGGTTGGGAGACCGCCTGGGAATACCAGATGCTGTAGGCATATATATATATATATATATATATATATTTTTTTTTTCCCCTCTAGCCCTAGGTGGTTTGGCCTCTGGTCCTCGATGGGATTCCCAGTCAGGGCACATGCCTGGGTTGCAGGATCCGATCCCCAGTGGGGTACATGCAGGAGGCAGCTGATCAATGACTCATCATTGATGGTTCTCTCCCTCTCCCTTCCTCTCTGAAATCAATTAAAAACAACAACAAAGAAAACCTTTAAAAAGGCCTTCAGTAATTGCTGGCACCTTTTCCCACCCCTCCTCTGAATTTGTTAGGGCAATTTAATTTTTTTAAAAATGTATTTTAGCCGAAACCAGTCTGGCTCAGTGGATAGGGCGTCGACCTGCGGACTGAAGGTTCCCGGGTTCTATTCCGGTCAAGGGCATGTACCTTGGCTGCGGGTGCATCCCCAATAGGGGGTGTGCAAGAGGCAGCTGATCAATGTCTCTCTCTCATCGATGTTTCTGACTTTCTATCCCTCTCCCTTCCTCTCTGTAAAAAAAAGTCAATAAAATATATTTTTAAAATAAAAAACATATTTTACTGATTTTTTTATAGAGAGGAAGGGAGAAAGTCAGAAACATCGATTAGCTGCCTCTTGCACACCCCCTACTGAGGATGCACCCATAGCCAAGGTACATGCCCTTGACGGGAATAGAACCCGGGAACTGTTCAGTCGGCAGGTCGACGCTCTATCCACTGAGCCAAACCGGTTCCAGCCAAGTTAAGGCAATTTTAAAGAATAATCATGTCTTAACCTAACTAGACTTCAAAAATGACGAAATCCGGCTGCCCCCACCTGGTGGAATGACAGGCTTGGCCCGGCCCACGTGCCGGGTCACCCAGGGCGCGTGCCCCGCTCCCGCCTGTCCCAGGAGTTTAGCCTCATCTCTCCACTCCAAGGCCCAGCGCCTCCTCCCCACGCGCAGTCCCCAAGTCTTTCCCCGCTGCATCAACCTCCCGCAACACCTGCCGAAGCCCTTCACCTCCCTGTCAGGTACCCAAAACAGTCAAGACCTCCGCGCTAATCACGCGAGACTTTCCGCATCATGACGCCCTCGAATGCGCCAGGGATGGCGCGCAGACCCTCCTTCTCGCGGCGCCCTGCGCGCGTTCCTCAGAAAACGGGCCTCGACGTTCGTGCTGACGCGAGGAAGGCCTTTTATCTTTGTGGGTTACATCGGAGGAGTGTGTGGCGGGTGAGTGGGGCGGTCAAGCCTAGAGGAACCGAACAACATCAGGGGGGCCGCTGGTACGGGAGATTCTGGCGCGTACCTTTCGCTACCAGCTAGAGTTGGAGCCTGAGGCGAAAGATCATCTATGGAAAGTTGACGTCTGTGCTTTCGTCACTCATTTCAACCAACCAGAGTTTGCGCTCATTCCAGGAGCCAATCGCGGACGCCGTAGGGCGGGACCTGGGGTGGGCTGGCCAAGGTTGCCGGAAGAGAGGGTGGAGTTTCCGCTTCTGGGTCGGGCCGGCGTGCGGAGGAATAGGGGTGGGGAGCAGGGGTACGCTTTGTGCGAGACCGGCGCTGGTTCAGTGGTGGGCGCTTGGCTACTGAAGTGCTCCTCCGCGGCCTGTGCTTGCGAAGCCTGCGCCTTGGGACGGACATTTTTGGCGCCGCGTATGCCGATCTTGGCTGTGGATATTGGCCCTCCCTCCCTCTCCTGTTCCCGCATGTGTCGGGATCCTGTCGACTGGGACAGAGTGCCTCGACATCCCCGTCCCTCATTGCACGCCCGGCCTCCCCGCTGCTATGGAGAAAGGAATTCGCCCACGTTTCCCTGTTGATGAGCCCAAGAGACCTAAGTTCACAGCGCCAGAGTGGGAGGATTAAAAATAAAGTAAAAAACAATTTCAAATAATGATCTCTCTCCTATTGCCTTCATTTAGCACACCTGTTTTAAACATTATACTTCCAGCCCTAGGAAGTATAATAAAAATTATACTTCCAGAAAATCCCCCGGCCTGCAGGTGCTGAGAACTGTTAATAAAGGCAGCCACATTGATGGAGAGAGAAATATGTGAATCTTTATTGCAAACCTAAAAACATTTTATTGTGAATATTTTCAAATATACATTAAGTAGAGAAAATTAAAAATGAATCCTCTTTTACCCATCAACCAGCTCCAAAATTTAAATATTTTAAAATATATATCTTTATTGATTTCAGAGAGTAAGAAACATCAACGATGAAAGAAAATCATTGATTGGCTGCCTCCTGCACGCCCCCTATTGGGGATTGAGGGTGCAATCCAGACCCAAATCAAACCTTGGACCCTTCAATCCACAGGCTGACTGACTGATGCTTTATCCACTGAGCCAAACCAACTTGGGCAAAACTTCAATATTTTGGTCATTCTTTTCTAAACTATTCCCTGCCCCACTTTTACCTCCTTACTCCTTTTCTCTCCCCCTCCCCCTTCTCCTTTTTCGCTTGAGTATTTTAATGTGAATCCTAAGCATCCTATCATTTTGCCTGTAAATACTTTATAGTTTACCTCTACAGCAGTTCTCAACCTTCCTGATGCCGCGACTCTTTACTACAGTTCCTCATGTTGTGGTGACCCCAACCATAAAATTATTTTCGTTGCTACTTCATAAACTGTAATTTTGCTACTGTTATGAATCGTACTGTAAATATGTGTTTTCCGATGGTCTTAGGTGACCCCTGTGAAAGGGTCATTCAATCCCCAAAGGGGCCTCAACTCATAGGTTGAGAACCGCTACTCCACAGGATACTGGCCTTGACATCTGTTCCTAAACAGCCCCAATTGTCCTGCTCTGCCCTGTGCAGGAACTTGGAAGAGGGTGAGGCCTGTGCTGAAGAGATTTAGACTGTCAGAAGAATGTAAATGTTTCTAGGATCAGATGCCTTAAATCTGTTCTCATCTTTCTCGCTTCTTAAAAAAAGCGAGAGTTTTAAAAACAGTGAGAGAGCCGAAACCGGTATGGCTCAGAGGATAGAGCGTTGGCCTGCGGACTGAAAGGTCCCAGGTTCGATTCTGGTCAAGGACATGTACCTTGGTTGCAGGCACATCCCCAGTAGGGGGTGTGCAAGAGGCAGCTGATGGATGTTTCCGACTTTCTATCCCTCTCCCTTCCTCTGTAAAAAATCAATAAAATGTATTTAAAAAAAAAAAAAAAAAACAGTGAGAAAAAGAATTCGAAAGAATTACTAAGTATGGGGCTTTAAAAAATAAATGAAAATATCTGCTTATTTTAGATTTTTAAAAACTGTGGTAAAGCCCTAACCAGTTTGGCTCAGTGGATAGAGCATCGGCCTGTGGTTCGAAAGGTCTCAGGTTCAATTCTGGTCAAGGGCATGTACCTTGGTTGCGGGCACATACCCACTACCCAGTAGGGAGTGTGCAGGAGGCAGCTGATTGATGTTTCTAACTCTATCCATCTCCTTTCCTCTCTGTAAAAAAATCAATAAAATATATTTTTAAAAACTGGTAAATACACAACAAAATTTCCATCTTAACCATTTAAGCATACAGTTGAATATTGTTTGGGCATGTTCACATTGTTGTGCAACCAGAAGGGGGCATGGGAGGTGGTGCATAGGGAGGTCAGGGAGCGGGGGTGGGCTGGTGAGGGTGTACTATAGACAGTAATTTCCGCCTTGGTAATCTGAGGGTGTCAGTGAGTTTCATTACAGCAGTGACTTACGCACACTCGCAGAAAAGGCAGCTAAAGAGTCAAAGTGTGGCACTTAGGACATGGGGGCCTCTTTCATGTTGCAGGCAGGGGATCAAGGCCTGGAAAGGTGAGGTGATATGCTTGATGCCACACAGCAAGGTGGCAACAGGGCCAAGATTGGATGCAGGTCCCCTGGTCCCCTGCCACCATCCAGGGCCACTAGTGGAGATCCCAGAGCAAAATAAGCTGACTGGGCCAGGGAGGGGTCGGGTGCAGGCCATGAGCTATAAAGGAACAGAAAATGGGAGGAAAGGTAGAGCCTTGGGAAAACATTTTGGAATCTGGCAGGAGTGTGGATGTTCCCAAATGAAGGTGTGCTGTGCCAGTTAACCGACTAAGATGTTCCTGCAGGGAAGGACTTGAACCAGAAGCCTAGGGGCCTAGAGGGTAATCTTACATCCCTTCTAGTACCTGGTGGGGCCAGGAGGCACCGAGGTGCCTGCAGTGGGGCCGGGGCATAAAGGGCAGGTGTGACTGCAGGTGGCCCTCTGGTGCCTGCAGGTGAAGCTGCTTTGAGGCTCCTCTGTGGAGGGAGGGGTCAGTCTCTTGCTGTCCCTCAGGGCCATAGTTCTCAGCCAGAGGGTGGGCCCTTCTGCCCAGGGAGCCCATGTCACACAGGGTGCTGCCCGTGGTCACCCTGCTGAGGCTGCGGGAGCTGTGCCGGCGTCTGTGGCCACGGCACCGGGTTCCCAAGCACAGGGCTTCCCGGAAGGTGTCCTGGAAGCGGCTGGACATGAGGCTGTAGAGCACGGGGTTGGCAGCTGAGCTGAGGTAGAAGAAGACGCCAGAGATGACGTGTACGTACGTATAGGCCAGGTGCAGGCAGTCGGTCCAGTGGGACACAAAGCTCCACATGAGGCGTTCGATGTGGAATGGGGCCCAGCAGATGCCAAACACCAGGACCAGCACAACTGTGGGGGCAGAGAAGGGAGACTGGGTGCTGCTCCAGTTTGGTCTGCCCATGCTCCCCTCCCCTCCTATTCCACAGGCTACCCATGCCCACTGTCCATATGGAAGTTTGCCTGCCCCGGCCACACCCCTTTCAGAGAGGCTGCTCTCACTACTGTCACTGAGTGGGCAGTGGGGATGTGCCCTGCCCCTGGGCACAGGCCACTGGGCCAGGCATGGACACTTGAGTCAGGCCCAGCCTATCTCACCATGGAGCTTGGAACTAAGTGACTATAAGCTCTGTGTGTGGCTGAGGCCCACCCTGGGTGCCCAATCAGGGACAATGCTTACTGATGCGTAAGGGAGAGAAGCAGAAGAATGGGGCCCATGCTCAGACAGCAGTAGATGGAGGTTAAGGGGCCAGAGAAAGGCAAAATAAACACATACACCTCCCCTTGTCTGCCTTGGCCCCAGAGCCTTCCCAGTCCCAGCCACCAGCTCTCCAAGGCCCAGCTGAATATCCTGCCCTCTACTGACTGCCCGTTACTTGCGATCCCATCCCCCACCATCCAATAAAAAACAGGACAGGTTGGCCAAGCCCTCAATCTTTCTCCCCAGCTTCCTTCCAGCCCCAGTCTTAACCAGCCATGACCTTCTTGGGTCTCTGTCACTGGGTCTGCCTTAATTTTTTAAAATAGATATATATATTTTTTACTGATTTCAGAGAAGAAGGGAGTGGGAGAGAAACATCAATGATGAGAGATAATCATTGATTGGCTGCCTCCTGCACACCCCCTACTGGGGATCAAGCCTACAACTGGGGCATGTGCCCTTGACCAAAATCGAACCCCAGACCCTTCAGTCCACAAACTGATGCTGCCAACGCTCTACCCACTGAGCAAAACCAGCTAGGGTTGCCTTGATTTTTATTTCTTATTTTTGTGTTTGTTTAGCTGACTATCTTTCCCCTGTAGTGTCAGCCCAGTGTGGTTTTGCTTGTAATCCCAGATTTCAATGTCCTCAGCACATAGCCTGCTGCTTAGTAGGCCTTCAGAAAGTGAAGGTGGGGGAAGGGAGGGATGGAGAGAGAGAAGAAAGCCAGAGTCCCAGGCCAGCAACCAAGATGGCTTTAAGGAAACATCTTCCCCACCCTCCAGCAGGGAACCATCTCAGCTGAGCACTCAGACCTGGATCCTGTGATCAGGAGGAGACTGAGGCAGGAGGTGGGGCGGGCAGGGGCCAGCTGGTCTGTAGTACAGGCTTCACAGTGCAGAGCTGGGAAGCAAGCAAGGAACTCCAGGGGATGACAAGTGATACCACATTCTGCAACATCATACCCAGGGCGGGATAGGGGCAGGGGGCTTCTCTCTGGGAATGGGGCAGTCCTCAGTTAGCTGGCTGTAATCCCATGGCTTTGGCCAAGGCCTCACCAGCCTGTGCTGCTCTGGCTCACCCCATTTGCCTGATTCAGGCCCTGCTAAGGTGGGGTGAGATGGGATGGAAATCAATGACTGTCTTAGTATCAGTTTGTCTTGCTTCCCCAGGGCCACTGTTTTTGCAGAAGAGCCAGGTTTAGAGCATAGTAACATCTAGAATATCAACCCAGTTGCATGCCCTGGCTGGCCCCAGTCCACACTTCTGCCCTGATTCTCCTTTGCTCTGACCCTCACAAACACCCCTCCTGACAATCCTCTTTTAGACAATGATCACTCCTGTGGGAACTGCAAACATGGATGGAAGAAATTCATCATCTTGCATATGCAGATCCTCCCAGATGCCCCCATATGGTTCTGTGGGGGTAGTCACTTCAGCAGCCTGTCACTGGCCTGGAGATGGGCCATGACCTAACCCCACCAATCAGAATCCTTTCCTGGGACTTTTCAATAGTTACTAAGGAAAGAGAACGGTTCCTCAGGAAAGCCTATAGCCATGCCTTCCAGTGATGTAGGAAAGGACAGAGCCAAGATGTGTTTAGGAGCCAAGATGAGAGACCTGGAGGGTCCCGATGATATGAATAACTCTGTTATCCTGGAGCCCAACCATGTTGCCTGCCCTGCCTGTGGTTTGGCTCCATGAGCCAGGGCTGGCTCCATGTGTGTGCCACCCGTGCATTTGCACAGGGCCCAAGTTTAAAATGGTTTAATGGTCTCCTGTGGCTGTCCTGACGATCTTAATTTTTTAACCAGAAACCTGAATTTTCATTTTGTACCACACCCTGCAAATTATGTAGCTGATCCTGCCAGAAGCCATTAGCATTTACCATTGATGTTAGTTTCTAAGACAGTATGCATGCATGCGCTTGTGTATGTGCACCTGTGTGTACACACACACACAGAGGGGTATGTGATTCCGAGCCTTACACTCATAAACTCAGATGCAGCACCTCCCCCCGGCCCTGGAAGCCCCAGACTCATACCACTGTCTCGATCAGCCCCCTTTTCCAGCAGCAACACTTACACAGCATCTTGGTCACCTGGATCCGACCCTTATCCTGTAGTTGCTGGACCCTGCTCTTGGGCCCCTGCCCGAGCAGCAGCAGCCTCTCACTCCGCAGCCGCAGCCCAATGAGCAGGTAGAGCATGCTGATGGTGGCCATGGGCAGGCAGAAGAAGAGCAGAGCTGTGGCCTGCATGAGTAGGTTGTAGAAGGCCCTTGAGCGGACCACCACACACACAGCCGAGTCGGGCACTATACCCCGGCAGGGCACATCCAGCTGCTGGATGCCATGCAGGCTGGTGTTGGGCAGAGAGCAGAGTATGGCAAGGCTCCAGATAGCCCCGAGCACCCGGCGAACACGGGCGTGGGTCATCACAGACCTGGCCTGCAGTGGGTGCACCACGGCCACGTAGCGCTCCACACTCAGGGCGGTGACATTGAGCACAGAGGCCAGGCAGACTGTCTCAAAGAGCAGCGTGCGGAAGTAGCAGCCACCAGCACCCAGCAGGAAGGGGTAGTTACACCACTTCTCATAGAGCTCCAGGGGCAAGCCCAGGAGCAGCACCAGCAGGTCCGATAAGGCGAGGCTGAAGAGGTAGTAGTTGGTGGGTGTGCGCATGGCCTTGTAGCCAAGGATGACCATGCAGGTTAGTCCGTTGCCCACGGTGCCCACCACAAAGATCAACAGGTATGTGACACAAATGGGTAGAAACAGCTCCGTCTTCTGGAGCCCCAGATACTTGAGTCTCAGCTCCAGATCAGTCAGGTTCAAATCCTCAGGTTCAAAGAGCCCCCACGTTCGACTGCCATTGCAGGGCACCGGGCTCCTTGCACCCCTCAGGGACACATCTCCAGGGACGATGGAACAATTGAGGCAGAAAGGAACCTGTGGAACAGAATACAGAGACACTCAGAAAAGTCACTTAGGGAACCCTGGCTCTGTTGTAACTCATTAAACCAAAGGTGCCATTATTTATGTACTACTGAGAAAGAAGTCTGTCTTCCGATGTAAGATGCATTACAACTTCAGAGATGTAAAAATGTACATCATACCCTAGCCGGTTTGGCTCAGCAGTTAGAGCGTCACCCATCGACTGAAAGGTCTCAGGTTCAATTCCCGACAAGGGCACATATCTCTGCTGAAGACTTGATCCCCGAGGCAACCAAATCAATGTGTCTCTCTCACATCAATGTTTCTCTCTCTGTCTCTCCCCCTTTCTTCCACTCTCTCTCTCTCTCAAAAATAAAAATAAAAAAAAGGAAAAAATATCCTCGGTGAGGATTAACCAAAATTAAATAAATAAAAGTACATCTTCAAAATGAAAAAGCCCTAGCTGGTGTGGCTCAGTTGGTTGAGGGGTGTCCCATGCCCCGCCGGTTTGATTCCCAATCACAGGGCACATACCCAGGTTGTGGATTCGATTCCTGTTGGGATGTGTATGGGAGGCAACTGATTGATGTTTCTCTCACACTGATGTTCCCCTCTCTCTCTCCCTCTCTAAAATCAATAAATATATTTTTACAAAAAATAAAAAGTGGACTTCAATTTGAAATTTCTCAACCTATTGAAACCTTGACTAAATGATGAATCCTCTTGAACAGGGGCTTTGCCATCAGCTGTTTTCCCATGAATCTCTCCCCTTTCAAGCCACAGACTTTGAGACAGGTACTCAGTTTGGGTATCTGTAAAATGGGCAATGTACAGTGTCACGTGGTCTTGAAGAAAAGAACTCAGTAGGCAACTGCTTGGGTTCGGATCCAGCCTCCCCAGTCCCAGGCTGTGTGGCCATTTGCCTGGCAAACTCTCTGCAGCTGTTTCCTTATTAGGAGGATTGAGAGAGTTTAATCCATGAAGGAGGCCTGCCTCATACACAGAAGGGCCAGGTTTATCAGCACCTTACTGAGGGGACAGAGCTACAGAGGGGGCTGAGTCACTGAGAGGACCCAGGGCTCAAAGATGGTAACGCTGATCCAAAAGTTAGTTCTTTATTGTTTTAATCCTCACTGAAGGAGTGAGGATATTTTTCCCATTGATTTTTAGAGAGAGTGGAAGGGAGGGAGGAGATGGAGAGAGAGAGAGAGAGGTCTATTGGTTGCCTCCCACATGTAACCTGACCGGGTTGGGTTACATGTGGGTGGTGGGGATCAAACCTGTAACCTAGGTACCTGCTCTTGACTGAAAATCGAATCTGAGACCCTCCGGTGCATAGGCCAACATTCTACCCACTGAGCAATGCTGGCCAAAAGTTCATTCTTATTTCTGTTTCCATCACCTGAACTATTAGAAGTTGAGATATTTGACATCTTAAAACAGTGCCAGTTCTAGGGTTCCCTCTCCTCTCTCAGGCGCTCATCTCTGCCAGTCCACCATATACAGTGATTAAAAACCAAGGCCATGGCTGAAATCGGTTTGGCTCAGTGGATAGAGCATGGGCCTGTGGATCGAAAGGTCCCAGTTTCGATTCCAGTCAAGGGCATGTACCTTGGCTGCGGGCACATCCTCAGTAGGGGGTGTGCAAGAGGCAGCTGATTGATGTTTCTCTCTCATCGGTATTTCTGACTTTCTATCCCTCTGCCTTCTTCTCTGTAAAAATATATTAAAAAAAAGAAAAGAAAAGAAAAAAAAAGAGCCAAGACCATGGTGTTAAACAAACTGTCCTGGGATCAAATGTCAGCTCTGTCACACTCTGGCAATTACCTCTTCTTACTGTGCCTCAGTGTCCTCATCTGTGAAATGGGGGTGTCAATAGAGCCTACCTTATAGTTTCTGTGAAGATTAAATGAGAGACTACACAAAGTTCTCAGGAGTGCCCTGGTACATTCTGGGTGCTGTTTCAGTGCACGGTAACATGACCCTGCTCCCCACATAGAAAGGAAGGCAGTGCAGGGGAGGGAGGTAGCAGCCCCAGACTGTCCTCCGGAGCCTGTTCCCCAAGCCCACCCCCACCGTCAACCCTCCCCTCCAGCAACTGGATTTTCAGGCTGGTTCCCGATCTTCTCCCTATTCCTTCAGCCCCATTTCCTCTCTCCAGTCATGGGCTTGGGGCCTCAGGTAGCCTACATCCCCCTGCAACCTCCTTTCAGCTACCTTCTTTTTCAGGTCCTTTGCTCTCCCAGACCCAAGCATTCTTCTTCCTTTTCTCTTTCTTTTCCTTTCTCTTCCTTTCTATTTTCTTCTGTTTTCTTTTCCTTTCTTTCCCTTTCCTTTTCTTTCCTTTCCTTCTCTTTCTCTCTTCTCTTCCCTCCCCCCCCCCCCCCCGCTTTTTTTTCTACAGTGAGGTAGTAAACTGGGTCTTAGGGTCCCCCAGCCATTCTTAATCAGAGTAACTTCCTCCTCCCCAAATAAAATCCCCCAGCCTCCGTGCCCCTCCCACATGTAATCTCCGCATTTTGAGATCCTGGCGCATTTTCATCCACTCAAGCGCATCCTCTGCCTCCCCTTACCCGGCTGGGCGGGAGGCGCGCGGATGAGAGGGACGGCGCAGCGCAGACCCAGGTGCAAAGGAGGCTCCCTGCACCGCTGGGAAGGGTCGCCCCGCGGCGCGCAGGGTCTGCAATAAGACAAATAACTCGCGAGTCCCCGGGAAATGGGGCGCCCCAACAGGACCCCCAGACTTCTACCGCCGGGGAGGACCCAGTCCGCGCTTCTCCCGCCTCTTCTTGCCGAAGCCCCACGCCCAGTCCAGCCACAGCCCTCTTGCCCGCTCCGGCATCTCGCTCACCTACCATGCCGTCCGCGGCCGTGAGCTCCAGGCTCGGGGAGCACGCCGATGGGCAGCTGAGGCGCCAGGAGAGAGCGGACTGGAGGACTGGACAGCTGTGGGCGGCGGCCCTCCAACAGTCCGCCCCGTCGCCCCTTCGCCACGCCTGTCGGGGTGCCCCGTCCAGGACCGCCCCCAGAGGGCAGGGCCGCCCCCCGCAGCCCGCCCACCCCGCCACTAAATCCAGACACACTCATCTGGGCTACCCACACACCCACCTACCCACATCGATTGTGTTTCCAAGTTTGACGGGGCGCTTCCAGGCGCACCTTTCTCTCTCTGAACCCTCACAGCAACCCAAGTTTTTCAGAGAGATGAAGTCTGAGTGATTGGGGAGACACACGCTGTAACGTGCTGACTTTTAGCGTCACTCCTTCCAGTCCCACCTCCTCCTACCCCACATCTCAGAGGAGCCTCCAAGGACATCCCACTGGCCCCTCGGGAGTCAAGGAGACTCCAACGTCCCATCCTGCCTCCCAGGCTTCACACCAGCTTCTTCTCTTCCTCCATTCCAAGCCGCAGGATAGCAGTCTCCACCCTTCTCCCCAGAGGTCCTCCAGCCCCAGTCCTCAGTCCTCCCAGGATTACTGCAGGAACCTCCCTTCTCCCTCCAGTCGTGCTCCCACAGCCCACTTTTCCTGAACCCCCAATGCAGCCATTCCGCTCCAAGCCTTCTGTAGGTCCTTCCTTCTGAAAAAGAACACAGTCTAACCTGATGTTGGACCTTCCTGGCTCCCACTTGCCTTCCTGGGCCCCTCACTAAATCCGATCACCCTCAATACCCTTCCACTCAGATGTCCCCCAGACCCCTCTTATCTGATTGCAGGATGTCCACAGGGAAGGAGGGGACTGTCAGAAGAGCCATGAATGCCAGGACCCCAGCCTCCTCCTGCTCCCACAAACTGCACACAGAGTAAACCTAGCAGGGAGCATCTTCCCCGCTCACTCCCTCCTCTAACCAGCTCCTTAGCTGGAAGTTATTTCAGCTAAAGAGGGTAACATCAGGAACTTGCAAGGGGGCCTAGAAATGTGGGCCTCACAGGCTAAAACGCCAGCTCCTGGGCCCCCTCTCAGGGTCTGATTCACGAATGCCTTCCTGAGAGCCCCAGGCCCCAGAATCACACTTTGAGAAGCACTGGGAGGGGTTAAGTACAAAGCCCCAGGACCCAGAAAGGATGCTGGTGAGCGGTGGGAATGGAAAGAGACTCAGCCCTTCTGTTCCGAAGAATGTACTAACCTCTGTTACCACTATTGTGAGCATGCAATGAGATGGAGTGTGAAGATTAGCGTAGGGCTGGCACGTGGTCAGCACTCAAGAAAGTTGGGTGGGATTATCTCCATTTAGTGACAACAGGAAACAAGACCTTCTTCCCCCAGATTTTCTCTATCCTGGCCTCCCCACCCTCCATGAGACTGGCCTTGGAAACTGGGAGTTAGGCCCTCTCAAAGCCTCAGTCAGCCTGCCTTCCTAGGAACCGCATGTATAAACATAGCTCTAGGCACAGGGAGGTTTCAGGAATGCAGAGGCAGATGGTCTCCAAGAACTGGCAGTAAAGGATTCTGGGATTTCCCAGAGAGTTAACTACCAATCCCCAGATGAGTGGGTCCAATGTAGCCTTTAAGACCAGGGCTGCAAGTAATAATAAAAGCATGACATGCTAAATTAGACCAGACAGCCAAACGACCTTCCAGATGTCATTCCAGAGTCCTTCAGGATGAAGCCGCTGCGGAGGGGGCCAAGGTAGAGATGGTTAGGGGAGATCAGGCAGGCAGGCAGGTGAGCAGTTAGGAGCCAGCAGATCCAGATTGTGAGAGGGTGTAGGCTGGGCTGAGGGACTCCCCTTCCCTCTCCTTCCCCCCACCCACCATATGCATGGATTTCATACACCTGGCCTCTAGTAAATAAATTAAATAAAATAAGACTAGGGCTGCTATCATATCAGATGAGCAATGAGGGGCAGGCAGCATGGCTGGGAAACATTGGGTCACAGACAACACTTAGCATGTGATTAGTATTGTGGACCCCGTTCCCATCACTGGAGCACACACACTCACACTCACACACCACTTTGACCACTTTGCACAAACTCTGAGCGGCCTGAGACTCACTGTAGACCCTTTGGAAGTGCTCAGAACCCAGGAAATGATGGAGAAGGCCCTCTTCTCTATCTCACAGAAGCAGAAAGGCTCCCACTGGTCAGGAAATCCTACAAATGGCTGCATCACTCACAGCATCAGCAGCCATCAAAGACCATGTGGAGCTAAAGGTAGCCCCCCTAAAGGAGAAGCCCCGTGGTTGTAGCACTGTCCAGAGGGCCATGTGCCCTGGCCTCTGGGCCTGAGCTCAAGACCACCAGAGCAGCATGTGCCATCAGAACTCGATGACACCCTGCTGCCTCCCTACTGTCATGAGGTGGCCTCCCCAGGGCCATGCCCATGGGTGGGGGGGTGGGAGAGACATTCACAGGACGAGGCCTGGAGTAAACACACCCCAGGTTTTCTGGGTGTGTACCTCAATCTCCTGGGCTGGTGGGCATCTACTCAGACTAAGCAAGGGAGGGCTGCTGGGACTTCCGGGAGCAGTTTGGGGTACCTCCCAGGTGCTAGAGCATACTGCACTAGCCCCACAGCTTCTCCTCACCCTTCTGATTCCTGTGCTTTTCCCCAGGGAACAGTTTGGTACCCAATTTGCACTGGAATATTTGGTAAAAGTTCAAGAGTTCCCTAATTGGGGCTTCGTGCCCTTCAAGGGATCACAGTGTGGGGGTGCAGCTGAGATGACTTCTCAGAGATAGAAGTTTTATTATTTTCATTCTTGGGAGACAGAGACATTGATTTGATCTTCCACTTACTTATGAATTCAGTGGTTGTGTTTTAAATGTGCCCTGACCAGATTAAACCCTTAACCTGGAGTTATTGGGATGACACTCTAACTGACTTGCACCTAAACAAGAATAGGTGCAAGTCTCAGAAACTTGGTACATTTCTGAACAAAAGGAAGTGATTGTTAATCTTTTTCTTCAAGGCAGTGAGAGAAAATAACCTAAAGGTTTATCTCCTGGGAAGAGGGGATTTAGAGAGAAAAACTGAAGGACAAGGAGGCTATGATTGTGGTCGGGCCCATTTGTATACAGATGCCGGCAGTCCTAGTCTTCCCCTGGGTGATCTCATTAGGATCATGCCTTCCGGCAATTCATGTTCCCAGAAAGCTCTTGAGTCTGTTTGGGTGGAGGTCCTGTAAACAAGGTTGGGATGAGCGGCTTGAACTGAGCAGACCTTTATTAGGGCAAGACCATTCTGTCAGGCTAACCCCAACCTCAAAGGGCCCCAAAAGACCCAGGAGGACCCCACCCCCTCTCCCACCTCAGCTTCCTCATCTGTAGAATGGGTATCCTCTTCGCAGCGTTGATAAGAGGGGAACCAGCTGAGGTTGATCCAGCTGTGGGCCCTAAGTCAGTGTGTAGCCCAAGGCCCTGCAAAGGGGCAGCCTCTTTAGGGGCATCAGACCTTGAAATTATTTAAGGTTGTAGGCCAGTTATTTTATAGGGTTTCTCTCCATCATGGTTTGTCGAATGTTTCCTAATAACCAATTCAGGTTACACATTTTTGCCAGGAGTATCACAGGAAGGGGGTGTGTTCTGTTCACTGCATCCTGGGAGGTAGCACGAAGCTTCTATCTGTCCCCGTACTGAAGATGGTGACTTCATTCCCTTGATTGAGAGGGCATCTGTCAAGCTTCTCCTCTAGAGACTTTTGGGATTAATATGTACTTTGTGGGGAGGTACTTTGAGGTGATGTATATATGTCCCATTTTTCACCAAATTCTTACCCGTTAACTTTAGCATCCATTTATGATTCTTGGAGGAATTAATGATTACTATGATGGTTGCCAAATGGTGTTCTAATTCTATCATTCCTTCATTTGACATTGTACTATAAGGAAATTTTTTTGCTTTCACTATTTATTTATATTTATATGGACTTGGGGTTTCTTATTTTATTCAGTGGATAATAATTCATCATTATTCAGGTTGATGTTCAAATTATCCCAGATTTAACTAGTGGTAACCCCTTCAAGCTAGCTCCTGCATCCTTTTCATACATCCTTACCACGTATATTTCTCTATCTTCTTACATAATAAGATGTTCCAGGCCTCAATGTATTTCATTAGGACCAGCCTGGAATCAGCCATTTTTCAAGGAACTCTGGTTCTTTTTTCTTTCCTCACCTTTGTTCTGTTTTGGCACCTGCAGCAGGGCAGCAGTCCAAGGCCACTAGAAGGAGGGATTTCCACCTTGGCCATGTGACAGTGGCTCTATTGGTGAGCAGAGCTAGGGAATATATGTCTGTATGTACCCAACCTCCCAGATAGAGGGAAACAAACTCCCTCACTGTGGATGGGAATTACATTTCTGAAGCACAGTTTAACAGTAGCTAACAAAATACAGAAGTTTGTCCCTTTTACCCTGCAACTGTACCTCTAGAAATTTATGAAAACTAGTAACTCAAATGCAGAGCTGGCTGTAAGAGGACTCATCTTTGTAATAATGAAAAATTGGAGACAACCTCAACCTAAATATTTTGTCTTGACTCCTAAAAGCAGTGTCCTCCACGCTCCCAGAACCATCTGTCTGAAGAACCAGATAATTGACTGCTAATTGGCTTCCTCCAGGGCTGTAGCTCCCCAGCACTTCGAGGATGTGTCTGTACAAGAGTCCAGAGAATGTCCTTCCACAAAGCGAGAGATGATAGGCATGAGCCTGAGTTGGGACCCTTCCTCCCCAGCTGCAGGTGAAATCAGAGTCAGGGCAAGAAGAGGAGACACAGCCCCAAAGGATCCTGCTAACTCCATGAAAAGGGACTTCATCAAAAGGAAGTGAGCAACATAAATGATGAGACACACACACTAAGAAGCACTGGGCATGCACGTGAGAGGTGGAGACTGACCCACACATGCTGTCCTGGAAAGGCATATAAGCAAGATAAGTTGCCAAGAGAAACCTGTAAGGAACATAGCAACAGGGAGAGTTGGCTCCCCAAGTATGTAAATTACTGGGTAGGTTTATGCATGGAAAATGGTTGTAGAGCACTTATCAAATGGGCAACAGTGGTCGATTCTAAAGACTTTCACTCTCTAAAAAATAAAATTCTGGCCCAGCCAGCAATGCTCAGTGGTTGAATATTGACCTATGAACCAGAAGATCACAGTATTATTCCCAGTCATGACACGTACCCAGCTTCCTGGCTTGATCCCAGTAGGGGGCATTCAGGAAGCATTGATGTTTCTATCCCCTTTTCCCTCTCCCTTCCTCTCTCTGAAATCAATAAAAACATCTTTTAGAAAAATAAATTTTTGTGTTGTTTGCATTTTTAACAATCAATATTTATTGGTTCTGTAATCATAAAGTAAAAAAAAAAAAAATCAGCTGAGTAAGTAAAGAAAAAGACCTGGGAAATCTGCTGATGTCACTGCTGATCAACTGAGGGGGGAGCAGATAAGAACTAGAGCAAAGTCCCGCAGGACATGAAAGAGACCAAAGGGCATGTTCAACAGGCAAGAGGATGGAGACTGGTGTCGCGACAAGTGTTAGGGGTGGAGGGTCTTCCAACGAGGAAGGGGATTCTGGAGACCTGATGTGGGACAGGTCTGATCACTATAGCAGGCAAGGCAGGTTCCTTGGCCATGTCTCCTGTGAACATCTGCAAATATGGCCCATACAGACTGACAGCTTCCTCTCTCTCTCTCTCTCTCTCTCTCTCTCTCTCTCTCTCTCTCTCTGTCTGCAGATATACTTTAGCATGATAGGCCCTCCAGTATATTTTGGTTTAGGCCAAAAGTACCAAGGACTTAACACCCTAGGAGCTACCCTCTTACTGAGAGATGGGAGTGGTTGGATAAGTATCCCATGTGGTAGGCAGCTCCCAAGATGCCCCTTGGAAGCAAACCACCTTGGAAACGGACCCTCCAGCCCAGTCAAGTCTTCAGATTATTCCAGCCTCATGAGAGACCCTGAGCCAGAACCACCCAGCTCAGTTGCTTCTGGCTTCTTGACCCTCAAAAATAATATGATGTAATAAATACCATATTTTTTGGCATGTAAGACGACTGGAACTCATAATGACAGGAGGAAGATAACAAACAATAGAGAGAGAGCAAGTGCCAGGCAAGTCCCTGGAGAGTTAGCAATGTTCATCATAACTGCAAGCTACAGTATTTTTACACCCGGCGTATAAGACGAGCCCTGACTTTTGAGAAGATTTTCCTGGGTTAAAAAGTCGTCTTATATGCCAGAAAATACGGTATTTACTGTTTTAAACTGCTACGTTTTGGGGTAATTTGTTATGAAACAACAGCTAACTAATAGTCTCATATATTCCTGGTAGGGATGTAAAATGATGTAGCCACTTAGGAAAAAACAGTTTGGTAGTTCCTCAAATGATTAAATATAGAGTGACCATATGACCCAATAATTATATACTTAAAATACATACCTTAGAGAAATTAAAACTTATGTTCACATAAAAACATGTATACATGACCTGGCAGGATGGCTCAATTGGTTGGAGCCTTGTGCCGTACACCAAAGAGTTGTGGGTTCGATTCCCAGTCAAGACACATAATGAGGTTTCAGGTTCAATCCCTGGTCAGGCACTTGTGGGAGGCAACCTATTGATGTTTCTCTCACATCAATGTTTCTCTCTCTTCCTCTCTTTCCCTTCCTCTCTCTAAAATTAAATAAAAACATATCTTCAAATATATTTTTATTTATTTTTTACAGAGAGGAAGGGAGAAGGATAAAAAGTTAGAAACGTCGATGAGAGAGAAACATCGACCAGCCATCTCCTGCACACCCCCTACCGGGGATGTGCCTACAACCAAGGTACATGCCCCTGACCGGAATCAAACCCAGGACCCTTCAGTCCCCAGCCCAATGTTTTATCCATTGAGCCAAACAGGTTTCAGCTGTAATAGCATTTTTTAAATATAATAGTCAAAAGATAGAAACAACCCAAATGTTCATTAAGGGACAAATGGAGAAACAAAACACAGTCATTCATACAATGGAATCATCCTATACAATAAAGAGCTAATATGCTAATTAGACCAGAGGGCAGAATGATCTTCCTCTGGAACCACTTTCCAGAATGACCAATGGGCAGGGCCGAGCCCCTTGCACGAATTTCATGCATCAGGCCTGTAGTTTTACATAAGGGACTTGAGTATCCGTGGATTTTGGTATATCCAAAGTAGTCCTGGAACCAATCCCTCATGATACAGAAGAACAAATGTAGTTAAGTTTTGGGGAATCAAAAATTATACTTGGATTTTCAACTGTATGGGGGATCGGTGCCCATAACCCCCACATTGTTTAAGGGTCAACTATAGATTCATGATTGCTTAGGCTAGCACATATCTGTAAATATACTAAAAACCACTGAATTGTACACTTTTAGTGGGTAATTTGTATGGTATGTGAATTTTCTATATATATATAAAAGGCCAATATGCTAAGTGTATGACCATCCAACCAATCGCTATGATTTGCACTGACCACCAGGTGAAGACACTCAACACAGGAGCTGCCATGACACACACTGGCTGGCACCACAGACCTGGCACTGACAAACCAACACTCGGCTTCGCCCAAGGGGGACACAGCCCAACCACCACCCCAGAGCCACACCTTACCAAATTGCAGCCAATGCTGCCAAGACCCCGTGGAGCAAAATGCAGACCACAGCCCAGCCCAGAAACGGTAACTGTGGGAGCCAGATGTAGCAACGCCCGGCTTCCTCTCCCTAGTGACTAGCCTCCTTGGCATTTCTTCAGCCCAGGAACTTGACTTACTTTATAGCCCAATGCAAACATTTTACACTTTAACCAAAAGTATTTGAAGTGTTTTCCTGTGCCTCATCTCATTTGATCCTCACAGAAGTCCTGGAGTAGGTAGATAGATTTGGTAAAATACTATTTTCTTTTCATTAGCCGGAAAACAGAGATTTAGGAAGTTTAGAAACTTAACACAACTGAAAAGAAGTAAGAAATTGTGGACCTTGAAAATGACTTCAGGTTTTCTCACTGCACAGAGGATAGTCAAATAGTCTACCCTTTGTTCTCCCTGCATGATCTATAATAATAATCTGTTTTGTGTTGATATTTATTGCTGTGTTGCTGACAAGTACCTGAAAGAGAAGTTCAGGTGCTTCACTGGGCTGGAAAAAGTTTAGCTAAATCAGAAAGCAGGTCTAATTAAGCAAGTTTATCTACATATATTAAAGGCTAGGTTAACTCGAACATGCACAATACATATAAAGCTCTCACTGGCACCAATCACACATGTGTGTTTTGATCTGTCATTGTTGATCGTGAATTTGGTTGACACTTCTATTATAAAGGGTGAATAGTGATATTAAAATATTTCTTCTAATTAATTTCCTTTCAATGTGCACAAATCTGTGCACCAGGCCTCTAGTATCTTAATAAAACTGTTTTAAACTCAGATACACCACAGCTTCCTTGCCCCTAGGTGGTAACTCTGAGGCATGTTTCATTCTCTCAGAAGGTCCCAGTGGGACTGAACTCATTTCCCAAGGCCAAAGCTTGCCCATTAATGTGAAGTTTCTTTCCTTTCCTGTCTGCTTTGTCTCTTTTCTCCACTCTATGCTTTCTGGGATCACATCTCAAATAAACAACTGCACCCAATTTTTGTCTTGAGGTTTGTTTTTTAAGAAACCCAAACTAAAGCAATGGTCTTCGTTGGGTTGGGAGTCAAGTTCACCTGGCATGGGGCTGATTCTAAGTCCTGTCAGTAGAGAACCCATCTGGGGAGACTGTGTTCACCAGCCAACTGTCTAGGATGAAAGCTTGAACCAAAGTCCAGAATACCATGGAGCTGGCCTCAGTCTGCCTAGCATGCCTGGAATGAGCCTAGGGTAGATTGCATACATGCTAACCACCCCCTCCACACACACACACACACACACACACTTTCAGGCCTGGGAACTGTGGTAGGGACCATTGAACAGTGCAGGCCTGTCACTGCCCTTTACCCTACAGTCAAGCTGTATGGGACATGTTCATTTCCCCTTTGTCTTACTTTGCCTGTCTCCTGTGGTTGGGTTTCATCTGACCACACAAACCACCATGACAGAGAAGCAGGAGGTTATAGAGGGCTATGACAGTAGAGTTCAGCAAATTCTGTGGGAAGGGTTAGACCCTTTGACTGTGAACTTGACATATCTGATTAAGGGAAGGCAAAGATTACACAGCCAAGACTTGAAGTGAGTGAGCCAGGAAAACCCTTTGAAGCCTGTCAGGGAAGGGGGTCAGCAGGAGAGGCATCTCCTGCCCAGCGAGGCCCAGGTCACTTAGACCATGAACCTCACCATCTGAGCACAGACTGAGATCAGAGGGGAGAAGTTTGAGCTGGACCCAGCTTCTCACATCACCTCCAGACCCAGATTGAGAAATGGATGCTCAGAACTTTATTTTTCCACAATTTCAGGTGGCTCAGCCTCAACCAAATGCCTTCATTTTCAAGTAAAGGATAGTTGGTGGATGTTAATGCCGGCAATACTCATGCTTAGGATTGCCCAGAGCAACAGAACAAAAGAGCCTAGGATAGCTCAAAGATTTCATAAGTTGGCCTAGAATAAAAACGTTTTTTAAAATTTTATTGATTTTTCACAGAGAGGAAGAGAGGTATAGAAAGTCAGATGGGAGAGGGATAGAAAGTCAGAAACATTGATGAGAGAGAAACATCGATCAGCTGCTTCTTGCACACCCCCCACTGAGGATGTGCCCGCAGCCAAGGTACATGCCCTTGACTGGAATCGAACGCGTGGCCCTTCAGTCTGCAGGCCGATGCTCTATCCACTGAGCCAAACTGGTTTTGACTAGAATAAAAACTTTTTATCTTTTCTAAATTTTATTGTGATAGTTTTATGTGTCAATTCAGTGGCAGGCAGGCCTGAGAGGTACCAAGCTAGGCTACAGTACCCAGTTACTTATTCAAATGCTAACATAAATGCTGTCATGAGCCCTAACTGTTTGCTGAGTGGTTAGAGCATCAGTCCAAGGACTGGAGGGTCTTGGGTTCAATTATGGTCAAGGGCACATACCTCAGGTATGGGCTCCATCCCCAGCCCTGGTCAGGGTGCAAGTGGGAGGCAACCAAGTGATGAGTCTCTCTCACATTGATGTTTCTCTCTGTCTCTCCCTCCTTCCTTCCACTCTATCTAAAAATCAATGGAAAGAATATCCTCAGGTGAGGATTAACAAAAACAAACAAGCAAAAAACCAGAAAGATAAATGCTGCTGTGAAGGTACTTTGCACAAGTGGTTTACATCCACAAGGAGTTTATTACACTCATAATGTGGGTGGGCCTTATCTAATCAGTTGAAGGCTTTAAGAGCAAAACCTGACAGAGAAACCAAGATGGCGGCATAGGTAAACACCTAAACTGCTGTCTCACACAACAATTTCAAAACTACAACTAAAAGACAAAACAGGGATCATCCAGAACTACAGAAAAGCTGGCTGGGTGGAAATTCTACAACTAGAAGGAATGAGAAAAGCTCCGGGAGAATCAGAGGAGCTGCAAAAGGCTGAGGCCCCAGTGGGACTGAACCCATTTCCCAAGGCCAAAGCTTGCCTACGTGCACAGAGAGGAAGGACAGCTGAGTGCCTGGCTTGCTTCCTCTGGTGGGAGGGAGAAAAAAGCTCCTGATTGCACTTAACCCCAATTCTGACTGCACTGAATCCCAGTTCCAGGCAAGAGCCTGGGGACTTAAGCTCATGGCGGGGAGTCTGGACTGTCAGGTAGAGAGAAAGGCACTCAGAAACTTTGGGGAGCCATGGAAGGCAGGGGTCTGGAAGCACACATGCAAGTGCATGCTGAGGATTGACTGCTGAGGTTGCCACTGGCTTTCCTTAGCGGGAGGGAGTCAAAAGCTCCCAACTGCACTGAACTCCAGTTCTGGGCGAGAATCTGGGAATCCAGATTCCTTGGGGAAGAAACTGGACTGTCTGGCAGCAGGCAAAACTCGAGCATGGCTTTCTCTCAAGGTGCTTGCAGTGATTACCCAGGGACACTCAGACACAGGGGCCTCATAGGGCAGGGCTGATGGGAAGCCAAGACTGTGTGCTCAACCATAAGACTCTGCCCCATCCAAGCTGAGCACAGAGGCTTTTGCAATTTTGCAAGTTTTGGCTTATAAGGCTGTCTCTAGCACGCAGTTCTCCCAGCGTAGACACAGCTGATCCCCACAGCCAATTGGCCTGAAGGTCAATTCCTCCCAGTGATACCAACAACAATCAAGACTTAACTACAACAAGGCTGAGCACACAGTCCACAAAGGGGTGCACCAAGAGTGTCCACCTGGGGAGGTCGACCCACTGGGCCATATAGGACATCTATCACACAAAGCTACCCTACCAACTCAGGAAAGCAGCAAAAATGCAGAGAAAAAGAGATCACAAATGAAAGAAATTGAGAAAAACAAATGACTGGACATAGAGTTCAAAATCACGGTTATGAGGTTTTTCAAGAATTTCCTAGAAAAGGCTGATAAATTTAGCAAGACCCTCAAGGATATGAAAAAGGACCAACTATAAATTAAGCATACACTGACTGAAATAAAAAATATTATACAGAGACCCAACAGCAGACTAGAGGAACACAAGAATCAAGTCAAAGTTTTGAAATACAAAGAAGCAAAAAACACCCAACAGGAAAAGCAAAAAAGAAAAAAGAATCCAAAAATTCAAAGATAGTTTAAGAAGCTTCTGGGACAACTTCAAGTGTACCAACATCAGAATTATAGGGGTCCCAGAAGAAGAGAGAGAGCAAGATACTGAAAACCTATTTGAAGAAATAATAACTGAAAACTTCCCCTACCTGGTGAAAGAAATAGACTTACAAGTCTAAGAAGCACACAGAACCCCCCCAAAAAAGGAATCCAAAGAGGACCACACCAAGACACATCATAATTAAAATGCCAAGAGCAAAAGACAGAGAGATAATATTAAAAGCAGCAAGAGAAAAACACTTAATCACTTACAAGGGAGCACCCATACGATTGTCAGCTGATCTCTCAACAGAAACTATCAGGTCAGATGGGAGTGGCAAGAAATATTCAAAGTGATGATTAGCAAGACCTATAACCAAGATTACTCTACCCAACAAAGCTACCATTCAGAATTGAAGGTCAGTTAAAGAGCTTCACAGATAAGAAAAAGCTAAAGGAGTTCATCACCGCCAAACCAGTATTATATGAAATGTTGAAAGGTATTCTTTAAGAAGAGGAAGAAGAAGAAAAAGATAAAAATTATGAACAACAAATACATATCTATCAACAAGTGAATCTAAAAATCAAGTGAATTAAAAATCTGATGAACAGAATAAACTGGTGAATATTATAGAATCAGGGGCATAGAAAGGTAGTGGACTGATAATTCTCAGGGGGAAAGAGAAATGGGGGTGTGGGGGCTTTGGGAAGAGACTGGACAAAAATTGTACCTATGGATGAGGACAGTTGGGGGGAGGTAAGGGCAGTGGAAGGGGTGGGAACTGGGTGGAGGGAAGCTATGGGGGGGCGGGGAAGAGGAACAATTGTAATAATCTGAACAATAAAGATTTATTAAATTTAAAACAAGAGCAAAACCTGAGTTCCTTCCAGAGCAGAACTTCTGCCTCAAGACACATCAACTCCTACCTGAGTTTCCAGCCTGCCCTATAGATTTCAGATTTGCCAGCCTTCTCAAACACATAATCCAATTCCTTAACATAAAATATAGATCTACACTAATAAAAGAGAAACTTGCAAACCGACCATCACTTTGCTATGCCCACCAGCCAATCAGGAGTGAGTATGCAAATTAACTGAACAAAGATGACAGTGGCCCTGCCCCCCAGCTGCTCCGGGCCTCTGGGCAGCATGCATGCAGGCATGGAGTGGCTGGGCAGGGCAGGACGCCAGCAATGAGGGGGAGGGAGGGGGTGGAGGGTGGGGGGCGGAGGGTGGGGGGCAGAGGGAGCTACAGGAGTGGAGCTCCTCCTGGACGAAGACTGAAGGTGGCGACCAGAGGGAAGGCCTGGGGAAAACCGGCAGCCTGGGGAAGAAAGGCCTATTACAGGAATCTCTTCGTGCAGCAACGGCCTTTAGCATAATTATAGGTAGAGATAGATGAGATAGAGATGCTAGAGACAGAGATAGAGATAGAGATAGAGATAGAGATAGAGATAGAGATAGAGATAGAGATAGAGATAGAGACAGAGACAGAGATAGAGATAGAGATAGAGATAGAGATAGAGATAGAGACAGAGATAGAGATAGAGATAGAGATAGAGATAGAGATAGAGATAGAGATAGATCTATGATGCACCATCCTCAGTGGAAGGCAGGCCTAAAAAGTGCTGAGTGATATGAGTATCCCCCTTGGGGGAGACAATCCTCAAGGTCACAGAGAAACAGGTGGAAAGTTTGCTGAAACTTATTCTATTGCTCTGCATCCTGCTGTTGGTTTAACTGAAATGGCCAGACATCCAAGAATAAACTTCATAAAGCTACCCAATGCTGTAAACAGAAAATCGCAGAAACCACTCAAAGGACTCACGAAGCACAATTCTCATAGTCAGCTCCCATATAAATCAGACCAGATGACAACACTCCCCTGCCAAAAATTCCCCAAGGCTCTTAGAATAATTCCAATTTTGTTTTAAATTTAAATTCTTTATTGTTTAAAATATTACGAGTCTCCTTTTCCCCCCCCCATTGACTTCTCCCTGGCCACCTTCACCCCCAAGCACATCCCCTCACCCCCCTACTGTCTGTCTCCATTGGTTATGCTCATAATAATCCCAAACTTAATTCAGCCTGTAGCCCAGCCCTGCCTACCTCTTCTCAGCTTCCCCTTCCCTGAGCCCCACCAGACCACTCTGCTACCTTGGGGCCTTTGCATGTGCTGTTTGCTCTGCTGGGAATCCCCTTCCCTGCTTCTTTGCCTAGCAACTTCTCATACTTCAGGGGTCTAAGATAGTTTCCTGACCACACATTCTGACACGACCACCCCCCTCACTGAAATATCCTACTAAATCCCATTTATCACAGTCTGGAATAATTTTATTTGTTTTGTTTATTGTTGGCCCCCCTGTTCTGGTCTGGAAGATCCAGGAGAATGTGCCCCTCTCATTCTCTTGTGTCTCCCCAGTACTGGGTCATAGGAGGCGCTATGACACATTCTATATAATAAAACCCTAATATGCAAATCAACCGAACTGTGAAACAGCACAGGAGCTGCCCCCAGCCAACAGGCCCCAAACGGAAGTGGTGGGGGGCGGGCTGTAAAGTGGACGACACCAGGCCAGCCAAGGCGGGTGCCAGCGGGAGCTCCTTGATTGACCCACCAGTTGCTCCATAGATTAGCCCTGATCGCTGGCCAGGCCTAGCATCCTATCCGTGCATGAATTTTATGCACTGGGCCTGTAGTATTAAATAAAAGAATGATTCCTCAGCTCCTAAGCTCATTCATATTTGGGCCAGCTCCCTCCCCATTTCCCACAGTACCCTGGGCCTACCCAATCATGTCCCTTGATGATGGACAGTAGTAAAGCATGACATTCAGCTGTCCAGCAGTGTGAACCCCTGACTAGAGGGTGGAAGAAGGACTTGGCTACCTTGTATGGGGTTGTGCCTCAAGAATGTGCCACTGAACTAAAGGGAACTGACCTGAGCCCTGAAGGACTGGGAAAGAGGATTCCAGGGGAGGGAGCAGCAAGGAGAAGGTCTGGAAGAGGGAGCATCTCCAGGAACTGGTTAGAAGCCAGAGCACCTCCCACTATGAGCCAGGAGGAGAGTGGCATGAGCTGAGGGCAGAAAGGGGGGCAGCGCCCAAGAGCAGACAGAGATCCATGGAAGGGTCTTCACCAGGGAAATGACAGGGTCTGGTTCATACATTGAAAATTCAGAGATTGTTTCTGACTGAGGAAGTGGGGAACAGGCACAGTAGGAAGACTGTAGCATCAGCTACACTGCTAGCAATTTTTTTTTTGGAAAAAATTATGTACATGTATTGCCTTAAAATTTAAACAAGTAATCATCTGGATGCTAAGCAGAGCCTGGACTATAAGAAACTGGAGGGAATTTTGGTTGGTACCCATGGCAGAGACTGCAGGCTGACCACCTGGTGACCATTCTCCTCTCTCCCTCTTTCCTCACTGACAGATCCTAGTTTCTTTGTTTTTCCAAGTGACCATTTATACAGCATGGATCCAGCCAAATGATGTTCCCCATCTAAGAGGTGCTATTGAGTAGAAGATGTTGAGTAGGAGTTATAAGAAAATTCTTTAAAAGAGAAACAGAGAACTGGCAAGGGCCATTTTTATCCTCTTCTAAGCCTCTCCCGCCTATTTCCTTTCTGGGTTATAGCTGTGATATCTGGAGCTCCACCAGCCATCATGGACCCTGAAGTAAACTGTAAGCTGCAAGTCACAACATATGAATAGCAGAGCCGAAAGGCAGAGGAATATAAGTCTCTAGTGATGTTATGGAACGTCTAGACCAGCCCTGCATATACAGAAGTTTATTACTCTCTCAATTCACATGTTTATCACAGGTCTCTATAAAGCGGTAAGAGGAGTCTTCTCATGTGTCATTCATGGACTGATGCTGATGGAGTAACCATCTTCTTAAACAGCACTCTGTCAAAGTTCTGGAGGGTATCTGGCCATTAAATACTTAACCTAGAAGTCACTCAAATTATTCTACTCATTGGCCAAAATTAGTCACATGGCCCCATCAAATCAGTTATAAGGAGGCCAGGAAATGTGATACTGCCAAGTGCCCAGAAGGCAGGGAGCCAGAAACAGATGGAGGAATAATCACTGAGATATCAAGTAGAGGTCAAGATTTGGAGGACATGTGTGTGCATGGTGACAGCTGGATGGGGAGGACTGTGGAAGGCTGGGAGTCATAATTCTGACTCTATAGGAATGGTTTTAAAAGGCAGCCATGAGAACACAATGAAATGAATGAGGATACTCTACAGAGATAGACACTGTTGCCAAATGGGATGGCATGACCTGAACAAACAGCTGAATGTCTAGATTGGATGAAGTCTGGGCCATCACCCTCAGCCTTGGCCATCCTGATTTTGCCCTCCTCTGTGACTCCCCTGTCCCCCTCCTCCCAGTAACCTAGTCCCTCCATAGCTTCACTGGGTCTCCATGTTGGAGGGTCCTTAACTTTCCAGAGAGCAGGGCCTTCACCATCTCCAGGAAACACAGACCCAACAGGGGCCTCCAGCAGACATCCAAGCCCCCACATAGCAGGTGTCCAGGAGCACCTGACTTCAGGCAGGGAGGAGTAGGGAAGTCACCCACCTGCTATGTTTCCAGAATATTGCACTGGGTGGGAGGAGGGGGGTGCGAAGTGGCTCCCCCCAAAACTACCCTGGGAGGAACAATCCTAGAGGTGTTCCACCTGACCCAGGTGCTCCTTTCTCCCCATAACCGGGGATCCTTTCCCTAAATCTTTGGATCCCAGATCTTCCCCTTCTAGCTTAGAAGCCCTCTGACTCACATTCTTCCTCATTCTGACCTCAGATTCTCAAGGTGCACATCTCTCCATCTGTGGACCAGGGATCCCCCACTAACCAAGGATCCAAGGGGCTCCATGATCACTGTCTTGAGCCTAGCAGTGGTGGCAGTGGGTAGGTGGGGTCCCCGGAAGCTGGGAGAAGCAGGGGTGGTGTCTTCATGAGCGCTCACCGGTATCCAGCAGGTAGCCACTGAAGCAGGTGGAAGAGGCACAGGCACCTTCCTGCCTCCCTGGAGGAGGGAGTGAGGGCGGCTAATGGAGCCCAGTTGTCAATCTTTTTTTTTTTTTTTTTTTTTTTTAGTTATTTAGGGAGAAGGAGAGGGAGATAGGAACATCGATGAGAGAGAATCATTGATTGGCTGCCTCCTGCATGCCCCACATTGGGGATCAAACCGGCAACCGGACATGTGCCCTGAGTGGAATTGAACTGGGACCTCCTGTTCTGAGCCACGGCAGCTGCGTGTCCATTAGTCACCTAATTGCTGATTGCAACCTCAGAGTTTCTGAGCCAGCAGAGCTGCGGTAAGGCCTAAGCATGTGAATCTCTAACACGCTCCCAGATGAGGCGGAGCTGCTGGTGAGCACTGCACTTTGAGAATGATGGTGCAGAAGTTGGGTTCCTGGTTTCCAGCATCCAGTATCCTGATGCCAATCGCAAGTCTGCCCCCTGCTGGCCAAAGAAATCGCTTCTTCAGCTTCACTTTCTTCTGTTGGATAAATATTACTAATATAGTAGTATTTACCTACCGAGGTGTTTGTGGGCAAGAAATGAGCCTTTAGGGTTGTGAGCTACTGAGATATTGAGATATGTTGTTACTGCAGCTACACCCAGTGAACACAGACTAAAAAATACCCTACAATAGGTGACTGCCATATAATGTACCTTTATGGTGGGAATGCAGCTATCAAATTTAAAGTTATGTTTTAAATGTTATCCAATTTAAATTTATACTTAAATGTATGCACCTATTAAACTTCTATTTAAGGACATACGAAATTACTCAAAAATATGTGCTCCTTAACATATTTTTTATTAATTTCAGAGAGGAAGGGAGAGGAAGAGAAAGAGAGAAACATCAATGATGAGAGAAAATCACTGATTGGCTGCTGCCTGAATGCCCCTACTGAGGATCAAGCCTACAACCCCGGATGTGCCCTTGAGTGAAAGTGAACCCGGAACCCTTCAGTCCGTAGGCTGATGCTCTATCCACTGAGCCAAAACCTGCTAGGGCGCTCAAAATATTTTAAATAAGAGAACAAACGTTTAAAACTGAAAGTACAGTGGGACCCCAATTTTTCAAATAAAAATAGATCTTATCAATATTGATTGAGGTAAGTTGGGTGGTAATTTTACCTTAAAAAAATGGATTGGAGGAAGACCCTTAAATGTTAACTGGTTATCTCAAGGTAGTAAAATTAGGGAGGGTGGCTATTCTTCTTTATACTCATCCATAATTTCCAACTTGCCTCAAATAACCATATCGTGATTTTGTAACTTAGCAAAATGGTTATACAAGTATATTTAAAATAATAGCTGATGGGAATGTGGAAGGCAGGGAGCCCTGGGAAGGCAGCAGGGTCCAGGGTCCCAGTAGGTCCTGGTGGGGAGGGTCTCCTTATACCAGGCATCCCAGGCACAGGCATAAACCTACCGGCTAGGGTCCTATGAGAATATGTGTGACTTAAAAAAAAAAAAAAAGATTAATTGGCTTCAAACATAAAAATTAATGTATAATTCCTGGGTTGATAAATGTTAATAAAAGTTAAGAACTGTTGCCCTAGATTAGTGGTCGGCAAACTCATTAGTCAACAGAGCAAAATATCAACAGTACGATTGAAATTTCTTTTGAGAGCCGAAACTGATTTCTGCGCATGGGCCACGAAGTTTCCATCGCACTATACGTGCGCACCCACACTTGGTATTTTGCGGAAGAGCCCCAATCAAGGGGACAAAGAGCTGCATGTGGCTCCCGAGCCGCGGTTTGCCGAGCACTGCTCTAGATGGTTTGGCTCGGTGGATATGTGTAGCTTTGGGGGGCCGGGGGGCGGGGAGGTATGGATCATCCTGTGACTGAGAAGGATCAGCTGTCTACAGAGCCAGGAGCCTGAATGAAGGGTGGCACCCTCCTGCAATTCCAAAGAATCAGCACTGGGGAGCAGCAGAGAGTTAGGTCAGGCTGGGAGGGCACGTGGGAGCTGTCTCCACATCCACTGCTCTTCCCCCAAACACCTGATCTCTGATGATCCTTACCACCAAGACAGTCACTTCAGCTTGGTTTTCAGAAGACGGTGCCATTTCTCAAAAGGAAATTGCTTTGCAAGTAAAACCTAAGTGTTCACCACGTCCTTCCCATGGACTAGTCAAGATAGCTCAGTTTTTACATGTTTAACACGTTCTATCACTTAACATGTGTTTTCAATTTGTCTATGGCTGACTTAATAAAGTTCCAATCCTATATTCATCATGTTGATGTCTTTAAGTCTTAAAGTTTAAGAAGATAGGAAACTTTAGTAGCAAGACTGGTGGCAGATTGCTTCTTCATAAAACTGAGGTTACCAGTAACTTTGGTACAGACAAAGGCACCCTGAGAAAACTATTCTGTATAAATCAGTGATATCACAGGTCTCTTCTGAAATGCCTTAGCTACTAGTGGACAAACACCTCAAAACTTTATAGTTTAAAGAAATTATTATTATTATTATTATTATTATTATTATTATTATTATTTGGGTTGGGCTCAGCTGGGGGGACTGGATGGTCCAGGTCCCTGTTAACCTCGCTCACATGCCTGGCTTTTGGCTAGGGTGGTGAGGGCAACTGGGCCACATTGATCTCATTACCCAGCAGGCCAGACTTTGTCACTTGGCAGCTGGGTTCCAAAAGGAACAAGAGAAGCCAAGCCCCCGTGCACAAACACTTTTTAGGTTTCTGCTTGAATCATATTTCCTACTGTCCCCTGGACCAAAGCAAGTCACTTGGCGAAGCCCTGATTCAGGGAGTAGAGAACATAGATTCCATCTTTTGACAGGAGGAGCTTTAAAGAATATCTCAACACATGCTCTTTCTCCTTTCCTCCTGTTACTGAGAACATCCTTATAGGACATCTTTATACTACCCATACACTATATTCCTGAGATTAAATTTATATTTCCCCAGGTGTGTCTGAGGAAAAACCAATCCTCCAGAAAATCAATATGCAGTAAGGGGCTAAATTGTGTTCAACAAAATTCATATGTTGAAATTCTAACCCCAGTATTATTATATTTTCAGATAGGCTTTTAAGAAGACAATCAGATTAAATGAGGCCAGATTCATAGGACAGTAATCCAATAAAATCCATATTCTTATCCAAAGATGAAAAGATAGCAGAGATCCAGAGTTCCTTCTCACCACCCCTCCCCCTCTCCAGATTTGCACAGAGAAAAGACCATGTGAGAACACAATGAGAAGGTGGGTATCTGCAGTAAAAGAAGTCTCACCAGACATCAATCCTGCCAAAACCTTAATCTCAGACTTGCAGCCCCTAGAACTGTAGAAAATGTCTGTCGTACCTCTCAGTCTGTGATATTCTATTATGGCAGCCCAAGCTGACTAATACAAAAGAGATTCTTGGTTAAGTAAGTTTTGGAAATGCATGTTCAATACTGATCCTCCACCCTTGGAAATTCATAAAGCTCTGTGGCCTATTAAAGACTCCGAGAGCCATAGCAGGTTTGGCTCAGTGGATAGAGCGTCGGCCTGTGGACCGCAGGGTTCCAGGTTCGATTCCAGTCAAGGGCACGTACCTTGGTTGCAGGCTCCCGGGCCTGCTCAGGGTGCATGCGGGAGCCACACAACATAGACGTTTCTCTCTATGTCTCTGCCTCTCCATTCCACTCTCTCTGAAAAATCAATGGGAAAATATCCTCAAAATAAACACACACACACACTGTATGTGTGTGTGTGTGTGTATATATATATATATATATATATATCCTCAGGTGAGGATAAAAAAAAGACTCTGAAAAGTTCTTGAACAAAGAAACCTGTAGGTTAACACAGTGTTTCCCAATTTTATTCAAATATGAGGTCCTTTGCCAGCACCTATGATCACCATCAGAAGCTATATTCATTTCTAGTGCTGATGTAACAAACAACCCAGACTTGATGGCCTTATTCTCTCACAGTCTGGAGACCAGATGTCAGGAATCAAGATGGTGGCAGGATTGGTTCCTTCTGGAGCTCTGAGGGAGAACCCTTCGTGCCTCATTCCTCTCTTCTGGCGGTTGCCGACAACCCATAGTGTCCTGGGCTTGTAGATGCAGCATGGATTCCCACCTCTGCCTTCATCTTCACAAGACCTTCCCTTTCATGTCTCATTCTCAGCTCCCTCCTCTTTCTCTTATTAGGACCCAGTCATCAGATTCAGGGCCCACCCTACAAGATGATCTCCCCTGACCATCCTTAACTTAATCACACCTGCAAAGACCCTTATTCCAAACAGGTCACATTCTAAGGGTGCAGGTTGACATGTCTTTTGGGGACCATAACGGCATTCACTAGAGAAGCCAAAGGACACCCCAGGTGCTGGCTGAGTGTGGACACAGAGCGGGGTGAGTGGGACTCCTCTAGGTGTGTGCAAGCTCAGGGTCCATCCGCTCCAAGGGGCACACTCGGAAGAGCACTCTCCTGTCAGCAATGCTGGATCCACAAATCCTCCTTTCCTGAACTCCTTGCTGACCATCCCCCATGAATACATTCCTGTTTGGGGCAGGTCAGGACTGACTGATCTACTCATTCAAAACCTGAACTGGACTTCCTGACCCTGTTCTTTCTGCTTCGTCCTGGAAGATAAGGACTGAATTTCTGGAAATAGTTATAAAAACTGATGCTCAGCCACTGTAGCAATGTGGTAGGAAGGCTCTAACAAGGCTGTGCTTCTAGAGGCTTCCTCCCCACATCTTCTCAAAGCTCTGCTTCCTCCTTCCTCCAGGCCTCTCTCCTGCCTAGAACACTGCCCCTCCCTCTCAGCCTCCAGTAGGAAGTGAGACCTCCTCCCTCCAGGAACAGCCCTCCAAGACCAGCCTGAGTGTTCTTACTGTTGGCACTTTAAAAAAATATATATCTTTTTTTATTGATTTCAGAGAGGAAAGGAGAGGGAGAAATAGAAATATCAATGATGAGAGAGAAACACTGATCAGCTGCCTCCTGCATGCCCCCTACTAGGGATGGAGCCCCCAACCCTCGCATGTGCCCTTCACCAGAAACGAACGTGGGACCCTTCAGTCTGCAGGCTGACGCTGTATCCACTGACCCAAAACAGCTAGGGCCTATTGGCACTTCTTGCTACTCTGGTGTCTTCCACCTGGACTCACCCACCCCTACCACTGATGCCACACTCTGCTTGCCTACAAGCCACCCAGCAGGTGAGTTTCAAGGGTCTGCAGGTCCCTGAATTGAAAATAACCAGAGATGGCTCAGATCTTAGAGGTGGAGCTCAGGGCATGCATGCGTGTGCATTTTTTCTGGGTAGGGGTCCATATCTTTCATCACTTCCCCAAATGATTCTTCCTGACTTAAAACGGCTAAAAAACACTAGTTTAGAACTATGGCTCAGTGAGTAACTCTCTCTTAGAGCAGTAACCCCAGAGAAACCCCTCTTCCCACTCCTTCTGAGCTGAGGGGCCCCCATGCTGGGAGACACGGGCATTTCAAAAGAGTCACCATCCACAGGGTGTCCCAGGGATGGAACAAAGCTGGCTCCATGTAGAGTCACAGCACCCCCACCCAACTCCACTGCCACCCTGGGCCTGAGAGAGAGCTGGGGAGTCCGAGGACAAACCCTGTGACCTCCCTGTACCCCGTGGCTTGGCTCCGGCTGGCCCTGTCTGTAAGTCTAGCCAGCATCCTGGATCTTGCCACTGCACACTGCTGGGATTGTGCCTTTGGCCCACTGGGCTGTTGTAACAACAGCCTGATGACCTGTCTCTCAAATTGGATAATAATTTTTTTTTCCAGCAGACACCTATCTTTAACTTCTTTAAAATTCTATTTGAGGCCAAATCCTGCTCAAGAGCACTGCATCCCTCTGCCAGGGTTGCCATTACAAGTACCACAGACTGGGGGCTGAAACAGCAGATGTGTATTTTCCCACAGTTGTGGAGGCAGGAGGCAGAAATCAAGATGTTGGAGGGGTTCATTCCTTGTGAGGGCTGTAAGGGAAGGAGCTGTTCCTGGCTTCTCCCCTCGGTTTATAGACATTTATGTGTGTTTGTGTCCAAACTGCCTCTTCTTAAGAGGACACCAGTCACACTGCATTAGGGCCCACACCAATGGCCTCCTTCTAACTCAATTAGAATTTAAAGGCCCAGTCTCCAAAAACAGTCACATTCTGAGATACTGGAGATTAGGACTTCAACACGTGCCTTTTAAGGGGACACACTTCAGACACCCAGGAGTAAATGAGAAGGATGGGTGGGGGGACATGGGGCAGGCAGAGGGATCATAGTTTGACTTCCACCCTCTCAAGACTGGTCTGCACCAGAGCCCCTCAGAGCCCCCTCAGGCCACTGCTCAGCCACCAGCCAGGCCTCGGAGGAGCTGGGGGTGGCCCGCCCCTCCTCCCTGGGCCTTCAAGCGTCCCACACTGGCCCTGACTCCTCTCTGAGCCGTTGGCAAGCCAAACCTAAGGGCCAGGAGAAACTAGGTGGGCCCTGGAGATGGGGGTGTCCTAAGGGCTGGGCAGCCCTAGGGGGTGTGTATATGGTGTGGGGAGGGCTGAAGCACCCCTTTGTTTTAGGATGGATGTGGGAGGGTGGTCTCTCAGTTCAATTGCCTTCCCACTGTGGAGTGGGCGTTTGAGTGGCCCCGGGATTCCTATTTGCATGCAGAGCATAGTCTTCTGGGAGGTCAGAAAGGAGGAATTTATTTTAACTTGCAAATTAGTTCTAATACTTAAAGTATTACTTATGCATTTTTTAATCTTTATTGTTCAGTTTATTAATTACATTGTTCCCCCCCCCTTTTTTCCCCTATAGCACCCGGTACCCATCCCACCCTCCGCCCTCACCTCCCCCACCCCACTGTCCTCTCCCATAGTTGCATGATTTTTGTCTAGTCTCTTGCTGCACTTCCCACACATCTTTTCTCCCCAAGAATTGTCAGTCCATTCCCTCTCTATGTCCATGATTCTGTTATATTCAACAGTTTATGCTGTTCATTAACCTATCAATTCACTTGATTTTTATGTTCATTTGTTGATAGATGTGTATTTGTTGTTCATAATTTATATTTTTATCTTTTTCTTCTTCCCTTTCTTAAAGAATATCTTTCAGCATTTCATATAATATTGGTTTGGTGGTGATGAACTCCTTTAGCTTTTTCTTATCAGCAAAGCACTTTATCTGATCTTCAATTCTGAATGATAGCTTTGCTGGATAGAGTAATCTTGGTTGTAGATTCTTGCTATTCATCACTTTGAATATTTCTTGCCACTCCCGTCTGGCCTGCATCGTTTCTGTTGAGAAATCCGCTGACAATCGTATGGGTGCTTCCTTATAGGTAACTAACTGTTTTTCTCTTGCTGCTTTTAATATTCTCTTTGTCTTTTGCTCTTGGCATTTTAATTATGACATGCCTTGGTGTGGTCCTCTTAGGGTTCCTCTATATTGGGGTTCGGTGCGCTTCTTGGACTCCTAAGTCAATTTCTTTCACCAGGTGTGGGAAGTTTTCGGTCTCTATTTCTTCCAATAGGTTTTCATTGTTTTGCTCTCTCTTTTTCTCTGGCACCCCTATAATTCAGATGTTGCTATGCTTCAGGTTGTCCCAGAGGCCCCTTACACTATCTTCAATTTTTTGGATTCTTTTGGTTTCTTGCTTTTCCAGCTGAGTGGATTTTACCTCTTTGTATTTTAAATCTTTAACTTGGTTCTTGCAGTCCTCTAGAGTACTTTTAGGTCTTTGTATAATATTTTTTATTTCAGTCAGTGTATGCTTAATTTCTGGTTGGTCCTTTTTCATATCCTTGAGGGTCTCATTCATATCCTCCTAGGTCTCGTTCATTTCCTTGTAGGTCTCATTCATTTTCTTGTAGGTCTTGTTCATTTCCTCACAGGTCTTATTCATTTCCTCATAGGTCTTGTTCATTTCCTCAGAGGTCTTGTTTATTTCCTTATAGGTCTCAGCCTTTTCTAGGAGCCTCTTGAAAAGCCTTATAACCGGTGTTTTAAAATCTATGTCCAGTCGTTTTTTTCCCTCCATTTCTTTCACATCTGATTTCTTTCCATGTCTCTGCCTGGTGGCTGCTTTCCTGAGTTGGTCGATTAGCTTTGTGTGGTAGATGTCCTCTAAGGGACAGTGGCTCAGCCTCAACCAGTTACCTGAGGTGGATATGGGTTGCACAGTCTTGTTGAAGTTAAGCTAGATTAATCATTGTTAGCACTTGGAGGGGTTGACCTCCAGGCCAATTGTCTGTGATGTTCAGCTGTGCTCAGGTTGGATGGGCAGAGTCTCTGGGTCAAGCAGGCACCATCAGCTCCGCCCTATGTAGCCCCAGGATCTCTGTGCTGGGAGGCAATGGCCGCCAGCACCTCTGAGAGAGAGCCGCTGCCAAGCTCCACCAGCTGCGGGACAATTCAGCCTCTCCCCAAATGAGTCTACACACTCAACATCTCACCCAGGGTCGTAAAACAATGCAGTCTGGCTGTTTCCTGAATGAGAGAGTAAGTCACGAGTGCTCTCTGCACAGTCACACAGCTGCGCTGTTCCCCAAATCACATGCACTCCACACAAGCTCACCCTCTCCACAAGCCCACAGACCCTTGCAGTATCTGAGCTTCGGCATGTCCTTTCACTGTCCAGTTTTTACCCCGTATGATTGTGGGTTCCCTGGACTTCACCCGGAGCTGGGGGATCAGTGCAGTGGGACGTCTTTGTCTCCCCCGTTTGAGAAAACTGGCCGTGTTTTCAGCCGCCAGCCTTATCTGCTGGCACGTGCGCACTGCTCCAAACCTCTTTCCATGTGTTGTGTCTGCCGCTGCTCCTCTGAATCACAGAGGAGTCCACTTTTATTTGTGGAATTTTCACTCAGCCAGCTTTCCAGTGATTCTGGATGGTGTTTGTTCTTTCATTAAGTTGTAGTTTTGAAATTGCTGTGTATGGCAGCAAGATAGATGTTTACCTATGCCACCATCTTGGTTCTCAATACTTACTCATTGTTGAAAGAAAAATCTTGCCCGTGATCTACCACAAATATAAATTTCTGACTCTGGCTACTCATTATTTAATGGTATCATATGCTTTTACCTTTTAGGATATTCTCTTTTTATTTTATTATTATTTTTTATCTTTATTGTTCAGTTTATTAATTACATTGTTTCCCCTTTTTTATCCCCCTATATCTCCCCTCCACCCTGTACCTATCCCACTCTCCACCCTCACCTCCCCCTCCCCACTGTCCTCTCCCATTGTTGCAAGATTTTTGTCCAATCTCTTGCTGTACTTCCCACAACCCTTTTCTCCCCAAGAATTGTCAGTCCATTCCCTCTCTATGCCCATGATTCTGTTATAGTCACCAGTTTATCCTGTTCATCAGCCTATCAATTCACTTGATTTTTATGTTCATTTGTTGATAGATGTGTATTTGTTGTTCATAAGTTATATTTTTACCTTTTTCTTCTTCCTCTTCTTAAAGAATATCTTTCAGCATTTCATATAATATTGGTTTGGTGGTGATGAACTCCTTTAGCTTTTTCTTATCTGCGAAGCACTTTATCTGATCTTCAATTCTGAATGATAGCTTTGCTGGATAGAGTAATCTTGGTTGTAGATTCTTGCTATCCATTATTTTGAATATTTCTTGCCACTCGTGTCTGGCCTGCATCGTTTCTGTTGAGAAATCCACTGACAATCGTATGGGTGCTCCCCTGTAGGTAACCAACTGTTTTTCTCTTGCTACTTTTAATATTCTCTCTTTATCTTTTGCTCTTGGCATTTTAATTATGATATTCTTGGTGTGGTCCTCTTTAGATTCCTATATTTTGGGGTTCTGTGTATTTCTTGGGCTTTTAAGTCAGTTTCTTTCACCAGGTGGGGTAAGTTTTCAGTCACTATTTCTTCAAGTAGGTTTTCATTAACTTGCTCTCTCTCTTTTTCTGGCACCCCCATAATTCGGATGTTGGCATGTTTGAGGTTGTCCCAGAGGCCCCTTACACTATCTTCAATTTTCTGAATTCTTTTTGTTTCTTGCTTTTCCAGCCGAGTGGATTTTGCTTCTTTGTATTTCAAATCTTTGACTTGGTTCTTGTGGCCCTCTGGACTGCTTTTAGGACTTTGTGTAATATTTTTTATTTCAGTCTGTGTATGCTTGATTTCTAGTTGGTCCTTTTTCATATCCGTGAGGGTCTGGTTCATATTCTCAGAGGTCTTGTTCATTTCCCTGAGTGTCTCATTCATTTCTTGTAAGTCTCATTCATTTCCTGGTTGGTCTTGTTTATTTGCTCATAATTCTCATTAAGTTCATCGGCCTTTTCTAGGAGCCTCTTGAAAAGCCTGATAACCGTGTTTTTGAACTCTATGTCTTGTTGTCTTTTCTCCTCCATTTCTTTCACCCCTGATTTCTTTCCATATCTCTGCATAGTGGCTGCTTTATGTGGTAGATATCCTCTAAGGGTCAGTGGCACAGCCTCCCCAGTTATTTGAGATGGGTACTCTTACTGCAATCCTTTATGGGTTGTACAGTATTTTTTAGTTTAAACCCAGCTTGTTGTTGTTAGCTCTAAGAGGGTTTGACCTCCAGGCCAATTGGCTGTGAAGGGAGACTGCGTTCAGGTTGGATGGGCAGAGTCTCTGAGCTGAGCAGGCAGCCTCAGTGTCAGCTACATCCTATGCAGCACTCACGCGCGGGTCTGTGTTGGGTGGGGATGGCTGCAGGCACCTCCAAGAGAAAGCCGCTAGTCTCTTCCCCTTGCCAGACAACTCTGCCTCTCCCCAAATATGTCTGCACCCCCAAAGTCTAGCCCAGGGTTGTAAAATAGATGATTTCCGGGACCTGGAGACAAGTTTCCAGGGGGCATGTCGCGGGTTTGCGGGACCCTTGCGCCCAAACTTCTTTTCCCAGCCTCTGGGTTTCTCCTCAGACTAGGAGCCTCTGCCACGCCCCGCTTCCAGGGTGCGTCCCCCGGACCTCGGACCTCACCTGGCGCTGGGGAATCCGTGTAGTGGGACGTCTCCACCCTCCCCATTGGCGAAATCCAGCCGGGGTTGCTGCTCCAGCCCCAGCCCGTGCGTGTGACCAGGACGGCTCCTAACCTGTTTCCATCTTCAAGGCTGCGCTCCCGCTGCTCCGCTGAGTCTCAGTGTCCCAACTTTACTCTTATTTGTGGAGTTTTCACTCAGCCAGCTTTCTGGCGATTCTGGGTGATGTCTGTTCTGCTGTTATGTTGTAGTTCTTAAATCGTTGTGGGGGGCAGAACAATAGGTGTTTACCTATGCCTCCATCTTAGTTCCTTAGGTCTAGGATATTCTCTTAATGCAAGCAATAAATGTTATTCTAAAGCAATTAATTAGAAAATGCAGTTTGCCAAAGAAAACCATTTTAAGTCACTGATAATACCACTACCTACAGATAGTTTATTTTTTAATAATATATTTCTTTGATAATACATTTGAATATTTTCCTTTGTTTATTAGTTGCTAGAGGCCCAGTGCATAAAATTCATGCGGGGGGTAGGGGGAGGTGTCCCTCAGCCCAGCCTGCACCCTGTCAAATCTGAGACCCCTCAAGGGAAAGCCAACTGCCTGTTTAGGCCCAATCCTACTGGAACCTGATAGGATTGGGCCTAAATGGGCAGTCGGACATCCTTTTCACAATCCAGGACTGCTGGCTCCCAACTGCTCACCTGCTTGCCCTCTTGATTGCCCCTAACCACTTCTGCCTTCCAGCCTGATCACCCCCTAACCACTCCCCCGACATCCTGATTGATGCCTAACTGCTCCTGTGCTAGCCTGTTTGCCCCTAATTGCCCTCCCTTGCAGGCCCGGTCACCCCCAACTGCCATTCCCTGCAGGCCTGGTCCCTCCCAACTGCCCTCCTCTGCTGGTCATCTTGTGATGGCCATCTTGTGTCCACATGGGGGCAGCCATCGTTGACCACATGGGAGCAGCCATCTTGTGTGTTGGAGTGATGGTCAATTGGCATGTTACTCTTTCATTAGATAGGATATATTAAAAGGCTAATATGCAAATAGATGAACAGTGGAACAAATGAACAACCAGTCAGAGCTGGTGTGCAGACCACCAAGGGGTGTGTGCAGAACATGATGGGCATTGGCTGCAGCAGGATGGTGGAGCAGGTGAGTGGGGGCGCCAGACCAAGGCGGGGTGTCAGTCGCTGTCATGGAGGCCAGCATCTTGTGGTGCTGAAAATTCTTTGATCCTGACTGCTTCGGTCCCAACCAGTGCTCACACCCACTGCCAGTGTTGGCCCTGCTCACATTTGCTGCTAGTGCCAGGTCCCAATCACTTCACACCATCTGCAGATGCAAGTGGGGCCATCTCCATCACACATGGGAGCAGCAGTGGTGGGAGCAGGAGGAGGGCTCCCAGCAGACAGGAGCCCAGGGGCACTGGTGGAAGAGGAAATGGAGGCGGGGGGCCCAAGTCAGTGGCCCACAGTTCCTTTCAAGGTGCACGAATTCATGCACTGGGCTGCTAGTATGTATATAGTATTAACTCAGTTGTATTTGTAGCAAATATATTTTTCCCAGTTTGTGGTTTGCTCTTAAAATTTTTAGAGCATTTTTTTTATCTCTGTCTATTTTCCCCTTCAGAATTTTTTTATTGGATTTAAAGCTTAGAAAGTACTTCTCCTTCAGAACATCAAATTTTTTTTTAGTTTGCCTTTAATCCCCTCTCTCTGCATTTACCTCTTTAAAAACTGAAAGCGAAAGTAAGAAACTAACTTAGTGTTTTTCCAAATAGTTAACCAATTGTTCCAGAAACATTTTGTAACCCAGCCCTCCACTATCTCTGTATCTGTGTCCCAAAGACAGTCATCTGCTCCAAGCCAATGTCTAGGAGAAACACACACACACACACACACACACACACACACACAACACAAAACCTGTAGTCCCCTGGCTGCCAGCACTTACCCAAAAGCACTAGCAAACAAGATATGATTTCTGATGTGTGGAGAAGGTAAGGGGTGTACCCTGGAGACCTCAACACAAACAACTTAAAAATTCCCTCTAGATATTTCTATTCTCCCCTAGCCTCACCTGCTGCATCCCCAGGGAAGCCTGACCCTGCCTCTCAGCCCAGCTGCCTTGCTGCTCCCCTCTAACTCAGCCTTCATTTCCCAGAACCCTGCCCCCTCTCCAGCGGAACAATTGGGCTATAGGCCCTTGGCCCAAACCCAGCTCTTTCCAAACAAAGGCCCTCAGGCTAATGGCATCTGCCTCCTTAGAAAGCTGGGTAGCAACTTCCTTTGTCACTTGAGAATGCCTTTGGGGTCTCAGCTCCACCCCTGGGGCTGATTATCCTGTTTCTTGCAAACAAACCCAGTGATGTTCTAGGTGGAATTCTCAGACCATCTGCTAATGGCACCCAGGTTACTCTCTCTCTTTGTGCCTTGAACATACTGGAAGTGGAGTTCTGAGAAGACGGAGAACCTGGAGACCCTCTTACAGAGCTGATCTGCAGAGAGGCTGCCCTGGGAGCCCAGAGCTGAGATGGAGTATCCTGAGGAACAGCCAGCCAAACACTGGGGAGCCCAGGGACCAATTGACTAGATTGGTTTATAGCTCTCTGCTCATTAGTGTAGACTCAGGGGGAGAAATGACAATCTTTGCTGCTTCAAATGGTGAGCCCTGTAGTGTTTAGCCTGTGAAGGCAGCTTCAGCTGCTTTAGCTGAGCGTCAGTGCCAAGGACGAATCCAAGGAAGGGGGTGGGAGGGACTGTGTGGGGTGATTTCTGGACCAGTGTGGACAGAGGTCCTGGGAGGAGAGGTCTGAAGCCAAGGCAGGAGAGAGGTGACTCGAGAGAAACTACCCTAGTGGCCAGAGGAGCCTGGGTGTTCAGGGGAGATAGGATGATGGGGTCTCTACTACTCAGGTTCCCTGGATGACTTCAGATGTTATCCCTTAAGCTGCCTGTGACTGCTAGTGACAACAAGCCGTGGCTCGACTTGCTAGAGCAGTTTGGAAGTGAATCTCCTGCCATCACAGGAAGTTGGGGGCCTGGGGGCTGGGGCTACAGGTGCAGTTTGTTCGAGGCTCTGCCCTACTTTTCTGCAATCCCCCTGGCTCCACCACCCTCCACGTGGGGCTTTTTCTCAGGCCAGGTCCCTTGTGGTCACAAGAGGCCCAACAAGATGTGACTGTGTACAGGAGCAGAGGACTACATCTTCTTGGGAAGGGGCTGGGAGTGGTCCCTTATAACATCTATATTATAAAGAGGTAGTACACAAATTAGGCCAGGACTCCATACCGGTCAGGACCAGACAGGAAGAGGTTGTGCACACAGGTGAGGCCTGCAGCAGAGACAGAGACAGATGCAGGGGACCTGCCCAAGCCAGTGTGGTGGCTTAGGTGGCTCTGGAGCCAACACAGGCAAGGGGGCTGGGACACACTGCCAGTCAGGTGCAGGTCCCAGCCCTCCCTCGGGGTGCCTCCTCGCACAGCTATAGGTGGGGAGCCTCCTCGTGCAATTTCATGGCATTCAGGGCCTCTAATTTATTATAAGTGAAAAACTACATCCCATTCTCTTTCATCAGAGTCACAACCATCATGATTCCTTGTGGCACCTACACCTGCATACACACCTCCACCTTTTTCTAATGTATTTGTCTTTCTCTCCTTATACACTGGCAGACTTGGCTATAAACAGTCCTCGGGACTGAGCCCACTGAAAGATTCTATCCTTGCTCTGCTGATGCCTGTGACATCATCAGATACCCTGAGCCCACTGTGACCTCACCACCTGGACAACTCACCCAGCAGGGCCATCACTACTCCCTCAAGCAGCACAAGTAACAGAAGGCCTGGATGATCACTGTCTCCTCGGAAGAGGCCGGCATCCCCACGCAGAGTGACAGCAGGTCTTCAGACAGCCCTGCAGAGGGATCCCAAAGTCAGGTCTCCCTCCCTGCAGATGGCTCAGCGGCTAGAGGTGCAGCATCAACTAAACAGCAGGATGTAGATCCGGCCTCCATCGAGCCAGCCGCCTCCAAGGTCACATCAGCATTTGGGGACGAGAACCAGCATGAAGATGAATCTGATGCAGGACACAGGCAGGAGCCCAAGGAGGCCACGGCCCAGCTGGCCCACCCAGGCCCAGATGCCCTGCAAACATCAGTGATCCGCCAGAACCTAGCGAGGGCTGGACCTGTGAGAGATTCGAGGGGAACCCAGAATCTTCAGATTTCCCAAAGTGACTCCCTGGTTAAGGAAGAGAGACCACAAACAGCGGGAGTTCCAGACCAGGAGAAAGGCTTAGACCCATCTACCCCAAGTGCTAAAGTACAGTTCCCCCCAGATGTGCCTGCCGAGGGCACTGCAGATGCAGACAGCCAGCTTGTCACCATTGAAGCTGTTGAAAAATCTGAGGGTCTGGCAGCCGTGATCCCTGTCACTGAAGCTTTGCCATCGGCTGAGTCACAGACATTGATCGAGGAGGATTTGATAGACTTTTCAAGAGACCTGCAGGCTCTACTGGACCCTCACTCCATAGGAACCAGTGTGATCTGCTTCCCTGGTGCCCTCACAGTGGCCCTGAGGGGAAGTCATCTGGACTCCAGTTTGTACATAGTCTGTGAGGAGAACGCCTTCATGCGGTCCATGACCAGCTTGCTGGGGGGGGGTGAGAGGTCCATCAGCTCCCTGGCGGACATCCTGGTCTGCTCTGAGGCCACCATGACCGTGGCCACGGGCCTCCTGGGCTCGGGACACAGCTTCATGATAGACCTGCTGCCCAGCCCAGGGATCAGCCTGAGCTCAGTCTCCAGCATCCTGGGGAATGCCAGGTCAGCCTTCTCCTTTGGGCTGGTAGCTGGGACCAGCTTGATCCTTCACTCTGTCAACCGCATGCTGGAGAGGATGGAGCAGAGGACTGTTCAAGGTGTCTACTCAGTCGTGTGTTACATGACCAGTAAACTCACCCGCTCTGACCCTAACTATGACTAGACCCCGCACAGCAAGCTCCCAAAGGTCTGGTTCAGCAGCCTCCTGAGACCCTGGGACATTCATGCCCTCTCCCTTATCCCTGCTAGCCTGGAATAGCTCTTCTCAGACCAAGCAATAAATCCCTAGCAGCATTTACTTTCTAAGTGCCAGTCTTATCTCTGGTTTCTGCGGTGGGCACTCTCAGGGTGGAGGGACAGGAGAGGGGTAGGGTGTCTGGAAACAGAAAGAGGTCCCCTGAGGGCCCCGGGTGGTCCCATTCAGGGGCTGGAGCCGAAGTGCAGAAATGGGGGAGCCGGTCAGCGGTGGGGGGGCCAGGCGTAGAGGTCTTGGCAGGACCTCCAATCCGGTAAGTGTGCTCCTGAAAAAGGGGCCTGACCCTTCTCAGGCCTCCTGGCCTAGAAGGCTCGGGCTCTCTGCGAGGGCCTGAGGACACGGAACCAGACCGATGTGGAGCCCCAGGCCACTGGGCCAGTCACTTCGCCCTCTGACCCTCCGACTGTCACCTGTGGGGTGGATAATGAAGCCACACCATGAAGATGTTATGAGACATAAGGGAAACCATGCAGGTCCCAACACATGGGGTCTGGCACTTGAGCTCGAACATTTCAGCTGTAACTATGATAGCCTCTGGCCGGCCAGGGACAGAGTGGGAACAGGGATCTAGGTAGGGTGACCAGCCATCCCAGTTTGCCTGGGACTAAGGTTCCTCGGAGGTGATACTTTCAGGTGTAAAACCAGGAAAACCAGGACAAGTGGGTCACCCAGACCAGGTCTGTTTCTGTGGTTTTTACTCTTGTCTGTGACGCTGTCCACCTTGGGAAGGCAGCCGCCTGCTTTGGAAATCCACCAGCCCTCTGGCTGGATTCAGTATCACACTGGTGACGTGACTTGGTGAGTGACCCTACTGGACATGAGACCCACTCCTGCCCTTGGCCCGATGCCTTACGCAGGTCACACCCCAAACACCTTCATGCTGCAGCCCTGGACGTGGAGTCATTCACTCCTCACTTCTAACAGCGTCTCCAAACGTGTTTGCCCGACACAGTGTCTCTCCAATTGTGAATTAATTGCTAACATTTAAAAACACAGAATGCTTAAATGAACATATAAATTTCTGCTTCTCTTAAAAAGTCTAGGGGCCTTATTACTTCAGAGCAACTGGCAGTTGAGCTGCCTGCATTAAGAGAAACCTGCCTGGCCTGCATCAGTGACTGATGTCCCCTGTCGGGCCCCAGGGGTGCGTATTTGTCACCCCTACCCTGCAGATGGCTCTCGAGGAAATCTAATACCAAGCTCCAAGGGGAGGGGGAATAGGGGTACCAGGTGTGTCTACCTTTTTCCTTGAGCAGCTGCCCCTTGCTGTAGGTGAGCCGCGAACTGTTTCCATGTAGTGAAAGCAAAGGTTCAGAGGAAGGAGGATGTCAATTCAGCTCCAAGTGATCAAGGCCCATTGAAGAAGCAATTCAATCAAACCTAAAAAAGAGAGGAGAGGTGGGTCCCCGATAGAGTCCAAAGGAAGTAAAGCTGATTCGGAGGTGACTGCTACTTTGTGGGGGAGGGGAGTTCAGCAGTTCAACCTGGGCTGAGCCCAGAGCAGAGAATGTGCGGTAAAGCTGTCAGGGTAGACCCCAAGGGCTGTCAATAAAAAATTTTCAACCAGGTAAATGCCACTATGTGCCAGCTACTACTAGACACTGGAACTTCAAAGGTAACCAACAGTTCAGAAGGGACAGAAACCAACCCTGACTAGGTGAAGGAATTAGCTGACCAGCAAACCAGCCAAGTGTGGGTGTGGCCAGGCCCAGGGTTCAGCCTTGTCCTCAGGGTTCTATCTTTCCTGCTCCAACACCCCTCCCCTAGTCTGTGCTGGCTCCATTCTCTGGTGGCTCAACCACCTTCCTGGAAAGAAAGGCCCTTGTTCCCACTAGCTTGGCTCCCATGCGCTTCCTGAACCAGTCACTGAGCCCATGGGAACGGGATACCTGGCCTGGGCCTCACGCCTACCTCTGGAGCCAAGAATTGGAGGATCCCAATAGGACAAGTGTTAAAGCTGGAAGAGTTGTGAAGAGTATAGCTTTGGGGTCCAGGTCACCTTGAATCCTGGCTCTATCTTGTATTAGCTGTGTTACTTTTATCTCCTTGTGCCTCAGTTTCCTCATCTGTAAAGTGACAATGATAGCACCTACTGCGTTGGGCTGTTGTGATGATTACTCCAGTGAATGAGTCATGTGCTTGGGGCAGTGCCTGGCCCATAGTTGAGTGCTGGGTGTCAGTGAGCATTGTTGTTATCCTGTCAGAGGGTTCTATAGAGCTACCTGCCAAGGGCTGACATTCCTGTTTGCTTCCAGCCTTCCTCTTTGCTTCGGGATAAACAGTTGTGTTGGCAAATCTGCTTGGCTATACATCTTCTCTGCAGGTGGAATCGCCCAGGCATGTGGGTGCCAGTGCACTTAGGGAGAAGGACAGGGTTGCTCACTCAGAGGAGTCCCACAGGGAGAGAAGTGGGCACACCCCAGTTCTGGAAAAGGTGGCCTGAGCGAGAAAAAAAAAAGTCTGTGAACTGCTCCTCAGACAAGAAGGAGCAGTTCATAGACACAGGAGCAGTCAGCAAGCAGAGTGATCGGCCCATCACGGGCATATGGACCACCTTGGCAGATGGATAAAAACTGAAGAAGGAGAGCACTTTTGGGGAGAGGCAATGCGTAGGCACACACGGTGGTGTTTAGGGGGAACAGCCCAGCTGCCATGGCTCAGTGATTGACTGTCAACCAGGAGGAGGTCACAGTCTGATCCTCAGCTCAGGCACATGCCCGGGTTATGGGCCTGATCCCCAGGGTGGGGCATGCAGGAGGAGGCCGAGCAATGAGTCTCTTTCATCATTGATGTTTCTCTCTCTCTCTCCCTCTCCCTCTCCCTTCCTCTCTGAAATCAATAAAAATATACTTCAAAAGAAAATAATAAAAGGGGCAACAATGAGCAGTCAGAATAACAGGGTGGCTGTATGTAGGATACTCTTTTGTGTTGAGAACTGAGGCATGACAAAGTTACAAATTCCACCCCAACAAAGCTGGCATCTTCTCACTGCTTCTCCTCTAGACAATAGGGTTCCCACCTGACAAACACCCATATTTCTCTAGGAGAGACAACCATCTCTCTGGGCGGGTCTTCTGCCACTGGGAGATTGGCCAGTAAGCAGAGGATCTGCTTAAAGAAACATTTAGGCTGGGCCAAGAGCCAGCAGGCCAGGCACAGTAGCCGAACATCTGAGGCCAGCAGGGGCTTGGCTAAGGGAAGGGCACCGACAAGTCCTGGCAGATGGCAGCAGGGACACTGTGGCCTCCACCTCAGGGTGGATTGTCCCCTTCATTGAAGGACCTGTTCCCCCAGCTGCTATGAGCACTATCAGTGGACAGCTTTCGGTGCCAGCGCCTTCAAAGAACCAAGGTCATGCCCTCCTGGGTGGCCCGATCCAATGACGTCTATGAAGGAGTGTAAGGCCCGACTGTCCTGGGCCAGCTTGGAACAACTCCAGCTCCAGCTCTAGAGCTCCTGGGGAGCTGATGGCAGAGATGTGGGGTCTGCATGGCAGTCTCCCTTCCCCCCTACACACTCCGGCTTTCTTCTGGCTGAGAGCCTGTGTTCAGGAAAATCCAGCCTGTGACTAGAGACTGCTATTTTCCACCATCTGAGATGGATATTGAGGAGTGGGATTCACAAATTCAAATGATCTTTAAAGTTCGAAAATTTGGCCCTGGCCGGGTAGTTTAGTTGGTTAGAGCATTGTCCCATCTAACAAAATGTTTTCAGGTTCAATTCCCAGTCAGGATACATACTAGGTTTCAGGTTTGATCCCATTTCTGGTAGAGGCACGTGTAAGAGGCAACTGATGGATGTTTCTCTGTCATATTGATGTTTCTCTGTCTCTCTTGCCCTCCCTTCCTCTCTTAACACATATCCTCTGGTGAGGATTAAACATAAAAAGAAGTTTGACCCCGCTGGTGTGGCTCAGTGGTTGAGCATCAATTGAGGAACCAGGACATCATTGATGCGATTCCCAGTCAGGGCACATGCCCAGGTTGCAGGATCGACCCCTGGTTGGGGGCTGTGCAGGAAACAGCTGATCGATAATTCTCTCTCATCATTGATGTTTCTATCTCTTTCCCTCTCCCTTCCACTCTGAAATCAATGAAAAAAAATTTAAGTTGGAAGATTATTTTTTAAAAGAATCTTTTTTTGTAAGTGCTTTTACTTGTTTTGTAAGGACAATATTCTTGTTTAGTCTATGGCCACTAGCTAATTGGTTAATCACCACATGACTGCAGTCAAGTTTATAGGTTTGGCTGGTTGAGGCACAGGTTCTATCCCTGAAGCTGTCTCCTAACGAAAGTGATCATAGATAAGGACAGCCTCCAGGGAATGTGATAAAGTGTAAAGGTAAACTTAAGTACCTATTTAAATATTTAAATGCAAAACTGAACCCTCTCTGTCTGGGCTAAGAAAAGCCCTATTTCTTAGGCCTCCTGGATCTTGAGCTTTGAATCCCCTAAGGGAGCGGAGCACGCCCTCTGCTGGAGAGAAGGCATCACTAGCCTGCACCAAGGAGGGCCCCAGACTATTTGAGGTTAATCTCTCGAGGGAAGTGAGTTCAATAAAAACTGTTTCTTTACTCACACTTCCAACACTAAATGTGTGAGTTTTCCACACCAAACAATTCTTCAATTCTCTGTGGGTGTCCTGCAATCCAATTCTGACACTAACCACCTCGAGTCAGTACAGACCCCACAGGTGGTCCCACAAGACTGCATCACTAAAGATGCCATCGCTAAAGGTGGGTCCCCAGGTTACCCACACTTCTGACTTGGCTGCAAAATCAGGGATTCCCATGACTTACTCCTCAGGTTCGATAATTTGCTATAACAGCTCACAGAATTTAGGGAAACACATTACTCACTATTGACAGTTTATTATAAAGAATTTTATAAAAGATATAAATGAGCAGCGAGATGAGAAAGTACATAGGGCAAGATCCAGAAGGGTCCAGAGCATAAAAGTTTCTGTCTCCATGGAGTGAGGGGAGGGCGGAGGCACAGCTTCCTGGTATATGGATCCATTCAACCACCCAGAAGCAACCTGAACCTGTGGTTTAGGGTGGTTGTGGAAGTTTCATTATGCAGGCATGATTGATTAAAGCAAAGCACTGGCCACCAGTGATTAACTCTATCTCCTGCCTCCTCTCCCCAGAGGTGTGTATGTGTGTTTATGTGTGTGGGGAGGCTTGGGGGGGACTAAAAGTTTCAACTCTCTAATCTCAAGGTTGGTTCCTCTGGTGAGCAGCCCCCATCTTCCAAGATCATTCCTGCCATTCAGGAAATTACAAGGGTTTTAGAAACTGTGCCAGGAACCAAGGGGGCAGAAAACAATATGTATTTGTTACATCACCGGGGTTCGGAATAAACCTGAGATGCCACCAGTTGAGCTGATTGACTCAGGTTGAAAATGTGTTCAGAGCCAAAACCGGTTTGGCTCAGTGGATAGAGCGTCGGCCTGCGGACTGAAAGGTCCCAGGTTTGATTCCGGTCAAGGGTATGTACCTTGGTTGCGGGCACATCCCCAGTAGGGGGTGTGCAAGAGGCAGCTGATCGATGTTTCTCTCTCATCGATGTTTCTGACTTTCTATCCCTCTCCCTTCCTGTCTGTAAAAAATCAATAAAATATATTTTTAAAAAGAAAAGAAAATGTGTTCAGAATCTCTGAGGGACAAAGCCAGAAGGGCAGAAGGACACAGACTGTCCAACTGGACTTGCTGCCAGAACCCAACATCATGGCATAGTAAGCATAACAGTGCTCCAGACTCAGGCCACAGTAGGCTCAGGGTCCTCCAGGAAGGGCCTAGTCATGGCAGAGTCTTTAAAGGGCAGAGCTTGGCTGAGGGGTCTCTGGACAGGCAGTATCCATTGAACCTCCACTGGCCCATGCTGTGGAGTCCTCCTCAAGTGGACACTGTGGTTCTAGATGAGGGCCTTACTGTCTCCAAACTTCAGTTTCTTCATCTATAAAATAGGTCTCCCATTCCCCTCACATGGATGCTGTGATCAATAATGCATATTAAAAAGAAACAGACAACATTTAACAGTTGGCATATGACAAGTGACAGGTGTGCTTTTATTTTTTTTCTTTCTTGGGGTGTTCTGCATTGTAGAAATCTCTTAACAGGAACTGACAGAAGCACAACATGAAGTAACTTACTTAGGCACTAATAGATGATGGGCTGGGCAGAGAAGGGCTAGGAAGAACCTGGCTTTGCAGATGACTGATGTCAGGGACTCCAAGCTGTAAGGACTGTCTCCATTGTTTGTGCCCACTGCCTACCATGGCAACTCGGCCTCTTCAGAAATAGCAAAGAAATATAATGGAGTCACCATAGTCAAGTTGCTCAGTTACTAAAATCAGGTAGGTTGAAGCCCGAGGAAATGATTCTATTCTTGCTTTAACTAGCCCCGGAACTTGAGTTTTTCAACTTTCCAGTCCTGCGCCAACACCTCGATATACATCAGACCTCCAGATAACCCTCCGATTACCCCTGAAGGACTGAGGAAGAATGTTCAGGTATACAGACCACCTGACATCCAGGATGCAGATAATTGGTCATCTAAAGAATTGTCATCTCCAACCAATGCAGAGGAGAAGAACACAGGACTAATTCTTCTCAAGAATGTGCTTCTTCCTGTAAGAGCCTCAGCTTTTCTTTCTTCTTTGAAACACTGGGTATTGTCTAGTTGTTTCTGGTATGCAAACCCTAAGACGTTTGACTAAACCTTTATCATTTATTTCTGGCTGAAGCCTCCAGAGCCTTTTTGGGTTTGTTCAGCATTCTCCTCCAGCTTTCTGCTCCTGCAGGGAACATGGCTCCTGGAGGCTCCAGGCCCACACCCTCACATTTCCAGGACTAAGAGGAAAAACCTGTTTCCCTGCTCCATTCTGATGAATGCCAAGTGTAAGGATCTGGCTGGCCCGGTCTGGGTCGCTTTCCTTTAACCATGTGCTTTAGAAAGATCTGAGGCATTCTTAGGTGTACCCCCACAACTCTGTGGATTAAAAAAATCCTCTGCATCTCTGAAATTTAAATATTAACAAATGAGGAAATAGGATTCACCTAAAGCACCTGGTTTCATTTCTGACCACCTGTATTTTATTAGTACTTGTTAAAATGGAGTGTTTGATGAAGAAAATCACCTCCCACAGATGGCCTTCACCACAGTGAACTTGAACAAGACAGGCAGGGTCTTCTCAGCAAGAGGAAGTGGTCATTATTACCCAGGTCAAAGTTGGGTAAGTTGAGGTAAGGCTGGGCACAACGGGAAATTTCTGCTGGCCCTGCATGAAATTCTAGACCTTTTCTCCCAGCTTGGGCTTTTGGATTCAGCAATGGTGAGAAACAGAGCTGGGCAGGAGGAGGAATAGCCTAATCACAAGGCCCACTCCAGAAACTTGGCGGTGGTCAGGCAGGCCCTCCCCTCCAGTCCCAGGACCACAGCTGGCTCCCAATACTGTTAGGGGCAGAAATAGAATATTGGGGACCAGCTTTGATTATATAACAAATATTAACCATGCTCTGTAAACCATGTAGGTTCTGTTCTGATTAGAGAAAGCACATTCTAAACTCACTGGGTCTTGTACGCCCTGGGACCTAGGAGCTAACATGGGAATGCAGTCCATCCTCCTGTCCCGAGAACCACCCATCATTATGGAAAGATTTACAAACTTGAGGCTGAAACAATCTAATACAGGAGGCACATACTCTTTACAACCTCCAGCCCCTATTGCCTGTAATCTGGTCCCAGGGTGCCCAGAGACACCCGCCCTCCTGCAATGTCCCCCCACCCTCCCCGCATGACTTTTAACCTGTAATAATTATCTTTCCCATACCTGAAATTCCTACTTCCCCTCGTAATCTTTGCCCTTCTACCCAATTTAGTAAGCAGCTGGTTTATGGTGGGGTGCAGAGCAGATTTTTGTGGATGACCTGCTCTCTCCCATACTGCCGGCATTATTGGAATAAACGTTCATCTGTGATTCAACCCTGTCTCTGTTTAATTGGCTCAAGTAGTGGCAGGGAGACCCAACCCCTTGGTGCTCTGTTTATAAGACCACAGCCCTGGGATGCGAATGTCACTGCAGACCCCAGGGGAAGGCACAGGAGTGAAGGACTCCAGGGATGGGGCAGAGTGGCATGAGCAGAGCCCAACGTTCCCACCTCCAAGAGAGGTGTCCAAGAGGCAGATTTCCGAGGCGACTGATGGGGGACGAAAACGCCCCATACTGTCTCTGCTCCTTGCTACTGGAGCAGAGGTCCAGGTTGGGGCCTGGCTAGAAACTAGACTGGGACAGAAAGCAGGGTGAGTGCGAACAAAGGCCTCTCTGGGAGAGAAATCCCGGCTGGTTGCAGGCTGCACTGGGACCACCTCGGGCCCTTGCCCACCGGCCCGAGCCCAGGTGGCGCCGCTTCCTCCGTGGGGTTTCCTTCCTTCGCAGGTGGAGCCCGCTGGGAACCCGGTGGCAGCTCTAGCGCGGGACAAGGGCGCGGGGCGGCGAGAAGGGCGCGGCAGGCCCAAGGCTCGGGCATCACCGCCCCGCCCCGCCGTCTCCGAACCCCCAACCTCAGCCCGCGGGCGGAGAGAGCGGGTGGGAGAGTCCGTGGCGGTTGCTACGCAACGGCCCGGTGACGTCAGGCAATTGAGTTTGGTTCCCAAGGTAACTGGCCGGCAGCTGGGCCGGGAACTATTTGTGTCTGTCCCAGAGGGGCTACGGGGCCTCCGGGGCCTCCGGGGTCTGGCGCAGCTGAGGAAATGCGCTCCTGGCCCGCGGGCAGGCCGAGGACTGAACACAGAGGCCCTTTCAGCTCCCTGAGGCCGGCGCCCGGGGCGGGCAGGGCGGGTGTGAGCGAGCCCCTCCTCCGCTCGCTGCCGCCACGGTTTTCTCCCGGATCCCGGGGAGGCTCCTGGAGGGCCAGGCTTTGTGCTTATAGGCGCTCTCCTGGGTAAACAAACCCCTTGAAAAGGGGGCTTCTGCTTGTAGCAACCCGCCCCAAACCCGCACTGGCACACAGTAGGTACTCAGCCCGGCCTTCCAGGGGACTGGCTCCCCTTTCAGAATTGCCATATGACTCCAGCGCTGAGAACCCCTTGTCAGATTCTGATCTTTAGCACCTCCATACCTGTCCTTCGTGCCCTGGTCAGCAGATCAGCTCCATAATTTGGGGAGCACATGAAAGACTCCGTGTTCGAAAATGACCCAGGGGGTAAAAATGACAGAGGGACAATGTAGGAAACAGGCACAGCCCTGCCCACTGAGGGTGAATTGCAGGAGTAACAGTGACAAGTACTTGGGTAAACGGAGGCAAGTGGCATCAGTCACAGAAAAAGAGGATAAAGCTCAAACCCAGAGTGGAAGAAGGTGAGGGACAAGACACAACAGGATTAGAAAGACAATCAAGTATGAAAAGGCAAAGCAATGACCTAAATTTGGGCCTGAGAGCTGGCCCAGCCCCTCCTGGGCGTCCCTCAGGACTCAGGGTACTGAAACTGGGTCCTCCCACCTAATGGCACCTGTAGCAGCAATCAACATCCAAGCCTCCCACAATCTGTTTCTGAGGAGCTGCCACCACTTCCCCCAGCCCATGGGCCGGCATGCTGGACTCAAGAGACACAGAGATCTGGGCCCAGCCTCAGAGAACCAGCCCAGTATTGGCATCCAGACCAGCTAGGTGCCTGCCCAGGAGCCAGGGCATGCCCTGCCTATCCTGCCTCAAGGAGGCAGCTGACCCAATCCTGTAAACCCTAGAATCTCTTATCAACAGTCTGACAGCTGATCATGGGCTGAGGGCGGGAGACATGTGGCCTCTTTTTAGAGGCCTAGAGCTGGCTTTCCCCTGGCAGTGCAGCTCCTGAGCCTGACACATAGTTGGAAAAAACCTCCATCCCTCTGAGTGAAGCAGACTCTGTGATCCCAGCTTCACATGCAGAACTGTTCAAGGATGCACCAAGGTTCCCCAGTCTCTCCTAGACGATCCTGGGGAACTAGCCCTGGGCCAGGAAACAGAGCTGGTGAGCAGAACCAGCTATCTAATTTGTCAGACCCAATGCAAAGTGGAAAATATAAGGTCCCTTGCTCAAAATGTATTAAAAATATCAAGAAAATGACAGCAAAGCATTAAGCCAATCATGGGCTCTCTGTCACCCTACTGCTGCAGCCACTGCCATCAAGACCAAAATCACAGAACCCTTCCAAAAATGCTCAATTCTGCAAATGTTGGATATTTGGTTCTCTATTCAGCACAAGAACAGTTGGTCTTGAATAAAATATATGAAGGCTGTCTACATAAGAGGAGGAAAATCAGCAGCTGATTGATGAGAATTTGACACTGACCAACACTGAAACATACAAGAACAAAGTCAAGCCCTGACCAGTGTGGCTCGTGCCCTCAAACTGAAGGGTTGTGATTCAATTCCTGGTCTAACATACCTGTTTGCAGGTTCAATCCCTGACTGGGGCTGAGTGAATTCAGGATGTATGCCTCTCACATCATGTCTCTCTCTCTCTTCCCTTCTCTCTCCCTCCCTCTCTTTCCACCTCTCTTTAAGAATCAATGGAAAAAATACCTTGGGAAATACACACACACACACAGACACACACACACACACACACACACACACACACACACACTAGGGCCCAGTGCACGAATTTGTGCACCTTGAAAGGAACTGTGGGATTCTAGGCTGCAGTGGGCACAGGGACAGTCCCCTGTCTGCTGGCAGCCCTGCTCCTATTGTCGCTGCTCCCACGTGCTGCTGGCACTGGCCCCACATGCACCCGCTGATGGAACAGAGTGATAGGGGCCAGTGCCAGCAGCAGGTGAGAGAGGGGCCGATGCTGGCAGCAGGTGTGAGCATCGGGAGGGACCGTGGAGCATGAGAGCAAAAAATTTTCAGTAACCATCAGAGGCTCACCCTGATGACAGCGACCAGCACCCTGTCTTGGTCTGGCGCCCCTGCTCACCTGCTCCACCATCCTACCATGGCCTCTGCCCACCATGTTCCATGCTCTGTTGCCTGCTGCCGACACCCACCAGGTTTTGTGGATGTCCCCCAGTGGTCAGTGCACATCATAGCCACCAGTTGTTTGGTTGTACCACCGTTTAGTCTATTTGCATATTAGGGTTTTATATATATAGACTAGGGGCCCGGTGCATAAAATTCGTGCACTGGGAAGGGATCCCTCAGCCCAGCCCACCCCCTCTCACAGACTGGGTGCCCTCAGGAAATGTCCTAAGCTGCAGTCTGGCCTCCCTTTGCGGGAGGTGCCCGGGCTGATCAAGGGAACGTGCCAGCCCCATCACCCTTTTGCTGCAGCCACTGCCAGTCACCGCAGCTGCCAAGGTATTTTCATCAACACGGACTCCAGTCCCTTCACCATGAAAAAATGACAAGTTTCTTTAGGCATTTTCAACATGTGTCTTTCATAGGATAAAACATTTTTAAAATACATGTTATTGATTTTTTACAGAGAGGAAGGGAGAGGGGTAGAGAGTTAAAATATCGGTGAGAGAAATATCGATCATTTGCCTCCTGCACACACACCCCTCCCCCAGGGATCTGCCCACAACCAAGTAACATGCCCTTGACTGGAATCAAACCTGGGACCCTTCAGTCCCCAGACCGACGCTCTATCCACTGAGCCCAACCAGTTTGGCAGGATATGGCATTTATTTTTTTTTATGCTCATCTGAGGATATGTTTCCATTGATTTTTCCCCTTCCCTCTGATCCCAGGCTCAGCTCCTGCCCAAGACTTTAGGCTTGGGCAGAGGGGCCCCCCAACCCTCTGATCGCACGCTTGGCTGGAGGCTTTAGGCTTGGACAGGTCCCCTCCCTCTACTCCTCTGATGGCAGGTTGGGCCAGAGGCTTTAGGCTTGTGCAGGAGGCCCTACTCCTCTGATCGCTGGCTCAGTCCCTGCCCAAGCCTAAAGCCTCTGCCCAAAGCCTAAAGCCTCTGCTTTAGGTTTGAGCAGGGCCCTCCCCCCAGCCCTTCCAATCGCAGGCTCAGCCAGAGGCTTTAGGCTTGAGCAGGGACCACCCCCTCTCTAATCCCCAGCTCAGCCAGAGGCTTTAGGCTTGGGCAGGGGACCCCTTGCCCCTCCAATGGCTGGCTTGAAGTGACCTGGGTGCCAAGGATGTTCCCAGGACTGAGGTATGTATGCAAATCAATTGACATCTTTAGTTGGGTTAATTTGCATACTCACTCTGATTGGCTGCGGGTGTAGTGGAGGTATGGTCAATTTACATGTTTGTCTATTAATAGATAACTAGAGGCCAGTTGCATGAAGATTCATGCAATAGGCTCTCCTTCCTCTGGCTGCCAGGACCAGTTTTCCTCTGGAACCTGGGATCCAGGCCTTCCCTCTGGCTGTTGCCTTCTGTTTTTGCTTTGGCCACTGGAGGTTTCACTCCAGCCGGAGCCTTCAGTCTTCTCTGCTCTGGCCGGAGTGCCACGCCACCGCCGATTCGTCTCTGCCCCTGGGGGCGGGCAGTCACTGCCACTGCAACTTCCACTCAGCCCCTGGGGTTGGGTGCTCGTGCTGCTTGGCCCCGCACCCCACTCCCGATTGGCTGATAGCATAGCGAAGGTACGGTCAAATTTGCATGTTTCTCTTTTATTATATAGGATTTTAAAATATATTTTTATTGATTTCAGAGAGGAAGGGAAAGGGAGAGATAGAAACATCAATGATGAGAGAGAATCATTGATCACCTGCCTCCTGTGCAGGGGGCCCTCAACCGGGCATATACCTTTGACTGGAATCGAACCTGGGACCCTTCAATCCAAAGGCTGTTGTCTAGACACTGAGCCAAACCACCTAGAGCTATTTTTTTAAAAATACACCAGCCCGGGCTGGCCAGAGGTCTCTGGGTCGGGGCACATTCCTGTTTCAGGCTTCATCCCAGTAGGGAGCATGCAGAAGGCAGCCACTCAGTGTTTCTATCTCTTCCTCTCCCTTCCTCTCTCTGAAATAAATGAAAACATTTTTTTTTTTAAAGCAACCAACAACCATGGCTGGTTTGGCTCAGTGGATAACACATCAGTAGGCAGACTGAAGGGTCTCAGGTTTGAGCCCAGCCATGGAGACTGAGAGGGGAAGGGAGAGGAAGAAGGAGATAGAAACATTGAAGGTTGAGGGCTCAAACCCAGTAGGGGGCATGCAGGAGGCAGCCAATCAGTGATTTTTTTCCTTCTCTTTCTTCAATGATTCTTGTCTTATTGATGTTTCTATCCCTCTCTCCCTCTCCTTTCCTCTCTGAAGTCAATAAAAAAATATATATTAAAAAAGGAACCAACAATATAATGCCATAACATTGAACTTCGAATTTTTTTATAAAAAACCACTGATACAACAGAGAATATCTGACCTGGACTGGGGGCAGCTACTTTAGACCATTCTTCCTTTAGGTCAATGAAGGTCTTTCTGGGAAGCAATTAGAGGCTGAATAAGAGACCAGGTGCTCACCAGTTTGAAGGACAAGCATTAACCAGGCAAATTCAAAGGATCTCAGAAGAAGTGGGGTATTGAGTTCAAGGGAACAAAAGGTGAGTCTAGAATGAAGCTGAGTGACAGGAGATGAGGTCAGAAGCAAGGCAGATGAATCAGGGCCTGAAGAATCCAGGAGATTTCGCCTTGTACTCTGAGATGGGAGCCATTGGACAGCTGTTAGGGCAGCTATGAAATCTCCACTTGTTTAGAGCACCACTCTGGCTACTGGGCAAAGAATGGATTCACCACCTACTTTCTGGCATATGTTTGCCCCTTGGCCTGATTTTGTTTTAACCTGTGTTTGGGCAATAATCCTGCTGCTTGAGGTTGGAAGCCATCCTGCAGACTGTTTTGATCCTTGCACTGAGTAAGTCCTCAATAAATGTTTACAGGTCAATTATCTGACAATTCTGTTTCTGCAAATATTCTTTGGGAGTCTTGCTTCTCAGACCAGCATCACCACCACCTAGGAGCTTATAGGAAATGTAGAATCCCAGGCCCCGCTCAGACCTAACTCAATCAGAACCTGAAATTTAACAAGACCCCCAGAAATTCAGATGAATGGTAAAGTTGGAGCAGTTCTAGAGAGCAGAATAAATGGAGGGCCAGACAAGCAGGAGTGGCAGGCAGGATGTGAGCCCAAACGCACAGTGGACTTACTTGGGGAGTCTCCCTTAAAAGTAGCAATCACCCTGAGTCACTGAGTTTGAGAGGACACAGGTCAGGTAATAAAACTCTTATTGGGTGTTTTTTATGGTTTCTCAATCTTTTACATGCATTAGCTAATTTAGTCTTCACCACAGCCCTAAAAAGCGGTACTATTACAGTCACCGAGCCCAAATTGCAGATGGAGAAACCGAGGCCCAAGGTTGGGGTTATTACAGAATATTCCAGCTACACAAGCATTTGTCCCCCTCCCCCTTCCTGGTGTTTGTGGCAGGGTCTGTTCGGATTGGTCGCTGCCAGTCCTCTGGTTTATTGGATGTTTTGAACATTGACCTGGTTATGAAGCTGGATGGAGAAAGCAAGATCCTAACTGCTGGAGCCATGCTGTAAACTGCGATCTCTATCCACCTAGCGCCATCACCACCCAGAAACAGTACACCTCAGGGACAAGTAATGTGTCAACATGCTGGTAAGCTATAAAGCACAGTATAAATGCCAAATGCGTGGATTCCTCTGGGGGCAGAATTGAGAGAAGTGGCTGCTGTGGGGGAGCAGCGTGCTCTCTCCTTGTTCAAGGGGGTAACTGAGTGAGAAGGAAATGTAGCCCTGAGGGGACCCCAGGACCAGTCCCTGGAGGCCCGACTTGTGAGGTTAGTCCATGCCTGTCTTCCCCAACTGACCCGGCCCTCCTGATACCCACCACAAGGGGGCGCTGCACCCCAGCCTTCATCCTACTGGACACCCCCTGCTCACAGGAAACGACTTGGAAGGAGCCCTAGTGACCAGGGACTTTGGGAAGAGAAGGCGGGATAGAAGGGGGGACTTACATCCCCAAAATACCCCTGTGGAGGAGGAGCTCTTGTATCCATTTCAGAGATGAGGAAATTGAGGCCCAAAGATTCCCCCAAACCAGGAAGCTCAGAGAGGCAGGGCTAGGTCATGTGATTACAACCTCAGTTCCCCAAGGGACCACAAGCTCATGTCAGCTCATTTGACCCTGTCATCTCACTGGTGTCCCTGCTATGTTGATTCTGTATTCTAAATGGTGGTCAGAACCTCAACCACAACCGTATTTTCACAACTCCCAACAGCCAGGCCCCATAAAAGTGGTGCCTTCTTGACCTTGAACCTTTTTGTCATTGGTTCCTGCTTCATTGTCTTCTGGCTTTCAGGAACCCCTACCTGCCACCCAAACTCAGAGAGCCTGGGGTCTCCTCTGCCCCCAGAGTCTGTCCTATTTTACATCCCTTCTCCACCCCAGGGGCCCCACGGGTTCAGGCTTTGCCTCTCCTGACACCCAACAGCAGGCAGCAGCACAAATAAACAAAAGGACATCTGAACCAGGAAGAGCCTGTGGCTGAGTTCAAACCAGGCACCGGAGGGTTTTTTCTCATCTCCCACCAACTCCTTTTATGGTCTCTGGGTCCGGTTCTTTCCTCCTAACTCAGAACTGGAAAGGCCTCAGGAGCACTGGGTCCACTGCGCCAGAACTCTCCTTTTCTACAGAATGAAACACCGAGCTGCTCTCGCATCTCCAGGGCTCACAAGACTGGGACAGGGCGGGCCCCGGGCACGTCGGCCTTAGGAGGCCCAATCCCCACACCTCTAAAATGGGGTGCGGGGGAAGGACCCTAATTGTGACTTTTCTAAGGCCCCGCCGCAGCTTCCGAGGTTCCGAGGAAGGCCCTAGCGAGTAACTATTTCGGCCCCACTCAGTGGGAGCCTTCCCTTCTCTCTGGCCTGGGAGTTGCGGGAAGCTCGCGTGTTTTGGGGGCACCTGCGTGTGAGCGACCATGTGTGTGCAGCAGAGTGCGCCTCCGCACACACTTCGGCGCCATTGCTTGGGTCTGTGCGCGCCCCCTACTGGCCGGCCACCACCGGCTGTCGCAACAACCAAGTGGCCGTGTGCTGCGCTGCATGTGCCCCGACTATCCCGTGTGTGGCCACCCTCCCCTGAGGGGCCGGAGCACACGGTGTGCGCGGCGGACAGGTTGGCCCACAGCATGCGGAGCATGGGGCCTGCGGCTCTCTGTCCCCTCCCAGCCCTCCCCGCCGGCATGTTCTGTTTCCCCAGCCCCCCGCTCCGCCCCCGTGGAGCGCTCTAGGGCAGGGGCCCGGGCCGACAGCGGCCCCTCCCGGGCTGTTGGAGAGCGCGGCCCGGCTGCTGGGCGCCCGGCGCCCCGCCCCTGAGGCCCCCGCCCGGCGCCTGGTGGGTTTTTCCATGACTGCATCCGGCCGCGGGCTGCCTTTGTGCCCTCGGTCCCCGGCAGCGGCCCGCCTCTCCCCCGCGCTGGGGTTTTTCCAGGGCTCCACTGGAGCATGGCGGGGCCGCCTCCCTCACTTCCCGACTCAGACCCTGGCCTCGGGCGCCCGGGCTCGGGCGGCGACCCCGAGATCACCTGCGGGGAGCTGTGCCCTCTCCGGATGCGCCGCCCGCTCCGTCCCTCCTGGCCTCTAAGCCCCAAGTGTGTGTGCAAAGTTGGCCGAATCCCGGCCCGCACGCCTCCGCGCTTCGTGAGGCGCTCTGGCCGCCCCGAGCCCCTCCCGACTGCCAGTTGGGGGACCGGGGTGAGGCGGGTGCGGAGCCGGGCCGCCTCTGTCTCCAGGTTGTGGAAGGGCCTCACGTTTTCCCCCAAGGGATTGGGGGTGCAGTCCTGGCGGTAGGAGGTTTGGTGGTCCCCACCATGGAAGGGAACGCTGGAGCGCGCGCGCACGGCCCGGCACAGCGGGGAGGTCCCCGCCCCACCGCGCACTCGCCGCTCCCGGGGGCAACCGCGCCCGCCCCCACGGGGAAATGGCACCCTCGAGGGCAGTAAGCCCCAGAGCACTGAGAACCCGCTCCAGCCGTCAGAAAGAAGGGGGAGATAGGCAGGCAGAAAAGGGGCGACGGGGAGATGCAAGGGCGCTGGAATGTTCCAGGAAGTGAGGGCAGGAGTGGGGACTGTGTGACCGCGGCAAGCTGGAGGCTTCGCTGTGGCTGAGACACCCACAGCGGCGAGAGGTGCGTTCAGTCTGTGGGTGTCTCAGCCACAGCGAAGCCTCCCAGCTATTACCCAGCCACGTTGGCGGGAAAGTGTAAGAAACGCTGTGTTCGCTTCTGAGTGAGCTTGCTAAGCCCTACCAGAGAAGCCAGGCGGCGGGGCGGCCTTCAGCTGAGGTACAGGGGTAAGAGGACGAATGTGCAGAGATTGAGGATGTCTGGTTCTCTGGGGTTCTGGAATCTCTTCAGAGGAGATAGAAGGTGCGTGTGGGAGGAAAATGCAGAGTAAAGGACACCCAGATCCAGGGAGTCCCAGCGCTGTCTCCCTGCCAGCACCTCCCCCCCTCCCTTTCCCAAGCAGTAATGGGGGAGCCTGACTTCTCTGAAAGGGCTCCTCCTCCATTTGCATCTTTGTCAGCTCCATCTGCTTCCTCCCTGTGTCAAGGCCCCCTCCCTCTCAAGCCAGGGGAGCGTGAGGAAGCCTTGGTTCCGCACAGCTGGGCTTCTTGCTCACAGGCTAACTCCGATGCCCTTTGCCCTTGCGAAGTTGGTGGGAAGTTGCAAAAGCTGAAACAGCCTGTGGCTGGGCACCAGCCCCTGGAATAGAGGAACGTGCACTGAGGTGAGGCTAGTTTAAGCGAAATGCAATTCAGTTTCCCAGATGATGGCATTCTGGCTTATTTTTTGTCCTCGTACCCTGCACAGGGATGCAAGTCATGTTTAAGATCTTAGCTCGAGATCTTAGACAGTACACGAGGTTCAAATGGTAAACCATACCGTTTCTGCTTGTCCCCCCTGGTCAGGGACAGCAGTGGGGACAGTAGTTAGAATCTGCTGGCACTAGCATCCTGCTTGCTGTTCCTTGGTCCAAGGTTGTCTTGTCCACCACTTACCCTTCATTCTCCCTGTTCTTGCTAAGAATATTAAACCCGGGCCTTAACTGTTATCCTCAGATTTCTCACCTATAAAATGGAGATACTATTGGTGCCTACTCCCAGAATGGTTATATGAGTTAAATTAATTTATCTAAATTTACCATACGTAAAGAGCCTACACATAGCAAGTAGTAAAGCATTTGCAATCATTATGGGAAGTTAGGTAATTTGCCCAAAGTCACCTAGCGGAGTTCGATGTCAGCCAGGGCACCCGGCTCGGTAGCCCATGCTCTCCGATCTTGTGCCAGTGCACTAGCACAACTGGGAAATGATATTCATGTAAATAGCTCATCTGTAAAATGGGGGGAACAGTAGCTAGGGGCTAGGAGACATTTTTCTAGGAAAGAGCCCATTCATAATGGTGATGTCTGAACTTGTTCTCACTTTGTGGCTATTATAATTGTTTTATGGGTTTGTTTTTTTAAAAATATATTTTATTGGTTTTTCACAGAGAGGAAGGGAGAGGGATGGGAAGTCAGAAACATCGATGAGAGAGAAACATTGATCAGCTGCCTCTTGCAAACCCCCCACTGGGGATGTGCCCGCAGCCAAGGTACATGCATGCCCTTGACCAGAATCGAACCTGGGACCCTTCAGTCGGCAGGCCAACACTCTATCCACTGAGCCAAACCGGTTTCGGCAAGCGGCGAATTTTTTTAAATTTTTGATTTCAGAGAGGAACGGAGAGGGAGCGATAGAAACATCAGTGAGAGAGACTTGTTGATCAGCTGCCTCCAGCACCCCCAACCCCAACTAGGGACTGAGCCCACAACCCAGGTGCCCTTGACCAAAACTGAACCAGGGACTCTTCAGTCTGTAGGCCGACACTATCCACTGAGCCAAACTGGCTAGGGCTCAGTGGCAACTTTTGTTGTTATTATTGTTTTATAGCAACACAGAACTAATGTAAGATCTAGTAAGTGAAAAGTCCTACATAGGACTGTTAAGGGCTACAAAAAATTATAAGAAGCCCAGTACTTTAGGAGCTTCCCAGCGGTCAAGGTGAGAAAGGAAACAGCATGGTTTTACTATTTGACGAAAAAGGAAAACAATCTTCAAAAAAGGCAACTTGGCTCCAGTTCTAAGAAGAATTTGTCATTTGGATAGTAGAATCTATGAACAGAGCCTAGCATCTGTACCCTGCAGTTCCAGATCCTTCTTCACCCTGCCTTCCTTCCTGCCTGACCTCCTGCCACATCATGCCCTCCTGTTTGCTGCCCTCCTGGACTGCTTTGTCGACTCCTACGTTTCAAGGACAAGCTTCTTGCACCTCTTCTGCAAAGCTTTCTTTAGTTTCCTAGCAAAGTTAACCACCTCCTCCTGATCTCCCAAATCTTTGTTATGTATTACTCATTTTTAAATTTTTATTGAGCACTAAGTTTTAGGCCTCCTGTTAGGTGCAAGAGATACTGTCACAAATACAGCACAGCGCTGTCCTTGAGGCCGACAGCCTGCGGGTGGCACCGTAGTCAGAGGCCTATCTTCTCCTCACAGGCCCACCCCCTGTCTGCATCCTTGGCACGCAGCACCACACACAGCAGCCACAGTCTCAATGTTGGTTAAGTGAATGATTATCTCATGATGGGATGCTGGCTTCCTGACAGGCTTTTGGGAATGAGTTTGCTGTAAAATATGTCCCAAGTAGCTGAATTTGTTGGATATTATGATTTATGTGATGTCATGGGAACTCACAATTGAACGTGTAAATTCAGCAGAAACTGACTTACTTTACCTGTAATTGATACAGGGTTTGGGGCAGGGGGAAGGGCAGGTGCTAACCATAATTGATCAATAGGTTCAACAGCATTTTCAGGGTGTTGCTGGTTTATCATAATCCAGTCACAGCAGTATGAAGGGAGATAGGGAACAGCCTGTGCCAGTGATAGGAAATTTATGTATCTAATTTATCTTAAAAAAAAATGAAGGACTCTAGCAGGAAATTAAAAGAAGAGGGCCACGTCGTGGCCCTATTAGTTCTGGTTGCTTGGAAGCAGCCCTAGTGTTATAGCAATATATAGAAATGTTTAAAAATGTCCAGAGAATGTTAAAAAGGTTTGAGTTAATTTTCTTGAAACGTAAAGTGTGATATTAAGGACACATTCCCCACTGCCCTGAAGCGTGTGTACCCCATAGATAAGGATTTGAACTTCAGTCATTGACTCAGAGTGACTTGCCAAGATAACCATTTGTGTGAGTACTCTCCCTAAATAACCACATGCAGCCCCTCGCCCTGTTTGAGATTAACATGTGTGCATTGATGCAATTCATTGATAGCCACCTGAGCTGCTGCGGGTACGAAACAGTCTTTAAAAATAGGTCCCGGCCAGCCAACAGTGCTCGCCTGTGGAGACAGCCACACAGGCACATCCTTTTGTCAGTCCAGCAGGCAACGCCGGCCCAAACTCCTCTCCCTGCCAGACGACAGAACAGCTAGCACCTCCTGATCAAGACGGGACAAAACTCTCGGGTGAGGAATGCCGGCCCCCTGCATGCCGGACCAGCCCAGCCCAGCCCAGCTGCCAGACCCCAGAGGACAGTACCACCGGGATCCCGTTTAAGCCTGTACCTGCAGCATCAGAAACTTTTGTGAGTAATAAAGTGCTGTGTGATTTGCAATTGCATATGTTTCATGTGGTGTAATCCCTCCGGCAGTTAACTGAGTTATTTTGCGTACACACTTAAAACTGAAATTAAAGTTTCTGGTCTTTTTGGTCCTAGACCTGCCCTTAGACCTGCTTGCATAGAGCAGCCTCTTCATTAGCAACAATTTGAATGTCCCAACACCTGTACAGTTAAAGTTTATCTCAAGGGACGCCTTAGATAAACACCCCAGATCCTGTCCTGGGATCTACTTGGGACACCTAGGTGTTTATAAAATGCAATGTTTGATGCCCTCATAACTAGTGGCAGCCCTACTTGACAAGTCTGTAAAGGGTGCTCCCCAAACTGTCAGGTGGAGCTTGGAAATGTCTGAGGGTCCTGGAGAGCGTAACTTGGCATTTGGCTGTTGCCAAGAGGAGCAGCAGACCACTCGATCCTTCCACTGCCCCCTCCCCTTCCTGGCCAGTGCTCCCGTGTTCAGTTTCCTGGAGAGTCTCTTTCCCAAGAATCCTGGCCTGTAGGGAGGAATGAGATGCTGCCTCGAGGTCCCCCAGAAGTAGGGTCCTGCCAGCCTATTCTGGGGACCTCCTCCAGATCCTGCGTCTCAGATGTATTTTCTTGGTTATAGCCCATCTCTGCACCTAGAGCCTCTATTATCTCTGCTCAGAAAAAATTCTAAGCCACTTCTAAATCTTCCAATGGGAACCCCTGTTCCATCCCCAGACACTGACCAGGGCCGCTAGGGGTCTTTTCTGCAGTACCGCGAGGTTCCTGGAATCCGCCCGGAGTCCCGCTTTGCTCCCTGGAACTTGTTTACTGTGGACTGCCGACTCTCCCCTGGGAGTTGTGGGAGCCTTTTCCCCAGTGCTGAGGAACCTGTCTCTACTTGTTTCCTCAGTGCTCCAGTTCACCCTCCTTCCCTCTTAGGCAGAGCTGAAGTCCCCTTTTAATGTAAGCTGCAGGGAAATGGTCTCAGGAATGGCCTGAAGAGCTGCCCCCAGCCCCATAATCTAAAATACCCTCCTATGACCCCAGCCCCTTGTATCAGGTCTCTGCCTCCCCGAATCCTCCCTAGAGATGCACTATTTTGGTGTCCTATCTTCATACCCATTTTTCTGTTTGATTCTTGGGGTTTGGTGACCCACATTTTGGCCTGAGGTCTTGGCTGAGGGCCTGGCATTACTTTGGCACTTCTTTCAGACCTGGCAAAAAGTTCTAGAAGGACTGCCTGCTGTTGTACTCCCTACTCCTCAGGGCCCTGCCTCTGCCCAGTCCCCAACTCCTGTCCCAGGATGTCACTCCACTGGGGCAACTGCTAAAACTCCTCTCCAGGCTCTGATTCCTTCCTCAACCAGGCAGTTTCTGGCCTATGGTGTGGGATTAATAGACACTTCGGGAAGTCTTTGTTCTTAAAAAAGAAAGTTCTCTTTTTTAAAAAAAATAGTTCTGAGCCCAGCCCAGTTGGTTGGGTGTTGTCCCATTCACCAAAACCCAGTTCCATTCCAGGTCAGGGCACATGCCAGGGTTGTGGGCTTTATTCCTTGTAGGGACAATGCAGGAGCCAGCCAATCGATGTTTCTCTCTCTCCCTCTCCCTTCTCTCTCAAAGCATCAATAAAAAGTCTTTTAAAAACTAGTGATGAACATGATTAAAAAATTCAAAAACAAAAATATTTTCTTCAGTACCCTTGCTTTCTAGTTTCATTCTGCAAAGGTAACTACTGTTTTTGGTTTCTTGTTTCCTCCAGATATTTTCCTTTTTTAATATGCTTTTTTTTTTCCTTTATTGATTTTAGAGAGAGAGAAGGGGAGAAGGATAGAGAGAAATATCACCAAGACAGAAACATCATCGGCTGCCTCCTGCAGGCCCCCCACTGGGGATGGGGCTCACAACCTGGGCATGTGCCCTGACCTGGAATTAAGCCAGTGACCTATTGGTCCCTGGGTGGACATTCAACTGCTGAGCCACACCAGCCAGGCTCCAGATATTTTCTAAACCCTTCCCCCACTCCCCACCCTCCAACAAAAACCCTGATTCATTTGCTAATTTTCCTGGTGTAAGTATTCCCATCATAACTGATTTCAAGCTATCAACTGATGTCAGGGAATGTGGAGCTGAGGAGGCATGTGCACAATTAGCTAGGGATGACAGCCAGCTCCAGCTCACCATGGTAAAATTATGTGCATGTCATTAAGCACACAGCCAGAATCACGAACAGAATCATAGGACACCTACACCTTGCTTCTGACATTAACCAACTTGTTGGTAAGATGAAGCCAAGTATAGCAACCACAGCAGAATGGATGTATCAACCCATCTGCTCCTCATGTAAGATTACCGATTGGAAGGATCTGTGCTTCAGTCACGGAGAAGTGTGTGGCAGAAAACTTGGAAGGGTCATCAGTTAAACAACAGGGTAAAGTGACTTTAAGATGCTAATTAGTGAGATGACATTTTTGAGAAATACAAACCTTGGTTTGAGTAAATCTTGAAGAAACAGTATCAATTTCTAATGCAATAATTAGGAGTTAAGAGAACCCTTAATTCAAGACAACATTTAAACTGTTCTGCCAGGGATGGAGGGGAGTGAATCTTCACCTAATTCTTTTCAAAACTTTGGTGATTAATCAAATTTCCCAGCCCGAGAGAATTCAGGAATCTACAAAACCTGGAGAAAGGGGTCTGGTGAGAGACTTCACTGTGCAGGCAGGTAGCCCAGAGCTTCCTCGGTCTCTTCAGGTGAGCAGTCTCTTTGAGCATACACACATGAGGACAATGTCATTTCAGTTGGTTTAGGGCCAGCAGGAGGAGAAATGGATCATTATGAAGGCCAGATAACTCCCTGTGTTGATAGTCAACCCATCTAGTTTAAAGGGGCTGGAAGGGGTGGGGCATAAAAACCTAGAATAAGGCCCTAGTGGGTTCGGCTCAGGGGATGGAGCATAGGCCTGTGCATTGAAGGGTCCCGTGTTTGATTCTGGTCAAGGGCACATGCCTGGATTGTGGGCTGGATCCCCAGTAGAAAACATGCAGGAGGTAGCTGATCAATGATTCTCATCATTGATGTTTTTATCTCTCTCTTCCTCTCTGAAATCAATAAAAATATATTTTAAAAAGTAAAATAAATGCCACCAGCTGATAAAGACACGAGGCTTGCCCTGGGAAGAAGGGTCACAGTCTTTGGTGTGTTCCGCTATCCTGCCAGGGGGATACGGGTTTTGGTTCATTGGCAGGTGTATGTTGCAGAACACCCTTGGGGACAGAAGAAATGCAGCCATTCATTCATTCATTCATTCAGGGCTAGACAGGCCTGATTCATTTAGGCTAAGGGGCAGTAATGGAGAAGACTTGGCTCCTCCCAGTGGGAGATTCCCCACACATCCCAGGGATTCCTATGGGGAGAGAATGTGCAGGAGGAATTTTTCCAGGGCTGGCGCAAAGAAACCAGCATGGGCAGAAGGCTATCTACAGTGGGGAGCTCCACAGAGAGGGAATCTGGGAAGGGGATGCCATGCAGAGCACAGAGGCACTGGGTGGACTTGTCAGTCAAGGTCAGGATGAAAGAAATGAGCCCAGCTGCATAAATATCAAGAAAAAAAATGGGGCAGAACAGATTGACTGGAAAACATGTAAAGAAAAGCATTTAAAAAAAATAGTAAGTCTGAAAATGCCAGAGGGTGATGAGGATGTGGGGGAAATGGGTATGTTTAGACACTGTTGTTGGGAGGTACTTTGCGACCAGGTGGCAACTGAGAGAAGGTGTGCATACCCCAGACCCAGCCATGCTGCACTGGGTGTCTCCCACTGAGGCCTTCAGCACAGTTGCTCCTGAAAACAACTACAAAGATATTTATTGAAGCACAGTTTGTAATAGAAAAAAAAAAGTGAAAACAAAGAAAAGACAATATTAACTCTACCTTGCTCATCAGAGGTAGTCTATATTGCAAAGTGAATGAGCTAGATCTTCATGTATTCATATGTAGAGCCTCAAAAATATTGAGTTTTTTTTAAAGTTTTTTATTGATTTTCAGAGAGAGGGGAAGGGAGAGAGAGAAAAAATCAATGTGAAAGAGAAATATTGGTTGATTGCCTCCTGTTCATGCCCTGGTTGGGTATCAAACCTGAAACCTGGATGTGAGCTCAGACCAGGAGTGCTTGGGATGACACTCAACCAACTGAGCCACACCAGCCAAGGAAAAACATATTGAGTTTTAAAAGCAGAGTGCAAAATGGTCCACATAGTGTTTCCTTTCACATAAAGTTTCAAAACACACAAAATACTATTGTTCTAGTTAGAAGTGCATTTATAATATACTGGAGGCTCAGCGCACGAAATCATGCAGGTAGAGTCCCTAGGCCTAGCCTGCCTTCAGGACTATCTTCTGCCTCTTCACCAGTCCCCAGGCCAAACGCCACCTCTGCCACCTGGGGGCATGCCCCCTAGCTTTCGTCAGCACCCCAAACCCCAGTAGCAATGGCGGCGGTGGTGGCGTAGCAGCAGCACCTACGTGAGCGCCCCAGCAGGCAGCACGTTCCATCAGTGGCTGGTCCAGCGCATGCGCATGGAGATGAAGTTGCCAGTGCCCACTTTCCCGCTGGCCTGAGCCCCTGCGCAACCAGGGATGAGCTGGGAATCCTGGCGGCCTAACAGCCAGCCATCAGGGTCCTCCCACCACCCACCCTGGTTACCCCATTCACCATCACTGATCCATTGGAGCCTGTGGACCGGGGGGGGAGGGACCAAGAGGTCAGCTGTTCCGCCAGCTCGCCAGTCCCCAGTCCTAGCGCCCTGCCCACCGCCACCACTTGCAGGCCAGGGAGAAGGGGCCGAGAGGTGGTCAATGCACCTCATGGTGATGGTTAAACGGTAGTTTCAGTTGTTATGCTTATGGTCCCTGGCCTTTTATTATATAGTATAGCAAAGAAAAGAAACATACATGGGGTTATTTTCACCAATCTCAGCTGAGTGACTACCTCTGAGGAGAGAATGAGGGAAAAGAGATATAGGGCTTTAGCTATTTCAAGTTTTATTTCTTTAAAAATATCTGAAGAGCCCTAACCAGTTTGGCTCAGTGAATACAGAGTTGGCCTGTGGAGTGAAGGGTCCCAGGTTCAGTTCCGGTCAGGGGCATGTACCTTAGTTGCGGGCACATCCCTAGTGGGAGGTGTGCAGGAGGCAGCTGATCGGTGTTTCTCATCAATGTTTCTGGTTCTTTATCCCTCTCCCTTCCTCTCTGTAAAAAAAATCAATAAAATATTATTTAAAAATATCTGAAGAAAATAAGGCAAAGTATTACCACTTATTAAATGTTGGGGGCAGATACAGATGTCTATTCATATTACACTAGAGGCGCAGTGCACAAAATTTGTGCATGGGGGGGTGTCCCTCAGCCCAGCCTGCACCCTCTCCAATCTGGAATCCCTCTCACAATCCAGTACTGCTGGCTCCCAACTGCTTGTCTGCCTGCCTTCCTGATTGCCCCTAGCTGCTTCTGTCTGTCAGCCTGATCACCCTCTAACCACTACCCTGCCAGCCTGATTGATGCCTAACTACTCCCCTGCCAGCCTGTTTGCCCCTAATTGCCCTTCCCTGCAGGCCTGATCACCCCTAACTGCCCTCCCCTGCAGGCCTGGTTACCCCTAATTTCCCTCTGCTGCCATCCTGGTCATCTCCCAACTGCCCTCCCCTGCTGGCCTGATCGCCCACAATTGCCCTCCCTTATTCCTGCCAGCAGGAAATATAACGTTTAGGTGCAGGCCTGGTTTCTCCCAACTGCCCTCCCTTGCTGGACCTCTTGTGGCAGCCATCTTATGTCCACATCAGAGCAGCCATCTTGTATGTTGGAGTGATGGTCAAATTGCATATTGCTCTTTTATTAGATAGGATCTTATACTGTGGTAAGTGAAATAATGGCTCCCAAAGTTGTCCATCCATGTCCTAATCCCCAGAACCTATGGATATGCTACCTTATGTGATGTAAGGACTTTGCAGATATAATTAAAGGATCTTGAAAGAGGAAGGTTATCCTGAATTACCTGAGGGACCCAATGTAATCATAAGACGAGGCAAGGGGGGTAATCAAAGAGAGGACACTGACAATGGAAGTAGACACAATGAAGATGGAAGGAGACACAAGCCAGGGAATGCAGATGGTTCCTAGAAGCTGGAAAAGGCAAGAAAAGAGTCTTCCCTGAAGGCGCCGGAAGGAACAGCCCTGCTGGCACCTTGATTTACACTTCTGACCTAAAAGAACAAATCTGTATTGTTCTAAGTCACTAAATATGTGGTAACTTGGTAGAGCAGCGATAGGCAGCTAATGTAGTACTTTTGGGGGAATGTTTCAAAATTAAAAATTTTGTTTGCTTTTATTTTATGCCATTAAAGTTAGGAGAATGGTGGTAAGGTCTATGGCCCATCTTCCTGCTCCTCCTTCAGAGGAGGAAAAGCTGTTGGAACGCTTCTCTCAGTTGGCATTGGATTGAAAAGCTGAGCTGTGTGCCCATCTCCAGTGGGCCCTAGGATTCTGGAAGCCTTGGTTGTCAGAACATGCCCTGGCTGTTGGGGTGAGCCACACCCCAGGAGAACTTCTGGAGCTGGTCCCTCCTTCCCCGGTAGGTGAAACTTCCAGAAGCCCACTGAAGTCTGAGGGTGACGGCAGAGATTAACTGAGGTAGTATTCCAGGAGCTCCCCTGAGGACACTTCTCGCCCTTCGTCCACCTCTTGAAGAGAGCAGAAAGCTGCTTGGGGGCATGGCCCGGAGTGGAGAGTCCAGGTGCCAGGCCCTCTTCCCAGGCCAGAGCACTTCTACAATGGGGGAGGGGCAGCACTACGCTTGGCAGAGCCTGGACTTGGGCCATGGCCTCCCAGGAAGGATCGGCAGGAGGGAGCAGCCTGAGAGCTGAGCAGCTGCAGGTGTGATGTGTTCAGGAAGAGAGCTCATTTGTTGAAGTTGGGCTTGAAAGGAAGGAGACTAACAGGAGAGACTGTAAAAAGGCATCTAAGGATCCTGAGAGAGGTATTTTCAAGAAAATAAATACATGTGTATGTTGCACGCGCGCACGTGTGTGTGTGTGTGTGTGTGTGTGTGTGTGTGTGTGTGTGTGTAGACATATAGGCCCCCCAGTGAGGGGAGAGAAGCAGAAGAGAGGGGTGGCCCTGGCCACAGGCTGTAAGGGAGGCTGCTGAACTGAGAGGAGCAGTGTTGGGCAGAAGGAAAGATGGTTCTTCTTTTTCTAGATCTGGAAACTAGGCAGGAAATACACAGGTCTGGAAGGACACTCCACCTGCCCAGAGTTACCCAGGTGTGGGAGTGGGGACAAGGGAGAATCAGGGGGCTTCACTCCATCTGGATCACCTGAATTGTTTAACAATAAAGATGTACTCCTACACTACTTGTGAAATTAAAAATAAATTTCCTATATTAGATCCTACGAGTAGCACAGACAGTGAGTGTTAGGGTTGTTCAGAGAAGACTCACGCAGGTGTCAAGTTTGCTGAAGACTGGGCTGGAGGGGGACTTGACCAGTCAGGAGAAGAGCTGAGGGGATAAAGGGAAAGGGTGGCAGGTCTTGAAGGTGGTAAGACCCGATGGTCAGAGTGAGGCCTCCGAGGAGAGGAACTGGCTCCTGAGGGGATGCAGACCAGCTACTTCAGAATCTCTGGGAGACCCAGGGACAGCACAGGTCCCACCCCGATATACACATATTCTCAGCTAGAGGGTATGCTTGGGGTTCTCGAATTCCCATTCGTTTAGGGTTCCCCAGAAGATTCTGATGGGTAACCAGGTCATGGGTGCACCTTAAGAAGGGTTCTATTGGGGTGAGTGGGGTGGGGAAGCTGCCATGTGAGATGGGAGGGCTCTAGACCTCATTCCCTTCCAACTAGGCAGCTCAGCATTGATGTTCTGCCTGAGAGCAGCCAAAAACCTGGATCAAAGGTTAAAAAATCAAGTGTGTACACCCCTAAGTTAGGACAATAGAATGGAAATGATGTGTTACTTCAAAGTAAACTGGATGGTACTCTGCATGACCAACCAGCCAGGCAACTCTTGAGGCCCCCAGATGAGAGGAAAGAAATGGCAGGGCCAGGGCACAGATTATAAGAAAAGAGGAAATAACAGACTCCGAGGGGATGCACGAAGGGTGGTGAGAAAGGGAAGCCCTAGGCTTGCATCCTCAGAGCTGGGCTCTGTCAGGGACACCTGCGGAGGCAGCCATACTGTGGGCAGGGTTCTGAGTTAGAGGGTAAATCTGCTTTCAAGGCTGCCTTGAGGATTCAGGTGTCCCGCTGGGGAGAGAACTGCTGGAGGAACACACCCACCCCCCACCCCCGCACCTTAGGGAGCTCTAGGAAGACAGTATGGGCAAGAGTGAATTCAGTGAACTGACAGAGGAAAGTTCCGGCGAGGTGGCAGCTTTCCCACCAAAGTGTATTCTCGGGATCACCTTTCCTTGTGGCAATGGTGTGGGACAGGGCTGCACCAGAGAGACAGCAGGGTGGGTGATGGGGGAGGCAGAGAAGTCTGTTGCCCCTCCCCCCCGGCCCCATAAAGGCCTCTCACCCCAGACATATGGCTCAGCATCCAGGCTCCGGTTACCTGTAACCCAACCTTCCAGCTACTTCCCAGGAGCCTGCCACTTGTTCTTCTGCCAACTTCTCTCCACTGTGGGTCCCACAAACCTCAGAGTGGGAAATTGAAGGGGAAAGAAGTCCCTTTCTATGGTCACAGGGCCAGCAAGGGGCAGAGTTAATTCTCAGACTCACCCCAACTTAGAATATTTCTAATCAGCTGCATTTTTATTAAGATACTGAAATACAATATAATATTCTGGCCCAGTGTGCTGAGAATTTAAATAAATATAACATAAAACAGGCCGAGAGGAATTGGGTATATTCTCAAGAAATAGAGAGAAAAATTATAAATACACTTTTTTTCTTTTAGCAATAGTACTGCAATGAGCATTTTTGCAGCTATATGTTTTGGATACCTTAACGATTCTAGAGGTGAGATTGACAGGTCAAACCGTACTGATGCCCTAGTGGGTTTGGCTCAGTGGATAGAGCATTGAATTGCAGACCAAAGGGTCCCAGGTTCAATTCTAGTCAAGGGCATGTACCTCAGTTGCAGGTTCCTCCCCAGCCTGTGCCCTGGTCCAGGTGCAACCAATCGATGTGTTTCTCTCACATTGATATTTCTCTCTAAAAAATCAATGGAAAAATATCCTCTGGTTATGATTTAAATAAATAAATAAAATAAAACCCAGAAATTTTATCTCATTCTTTGTTTAAAAAAAAAAAGGTACTGGTAATTTTAATGGTTAATGTTCTTCCAAAAGGCTCTCCCAGTTATCATGCATTTTTTTAAAATATGTTTTATTGATTTTTAGAGAAAGAGGAAGGGAGAGGATAGAAAGATAGAAACATCAATGAGAGAGAAACATCATCACTTGGCTGCCTCTTGCATGAACCCCCACTGAGGATTGAGCCTGCAACCTAGGCATGAGCCCTGACTGGGAATTAAACCCACCATCTCTTGGTTCCTGGTTCTGATGCTCAACCACTGAGCCATGCCAGCCGGCTATTGTGCATTTCTTTTTTCTTTGCTTTAAATATATTTTATTGATAGTTTATAGGGAGGAAGGGAGAGGGATAGAAAGTCAGAAACATCGATGAGAGAGAAACATTGATCAGCTGCCTCTTGCACACCCTCTACTGGGGATGTGCCCGCAATCAAGGTACATGCCCTTAACCAGAATCGAACCTGGGACCTTTCAGTCCGCAGGCCGAGGCTCGATCCACTGAGCCAAACCAGTTTCGGCTATTGTGCATTTCTAAAAGTAATTCATGAGAAAGCCACTGCCCAACAGTATGTATTCAGTTACTAGTCTGATAGGCAATAAGGGGAAATGTTATCTCAAATGGTTTTATTTTATCTTACTTTGAGTATTAAAGAGGTTGAAAATTTTCTTCTCTTATTAGCCACTTGTTTCATTGTTTTGGTTCATCTGCCTACGCACATCTGCCATCTTTCTCTTTGGTGCCCCATTATAAAAGCTCTTTGAAAGGAAGGATATTTGCCTCTGTTGCCACATTTGTCTGAAAAATACATTTTCCAAGTTTGTCTTCTGCCTCTTCAATTTGTTTTGTTTGTGACATAATTTTTTTTTTATTTTTCATTTAAAAACTTAAATATAGTCCCCTGCTTGATAGCTCAGTTGATTGGAGCATCATCCCATACACCAAAAGGTCAAGGTTCAATCCCCAGTCAGGGCACAGACCTAGGTTATAGGCTCCAATATCTAGCAGGGGCACATATGGGAGGCAACCAATCATTGATGTTTCTCTCATTGATGTTTCTCTCTGGCTTCCTCTCTCTCAGCATATCCTCGGGTGAGGATTAAAAAAAGAAAATTAAATCTAGTAGGCTTTTAAAAAAATTTCTGTCTTGAGTGAGGCACCAATTAATATTTTCAGGCATAAAAAGTAAGAATAGAAAGGAGCCCAACCAGAGTGTCAACCTATGAACCAGGAGGTCACGTTGCACAGTTTGATTCCTGGTCAGGGTACATTCCCTCGATTGCAGTCTTGGTCCCCAGTGGGGGGAGCATGCAGGAGGCAGCTGATTAATGATTCTCTCTCATCATTAATGTTTCCCTCTTTCTCATTCTCCCTTCCTCTCTGAAGTCAATAAAAGTATATTAAAAAAAAAAAAGAATAGAAAGGAATTTGGATGGGGGGATATTTAATCTCTGGGAGGACAGGTTGAACATGTGAGACTCCGGTCCACTAAAGGTGACTGTTCCAGATTTACGCAGGAATCCCTGTTGGGGAAGGCGAGGCGAGGGAAAAGGGACAAAGGGCAGAAGAATCTGCATGACTGGGGAGGGCCTGGCCACACCCAGTGTGTAGATGAAAAATTCTCTCGGTGGGTCCTGTTTGGTGATGGGACTGGAGAGAAGCCTGGGAGACCAGGTTATCTCATCCAAAACCAATAAATATCTGAAATATCTGGAGAAGGGGGCAGAATCTACACAAAGGGATTGTCCTTGAACCCAAATGAGGTCACATATGTCCACTAGACAGGCAGCCTAAAACCCCATGCCGGAAGTTCTGCCTACTCCCAAATAAAGACAGTGTGACGCCAGATGGAAGTCCAGTCCTCGGTTTACACCCATCCCTCAGACTGAGGGGCGCTGCCCAGAAGGAGTATTTTTCTGTTGTTCATGTTACACTTTCAGACTCAAAGTTGCCGTTGAATCCTGTTCACCAAGTGGGGATTTTAAGAATCACTGAAAAGTTGGTAAACTTGCCTCTCTCCTGTATCCCGAAATGGAAAAATCCTCCAGATTGGCTTGTCTGTGAAATTGAAAAACCGTCTTCTAAGTTTTCATTGTGTGCTTAGTGTTTGCATATTGAATTTGAAAACAAAGGTCAGAGGCATTCTTTGTGACTTACTGTGGACATTTCAAAAAAGCGATCCTTGTCTAATAATAAGTTACAGAAATAGACTATTTGGTCACTGGCTGATCACGATGGAAAAGCCAAAGGTTTCCCAAGAGGAAACAAAGGGAGGTAGGAGTCTAGACGGGCCACTCAGGAGAGTGTGTCACTGAGATGCCCCATCACCACATAGGAAGTTTGGGGGGCTTGCCTAGGCACTAGCTAAATCTGGGTGAGCGTTTTGGCATATGGGTGAGCAGGCTCTTTAATTACACAGCTGTTTCTGACTTGACTTCCTGGTGGATTTATTCGCTTGATGAGAGGGTCTGCACTGATTTGGGCCTGGCATTATGGGTTTCCAGGCAACCCAGTGTGTCTGGGTGTGTTCCCTTAGTGCTCTCTCTCCTGATGATCTTTCTGGGTGCAGTCTCTGTGCTGGCTGCTGGCTGCTGGCTGTGACCTTCCCCACGTGATCAGGTATGTGACAGCCCCTGGCCTCTAGGCTCCGAGAACACACGCAAAAGCACAAACGCTGGCTCTGCTGGGGTTCTTCCAAACCGCTGCCCCGGGAGGTTGTGGCCGAAACTGGAAGTTTCCATGTGGCCAATAGTGCGCAGGGCCCTCCATGTCTGAGTATTGGACTATTTAAGGCTCTAGCAGGACCCTGCTTGTGTCTGAGCATTTAGAGAGTGGAACTGGCCCCTCCAGGAGCAGAGTCCAGTCCCTCTCTGGGGACTGGCCTAGGCCGGCAGTGGCTTTGCAGTAGTGATGATGCCTGCCAGACACTTCTCACCATCCTCACAGGAAGCTTTTGAATTGGATATTTGGAACCAGCCCAGAGTCTCTGGGTACCACGGACAGTGATCCCTCTGGCAAAAAGGAAATGTCTGCGTCTGTAACAAGGCCGACTTGTGAGTGCCTGAAACTGGTTCTGAAAGGACCTTTTCAGAAAATAGAAAAAGACTTCAAAAATATTTTGAACAATGAAAGAAAAATCTTTGAAATAGAGAACTTTCTAGGGTGATTTCCTTAGAGTTCTGTTCTGTTTGGATTTTTAAGAGATCTATTTTAATATTATAGAGGTGAAAAAATGGGTTCCTTAAAGGAGATATTCACTCAGACCTCTGCACAGGGAGGTGGAGCCAGAGCTGGAACCACAACTGGCTCCTGGGGCCCCAGGGTTTTCCTGGCCTGTTTGTGTTTCTGTTTACATCTGTGTCTCTGGGCGTGTCCCTTCTGCATTGTGCACGGGCAGGCTCTAGGTGTGTCCCAGCTGCTCAGTAGTGGGTGTTTCTTCACAGCAGGGAAATTCCAGGGGCAGATCCTGCCTCAGCTGCGGTGAGACAATATTTCCTTGGGAGGAAACCAGCTCTCAGAGCCAAGAACCAAACAGTTTCCACTCCTGGAGTGGGGAGGGGAGGCAGGAGTGAGGAGGGAGCAGGGAGGAGAGAGCAGAGAGGAGGGAGGAAGCAGGAAGGAGTAGGGTGCAGGGAGGCAGCAAGAAGGAGGAGGGAGCAGGAAGGAGGCAGGAGGGAGCAGGGAGGAGGCAGGAGGGAGCAGGGAGGAGAAAGGAGGGAGCAGGGAGGAGACAGGAGGGAGCAGGGAGGAGAAAGGAGGGAGCAGGGAGGAGAAAGGAGGGAGCAGGGAGGAGAAAGGAGGAAAGAGGAAAGAAGAGGGAGGAAGGTAGGGCGGTCCTCACAGAGATCCCCCTGGAAGGGAGCTGCCTCAGGGCCCACAGGCCCCAGGCTCCTTGAACCCTCCAAGACACAGTTTAAATTTAGACTTTCTATTCTGGTCCTCACCCTGTAGCTTGGCCTCACCCTGTAGCCTTACAGCTGGCCAGTTTCCCCAAGCACAATTCCTTCTGGACCCAAGGGCCACATGTGTAGGAAGCTTTTCTCCTAAAGGCAAGTCATACCCTAATAACTATTTTGTGGAGCTGTGGATTTGTGATGGAAAGAGGGATGGATGGAAGAAAGATCCAAGCCAGAAAAATCCACCACCCTAATTCACTTTTCCAAACCTCCCCCCCCCCCATATTCACACACCCTAAAATGTATTTGTCCCACAGGCATTCCTGGAGAGTTGGTCACTTAGCAACGTGATGGGTGCCCACTCAGTCCCATTCACTGTCTAGTAGAAATTCAGACAAGAACTGGTTAAGTGGTGGGGAAAGTGCTATGGATGACAGTTACTAGACGGGGAGAAGGAGTTGGGGCACTGGATAAAAAGGTGAATGGATTAAGAACTACGAATTGATAGTCACAACAAAGTCCCAGAGATGTGAAGAACAGCATAATAAATATAGTCAATAATCCTATATAATAAAAGCCTAATATGCTAAGTGTCCGACTGTTTGTTCCACCAGTTGCTATGACTGACTACCAAGGGGCAGACACTCTGACCAGTAGGTTAGCTTGCTGCTGGGGTCCTGCTGATCAGGACTGGGTGAGACAGGCCAGACATGCCCTGGAGTCCTCCCACCATCCCTCCCCACCCAGATCATGTACCAGTAGGCACCTCAGCCTGGCCTGTGCCCTCTTGCAATCTCGGACTCTTCAGGGGATGTTGAAGAGCTGGTTTAGGCCAGGCTGAGGGACCCTACCAGTATACAAATATGTGCACCAAGCCTCTAGAATTATAATAAACATGTGTGGTGCTAGATGGGTACCTAAAATATCAGGGGGACCACTTTGTAAAGACTAAGATTGCCTAACCACTATGCTGTACACCTGAAACTAATATAAAATAACTAGAGGCCAGTGTATGAAAATTCATGCACTGGAACAGGGTCACTCAGCCCAGCCTGCCCCCTCTCACAGTCCGGGAGCCCTCAGGGGCAGGAGACGACCCAGCAATCAGAGGAAGGCAACACCTCATCACAGCTCTGCTGCTGCCACTGTCGGCAGCGCAAGCCTCAGCCAGCTCTCGTTACATGCGCCTCAGGCCGGCCCTAGGCAGCTGGGCAGCCAACATCAGAGGCTTGCCTGTGCCTTGGGCTAGTCCTGGGCAGCTGGGGGTCTTGAGAGGACTGGACGCTGCCATCTTTGAGGGAGGGGCAGTCAAAAAGCGTATTCCCTCCTTATTGGCTGTGGGCACTGCCATCTTTGAGGGTGGAGCAGTTAATCAGCATAGTCCCTCCTTATTGGCTGTGGGCATTATCATCTTTGAGATGGTGTGAGGATCAATTAGCATACCCCCTCTTTATTAGATAGGATACTGAATGTACTAATAACTGTAATTGAAAAATAAAATTTTAAGTCAAAATTTAATAGAAAGAAAGAAAATGCTCTGGGGATGTTCATCAACATAACATAACTCTAACTCTCCAGAATTAATGACTCAAGGGGGAACAAATTTGGTTTTACCCACTGCTTCTAGAAAGATTAGCCGTATTAATTGAACACTTGTTATGTGCCAGATACTGTTTAAGTGCTTTAAATGTAATATCTAATCTTTCGTTCACACAAAGCTTACCTAATCACATTTTTTCTGTCAAGTCCCTTGCATACATGTGAATTAAAAACCTGTCTTTTTGGCCCTGGCCTGTGTGGTCTGGTTGGAGCATTGTCTTGTACACCAAAAGGTGGTGGGTTTGATTACCAATCAAGGCAATAACTGATTTGGGACACGTGTGAGAGGTAACTGCTCAATGTTTTCTCTCACTCTGATGTTTCTCTCTAAAATCAATAAACATATCCTCGGGTGAGGAGTTAAAAAACACACACATCTGTCTTTTCTCTTGCTAAAGTACTTTTCCAGTTAATGTAGGCCCCCAATATAAGAGGGTGGAGAAAAAGGTTTTCCCCACAATCTGGAGGAAGAAACACTGGTGGTCCCCTCCTCCAGGTAGGAGGGGACCTTCTGACACCAGTTGGTGGTGTTCAGGATGGATTTGTGCTTTTACATTTACTTGGTCACTGTGCACCTGAGGACATTATAATTCTGTAACTGAATTTATTTCACATAAAGCAAACATATCCTGGAAACTGCTCCCTCAGCCTCATCAACACACTTTCAGCTGAAAGAAGGGTCCCACCAGTGGTCCAAGAGTTATAGAAGATTGGAGACAAACCAAGCAAAGCTTAGAGAAATGGAGTTACACAGTTTTATTATGCCGGTGGACTCAGAGGAGTAGCCTCTCAAATTCACAAAAGCCTCTTTTATCGCCTTTTGGTGTCTTTGTCCCCCAAATATGGATTATACCTCTGCACCTTTCTCGGGCTTTGCAAAATGCCCAGGTGTTGGGGGTCTTGAGACCATACCTAAAGGCCTGGCCTGGTGCCAGTGCTCATAACCCCCTCCAGGGGCTGTGTCACGGTTTATGGCCTCTGAAAAATGTGAGTATTTAGGTAACAGGTCTTTCAAGATCAGTTTGTGAAGATAGGGGCAGTGACTTAATTATAGGTTATCAAGAATGTACACTGGGATTGCTGTCACAGATTCAGATTGCTAGCCTCCCCCAAACATCAAGGTTACATTGGAATTAGCCTTTTAGCCTCTCACAAGCAGAGGCTTGGCTGGCCTGAGAACAAGTGGGCACTTACTCTGGGGAATACACCATCGTCTGAAGCGCTGCCCTGAGCTCTGCCGGCCAGGGGGATCCCTTTTGGCAGGACTGCCTCAGACTAAACAGATTCATCAAGCATTGATGTAAAAACCAGAAAGCTCTTCTTGTTTCAGAGAAGTCTATCTGGTAGACAAGATACTCATTGTGGCAGGTCTGGACAGTTTCTCTCTCTCTCTCTCTCTCTCTCTCTCTCTCTCTCTCTCTCTCTCTCTCTCGTGAGTCTGGCAGTGTTGTAGTATAGCCCCATCTTACAAAGGATGCCTCAAGAAGTCGAATTATGGAGTCATTTATTAAAAGCCGGCGGCATACGAGGGAGCTATTCAGCGCTTCAAATCTCACAGCCCCAAATAGCTTGCCACATCTGGCTTATATTGGCAGAATATCACAAAAATATCGATTACATCTTTGGGTCTGGAATGAGGAAACTGTTTTTGCGAAAAGCATTTTTTACAGAAGCAAAAATTGAGCGAGTTAGTTACCTAAAGTATCTAAGAATCACTGAATCAACAGAAACAGGGACCCCTTGGGCAATTTAGAATAATTGTGCTGTCCAGATTCTGGGATCACTGAGTCAACAGGAATGCACTATCTGTAACTATTGAGGCAATTTAGGATAATTGTGCTGTCCTGGTTCCCAGAAGAATGTGCTTCAGTAACCAGTGAGATCACAATCAATGGGATATTCAAACCATCACCAATGGAGTACTGGGATAGCATACATAAGTCCAGAAAATCAAAATAACTTTCTATTGTTTTAGTAAACAAATGAGTACAGAACCCAATCATCTCTGCCTGAGATGATTGCTACCATATTTCAGCAGGAAGGGTGTTGGATGGGCCTGACATCTGTTGGTGAATCTCAGTGGCCCAAAGTGACAAAAGGGTTGGATATCCATAACAAGGAAGCCCCTGCTGGCCATGTAGATTGTTAGGATAAAGTACATATTCTTCAGCTCAAAGCTTATTCAGAGAATGACAAACAACGATAAACTTAGAAGTGCTCTGAGTGGGGGGAGAGGGAAGCTGCCTTGCCCACCCAGTCCACCCCAGGGAGCTCTGGGGAGCAGCTGAAACTTCTCTGATTTCTTAGCATCTTTCTGAGGTGTCCCTGGCCAATGGCTGCTGGCCTGTCTGACATCATGAGAGAAGCTGGGCAAAATAGCTGATTGGTTGCACAAGAGTTAAGTATTAAGGAGGTTGACGTTTATAGAGCCCCAAGGTGGGAGGCAAGGCGAATGAATATTCATCTCTGGAAAGACAGAGAACCTGGTATCCTAATATCTGGATTTGGGGATGTAACCAGACAACCAAGGGGTCCAGGCTGCCTCTCACTACTTGAGCCAATTAAGCAGAGACAGGGTTGAATCACAGATGAACGTTTATTCCAATAATGCCGGCAGTATGGGAGAGCAGCAGGTCATCCACAAAAATCTGCTCTGCACCCCACCATAAGCCAGCTGCTTATATGGGGTAGAAGGACAAAGATTACGTGAGAAAGTAGGAATTGCAGGAATGGGAAAGAAAGCAGGCACTGGATAATCATTACAGGTTACCAGTCATGCGGGCTGGAGAGGGGGTTTCAGAGGGCTGCCGCCTCCAGGCACCCAGGGACCAGATTACAGGTAGGAGGGGCTGGGAGTTGTAAAGAGCAGGTACCTCTGGGACTAGGGACTAGATTGTTTCAACCATGAGGTTGTAAATCCTCCCGTAGTGACAGGCAGTTCTCGGAACAGGAGGATGGACTGCATTCCAGTGTTAGCTCCCAGGTCCCAGGTCCCAGGGTGCGCAGACTCAAGCCAGGTTGGAATGTGCTTCCTCTAATCAGAACAGAACCTTCATCATTAATAGAGCATAGTTAATATTATAATTGTAGCTGGTCTCCAATATTCTATTTCTGCCCCTAACAGGGACGCCACAGAAAGTCTTCTATCCAAAAACCAACCTATCTCCAACCACCCCTCCTGCCCAAAATTCTATCATGTAGTTGATTTTTGTTGTTTTGTTTTTGTTTTTTTAATTGATCCCAGAGAGGAAGGGAGAGGGAGAGACAGAGACATCAATGATGAGAGAGAATCATTGATCAGCTGCCTCCTGCACACCCCCTACTGGGGATCAAGCCTGCAACCGGGCACGTGCCCTTGACCGGAATCAAACCCGAGACCCTTCAGTCCAAAGGCCAATGCTCTATCCACAGGCCCCTTTTGAAATGCAAATTTACCTAAAGAGGAATACCGAACTATTTAATCCAGTATTCCTGGCATTTTGAAGGTGAGTAAATGAATCCAAGAGTTATCCTGAAATTTCTGGTTATGTCTGGGAACTCTTGTATTTGTGGAAAGGCATTCTTTAAAAAACAAACAAACAAAAAAACCTACTTGGGCTGAGACCGGTTTGGCTCAGTGGATAGAGCGTCGGACTGCGGACTGAAGGATCCCGGCACATCCCCAGTAGGGGGCGTGCAAGAGGCAGCTGATCGATGTCTCTCTCCTATCCATGTTTCTGACTTTCTATCCCTCTCTGCTCTGTAAAAAATCAATAAAATATATTAAAAAACAAACAAACAAAAAAAAACCTACTTGGAAATGACCAGATAAATACCTGTAAGGAAAAGGAGGAGGAAGCTATTTATATGTAGATAAGGAGCAATTTCCAAGACAATATTGTTTTTAAAAAATATATTTTATTGATTTTTTTACTGAGAGGAAGGGAGAGGGATAGAGAACTAGAAACATTAATAAGAGAGAAACATCTATCAGCTGCCTCCTGCACACCCCCTACTGGGGATGTGCCCATAACTAAGATACATACCCTTGACTGGAATCGAACCTGGGACCCTTCAGTCTGCAGGCCGATGCTCTATCCACTGAGCCAAGCCAGTTAGGGCTTCAAGACAATATTGTTAAATTAAAAAGCCAGGTGCAGAGCAGGTGCCTAATACCCTAGTCTTTAAATAATATAAGTTACCTAATTTGAGCTGTAGATGTGGAGAACAGCTCTGGAAGGAAAGACTCTGGTAAAGTATGAGGCTAAGAGACAGAGAGGAAGAGAACCTATCACTACATTCTTTTTTCAACTTCTCAATGTTGTCCCAAGAGCTCATTTATCAATTGAAAGAACATTTTTTCCCCTGCTCCAAAAACCCATTCAATATATTGTCCTCAGATAGAAGACATATCAGACATTAAACTGATAAGAGCAGATACTACATTTAATCTCAGCCAAAAGGCCAGAAGCTGTAATAATTTGTTTTTAAAAATGCATTTGGGGGGAGGCAGATGCTGGGGGAGATCAACCGAAAGACTTGTATGCATACATATGAGCATAACCAATGAATGAAAGACTCTGGGGTGGGGAGGGAGGCAGGTGGGGACATGTGCGGGGGGCTAGGGAAGGCTGGGGGGAGGATTTTGGGGGGGAAGGAAAACATATGTACTACTATTAAATATAAGTTATATTGTAAATAAAATTTTAAAAAAATGCATTTGGCCTGCCCAGCCAGTGTGGTTCAGTGATTGAGTACTGACCTCTGAATCAGGTCAAGGTTCGATTCCCGGTCAGGACACTTGTCTGGGTTGCCGGCTCAATGCTGGTAGTGGGTGTGCAGGAGGCAGCTGATCAAAGTTTCTCTCTCATCACTCATGTTTATGTCTCTCTCTCCCTCCCCCTACCTCCCTGAAACCACAAAAACGTATTTTTTTAAATGCATTTTAGCTCCATAGTCCAGGCCTGCACTCTGCCCCTAACGTGTTCCCAAGTCCTCATCAGGAGCCAGACAAAACCAAATGTCCATGGCCTGGGGACCAAGGAACCCCATGTGCCAGAGGGAGTGGCACATGGGGTTCTCTGGCACAGTCTGGGGCACAGTCCATGTCTTCACTTATACCTCATCATGCGTAACTTTAACTAAAAGCAGTTATAGTTGCCATAACTGGTTTGGCTCAGTGGATAGAATATTGGCCTGTCCACTGAGAGTTCTAGGTCCGATTCCGGTCAAGGGCATGTACTTTGGTTGCGGGCACATCCCCAGTGGGGGGTGTGCAGGAGGCAGCTGATCGATGTTTCTGTTGTGGGGTGACTTCCACGACCAGTTGCAAATGACCATGGAGGCGGTTAAGTTGGTAATAAGTAAGCAAGGATTTATTGAAAACTGGCCAGGATGGTCTCGGGGCACCGCGCGGAGATCTAACACCCATGGTTGCCCCACCCAGAGTGCAGGTAGTCCTTTTAAAGGGGTCTAAACCACAAATGTTATTGCCCTACGTTTGGCGAACAGCCCCCAAGGCCGCATCTGGGGAAGGGGTGCCAATAGATTATGAATGACCCTATTGCTCGCTCCTTATCTTCTAACTATATATTCTGATAGACGTGGGAAAGTGGTCCTATCTTGCAAAAACAGGTGGTGTAGCTTCCAATTTGCGCAGACCCAGTTACTCCTCAAAATTCTGGTCTTCAAAAAAATTTTTTTTTCTACAGCCTTCAAGGTCTCAAGCTGGAAACTAATTATTCTTTTGTTTTAAGCAAACAGGGGTGAACCGCGGCCAAAGTTTCAAACAGCAGTTTTACTCTAGATAAATGTTTTTATGACCTTATTTCAGTTTCTCTCTCATCGATGTTTCTAACTCTCTCTCCCTCTCCCTTCCTCTCTGTAAAAAATCAATAAAATATATAAAATAAATAAATAAAAGCAGTTATGGTGGGTAGTTACATCCTAGGCCGTATCTTCACTGACAAGGTCAACCTTTATCTTAACTAAGCCCATCTGCCTTTTTGCATCTATAATAACATACCCTTGAAATGTCTAAATTGTAACTTCCCTTTTTCTGGATCCCTTGGAGCACAACCTAAGGTGCCTGGGTGCCAGGACACATACCACAAATTCCTTCATTGTTATGTTAATTACTCCCGTACCCACCTAAGTATGTGTCCATCATTTTACTTTTTATCTAATCCCAGGTGCTTCCCTGCTTTGCTTTCTCTCACCTCTCTAGTCTAGCACCAATAGATTTTATGTAACCCCCCCATCCCTTCCTTTGATTGCAATATATAAATATAGATGTAGCCCGCCATTCTCCAAAGCATTATCTCAATCCGTTGAGGCTCTGCTTCCTGGCAATTGTTAACAGTTTGGCTCAAATAAACGCACAAAAATTCTTTACAGGTTTTATTTTGTGTTAACAAAATAAATGATATTTTCTCCTGTTAATCTGTCTCATGTCAATTTGATTATTAGCCAGAAGAATTTAGAAAGGTAGAAAGAAAATTATTTTTCCTCCCTGACATGAGCAACAACTGTGGTGTGATATGAAAATAGCTGTGACTTCTATTGTTGACCAAGTTCCCAAGAACCACCTAAGGTACTGTGGTGTAATTTCTATGCACACAATGGAAGGAAATGCTAGATTTCAATGAAAGATTAGGAAAAATAAACATGTAAATTCTACTCATCCAAGTTCACTACCTCCCAAAACCTTAACTGCAGGCTAAGACTAAGGAGTGAATGTTTTGAAGGGGTACAAGTTGGGTAGAAAGAAAACATGGATTTCTAGACCAGCTCCCTGAACAAATGTTTACTTAAAAAAAGTATTTATTTATTTTAGAGAAAGGAAGGGAGGGAGAGAAACATCAGTTCAGTGTTCCATCTATTCATGTATTCACTGGTTGATTTTTGTATGTGCCCTGACCACAATGGAACCAGAAACCCAAACAACTGAGCCATACTGGTCAGGGTGTTACTTAAAAAAAAGACAGTTTTTAATGATTTTAGAGAGGGGCAAAGGGAAAGGAAAAGAGATAGAAACATCAATCAACTGCCTCCTGCACACCCCCTACTGGGGATGAACCCACAACTTGGACATGTTCCCTGACCAGAATGGAAATCAGGGATCTCTTGATCCATGGGAAGATGCTCAACCAGCTGAGCCACACCTGCTCGGCACCAGGGTGCTACTTTTAGAGCATAGAATAGCAACCTGTGGACGGAATAAAAGGGGGCACATACTAAACCTGACAAGCTCAAGGGAGACCTGCATGGGGGCCTTACAAACTCTGAGACTGAAAGTAACCACAAAGAATGGTCTGAAATGAAAACTTTCTATTTAAAAGTGAGTGAGTCCTAGCAGGTAGTCTTGTTCTAGGCCTGTATCTTCCCTGAAAAAGGTCAATCTTTAACCTTAACTGAGCCTATCTATTGTCTTTTTGCATCTAGAACATTTGGAATGTTAGGGTTATTTCTTTTTTCCGGTCCCCTCAGGGCACAATCATTGCACCAGAACAGAATCCAAAAAAACCTCATTGTTATGATGTTAATTGTTAACTATCCTGCACCCACCTATGTAAGAGAACTTTGTGTCTATTCCTTTTACTTTTTATCCAGTCCCAAAGATTTCCCCCAATTTGCTTTCTCCTGCCTTCCTAATCTATTACCAAAGAATTTCATGTAACCCCTTTAAACCTCTTCCTTTTATTGTAATGTATACAATGAGGTGCAATACTTTCATTCTCTGAAGCATTTTCTCAATCTACTAAGATTTGGCTTCCCAGCAATTATTATAAGTTTGACTCAAATAAACTCATAAAAATTATCTACAGGTTTGAAAATTTATGTTGAAAATAAAAAACAATTGCTACTACTTTTTTATTGAGCATCTATCTACAATGGTCTCTGGTCCTGGCACTTTACAAATATCATCTTTAATCCCCCCCACCTCACTCACACACACACACACACACACACACACTCTTCCAGGACATATTCTTATCCACATTTTACAGATGAGAAGACAATCAGGAGTTAAGTAACTTGGTAAAGTCACAAGTTAGTGTTAAAAGATTTTCTTTTACAACATTTAAGAAAAGGCAATTATCTAGAGAGTTTTTCACAGTTGCTGGAACTTTTCTAAGGACATTTCAAAATGCTTATTAGGAATTTGTGATTTAATAAAGAAAGGAAACAAAAAGACAGGATATCTATGTAAAGCCTGAAATTATATCATGTTTCCATTTCCTACTTTTTTGCTTCTAAAGATTAAAAGCACTATTTCCCCCCTTATATTAATAAGCAAAAATGAATAAAAATAAGCCTGGCCTGCATGGCTCAGTGGTGGAGCGGTGACTTATGAATCAGGAAGTCACGGTTCAATTCCCGGTCAGGGCACGTGCCCAGATTGTGGACTTGATCTCCAGTGCAGGGTGTGCAGGAGGCAGCCGATCAATGACTCTCTCTCATTATTGATGTTTCTATCTCTCCCTTCTTCTCTGAAATATACATAAATATATATATATTTTTAATTAAAATTAAAACTTTTGTTACTTGGTAAAGAAGAAAAGCCAAATCCATACTGTAATAAAGGAAACCAATAAAAGGACAGGCGATGTAATGAGTAAACTGAAAGTGGATAAAAATGGGTTTTGATAAACAAGTGAGCCCTTAAAGGTTTAAGAATGGGAGTGAGGGATGCATTGGCTGCATTCCTCTCACCTGTTTAGAACCCATGCACTTTCATCACGCAAGAGGAAAGCACCTACCATTTATCTGCTGGGTTTGGGGATTCCCATCTTGTTAAAATTTACACAAAAGACAAACAAGCAAGCCCTGGCCCACCCACGTGGCTCGGTGGTGGAGCACCACCCATGAACCAGGAGGTCAAGGCCTGATTCCGACAGGGTACTTGTCAGCCTCGATCCCCAGTGAGGGTCGTGCACAGGAGGCAGCCAATTCACACACACACACACACACACACACACACACACACACACACAGGCATGGACATAATTACAGATCCTAGGCTGCCGCCTCAAAACTTGAAGCACCTCTGCTCCATTGTTAATTGATGAACTTGGGCGGGACATATCGGTAACTCCCGGCCCTTCACCTGTAAACGAGGATCATTCCTGCACTGCCGTCTCCCTTGAACTGACTACTCTGATCTGTAAAAATACGGTCCTCAGACTCAAATGAGGGGGACTAAAAGTAAGACAGTGATGGCCTGAGAATATACTACTGCAGAGAAAAAGGAATGAGGCTTTTCCTCCGAAAGGGTCACGTGAGTCATGAGAATCCCCCAGGGATCACTTGAGGCCAACACTGCAAAGCGGGGTGCTCCTCAGACCTCCCTAGAGCACCCCGTTCCCCCCTCCCCTTCCCGGTTGCCCCCCTCGCACAGGTCGGAGCTGCCCAAGGACAGCAGGAACCGGCTTCCCGCGGACTTCCCCACCCGCCCAGCCACAGCTCCCCCATTAATAAAAAATGGCCACAGGTCGCATGAACATAAATCAAACTTAACGCACAGAAAAAAACACTGCGGGAACCACACGTTTGTTTAACCGTGGTTTTCTTGGAAAGTGGGTTTATTCCTTTTCTTCCTTTCCTGCACTGTACGTACTTTTCCGTGCCTTTAGTTTCTCCGTCTATACACGGTTATGAAAATTAAAAAGTTCAAAAACAGGGCCTGGCAAGAAGTACTCAGGGAATGTCAGTTATTTCTTTTGCAATTACCCACCAAGAACCTAATATGTGAAAAAATTTTAAATGTTTTACTGCTTATTGCTTTTGACGAATCTCTTTAATGAAAAAAAAAACTGTCACTTTTTTTTGCACAGTGTCCTCCCCTCCCCCAAACCCATTCCCAATTGTAAGTAGCAAGTTGAAAGCTATCGTAGTAAATTTGCGGACTCGGCCTTTTCTTTATAAAAACTCCGGGGATCACATCCCAAGCTTTCTAAAGAGCTGCATCTCCCAGCTCCCGAAGCGCGCAAACCTAGGAAAGGATTTTGGAGAAGGCCTCGGGGAACCCTTCGCTCCGCCACTGGGAAGGGGCGCCCAGTTCCGCCTTTAGAGCGCGCGAGGGAAAATGGAGGCGCCGGCCTCCCCTCGGCGGCCCCAGAGCGGCGCCTGCGCCCTGCGCGCCCGCCCCGCCCCACCCTGGCCCGCGAGGCGGTTACAGCGGTTGAGGAAGGGCGAGGGGCGGGGAAAGCGCGCCACGCCACCCCCACCCCCGCCTGAGCGCGCGGTTCCGTCGAGCCCCGCTCCAGCCCCAGAACTCCGGTCCAGGCCGCTTCGCGCCGCTAGCCGCTCCGCAGGAACGAGCCACGCTCCGCGCTTTCCCTCCAACCCTTTGTGACCAGGCGCGCGTCGGCAGGAACACGGGAACGCGCGCCGCGCTGTGCGCCTGCGCCAGGGGGCGGGCGGCGCGCCTGGCCGGGAGTCCGGAGTGGGCGCTGTTCCCAGTCGCCCCGCCCTCGCCCCGCCCCTCGGCCGCCATTTCGTGCTGCGGCGCGCGCGGCCTCAGCGTGATGGACGCCCGGGAGCCCAGACAACAAAGGCCTGAGTGTAGGACTTGGGCGGACTGATGGCTGCCAGCCACTGCATTATGCCCGAGTATGGGGAGGAAATGGGCCTGCGAGTGTGCACATGCTCTAGTATGCCCAAACCCATATTTGTATTTTTAATGTGCACATCCGTGGCTTTACACGGAATTCCTGTGTGCAAGACCTCGAGGATGTTCTCTCGAGTATGCGCACTCTGGTGTTTGCTTCGCCTGGCTACTTACACAGGTCCGGTGTCCATGTACTCGTGTTTGCACCAACCCGGGACGTGCACTGACACATGTATTCATGAGTCTGATTTATCCAATAACTTTTTCATACCTGGGATGTGCGCAGACCTGGAGTGCAAACCCTGCCTCCGAAAGGCTGGGGTATCCCCGAAAACCACCCCGTTTCGGGCCTTGGATTAATTCCCTCTTGTTTACATGTAAAGCATAACCACCAGCTTGCTACCCTATGCTATTCTTGTGCTTGGCTGCTTTTCTTCCCTCCTGCTCACTGCTTTTCTGCTGTCACCCCAACTTTGCAGTGACCCTGGTAATGACCCTCTGCCGATGAGAGTAAACAGAAAATGGAAATTAAAGGCATGATACAGCTAGAAAGGAGGGGCCTGAAAAGCTTGCTGGAGAAAACCATGAAGCAAGACCAGTGCAGGTGGCCAGGGCCAGGCCCCAGAGGGAGCCGGGGCTTAAGCCTGAAAATACGGTTCTAGAAGGCATTTAAACAGAAGATGACACCAAATCCACATTTGTGGGAGGACGGGTTGAAGCATAGGGAGCTGGTGATAGAAGGGTGTGTAGGAAAAGGAGGCTTTTGGAGGCCTATGGGGGAAGAGGCCTTGGGGATCAGGTTCAGGGAAGACTGGCCTCCCCAGGAAGGGAAGTGGGAGGAAAAGCAGGATGGGGAACTGTGATCCGTCCAGCTGTTAAAACCTCCTGCTGCTTCTGGCTCTTCTGTGTTAAGCACATGCCTCTCCCCACGTATGGGTCACAGATTCAGGTTCTTCACCAGCTGGGCACCCGGGCAACACCTACTCAGCAGGGATGGAGGGAGATACTGCCTGGGAGAGAACAGCCTGGGTATAGAATAACTGTCAGTAAACATGGGATGTTAGCATTTGAGCTGGACTGGCTTTAGAAGTCCCCTTGTCTAGTCCTCCTTTTATCAAAACCACCTCATATGGCCAAGTGGTAGTTGAGTGTTGACCCATGAACCAGGAGGTTAGGGTTCAATTCCTGGTCAGGGCAAATGCCCAGGTTTGGGGCTCCAGCCCCAGGGGGTGATGTGCAGGGGACAGCTGATCAATGATTCTCTTTCATCGATGTTGCAGCTCTCCCTCTCTGAAATCAATAGAAATATATATTTTTTAAAAACCCACCTCAGCCAGCGGTTGAGCATTGACCCTGGAACCAAGAAGTCCCAGGTTTGATTCCGGGTCAGGGCATATTGCCTAGGGTACAAGCTAAATCCGTAGTGGGGGTCATACAGAAGGTAGCTGATCAATGATTCTCTCTCATCATTGATGCTTCTGTTTTTATCTCTCTTTCCCCCTTCCTTCTTCTCTGAAATCAATAAAAAAATTTTAAAACCCACCTCATTTGTGTACCTTTCATCTCATTATGGATATCCTCTTATGCTGACTATTCCTAAGTACGTTTTAAGGAGATGGAAGTCCATCTCTAACATACCTCTGCATTCCCATTGAGAACCCCTCTGTAACAGCCCCAACATGTTGTCACTGAACATTTGAATGGAGGATGAGCCACTCCATAGGGCGGCCTTACAGATTTAGCATGTAAAGTTTAGCTGATGAGGCCCAGATCTTTTCAATCTGAAATGAAGTCACTTTTCCCCCCTGTCACCCAAAAGGTATTTTCTGAGACATGCTTTGTGTTAGGCCTGGAGATAAGAGTAGCCAAACACAATTCCTGCCTCTATGAGCTTTTAGAATCAAATTTCAAGACACCAAGGTCCAAGAGCAGAAAATAACTTCTTCATATTTGACATGACAGTGCTGAACGTCTATGCAGTGAGGATATCACACACTGGGCTGTTATGTGCATCTTGAATTAAAACTGTAGGGCCTCTGTGGGTGGGACTGGATTGAGCAAATGTTCGCCTCCCCATGTGGGGTTTGACCATGTCAAGCACAACCTAACTCTCCTCCATCCTTTTCAGTTGCCCCAGGCCTGGGCATGTCCGTAGTTAATGCTATTGGGGTAGGCAAAGCTGATCCCAGTGATGGGAAGCACCAGCCACTTTATACAGAAAGAACCAACAGGGTCCCTCCTCAGAAAGGGGCTGTGGGCAAGCCTGAGGGGGAGGTGATGCAGCTAACTGAGCCCTCTCAGCAACAGCTCTGGACAACCCTGCCTGCCTGGGAGGTGGGGCTTTGGGATGAGTGGCCACTCTATTCTTCCTCCGTCACTCAGGCACGGGCAAGTTTTTCTACCACTTTAACCAGGGACACAGGCTGGAGCTTCCTGGGAAACCAAGCCTGAGCTCAATCTAAATCAAGTCTGTGTGACCTGGAAGTGGGTGAGGTGGTTCTCTTTCCCTTCTGCTGAACAGGCAAGTAGTACGGGATCACTGCTCCACATTTCACCCTTTTCCCAAAGGCCCCAGGATCTGGGTGATGTTGGTAATGTTATCCTCAAGGGCCCTTTCCTGGAGTATGCACTCCAGAGGTGAGCCCCCACCCCAGCCCCCCAGTCCCTGGGCAGGGGCCCAGAGCTGCCCCTCTGACTGCTACACTGGGCTTGGGGGGGGTCTTTGCCCAGGAAACACCTGGTGGAGAATTTCCCTGGCTCCCAAGAGTAAACTATGAGGACCTAGACCAACCGTTCTCAACTTGTGGGTCTCCACCCCTTTGGGGGGTCGAACGACCCTTTCACAGGGGTCGCCTAGGACATCCTGCATATCAGATATTTACAATACGATTCATAACAGTAGCAAAACTACAGTTATGAAATAGCAACGGAAATAATTTTATGGTTGGAGGTCACCGCAACATGAGGAACTGTATTAAAGGGTGGGGCCTTAGGAAGGTTGAGAACCACTGCCCTAAACAGTACCTTCCTTCGGCAGCTTCTTACCTTCAAAGGGTCACATTTAAGGGGGGGGGGGGGGGGTATCCCTGGAGAAATGAGGCTGTTTGCAGAAGAATAAATGCCACTTTGTGCCTGCTGGTTTCCTGTCGAGGTCTGTGGGCTTGTTCCGGGCCTGTGTAAATAATTTAATGGAAAACTCCAGAAGGCAGACAGCCCACGTGAGCCTGGCCTTGCCTGCCTCCAGCAGGCAGGTTATGAAATGTTTCCCCTCTGAGCAGTGGCTGGGTGGGGGGTCAGGGTACTTCAGTCACAATCCAGGGAAATAAGACATTGCTCTGGGCTCCTGGGGAGGGCAGTGGGCGGGTGGCATTTCTTCAGGGAGACCAGCCCTCCATGCTGCCTCCCCGGTCCCGGTCATAGACTCCAGGATGTGGCGCCTCTCAGATGCAAAGCCAGGGTCTAGGCTGTCCCAGATGTGTCCTGCTCGCCTCCCTCCTCCCTCACAGGGCAGCCGGGGGGGAGGGGGGGCCCCAAGCAGTTTGCTGGGAGTTGGGGGCGGGGAGAAGGTTTCCGGCCGGTTCCAGCCTACGCCGTCAGGACGTCCCTCCCTCGGGCAGCAGGGCTGGAGGACCACCGAGCCCGGCCCCTGCCACCCACTTCCAGCCCCACCCGCTCCTCCTTCCCTGCCCTCCCGCCAGGCTCAGGGCGGTTCCTCCCCGGGTCCAACCGCCCCAGTCCGGCCCGTCTGGGAGGTGGCCTGGGCGGGGAGGCTGGAGGAGGGATCCAGGGAGTCACTGCCCAGAGGCCGCACGGCTGAAGCACAAACATTTCCTTTTGTGGTGGCTCTGCAGGCCGCGCTGGGGCGGCGCCCTGGGGCTGCCGGACACGCCCTGGGTGATGGTGACCGCCCCGTCTCAGAGGCGGGCCGCTGCCCAATGGGATCTCAGCCTCATCGTTTGGGCTAGACAAAGAGGAAAGGCCCCTGGCCCTGATCTTTGTCTCCTGGAGTGTGTCCCACGTTCCCCCAGGAGGAAGTGGCCATTGCTTCTGAACCAGACCCTCTATCCCCTCCCCCACGGCCCCCCAACTTCCCCTGCATTTGTGGGAAAGTGTCCCGGAGATCTGAGGTTCAGGCTGAGACCTCAGGCCTGGGTGAGGAAGGGGAGGGAGGGTGGGCTGCCTTGCTTTCCTGTCTGGGGCACTATCCTGGCCCCTCTGCACTATGCAGCACCCCAGTTTGCCTTGGGAGCTATATTTGGCCATGGGGATAACAGGGTGACTCACGGGGAGGGACTGCCCCTCTGGGGAGTGGATGAGCTGCATCATTGCGGCTCTTTTCTGTTCCAGGCCAGCTTCAGGCCCTAGCCCCCAAGGACGCTGGACCGGAAAACAGGGCTGCCAGGCCTGCCTTCCCACAAAGGCAGGTCTCCAGGGCCCCTGCACTGCTGGGGGTGGGGACAGTGGTGACCCGGGCAGGTGCCCAAGCGTCCCAGAGCCTGATTAATTAGTGCAGCTCCAGCTTTAACACCCCCTCTCGAGGTTCTGGGGTGTCTGCTCTGAGCCCCTGAAGTGTCCTGGATTTTGGGGCCAGTATCTCATTTCTCCAATATTACAGCCTTTGAGCAGAATTTAATATCTGATAGAGCAAGTTCCCTATGGGATATTTTTTTAAGTGGGGCTTTTAGCAGGATATTTGCTCATCCCAGTGAATCTCTAATTGGTCTCATTTAAGGGATATAATTTGAGGCTGCATGCAAGAGAGAATTCCTGTCTGGAAGGCTTGTGCGTGCAGCAGCAACCCACAGGCTGAGGGAGAAGAAATTTCCCATGCCTGGCCCCAGCCCTCCCACCAGCTTCCTGGTGATTCTCATTCCTCCTCTTGGTCCTTGATCCTGGCTCCCTTGAGTCTGTTCCTGAGTCACAGGACACTCGCCCAAGCTGCCTTCTGCCACTGCCCTTACTACCCAGGCTCAGGGTTCTCCTTGGCCACAGCGCGTGCACGCACACACACACACACCATCCTGGTTCAGTGGGAAGGGGCAGGATTCAAGCCTGAAATTAAACCCCTGTTCCGTAAGATGCAAGGTCCTAGGAGCTGCAGTCAAAATCCTGTCAGTAAAAGGACAAGAGTCCTCCTTGTCCAGCGCACTAAAGCAACCTCAGTGGACAGACTATCCAGTTTTAAGATTCTCTTTCCACACCTGGGGAGAAGTCCCCAAGGAACCTGAAGAAGGGAGATGGGGAAGTGGATACTCAAAAGCAGGAGATCCTGTAATCCATACACTGACAAAATGGCCAAGTATCACAGAAGGGATCAAGTGGCCATCTCATTCATCCCGGCTACCTAGGGCAGAACTCTCTTCTACATGAGTCCTGGAATGCTTCGGGTGGCAGGGAACTCTCACTACCGGGATGTGCCGTGTCAGATTGTCTTCACAGCCCTTGTCTGCCAGGCTATGGTCTGACGGTGGGGTCCTGGAGAGTCCCACTGCTGGAGCATGGTGGTGTTCAGTGACTGTGGGGCCGGGATAAATAAGTGAAGTCACCCACCCTGGGCCAAACTATATCAGCTTTTCCCACAATCCAACATATGACAGTGTCCTGAACATTCTTCGTCCTTCCCACCTGGACACCACATGCAGGTGGCAGTGTTTCTTTTTAGCAGTGGACCTGAAGCACACTCAGTTCTCCAGATGTGCCTGGACCAGCACAGCAGTGGAGTGGGGCACCCTCTGTCTGTGTGCTCTGCTCTGTCATCCCTGCAGCCTGGCCTTATTTTTAGCTCCTGCTGTGGTTGCATCTCTAAGGCCCAGGCTGGTCCTTTGTGTGGCACAGCTGTAACTTCAACTGTCACAATTCTAACCAAGAGGAGGGCTCCTTCCTGCAGATGTCAGTAGTGCCTTGTCCTATGACGGGCCCCAACTGGCATCACAGGGGCAGACCAGGGAATGGACATTCTCAGTCCTCCTCGGTGGTTCCTGCTCTTGGGACCAAGACTCACTCTGGTTGTGGGCAAAGATGCCAGTATGTGCCCTTTGCTCAGGAAGTAAAACCTGTCCGTGGGGTTCTCCTCCAGACCCCAAGCTAGACTCATAATTGGGTAATCAGCAGATGCCTGACCATCGTCAGCCCAGGGCTCCCAGATGCCTTGCCCTCTACATACAACAGGTTTGGGATAGCTGAACACACAGCTCTGGGTTTACATGTGTTTGTTGACTGAGTCCTGAGTGGCTAAGAGGTAGGGAGCAATGCCAGGAGAGTGTCCACACCCTGGACACCTGCTTCTCCTGTCCCCTCTGCAACTGGGCTAGGGCCAGCTCACACCTCTTGCCCTCAGTTTGTCCATCTGGTGAAGGGTGGTGAGAGGAGGCTCTGGCCCTGACGCTGCCTCAGGCAGACCAGGAGTCTGGCTGGGACCAGGCCTGGCCTGAACTTGCAGACCAAAGGCAGATGGAGCGTGACGTTCATAAAGTCTTCCCAAGAAGGATGGGGGACTCTTCCCAGAGAGGTTTTCCTCCCAGAAGGGGTTTGATAGCACACTGCGTGCCCACCTTCTAGAATGACCTGTCAGCCATGGAGCGGGCAGGCATTCATCCAGGTCACAGCACCTGATGGTGTGCTGGTGGGAGCTCAGGCAGGGGCCTGGCCTGTCGGGGAGGGGCACAAGGAGGGAAGGGACAGGGCCATGGCTCCTGCTGAATCCCACTGCAGCTCACCGTGCCAGAGAGGGAACCCCAGAAACCAACATGCCAGTGCAGGCAACTGAAAGGAAGATAAAACTCACCAAGTCTGAGAGGAAATGAGGGCTGGGGAGAGACCCCTGGGTGGCTCAGATGTTCCAAGGAAAACAGGAGCCCCTGCTTTCCCACCCTCCCATGCCCTGCTCTCCACCCAGTCCCTAACACACCTTCACTCTGTCCTCACCTTCCCACTGTGCTGACAGAGTGTGGACAGGTGCCATCTTCCCTGACATCGGTGTGGATTTGAAGACATGCTCAGGCCCAAACCCTCAGGTGCTGTCCCAGGACTTGGAAACCCTAAGAGGGCCCCTGGAACCTTTGCTAAGGCAGAGGCAGGCTGCATGTAGGAAGAGGGCCCTGAACGGGTTCTCAGGGCCAGCATGGAGGTCCAACTCTGACCCTCGCTGGCTGGATGACCTTGGGCAGATCCCAACTCTGCTGGTCAATGTGTCACTGTTGTGATGTGTGGAGCCCAGGCCATATGAACCTTCCCTAGGTAGAAAGGAGCAGAGAGGAGAAGGTCAAGGCCGGAGCTGATGTGTGAAATGCAAATAAGAACCCAATATGTAAATCAATGTTTGCTTCTCTTATGACAAGGTCCAGTGTGACCCAGGTGCCCCCAAAGAGTGCTGGCACCTGGGTGTGCTCACAGAGAGGAACAGTCTGGACACCTAGAAGGCACAGTGGCATTGACCTGCTGGGGACAGGGGCCCAGCTCGAAGCCAGCACTCCCCTGCCTAAGCCCAGGGTCCTTGGTCCTCTCCCCAATGAAATGCACAGCATTCCATTCCTTCTGTGGTCACTGTGTCCTGTGTCAAATTTAGAGGTATCTATCCCCCAGGCTCAGAGTGGAAGTCTTTCAGTCTGGGGTTGAGCTGGCCCTATGGCTCTGGGGAGAGATGTGGCAAAGACCTTTGAGGAGCACCCACTATAATAAGAACCGTTGTGGCTTTGGGTAGGGGTCTCCGCAGGCCAGGCCCCCAAGGCTCTTTCTTGCACAAAATACCTTGGGAGTGAGAGGGGGCCAAGCTTGGGACCCTGCCTCAAAGGATGTCAGGCATTCAAATGATTCAGGGCTAGGTGACACCAGCCCTGGGGGAGGGGAAGGCTGTTTCCTGCGGCTGCTGGCCAAGCAGGCAGCTGGGCCCCTGGGCCCCTGGGGAGACCCAGATGTTGTCTCTTTTCAGCTCATTGCTTCCCAAAGTGAAAGGGGGGAGACTGGAGAGGCCACAAAGAGGAGCCAAGGGGCCCCCAGGGCTTACTGAGGAGCTGTCAAGGAGGGAGAGTGGAGGACATCTGTTCCCCAGGCTGCAGGCTTCCATGACTAGAATGGGCTGTGGGCGGGACTTTCTAGCACCAAGCAGGCCTCCAGGAGTGGACTCCAGGGGGTCCTGGCGGGGGTGGGGTGGGGAGGGTGGGGGTGGCGAGTGGGTTGAGGAAGAGACAGGTTCCAAGACCCCTGCATAGAGTGAGCCCCAATCAAGCCCTGGGAATTTGTTATGAGGGACATGAGGCCGGGAAAGGGGGTTAAGTACCCAAGGGAAGATGAGGGGGTCCACCCCCAGCTCCTCTCCCCCTGCCTGCTGGAGATCCTGAATGAGGCCAGAGGACCCCATTTTACTGAAACTCTTGTTTTCCACTGAGATTCCAATGAACTTCAGTTCTTGAGGGTCCTTATAATTTCCCTGAAGAGCTGGATGGGAGGGAAGGAGGCATGGGGATGGGGTTACTGACCCGGGAGGCTGTCTCTGGACACTGTTCCCCCAGGGCTCTCATCTCCGATTGAACCCCCTCCCCCAGACCAGAGCCAGCTGGAAGCCCCCTCCACCCCTTTCTCCTACCTCTTCCTCTCTCTACTATTCAGGTTCCAGAGAAAAGAATCTTGTCTCACAGGACATCCCACACCTTGGTCACCTGCAAACAGCTCGGATCCCTGTCCTCAGTGAGGAAGAAGGGTGGCTCTGGCACTGTGCTGGCTGCCACCCTTCCCTACACCAGGGCACCAGACTCCACATGATCCCCAGTGTTGGCTGCTTCCCACCAACACTGAAGTCACCAAATCCCTGCATGTTAATAAGAGTGCCCTGAGCTCCCTCCCTCTGGGCTCCCTTTCATCACAGCCACCCTCTTAAAAGAGATGTCCCATCTCCACTTCCTCCTCCCTTGCTTATTCCTCAGTCTGTGACCCTGAAACTGCTCAAGGGCTGGTCTCAGCAGCACTGTGCCTGGTTCGCCAACCTCTTCCCTCCTCCCTCAAGGCCCTTCCTGTCCTCCCTGCAGGTCCTCTGTCTGCCTGGGTCTCAGTGCTGTAGTTCTCCCTCCCAGAGTGGCAGGGGGCAGGGGAGAGGTTGGACACTGGCATCAGATACTCTGGGTTCAAAGAGGTCTCTGCTTACCAGCTGGGGGGCACAGGGCAAGTTCCTTCACCCTCTGGGCCACGGTCTGAAAAGTGGGGAGGACAACATGGAAGCCGCTTCCCCACATCCTGGGCTGTGAGGATTTGTTTTTGTTTGTTTGTTTATCCTTACCTGATAATATTTTTTCCCATTGATTTTTAGAGAGAGTGGAAAGGAGAGGGAGAGACAGAGAGAAACACTGATGTGAGAGAAACACATTGATTGGTTCCTCCTGCACGCACCCAGCGAGGGCTGGGAGCCTGCAACCAAGGTACATGCCCTTGACCAGAATCGAACCCAGGACCCTTTGGTCCACAGGCCAATGCGCTATCCACAGCAAATTGCTAGGGCCCGGGGTTTTAGGATTCAGAAGCACTCCTGGAGCCGGCTGTCACAGCGCAGCTGCTGCTCAGAGCAGCCGGAGGGAGCACCAGTTCTGAGCTCTGCCTAGTGGACTCTGCACAGCTATGCTGACAGCGACAGGCCAGATGACCACTGCCTGGGGGGGTTTCAGGCAGTTGGGCTGATGTGAGAAGCTACACACATTCTCATGCTTACTTTTCCTGAGCACATTTTGAGGTGCTCAGTGATTTGCAAGGAATACCAGGTTTTTCTCCTCTGTTGCCAGTGCTCCCAAGAAGGTCAAATCACCCCCTCCACACACTGGGCATCTTTACCTGGAACCCTAGGCCCCTAAGGGCATAAAGAGCAGAGGCTGGTAACAGATGGGTTAATTCTTGGCCTGCCTCCTAGAAGGGACACTTCTTAAGGTACTTCCCTCCCTCCACTCCTGGACTTTCTTTGGTCCCCAAAGCAGCTAGCACTCCTCTCTTCACTCATCCCCCTCTACTCCCTCTGATCAAAGGGGACAGAGGGCTCCCCCAGGTGGCCAAACATGCCAAGGCCAGAAGCTGGGGAGTCTGCAAGGACCAGCTTCAAACCTTTTGCCCCTCCAGCCCTGTAAATATGTCTGCCGGGTCAGACCAGGTGTAGCAATGTGGGGTCTGGAAAAGCAGGTCCCCTGTATGTTCATATACATCTGAATGAAAGGAGCAGCGTGACCAGTCCGTGCTGTGAAGTATTCTGAGCCAGGCTGTGGGGAGTTGTCTGCAGGACCTGGCCTAACACTGCCTTGTGTCAAGGATCACAGGACACAGAGACATGGGGACAGGAAGCATAAGGCAGAGGCCCAGCTAGAAGCCAAAAACACACCAGCAGCAATAATCACCAGCATCTATCATGTGCCTTCTGTGTGCCTGCTACCCCGTCCCAGGCTTTCCATTCTTTACTTCTCACAACAACTTAGGAAATTGACATTATTATAATCCCCATTTAGCAGATGAGGAAACTGAAGCTCAGTGAAGTTAAATCCTTTATTTAAATCACACAGCTGGGTGAAGCCTGAATTTGAATGCAAACATGCCTGACTCCAAATTCCTTCCTCTTACAAAAGTCTACCAATACACAGGAAGATACTTTGGCACAATAACGAAGGAGAGACACAAGTATCTCATGCTGTCACCACAGTGAGTTCATGAAGGATGATGTACAACTCCTTCCTGCCCCAGAAGTACACACAGCAGGTGCTCAGCAGAAGCAAATGAAATGATGACAGACCAGTTACCATACTGTGAACATACACGTGTGAAAGAAAGGGAGAGGTCACCTCCAAGGTGCACACCCAGGCCCTACCTAGTAGCTGCCAATGCACGCTGAAGGCTGGGGGCTTGGGCACTGGTCCTGCTAGAATATGGATACCTGGACACCAGAAAGTTCCAGCGATGGGCTGCAGCTCACCCTCGGCTCACTGGCAGGCTGAGGCCCACTGTTCTCAACCTAGACAGGTTCTGGTGACAGCCACACACATTCATGTATGAGTCCCTACTACACATTCACGAATTCCCCAGCACACACACCTCTTCCCAAGACAGGACCTCTTGGCCTCATCAGCACACATTCCTGCTCACACTGACAAGTTACACACACAGCTCTCAGAGTGAAGAGAAAGATCGAGTTGGTTGGGGGTCTGAAAATCCCTGAAGCTCCATAGACATTCGGGGACTAAGCCCTGGGGACAACCCCCTGGGTTCAGTGGTTGACCTGATGTAGTCTTCCAGCTTCCCAGGCCTTGCCTGAGACTGTCTTCCGCCCTCTCATTTTAAAGGTTGGACCAAGGCCTGGAATGCCCACAATGGCCACCAGGGGGCGGGTGAGCATCGAATAATCCCTTCAGTCCTGCCTCTTTCCTAAAACCTCATCCACTCATTCCTGGGTATGTATTAAGCACCCATTCTGTGTCAGATGACAGGACACAGAAAAGGGGAGAGCAGGGGAGGGAAGGAGAGAGGAAACAGGACAAGTGAAGAGGCAAATCCCAACGCCAGAGGTACTGGAGGTTAGCTGGGGAAGATGTTGGCAGGAGGGGCTGGGTTAAAAACACTAGCTAGAATGTACTGAGCACCAGCTGTGTCTAAGCTCTTCTAGATTTTGATATGAATTAACTCATTTAATCACAACTGTGTGCACTAGGTGCTCCCATTATTCTACTTTTATTGTGGGTATTATGGGTACACAGTAACGCAGGCATAATGAGTTACTTATCTCATAGAGTTGTTGTAAGGATTAAATGGATCAACGATTATGTGCAAAGCACTTGGAACACTGCCCAGTTATCATTATCCTATCCCCATTCCACAGACGGGGAAAGCAAGGCCCTGTTAGCAAGCTCTGTCCTCAGAATTTAATCACCAGCAGGCAGGTTCCAGAGCATGGGCTTATTCAGTTACTAGACTGAAAAGTCCCATTAGGGGATCCTGGGGGCAGTGGGGAGCCACTAAAGAATTTTAGCAGGAAAAAAAATTTTTAGCAGGGAAGGGACAAAACCTAATTTGGATTTCATGCTGTGACCACGTTACAGCTGTGATCAGGATGGCAGGGGAGGGATAGAGAAGACAGATTTTTCTCCCCTTCTTTTTCTTTTTTGTTGTTAATCCTCACCCGAGGATATTTCTCTATTGATTTTGAGAGAGTGGAAGGAAAGGGGAGAGACAGAAACATCACTGTGAGAGAGACACATTCATTGGTTGCCTCCCATACATGCCCTGACCAAGGCTGGGATAGAGCCTGCATCTGAGGTACGTAACCTTGACCAGAATCAAACCCGGCACCTTTCAGTCCACGGGGAGACGCTTTATCCACTGAGCCAAACCAGCCAGGGCAAGAAGACAGATTTGAAAGACATTAAGTAGTCTAGATGGTCTTGATGACCAATGTCATGCCAGAGAGAGGAGGAAGGAGGCAGAAAGCCACAGATGGTGAAGCATAGTGGGGAGAATGTAGGGCACGGGGGCCCCCAACCTGCTCTCTGGCCTTTACGTGGGAGATGGCTCCAGCTCCACAGCTCAGGACTGAAGAGAAAGGAAAAGTAGCCCCCAGATCCCTCTGCTCTGTTTTTCCTGAAGAACCTGGGGATGGTGTGAGGGCCAGGGCTCTGAAATCTGCTTCCCCTCTGTTCAGGGCCTGTGGGCTCTGGGCTCCATGAGGATGGCACTGAACTATTCTCTCTCATCCTGCTCCCCAGGAGTCTCACCACCCCCTCTGGCTGTTCCAAACGTAGGCACAGAATGATAACAGCCCTCTCCCCTCCCACAGACCCAGTGGAGGCTTTCTCTCACAAAGACTGCCCTCTGCAGGGTCACCTTTAATCCTCACAACCACCTGGCAGCAGGCTCTTATGATCTTGGGTTTCACAACTGTAGGGGTCATCTTTGTGCGAAGAGGCCACAGAGCTTGTGCCTGGACCAGCCCTCTGCCAGGACTTTGCCGCAAATCACGGCCTCTTACCACTCCGCTCCAGCACCACCAGGCCCTTGGTGGCCATCTTGGGAGATGGAGGCAGCTGTGCTTTGCAACTTGTCTACTTGTCTCTGTAGAGCTGAGAATGGGGCTGAGAGAGAGGCATGGTTTGGAGTCATCAGGGCTCCGGGGCAGAACCAGGGTCCAGCTTCTGCACCAGCTGGGGGAACCAGTAGAGGAGGGTAAACACCTGGGTGGGGCAAGAGCCTCTCGGAGGGTGGGGGTGGAGTGGGGCGTGCCTGGGCAGGCGAGTGGGGACAAAGAGGACGCCCGCACACCTGGCAGCCAGGCAGCGGAACCCGCCAGCCCGGATTCAAAACGGAGCTGAGGCTGTGATTGGCGGCCCGGGCCTCTTGCTCCACCCCTTCTCTCTCACCTCCCCGGCGGCCGGGAAATAGGGATGGGGTTGGGAAGGCCCCGCACTCATCTTAAGTCCTTAGGACCAGCGGTGGCCTGGCCCGAAGGTCAGTGAACTCCCCCTCCGCTCGTTTCACCCCCAGGTGGCCTTCTCTGAGTGTCCCCTGTCCCCTGACCCCTCTCCCAGTCCGGCCACGAGGCCCTGGCCAGGCTGCCGGAAGGAGCTGCTTCCTGAGCCCGAGCCCGAGTCCTTTCCATCTGGGTCCCCTGGCCTTCCCGAGCCCGAGAACCCTCCCCGCCAGGGCCTTTCCGCCTGGGCCGGGGGGCGACGGTGGGGGGCGTGTGTGGTGCACAAGTCGCCCAGCCAGGCGGGGGGGGGGGGGAGCCGCTGGGCAGGAACCCGACTCCGGCCAGCGCCCCGCCCCAGGGGCAGATGGCGGGGCCCGGGCGGGTCCTGGGCCGACGTTTCAGGCTCAGGTTTCGGCCGCGAGGGGAGGGGCGAGCGCGAGGGGCTCCGCTGAGGCCGCGGCCAATCACCGCCGGACCTGGACTTCCAGCCGCCAATCAGGGCCCGGCTCAGTTCCCCAGCCCCGCTGTGTCCTTTGTTCCCTGTTACCCTGGCGGCCCTCGGCGCGACTCCCACGGCCGGCTCCCGGCCTCCTGCCCTGTGGCTTCCGGCCCGTGCGGACCGGCTCGTGTGCACGCGACCGTGTACTCGGTGTGGGCACGCGCGTGTGCAGGGCCCGCCCCTGCCTGTCCCAGGGCACTTGGGGCCCGCCACCAGGCACAGGCCTGCCCAGGATCTTGCACATTCGAGTGCCCTCAGCAGCCCCAGGGACTCCGGAGGGCCTGGCCCAAGCCCCAGAAAAAGCTCTTTTGAGAGGCTGAACTTTGACCGTGGCCGAGGGGCAGGGGAGCTCCAAGTGAGCACCAGGACTGGGCAGTGGTCCAGCTCAGGCCCCACCTTTCCTTCCTGGGCCTCGGTTTTCCTCCCTCCCTCATGCTTCCTTGCCTTTGCTCAGTCTCCTTCCCTGCCTACTGCCTTGCAGATACATTCACCTAATGAACCTGTGGTCTTCCTTCCAGACCAGTCTTAGAGATTGCATCCTCTGTGATGCCCTTGGGAGTCCTCGGTGCCTCCTCCCTCAGGTGTCCCCACCACCACCACCACCACCACTCACCTTGCGTGTGGTCCCCTCTAATCTGGGTTTGGGCATTTCAGCAGTGAGGCCCTGAGAAACTCAGACTCAGTCACCCCAGCTTCTGGCAAAGCATGGTGCTCCATCCTTGCCTAATCAAGAGACTGCAACAAGCTATCTCGGTTGCACCTGAGATAGGCTTGTTACCCCAGGCCTGCTGTAGGATTAAGAGCTAAAATCTGTGAAGAACAGAGTGAGTGCCTGGTAAGGAGCCACACACCCCCACAGGCCACAGCCCTTATCTCTTCCAAGTTCCCAAATCCAGTGCGCACTCCTCTTGCACTCCTTAATCCCCCTCCTCCCCGGCCCCAGTCTGCTCAGTCCCCTTCCTCCCATATTCCCTTCACTTTCCATGAGCTCATCTACTCTTAGACCTCCACCTGCCCTGCCCAGGCCTGTTTCCTGGGTCTCCTGGAGACCTCCACCTGAACATCCTTCAAATATCTCAAACCCAGTTTGTCTCAAACTCAAGGTCCTCATCCTGCCACACCATCTTCTGTTTCTGTAAAGGACTCACATCCTCACCATTGCCTGCCAAAACCTGGGTGTCATCCCCACACCCCTCATAGACCAAGTCTCCCAGTTCTGGCTGCCCACTCTCCCAGGACCAGTGCCTTGGACCACACTCTTACAGTTTTTGCTTTTTCTCCTAATGGGTCTCCTTGCTCTCTGCCTCCACAATCTGTAGGGCCTGCTGCTTGCAAGGTTCCTTCTCCCATTGCTCTTGGCCGAGCACCCAGTCCCAACTCCTGGGTATAACTGACAGGGCCCTCCCATCCAGCCTTGCTTGCCTTCCTTGTCTCAGCCACAGACACACAGAATTCCTTCCATTAAAGCCCTTGACACAGGCTAGGACATCTTTCTGAGCACCCAGTAGAAGTGATGCTAGGCCCTGGGGTGACCAGAGGGACCGTTAAGCCTGGGTTACAGACTGACTCGGCAAACAGGCACACTTAGGTCTGGTCCCTGCTCTGCACTTCGTGACCTTAGTTCTGCTACTCTCTCTGGGTCTCATGTCCCAAAGGGATTTAATATATTTGAAGGGCTCAAGGAGAACTTTGGGCCCAGGGCCAAGAATGGACAGGAGCCACCTTCCCTCTGAGGTGCTCGCCAGAGTCCCTGTTTTAAATCACCTGGGAGGATAGACAGGACCTGAGATGGATGAGCCATTTGGGAGGCATTGGGGAGGAGAGAAGGAGCAGGGGGGAGAGAGGAGAAGGGAGGGCTGACAAAAGAGACCAGCTGCTGTTTGCACACAAACCCCAAGTTGATAATGAGTAGAGGGGTTGGGGAGGGGCAGGGAAATGTGTTGACAGGAGTCTGCCCAGAACCATGGTGCCCCTCCCTCCACCAGCCCCCACTCTGGGCCCTCACTACTCACACCCACCCATACATCTGCTTCGGGGACAGCAGCAGGGAAGGGCAGGAAAGACCCAGTCTGGGGATCTGGCCCAAGGCTCAGCCCAAGGCCTGTTGTAGGATTAAGAGCTAAAATCTGTGAAGAACAGAGTGAGTGCCTGGTAAGGAGCTACACACCCCCTCAGCCCGAGGCTCAAATCCTCCCCTTCAGGCCACACACATCTTGAGAGCAGCCCCAGGAAAGACCACAAGAAGGGCCAGAGCCTATGAGAGCACAAGGGCATCAGAGGACCCAAAGCAGACCCAGTCTCTAAGGTCCTGGTCAGCATGAAGGTCATGGAGGAGCTCTGAGAGCCTGGAGCTCTGGAGGAGAGAGGGGGCTCCCATATAAGAGACCTGGGTCCTCCCGCACAGGGGCAAAGGGGCATAACCAGGGCTGGGGGTGAGCCAGGACATTGCTATCAGCCCCTTGGCCCCAAGTAATACCTGGAGGGCCCCTGGGTAGCCCAACAGACAGGGTGAAAACTAATAAGGCTCTTAAAGAAGACTCCTTGGTATCAGGAGTGGGAACCCCCACCATCATTTGGTCACTCTTGCCTGGAGGGTTATAGAAGGGCTTCACTTCCTGTGGCCCCAGGGCCCTTGCTCCATCTCCCCTTGCCCCATGGTCAGGTCAGCCTGTTGGCACCTCCCCTGGGTGAAGAGTTGCCCCCTGCCCACAGCCAGCTCCTGCCATGTGGACTGTGGGTGCAGCTGACAGGCTGTGTCTGCAGTGAGAGAGTGTGCTCCCACTGCTGCCATGTGCTAGCCTAGCAACCACTCCCAGGGGCCTGGAGAGGCGGTGGGGGGGAAGGATGGCAGCGCTCCTGCTCTCTTCTGCCTGCTGCCTCCTCTTTCCCTCCATGCTTGAGCTCCCTATCAATACCTGCTCCAGAACAGGTCAGCCTGGCACCAGGCTCCAAGAACATGGCTGGACTGTGACATCCTGCACATCCCTGCCTGTGGGCTTCTATGGGCCAGTCCCTGAGGAGCCGGGGGCAGAGCTGTATGGGAAGCAGCAGAGAGAAAACCGCTGAGTGGACCATGAGGCCCAGGCCAGGGCCCAGTGGGGGTGAGGACCATTCCATTTGGTTTCCTTCTCACCTGTTCTTCTCTCAAGGCCAGAATGGTATGGGTGTCGCAGGAGGGAAAAGAGGGTGGGAGAGCTGAGCAAAGGCTTGGCGATGGGAATGACAGGGGCACATGAGCAAGAGGTCCACAGTGAGGAGGAGATGCGGGTGGCAGGCAACACGGGGGCCTTGACCACCAAAGTGAATGAGGACCTCATCCTGGAGCCCTTGGGAGCTAGAGAAGATGCTGAGCAGGGAGCACCTTCTTGATGAGCAGAGTAGTGGGGAGACCACATCCAGTGAGAAGAGGCCAGGTAGGCGTGTGGGTGGGGATAAGAGGCCCTGGTGTAGGGATTAACACCAGGGTCCTGGTGCCACAGTCTGGGAATCAGACTAGACCTTGACCCTCTCTGGGTCTCAGCTCCCTCAGCTGTAACTTGGGAGCAATATGAGACTGCCTTTGGAGTGTGTTGGAAGGATTGGATGATGCAACGCACACGAAGCACTCCTGAAAGTGAACAGTTGTCACTAGTGGGAAAGAAGAGGGGCTTGAATGGGAATCACAGGGCGGCCTCCCCATGGTCAGAGTACACTGTGGCTCCTGCCCCTTCTTGGGGAGTTTGGGGAGCAGAGGTGTACACAGCAAGGGGGCCCTGCACAGCAATGGCTGTGCAACTGGAGTTTAGAAATGCAGGATGTGTCTCTGAGCCCAAGTGCAGCCTGAGTGGGCATGTGGGTGAGCAAGAATGAGGGCTGGCCCTGACCGGTGTTGTTAAGTGGAGCATTTACCTGTACACCAGAGTCTTGGGTTCTATTCCTAGTCAAGGGCATGGAACTAGGTTGCAGGTTTGATCCCTGGCCTGTGTCAGGGTGCAATCAGGAGGCAACCATTCGATGTGTCTCTTTCATTTTGATGTTTCCCTCGCTCTGTCACCCCACACTCTAAATCAATAAAAAAATATCCTCCAGTGAGGATTAAAAAAAAAAAAAAAGAGGGCTATTGGAGCTGTGGCCCGCAGAGGGGACCATTTTAGGACCTCCAGGCCCCCCCATACAAGGTCTGGGTAAGAAGGTAGGGTTGTGGTAAGAAACCAGCACCCTTAGGTCAGGCTTGACATAAAAAGGCCATGAGCGCCCTGGCCCGTGTGACTCAGTTGGTTGGGCACCATCCCGTGCATCGAAGGGTTGTCAGTTTGATTCTCCATCCATTGGGCAATGGCTCAGGCTCCGGAGGGGAACATACAGGAGGCAGCTAATCTCTCTCTCTCTCCCCCCTCTCTTTATAAACTATTAACATGAGTAATATCTTTTTTTAAAGGCCATTAGTATTGTAGAAAAATAAAGCTATACTTCTCCCACATTTGTGTGTTCACACGTGCCCATTTTGTTGAATGAACGAATGTGTGTTTGGGGACATTTTCCCTGAGCTGGATTTCACAAGTGAGCATAGGACCAGCCTCAGCAGGGGCTTTGGGAGCACCGGGCCCTAAGGATGGAGAATGCCTACTTAGGACCCCGGTCCCAGAGCCGAGGCCAGCCCGTGCCACCCTGAGAGGGGACCAGGCTGGCTGGGGCCCAAGGCCTTACCCGGCCCACCCTCCCAGGCCCGGGCCACAGAGGAGGCATTGATGGGAGAAGAGGCGCCCAGAGCCGCTGCAGCTGGCGCACCATCACTGGGCCTGGCGGGGGGAGCAGGACGATCCCACAGCACCCAGGCCTCTGCTGGGCTTGAGGCCCAGGTCTGAGCATCTGTGGTCAGTGTGGGTGCCCCAGGCATCCTCATCCTGAGGTACTTCTGTGCAAAAGCTGGGAGAGCCTGACTTGGTGCCTGCATATCCCTAGAGGGAAAAACCATGGGCCTTCTTTCCCAGGTATTGGTATGAGGCAGAGGGTCCCCCATCCACCTTGAACCCCACAATGGATAGTCTCTGCCCTGCCTAGACCTCGAGAGCAACCTTCCACCACCAGGCAGTATTGGGGCACCTGTGCCTGCCCACCTCTCTGGCCTTGCTTGTCACCACTAGACTCCCACTTGCTCGGCTTGCCCTCACCTTCCTCTCTGATTCTTTGCTCTCTGTGTCGTTAGCCCATTGGGCCCCCAACATCCTCTCCCACTTGCCTGCCTGACCAGCTCTCAGGCTTTACCTACCCCTCCAGCCTCACCTCGGGCTTGCCTCCTCCGTGAAGCCTTCCAGGATTGTTCCAGGCCTTACTTAGGCTTTCCTAGGCTCCCTCTGCATTTTGCCAGCACCTCCAGCATAGTTATCATTTTAATCATCATGCCAGATTACAACTGTTCAGATGCATAGCTCCTTAGGGGTGGAACTCATTCATATCATCCTTTTTTTGCTCCTCGTAGGCACTAAATAACAGAGTGGCCAATGGCCAACTCTGTTAACATGTTGTCCCCTGGAAGAAGGCCCTCTCAACACTGAAATGGGAGCTGGGAACCCAAAGGCAAGCTCTTCCCCTTTCACCAGTGTCCAGCCCTTCTGGCCCCATTGAGCCACTGGTATGGCCTTCAGTTTCTGAAGGTCAAAAGCGCAGAGTCCTGGAGCTGTGCCAAGCAGAGGTCACACATGGGAGTCATTCAAGACCCGCTGCTTACAAGTAAGGGCCTTGGGTGAGTATCTACCCTTCTGAGTCTGTTTTACCCTCTCTAAAATGGGCACTCTTCACAGTGCCTGCCTTCAGGTGAATGCGAGGACAAACGAGGCAGCACACAGAGAGCTGGTTTGGGGCTGGGCACACAGTGTATGGAGCTGGGTGTTTCACTGTACTGGTTACTGTGTGCTGAGCCCTTTCCTGGCTGAGTCTTTGGGATGGTGTTTGGAGCCCAGCAGAAAGTCACTCACTAAACCTAGGGACATGCACAGAATGGGGGCTAGCTCTGGAATGTCAAACTTCCTCCTTCTCCCAAGAGGGGAGGACTAGGCTGGTCCTTCCTGTCCACACCCCCCATATTCCCTTCCTGCTGTCCCACCATAATTAGGCTCTTTGTGGCTCAGGGGGGAGCCTGTGCCTCCCTCAGGGGCATTGCTGCCTCTCTTGAAGGCAGGTGGGCCCTCATGTCCCCTGCTGCCCTACCCGTTTTACAGCGGTCAGCTGCACAAGGAGCTGCAGAGGGCCCGTGCAGGCTGCTCTCATCATTAGCGGTCCGGCCTCACTCCAAGTGAATTAGTTGATCCTCGGGGAACGAGTGCTGAGGCCTGCAGGCTCTTGGCACCAGCCAGTGATTCATTCACCACAGCCTCATCCCTGCCAGAGGCCAGCAGCATCCCTGCCCCAAGCCACTGGCCTGGTTCTCAGCTGGGGAGCAGGAGGCTGGTGCCCAGAGTGGCCCTGGTTGCCCGTCCATCTGCCCCCATCATCCTATTAATCATGCTGCTCCCCCCAGAGCCACCAGGCCTCCATCCGCCAGTCCCTCCCACACGCAGGCCTGGTGGCCCTGGATCTGTTCCCGGCCCCGCTTCCGCCAACCTGCCCTGCCCCACCCAGCTCCCTTCATCCCCTGGGCACTTGGAGTGACTGGAGGAAGGCCCACTCATCTTCTTTCTCTCTCCTCCAGTGCCTCCCTGCCCCCCTCAACCAAGGCTCTGGGGTCCACTTAACTGGTCTTGATGAAAAACAGAGGCTCTACCCATGCACAGAAGGCTCCTGCTAACTGCCTGGGACTGGTCCCGGCAGCCTCAGCCTGGGTCTTGGCTTTAGCACGAATGAGGATGAGGAAGGCACTTGTCTCTGCCACATAACCCCTTAGGAGCCCACGTAGAATTCAGACAAATGACTCTTCCCTTCAATGACTCCCCCTTCTTCTTCTCATTGACACGACAGGATATAGGTGTTCAGAAGCAGGTATTGATGAACGAGTAAGTGAATGAATGAATGTCCTCCCACAGCAAATGTGACTTGTCTTCATCAATTCTCACGACTCAAGTCTGTTCAGATCTCTGACTTGAAATCTGTCCTGCTGCCACTGCAGAGTAGGAGCATCCACATTTTGCTCCCCGAAGACCCAGCCTGATGTGTAAGATCCGACTAAGCCAACGGGTCCTCACGGTCACGTGGGGCTGATCTCCCCTCCCTCCCCTGGGCTGGCTTTAAGGATTAGAGGCGGTTTATCTTGTTTGAGAATGGGCATGGATACTCCCCAAATGGAAGCCAGGAGAGGACTCTGCCCGCAGTGCTCTCCTGGGGGGGCCTCTCCAGCACATGTGTGTGCCGTACCCCTGCACTGTTATAATCTTGACGGCTGCTCTCTAATTGCCCTCAAATGATCTCATTATAATGGATATCATCTGCAGAGCAGTTGAAAGTTTACAAACTGTAACTTCTTCCTCGTCCCCTTCCCATCTTTACAAAAAGAAACAGAGGCTTAGAGAAGTTCGCCGATTTCTCTAAGACCACAGAGTGAGGAGTAGGCAGAGCTCGTGGGGCCCACGGTGTCCCCAGTTCCAGGCAGGGAGAGGTGCGGGGGTGGGGGTGGGGCCCGGGGAGCTCAGCAGGAAGCTGCCTGCGGATCTGATGGCCAGTGGGGAAGGCAGGATAGGGGTCATGCCTGTAATGTCACACTTCCTCCTTCTCCCAAGAGGGGAGGACGAGGCAGGCTGGGTGCATGGGTGTCGGTCCATGCAGGCTTGTGTGGTCACCTGTGTGTGCAGGTGTTCAGGCTGAGACCAGGTGGCCCCGAAGGGAGCTTATCGAGGAGTCCCGCCTCCCGGGCTGGGCTGTGGGACTGGGTAAGGTCCAGCACCTCTTTCTATTCTTAGGCTTAGATGTCTCAAAAACATTTAGAAAAAGCCTGGGCCAAATGAAATGTTTCTACTGGAACTAAGGTTTCATTACCACCCAGATAAGCTACATTTTTCGCTATTTGTCTGAATTCTTATTTTGTTGTTTTGGTCAGGAAACGAGGCACCAGGGAGGTACATGGTCATGTACCAGAGGCACAGTGAGGGGGAAAGGGGAGATGGATACAGCAAAGCAAGGAGCCACGGGAGGAAGGGCTCAGCCTGAGGAAAGGGGACGGGGACGGTGAGGAGTGATCGGCAGGGAGAGGTCCACCTGGAGCAGCTCTCCTCATCCTTGAAGAACCTGCTCAGAGGATGCCTCCTCCGGGAAGCCTTCCCTAACTGCTTAGGGGTCTCTCTCCTCCGGTTCCTGCTGCTGTGACCCTTGCCACACTTAGTGTGGGCCTTCCTGACTGTGCCTGCCTCTCCCTTGGGTGTTGAGCAGGGCAGGGAAACTGTGTGTGTAGCTTACATTTGGGAAGGTTTTTTTAAAAAAAAAAAAACAACCAGAAAAGTATAAAGGAGAATGAAGCAAACCCCACGTGTCCGCTGGGAAGCTTTGTGCCCCAGCCCTGGACGGGAAGGGTGCTTGCACGACTGCCGACATCACAGGCACGTGCACGAACACACACCCGGCTCCCACTCACGAAACATGTCCCTGATATGGATGTGGTCATACTTCCGGGACATGGACGGACTGGAAAAGGGCCTGTTCCCGCGAAGAAAGGTGGCCCTGGCTCCTGGATGACCTCCCCACAGGTCTGGCCCTTGGATACATGGGGGCGGAGGGCAGGAATAAGAGCCATTAGGGCAGAGCTGGGTGGCCTCGGAGCAATTACCACCAACAGCACTGCCACAGTTTCTTGAAAGGCAACAAATTATGAGCTTTGTGTGCCAAGAAGGGAATGTACCACCAACTAATAACAATAAAACTTACCAACAAGTTTCTAAGTTGTGGGTTGCCTCGTCACTGAGATGTCAGCCGAATGACTGCTGCGTCCTGGCAAGGCTCAAGTGCTCCCACATCTGCAGAGCCATTCCGCTCTCTCCACTCGACTCCAACTCAGCTCCAGGCCCACGGTGGCTGAGAGAGTGGGGGCAGCCACTCAGAGCCACGGCAGGGGCAAGGGGAGGCCAGTGCTGGGCGGCTGGGGTGGTAGCATGGGATGACCTGTCTCCATCTACCAGCTTGCTCTGGGAGCAGTGTTTCTTCTCCTAAATGAGGCCCCTGCCTGGATTGGTGTGCGGCTTAAATGACACAACCTGTGAGGCAGTGCTTTAGGTAAAAAGGGCTCCATCCAGCTCTTTAATTAATTACCATTTTAATTAGTTTAGGCCTCAGTTCTAAAGTTTCTAGAAACAGTTAAAGGCCAACAGGAAAAAAAAAAGTCACTGAAGAAATTGGACTAAGGGAAAGGAGAAGAGGAATGGGAGGAGGCCTGGTTAGGCCTCCAGGTGGAAATGCCTTCCAGGTGGGTGCCCAGATGGGGAGGGAGATGTGATCAGTTACAAGACACCGAGGGTCTGTAAACAAAAATGGAATGAAGGATGTGAGGGAAGTCTTAGAAGGTTGTTATCAAGTCCCATTTTGCAGGTGAAAAAACTGAAGTTTGCTGGGGTTAATCTTGTCCAACACCCACACGCGAAGTCACGGATGCAGGCATGACATGATGTCTTCACAGGACAGGAGGGGGAACCCAGCGTTTGCGCTCCTGACCACCAGGCAATATTGCCCTGATTTTGGAGGCCCGAGAGAGATTGGTCCTGTGGATCGCTCTAAAGGGGACCTTGAGCAACACTGTACCCCAGTCCAGAACCAGGCTGCGTAAATGGTAGCCTAGAGAAACAGCCAAGGCAGATGTTACCAATTGTCTTCTGAAGCCAAGGAAAAGCACAATAGAACACCCTGGGGGCTTATGGCTTTTAGTGGGCTAACTTTGTGGTGAGCCCTTGGCAACAAACAGTTGCAAAATGCCCTTCTCCCCAAGGCACCAGGTCCCACTGGAAAAATCTTGTCTCACAATCAGAAGTCACCTATATGGGAAGCCTTCCCTTCTGGCCCCCTGCACTCCTCCCCCCCCCCCCCCCCCCCACGTCACTAACATCTCAGTGATGAAGTAACCCACAACTTAGGGCACATTTGCTAGGGGATGAGGGCCTCAGTTGGTGAAAATAACTGACCTGGGATTTTCCCTTTGAAAACGGAGGCTGCACCTGCAACTGCAGGTGGCATGGGGCTCTGGAGCCAGGTTGCTGGTTTTAAATCCCAGCTCTGCCTACTTTGTGCCTTGGTTTCCCCTTTAGTAAGTGGGGTTAACAGCAAGTCTCAGAATTCAGTGAGTTAATATGTGTCTAGAATTCCAAACAATGTCTGGCCCACAGTTTGTTCAATAAAGAGCTGTTCCATTCTCACAAGGCCTCTCTGCCTCTTGCATTGAAATGTGCTGGGTTGTGGCGATGGTACTTCTGCCCCAGCCTGGTAGCGGTGCACCAAGGTAGAAGGGCATACTTGGAATGCTTGTGTGGTTGGGCTTCAGACGTGCCCTCTTCCCACTGCCCCTCCTGCCCCACTTTCTTGCTCACACACACACCTCTGGCGTGTTTCCATGCTGCAGCTGCCCAGGCTCTCCCCCTACTTTCCACCTCACATCTCACCCTGATTCTTGCTCCAGGAAGTGCCCCTGACCTCTTTGGTCTGCCCTGGTCTGGAAAGCTGGTGTCAGCCTGGCCCCCATTCAGTGAGAGGGAGAGCAGGTGGCATGGAGCCTGAGCAGCCAGGGCCAAAGGGGCTCTATTCTTGGCCCAGGGGCCACTCTGCTGAAAACCAGGCTCCTGTTTGGGGTCCCAGCGTCTCCATCTGTAGAATAAGGTTCCTGCCTATGCTCTCCATCAGCAGGGCTACTTGCCATAACTGTTGGAAGTGTGTTCAGTTTTTCTCTGCTCCTCTGGCATGGAGCAGAGGTCAACACCAGGGATGGGGGCTTAGTAGCACATTGGGCCCAATTCCATTTAATTCAGAGCAATAGAACAGTCATTTGTACAAGGCACAGGGCCATGCCAAGTGGGGACACAGCCCGACCCTGCCACCCCAGCTCTCAGCATCTGCAGGGAGGTGGGTGCTTGCTTATATGACTGTCCACATCCAGAATCCCAGATGATGGAACAAGGTAGGAAAGTGAAAGGACTTCTTAGAACCACTGTCAAACAACTCTTGAACACCCTACTTCTACTAGTGGCCCCAGGAGGAAAAGAGAAAGCATGGAGATCCCCACTATTACCAGGTGACAGTCTTCCATGAAACTGGAAGCTGTGAGTCACCAGAGAGGCTGGAGTTCTCAGCTAAGGATTTTTTTTGTTGTTTTTAAAATTATTTTTTATTTTATTTTTTAGAGAAAGAGAAATGGAGAGGGAGAGAGAAAAAATAAACATTGACATGAACCCTAGCCAGTTTGGCTCAGTGGATAGAGCATCAGCCTACAGACTGAAGGGTCCTGGGTTCGATTCCTGTCAAAGGCACATGCTTGGGTTGCAGGTTTGATCCCTGGATGGGGGCAGATGAGGGCAGTTGGGGCCTGCAGGAGGCAGCCAATCCATGATTCTCTCTAATCATTAATATTTCTATATCTCCCTCTCCCTTCCTCTCTGAAATCAATAAAAATATATTTTTTTAAAAAAAGAAATATCAACATGAGAGCAGAACATAAATTGGCTGCCTTGCCAAAGCCGGTTTGGCTCAGTGGATAGAGCATTGGCCTGCGGACTGAAAGGTCCCAGGTTCGATTCCGGTCAAGGGCATGTACTGTGGCTGCGGACACATCACCAGTAGGGAGTGTGCAGGAGGCAGCTGATCGATGTTTCTCTCTCATCTATGTTTCTGACTTTCTATCCCTCTCTCTTCCTTTCTGTGAAAAATCAATAAAATATATTTAAAAAATAAAAATAAAAATAAAAAAAATTGGCTGCCTCCTGCACACTGACCCCACCCCCTCCACTGGGGATCAAGTCCACCTGAGCATGAGCTCTGACTGGGAATCAAAGCAGCAACCTTTTGGTGCAGAGGACGACACCCAATTGAGCTACACCAGCCAAGGCTAAGGATATTTTTAAAATTTTTATTTTTTAATTGCTTTCAAAGAGGGAGAGGGAGAGAGAGAATCACTGATTGGCTTCCTCTTGCACGCCCCTACTGGCGATCAAGCCCAGAACCCAGGCATGTGCCTTTGACAGGAATTGAACCTGGAACCCTTCAGTCAGCAGGCAAACACTCTACTCACTGAGCCAAGCCAGCTAGGGCTAAGGAAATTTTTTAATGCTTATCCCTCCCTAGTTTGAGCTTGTCTCATGCTGGCTCATTTATTAGTATTAATTATTCTTTTCTAATTGGCCTTTTATCTGTTTCTGCAAGTATTCAGAACACATTTTACTTCCACCATGAAAGCCCCTGAACCCAGACTCCGCCTTGTTTAATAGTAGTGATGACTTCCGAAGAACATTTGGGAATATATTATCCTGACAATCTTAATTGAGGAAATCTCCAACATACCACATATGGCCCAAGAGGGGGTCTCAAAACCAGGTCTTGCACCTCAGGGCGCTGTGGCACTATGAGCACCCCAGGACAGAGCAGGTACAGGCAGCCATATTGTTCTCTCCCTGAGAGACTATATATATGTGTGTGTGTGTATATATATATATATATATATATATATATATATATATATATATAGTGGTAAGCACTGTCATGTTTTAATTGGTAGCACATTTTTATTTTTTTAAATATATTTTATTGATTTTTTTACAGAGCGGAAGGGAGAGGGATAGAAAGTCAGAAACATCAATGAGAGAGAGACATCGATCAGCTGCCTCTTGCACGCCCCCTACTGGGGATGTGCCCGCAGCCAAGGTATATGTCCTTGACCGGAATCGAACCCGGGACCTTTCAGTCTGACGCTCTATCCACTGAGCCAAACCGGTTTCGGCTCGTAGCACATTTTTAGTGGTATAGAAAATAATGATACCCCTTACAATAAATGGCATCTTAGAAATTCCATGGAATAAGGCAACTTTCTCAGAATTACAAATTTTAACCCCAAAAGATGACCGAGAATCTCATTTTTTCACAAGAGGGAAAAAGAAAGCCCAGATAAAGTGATGACCCCCGACGTCATAAAATCAAGAGCAAACCAAGACGGGCGCCCAGGTCCTCTGGCTCCCGATGCCGCCCTTGGCACGGCACCGCCCGCCGCCTGGAGTGACGAGACGAGGGGAAAGCGCCCGGGTTTCTCCGACAGTTAGCACGTCTGGCCCCGCACAGACACAGGCTCATGGCCTGACTGAACTCTGCCTGGTCCTGGCCTGAATCTACACTGGGCTGCCCGCTGTGGGTGGATCCAAAGTAGCCGTAGGTCGCCATTTTGGCATCTCCCTCCAGCCGGCTGGCACCTGGGTGAAAGAAACTACAGGGCATGTGGGAACCATGGGCTCGGGCTGCTGCTGAACCCTGAACTCTGACCCGCTGCCCCCTCCTCTGCCCGTCCTCCTCCGGCCGCGGGAGACAATACTCTCGTCTCCATTCAGCAAGTGGGAAGCGGACCTCCCGGCGCCCAGGGCCGGGGAGGCTCCGGCCCGCGGTAAAGGAACGCTCTGAGAGCGCCTCGGGGCCAGAGGGGCCCGGAGAAAGCTGCCGGGAGCCAGCGACGGGAGCCAGCGACGGTCACCATCAAGGCCTGGCCGGCCGCGAGGCAGGACGCCGACATCAGTGAGCGGCCTGAGCCGGAGTTCTCCTCTCGGGCTTTAAACGCATGGAGCCCACACGTCCCTGGGAAAGGTTTGAATTCTGAGGTGTTTTTATAGCCCATTTTGAGATTTTCCTGTCGAATCATTCAACTGAGAGCTGCACTGTTTCCCCCCTGTGAGCGTCTCAGAAAACCTCTTAGAGGGAGAACGTTTTTCAAAGGAGCCCAAGGGATCTCCTCCCCAGTTCTAGAGACTCCAGCTCCCACCTGGATCCAGCAACTAAGACTCCCATGTTTACAGTCGTCTCCGCACGCGGCAGGCGAGAGCCGCGGGAGGGTGTGGAGCCGCACGCCTGCCGCACTGCCAGCTTGCTCTGTGATTTGGCTAAGCCCTTCAATCCCTCTGCGCTGCCCTGCGCAAACCAAATGCTGCCCGCACCCCGCCCCCCCCCCCCCGCCCCCGCCCCGGGGTTCCCCACGGCAGAGAAGCAGAATGAATCTAAGTGAGAGGCTGTCTTCGGCCTGAGGGTCACCGCTGACAGGTGACACAGCCTTGGTGGTGGCTATAGATTTCTTCAGAAATGCCATTCGTACTAGCATGTGAATAAGGACTGGACGGTGTGCCCGGGAGTTTCCGGTTGTAGCTCTGGGAGCGCTCTCTCCAGGAACAACGGGGACAGTTGGTCACCCTGACTGTATGCCCCTTTGGGGTGAGGGTGAATAAATTCTGGCTGGGCACTTGTCCTCCTGCCCTTACACCTTCTCCCCCGAAACAGGACTGGGGGTGGCTCCTCTGGGTGACAAGAAGGTAGAAAAGACCCATTTGAGACTAAAAAAGAAGAGGAAAGAGGAAGCTCCGAGATATCAAAGAACCTACCTTTCCTCAAATTCAAGCTTTCCTGGGCCCACAGATCCTCAGTGAGGGCCCACTAGAGGCTCCTGTCTCTTGGATTCTCCTGTGAGGCCAGGTGACAGGAGGTGACAGGTGTGCAGGTGCCCAGTTAAATGCCTCCCGATAGTCACAAACAGGTGTTTAACATTTCCTGGGGCACACTGCTCTCACAGGCAAGGAGACTGGGTGTGTGCCTGCACACGTGCTCCCCCAACTGGCACCTTCACCTGCCACCGCGCTGCTGGGCCCACGCACTGCTGAACGGGTAACCAGAGCTTAAGCAAAACACCCCCGGAGTTCGAACTATGCAAATAGACACACACACTAGATGGATGCAGGGAAGGGGAGGGGGGCTGGGAAATGGCAGAGGAGGCAGAAGATTCCTGGGGATACGGCATGGGGCGTGTGTGCAGGGAGTCCAGAAGTGGCACCTCTGCTCAGGGGCTGGTGGTGGCCGTGTACACAGTACACACACTACCCCCAGGCTTCTTTCCCTCTCTCCAGTTGGGCTCCAATTTGGCATTAGTTTGGGGGCAGGCCCTGAATGTCAGGAGATGCCCCCACCCTCTCCCTGCCAAGCAGGGGCAGCCAGACCTGTGTGGGTACCAGGGCTTCTGGCACAGCTTCCCAGGAGACCGGGCAGGCCCGGGCGTGATGCACAAGGGAGTAGGTGTATGAGGGTGGCTCTGAAAAAAGCCCAGCTGGGCTCGGCAGGGCGGGAGAGTTGAAAGGCCTTGGCAGCTCCCCAAGCTCGTGTGCCTGGGCAAGGAAAGCACAGCCTGAAACTCCTGGTTTCTGAAGGGTAGGAAGGCGGGATTTTTTGAGGCCTGCTCCATTCAGGCTGCCTCCCAGATTCTGTCATTCCTCTGAGGCCAGAGGGGCTGCCAAGCATGTCGGGCACCAAATCATAGGCTTCCAGAAACTCAGCTAGGCTGGTGCCCTCATTTCCCACTGAATATGGGAAGAATTTACTGAAGACATTGTTCCTTTGACCAGGGTTATACAAATACTGTGAAATGAATCCTCTTAGGTACAGACAGCAGCTGGAAATGGGGTCCTAAGAACACTGATGGTTTTCCTGGAGGTGCCAGACACTATTTTAAGCACTTTCTGGATATTAACACCTTCAGTTCCCACCATACCCCTAGAAAATAGGAACCATTATTGTCATTTCTGTCTTTTAGAAATGAGGAAGTAACTTGCCCAAATTCACACAGCTAGCATGTGGCAGGGCTGGGATCTGAACCTAGGACACTTTAAATTCTTTCTTTTTCTTTGGGAATCAAGCAGACAACCATTCAGAAATAGGTTGGAAATGGCTTAGGAGTATTACAAACTTGAGTGCCTACTGGGCCAGGCAGGTGAAATCAATGTGTGGCTTGAGCTGGACAGGGAGGCCTCTGATCCAAGCGGAGAGTGTATAGGCAACCAGAGGTGGACCTATGCAAATTCCCTAAAAACAAAACTTGCCTGAGGCCATTTTGTATTTAGCTTAGAGAAGCTCTAACCTAAACGCAGTGCACTTTGGGCTGAAAACAGACCCCAGCCAGGAAAATGTGGCCTACCAGGGCATACCACTTGTTTTGGGGATGATGTGAAAGGCCACAGAAGCAGCAAAGGGTAGAGATGGATCAATGACTTAAAGTGGGGAGTTGCCTGTCACTGGAGGAATAAGGCTCATGGTAGCCTAAGTCAAATGCCACACTCCTATGGTGAGAAGGAGGAGGTCCAAGGAGGCTACTCCAGCTCCAGGGCTCATCTAGCACATGGATTCCCCCATTCTAGGATTTTAGCTTCAGCCCAGTCACTCCAAGTTCCTTACTATAATCCTTTGATCTGCTTTTCTGACCTGTTAAAATGAGAGTGATTGCCTTTACTGGTTTGGTTCAATGGATAGAGTGTTGGCCTGTGGACTGAGAGGTCCCAGGTTCGATTCTGGTCAAGGGCATGTACCTCGGTTGCAGGCATATCTCTCTCATCGATGTTTCTAACTCTCCATCCTTCTCCCTTCCTCTCTGTAAAAAAAAAATCAATAAAAGATATTTTTTTAAAAAGAGAGTGGTATCATATTAGAGGCCGAATTTATACATGTGCTGATTTTCAGTTAGTTTTGATATACAAAAACATCAGTTTCTTACGATTCAACCCTATAATTTTCCTACGTACCTTGCAAGGTGCAGAGAATAAATGAAAATGCTTAAAGCCAAAGGCTCACTGCCATGTACATAGCAGGTGCTCAGTGAGTGCGTGGTGGATGTAAATGCTGGTTCCAGAACCAGGTAGGCATAGCCTTCCCTCCTCACTTCTAGCCAAAGCCAAGTTGATGCAGACAAGTCAGGCAAAGCAGTTCTTTGAGGGAAATTCACGTCCATACAACTCCTCCTGGATACTCCCACCCCCCATCCCCACCATAACAGCCAGAATTCAGAACAGTAATCATAGCCAGTTTTCATCTGCAGACAGAGACAACCGCTCAAGGCCACCAGACAGGGAAGACGCTTCAGTCGCTTAGATGTGGCACAGACCAAGCTCATGCTGCATCAGGTTTTGCGGACTACTCAATCCCCTCGAGTGCAGCTAGAGCTGAATAGATGCACCCCAGGTAGAAGGCGCTCTCGGCGCTATTGACCATGCCGCACAAACACCTTGGAGAAAGTGGCACAAAGGAGGGGGTGGCGGCGGCTACGGCCAAGGAATTCCTTTTTCCTCTGAGAGAAGAGTGGCCCCAGGCCCGCGCCTCAATAAAGACGGTAGTACCGAGGGGGCCGAACAAGAGTGCGGACGCGTGGTCCCTCGGGGACACGACTGTGAGTTCCTCGGACTGGCACGCGCCCACCTGGAGAGAATCCCACCGTCAGCCATTGGGACCCCTTGGACAGCGCGGAGACGTGGCGAGCGTTTCCTCCGCCGCCGGGAGGGGACGGTAACCGCCGGCCAGCGGGAGGTGGCGTGGTTCCCTCTCCCTGTCCAGAACCAGCCCACGTTTCTACCGGCCCAAGGACAGGGAGGGCGTACCTCGCTCCCCCAATTCTGTCGGGAAAGCCCCACAGGACAGCGCAGGCTGGCAGATGTGATCGGGGATGAGGGACCGACGCGTGCGGGACAGGGTGAAAGGGAGGGGGCTCGGAGCCGGCAGGCGCCTCGGATCCAAGCCTTTTCCCGGCCAGGTAGCGGAGTGGGAGCCCGTAGGGGCAGCCGGGAGAGCGCGTGGTAAGCTCAGTAAATGGGTTTCGCGGTGAAAATGGGGCCGAGTGGCCCCTGACCTAGGAAAACCAAGAAGGGAGACCCAGTCTGTCCTCTGCACCAGACTGAAAGCTCTACAGAACTTGGCAACCTTCCCGCTCCTACGATCCCACACTCCGGGTTTTCTCCATTCCCAAACGGCGGCCCCAGGAGACGGACAGTGGAACCTGCCAATGGAAGGACGCAAAGCGTCAACTTTGTGTTCGCCCGCCACTCTCAGCCAGTGTGCGCCCGTTTCTCCAGAGTCCCGCCTTCCGTGTGGGGCGCCCCCTTCTGGCAACACAGGGATGAACCCTAGCTGTCGCCATGTTGTGTGTGGCAAAGATATTTTTCTGGAATATACTTGCACCTCTTCTAACTTTTTCTCCCACACAGTTGGTTTCTTAAATCGACACCCAAGTGAGGTGGCGATAAAGAGGGTGTAGCCTACGGTCTTACGATCCTCTGCTTGGGTTGGATCAACACGTCACGCTACGCTCGCGGAGCCAAGCGCCATTTTGAGTGTGGCGACTTGATGGTTCCCTTCTCCGGGCTCCGCGTGGTCCCCTACAGGGCACCTCAAACTTCAAGGAGCCCCCCCCCCCCCCAAGGGTGAACCCTGCTGGTCTAAGGGACGATTATTGCCCCCATTATACTCCCTCGCATTCATGTGTCCCTCGCAGCCCCTTAAGTGGGAGGGGAGACTAGATGGCCGAGCCCCGGAGGGAAGCTCCCTGAGGCTGTCGCGACGGCAGTGACCGTCGGGGCAGGCGCTATCCAGAACCCGGAGACAAGGCCCGTGGACTGCCCAGCTCGGATGGTAGCCCTTCCCGGTCCTCCAGGCCCTTCGATGTATGGAACACCGAGTGTGTGTGCTTGGCACGGAGCCCGCCCGTCGGCTGTTTTAGGGGGTGCACGCAGGGGCAAGTGTTGGGTAAAGGTGGTGACATCCCCAAAGACTCGGAGCCCCCGCGGCTGGGCAGAGGGGGTGAACAACGTAAGAGGGTCGTGCGGGCAGCCCAGGTGCGCGGGTCTTGGCCTCGCAACCTTCACTTGTCGTGGGACCTATGCCCACTTGCACTGGAGCGATTCTTGGTCGAAGGTACCCAGGCGTGTGGGGCAGGGATCTCTGCGGACACTGCGCAGGCACCGCCCGGGGTGAGCGCAGCCCAGCACCCAGTCTTCCCCTCCCCCTCCCCCTCGCTGGCAGCCGTCGTACGCGCAGGCCGCCACCTCCTTTGCCCTCCCCCTCCTTCCGTGGGGAGGGGTGAAAGGGGGCTGGGCGGGCAACTTTGCCGCGCTTTGGCTTTTGGCGACGGCTGCTCCAGCAAAACAGCGGCGAGAGCGCGCGCCCCGAGCTCGCGCGCGCGAGCCCTTCCCCCGCGGCTTCGGCGCCGCTGAGACCCAGCAAACCGAGGCTCTGAATGACAGAGGGGCCGGCGATTGCGCAGCGCGGGACGCACCGAGGCACTGCCGCTTTAAGCACGCTTGCCCATTGTTCAGATTGGAGCCAATGAACGAGCGCCCGCTCCCTAAGACCAACCAATAGCATTTGGGTAAGGGAGGCCGGGCGCCGCCCACTAATCTATATTAAAGGTTCTGGCGCCGCGTGAGTTCCCCACTGGCTGCTCTGAAAAGCCATCTTTGCATTGTTCCTGTGGCTTCCTCTCCGCTCCCTGCAACCACCTCCGCCGTGCGCCGCCTCCACCGCCGCGGACTCCGGCAGCTCCTTCGCCAGAGTCCTCCAACTCTCGCTTTTTTTTTTTTTTAAGAGAAAGTCCTCTGCCTAGGATCACCGGCGTGCCCCACCATGTCAGACACGGCCGTGGACACCAGCTCCGAGATCACCACCAAGGTGAGCTGGACGCCGCCCGCGCCTTCGGGGTCCGCGCGCTGTTGTCGCCGGAGCGGTGTTTGGCGCGCGGCGGTTGGGCTTTCCTGAACCCGCTGCTGCTCTCTCCCGCGGAGAGCTCTGCCTAGGCCCTCGAGGCAGCCCACTCTTTGTGTGTGCGGGGGAGGGGGCGGGAAGTGCTGCGGGCAGACGTGATGCCGGTCGTGGAGTGGGCCGGGCACCCTCGGAGACTCGGGGAGGGCGGGAGCGGAGGCCGAGGGGCTCGAGGAAAGACCGCTCCTCGCTCTGGAAAACTTGCTTGACTGTCCTGAGCGGTGGCGGGAGGAGAGGGGCCCAACTAGGGGGTCGTCGGCCCGGCGGGCGCACGGAAATAACTTTGAAACTCCAGTGCGTTTGGAATCGGAAGTGTTGGGGGGGCGCGTTTGCGGACCGGCTGCGGGAAGTGGCAGCTCCGCGGTGGGCGCCCGCCGGCGGCGCTGCTCTTTGTTTGGCGTTAGGTTGCCTCGTTTCGCGCCATGCCGTGGTTCCGAGGTTTATCTGGGCAGAGCCCTGATAAGCGGAGTGGGAGGCGGGCCGCCCGCGACGTCAGTTTTCTCCGCGGAGATGTTAAGGTCTTATCCTCCTAGGTGTTGGGAGGCGGGCGTGGGCGTCCTCCCGGGGGCGGCGCGCTGGGAGCAGCCTCCAGTTTTAGTGCCTGCGGAGCCGGGTTCGGCGGAGGAGAGAGCCCACGCGCCGGAGGGAGGAAACAGAAAGTGAAGGAGCTGCGCCCCGGGGCGACCAGGGGCGCCCCCCGCGGCTGCCGGGAAAGACGGTGTGCGCAGCTCCTCCCGGGGCGACGCGGACGAACAAAAGCTGCGGCTGCAGGTAGCCCGCGGTGGGGTCGTGCGAGGCGCCAGGAGTAGTCGGGATCCTATGCTGCGGAATCATTGCCGCCCTCGGTTTTGAGATCTAAGCGTTTGGCGCAGCTGGGTTTCCGCGCATCGCGTCGGTCCCTTTGCCGGCCCCGGTAGTGTCTCCGCCGTCGGCGGGAGCGCGACATGTTAAAGCGGACCAGGATTCTTAGCCCTCGGCTCTTGGCCTCGTCTCTTCACGGTCTAGAGTCACCTTGGCGTCTCCTTAATCCTAGTGCCCCTGGCGTCACCTCTGGCTCTCCCCCAGGGGCCACTCTCCAGGCAGACGCGGGCTTGCGACCGGCTTTCTGAAGAGGCTCCCTCCGACTCGCTCTCCGGGCACAGCCAGAATCTAGTTTAGATAGAAGATTCTCCCTCCCCCCGTGCGGGCGTACGCGCTTGCTTTCCTCCGGGGTGATTTCCCACTAGGGGCAATAATTAGTCGGGTGGAGCGCGTCCCCGACGGCCTCGGGGCTACGATACCGAAAAAGCCCGGCACTTTGGGGCGGCCTCCCGCGGGACTTTGCCCGCCAAATGCAGAGGCGCAAAACCCCGCGTTTCTAGGACTGCGGGGTTGGGGTGTTGCGCAGTCGTTCGGAGCCCGAAAGACTGGTGCACACCTCAAGTGCTCGGCGGGCCCAGCGCAGCCCGCCGGCTACGGGTCTCCAGGGTCAGGGGCACACTCGGCGGCCTCGGGCCACGTGCTCTGCGCGCGCGGTGCGTGCAGAGCCCGCGCGCAAAGCTCGCCGGGCGGGGGTGCTGTGCGCCTGCGCAGTGCGGTCTCCCCGCCCCCACTTGTTCCCTAGGGCTTCAGCCGCCAGGGGGCGGGAGTGGGCAGCGCCCAGTCGGGTCGGAGTGGGGCGGGCCGGGGCAAACCGGGCCGACAGGTGCCCCGAGGCCAGTTTGTGGACGTCGCCTGGGGCAGCTTGATGCCTGTTTGTTGGCGGGTGGCCCAGCCGCACTGTATGGAAAAAATTACGGGGCTTCAGGGCGTCCGCAGCGCCACTGCCCTTTGGAATGTCGGCCGTCTCCGCTCCCTGAGGTGCGCGGGAGGGCTAGAGGCGCTTGGGGCCTAGGCACTGGTTACCTTAGCCCGAAACCGTTTCCAGACACCGATCTGCAGATATGAGGAATTTGGGTTTTTTCAAAGGCCTGAGCTTGCCAGGTCCTAGACTGGTGGGCTTGGGGCTGGGGCTCTGCTGCAAAGGACTCTGGCTGGTGAGGCGGCCTCCCCAGTTCTGCCTGTTAGCTCCTTCCCTTCCTGGGTTAGTCCACCCACGGGAACTCCCGAAGTGTTAGGGCCCTCCCTCTGCCTTATTTATGGCGCATACCTGCTGCCTTCCCAGAAGGACTTGAGAGAGGCGGAGCTTCCTCTGGTTGGAAACGAGTGCGTGTGAGAGTTCCCCGGGCTTGTTCACCCAGTCAGACGGGTTTGGGGCTGTGGTGCCACATGGTCTTTTAAGTGTGTTTCTCAGGGGCTGAAAAATTGGACGACAACCTGACCACAGACATACTGTATTTGTGGCCTTTTCTTCCGCTGGATCCACTTGTTAAGTGCCTTGCTTTTAACTGGGGCATCCGATTAGCACTGTATGATACCTGGAGTCTAGGGCCCTTAAAAGACTTTTCCTCCTTCCTCTTTGAAGGACTTAAAGGAGAAGAAGGAAGTTGTGGAGGAGGCAGAGAATGGAAGAGATGCACCTGCGAATGGAAATGCTGTGAGTGTCCACCTTGCTCAATACCTCCTAGCTGCTCCTGGCGGGAAAGTTCTCTTCCTGGGCTTAGTCCAGGGTCGGGGAGGAGGCTGGGCGGTGCTGTGTCGAGGTCACCTGGTGTTTCTTCAGGGGTCTGAGGCTGTAGAAGTGTATCGGGCAGGGTTTGGGGCAAGGAATGGGGGGTGGGCAGCACTGATGCTCCGTCCTAGGTAATAACCTGGTATGTTTTCTGTTGAGGAGAATGAGGAAAATGGGGAGCAGGAGGCTGACAATGAGGTAGATGAAGAAGAGGAAGAAGGAGGGGAGGAGGAGGAGGAAGAAGAGGAAGGTGATGGTGAGTAGCCTTGACTGCCTCCTCTTTTGGGTCTGGCCTCTCTTAGGTGCAGCTGCTTGCACTGCACCTCTGGGTCCTTTTTCTTCCATTTGAAGACAAGTGCCTGGATGGGTGGTGTGGGTACCCCAATTGCCCTGTCAGGCAACAGGGACATTACACCTCTGGAAGATTCCTTAGGGAATGCAGTCCAGTTATCCAGTTTTCTTGCTCCTTTCCTCTCAAGTTCTGGGTCCCACTGGGTGGAAGGGGAACCAAGACCCTCCCTGGTTGGTTGGTTCCTGAAGGGTGGTGGTTCACCTGGGGTTTCATTGTCCAGGCGAGGAAGAGGATGGAGATGAAGATGAGGAGGCTGAGGCAGCTACAGGCAAACGGGCAGCTGAAGATGATGAGGTGGGTTCTGGTTTTTGAGGGACAGGATTGGGGGCTGAGGGGACTCGGTTGTATTTAGTGTGTTGGGTATTTCTGAGTTGCTCCAAAGGCCTCTGGAACTATCAGCAGGAGCTGAGGAATTGGTGGGTGGTTCCATTCCAGTTGGTTGAAAGGGACCTTGACAATATTTTTCCTGCTCAGGATGACGATGTTGACACCAAGAAGCAGAAGACTGATGAGGATGACTAGACAGCAAAAAAAGGAAAAGTTAAAGGCCTCCGTGACCTATTCACCCTCCACTTCCCGTCTCAGAATCTAAACGTGGTCACCTTCGAGTAGAGACTCCCGCCCGCCTGCCCACCCCCCTCTGGGCAGCGCCACCTGCAGATGACACTCTTCACCACCCAACCAAAACCACAATGGGAATTTGCAACAGGGGAGAAAAAAAGAACCAAAACTTCCAAGGCCCTGCTTTTTTTCTTAAAAGTACTTTAAAAAGGAAAATTTGTTTGTATTTTTTATTTACATTTTATATTTTTGTACATATTGTTAGGGGGTCAGCCATTTTTAATGATCTTGGGATGACCAAACCAGCCTTTGGAGCATTCTCTGTCCTACTTCCGACTTTACTTGTGGTGTGACCATGTTCATTATAATCTCAAAGGAGAAAAAAAACCTTGTAAAAAAAGCAAAAACAACAAAAAACAATCTTATTCCGAGCATTCCAGTAACTTTGTGTATGTACTTAGCTGTACTATAAGTAGTTGGTTTGTATGAGATGGTTAAAAAGGCCAAAGATAAAAAGATTTCTTTTTTCCCTTTTTTTGTCTATGAAATTGCTGTTTATTTTTTTTGGCCTGTTTGATGTATGTGTGAAACAATGTTGTCCACAATAAACGGGAATTTTATTTTGCTGAGTTGTTCTAACAAAGCTCTGTCTCAAGCCTGTTTTTTCTTGTTTGGGGAGCGGAGGGTTGTGTCCTTTGGGCATCAGCGTCTGGGGGGGGGGCACTGGAGTTAGGAACTGAGGGGAGCTGCTTACCAGGTTTGTCGCCTGGTAGTTCCAAAAACCTTTTCCTGGGACCGCATGATTGGATGCCAAGTGAATCTGTGTGCCCCGGAAGGTGTCTAGAGTCTCAGGCAGGCGTGTAGCTGCCATTCTGTGGATACACTCTTCCATTGGGACAACTGGCTTTCCCCTGTACAGCCCTCACTGGATTTGGTTGTCTGATTACGGCTCCCCCTGGTGGTGGTAGGTGGCACCTTGTCCCTTAGGACTTAATTTCGAGGGCCGTGAGGCAGCCTTGCCCTCATTCTGCAAGCTCTGGCCTCCTAGAGCAACAAGTTCCTTGGTTAGTCTTTCAGGCCAGCCTGCCCCTTGAGCATAACTGAAGATGACAGGTGGGCCAGTTTTGACTAACTGGAGGAAGTGTGTGACCTCAAGTTCAAGGAGGAAAGGTGACGGTTAAGAGCCCACTAAGAACCTGGAGCCTGTTTCCTAGGCTGGGGTCCAGAGCTGCATAGGTGAGCTTTATATTCAGAAGCCTCCTGTAATTTAGTAAGGGAGGTTTGACAACGCAGCTGTTGGAGGTACAGGGAATGCTGTTGCCAAGGTGGAGGCTGCTGGACACTGCCAGACAGATCTAAACATACTGATCCTGCTTTCATCTGTGCCTCCTTTGTCTCCTGAATAGTCTTAAACACGTCTCTGGTGTCTTGGGGTACAAGTGAAATACTTGTTTTGGGGGAAAGAAAAGTGGGGTTTGCCCTAACCAGTTTGGTTCAGTGGATAGAGGTTTGGTTCAGTGGATAGAGCATTAGCTTGAAGACTGAAGGGTCCCAGGTTCGATTCCGGTCAAGGGCATGTACTTGGTTGTGGGTACATCACCAGTAGGGGGTGTGCAGGCAGCTGATCGATGTTTCTCATCAATGTTTCTAATTCCCTCTCCCTCTCTGTAAAAAGAAAAAGAATATATATTTTTAAGTGGGGTTAAGGGTGGGTGACACAACTCCCTCTTCTACTCCATAGCCTGGAGTTCTGGCTTTGTAGGGCAGGGTGTGGACAAAGATGGGTGGGGGGACTGAAAAGTCATCTAACATTGGCAATGTGGGGGCTCCTTTTCTCACATTGGAGTAGGGGTTACTGCTTTGTAACAGAGTCTGGGGCCCCAGCCCCTTCTAATAGGAGGAGGCATTGGGAGGTATTTCATCCACACCTCACACTACTGGGGCTGGGTTAAGATGCTGGGAGGGAGAGAAGCAGGCATGGAAGTTAAAAGAACCATCAGGCATGATTCAGTGATCATTTGGATGTTGGAGGCAGTTCCCCTGCCGGATCCCCCAGGCTTTGGCCTGAGCCCTTGAGCACAAGAGCGAGCCATTTACCACAGGGAAGGGGCCAGAGATGAAGGTCTGGAGGGCAGGAGAGAGACTGGGGATGCACCAGAGGAACAGGCCTAGGTGTGAATAAGGCAAACCTGGGCGAGGGCACAGCAAGAAGAGACAAGGCTCAAGTCACTCACCAGGGACCGTATCAAGCTGGGTACTGCCTCTCCTGGTAAAAACAGACCAAGACCCCTTCTCACCCTTGCCTGTCCTGTGCCTCACCTGCTTTGCTCACCAGCCAAATCAGCCTCTTGTGTCCACAGCAATCCAGGTCCTCCTTTATAGCCTTTGCACTTACTGTTCCTGCTACAGGCATGTCTGACTTCCAGACTTCTCATGACTCGGTCCATGTTAGGTCTCAGTGCCAATGTTATCTTCCCAGATGCCTTCCCTGGTCCCAGGGTAAGAAGGACCTTCCCAGTTCTGGCCCTCCGTTGCAGAGCAGTTCTCACAATGTGAGCTTATATATTTTCCTGCTTGCGTGTTTTGGCCCACTGAGGTCAAGGGCCACTTTAAAGAAAAAAAATTTTTTATACATACTGAGTGGCCAGATTATAGCCACCTGACGTTTGTAGGCAAATTAACCATACACGGCATCCTATGGACTATGGAAGCTGAAGGCCTGTTCAAACACCTTTGCTGTCTGCAGTTTCCAGATATAAAACGTCTCCAATTCGCACAGGAACACAAGGATTGGACAGTCGAGCATCGGAAATAAGTCATGTGGTCTGATGAATCACATTTCCAGTTGCAGATGGCAGAGTGAGAATTTCATGGAAACAGCATGAAAGCATGCACCCCACATGTATGAGTACAACCCTTCAAGCTGGTGGGGGCAGTGTTATGGTTTGGGGCATGTTTTCCTGGCATGATTTGGGCCCTTTAATTTGTGTGGAACAATGTCTGAATAGCACAGCATTACTAAGTATCGTTGCTGATCAAATCCTATCATGTCGATGGCGTATCCCAATGGAGATGGTTTCTTCCAACAAAACAGTGCGTCATGCCACGGTGCTCGAATTGTGCAGGAGTGGTTTCAAGAACATGAGGGAGACTTTACCTTGCTTAGGTGGCCCCCACAATCACCAGATCTCAATCCAATTGAGCATTTGTGGAACTAAGTTAAAAAAAACCATCAGGCAGCTGGTTCTACAACCATCAAATCTCACAGAACTGGACAGTACTAGTCATCAGACACGGTGTCAGATTCCTCGCATCACCTTTCAACATCTCGTGGAGTCAATGCCAAAAAAAATCGCTGCAGTGTTGAAGGCAAAAGGTGGCCCAGCCAAGTACTGATGGGTGGTCATAATAATCTGGCCACTCAGTGTATATTTACAGTATATGTATTTCAGAGAGGAAGGGAAAGAGAGAGATAGAAACCAGTGATGAGAATCATTGATTGGCTGCTTCCACTGGAGCCTGCAACCCAGGCATGTGCCCTGACCAGGAACCGAACCATGATCTGGTTCAGAGGTCAATGCTCAACCACTGAGCCACACAGCCAGGCCACTTTTTCTTCTTTTTTAAATGTTTTTGTTGATTTTAGAGAGACAAGGAGGGAAGAGGTACAAAGAGATAGGAACATTGCTTGGCTGCCTCCTACACACCCCCTACTGGGGATCGAACCTGAAACCAGGTATGTGCCCTCAGCCAGAATCTAACCTGGGACCTTCAGACCGCAGGCTAATTCTCTATCCACTGAGCCAAGCCGGCTAGGGCTAGGGGCCACTTCTCCTTTTTTAAAAAAAAATATATTTTATTGATTTTTTACAGAGAGAAAGAGAGAGGGATAGAAAGTTAGAAACATTGATGAGAGAGAAACATCAATGAGCTGCCTCCTGCACCCCCCGCCCCCACTGGGGATGTGCCTGCAACCAAGATACATGCCTCTGACCAGAATCGAACCCGGGACCCTTCAGTCTGCAGCCCAATGCTCTATCCACTGAGCCAAACCGTTTTCATCTAGGGGCCACTTCTTATCCAACACTTTCTCCCCCACACGGTAAGTATTCTGTCCTTTCCATTCATTTGTTCATTCATTCATGAGTTCGAGTATATACCCGATGCTTTCTGTGCTAGACACTATTATAGCCTCCAGAGATAAAGAACAAAAGAGACAAGCCCTCCTCATCATGACATGACGGGGGATACCATGCATGACCCATTCCACACCTGTCTCCACCACATTTGTGGTTTCTCTGAATGCCCAAATTCTGGGAAGCCCTCACCCCTTCACAGGGGCTAGAGCTTAGCTGTCCTCAGGGGATCACTCAGGTCCCCATTGAATTGTTCCCAAACTGGTGCCAGGGTCAGGGTTAGATAAAGGCTTTGTAGGAGGGACCTTCTACCATATGTGACCACCTTACACCCCTGCCCAGCCTGGGCTGCTGACTTTTCAAGGTAAGACTGGCCAGCTGCTCTCTGTTCTGCTGCCCAGGGCAGCACAGTCTTACTGATGTTCTCAAGGCCTGGAGCCCTGGGGGAACTTAAGGCAGAAGAAGGGGGTTAGGAAGGCCACATAGCAGGCAACGTGAAGGGATGGGGTCAGGTCTAACCCAGTTCCCTCAGGCTGCCGCCCTGCTCTGCTCAGAGCTATTACCCCGCAAATCCCCGGAAAAGAGGTGAGAAGCTGCCCCATACACAGACATGGCAGTTAATATGGGGCAAATAACTGAACCTTACTGAGTCTTCATCTGTTCCTCTGCACAATGAGAACAATAGCATGAGACATGAGTGAGGGTCCAGGGCTGCCTTTCTTGGGGTCCTACATCTGCACTGAGCTCCCTGTTATACCCTTTGTCCAAGCACCCCTTCACTCCACAAAAGTTTGGCCTGGAATAGCTCGTGCTGACTCCAGCAGAACACACTTTCCTCTTGTCCTGAGGCTGGCACATCACATGATTAAACACTGCCTGGAACCTGTCCTCAGGGTCCAGGGTCACCTCCATCCTACTTCCAAAGTCCTCCGACATCAAAGACAGATTGGAAGATTCGTGAGAGATGGGCGCCCTCTCGTGGCCACAGAGGAACTACAGAGGACTCCCCTGAGTCCTGCTCAGCCCAGGAAAAAGCCCTTCAGTGGGCCCTGGGCTCAGGGGCAGCTCACCCCCTCGCCCCCCACCGCCCCACAACAAGATCTTCCTCTGTCTCTGTTGCTGAAACCTCAGTCAGACATGACAACCTGTGGTCATTTCCCAAGCCTTCCTGGGCATCTAAGAGTCCAACAAGGGACGATCCTTTTCCTAGGACAGTAGTCGGCAAACTCATCAGTCAACAGAGCCAAATATCAAGAGCATAACGACTGCGGAAACCGGTTTGGCTCAGTGGATAGAGCGTGGGCCTGAGGACTGAAAGGTCCCAGGTTCAATTCTGGTCAAGGGCATATGCCTTGGTTTCAAGCACATCCTCAGTAGAGGGTGTGCAGGAGGCAGCTGATCAATGTTTTTCTCTCATGGATGTTTCTGACTTTTTATCCCTTTCCCTTCCTTTTTGTAAAAAATCAATAAAATATATTTTTAAAAAGTACAACGATTGAAATTCCTTTTGAGAACCAAAAACCAACTTCTGCGCATGGGGCATGAAGTTTCAATTGCACTGTATGTGTGCGCCCGCATGTGGTATTTTGTGGAAGAGCCACACTCAAGGGGCCAAAGAGCCACATGTGGCTGGCGAGCTGCAGTTTGCCGACCACTGTCCTAGGAGACCCTAGGCCTCCTCAGAGCTGAGGTCACAGTTGGCTCCTCCAAGGTCAGCAGCCATCTCTGGGTTTCAGCCCCTGGGCTCCTGCTGTTTAGCTCCATTAAATTGCTGGCTGTGCAATGCCGTCCTCAGGAAGGCCCCTCTCTTAGTCATTTCTGGGCCCTGTTGTAGGGCTCCTCACCGTGGCTGCTGTCCCGATACAGCTGCAGGCCCCTAGACTGCTTGGAATTGAGGTTTGGCTTTGGAGGCCAGAGGCACCCAGCTGCACTCCCTGGCATTTTCTGAGCTTCCTGCCAGGCTACCCCAGGTCTGAGAGCCAGGATCTGGTGTCACCTCTCCTCCGCTGCCACAGGGTCCAAAGGCCTCCTAAATCTTAGTCTCTGCAAGATCCCAATGCCACCTGCTTCTACCAGCATCTGCTGTGGCCTCGTGTGTACTGGATGCAGGCCATTCCATGGTCCCTTCCTGGTGGAAGCTGCTTCATGGGGATAGAAACCCTGGTCCCAGCTTTACTCAGGGTACTCCAATTTTGCATGTGGCTGCTTATATCCTCCTCACCCCAAAACCAAGACCAGGCCAGCCAGGGAAGTGGCAAGGTTGTTCCCAGGGCCTTCCCTCCAGGGACCTCAGCCTATGCTCACAGGGTCTGATCTGAGAACAGAGGTGATGGAAGCTCAAATTAGGAAACATTCTAAGACCACCTAGGGCATTGACTTTATGTACTGGATGAATGTATGCATTATTTATGGAGAAAGCCTAGCAACCAGTGTCTGGTGTGAATTCTGTGAATGGACCCAGCTTGGAGGGTGCGTGCCCTCATGGGCTCTGTCAAGTCTGCTGCCCGTAGCAACATGAAGTGCAAGGTGGTCACTTCACATGCATCCATGCATCCTTGCAGGAAGGAGCTGCTGGTGAGGATTCCAGAAGGTACCAGGAGACAGCTGTTGTTTTTGACACCAGCAGCCATCTTTTCACCCTGCTTTGGCAATAATCCCCTGAAACAGTATCCAGTTTTCCTTCAGGAGAACTTCTCCTCCCCCACTCTCAATCAAAGCAGAGAAGAGGGCAGAGCACGTGACTTGGCCCTGGCCAATGAATGCCCTGAAGCCATCTGGCCATACTACTGATTGCATGGAAGTTGACACATGACCTATTTGATCCAGTAAGAGTGAGCCTGGGATTTTTATTTTTTAATCTTCACCTGAAAACATGTTTGTTGAGAGTGGGGAAAGGAGAGGAAGGGAGAGAAACATTGATGTGCAAGAAACATGAATTGGTTGCCTTCTGCATGCACACCGATTGGGGTCGGGGATGGAACCTGCAACCTAGGTATGTGCCCCGACTGGGAATTGAACCCACGTTTTGGTATACAGGACAGTGCTCCAACCAACTGAGCCACTCTGGCCAGGGCCACCCCGGGATTTTTTATTGAGTTCCTGGGAAGGGAGGAAACATTTTTGTCCCTTTTGGAGACTTGAATTTAGACAGCGGAGAGGCTGAGGCTGCAGCCCACAGATAGGGAGCAGAGTTGAGTTATGAGGTTTTCTGTTATCTATAACTGAATTATATTAGTAAACAGGAGAACACAGGGCTCCAGGCTTCAAGGCCAACCAGGCCTCCCTGAACAAAGACAGCTTGAAAGGGACGAGCACAGAAGTGTGGGGAATTTCTTCTGTGGTGTGGTCTCCCGGTTAAACACAGAGGTGAATTGGCCTCAGAAGGGGTTGTGATACTCATGGTCCATCTCTGAACAGGATCAAAGATTACTGCTTGAATCATTCCCAGCCAGGTTGCGGGGAATGGCCCAGGCTAATCTGAGCTGCCCACCATCATTCCTCTTTTCCAGCCTTCAGTGACAGCTGGTCTTCTGACCTCTCAGGTACACACTGAATTTCCAGTGTTTCCACCCATGCCTCATAGTCAAACAATCCCATCGAACTAACTCAATTGCTCTGTGAAGTCCTGGATAAGGGACAAGACCCCCATCTTCATGTAGCCTGGCACCTCCTAACTCTCTCTGCCTGAAGGTATGCCTAAGAGGTGAGATCCATCCTGTTTGGAATAGTGCTAAGGTAAGCAATGTTAAAAGGGCTTTCTTGCTGTAGAACTCACTGGGTTTTTAACATATCAAGGCGTCTCCATGAGGAAGGTTTAACATGCAGCTTGTCCAAAATTTATTTATTTAAAAAAATATGTATTTTTACTGATTTCAGAGAGGAAGGGAGAGGGAGATAGAAACATCAATGATGAATCATTGATTGGCTGCCTCCTGCACGCCCCCTGCTGGAATTGAGCTCACAACCTGAGCATGTGCCCTTGACCCGAATAGAACCTGGGACCCTTCAGAATTCAGGCTGACACTGTGTCCATTGAGGCAAACCGGTTACCTAGGGCTGTCCCAAATTTATTTTACTTGTTTTTTTTTTTTTTTTTTTTTTTTTTACACAGAAAGACTTGTAATGCTGAAGGATATTAGTGCGCAGAAAAAAGCTGATCTGGCACAAGGACCCTCACCAAGGTTCAGGGAATATCTGCTGAACTAAACAGATGACCGGAAAGGATTCCTTTGGGAACTGCTGGCCAGAATGGTGGTGCATGTTTCTAACTCTCTGAAAGGCAGGCATATTTAAAACCAAGGGCTTACCAGAGGCCCCCAAACATTCTTTGCTCACTGTATCTTTAGTGGCTCAATAATTTTTGCAGTTACTTTATTTAGGCAAAAAACCTCACCAAACGAATAATTTCCTTTATTAAACACTTAGGTCCAAATGACTTCAGTATTTATATCCTAACACTGGCTGCCATATTATCTTTTGTGAAAAGAAAAAAGTCATATAAATTGAGAGAAAAATATTTTTATTTCATTTATAATCACAATGACCTCCTAATGCGTGTGCCTGTTGGGCACACCACAGCTTCTTAATCCTCAGAACCAGACTGAACACCACCATCCTTATTTTCTAGACACATTATTTTCGAAGGGTAGTAGTTGCTTCTTGTCACCAAAACCTTCAAAAACCTGGTTTACCAAAGATACCCCATAAAAAAAGAATGTAGTGTGTTCTACTGTTGAAAATGAACTATCTCGAGCTAATAGTTTGAACAATATATGACAGATGTCCTGTATCACTGTATTTCCTTTGAAAATTAAAAGACCCTGCAGCACCTCTGTGAGTCTGCTGCAGAGCTACAGGGTACCTTTGTGTACAGTTTGGGAACCAAATGTATTCACCAAATCTCTGCTTTTCACTCCACTCCATTCTGCCCCTCAATTTATTCAAAGCTATAGTCAAAGCTGCTCAGTTTCAGACCAAATAAAAGCACCAAAAAGAATTGCAAAGCCAGATGACGTCTTCACTTTGAGGACCATTTTAACAGGGCACTCTGAAAGCCACAAAGCAACAACTAGGTCACTAAGCCAGAAGTTCTAAAAATAACGTGGTAATACAAAGGGATTGACAGTCAGATACACATCTTGGGGCTCTCTGGTTGTGAAGGACAAATCAGAAGGGGACGCAATGCCGTCAGCTGGACCAGCCCCAGATGGTTACAGGAACTGCGGAGGGGGGAGGGGAAAGAGGACAATGGGAGACATGTTTAGGAAGAAAAGTCAATAGGCCTGGACCACTGCATTGAGGGACTGCTCATCCTTCCCCATGAACTTTCTGAAGTTCTCATCTTTCCCCCACATTTCTATCCACCCCTTCCACCCATGGCTGCGGGTGGAGAACAAGGATGTCACCTCTTTGTCCTGCTTCCTCATTTCTCCTCCCCAACCTACACCAGGCTGGAAGGGGCAGGCTTCTCTTTCTCACAAGGGGCAGGGCCTTTCCTATCATATTCTGTGTGTTTTTTTTGTGGGAAACTAGATAATTAAGTGTGCACATCTGGTTCCTGCTTTGTTGATGATAGTTTAAGGATTTTAAAAAAATATTTTCTTTCTGCCAGAACCGGTTTGGCTCAGTGGATGGAACATTGGACTGTGGACTGAAAGGTCCTGGGTTCGATTCCGGTCAAGGGCATGTACCTTGGCTGCGGGCACATCCCCAGTAGGGGGCGTGCAAGAGGCAGCTGATCGATGTTTCTCTCTCATTGATGTTTCTGATTTTCCCTCTCCCTTCCGCTCTGTAAAAAAATCAATAAAATATTAAAAAAAAAGATTTTTCTTTCTAGGAGAGCCTGGATTTCCAGGCTGTTAGCTTGGTGGGGACTGGTCAACCGTTTTGGTGGTCAAAAGCTAAACGCCAACTACTGCCTGTTTCATTACCTGCTTACTCCAGATGGAGTGTCATTGCTCTGCCCTGTTTTCTTCAGAGCCCTGCCCTGGTTATTATCTGAAATTATTTCCCTTTTGTCTCCTCACATTAGAATCTAATGATAGGGACACACTCATCTTGTCTAGTAAATATCTCCATCATTTAGAACAGTGTCTGCTACATAAAAAGTGCTCATTAAATATGTATGGAGTGAATGTATTATGTTTAACGCTTAAAGAATGCACACATAAGGCCCTGGCCGGGTAGCTCAGTTGGTTAGAGCATTGTTCTGATACATGAGATTGTGAGTTCGATCCCTGGTCAGGCCACATACAAGAATCAACTAATGAATGCTTGAATAAGTGGAACAACAAATAGATGTCTCTCTTTCTCCCTTCCTCTCTCAATCAATAATAAAAAATAGAATGTGCATGTAGCATGTTCTCAACAGGCAATAGCTAAAAAACAAAAACAAAAATAAAAAAGCTACCAATAAACATTTTAGGGACAAGGTGGCTATATTAAAAAAAAAAAAAGAAGATCCTCAAAGGAGTAAGGAGCAGGACAGCTAGGAGAAGGGCTCCTAGAATCCAAGGAGAGAATTTCCAGGAGATAAAAAAAAAAAAAAGAAAGAAGCCATGTAGCAGATAAAGCAAGAAGGACTGGAAGGGGGCAGTGAGTCAGTGGAGTTCATTGATGCAGCAAAGGAAAGGAGGCTACTGGCTGAAGCCAGACCTCGGTGGGTTGAGGACTAACAGAGGTAGGGAATGGAAAGAATGAGTGAAAACAATTCTAAAAGCTTGAATCTGTAGAGAAAGAGAAAGATGGTGCAGGAGCTAAAGGTGATGCAGGATTGACAAAAAGCCTTATTTTAAAAAACTAGAGATCCAGTGCATGAATTTGTGCACAGGTGCGGTCCCTTGGAAGTGGCCTGCAGGGATTGGGCTGAAATCGGCAGTTTGATGCCGCCTGCCACTCCTGCCTGCAGCTTCCGCTCACGTCGGCCCCACTGCGCCTGTTGTGGGCTCATGCCCAGTCAGTCCTGACTGGGAGAGCTCGCGCCGCCATCGCCACACTCGCCAGCTGTGAGCCCTGCACCTGGTGCCTGTCCTGAGGGAGTTGGGGGGATCTAGGGCACAATTGGCCCTCCAGGCAGGCAGTGGGACGCCCTTGCCAGCCTGGGATCTGGATCCATCCTGCTGATGTTCACACAGGTTTTTGGGAGCCACCTGGCATCTGCTTTTATGCTGCTTCTTCCTTGTGGAGCCTCTAGAGAGGGGAAGTGGCCCTGGTGCCTGAGGCCAACTTCCAGGACGCCAGTAGCGCTGTTGGCATCACGCCAGCAGTGCTGTCAAGATGGTGCCAGTGGTGCCGATCCATTGGTGCCTGGCCCATTCTCCGGAGATTGGACCTGCAGGACTACTGAGGGAGTGAGTGGCTGCTGCTGGGCTGGTGGGATGCCAGGAGGGGCTGGTCAGCTGAGCAGCTCTCCCGCTGTGGGAGTGCACTGGTTGACGGGTCATTCTGTCGCTTAGGCTTTTATATATATAGATAATTTATTTGGGGGGATGACTGGAATATGTTTTGTAGGCTGAGAGTTGAAGGATCAAAGAGAGAAGGCTTTCCTGATTATTCTGAATTGTGTGTAATCTCTTCTTTTAAACTTTATGCCAGGCATTTATAATTACCTATCATATTCCTCTAATTGGAGACAAAGCTCAGCAGAGGCAGACGTGCGCTTCACATGACACTTTATTGATACATACAGTAGGCCAGTGCATCCTGGATGTAGCTTTACTCCCTTTGGTAGATTTTGCTTCCTCCAACCCCCTCACACCCAGCTGGCCAGACTCAGTGCTTCATCACATGGGGTCATTACTCAAAACACTAGCAAGCCATGCAGATGGGGAGACGGATGAGAGGGTTTACTGTTCACCACACAGTAAACCTTACCAAAATCCTCTAAGTAGGAATCTACACTCCAAAGATTCTCTAAGTTCTCTCAAGTATTTTCCAAAGCTGTGCTGTCTGGGATTCTTCTGTCCTCTCTTCCCCACAGACTCGATGGGTCCTATTGATTACACTGAGCAACGGAACGCTTCCCCTCAGCCTGCCCAGGTCAGACTGGAACGACTCTTGTTCCTTAAGCATGCTGCTCAAATAACTAGGCCATAATTCATTTTGTTTTTCTCATAGAAGATAGCAAAGAAGGGTGTCCCGGACAGTTCTGGCTGGCTGAGAGACTGGAGAGGGCCGCGAAGGAGGCTCTAAGCAGATGGAAAGGCATTCCCTGGGAAGTCCTTTCTCCACTGGAATGTATCCAGGCCCCTGATAGCCCTGCCCTTTGGAATTCTGGGGAGCAGACATGGTTCAGGAATAGGAGATGAGTTCACTCTGAGAACAGATGGCATTTTCAGAAAGCAAAAGGAAATCTTCACTTATTTTTACCTTGTTGTTTATTTTATCCAATCTTTGATAATCAAAAATTAGCTTTTAAGACAACAGATCTACTGTGAGGGACAGAATTGTCCCTGAAAGATGGCAATAATATACTAAAAATGTACAGCTCCTCCCTTCCACCAATGCAAACAGCCCCTTCAGCAACAGAGCAGGGACTGGGAGCAGGGGCTACAGCAGAGGGCAGGTCTCTGAGTGCACTCTCCTCGCCCCGGGCCTTACTACCGTGGTAACCGGAAAACTTTCAATTGTTGGTATTTTATATTTATTGATTTTTTTTTCTTAGAGAGAAAGGGAGGGAGTGAGCAAGAAAGAAACATTGATTTGTTGTTCCACTTATTTATGCATTCATTTTTTGATTCTTGTATGCACCCTGACTGGGCATTGAACCTGCAACCTAGGTATATCAGGACCATGAGCTACCTGGCCAGGGACTAATTATGGATATTTTATAAAGGACAGTGGAGGCTACTGGTAACTCAGAGGTAAGTTCCTTAAAAAGAATCCTTTTAAATGTTACCTCTCACATCAGACTGGAAAGCACTATAGATGTATAACCACTTCTCTCTCACATGAACTTCTCTGACTGATTTTCATGGCCTCCCAGCATCACACAGCATCCCAGGTGCTTTCCCAGTCAGCGTTCTCCAGTCAACTGCAGGAAGACCTTTTCTTATTCTCTCATTTAGGAATATGAGTCCCTACCCTGCCAAGTTAGAACATCTACTCTTTCTGGAAACCTCTTAAAACAAATGAATATTATAAAAAAAATAGAAAAAGTTAAAAACAACAAACCAACAAAGACAGGGTGCATGTTTGCTGTGAAAGAGAACCACTAAATATGATGTCTAAAAGCAAGTATTAAGGACTTGCTATTCTTGGAAATCAGCAACTGAAGCACTCAGGAGCGTAAGATCTATCAGCCGGTCTCTGGAGTAAAACAGAATTGTGATCCTATGATCTGATAAGTGTCATTTTCTCATCATAGAGCCAAGCTTGTATTCCAGAAAAAGGAGAGATGAAAGCAGTGCCATGTTAAAGACTGTAGGAATATTTTAATTCATATTTCAATTCATTACATAATAATATCACAGTCTATTTTACAAGTTAAATGTATGAGAATGTATGAAATAGAAAAGGTAGGAAAAGACTAAATATGGGTCATGGACATGAATTTTTCCAAAGCCAGGGGCCAAAGATGTGTGCCCTGTAGGACCCAAGGAGGAGGCAGGGACGGTGACAGGAACAGCCTCGGCTCCTGCACTGGCTCCTGGTGTCTGTTTGTCCCATGTTTACCCTGGGAAAGAGTCGAGGCACGCCCTCTGCCCTGGTCTGAGGTGGGGAATTAGCCTGGTCAGTGGAAGATGGCAGCTTGAGGGAAAAAGCCATCTGGTTACCTATGCAGAGCTGGTCCCCTTGTGGCCACAGGTGGGTTTTGTTGTAGAGGGAATTAGGAGTGGAAGTGTCAAAAATCAAATATGTGGAGGAAAAAAGTAAACAGTTTCCTCCGTTACCCCCAAAACCCAAATTCTTGAAATGCAACACATTCTTCTCTCAAACGTAGAAAAGTCTCACTCTGGATGTGCTTACGAGAAGATCGTCGTCAAAAAACTTTGTCTCTATGATAACATTTCCACTGTGAGTAAGAAGAGACGGCAAAAGAGTGATGTGTTAGGCACAGATTTCATTTCCAGAAAGGGATTTCAATCTGGGTTTGATGGGTCCCTGGACATATACCCACCTAGCACCTTGGCTTGGGGACATTCAAATCTGTGTCTACATGGGGTTGGAAGTCTAATATGACATTTAACTTATGTGACAAGGTTTGCCTTCTTCAAGTTCAGAAATCAGAAGAGAGAGCATTTCTTAATCATTGGTATACTTCAGGCCCTTAGTAGAGTGCTCTGCACACAGGGTGCTTATAAATATGACTGATTTTCTGATACACAAAGGTGGTATCTTCCCTACAACACTGCTGTGGTTGGTCTGTCCTTCCTCTGTTCTCCTCATTTCGGGTAATTGCACTTTGCTCTTCTTTTGGGGAACCACCAATCTCCAGTCCAGACCAAGGATCCATCAAGAGGGAGGAGGAGCCACTTGATGGACCCCTGGCAGAAGGATGGACAAAGGATGTAATTTGGGCCAATCAGGCTCTCTCCCTTGAGCAGGATCATTCCCTATGGCTGCTCCTTGAAGAAATCATCCACAGATTTTTGCCACCTGCATTCTTCAAGTTGCCCAGAGCTCAGCCCTTTCAACTCTGTCTTGTTAGCCAAGGTCAATTTCTATGACTGGCAATGAAAGAACCTCAAATGATAGATCTGTGTTGTGAACCGAGTTAAGGGCAACTGAGGTACTGTTTGGGGGTACTAAAAAGTAATATATGACTTCAATAACCTAAATATATTATCAAAGACTTACTAGTTCTAGTACCTAAAAGAAATCAGACCTGGCAAAGAAGTCAGATTATGATTAATAAAATCTAAAAAATGCCCTTCTATATACTATGCTGTATTTTCCCAGGGCAATTAATAGCCAGAAGATACATTTTTGCTGATAATTAATTATAAGATAGGTAAATAAGCAATTCAAGATCTGACTGGGTTTATAGACTATAAAAATACCTACTGTTGTAATTAAAAAACTACTAAAGACTTATACGTAACTTCTATTTACAAATTCAACGTGGTTTTTATAAAGGGTCTGTTTAGAGAGATGATCCAACATTACACAATTACCTGTGTGAATAACTCATTACTAGGCACTTTACTAAAACCTTTGAAAGACAAATATCTTTTCCTAAGATAAAATGGTGGGTGGGTAGTTATTGACAGTGTTTTTGGACAAAGGACAAAGTGATTATTTTTTGAGTAGGAAGCACAGCTATTAAATGGTAAGGTATAATGAAAAACTGTAACCAAAACATTGTCCTCTAAAACAGAATTAGGACTTTACCAGATTCTGTTAAAGGCAATTCAAACAAAGTACAGAGTATCAGAAGTTTGGTAGTCAGGAAAGGGAGGAAATTAGCATGGATTTAATATAATATCTATTATATGCCAGCTTCCTTCTATGGCATCTCACTTTATTCTCATTACACCTCCTTGAGAGAATTATTAATTCTATATTTAGAGAGAAGAATCCTTATTCTTTTACCAAAGAGGTAAAATAGATTTTCCAAGATTACATAGCTAGTCAAGTTTAATCAGGAATTTACTCTAAAGGTCTAAAGTTTTCTATCCTTTCCATTGGATCACACTGCCTTTTTCACATGACAAAAATCAGTACCTGTAAACTCAGTATCTGTAAACTCAGATACCCCTGGATACTCTTCTAGCCTCTTTTTAAAGTAGGTTGCCTGCCCACTGAACAGGACCATGAGTCCCACCTGTCTGGAATGCCTGCTTCTAGACACATCCACGATTCCTGCGGCCTGCTCACTCACGTTAGCACGCTGGCGGTCATCATCTGGGACTCGGGCGCTGCCTCTATCAGGGACTGCCAGGTGTTGGTGGAGTTCGGGATCACAAAGCCAAACTCGAAGGACCACTCTGCGGGAAGAAGGGAAGTTGGATCAGTGGGCATCCCAGATAGAGCCTCAGGGCGCCTTGACCCCCTCCTTTAGAGCGAGCCTCTTTTTTACCTTGAGAACCACCAATGAAGACATCAGAAACCTCCCAGCACAGAGGCATAAAAACGGACTCCCTTAGGCTGTCCTCTGAACCACACCAGAGGCCTAGTCCCTGTGCTCTGGAGTCTAAGGAGCTAGGACCAGTGGGTGAATACAGTATAAGCAAAGTTTTCTTAGAAGTAAGGCTGGATGGCCCTAGCTGGTTTGGCTCAGTGGATAGAGCGTCGTCCTGCGGACTGAAAGGTCCCAGGTTCGATTCTGGTCAAGGGCATGTACCTTGGTTGTGGGCACATTCCCAGTAGGGGGTGTGCAAGAGGCAGCTGATCAATGTTTCTCTCTCATGGATGTTTCTGACTTTCTCTCCTTCTCCCTTCCTCTCTGTAAAAAATCAATAAAACATATTTAAAAAAAAAAGAAGTAAGGCTGGATGTAAATAGAAGTATAGAACAGAAGTATAGAATAGGCCTTTTCACTTGGAATTTTAGCTCTAGGACACATATGTGCACTCATACTTCATGTGAAAACTCAATGCAGAGTGGCCCTGCCAGTCAAATCTGAGACTGTGTGGAGAGCACTGCTCCAGGCGCTGATCAGCAGCTTCCCTGTGACCCTCAGAGCAGGCACCAATGCCGGCCCATAGTGTCAGAAACCTTTTGTTGAGCTCAAAGCCCCTTAAAGTGCCAGCTTTGTTTCTGATTATTCTCACGGGGGGTCCTCAATCTTGCAGGGTGTAGGAATTCTGTTACAAACTAATTTGCAAAATGAATGTTATCAAAGCAGTGTTTTCTAGTTCATTGGGTCTTGCCTTTTGTCCCTGTCACCCTAAGCCTGGATTTCAGGCATGGAGCAGCAGAATACCTTCTAGGCATTGCCCTTTGAAGTAAACTTTTTGTTCCAGGCGGAATTTTTCCATTTGTTCTGCTGAAGAGAAGTTCAATTCTCGAGACACTGCCTTGCACTTGAGAATTTTCTTCGGAACACGGGCTGGTAAAGAAAAAGAAATAATGAAGCCATTCTAAATTAAAGCACATTACTATGGTGCTTCAAGTTTCTGGAAACTGATTTAGAGAGCCCATTTTCTATGTTAAATTTCAGAGAATGCCTTGGTAATAGAATTACACTTTTTAATTAAAGAGATCCCCAATTGGTAAAGTGTATTTGACTGAAAGATCATTAAGGCACATCAGATTTAGTATGTTTAAAGGTCTTATCTAGCTATGATCATCAGGAAAGGGGCTGAATGGGCACCTTCTCTCTACTCTGTTCTATTGGTTTTAAGCCCTTAGTTTTTCTTTTTATTTAAGGGAGATGAAAATGCAAATTTTGTTTGGGAAAAAAAAGTTGAGTCTTAGTTTTATATCTTTAGGTATATTCTAATGCTAAAATTTCAATACAAAGTGGGTTCTGGGAAGTGCAGACAGAAAAGAGAAAGAAACTAAAAATCTCAGTAACATGTAGATTAATGTGCTGTGCCTCCAGGGCTCACTCTATTAGGTCTGCACTGACTTAACTCTATAATGCTTAGGCCCTGCTCCCCATCATCAAGAGCTTTGCAGACAAAGGGTCGGAAAGTACCTTCATGCTCCACTCCAGGGACTGATAGGTCTTCTGTTCCTTGCCAGAGTATCTTCCCTGTCTCGGCATCCCGGAGGTTCATCCAATTTCTGATCAAATATATTGAGGAAAAATAAGGCATCAAAAGTGACTTCTCCTTTGTACTTGGCCTAACTGCTAAGTGCCATCCAAGCAAATAAGTTTGTGTAGGTGAGTCCCTAAGACATCTAAAGGAAGAAGCATGAAACCCAGAGGAGATATTTTCATCTACAACATAAGAACCAAAGATTGCACACATCTAGAAAGAGGTAAAAAATGAACAGTGCAGCTCCGCCGGTGTAGCTCAGTGGTTGAGCACTGACCTATGAACCAGGAGGTTATGGTTCGATTCCTGGTCAGGGCACATGTCGGGGTTCGATCCCCAGTGGGGGGCATGCAGGAGGCAGCTGATTAATGATTGTCCCTCATCACTGAAGTTTCTCTCTCTCTGTCTTCCCGTCATCTCTGAAATCAATTTCAAAAATTTTTAAAAAGAACACTCAGAGAACAAAAAAAGAAATCTAGAAAAATATACATTTTGATAGCAGAACCAAACAGTTCAAATGGAAACGAAGGTTTTGTTGTTGTTGTTGTTTAGTTTTTAAAAACTATGGACAAATCATTAAAGGAGAAGAAAATTAATATTATTCATGCATAGAGGCCTAATATGAGAAAGATAATTAACATGGCAAAGTATGAGAAAGATGGTTAATATTTATAAAGAAATTGAGCTTCAATTCAAATAGGTGATGTCCTTTTTTTTTTTTTTTTGCTGTCTAGCAACACTGCAGCCTCCCTTCCCCAATGGGAGGCAGTGACTGCTTTGCACCATAGCAACTAGAAGATCCAGAACCTTTCTTCTTGGTCCTGGTGCAGCTGGAGGCAAGGACATAACTAGACTCAGACACTGGGTACTTCATTCTGGGGTTCTGAAACTGTAGTCACATAGGACTTGAGGACAAGCCAGCAATTCTTTGGGGGGAAGGGTGGGGAGAGGAGGTAGTGCCAACCTGGCCATTCCTGCAGTGTGACCACTGCTATGGGCCCTGGTCTTCCACTGCCAGTCAGTTTTCGGAGCCCCAGAGAGCCTTTGAGCCTTTCCCACTGTTTGGGTAGCAGTGGGATTGACAACCCTGAACAGCACCCAGCACAGTTGGTTAATCCTCACCAGAAGATAATTTTTTCCATGGATTTAGTTCAGAGAGAGTGGAAGGGAGGAGTAGAAACACAGAAAGAGAAACATGGATGTGAGACAGACACACATTGATGGATTGCCTCCTACCCTCTTTCCCTCCCCCTCCCCAGTTGGAGCTGTGAAACTGCCTGCAACCACATTACGTGTCCTTGACCAAAATAGAACCAACGCTCTAAATGTGGCTAGTAGAACCAACAGTTTTTAAGGATCATTATGCATGTAATGGTACTACATTTAACTCATTGGAAAGATTATTTTTACCTTTTGCTGTTATGTAAGTTACAAAAGATAACTAAAGGTTATCCAGCAGAGTGCCTTGAATGTGATGGGTATACTAGCTTCCTGTGCCCTCCACCTGCTTGTGGAACCCCCCGCCCCAATAAACACACAAACCCACTGCTTTGAAGTTGTGTTGGCTGTGCTACTCTCCACCTGGAGTGCATTCCTAACAAGCTCTCCTGTGCTCATTACATCACCAGGTACTGCCTCTCTTCTATATCTAGGTGGTTTTCTCTCTGCTTCATATTTCTAAACTCCACTTTTTTTTTTAAACAGCTAAATTAAAAAGCAAGTCAAAAGTATACATATTTGTTCAGGTCATGTCTTACAGTTCTAATGACTATAAATATGTTTACCCATTTTAGGGTCTCTTTGGGGTTAAGAGAAAACCTCCCCAGTTGGAGAAAGAAAACAATAGTACTGCTCTAGCAAGTCCATTCTAGGCTCAGATCTAAACAGAATGGCTTTAGCCTTAGTTGGTTTGGCTCAGTGGATAGAGCGTTGGCCTGCAGACTGAAAGGTCCCAGGCACATGCCCAGGTTGTGGGCTTGACATGCAGCTGATCAATGATTCTCTTTTATCATTGATGTTTCTCTCTCTCTCTCCCCCTCTATGAAATCAATAAAAATATGTTTAAAAAATAAACAGAATCGCCTTAGACATTTAAGCCTAAGGTTTTCAGAAGACACACTACTCATTCGACCTCCTTTGTGCATGCTTTTCATTCTCCCTCTACAGAGAGTCTCTTATGTACCAATCCAGCCACAGTGGACACCAGACTTTCTTAAATAACAAAAATAAAATTACTTTTAAAGTCCCAAGCTCATATTCAAGTGGGGGCAAGAGTACTGAAGTAAGGGGCTCCCCTCACAAAGCAACAACTGGATCAGACCTAGCAGCTTCTAGAAAAGCATTATTGTCATTGGCCCAGGTCAGCAAAGAAAAGCCTTAATAAATAATTCAAAATTAAAGAAATAAAATCAGAGCTCCATCCAATGATGATGGGCTTGAGGCCACTTAGAGTCCCTCCACGTTCTGTAGGTTTAAGGGTGAAAGGAAGGCTCTGAGTTGATGGTGGAGATGCAGCCATTTGGGAACAGCTTTATAAATATTAAAAATACAAATCCATGATAGCCTACTAGTAAAAAGAAAAAAAATTATTGAGGTAAGTGTCTTAGAAAAATAATAAGAAAAGCTGGTCCTCTAAAGAGGGAGCATATTTGGCTGAAAATGTTGGAAATGAAAGGTAAGTTTTGATGGCTGGTCATCATCTGGCTGAAAACACTTTTGTTATGACTGCTTTTTGCTAACTAGGTTTTTCAGAGAATTTAAGACTCAAATGGCAAGTCACTTCCAATCGTGAGAGAGGAGAGGATTAGGTGGACAAGCTTTAAGGAGAGGGCCAGGAGGACTATTTATAAATACCACCTTCTGGGTCAGCCAGGTCTTACATGACCAGACTACCTGACATCCATCACCCAGACCGCCTGACATCCAACTGATAGGTATTTTGCACCAACTAAGAATACAGAACTGATTAGTCTCTATACGAACATATAACTTTCCTTTCTTCTTCAGTACACTTTTGGGTTTTTGTCTAACTGTATTTCCAAACTCTAAGACCCTTGAATATATCTTTGATGTTTATTTCATTTTTTAAATATATTTTTTATTGATTTTTTTACAGAGAGGAAGGGAGAGGGATAGAGAGTTAGAAACATCCGATGAGAGAGAAACATCGATCAGCTGCCTCCTGCACACCCGCTACTGGGGATGTGCCTGCAACCAAGTTACATGACCTTGACCGGAACCGAACCTGGGACCTTCCAGTCCGCAGGCTGACGCTCTATCCGCCGAGCCAAACTGGTTTCAGCTTTGTTGTTTATTTCTTTGGGAAAAAAAAAAAAGCTCCCTGTGATTTGTGCACAGGGCAAGCACAAAGGAACATTCCTTAACTGGGATGGCATGGGTCAGGGGAAAGCTGTCCTTGGTGGCCTTTAATTTACAACTAGACAGACAAAAGAAGCACTCTCATATGTAAAAGTAAAAGCATCTTTAAAATAAGCTTTAGAGCCAAAACAATACACTTTAGAGCAAAATCAATAGTTTGTAAAGCCTTAGGAAAGATGAAAAAGAAAAAGTAAATGAAGATAAACATTATGGAAGAAAAAGAGACTTGGCTCACCACAGAAGGTAATGTAAGTCCTCTTACATTAAAGAATAGATGTGGTCTGGTATGACTTCAGTCCAGGACAGATCTGAGGTAGAAAAGGCATTCATGGAGCTGGTGGCAGAGTGGGAAGGGAAGGTTTGAGGTTTGGAAGAAACTAGTTAGATAAATGGGGTACTAGGTAAATTTCCTCTAGAGATGTGAATGCAGAGACTGGAATAAAGAATTTAAAATATTTTGAAACAATCATTTAGAAGCAATTTGGAATGATGCTTGGAGTCTTAACTAGTGTTAATTAGTTTTAAATGAAAATGGTTCACATCCGTTTTTATATATTAAACAGAACAGAGCCACTGTGTATGCTACTGCCTCACTGGCCAGCTGAGGGAAGAGGGAGCCATGAGGGAGATTAGGGGAGGGGACAGGGAAGGCAGAGATGGAAAAAGGAAGGAAACACAGAACACACATAAACAGAGGAAAAGACATAAGAGTAAGAGTGAGAGAAAAAAGTTACTCAGAAAAGGAGACAGAGTGAAGAGACAGCACCGAGACAGAGGGCAACAAAATAGAAGGGCTCAGCAAGTTTAGGATAAGGCTCCAGTTTTTCCTGCTTTAACATAACACTGGCTGACAGGAGTTGTCTTGGCTGCTGCCTTTCAGAGAATGATTTGGAATTGATGGGAAGACCGTGCACAACTGTTCAGCCCCTCTGGAAATGTTAATTGGCTGATTTAGTTTCCCGTAATTTACCATCCAAACTGTGGTACTGAGAGAGGGAAAGAGGATGCTATCTGGATCGCAAACTGAGACGAGTTGTTCACGTAAAGTGTTTAGAACAGTGCTCGGTGCATTACCTATTACTGTTACTATTGTTACTTCTTTATCATCTTTCTACAGCCTCCTGATGGTTTTCCTTGCTTCTGTTTTTGCTTCCTCCTCTAACCCATTCTCCTCATAGAAGGAAGTCGTTTCTTAAAGTTGTAAAATAGATGTCAATCCCCGTTTTCCTTTGTACCTCAAACAATTCTGAGTTCTTTGCACAGTTTACAAGGCCCCCTCAGTCACAATGCTCTAGCCACAATGGACTCCTTTCTTTTCCTCCAACGCGCTACTACAGTCTCTTCTGCCGGAGGGGCCCCCATAAGTGCTCTTCCCCTTAACTCTTCAGACCCGCAGGTCCTGGCCTGTGGCACCTCCTCAGACTCTTGGGACTGCTCCGTCTACAGTGGTCTCGGAAACCAGATCTGCCTGACTCCTAAGAAAATCACTAGAAAACAATGATTTTTTCCCCTACTATTTGCACTTGCCATTAAACTAGATCTCTCAAGATATTTTCTCTCTTATATTGTTGATATAATGATCTTCCAACTAATTTCTCTCCTTCAATCTCCAGCCCATTGTTTTTGCGAAGTATAGTTTGGTGATCTTATTAAAAATGTTTCTTCAAAACAACGAGGTACCACCTGACACCTGTCAGAATGGCTATCATCAACAAATCAACAAAGGACAAGTGCTGGAGAGGATGTGGAGAAAAAGGAACCCTTGTGTACTGCTGGTGGGAATGCAGACTGGTGCAGCCACTGTGGAAAAGAGTATGGAGATTCACCAAAAAGTTAAAAATGGAGCTCCCATTTGACCCAGTAATCACACTTCTGGGAATATATCCCAAGAAACCAGAAACACCAATCAGAAAGGACATATATACTCCTATGTTCATAGCAGCACAATTTATAATAGCTAATATTTGGAAACAGCCTAAGTGCCCATCAGTAGATGAATGGTTTAGAAAACTGTGGTACATCTACACAATGGAATTCTACACTGCTATAAAAAAGAAGGAACTTTTACCATTTCCAAAAGCACGGATGACCTGGAGAGCATTATGCTAAGTGAAATAAGCCAGTCAGACAAAGATTAATATCACATGATCTCACTCATATGTGAGATATAATGAACAACATAAACTGATGAATAAAAATAGATCCAGAGACAAAGAAATACTGAACACAATGTCCAACCTCAGAGAGAAGGCAGGGGAGGGGGGATAAGAGATCAACCAAAGGACTTGTATGCATGCACATTAGCATAACCAATGGACATTGACCCTGGGGCAGTGGGGGGTGGAAATGGCGGGGCGGGTCAATCAGAGAAAAAGGAGACATGTAATACTTTAAAAAGTAAAAAAAAAAATGTTGTTTCTTAGGCCTCATCTCAGACCTATTTAATTAGAATCTCCCTAGAGGCCTGGGAATGCTCATTTTGAAAAGCAATTCTTACATGCAATAAAGTTGAAGCATCACTTGTCTAGTCTTTCTAATCTAACTAGGGGCCCAGTGCATGAAATTTGTGCACTGGTAGGGTCCCTAGAGGCTGCTGGCCACGGTCTCCCTCCCTTCTCCCCACCAGCCCCAACCCCTGGTCAAACTCCCAGATGAACTCCCAGTCGAGGGGACAATTTGCATACTACACTTTTATTATATAGGATATATTGTGACTAGAATTACATCCCTAAAATACAAGCTGGATCATATCATTACTTCAGAGAAAATTTCCTAGCTTCTTAGTTGAGCACTTAAAGTTATTTACTTTGTGGCACAAACATCTCTCCAGTCTCCCTTTCCACTCATACCCTCGCAATACCCCCCACTCTCATCTAGGCACAGTGGCTTCATCATGTGCTCATGCACCTCTCTGTGCTCCACTCAGACACTTGTTTGAAGTCTCTCTCCAGAAGAGCCAGCAAAAGCAAAAGAGTTGACCCAATCAAGTGTTATAATCACCACAAGGCTACATCAGACAAGCTGATTAAAGGAGGTGTGAAGAAAACTTTCTTTACCTTAAGGGGACCCCTGTGGAGGCCAACTGCGACAGAGGGAAATGGGACTAACAATGACATGGTAATTATCATTGGCAGGAGCTGGGCATAATTTTCCCAGATGTACCAACTGCAGAGAAAAGCCATCCATATCACTCCAAGAAAATTTCTAAAATATATCAAATGTGACTAGTCCACTTCTACCACTGAGAGAAGAAAATACCTTTGCCATAAACATTGTGCAGCAAAACTTGTCCAAAAAAATAGCAATTTCTCATTGCATGATGAGACTAAGAGAAAAGCACTAATGCAGATGTTAAGTGGACTAAAAAGTTATGTAGCCCGGGATTTGGAGTGATGGTCAGACTGTGAAGCTCAAGCTTCTCCCTCTGTCCCCTGTTGTCTCCTTCTCATGATAAGGAATAAAGCAACAATAAAACAACCATCTTATTCTTGGTGCTCTATCGTAATTTTTTTTAATCTTTATTGTTCAGTTTATTAATTACATTGTTCCCTTTTTTTTCACCCTATAGTTCCCCTCCACCTGGTACCCATCCCACCCTCGGCCCTCACCCCCCTCCACTGACCTCTCCCATAGTTGGATGATTTTTGTCTAGTCTCTTGCTCCACTTCCCACACCCCCTTTTTCCCCAAGAGTTGTCAGTCCATTCCCTCTCTATGTCCGTGATTCTGTTACATTCACCAGTTTATCCTGCTCATCAGCTTATTAATTCACTTGATTTTTAGATTCATTTGTTGATAGATGTGTATTTGTTGTTCCTAATTTACACTTTTATCTTTTTCTTCTTTCTCTTCTTAAAGAATATCTTTCAGCATGTCATATAATATTGGTTTGGTGGTGATGAACTCCTTTAGCTTTTTCTTATCTGCGAAGCACTTCATCTGACTTTCAATTCTGCATGATAGCTTTGCTGGATAGAGTAATCTTGGTTGTAGATTCTTGCTGTTCATCACTTTGAATATTTCTTGCCACTCCCATCTGGCCTGCATCGTTTCTGTTGAGAAATCCGCTGACAATCATATGGGTGTTCCCTTATAGGTAACCATCTGTTTTTCTCTTGCTGCTTTTAATATTCTCTCTTTCTCTTTTGCTCTTGGCATTTTAATTATGATGTGCCTTGGTGTGGTCCTCTTAGGGTTCCTATATATTGGGGTTCGGTGCGCTTCTCGGATTCCTAAGTCAATTTCTTTCACCAGGTGTGGGAAGTTTTCGGTCACTATTTCTTCAAATAGGTTTTAATTGTCTTGCTCTCTCTCTTTTTCTGGCACCCCTATAATTCTGATGTTGCTATGCTTGAGGTTGTCCCAGAGGCCCCTTACACTATCTTCAATTTTTTGGATTCTTTTGGATTCTTGCTTTTTCAGCTGAGTGGATTTTACCTCTTTGTATTTCAAATCTTTAACTTGGTTCTTGGGGTGCTCCAGAGCACTTTTAGGTCTTTGTATAATATTTTTTATTTCAGTCAGTGTATGCTTAATTTCTGGTTGGTCCTTTTTCATATCCTTGAGAGTCTCCTTTATATCCTTGCGGGTCTCCTTCATTTCCTTGTAGGACTCATTCATTTCCACGTTGATCTTGATCATTTCCTTGCAGGTCTCGTTCATATCCTTGAGGGTCTCGTTCATTTCCTTGTAGGACTCATTCATTTCCTTTGCAGTCTTGCTTATTTCCTTATAGGCCTCGACCTTTTGTTGGAGCCTCTTGAAAAACCCTATAACTGTGGTTTCGAATTCCATGTCCAGTCGTTTTTTTCCCTCAATTTCTTTCACATCTGATTTCTTTCCATGTCTCTGAATCGTGGCTGCTTCCCTGAGTTGGTCAATTAGCTTTTTGTGGTAGACTTCCTACTAGGGACAGTGGCTCAGCCTCCCCAGTTATCTGAGGTGGATATGGGTTGCACAGTCTTGCTGAAGTTAAGCTCAGGTTAATCGTTGTTAGCACTTGGAGGGGTTGACCTCCAGGCCAATTGTCTGTGAAGCTCAGCTGTGCTCAGGTTGGATGGGCGGAGTCTCCGGGCCAAGCAGACAGCGTTAGCTCCGCCCTCTGAGGCCCCAGGGACCCTGCGCCGGGGGCAATGGCAGCCAGCATCTCTGAGAGAGAGCCGATGCCGAGCTCCACCGGCTGCCGGGGAATTCAGACTCTCCCCAAATGACTCTGCACACCCAATGTCTCACCCAAGGTTATAAAACAAAGCAGACTGACAGTTTTCCGAATGAGAGAGCGAGTCGCAGAGCGCTCTCTACGCAGTCATGCAGCTGAGCTGTTCACGCGCAAGCTGCCTTCTCCACAAGCTGGGAGAGCCCTGCAGCACCCGAGCTTCGACGTGCCCTCCCACTGTCCATTTTTCACCCCGTATGATAGTGGGTTCCCTGGACTTCGCCCAGATCTGGAGAATCAGTCCAGTGGGACATCTTTGTCTCCCCGTTGGAGAAAACTGGCCGGTTTTCAGCCGCCCGCCCTCTCCGCTGGCGCGCGCTCCAAACCCCTCTCCGCGCGAATATTTCAACGCTGTCCGCCGCTGCTCCTCCGAGTCACAGTGTCTTATTTTCACTTTTATTTGTGGAATTTTCACTCGGCCAGCTTTCTGGTGATTCTGGAAGGTGTTTGTTCTTTCGTTAAGTTGTAGTATTAAAATTGCTGAGTATGACGGCAAGATAGGTGTTTTACCTATGCCGCCATCTTGGTTCTCAAGAGGATCCGTAATATTTTCTTATCCTTTCCTCCAAAGATTAAAGTTCACCCTTGTTTCTATTGCCACTTTAAAAAAATTACCGTGTCTTTTCTTAACGAAATGAAAAACAACTTATTTGTAAAGATACAGAAAAACTAAGTCTTTAGCACTTCTATACACACCCAACTGCTCAAACCATGGCAACTCTGACTTCATTCAGTCTCATAAAAGTGATTCACAGGTAAAATATAGCTTTTAATCCTTTCAACCATTAGCAGTTCTGTCTCCCTTAGTTTGCTCATTCTTGTATATTCTGAGTTTTATGGTCATTGGCTGGTGTAGAGTTAAAGATGAATATTAGGTGATGGAAGAGGAATATAAGTTTTTAACAATGGATTAAAGGAAACATTTTGTATTCAGGAAAGAAAAGGAGTCAAGAAATATTGAGCCAGGAGAATAAAGGTGCTATGTGTAAAGTAAGTCATGATTCATGCTTACTGGAAACACAAACACTAGAAGCATCCCCTTCAAAGTCAGAAGTAGTACAGAGAACACATTATTCTGGAGGTACTAGGCAATATAACTATAAGAGAAAGAAATAAAAAATATAAAAATTGGAAAAGAGAAAGTAAATTATCATTATTTGCAAGTGATAGGATTATATAGCTAGAAAACCCAAAGGAATAAAAAGAAAACCTACTGTAAATAATAAACAAGTCAAATTGATGGGCTCAAAATTAATATACAAAAAGTAATATATGCCTTGTATATTAACAAAGATCAGAAAATGTAGCAAAATGAAAAAAATTTCATTTGCAAAAGCAACAAAAATGTTAAATACTTAGGAATAAACATATATAAGTTGTAAGCTCTATCAGAAAAACTTTAAATAAATGGAAAGGCACACCCTAATTTTGAATAGAAAAAAAATTAATGTCAAAAAGATGTAATACTCCATAAACTAATGCAATGTACAATTGTAAAAAAATGTAAATTTAATGCTTTCCAAATAAGTGTAATTATAGGATTTTTAAAAAACCCAATAAACTGATTCTAAAATTCAAATGGAAGTATGAGAAACACCAGGAAAATTCTTAAAAGAAGGGTAACAAAGACTGGTGCAGTCACTGTGGAAAACAGCATGGAGTTTCCTCAAAAAGTTAAAAATGGAACTCCCATTTGACCCAGTAATCACACTTCTAGGACTATATCTCAAGAAACCAGAAACATCAATCAGAAAGGACATACATATTCCTATGTTCATAGCAGCACAATTTACAATAGCTAAGATTTGGAAATGGCCTAAGTGCCCATTAGCAGATGAGTGGATTAGAAAACTGTGGTACATCTACACAATGGAATAGTATGCTGCTATAAAAAAGGAACTTTTACCATTTACAACAGCATAGATGGACCTGGAGAGCATTATGCTAAGCGAAATAAGCCAGTTGGACAAAGATAAATATCACATGATCTCACTCATATGTGAGATATAATGATAAACATAAACTGATGAATAAAATAGATCCAGAGACAAGGTAGCACTGAACAGACCATCCAACCTCAGAGAGAAGGCAGGGGAGGGGGATAAGAGATCAACCAAAGGACTTGTATGCATGCACATTAGCATAACCAATGGACATAGACATTAGGGCGGTGGGGGCTTGTCCTCGAGGGTGGGAGTGGCTGGGGGTGTCAATTGGGGGAAAAAGGAGACATGTAATACTTTAAACAATAAAGACAAACAAACAAAAACTAAGTTTATTAAAAAAAAAAGAATAACAAGAAACAAGTAACAAATATGTCCTTCCAGATATTAAGACTTAACAATGGTCTAGGAATTAAACGTGTGTAATGAATATGACCAGACAGATCAGTGGAAGAGGACAGAAAGCTCACCTAGAAAACACAATCATAGGAAATTTAAACCGGTGGCAAAATAATAAAATTAATTAAACAGTGTTGAGACAAAAGGATAGCCATATAGAGAAATTAAATTAAATCTCTATCTCACTCCTTCCATTAAAATGTATTTCAGATAGATCAATATTTTAAAAACGAAGAAAGAAAAGGAGGGAGAGAGGGAAGGAGGGAGAGATACAAGGAGAAAGAGAAAGGCAGGGAGGAGAAAAAATACTAAGGGAAAATGTGAGAATCTTTTTCATAATCTGGGATGGGAAAGATCTAATCTGACAAATAAATCCAGAAGCCTTTGGAGTGGCTCCCTTCTTTGACCAAACATGCAGACTTCCAGAAGTCTTACTTCAGAGCTACTGTGTCATTGTCTTATTCCTCCCACTTAAAGTTATAGGCTCCTACTTCTTTTAATATACAATTTATTCCTCCATGTCATTTAAAAACAAACACACTCAGCTTTTAAACTAAAAGAAACTTTTTTTTTTTTTTTGCAGGGGCAGGGAGGGGGACTTAGTTTTCACTGTATAACTTTTTATAGTGTTTGAAAATTTTAAAAATCTGTCCATTGACTTAAAATAAAAGCATAACTAATAAAAATTACTTTTTTGGAGGATATTTTTTCCATTAATTTTTAGAGAGAGTGTAAGGAATGGGTAGAGATAGAGAAAGAGATACACCGATATGAAAGGTCCACATCAAGCCTGCAACCAAGGCTTGACCTTGACCAGGATCAAACCCACGCATGACCTTTCAGTCTGCAGGTAGACGCTCTAACCACTGAGCAACTGGCTAGGGCTAAAAATTACTTCTTAATTATTAACCAAAGACAGACCTAATTTTTCATATTTTAGGTTCCTTGAATTTCTTTTTCTCATTGGAAGCTTTTCTCTAGTGATGATTCGATCTCATTATTCTAACATACAGTAACTTCCTGCTGAAGGAGAGGACTCCAGTAAGGTCTGTTGAATTTGATTAATCTTTGTCACAGCTCTGCTATGCCAACTTTGGCATTGTTGGTTTTATTTCACTAAAGGCAGAGGTGTGAGGCTTCTTTAAGCACAGGGGCAGAATTACCAGGTCTCATCTTTGTACCTCCTGGTTAAAACAGACACTATAATCCTACCTCCCTAAAATAATTAACATTTAAAAAATCAGTTCCCACTTGCCAAATGGCCCCATCCCCAATGCCTATTTCTTGTCTTCTTCCTGTCTGATTTTCTAATACTGCTCCCTATAACAATTCCCCTTATTCTTAACTCTCACAGTGCTTCTAGCAGGCATTTTGTGTACTAGTTACTGCCGTCCTACTTTGATTATAGGCTTCTTGAGGGTAGCGGCGATACCTTCTATTAAGTTGATAGCAAAAGGAGGACATTTTTGGCTGTGCGTCCCTGGCATTTGATCATGTCAGTCAGTAACTTTTCCACTGTACCAAAAGGACTTAGCAAAGATTTTTCTTTTTCTTTTGGGTAATATGGGTAAGAAGGATGAACAGCTATTAGAAATTATTAGGTTTGAGGTACTCTACATAAGGACAGTGATTGTTAATTTTTATAGGATGTATTTTCTTAGGAATAATTCTCATTTTAGAATTGTTTGAATTAAGGCAAAAAAAGGGACTAATTTTTTAATCCTCATCTGAAGATATGTTTATTTATTTTATCTTATTAATGTAAAGAATAGTTTATTGATTTTTAGGGAGAGAGGAAGAGAGAGCAATACTGAATCCAAAACCTGGGCATGTGCCCTGATCAGAATCAGATCGGTAACCTCCTGGTGCACAACCATCTAAGTCACACTGGCCAGAGCCTGTTTATTGGTTTGAGAGAGGAAGGGGGGAGAAGGGGAGAGAGAGAGAGAGAGAGAGAGAGAGAGAGAGAGAGAGAGAGAGAGAGAGAGAGAGAGAGAGAGAGAGAAACATCAATTGGTTGCTTCCCATTCGCACTCTGACAGGGGATGAAACCACCACCTAGATATGTGCCCTGACTGGGAATTGAACCTGCAACCGTTTGGGATATAGGTTGACACTCCAACCAACTGAGCCACTCTGCCAGGTGGAACTAATTTTTTAATCAATATTGTTTTTTATTTTACTTTGTAAAGTCCATTTATCTTGTTTTCATGGCACTTATTAATAGTATCTTAGCACAAACAAAAGCCACATGTGTTGTATCACAACTACAGTATAATTGTTTGCCCAGCTAAGAGAATGCATGCACTTCCATGCCTTGGGTTATAAAGTGAGGCCTAATTCTTGACAGATCGATGGCATATATGCAAATGACCTTGTCTTTTGGCAGTACTAAGTGCAGCCAGTGTCTGTGTTCCACTGGTTTGAAGATATTTTAAAATTTTTATTAAAAAACAAAACAAAAACACAACTGCCAATTTTGAACTTGGGGGAATAACTGCTCTTGGAGTAAAAGCAAGACTCCACTCAAATGCAGAGTGCTCTGATTGGTGGCCTTGACACCTGGTATACCCTTGCCAGCAAAGGGATACAAAGAAACCGCTAGTATAAAGGAGTAACTAGCAAATTTATTCAATTTATCCAGAAAACAGGATACTCCTTGAGCATATTCATTTTTGTTCTGCTTGCAGAAGGGGTTCCTATGTAGGAGTTACAGTAAGTGATCCCATCAACACTCTCAATTCTCTAAAGCACAACACAAGTTCATCCAGTTAACTAATACATAGCTGCAGTGTAAATTTCCCCTGTAATGACTAGTCACCAATACTGGTGACAGTCTGTTCAGAAAATGACTCAAAGAAACTAGAGAAGAATCATTCAGATTCGAAGTTGAAATCACATGCTGAATCTGATCATCACAAATTCCACCCATTAACAAGATAACTAGGACTTTAACATCTAAAATGCAAAAAACAAACAAAATAAAAAACAATAAAAAATACAAGATGGTTTTTAAAACAATGTTTTCGAATGTTTAAATGACCCCATTTTAAATTCCTACAAACTGCTGTGCATCCTGTAATTTTTGTTTGTACTGCACATATCCACTGTACAGCCACTGGGGAGTATCGTGGTTAGCTTACAGCAACTGCTGTCTGCATTTATACTGTTTATTGCATATTCTTTTCCCTGGAAGTGAAAGAGAAATGTTTTTCTTGTTGCATTGATTACATTTCATAAATTTGCTTAGCTGGAAAGTTTGGGAAAAGAGGCCTGTTTGTCAATTGTACAACCGATTGTGAAGCTCTAGTGTGAATATTTTTACGTCTGTATTAGACATTTTCTTTGCAAATCTATTGTTCGATTAAAATGTAAATGAAATTAAAGATGGTGTACACCCATCATGTAAAAAGCAGGCACCATCTCTAAGATGGATTTCATGCTCATTTTTAAGGCATATACTCAGCTTCTATTTAAAACTATAATTTAAAATAATTCTGTACAATGAAATGGGAAATATATATGGGAATAAATTCTATTCCATTCATTTCAATTTGAATTTCCAAATTGTAATGTTTCCCTTTGTGCTCTAGGAATAGGATTAAGTGGGGGAAGGCTGGGACTTATAAGGCCTGTATATGGGGGGGAGGGCAGAGAGGAACAATGAGGGTTGTGATGGTAGTGAATAGCGAAGAGTGAATTCTGTGTGTTTTTTCTGTAAGACTGAAGTGAAGAGATACTAGCTTTGGCTGTTCACAGAATAGAGCATCATGATTTTCAGTGAGAGAAAACTGATGGAAAAAGTTTGCAGAACTTGACATGTATTTGCATGCACAAAATAAAATTATTTGTCCACCTTAAAAAAAATAGTATCTTAGAGCAGTGATTTTCAACCAGTATGTTGCAAAAAATTTTTTTTGTTTTTAAATTTTCCCCCCAAGAATTTTTAAAACATATGATACCTGACTATTTAGTCAGAGGCACTGACCTCTTCTTCCTTAGAATGTCAAATAAAAAAATGACAATAGGCAACACAACAACCATCCAGTGTGAAAGAATCAAAATTATACTGAGCTGTGTGTTTTTTGTCAGATTGGCAAAAAATATTTTTGTGTATGTCACTGAATTTAATAATTAATGTGTGCCATGAGATGAAAAAGATGAAAATCACTGCCTTAGAGTTATTATAGTTATTTTTTAGCACTTGATTTTTATTTTTAGTCTATTTAAAGATAATCAAATTCTACAAATAATCATTTCCTACCATTTTCAGAACAGTTTAGAATTATAAACTTTGAAAAACGGAAATTACTAAAGATGCTACATATTCAAAATGGGGGCCCATTCCAAAAGCTGTGCCGGAGAAGCCAAGATCATTAGCTCTGTTATCATGAAACTTGAGCAGGTGCAAAGGTATCATTTTAAAATGGGATATTATCTATACATATAAAGAGGTAATATGCTGTTATGGTGTCCCAGTAAGACCAATTGCATGTTGACAGACCAGCAGGAGGATGCGCACCACGTCGCAGGGGGCAGGCGGCCAAGCCAAGTTCCTGGGGGTCTGAGGAGAGTGCCTGACAGGAGCCCGGACTGCAAAGAAGGAAGAGGAAGCGACCACGGGGAGCTCTTCCAATCCCCCTGCACAGACACCCTACCCCAGCCTAAGCACCCCCGGGGGGACGGACAGACACCCTACCCCAGTCCCCGCACACCCGGGGGGGTGGGGGGATGGGGAGGCTGACCCAACAGGAAGAAGACCCAGCCTCGGGTGTAGCTGCAGCCCACAACTCTGACTCCCGATCTCTTCCCCCGCCACCCCTGCCAGGGGCGCCCACAACAGCACACAGGTGACCATCCATTAGCGCCCCCAGACACTTGGGGCCGGGCACGCCTCTCCTCCCTACAACTCCAGACCCTGGTAGAGGCGCGCCTGAGTGGCTCCCCTGGGTCAGACCTTCCCCACCAACAGCAGCAACGCCATCTCTGCAGCTGAAGCTCGCTGAACCTCACTGGGGGCGCAGCTGAACCCGTCCTCCTAGCCCGCCAGGCTCCCCCCTGGTTTGCCCCCAATCCCGCTCCCAGAGATTGGAGCTCCACCCTGAGTAGGTACAGCTGAGAAACAGCCACGTACAATTTAAAGAATGGCGCCAAGCAGGAAGGTTTGACAGTTACTCTCCATTGGGTCTCGCTGCCCACCTTCACCCCCCCCCCCAGCACCTTCAGGGAGGACCACCGCTACTGGGCCGCTGGCCAGAGCCCGCCCCTCCAAGGCCTGCTGAACCCTCTGCAAAGCTTCCATAGCTACAGTCTCAGGAAACAATCATGCCCTTCTCTCCTAATCAGCACCTGCTACTTGTGAGGGTACCGTGGGCTTAAAAATAACAATCCCTTCCCGTTTAGACATCACTTACTTGAAACATTTCTAGGTTTATTAGCTCAGAACCTCCTCATGACAACCCAGTGAGGTAGGCAGAGAAGAGATTAGAATTCCCACGGTATATGTTTATGTGTTCAGAAATGAAGCTCAGAAAGGAAAAGTGTCAAGTCCAGGGGTTCCCAAGGTGCAGCACACGCCCCATGGAGTGGGAGCAATTCGAGAATGAGTTAACAGTGAATTTTTTTGCATTTCTTATGGTTCTAGGGGGCCTCATCTATAGCACATCCTACATAATAAAAGGCTAATATGTAAATGACCGAATGGTGGAATGACAGGTCACTATGATATGTGCTGACCACCAGGGGGCAGACACTCAATGCAGGAGCTGCCCCCTGGTGGTCAGTGCGCTCCCACAGGGGGAGTGCTGCTCAGCCAGAAGCCGGGCTAATGGCTGGCAAGCACAGCAGCAGTGGTGGGAGCTTCTCCCGCCTCCGTGGCAATGCTAAGGATGTCTGACTGACTTAGGCCTACTAAGTCATCAGTCGGACATCCCTCCAGGGCTCCTGGACTGTGAGAGGGTGCAGGCAAGGCTGAGGGATAACCCCCCCTAAGTGCACAAATTTCATGCACTGGGCCTCTAGTTATAAATAAACTAGTAGCCCTGTGCATGAATCCATGCACCAGTAGGTCGCTGCTGTCCTCCTGTAGCTCTCCACCCACTGCCCTGTCCTCTTATAGCTCCTCTTTACCCCCCATAGCTTGTGCCCTGCCCCCTCCTGTTGCTCTCTGCAACTCCACCCTCCTGCAGATCTGGTAAGTCGTTATGCCTCAGGGCATAATGGATAATTAGCATATACCTCTATTATACAGGGTAGCAGAATCAGTCTCCTTTATATTTTCATACAACTTTTAGAAAATTGCTAGCTTTTAAAAATGAATACAGCCGAAGCTGGTTTGGCTAGGTGGATAGAGCGTCGGACTGCGGACTGAAGGGTCCTGGGTTTGATTCCGGTCAGGGGCATGTGCCTTGGTTGTGGGCACATCCCCGGTGGGGGGGTGCAGGAGGCAGCTGATCGATGTTTCTCTCTCATTGATGTTTCTGACTTTTCCCTCTCCCTTCCGCTCTGTAAAAAATCAATAAAAAAAAAAATAAAATAAACATAAAAATCAATACATATATAGCCTGGCCAGTGTGGTCCAGCAGTTGAACATTGACCTAGGAACCAAGAGGTTGCCAGTTTGATTCCTGGTCAGGGCAATTGCAGGGTCAATCCTCAGTCGGGGTGTGTTCAGGAGGCAGCTGATGGATGATGTTCCCTCTCAGTGATGTTTCTATCTCTGTAGTCCTCACTTTAAAAATCAATAAAAACATATTTTAAAAGAAATTAATGAGTATATGTTTGCTGCTCATTTGAATGTACACATTTAGCTAGAAAAGGGTATTACATCTAAGATCTGTGAGATGCCCTAAAGTAAGAGCCCAGAGAGAATGCCTGTCTATGCAGGCGCATTTAATTTTAGCAATTTAAAACAGTCATGTGAAAATAAGGATCTTTTTTTGTTTGTAAATTAAATGATTTACAAAGCTTTGAAGGAATTTACTGTTTAATTTTTTATTTTTATTTTTTTATTTTTTAAATATATTTTATTGATTTTTCACAGAGAGGAAGGGAGAGGGATAGAAAGTCAGAAACATCGATGGGAGAGAAACACCAATCAGCTGCCTCCTGCACACCCCCTACTGGGGATGTGCCAGCAGCCAAGATACATGCCCTTGACCGGAATCAAACCTGGGACCTTTCAGTCTGCAGGCCGATGCTCTATCCACTGAGCCAAACCGGTTCGGCGGAATTTACTGTTTTAAAGGTACTAAATGGCCAAAACAGGTTTGGCTCAGTGGATAGAACATTGGCCTGCGGACGGGGGGGGTCCTGGGTTTGATTCTGGTCAAGGGCATGTACCTTGGCTGTGGGCACATCTCCAGTGGGGGGAGGGGTGCAAGAGGCAGCAGATCGATGTCTCTCTCTCTCATCGATGTTTCTGACTTTCTATCCCTCTCCCTTCCTCTCTGTAAAAGATCAATTAAAGAAATATTTTTAAAAGATACTAAATGAATTGTTTTATGGAGTAACTTTTCTCTGATAAAGCCCTAATTTGAGAGTTATAAGTGAATTTCTACTCCTGTGATTTCCTAAGGCCATAATAAGTCTTCATTGTGATAGGGAAGTCATATTAGATGATAACAACTTTTAAAGATTATACCCCATTTAGACACACTCACATTTCAGATACTGAACCCCCTAAAAAGCCAGAACTTAATTTGTCACACCACCATAATATATCTTTACCTACCTCACAATACCTCTCTTTTTTTAAAAAAATATATTTTATTGATTTTTTAGAGAGCAGAAGGGAGAGGGATAGAAAGTCAGAAACATCAATGAGAGAGAGACATCGATCAGCTGTCTCTTGCATGCCCCCTATTGGGGATGTGCCCGCAGCCAAGGTACATGTCCTTGACTGGAATCGAACCCGGGACCCTTCAATCCGCAGTCCGACGCTCTATCCACTGAGCCAAACCAGTCTCGGCATAATACCTCTCTCTTTAAAAAAAAAATTCCTGACAGAGAACCAAGATGGTGGCATAAGTAAACACCCATACTGCTGCCCCGTACAGCAAATTCAAAACTACAACTAAGGACAAAACGGACATCCTTCAGGACCACCAGAGGGCTGGCTGAGTGGACATTCCACAAACAGAAGGAAAAATAAAAGGACACTGAGACTCGGGGGAGCTGAGGAGGACAGAGTTACCGATACGCATGGAATCAGAGGTTCGGAGCTGCACGGAAAGGGTGGGTGGCTGCAAACCCAGCTGGTTTTCTTGAACCGGAGGGAGACAAAGGCGTCCCACTGCACTGAGCCCCAGTTCCAGGCGAGTCTCGGGGAACCCAGACTAATACGGGGTGAAACTGGACTGTAAGGAGGAAGCACGCTGAAACTCGGGCACTGCAAAGGTGCGCAAGCTATTTGAGAGAGCTCGTGGCTGGCTCTAATGTTTGGGAGGAAAAAAACAAAACAAAACAAAACAAACAAAACACGCTGGACTGCTTTGTTTTCCCATTCCAGTGAGTCTTTGGGAGTGCAGGCTCATTTGGGGAGAAACTAGACTGTCTGGCAGCTTTCTCTCAGAGGTGCGTGCAGCCATTGCTGCAGGGCACGGAGACCCGGGAGCCATTTAGGGTGGAGCTGACCAGAAACCAAGGCTGCCAGCACAGTCCGGAGACTCCGCCCCATCCAGGCTGAGCACAGAAGCATAAACACAACTGATCCTCACAGCCAATGGGCCTGGAGGTCAAACCCTCCTAGTGCTAACAACAATAATCTAGGCTTAACTTCAACAAGACTGTGCAGCCCATAAAGGGTGCACCAAGAGTATCCACCTCAGGTAACTGGGGAGGCTGAGCCAGTGTCCCTTAGAGGACATCTACCACACAAAGCTAATTGACCAACTCAGGGAAGCAGCCATAATGCAGAGACATGGAAGGAAATCACATGTGAAAGAAATGGAGGAAAAAAAATGACTGGACATAGAGTTCAAAACCACAGTTATAAGGTTTTTCAAGAGGCTCCTAGAAAAGGCCGGTGAATTTAATGAGACCTTCGAGGATATGAACGAGACTCTCGAGGATATGAAAAAGGACCAACTAAAAAATTAAGCATACACTAACTGAAATAAATATTATACAGAGACCCAAAAGCAGACTAGAGGACTGCAAAAATCAAGTCAAAGATTTGAAAAACAAAGAAGCAAAAATCACTAAGCTTGAAAAGCAAGAAGCAGAAAGAGTCCAAAAAATTGAAGATAGTGTAAAGAGCCTTTGGGACAACCTCAAGTATACCAACATCTGAATTATGGGGGTGCCAGAAAAAGAGAGAGAGAGCAAGATACTGAAAACCTATTTGAAGAAATAGTGACTGAAAACTTCCCCCACCTGGTGAAAGAAATAGACTTACAAGTCCAGGAAGCGCACAGAACCCCAAACAAAAGGAATCCAAAGAGGACCACACCAAGACACATCATAATTAAAATGCCAAGAGCAAAAGATAAAGAGAGAAATTAAAAGCAGCAAGAGAAAAACAGTTAGTTACCTACAAGGGAGCACCCATACGACTGTCAGCTGATTTCTCAACAGAAACTATGCAGGCCAGATGGGAGTGACAAGAAATATTCAAAGTGATGAATAATAAGAACCTACAACCAAGATTACTCTATCTAGCAAAGCTATCATTCAGATTTAAAGGTCAGATAAAGTGCTTCACAGATACGAAAAAGCTAAAGGAGTTCATCAACACCAAACCAGTATTACATGGAATGCTGAAAGGTGTTCTTTAAGAAGAGGTAGAAGAAGAAAAAGGTAAAGATAAAAATTATGAACAACAAAAACACATCTATCAACAAAGTGAATCTAAAAATCAAGTGAATTAAAAATCTGATGAACAGGCCGAGACCGGTTTGGCTCAGTGCATAGAGCGTCGGACTGCGGACTGAAGGGTCCTGGGTTCGATTCCGGCAAGGGCATGTACCTTGGCTGCGGGCACATCCCCAGTAGGGGGCGTGCAAGAGGCAGCAGATCGATGTCTCTCTCTCTCATCGATGTTTCTGACTTTCTATCCCTCTACCTTCCGCTCTGTAAAATATCAATAAAATATATTAAAAAAAAATCTGATGAACAGAATAAACTGATGAATATAATAGAATCAGGGGCATAGAAAGGGACTGGACTGACGATTCTTGGGGGAAAGGGGTGTGGGGGGAATGTGGGAAGAGACTGGACAAAAAGCGTACACCTACCTATGGATGAAGACAGTGGAGGGGAGGTAAGGGCAGAGGATGGGATGAATACACGGGGAGGGGGGTGGTGGTGGGGGAAGCTATGAGAGGGAAAAAAGAGCAACGTGGTAATAATCTGAGCAATAAAGACTTATTAAATTAAAAAAAATAAATTCCTCTCATGTCTTTAAAAATTCCTTTAAAAAAAAAAAATCCAAAGACCCTCAAATGCATCACTGTAATATCAATGACACCTTATAATAACTTTCAATATTGCCTCAAGCAAAGATCAAGATCAAACTATCTACCGAAACTTTTAAGGCAGCACCAACTTTGGCCAAGAGAACCTGAAACTGCTATATTAGTAACTGCTGGCAGGGATGGCTGCTGTCAATTTGCTCCTGTTACATTATTTTCCTTTGTCTCAGGCAGAGCCACAGATGAGGGCGACAGCGTTTGCTTTTGACTTGTAACAACAGCAGAGGCTATGGATTCCCTCCGCTAACTTGACTCCTGGCTCCTCCCCTGGAAACAGTAAAGCTGGAGACAGAACACACCAAACAGGATGAGTAATCTGCTATTCCATGAAACTTTCACTTGGCTCCTTGGGGAACACAGAAATGTCCCTCAGAAGGAACAAAAGGAAATTTTGTGGAGCTGGCTTTGACAAAAAGTTCTTCTTTTTTTTAATCCTCACCTGAGGATATTTTTTCCATTGAGTTTTCTAGAGAGTGGAAGGGAGGGGGAAGAGGGAGAGAGAAAAAGAAAGAGGGAGAAAGTGAAACATCAATGTGAGACATATCAATTGTTTGCTTCCCACATGCACCCCACTGGGGCCAGAGATCGAACCTACAATCCAGGAATGGAACCCAAGACCCTTGGTGCACCGGCTGATGTTCTAACCACTGAACCATGCCAGCCAGGGCTATCCTTTGTTCATTGTTCAACATCTCATTTCTTTTAATACACATCTACTGACTCTGGCGGTAAATAAAATAGCTAAAAAGCAGCTGGTGCCCTAACTGGTTTTGCTCAGTGGCTAGAGTGTCAGCCTGTGGACTGAAGGGTCCCAGGTTCGATTCCGGTGAAAGGCATGTATCTTGGTTGCAGGTACATCCCCAGTAGGGGGTGTGCAAGAGGCAGCTGATCGATGTTTCTCTCTCATCGATGTTTCTAACTCTCTACCCCTCTCCCTTCCTCTCTGTAAAAATCAATAAAATATATTATTAAAAAAAAGAAATAAAAAGCAGCTGGTTGGTTACATGACTTTTTGCATGGTTAGTCAACAAACGAACTCTTAGGGTAATTCTAAAACATGTTATCCAGGTAAAACAGTAGCTAGTGGGACTATATCAATGTTTATTTCCGATTTTGATAATGTATTATGGCTATGTAAGATGTTATCACTAAGGAACATTGGATGAAGAATACATGGTAACTCACTGTACCATTTGACAACCTCTTGTGAGCTAAAATTATTTCAAAATGAAGTTTAAAAATAAAATAAAAAATAAACAGACACCCAAATGTACATCCACACTACTATTTTCTAAGACAATATTTAAGATTGTAAGGCTATGCTTTTCTTTATGGCCTTCAATATCCCATTGCTGTTTTACTTATTTAAACCTTATCACTTGGATTTTTCCCTTAGTAATAACAGAGTAAATGATATTCCAGTAATATAACAAAACCTTCAATAGGGAAATTAAACAAAAAGAGGCCAGGAGGGGCCTCTTTTGACTGGGAATTTATTTCTCACCCTGAGAATTACTGGTTTCAAGGAGGGGAAAGACACAGAAGAGTTAATAGTTATGAAGAGATCGGCTGAGTTATGAACAGCTGGTGGTGGGTTTGAACTAGAGTAACTAGAAAAACAACGGCACTTTAGAAAAATTAAGGAATTTAGAGAGAAAATTGATTTTATTTTAGAGAGGAGAGGAAAACTGTTGATAACAGTCCGGTGAAGGAGGGTGCTAACTGGGAGGGCCTTCAAGAACCTCAAGGATGAAATGGAAAAAAAAAAAAGAAGTTAATGTAGAACATGTAGGTGGCAGAGGTGGGAAGTACACGAAAGTATAAGTCAGGCTACCATAATTAGTGTGGTGCTAGCACAAAAACTGGCAGATCGATATACTAGCAAACCTGTCTGGGACCCCAACACATGTTTACTTTAATATATGCTAAAATCCAAATCAGTGAAGAAAAACAGTTAATTATCCCACATTGTTTACTATAATATATACCAATTGGCCACAACAGTTGGAATATAAAGAAAATTTAGGTGAATATTTATAAGACCTAAGAATGAGGAAGGCCTCTCTAAGCAGAAAAACAAAAGGAGACATCACAAAAAGAGTAAAGCATATATAATTCCACAGAAAAAGTTCAGAACCTGAGTGGTTTCAGCAAGAGAGGGAGGACACTAGGGCTGGGAACTGAGATCAAAAGAGATAAGCTGATCCAGATGGTTTTAAATTTTTACACGAAGAATATATTTGTGCATTACCTAAATTAAATTAAATTTGAAAAGTATTTCAGAAAATAAAAATATAGAATAACTTCTATACTTCAGAGTCATAAAATTCAGCCAAGTGAAAAACTAGAAAAATATTTATAATACAGCAAACAAAAGGACAGGGTCTTTACTATATAAGGAGCACGTATATGTGAAAAAGATAAACCAGCTCAAAAGAATACTATCTAAAACATAGGGAAAATGCAAATTTTCACCTATCAAACTGGCGTCCTGAGCCTGGCCCTTAGAGTGGGTGAGGCAGAAAGCTGTCCTCCCCAGGGTTCCCAGGGAAATGGCCTCCTTGGGAGCGGCTAGGTTTCAGTGTGGGAGGCAGGTGGGAGGGATGCTCAGTGAAGAGCTCCAGAAGGGAAGGGATTTTTGTTTAGAATGAAAGAGGCTATCTGACAAGGTGGTGCTGGGAGAAATTGGTGGAATATACTATAAAGCAAGGGGAGGAGGCTACCAGAAAGGTCTATTGCCTGGAGGAGTCTGCATTTTGTGAGGTGCAGGAAATTTACAGAAATGAGGGTCATGAAGTCATGACCTATACTCAAGGTTTCCAGCTTTGGCAAAATTATTTGGGTGCAAAATTATTCTTGAGGGCATTATCTCTTTGGGCATTGACCTTCATGATCAACCCCCACCTTCCTTTCCAGTCAGTCACCAAGCCCTGCTATTTCTTCCACTGAAATGCATTTTCATGTACTCCTCCCCCCGCCCCCAATCCAATCTGCAAACTACTGCCAGACTATTGTTTCCAGAATACCATTTGGATCATGTCACCTCCCTGCTCAAAACCCTCTCAGTGCTTTCTACTGTCACAGGATCAAGTGCAGACATATGTCATTGTCTGACACCCTTAACTATGAGGTGTCTCCAGTTCACCTCAAGAACCGTATGCTCCAGCCTGGCCGTTGTGGTGGTGTGGTTGTCAGTAAGATTCCAGTCAGGGCATATGCCTGGGTTGTGGGCTTATCTCCAGTAGAGTACCTGCAGGAGGCAGTTAATGGATGTCACACTGATGTTTCTCTCTGTCCCTCTCCCTTCCTCTCTAAAATAAAAAAAAATCATATTTTAAAAAACCCACAAAAACAACCCACCTGATTCAGCCAAAGTAGTTCAAATCATTGACCTGTGCCTGTAAGTGACACTATCCCTCGAAACCTTGTTTTATGCTTTTCCTAAGCCTTATTACCACCTGAAACACCCTTCCCTTCTTACTTCTCCATATTCTGGCATTCTTTCATGTCCAGTTTCAGTCCCTCTCTTCCTACCAGTAGCTGGTACACTATGTGGTTAAGGCACAGCCTTGGTTATAATCATGGCTCTGTCATTTAATAGTTTTGCAACTTTGGGCTTAGTTTGCAACTCCAAAAAGCAATAAAAACTTATATGATTTTTTGTGAAGATTCTATGAAAATTAATTAATGTATGTAAAACTATATGGTGCCTGGAATACAGTGCGTACTCACTAATATTATTGTCAAAATCACTCTTTTCTCTTGAGTATAGTCTTTTTTGTGTGCATTGTTATTTTATCTCTTATATTTAAAATTATTTAGTTGTTTCTTCATACTTTATATACTTCATCTCATTAACACTCTGTGCCAAAGCCCTGTATAAGGCACTTTATACACAGAACCCCATGAGTTAGGTATCATTAACTCTATTACATTGCTTTCTGAGTGGGAAAATTAAATTTTGGAGATACTGAAAACTTCAGTAATATTAAATAGCTAGTTAACAGTGGGATGAAGATGCAGGTAGTTTTCCGATTGACTGAGTTTTAAGATTGAAAACTGCCTAGGAGTTCTACAATGATCACTGAGCAGCCCTAATGAGCCAATTCTGTCCTTCGTTCCTTACCTGGAGAGTTCCCTTGGGGAGAATTGATCAGTCACTAGATCTGGCATTTACATCACTCTCCAAACAGGCAGAGCCTATGCTTTCCTCTAGGGACTGCCACAAGCCTTTGACTTTCAGAGAGAAAGCACACTAGAAGCTCCATGCTTTGTTACAAGAGAGAAAAAGATCATTTCCAGAGTGAGAAATCATGCCACCAGGCATCAAAAACAAAAACCAGGTTTCCATCAACAAAAAGCATTCTTTATACTCTTTAGTTTCCTGAGGGAAAAAGAAAAAAGAAAAAAAAGAGAGAAGCTCTTAAGAGAAAGAGCCAAGCCTTCTGGGTACAAAAGAGGCCAACTGTTCCCAAAGGTGACATTTAAAAGAATGTGAGTCTCTGAAGAGTCATAAAGACAAAACCCTAAAGGGCATGGGAACGACAGACCCCACAACTACTTACTCTTTAATCTGTTCCATGAGAGTACAACTATATACAACTATTTTTTAAATAAAATTGAACACAAAAATGGGCCATTATATTAACTGATACTGCAATTATGTTTACAAACTGATTTCCAGCGGAATCATTACAGATTAGGCCTCTTTATGAGTCTAAAATTTTCAGGCTGAAAATTACAGTCTCTGAACTAAAGATAAAATTTTGTCTTGCTAACTCTCAAACTGTTTGGCTGATAACCTTTAAAGAACTCCTCCAAAAAAGTCAAACAAAAGAAACCAACAGCCATAAAACAACAATAAAAAGCAAACTTCTCATGTCCAGGAAAGTTAAAGGCTTAAAGCAAGCCATGTCAAATTCGCAGTCCATGGGTTGCATGTGCCCGACAATGAATATTTTTGCAGCCCAGCCAATATAATGGTATGTAAGAAATGTTTTAATAAAAATTTTGTAATTTAATTTTTGCAATACCCGGTTATACATAATTATCCTATATAATAAAACCCTAATATGCAAATAGACCAAACAGCAGTATAACCAGTTGCTATGATGTGCACTGACCGCCAGGGGGCAGATACTCAACACAGGAGCTGCTCCCAGTGGTCAGTGTGCTCCAAGGGGGAGTGCAGCTCGACCGGAAGCCAGGCTCACAACTGGCAAGTGCAGTGGCAGTGGCGGGAGCCTCTCCCGTCTCTGCTGCAGGCGGACAGTAAGGAGCGAGGGGTCCTCGACTGCGAGAGCCCAGGACTGCAAGAGGGATGTTTGACTGCTGGCTCAGGCCCAATCCCCAGAGTAATTGGGCCTAAGCTGGCAGGTGGACATCCCCTGAGGGGTCCTGGACTGAGAGAGGGCACAGGCTGGGCTTTGGGACCCCCACGCAAGTGTACTAATTTTGTGCACCAAGCCTCTAGTTAATAATGAACTACAATATTTGCTAATGACTGATTACTATAATCGTGTTGCATTCATTTTCCTTATGCGCAGGCACACCATTTCTCTCCACTAATATTAGCAGCGAATATTTTAGCAGCCGACTGCCACGTCATTAGTCTTGGACTGACTTGTTTGGTGTGCGCGACAGGAAATATTTTACTTTTGGAGAATAAGAAAAATAGGTTTATTTGCATTGCTTTTTAATTTGTGCAATTATTCAGTGTCTGGTAAGTTAATGTTCAAGAAAAAATATTAATTTTTATTAAAATTTTCTATTATTTTATGTTAACGATTACTCATTTCAGCCTTTGTATTCAGCATGTCTCTATTGAAATAAACCTATATTTCTATGAAAATTAAAGCTTTTGTTTTTTTGCGACTCACATGAACTTAAACCATGTTTATTTGGCCTGTGTTAGCTTTTGAGTTTGAAAAGCTTGGCTTAAAGGGTTCATCTACTTAGGAAATAAACATGCTGGGCTTAAAAAACAAAAGGTTCATCTACTTAGGAAATAAACATGTCTTCCTGCTCTACTGACTCTAACCACCTAGGATAGTTTGGAGGTCAGGAGTGGAACATAACATCCTGATCAGCAGGGGACAGCCCACTGTCTGCCTCTGGAAACCCAAAGGCTCAGTATATGAAACTCCCTTAGGTGGGAGGCTGGAATTGCTGGATAACAGGGATTCAGAGGTTTCCCCTTTGTTCCTTCACTTGTCAAATTCTCCCCAAGGGCTCTTTATTTGTGGAAGGAAGGCAAAGAACTTTTTTTTTAAAACTTTTAATATTTTTATTGATTTCAGAGAAGAAGGGAGAGGGAGATAGAAACATCAACGATGAGAGAGAATCACTGATCAGCTGTCTTCTGCATGCCCCCACTGGGGATCAAGTCTGCAAACCAGGTATGTGCCCTTGACTGGAATCAAACCCGGGACCCTCCAGTCCACAGGCCGACGCTCCATCCACTAAGCCAAACCAGCTAGGGCAAGAATTTTATTCTTTACAACGTTTTTTTGTTATTCTCTCCTACAGGTCTAAAAAGGATTACATGAATCAGAATAATTAATATTGTTAAGATGACAATACTTCCCAAATTGACCTATAGGTTCAATTTAAACCTTATCAAAATCCCAGTTGATTTTTCAGAAATTGACAAACTGATTCTAAAATTCATATGGAGTCCTATCCAGTTTTTCTCAGTGGATAGAGCATCGGCCTGCAGACTGAAAGGTTCCAGGTTCGATTACGGTCAAGGGCATATGCCTGGGTTGTGGGCTCAATCTCTAGTAGGGGGGATGCAGGGTGCAGCTGATCAATGATTCTCTTTCATCATTGATGTTTCTATCTCTCTCTCCCTCTCCTTCTCTGAAGTCAATAAAAAATATATTGAAAGAAAAAAGAGATATTTTTAAATCATAGATCTGATAAGGGAATTGTATCCAGATTATACAAAGAACTCTTACAATTCATAATAAGACAATCCAACTAAAAAATGGGCAAGAATCTGGATTGACATTTCTCCAAATATATACAAATGGTCAATAAATAATGAAAAGATGCTCAAATCACTAGTCATTAGGGAAATGCAAAACCTCAAGAAGGTACCACTTTATACCTTCTAGAATGGGTGTTATAAAAAGACACAATAAGATGTGTTGATTAAAATATAGATGAACTGGAACCCTCATACACTGCTGGCAGAGATGTAAAATGGTGCAACCACTTTAGAAGAGTCTGACAGCTCCTCTAAAGGTTAAACAGAGTGACCAGATGGCCCAGCTATTTCAATCCTAAGTTTATGCCCAAGAGAAATGAAAACATATGTTCACACAAAACTTGTACATATATGGACATATCAGCATTACTCATTATATCCAAAACTGTGGAAACAATCCAAATGTTCATCAACTGATAAATGAAGAAATAAAATGTGGTATATTAACACAATGGACTATTATTTGAAATGAAAAAGGGGTTAGATATAATATAGATAAACCTTGAAAATACTATCTTAAGTGAAATTAGCCAGAACAAAAGACTACATATTCTATGATTCCATTTATATGAAATATATAGAAAAGGCAAATCTATAGAGACACAAAGTAGATTCATGGTTTCCTAGGGCTGGAGTGGAAGGGTAGGGGAAATGGGGAGTGATTGCCAATAGATACAGGGTTTCTTTTTAGGGTGATGAAAATTCTAAAAGATTGTGTTGATAGTTGCACAACATTGTGAATACAGTGAAAACCATTGAATTGTACATTTAAAATGGGTGAATTGTATGGTATAGTGGATTTATATCATTTATCTCAACAAGGCTGTTATATATTTTTTAAAAAGAATTAAGAGATATCAAGAAAAATTCTTCAAAATTAACAAAAGGGTAGTAAATATTTCAAAAGGCAAAAATCTAATAATGAATCAGAGAGATACTTATTAAGCCTGTGAAAAAGGGGTGTGTAAGAATACAAAGGATCTAGCACAAAGCTAAAATGTATTCTTGGTCTGGATCTATTCTGAAAAACAAAAGAAAAAACATTATATGTCAACTATACCTCAATAAAACTGAAAAAAGAAAATACTAGGGAGAGTCTAACAGACCCTGTTCTACCTTTTTTTGAAGTTTTATTTGATAAATGACAAAAAAAGTCTGGTCTTCATATGAACTCTGTAGGTACGTGAAAAACGTAATAATTATTTCTCATGCCCAAATATACCTTCCACTCTAATGTTTTCTAAACCATTGCTTTGATAGTAATAAAAGAAATACAGAATTGGCTATCAATGAAATCCATAATTCATTTGCATAGTCTCTTAAAGTTTATAAATTACTTTTACACATTTTATCTCAGCTAACCCTATTCTTTTAAAAATGAAGAAACACCCTCGGAGACATTAACAGACTTATTTAAAGCCTCATAACTAGTGAGAGGTATAGAGAGACCATACTTTACTAAGCCACCTCTTAAGTTTATAAAGAAATCACTCTTTTGTATAAAATATTCCTTTTTTAAAAGGTTTTTACTGATTTTATTATTTTTAATCTTCACCCAAAGATATTTTTCCATTGATTTTTAGAGAGAACAGAAGACAGAGGGAAAGACAGAGACTAATACTGATGTGAGAGAAGCACATAAATTGGTTGCCTCCTGCACAAGCCCTGACCAGGGCCTGGGCCTGGGTGGGGGAGGAGCCTGCAACCAAGGTACATGCCCTTGACCGCATTGGAACCCAGAATCCTTCAGTCCTCAGTCCAGTGCTCTATCCACTGAGCAAAACGAGCTAGGGCTAGAATATTTCTTTATTTTACTACTAGAGGCCTGGTGCATGAAATTCATGCACTGGGGGTGAGCGATCCCTCAGCCCAACCTGCCCCCTCACACATACTGGGAGCCCTCAGGGGATGTCCTACTGACCGCTAATTCCCCACCTAGCTGAGGCTTTAGGCCTTGGGCACCAGCCATCGCCCTGCTCGGCTCGGCCCCTGTCTTAGCCCTGGCTGCCAGCGACTGCCTGGCCCCGGGGGCCACGTGCTTGCCGCTGGCCACCTCAGCTCCGCCCCCTGGTCCCAGCTTCTGATGGGCTGGTGGGTGTGGCTGGTGGGTGTGGCTTGATCAGAGGTATTTGCATATTACTCTTTTATTAGATAGGATAATTTTTTCTCAGTGAATTTTCTCTTACATATATTTTCTGAAACTAATTGTAAATAGCAATTTGGTATATACTGAAGCATAGTTTAATATACAGAATAACATATATTCTACACTAATCTCAATAATATATTTCATTTCTTAAAAATAAAAAAACTGTTACTCAGGATGAACAAACTCCAAACTGACTTCCACAAGTAGCTTTGGATTAATAGTTAAGAAGCCAAAATAATGCTTTAGGGCAATACATGACAATCTAAAAATCAAACATGTCTTACTCATTTAATTTACTTATCATATCAGTGACCAGAGAAATATTCTTTCCTTAACTTGTGTTTTCATATCTTATTTAAGAGTTAAGGCCCTAGCCCATGTAGGCCTGCACACCAACAGGTCTCCAGTTCGATTCCGGGTTAGGGGCATTACCTGGGTCGCAGGTAGATCCCAGGCGCTGTGCACATGTGGGCGGCAACCGATGGATGTGTCTCTCTCTCATTGATGTTTCTCTCTCTCTCCCTCTCCCTCCCTTCCACTATCTCTAAAAATCAATAGAAAATATCCTTGGGTGAGGATTAACAAAAACAAAAATAAAACAAAGCAAGAGTTAGGGCACTATGATATTTTGATTAACATCTAAAACATAATATCATTATGAACATAAATGAGCTCTAAAAAACGAATCCCCAAATTTTGATATAATTTTAAATAGGTTTCATAATTATGTCCTCTCTAGAAAGTGCAGATAGCCATCTACTTTACAGTTGTTAAATACTAGTGCTAAGTAGTGATCAACTTTTAATTGGAGAAAAAAATCAAGTTAACCCAGATTTGAATATGACCAAAGAGTTTTGGGTTATAACAAGGTTGAACTAGACATTTCATTTGTCCAACATTTAGACATGCTCTCTGTGCATGCTCCCTGGAGTTCTCCTCCAGGTAGGAAAAACCACTTGGTAAAAGAATAATTACAGTGCAATGTGAGAAGGACTATCTATAATGAAGGCCTGTACAAAGTACCATCTTTGGCTTGCTTGTGATCTGGTCTTGTGAGATAAGATAAGTATCAGTGTCTAAAACATGCCTCCAAAGCTGAATATACACTCACGAACCCGTTTCACCTTTCAATACTGTGCCATGCCCAGGTGTCTGGTCTCTTCCTGATTTGCATATCCAGGCAAGATAGCCAAGGCCGATAGCACTACCATCTCAAGTTAAGGCACAAACTCAGAAGTAAAGGCACAAACTGAGATCAAACACTACTCAAAGGGAACACATATTCCTAGTCGGCGAGTATAGCTCCTGAAGTCTTCTTTAGTTTGTGAAATGCCTTGGAATCCTTCTCCTCAGAATGCTAAGTTTAAAAGCTTTGTTAATTCTGTAAATGAAATATTGAGCCTATTTCTCTGAAACTAAAGACTGCATATTTTTTAACCTTTTATATACTGATTTTGGTATATAATGAGGTAAAAAGGTGACAAACAGAACTTTTCTCTTGCAGAGTAAAATATTATATATCTTTAAAAAGATTCCCCAATGCCCAGGTCGTGTGGCTCAGTGGTTGAGTATTGACCTAAACTAGGTCATTGTTGGGTTTCAGGTTGGGGCACATGCCCAGGTTGTGGGCTCAATCCCTAGTGGGGGGGGTGGCATCCGGGAGGTAGCTAACAATGATTCTCTCTCATCATTGACGTTTCTTAAAAACTTAAAAAAAAAATCTTTATTGATTTCAGAGAGGAAGAAAGAGGAAGAGAGAGAAGGAAACATCAACGATAAGAGAGAATCACTGATTGGCTGTCCTTTGCACACCCCACACTGGAGGCTGAGTCCACAACCCAGGCATGCGCCCTGACCAGGAATCCACCCGTGACTTCCTGGTTCATAGGTCTGTCTACACTCAGCCACTTGACCACGCCGAATGGGCTCACTGATGTTTCTGTCTCTCTCCCTCCCCCTTTCTCTCTCTGAAATAAACAAAAATATATTTAAAAAATGGAAATAAAAGATAAAAAAGTTCCCCAAATGCAGATCGTAACTCCTTCTTTTTGTAAAGAGATCATTAGCAAAATTATTCTCTTCCATATAATGCAACTTAACTGGGTTAAGGACAGGACAATTTTATAGGAAGATTATTTTATTGATTTTAGAGAGGAAAGGAGAGGGAGATAGAAACATCAATGGCGAGAGAGAACCATTGATTGGCTGCTTCCTACACGCCCCACAGCTGGAGATGGAGCCCAGAACTTAGGCATGTGCTTAGACTGGGAATCGAACCGTGACCTGGTTTATAGGTCGACATTCAATCACTGAGCCAAAATGGCCGGGCAGGAAGATTTTATTTTTTAGGTTGTAGGACTGGTATTCCCAGAGTTTGGGAAAGAGGATGCACTTAACTTGCTTTGATTACAACATAGCTTGGCCAACTACACATCATTGAGGTTCCCTAAGGATTTCCCAGCTTTCCAGGTCATAATTTCCACAGAGGAAGCTGTAAGAGATGCTAGTTGTCTTGAAACACAATTCCAACTAAACCAAAAGGATTTGAAGAGGAAGTTTAGAAATATGATTCCATACAATAAGACACATAAGTTGCAATCCAAACATCATTAAGAATTCCCTGTGGTGCAGTATCTTTTGGGATGGTAAAGTCCAGTTCTATGTGTTAGGTTTAATAGCTCAAACAAATGCTGGTACTCATTTAACAATAGTTAGGAAAACTTCTGGGAAGGTCTGATCTGACCTCACTGTGGTTTCAACATCTCCATCTAAACATCTTGCCTTCTCTGGGCAAGAAAAGCTTCCAATTACTAAAGGTTTCCAAGAGTTAATCAGTCAGTCTCTCAAAGGCCCTACCTAGTCAGTATGTAAACATACTTGTTAAAGTAAAAATCCAGCCATCCAGGGTCAGGATTCACTTTAAGCAATATAAAAGCCAATGTAAATTATAGTTAAAGATATGAGAAAATATTTGTAATATACTGATATGTGAAAAAAGGATATTTTTTTAAAATTAAAAAGCAGTTCACAAAACACATATAATGTGAATACATTTACTAAAAAGTATATATACACATGTGAGAATTTTTAACCAACAGAATTCATGGCTATTATAGAAAGTTTGGAAAATAGAGGACAAAAAATATAGCTATCCTCCTATAACCCAAAGATTACCATTTAATATTTTGGGGGCCTATATTTCCAATGTTTTTCTATTCATATATACATCCTCCCAAAAAATGTAATTTAAAAAAATAGGCGAGCTTTTTAAAAAAAATTATTAGTCTTGTCTTGATTTATACCTAATGATATCCTAAGAAACTGGGGAAAATTATAAATTCATGCACAAGAGTGGTTCTAAACCTTGGCTGCATATTAGACTCACTTGGGGAATGTTTAAAACTCCCAATGCCTGCCCCCCCACCCCCCAGACCAATTAAATCAGAATCTCTGGAGATGGAACCCAGGCTTCTGTCTTTTTCAAAATTCCCCAGGTGATTACACTGAACAGCCAGGGTTGAGAACCACTACTTGATAATTTCCCCTCCTTTGAGCACAACATGATCTACAGCAATGATTTCTTAAATTTTGATGTTATACAAATCACATTCAGATCTTGTCAAGATATAGATTCCGGTTCAGTAGGTCTGGGGTGGGACCTGAGATGCTTCATTTCTAACCAGCCACTGGTCCAAAGACCAGATTTTGAGTAGCTTTGGGGTTCTGGGGGAAAAAGCCTTCTAAAGAATGGAAAGAAAAAATTATAGACACTAAAGTCATATTCTCAACCATCACATAGGGAAGGATGGTCTACAGTGGTTAAATAAAGAATTCATATTGGGAGTTAAAGGATGTTTCTAGGAAATAAGTTCTTATAAAACTAAAAGTTTGAAATAACACATTTTTCAAGGGAAGACAGTCACTGGGGCTTAAATATTTTTGTGTGCACAAAGGATGGAAGGCAAGCATGGGGGAGAAGAGAGATGGGCAGTGAGGGGAAAAGATGAAATGTTTAAAAAATTGCTTGAAAAAAACAAAACCTTTGGTTACAGTGCTAGAAAGGATAAACATTATAAGAGAACTTGCAGAATTTATTTCTCTGGTAAAAACATGTTTGGGAACTAGTAGAGCTAATAAACTGAAGTTGGTGCAGATGAACAACCACCTTCCATCAACGCCCTCCTGGGGACATAAGAAGAGACCCAGGAGTATAAGTCTCCCCTGGCAGCGCGTTAGGAACCAACAACAAACAATGGACTATTTTCCCAAATGCTTCTTACTGTGCAGAGAGAACAAGCAGCAGCTCAAAGATAGGGGCTCTTTGCAGCTTCTTGGCAATACAGTCTTCAAATTTCTAAACTTCACTAGAAATATAACAACTAAAAGGAAAAATTTTTTTTCCCTGAGGGCTTTCCCATGGAAATTAAAAATATTTAGGGTATTTTTAGACTGACAAAGTAAATATTTAAAAATATTCATAAGTCCCTACCAGATCATTATTCCTCTAAAATAACTTCTAAAAATAATAAAATAGGAAAACTTTCATATAACATCATCTGGCCCTCGCTGGTTTGGCCCGATGGATAAAGCAATAGCCTGTGGACTGAAGGGTTCAATTCCGGTCAAGGTGCAGGCTTGGTCACCTGTAGCGGGCATGCAGGAGGCAGCTGATCAACGATTCTCTCTAATCGCTGATGTTTCTCTTTCTCTCCCCCCTCTCTGAAATCAATTTTAAAAATATACATGTATAAATAAAATTATCTGGAGCAATTATGTAAATCAGCTGGTACACTTTATCAGACACTCCTTATCAACTGGGCCATACCTAAGAAAATTTGTCTTATGAACAGAAGAAACTAAAGGGGAAGACTTTACCAAGAATTCTGTTGTTAGATGATTCATGTGTCACATCTCTTTTGTAAGAATCTTTGGCAGTAACATGCACAATAGTAGCAGTATCACTGATCTATGCTGATCATGGCTAACAAGTACTGAGTGCCAGATATTGGCTAAGTTCTTTATCCAGATCTAAATTAATTCTCACAAACCTATGAAATAGGCATTATCATAGTCCTTATATGGTTAAAGAATCTGTGGTTTAGGGATGGCAAGTAACTTGCTCATAGGTCATAAAGCCAATAAGTCATAAAGTTGATTGTTGAGTGCCTGATTTCAACATCTGTTCTCTTAACATTCATATGACATGATCTGCTTTCTTGTCTGCCCAGTCTAGAGACTATACTCAAGACCTGAGTATAGAAGATGAATATGTCATGATCCCTAAAGCTTATGGTATAGGCCAGTGGTTGGCAAACTGAGGCTTGAGAGCTACATGCGGCTCTTTGGCCCCTTGAGTGTGGCTCTTCCACAAAATCCTACGTGCGGGTGCGCACATACAGTGCGATTGAAACTTCGTGGCCCACACGCATAAGTCTGTTTTGGGCTCTCAAAAGAAATTTTCATCGTTGTACTGTTGATATTTGGCTCTGTTGACTAATGAGTTTGCCGACCACTGGTATAGGCCAAGCAGTCCCTCCAGGACATGAGGCTAGAAAGGCACTTCCAAATATTGCAGGATACAGGATGCCTTTTGGTGTTGTGGGATGCCAGCTCAGATTATGCTGCTAGTGTATTACACAGGGCAGAACTCATTCAATTTGGGTTCCCTAATTCTTGGTCTTTTATTATAGATCCTTGATGAGTAAGAGAATATTTATAAAAAAGACTTGTTGCATGACTAGAGGCACTTTTCTAGCTTAGGCAAGCTTCCCAGAACTTATTGAACCACATTAAATTGTATAAAATCAATGGAGCCACAACAATGTTCAGGTAACAGATCTAGTACTAGTTGAGGAGTTGGTCTTTTCCATATTCCAGTGTTGAGAGATGTCACCAGACAATCAGTCCAGTCAGGACTAGGCAAACAGATATTAGCCCAAGATTCAGATTCTGGTCTCTCTTCTGAGTTTCTATAAAATCTCCAAAGGCTAAGGGAAACCCAACTGATTGTATTAGCCCAATAATGGCTATAAAGTTAAATACTTCTTAATCTATGGTTCATTACCAATACAGACAAAGTCCTAATTCTTGCATTTCTCAGAGCTAGTTTCCTAACAGTCTTGTTTAACTTGATAATTGTACAGTATAAGACCAGGGAAAAGATGAACAATATTTCTAGACTTATGTGGCACCTGACTGTATTCATTGCTTATAGTTAGTCCTCTAAGAAAGAGGAGGCAATGTAAAAAAAGTAATTTTTGAGTACCTACATTCAATACATATGCCAAGCACTGTACTAAGAGCCCCTCTTCTATTTTTTCAATTTTATATCATTTAACTAGACTAGGTGCATAAAAATTCATACACTTGGTCGGGGGGGGGGGGGTCCCTCAGCCCGGCCTGAGCCCTCTCGCAGTCTGGGACTCCCCGGGGGATCGGGCCTATGCTGGCAGGTGGACATCCCCCTGGCAGCCAGGGAGCCCTCGGGGGATGTCCGACTGACAGCTTAGGCTCACTCCCACAGTCGAACATCCTTAGCACTGCAGAGGAGGTGGGAGAGGTTCCCACCACCATTGCATTGCACTAGCAGCTGTCAGCCTGGCTTGTGGCTGAGCGGAGTGGGAGCGCACTGACCATCAGTGGGCAGTTCCTGCATTGAGCATCTGCCCCCTGGTGGTCAGTGTGCATCATAGCGACTGGTCATTCTACCATTAGTGTCAATTTGCATATTACTCTTTTATTATATATGATGATGATGATGATACTGACACCCACATAAAATACTAGTGCTTTCAGAAGTTGAACACATTTTCAGAAACATACAGCTAATAAATAACATAGCTAGCATTCAAACAGAGGTTTGTCCACACTACATACTCTTGGAAAGAAAGTGGCTTTAGGCAGTGGCAGAATCCTGAGTATCTTTGTGAGGACAGGCCTCCGGAGCTAGAAGAGCTAAGAGAACTGTGGAGAGAGTAAGAAAAGCAGGCAGACCCCCAAATATATCATGAAAATTGTTCTTTTGCCCTTCCTAACAATATCCTTTTGGGATATGGCTCGTAGAGAATGAGGATAATGTATTGAGTTATTGATGCTGTACTTACCTACAATGGACACAGAATCCTATATAATAAAAGCCTAATATGCAAATAGACCGAACAGTGGAATGAATGGTGGAACAACCAGTTGCTATGATGCACAAGGACCACCTAGGGGGCAGATGCTCAACGCAGGAGCTTCCTCCAGCCTGAAGGCCCCAGGCCAGCCAAGGCAGGTGCCAGTGAGGGCCCTCCTCCATCCCCGCCCCCCATCACCATTGCCCCACAGATCAGCCTTGATCGCTGGTCAGGAATGAATTTCATGCACTAGGCCTCTAGTTCTATTTATAATAACAAAACTCCCCTATTATAAGTTGCATTCAAACATGAAGTTCACATATTTCAAAATCATGACCTCCTTTGAATGCAGCTATATCTTTCAATATTAAGAAATAGATATCCTACTTTCCTATCCCATGAATGACACCATAAATCCCTAGTATTTTCACTGAACTGAAAATCTGCAGTGTTGTAAGCAATATGACATTACCTTAATTGACAGAGAAGGTTTGTTAGTTACAAAGTTTTTGATAAAAAGACCTATTATCCTATTCAGCTAATCTTCTGAGAAGACACAGAAGGAAATGGGAAAAACCTCAGGCAGGAAAAAAGCATCTGACAATATGGTCCATATTATTACATGTAGAGATGTTTTGATTAGAAGACCATGGTTAGAATTTTAAATCAATTCTAGCCACCTGCAGATTTGCTTGTGACAGCTCTATCAGGTAAATGGGTTGGCATTTTTCTGCAGATACTTAGTTAAGTTTTACACATTTGGCAAGATCAAAATGAACACGGCTCAGAAACTGAACCAGGTGATTTGCGAATGCAGTGGTCGGCAAACTCATTAGTCAACAGAGCCAAGTATCAATAGTACTATTTCTTTTGAGAGCCAAATTTTTTAAACTTAAATTTCTTCTAACACCACTTTTTCAAAATGGATTCACCCAGGCCATGGTATTTTGTGGAAGAGCCACTATCAAGGGGCCAAAGAGCCGCATGTGGCTCGTGAGCCGCAGTTTGCTGACCCAGGTGCTAGTGTATATCCACCTCACTAGAGAGCCAAAGGCATCCATCTTCAGAAAGACTGATGAGAATAAGGTTGTTTTGCATCAGGGGTAACATTATTCCCTCCAACTCTCCAAAGAGAGCTGTGACTGCCATTTTTTCCTTCCTATTACTATAATCATGCTAACCATCTCATTCACGTATTTATTCCCCAAACAAGGACTGAAGTTCTACTGTGTATCAGGGAATTCTATAGCTGTGCTACTCAAAATGTGGTCCACAAACTGGTGCTAGTTTGTGAACACATTCGTTATTAGTCTGTGACAAAGATAAGTATTTTAAAAATTTAATAGCAATCTGGCAGAGTAATTTGTTTGTTGATTTTGATAATAAAACCTTTTTATCTTTATTTTGTATGCCACTTTTCTAGGAATTTATTTTCATTTAATTCCTAAAATTATCAGCCTGTGAAGGTTCTTTACCAGTGATAATATAAGAAACACAGTCTAGGATAGAAAGACCTCTGCTCTGACAGGATCTCAGTTTAACCTTATACGAGTGTACAATACAAGTCCTTCTATCCTCAGATACACACATTTCTGAGGAATATATCAAGTTTAGGCTTTGTAAATAGGTTTGTGGAATGTTGATTTTTTTTAAAGGGTTATAAGTTAATAGAGAAGAGTGAGACAGGAAGACAGTGTTAAGGAAAAAGGACAATTTTAAACAGAATAGGAAATCAACAGGCAACTGGGAGGGCAGTAAGTATAATAAATTACTATAAGCCTGGGGTAAAGAAGTCGAGTAAATAAAGATTTATCGGAGGGAGGAAGATAATCAGTCTAGTCTCTGCTATTCAGTCCATTCTTCAGAGTTACTTACCTCTTACCCTAGCCTCCAGATGCACCCTATCTCCTAGCTATTTGTAAAGACATTATATTCTTGTGCTTCAGTGTTTAGCATACACTGTTCCACTGGCTTAAAACAAGCATCCTACCCTGCAGTATGCTCCTTAATGACCCAGTGCTATGTTAACCTCCTCTCTGATTGTAGTCCCTGATATACTCCTAGGCAAAGCTATTTGATCCTTTCTCAGTGCACCCGCACACTTGTTTACACCTGCATCGCAGTACTTATCAGAATGTACTACACATATAAGTTTGCAAGTCAAATTCCATTGGCACTATATTATTTATCCTGTCTTCTCGGTACTCGGCACATGATTGACACTGAGAATTAAAGAGCAAGTCAGGGGGGTTGATTAGAATTCTCTTTTGAGCTGAGCAACCAGAAGGCAAGGCTCTCAAAAGAGTGTCTAGAAACCAAACCAGGAGAACTCCTCATTCTGGGCTCAGCAGACTGTGGAAAGGCAACTGAGAGCTGGAGCTCAGCAAAATACAAAAAGCACACTAATCAACCCATCCTCCCCCAAATTCTCCCTAAGAAGAACAGCTAAGTCAATCAGCCGAATTGCAGATAAAAACATATTAGAATTTAAAAGCTCATTCTGCATTAAGTTGAATCCATGACTTGGCAGAGTACCTGTAACTTATATATGGGCATGTGGTTCATTACCTGTCTGAGGAACTTCTAGGTAAGCAGAATTCTCAGGCAAAGTGGTTGACTAAGCACTGAATGGTGTATGCTAATGTCTACCACAGCAGACCAGAGCAATATGAGGCAAAGATTCAATCCAAGATCACAGGTATAAAGAAAAATCTCTCTCTTCTCGTTCCTTTGGGGGTGAAGCAGCAGTAAAAAAGGGGAGTTTTTATTTAGAAGTATCTTGAGCATTTTCATCATAGGAATGCCTTTTTTTGCTTTCCTAGCTTTTGTTGTTGTTGTGTTTTCTTCTTCTTGTTCTCTTTTAACTCTCTGCCTTTATGATCTCTCCCCTCTCAAACTCTCTCCTCCTTGCTCACTTTTGGAACTCATTTCCTTTACTTACTCTTACCTTCATGAACTTTTAAATATCATTTCTGTCAAAGCCCTTCTTCTAGGCTTCTTCTACACAAGCATTGGTTATACAGAGCATCCTGTCTTTTAGTATATTCTTAAGCACCAATTTAATTCGTGGATATTTAAAGGTCTGTCTCCACCAAAAATTTCCCAGTGATTTTCCTTATGGTGTTTTTATTTATGGGGGACAAGGTAAGAAAATTTAAATGGTTTCCCTGAGAAACCAGGTTCAGTATCCTTGAAACATAATACGCAGCACTGTAATCAGTGGTGAGGTCCTTGTGAAATAATACTCTGGCCCTGGCATAGGTACTATGCTTGGAAAGCATACAATCAAAATTCAAGCTGGCCTGGGAAACAGAGGAGTAAGTAATTTAGTAATGAGAAAAAGATAACTATTTGAAACATAACAGTCTTCTCACTAGCAAAATCAAACAATGAAACAAAACTTTCTTTCTCTACTAGGTTTATTATTCTACTGATATGTGCCGTTATGTACCTAAAACTGGTCAGAAACAAGCTACAATAGACATATGCAAAGATATTCCTAGATACTCCCTTTGCATTTTTATTTGCCTCCCAGAATTTCCTGATTGAAGGAGAGATAATACAAGGCCTTTTCCTAATGGCACATTTCCAAAAGGATCAGCCAGTTTCTTATATGTTTTTTGGAGGCATAGGGACATTCTCTTGAATTCTATCAAAATCCAGTCAAAGGTCCCTGAATTTTACTTAGTTTCAGTAATTATTATTATTTTTAAAATCCTTATTCAAGGATATGCTTAGAGAGAGAGAGAGTCAGAGAGAGAAACATCAACCAGTTGCCTTATGTATGCCCCAACCAGGGATCAAACCACAAAGGTATGTGTGCTGACAGGGAATTGAACTGGCAACCTTTGGTGCACAGGATGACACTCAACCAAGTGAGCCACTCTGGCTGAACAAAAATTTACCTAGTTTTAAACTAATACTGCAGTATTGAGAGGGAAATCAACTTCCCAAAGTTGTAACACTTTAAAAAAAATATATATTTTATTGATTTTTTTACAGAGAGGAAGGGAGAGGGATATAAAGTCAGAAACATCGACAGGCTGCCTCTTGTACACTCCCTACCGGGATTGTGCCCGCAGCCAAGGTACATGCCCTTGACCGGAATCGAACCTGGGACCTTCCAGTCCTCAGGCTGATGCTCTATCCACTGAGCCAAACCGGTTTCAGCTGTAACACTCTTAATAAAAACATAGGCAAACATGATTTTGGTTTTCAAATGGGGCATATGTGTCACCTAGGGGGCTTCCTTTACTATCAGTCCAAGAACCACAGTTACTTCCCAAGATGGTTAAAAAGGCTTCAGATGTTTAACTTGGAATAAAAAAAAAATCACTAAGCCCTGGCTGGTGTGGCTCAGTTGGTTGAGTGTCATCCCACGCACCAAGAGTTCGATGATTTGATCCCTGGTCAGGGCACATCCCTGAATTGCAGGCTCCATCCCCAGTGGGGGTGTGCAGGAGGCAGCCTATTGATGTTTCTCTCTCATCAATGCTTCTCTTTCTCTCTGTCTCCATTCCTGTCTTCCTAAAAATCAATAGACATATTTTAAATAATAAGACTCTGGCTTTATCAACATGATAACTACAAATTTGAAAAACAGAAAGCAACTTTAAAGCAAAGATAAATAAATGTTAGCAATGTAACAGTAAGCAGAATACATTTGTAGAGATATGGTTTTTATTTTATTTTTTCAAAATATATTTTGATTTTTTACAGAGAGGAAGGGAGAGGAATAGAAAGTTAGAAACATCGATCAGCTGCCTCCTGCACACTCCCTACTGGGGATGTGCCCACAACCAAGGTACATGCCCTTGACCCGAATTGAACCGGGACCCTTCAGTCCACAGGCCGATGCTCTATCCACTGAGCCAAACAGGTTTAGGCGAGCTATTGTTTTTAAACTGAGTTGGCATATGTTTATAGTAGCATAATAGCTAAGATTTGGAAACAACCTAAGTGCTCATCAGCAGATGGGTGGATTAGAAAACTGTGGTACATCTACACAATGGAATAGTATGCTGCTATAAAAAAGAAGAAACTTTTACCATTTGAAACAGCATCGATGGACCTGGAGAGCATTATGCTAAGCAAAATAAGCCAGTCAGAGAAAGATAAATATCACCTGATCTCACTCATATGTGGGATATAATGATCAACATAATTTGATGACCAAGAATAGATCCAGAGACAAATGGCCTGGGTGGGAGGTAAGAGAGCAACCAAAGGACTTGTAGGCATGCGTATTAGCATAACCAATGAACACAGACACTGGGGCGGTGGGGGCTTGCCCAGGGTGGGGATGGCTGGGAGTGGAGGGGGGGAAAAGTGGGGAAAAAGGAGACATATGTAAAACTTTAGACAATAAAAAGCATCCTAAAAATAATAAAATAGAAAAAAATAGTGAGTTGGCACTTACTATTTAACTTATTTCATAACATCTCTATAAGGCACTTGGAGCAAGCATTGTCCTTCTTTAATAGATGTTAAGCACTTTGCATAAAGTTGGATTGCTTAAATAAGTAATTTCAATTCTTTAATAAAATCTCTCCATCTACTCAAGCTACTCCCTTAATCTCTGCTTTTCTAAATCACCAGATTTCTTGAAAGAGTAATCTACTTGGTGACTTTATTTCCTCACCTATTATCCATTTTCGAATCTTGGCAGATTATAGTCTGTTTCCTCAAGTATCTGCCATTCTGAAAAAGATCACCAATGACCTCTACAGTATCATGGGACTCTAGTTAGAACCTTATTCTTTGAATGAAATTTCCAGCAATTCTAAGGACTTGTTTTTTATCCTCATTCTTGATCCCAACTTCCTTCTGAAACACTCTTTCCTCATTTTTTATGCCTTCACTTTCCTTCCTGTTACTCTCCAGTATCTGAAAAATTAAACTGCTCAATACCTTCTCATCTTCCAAGATTCCATTCAAATGACAATTCTGAAGTCTTCCACAACACCCCCGACAGTAGTCATTCTTTCTCTGAGTTTCCATAGCACTTTATACTACTAGGCACTTATCACATTGTATTCTGATCATTGATTTATTTTTCTATCCCTTATACAAGTTCTTTGAATATGAAAACTAGCTTATCATTTTGTATCTCTTGTGTTCAGCAAATTACCTGACACAGATCCTGCCAATAAACATGCGACTGAACTGCCAGTAAGTGGCAGCACTACGGACAGAGGTCTTTGCCTTTGCTCTTCGCTCAGAAGATGGCTCAAAAACAAAGGCTTTTGTTAAATTTCTCACCTCTTACACCATGAAAGTTACCAGGCTAGAGTCTCAGATTTAGGCCCTTTTAAAAAAGCTTTCTTTTGACTAGGCTGCGTACTGCGGCGTAGCTGGAGCGCTTTCGGGCCTCAAGTCCTACACGTTTCGCTGATTTTTTTTAGCAGGATGAGCTCGATTGGCACCGGGTATGACCTGTCAGCCTCTACATTCTCTCCTGATGGAAGAGTTTTTCAAGTTGAATATGCTATGAAGGCTGTGGAAAATAGTAGTACAGCTATTGGAATCAGATGTAAAGATGGTGTTGTCTTTGGTGTGGAAAAATTAGTCCTTTCTAAACTTTATGAAGAAGGGTCCAACAAACGACTTTTTAATGTTGATCGGCATGTTGGAATGGCAGTAGCAGGTTTGTTGGCAGATGCTCGTTCTTTAGCAGACATTGCAAGAGAAGAAGCTTCCAACTTTAGATCTAACTTTGGCTATAACATTCCACTAAAACATCTTGCAGACAGAGTGGCCATGTATGTACATGCATATACACTCTACAGTGCTGTTAGACCTTTTGGCTGCAGTTTCATGTTAGGGTCTTACAGTGTCAATGATGGTGCACAACTCTACATGATTGACCCATCGGGTGTTTCATACGGTTATTGGGGCTGTGCTATTGGCAAGGCCAAGCAAGCTGCAAAGACAGAAATAGAAAAGCTTCAGATGAAAGAAATGACTTGCCGTGATGTTGTTAAAGAAGTTGCAAAAATAATTTACATAGTACATGATGAAGTTAAGGACAAAGCTTTCGAACTGGAGCTTAGCTGGGTTGGTGAAATAACTAAAGGAAGGCATGAAATTGTTCCAAAAGATATAAGGGAAGAGGCAGAGAAATATGCTAAGGAATCTTTGAAGGAAGAAGATGAATCAGATGATGATAATATGTAACATTTACTTCAGCATTTATCTTAAATTTCTAATCCAGTCCCAATGTAACTATTTAGCTCCTTGAATTATTAAATACCACTGACCATTTTTCATTAAATTTTTGTCTTGTAAAAAAAAAAAAAATCAATAAAAAAATAAAAATAAAAAAGCTTTCTTTTAGCAGCGACCTGCCCATGGACCATCATTTCCAAATAGAACTGTCACCCAGATAGTGGTGCCACACATGGTATAGTTATGACTCTTCTGTGATTTGCCCACTTAAAAATATTTTAAAAAAATTAATTTTAGAGAGGAAGGAAGGAGAAAGAGACAGAAACATTGATGATGAGAGAGAATCATTGATCGCCTGCCTCCTGCACACCCCACACACTGGGGATGGAGCCCGTAATCTGGACATATATCCTGACTGGGAATTAAACTGTGGACTCCTGGTTCATAGGTCGAAGCTCAGGCACTGGACCATGCCAGCTGGGCTGCCCATCCTTTTTTCTCCATTACGTGAGGACACAGGGAGAAGGTGGCCATCTGCAAGCCAGGAATGAGCCTCTACCAGAATCCAAATCAGCCTGCACCTTGTTCTTGGACCTTCCAGCTTCTAGTCCTGTTGTGAAATAAATGTCTATTGTTTAAGCCACACAATGTATGGTATTTTGTTTTAGCAGCTCTAGCCACTGAAGCCGCCCCCCCTGCAGCCCCCCACTCGCAAGTAGTATGGTCCAAGGGGGTGACTCCTGAGGCGCCGCTCCCATACCAGGCTGGGAAGCCAGACCTGAAAGCCCAAACCCCCGAGTACCCGACAGGGCGTCATGTGCCGGGGGGCCCCGAGGAGGCCCCAGGACAAGTATCTCCCCAGAGGCTGTGCGGAAGGAGGAGAGGAACCTCTGGCTAGAGGGCAGGGTGAAGGATGCTGGTGTCTTTGTAGGCCAGGCTGAGGGACAGCCCTCCCCTCTGTACCCCCCCACCATGCACGAATTTTGTTACCTGGGCCTCTAGTAATAATAATAATTCTCTGAGAGGCATTATGGCACATTGTAAAAAAATAGTAGTTAAGGTTTAAATTAAGGTCCTGCCTTTTTATCTGAGTGATAGCCTCATCAATCCTTAATTTTCTACCTGTGAGTAAGATAATACTGTGTAGAGTTGTTGTGATAATGTATCGAAGTGCTTTAAAAAGCCAAAAAAGACTGTAGGAATGCAGGTTATTGTTAGGCATCCACTTTCTTCTTGTGGCTATATTTATAGTATTATTTATATTAGAGCAATTTATGTTTAGTTCTGTATACTTTATCTAAATTCAGAGCCCATAATTGCCTCTGTGACTCTAAATCAGTGGATCCACAATGCACTAAACATACTTCAATATCATCTAACAATGGTCTGAAAAACAAAAAGGAAATAGCTTGTTTTAATTACATCAAATCACAAAAAAATGTTTTGTCTATGTTAGGTGTAGTGCATATCTCAATGGAAATAGTTGCTGAAAAGCATTATTGTTAATCAAGAAAGATTGTCACCAAATCAAAGAACTGTAGTGTTGGAAAAGGATTTGAGTCCTCTGCAGATCATCCACTTTAATACCTCATCTGATGCAGACATAATTTCCTTCTGCAATACTCTTGATGGACAGGCATCCATCTGCTGTTTGTCCCCTGTAACTGCCACTCTTGAGTCTTTTACTTCTTTTAGAGCCACATGCAACACATTTAATTCTTATTCTTTAGAATAGTTTTTTAAACTTTAAAGGATTTTCAAAAATTGATTTTAGAGAGAGGAAGGGAGGGAGGGAGAGAAATATCAATATGAGAAACGTTGATCAATTATCTCCTGCATATGCCCCAAATCTGCAACATGGTTATGTGCTCTGATTGGGAATTGATCCTCTGACCTTTTAGTTTAGGGGAAGAAGCTCCAACCAACTGAGCTACACTGGCCAGGGTTAGTTTTTTAAACTTTAGAAGAGAATACTCATGTTCCTTGCCCAACTCTTCAGCTTCAGGTTAAACTTCTCAGTTCTCCAATTACTGTTCAATGATATGGCACATTTCAAGTCCCTCTCCTCTAGAGCGGGTCCACTGTGCACACCCCCTACACTGTATCTAAACAAATTCCCTTGTGTGTTCTTACAGTGGGACTATATCACCTTCTTTGCCATAAATAGTGTGCTTCTTTAGTCCAGTCCGCTGAGATCTTTATGGATACGACTGTAGAAAAAATGCATATGCTGTCCATCTCAGCTTCAAATTACCAGCAAGTCAAAAGCGAAAAAAGAATGCTGCTCTTAAAATTTGAGTTTTAGCCGAAACCGGTTTGGCTCAGTGGATAGAGCGTTGGCCTGCAGACTGAAGGGTCCCAGGTTCGATTCCGGTCAAGGGCATGTACCTTGGCTGTGGGCACATCCCCAGTAGGGGGTGTGCAAGAGGCAGCTGATCAATGTGTCTCTCTCATTGATGTTTCTGGCTTTCTATCCTTTTCCCTTCCTCTCTGTAAAAAATAAATAAAATATATTAAAAATGTATTTTTAAAAAATTGAGTTTTAAGCATGCAAGCAATGGTTGGAACAGTCAGATACTAGATAAAACGGCCATTAAAATATATTACAAAGATGTTAAAGCTCAGGATTAAGGACAAATCTATACATTCCGAAGTCAAGTCCTTCTCTATCCTGGGGATTTGTGGATGCAGTGTGCTGGTAAAGGACCATTGTGAGGCAAAGGTGAGGTTAAGCCTAGTAAGAACCTAGAGCTGCCAAACCTCAGCACCATTGCTAGTCCTTTATCAAATACAGTAATAATTAGAATTTTCCATGCGAGTCTTACCATATTCTAGTTCATTTCTCCAGAAGTCACTAAAATGTTTCACTATAAACCATATTTGCAATCCTGGAAAGGAATTTACATTTGAAGAAGACTGTAAGTATCTAATTATACTCCAAATTCCTCCCAAATCATGTAAAATAACATAACCAACAGGACATTATATTCACTTAATCCATTCAGGATAATAATAACAATCTCTTAGAGTCTATACATGAGTGTCTTGGAAAACACACTACCAATCACAATCTACATGAAGTCCATAACTGAACAATCTGTGATGAACAGTATTCACTGGATGTATGAGTGGTATATTTTGGTTGCTTTACCAGAAATGGGGTTAATAGTCAAAAATTGTATTTTAGGAAAGCATAAATCTCAAACTCATTTTTAACACTTAGCCAAGGCATCTATTAGGTAATACTGACATTCAAAGTTTGACAGTCTACTACTCTTAGTATGGAAAACTAAGTGAATAGAAGGTGTAAAACAAACTATTTTTGACTGGAAGTAAAATCAAAGATCAAGGTGCTACAACAAAGAGGATATGTGGGATCCAGGACTAAACTACAGAGAGGAAATGCAAGAATACAAGTGAAAGGTGTTTTTAAAAACCTTCTGAGCCACACTAGTTCTCTTTGGCCTGGCTGGTTGGCTTAGAGGTTGAGTATCAACCCAGGAGCCAGGAGGTCATGGTTCGATTCCCAGTGAGGACACATGCTGGAGTTACAAGGCTCGATCCCAAGCAGTGGGTGTGTAGAAGGCAGCTGAGCAATGATTCCCTCTCATCACTGATGTTTCTCTCTCTTCCTCTCCCTTCCTTTCTCTGATATCAATACAAACATATTTAAAAAAATTAGTTCTCTTTTGGCCATAAATTGGAATGTGATTAATTCCTAGAAAACAAAGTAAGCACAAGGTATACATCAATGCTTATTAACTAAATCATTTTTTCAAAGAGGCAAATAAAAAATATTATATTTTTCTGTTAGAAAAGAAAGAGAATAACAGCATGAAGATATTAGTTATATCTCAGAAAAATAAGTGGCTTCAAAGCAACATTATCTTTACTGCTATTATTAATAACATTTAATAAAACAAATAATAACAGCACTTAACATTTATTACTTACTTAATATGTGCCAGGCATTGTACTAAGTATTTTATATGCAGTCTCATTTAATCCTCATGAGAACTCTCACAGGAAATGCAATGCATAGTAAGTTTCATAGTTTGGGTGCTCTGCCTAGGGTCACAATAACCCTATGAGATAGGTACTATATATATATTTTTAATATATTTTATTGATTTTTTTTTTTTTACAGAGAGGAAGGGAGAGGGAAAGTCAGAAACATCAATCAGCTGCCTCTTGCACACCCCTTACTAGGGATGTGCCTTGTAACCAAGGTACATGCCCTTGATCGGAATCGAACCTGGGACCCTTCAGTCCGTAGGCCGATGCTTTATCCACTGAGCCAAACCAGCTTCGGCGAGATAGGTACTATTTTTATCCCCACTTACAGATGAGGAAATTGAGGCAGCAGTTAAAGAAGTTGCTCAAGGACACAAAACCAATACAGGCAGCATAGCTCTACAGTCCAGTATCACCTCTCCACGGATCTAGTGATTGAGACAAATATAAACTAAAAGAAGACATCAATTGTTGTCCAAATTGGCCCAAAATTAAAAAGAAAAAACCAACAGTCAATGTGGTAAGAGAATATAATAGCAATTAAAAAAAACTTTTTAGCCCTAACAGGTCTGGCTCAGTGGATAGAACGCCAGCCTGTGGACTGAAAGGTCCCAGGTTCGATTCTGGTTAAGAACATGTACCTTGGTTGGGGCACATCCCCAGGAGATATGCAGGAGGCAGCTGATCGGTGTTTCTCTCTCATTGATGTTTCTAACTCTCTATCCCTCTCCCTTCCTTTCTGTAAAAAATCAATAAAATATATTAAAAAATAAAAAAAAAACTTTTTACAGAAATAGGCACTCTAAAAGAAAGTTCAGAAAAAAATTCAATAAAACGTGGACAACAGTCAGGTCTTTTCTTAATAAAACAATTTTATTTTTCCTGACGGTAGTATTAAATCTTAGAACTCCTTTCTTTCTCTCTCTTTTTTGTTAACCCTCACCAGAGGACATACTTTTTCTGCTGATTTTTTAGAAGAGTGGAAGGGAGGGAGGGAGGAGGAGACAGAGTACACACACACATATCAATGGGATGTGATTTTCTTTCTCACACTAATTGGTTGCCTCTGGAACTTGCCCTGACCAGGGTGGGGGACCAGATGGCAACTGAGGGACACACCCTTGACTGGGAATCAAACTGGAGACCCCTCAGTGTGAGGAGGCCAACGCTCCAACCTGAGCAGTATTGACCAGGGCTCTTTTTCTCTCTTAATTCTCAGATGCTAAAAAAGGCTACCAGAGGATAAGCATTCCACTGCTCCCATGCTAACTTTTTTTTTAAAATATATTTTATTGATTTTTTACAGAGCGGAACAGAGAGGGATAGAAAGTCAGAAACATCGATGAGAGAGAGACATCGATCAGCTGCCTCTTGCACGCCCCCCACCAGGAACAGTCCAAGGTACCCGCAGCCAAGGTACATGCCCTTGCCGGAATCGAACCCGGGACCCTTCAGTCCGCAGTCCGACGCTCTATCCACTGAGCCAAACCGGTCTTGGCTAACTTTTTTTTTTTTAAGTGTGGCTGCTCCCCTTGTAATTTAATCAACCTATGTCAAATTCCTTGAAAATGTGTTTCTTGACCCACTAATGTCATTGCTGACTTGGTTAATTCAACTTCCTTTCTGCTTTCTACCGTTTTCCATATTTGTCCCTTAGCCTCTTTCTTAACAGGTCCAAGAACCAAGGTGAAAAGCTCAAACTTTCCCTTCCTGCTCTGTTCAAAGGTTGTTAATAAGACCCCCTCCTTGTTTCCAGCAATATGTTAATTCCAAGCTGACAAAATATTGCTTCTGAAATATCACAATTCTCCATAGTCTCTGGCTTATTGTCTACAGTATACATGTTAAATAACAATATAAATTGCTTAAGGAAAAAACAAATCCATGTCATAGCTTTTCTAACACTTCAGCCATCCTATTCTACTTACAGGTGCCAGTACGAAGAGAAACATGGTGAGATTCATGGAGCTACATAAAACTACTGAAATGGCAGGATGCACAGGTGATCACTTCTGTTGCGTGTTTTATTTTTAAAACAAGCACAGCAGACCAACTTACAGTTGGAAAATTTCATTTGTACATTCAAAATGTCTTGTAACTTTTTTGCATTTGTGTGCTAAAAAAAGTTGTGACCCACTAATGTCATTGTTTACTAACAACTTGGTTTCTGACTGTGACAAAGCCATTAAACCTTGCAGGGTTGAAATGGGCATTGTGAAAACACATGGTTCAGAAAACAGCGGTTTACTAAACCTCAGGGGAGGAGCCCCAAAGTGGTGACTACGTTTTCACTGAGAGAGGAATTTAAGAATATTCCATTTTGTATGCATACGTTGTAAAAAGAGATTAAGGTCAGCAGGAAAATATAAAATTGGACTGTACAAGATTGCGTATTTTTTCATCGGTATTACATGGTTACAGATTTAACACTCCATTAAACACAAAGCTTCCTCCCTGCATTAAGGAGAGGTTGTACGAGCGGTACCACAACAGGCCAGAGGCAATGATTTCTACACCCTACTACGCACATCCTACTGTGTCCCCAGCGTCATCAAGTAATTGCTGGACAGCTCCACCTTGTCTACCCCAGCTCAGATACCTCTGCCAGGAGTCCCACAGCAAAACCAACACACTTCAAGGCACCTCAAGCCTATGGTTCTCATTTTGTTGGAAAGAAAGCTGAGGCGCTGAGGGAGAGGCAGCACAGCCCAATGCCTCAAAGGCCAAGACAGAGTTAAGATGAGGGTGATGCGGGACCGCCCCCCCCCCCCCCCCCCCCCCGCTCCAGTCCCGTGGAGCCACAAGTGAGGAAGAGAAGTTGTGGAAACAAGACGGGGGTGGTGTGGGATGGGGAACCCAAGAGAGTTTAACACAGCGTTTGCATATGTCCCACACAAGGACCGTCGCTCCAAGTCACTTTTCCCTGCTCCCCCGAGGGGCGGGAATTCCCGCCAAAGAGGCTACCGCTGAACTTCCAGGCCAACCCCTACCCCCCCCACTCCCTGGCCCTTCTCTGGGAGCCGCAGCCGCTTCGCGGCCTCTGGGGGCGGGCTGGAACTCGGACCCAAGCCGGCCTCCCCGACACCCGTTCCCGGCGTCCGGCGCCTTTCCCAGCCCAATGCCAGGGGTCCTTCGCCTCCACCCCCGCGGGGCTCCCGCCAACGTCCCTGTCCTCTCTCAGGACGCCCCCTTCCCCACCTCCAGCGCCCGGTCTCATCGAGGGCGCGGGAAGCCTTTCCTTTCCTCTCCCTCGCCTCCACCTTCTGGTGCCCACCTGGCGCGGCTCCCTGCCCTGGCCGGTCTCCTCAGCGAGCGGCCGCCTCCCAAGTCCGCCCGACCCCGCCCCGCTCCCGGGCGGATACAGTTTGAAGCCCCTCAGGATCTCCCTGGCACGCTCGTCCTTGGCTGACATGATGCGGCGGCCGCCGCCCGCGGCTCTTCCACGCTGGCCCGACGGAACCTCGCAGACGGTGCCCCGGAGCCGAGGACTGAGCCGCAGCCCCGCCTGGAGACCTCGGGCGAGCAGAGGCGGCGGCCAGACCTGGACCGGCCTCTCCCTCCCCTCAGCTCCCGCTCCTGATCCCTTCTCCTTCCCCTTAGCCTTGGAGTGCCCGCCCCAAAGCCAATAGAGAGCTCGTCTCGGCGATTGGCATCCTGCTCATCCAATAGAAACACTCAGCGGCTTCACGGGGTGGGGGGGGTTGAAGAGCGTCGATGGGAAGGGCCCTCCCCGGGAAGTCCCGTAGGACAAATTTTTCATTCGTTCTTGTTGCCTAGGGTTTTACCCCCCGGAGGTTTGGCTTCAGATCTGCAGAGGCTCGAGGGGCTCGCGCCCGCAGCTGGGTGCTGAGATGACGGCAGGTTGCACTGTGCGATGAGCCAAAGACTACACTTCCCAGCATTCCAGGGGGCACAGGGGAACCACAGGTCCCGGCGCGCAAAGAGGCCCAGGGACTACAAATCCCAGCATTCCATAAACCCTATTCCCCTGTAACTTAGACTCCAGTGTGCCGCGCAGTGTGCACAAATTCGTAAACCCTCTCTCAGGTTTGGTGGTTTTCGAATCTCGAGAGTTGGGACCAAGCGAGAAGACCCTCTTCCCTCTAAAAGAAGATGACAAGCCCACAGAGAGGTAACTTCTGTTTACATGGAACTCAGAAATCTCCTGCAATTCATGGTAAGGCTGCAAACAAAAACACTGATTAAACTGTGAAGGATATGTAACAAAATAACTCCTTCAAATCATGTTGGTTTTATGGTCTGGAGCGCCTTTTACGTGTTTTGCGGGGGTTTCCATTGTGTTCCTGCGTTGGACTGGGAGAGAGTGATTGTATACCCAAAATATAAATACAGGAAAGGACTTTAGAGAATTTGCTAATCCGAACCCTGTTGTTTTACAAATGAGGAAACTGAGGTCCCAGAGAAGCGAAGAGGTTGTCCACCGGTCACAGCAAGTTAGGGTAGAGTTAGAATTAGGCCCTAAGTCTCCTGACCCGCTGTCTGAGCTTTTTGCACACCAGGCTGGCGATATTTTTAGCAGCATGGCTATGTGATTATTAGTCTCCTTGGTGAAATTTCCTCATACAGGTTGAAACACCCAGAGATTAGGTAAGCATTTATTTGGTGGATTTCCTGTAAGTGTGATGTTTGTTCATCTTCAAGCTACATAGGACTTGGTGTTTTGATTCATTCTTTGTTGCTCAAGGTGACATTTAATGAGATTTCAGGAAGTAGGAATAGCTGTAGTGTAAGTTAAGGTTTCCTTGGAGATTTCTTTCTTTTTCTAGGCCTTCCTTCCTCTTTTTGTTCCCCTTTAACCCATATGGGCACCCACCCAATTTTTCCTTCCATGTAATTCAACAGTTTTCTCAGCTTTCCTTATTTGCCAGGCCCACTGTCAGTAAAAGGTGAAAGACATGGTCAGTGCCACAGGAAGATAATAACCTAGTTAGGGAAATAAGGAAACTCCACTGATACTTGAGATGGAGCATGATAAATGGCATAAAAGAAAGGACATCAGAATGCTACAGAGGCTGTAATGAAGAGATGTATTCTAGCTGGCAAACCTTGATAGAGGAGGTGGCATTTGAATATGAAGGATAAATAGAATTTGTCTTCTTGGTTAAAAAATTTTATCTAGATTTTTAACATACAGTAAGGGCAGTTTTTGCATATGTGTACACCTGTATCACCACCCCCCAAATCAAGACATAAAATCATTCCAGGACCCATTGTGCCCCTTACAGTCAGTACCGCATCTTCCCATCCCAATAACCACTCTTGACTTCTGTCACCATCAGTTTTTATCTGTTCTTGAGTTTCATTTAAATGTAATTATACGGTATGTACAATATGATTGTCTGCTTTCATTCAATATTTTTGTGACATTCATCTGGGTGTAGCAGTAGCTTTTTAAAAAAATTGCTGAATAGTATTCCATTGTATACATATAACACTGTTGATGGACATTTAGGTTATTAGTTATCAGCTTTTGGCTTTTATTAACAAAGCTGAAATGAGCAATCTTTTCATTATAATTTTTTTATTGATTTTTTTTAGAGAGAAAGAGGAAAAAGATGTTGATTTGTTCTTCCACTTATTTATGCAGTCATTGGTTGATTATTTTTTTAATAAAAAATTGATTTTAGTCCTAGCTGGTTTGTCTCAGTGGATAGAGCATTGGTTTATGGAATGAAGGGTCCCGGGTTCAATTCTGGTCAAGGGCAGGTTGCAGGCTCAATCCCCAGTAGGGGATGTGCAGGAGGCAGCAGATCAATGATTCTCTCTTATCGTTGATGTTTCTATCTCTCTCTTCTCTGACATCAATTTTAAAAAACTGATTTAGAGAGAGAGAAACATTGATTTGTTGTTCCACCCATTCACAAATTCATTGGTTGATTCTTCTATATGCCCTTACTGGGGATCAAACTCAAAACCTTGGCATATCAGGTTAATGCTCTACCCAACTGAGCTATTGGACCAGGAGTTGCAATGAGCATTCTTATGTTTTTTTTCTGTGGACTTGTGTATTCATTTGCAGGAGAGGAGTTGCTGGCTATGTTGATCAGCAATAGTAGATGTTGCCAGTTTTGCAAGTGTTTGTAGCAGTTCTCACCTTCACCGGCAATGTAAGAGTTCTAGGTGACTTTTAACCTTCTCAATATTGGGTGCTGCCAGTCTTTTATTTTTAGCCATTTTGGTTAAAGGTGGCATCTCATAACATATAGTTCTTATTTACAGTGTCTCTGGTGTTGAGGGCCTTTCCATGTGCTTATTGGCTATTTGGATGTCTTTTGTGAAATACTTGTTCAAATCTTATTTTTTTTTTAACTGGGCTGTTTATCTTCTTATTGATTTATAGTTCTAAAGCCTGGATATGGAATTATTTGGCTGACATACATTTGCAGGTATCTTTTCCAAGTCTGTAACGTGTCCTTTCACTCTCTTTACTGGTGTTTTTGATACACAGAAATTCTTAATTCTAGTGCAATAGTTGTGTTTTCTTTTATGATTAATGCTTTTTACATAAAGTTTAAGAAATCTTTGTGTACAGGGTTGGTAGTATTTTATTTTAAAAACATTTTTTAAGCCAGTCATCTTTTATTAAGTACAATGTAAAAGGATTCACAGGTGCTGGACAAAGGTCATGGTCAGGAATGTGGAGTCCACACTGGGCCCTCTTCATGGTGCTCTTCAGTCACAGCTCATGTTTGAGTTCCTTATACGAACGGCAGTCATAGTTGAAAAACACAGAAGCTGCCAGAACCATAGAAACCCCACTGATGCTCCTTTCTTGACATTGATATAGTTGTAATACCGGTAGAAACCTCTTTGAAATGCTTCAGCAGTACCTTTAGGGGTGAAATTTTGCATCAGTATTCAGGTTGGCAGCTCCCATTTTGACATCCATGAGTTTCTCCTCCTTCAGTGGTACTAGTGACATCATCTTGGAGTTCAGGATATTGTTGGTGGGATTTTAGCAGGGAATTATGAGGGAAGAGATTTGCAAAGAAGATAGAGCAAGCACGAGGCCCTGCTGTGAATAAGTGAGGGTGTAGTTTGCGGTGGGCATGGGAAGGCCTGGAGTTTGGGCTGTAAAAAGGGGGAGGCAAGACAAAGCTGGAGGGTAGGCAGGAGGCATAGTGCAAAAGGCTTTAGCTGCAGCCTTGGAGTCTGGACATTGTTCTGGAGGAAGCGGAGGCACTTCTGGAATATTTATGGTAGCGTCTATGGTCTAAATGTCTCTAACAACATCCCTTCTTTTACATGCCCAACTGCCACTACCTTTCTTCAAGATCTCACAGTCTCTTATCTGGAATACTTCAAGTCACTCAAGGGTTTCTCTGCTTCAGTTCTCTCCACATCTAGTCCATTCCTAGAACAGCTGGTGTGATCATTCTAAAATGGCAATTATTCATAGCTATCCACAGCTTAAAACCCCAAACTTAGCCCCCCAGTACCCTTAAGATAAAATAAAACCCCTTGTATATGGTTTTCACCCTTTGTGATTTGCTTGCTTGTTCTTCCTGGCTCAACTCAAGCTTCATCTCCCCGAAGGAGAGCCTTGCCTGTATTCCTAGGTGCCCGTGGCAACCATCTATCATCGTCAGATAGGCCTGTCTCTTCCGGGGAACAGTAAACTCTCAAATATAGAAACTTTGCTGTCTTTAGGTATTTACTGGGTATGGTGCCAGCCCTGTGGTTTCCAAGACCCTGGATGACCCGATTCCAGCTCTCTATCCCTAATTTCTGAAACCTTGGTTCCAGCTATTCTGAGTTTCTTTTCTGCGTCAATATATGTTGCACAGTGCAATCCTGTAACTGTGATCACTGTCCCCTTTTCTTCTCATTTTTGCCTTGAAGATGCCTGTTTTTTCTTCCTCCTCAACATTCTCTCCTGTGCTTCCAAAGTGTTGTCTCTCATAGCACTTAACACATTGAAGCTTTTGAGGGCAAGAACCTTGTTTTTTTCTTCATATAACATTCTAGAAAATAATAGGTGTTAAAGAAATTTTTTGAATACATGAATGGGTTGGTATTAGGCTCCTTCACATCTGTCCTGATTTCTGCACTCTATAAAGCACAAAGGGCAAATAGAGGTCTTTCCCTCATTTTCCAGACCTGAAAGCTGGGGAGTCCTCCTTGGGGTATGCCACTTGAATCTCCTTTTCCAGTGAATTTTCTTTCTCCTAAACTCTAAGGCTCCCCACAAGATTTGCAACCAGTGGAGCACCCCACAAGATTTGCAACCAGTGGAGCAATGGGCGGCGGCATTGCTGTCTTCAAGGCCCCATTTTTTTCTGACTTTTCAATGAGCTGACAGCATCTCTTTCCCATAACATTCATTTCTAGAGAGCCAAAGCAGGCCTGCCTAAGCTCCCTCCGGTTGTTTCTTTTATCTTAGGCCCTTCCTTGTTCCCCGGTTCCCAGCTTTAATAAACATATTCTTAAAAAAAAAAAAAAAGACCTGAAAGCCTGAAGTGTATACTGTACTTTAAAGGGATCAGCCTAAGTATTCAGTAGTGTAGCCATCTTCCGGTGGAGTTGGTAAGCCCCAAATGCAGCCATGAATGTCATTTTGGTCACAGAGGCATTGTCGACTCACCCCAGCTCTTGCTTATTTTAAAACATTTTCTGAATAGATGTCAAGAACATGGCCTTTGGCTTCAGATAGCCTAGGTGCCAAAGCAGACTTTGCTACTTACTGGCTTTTGGATTTTTAGGCGTAGTTAATTCACCTGAAAAATGGGGATAATATTGTAGGCCATAGAATTATGAAAATTCAACAAGACAATGTACAGCACTTAGCACATGAAAAAAGGATTAATAAACAGTTATTAGGCTTAATATGTCTCCATACGCCAGGGTAGCCGCAGTCGCCATGGGGAGCTCCTAGGGGTGAAGCTCCACCAAAGGGGTGGATTTCAGATCCAGGAAATGGTGATGGCGATAGTTTGGGCCCCAGTACCGCCTGAGCGGTCGTCAGCCTTTCGGACCTCGCGGACCACGGATTGGCGCCCGCCCACCCTGATTCCTGGGCTACAGACCCACCAGGACCCCTTCCCCAGCGAGGAGAACCTAGTGTGGGCGGAACTCGAGCGCAGCAGCGGGAGGCTTCCGGGGGAGCGGTGAGGGCGACGGGTCGGCGGAGGTAGAAAAGCGTCGGACACCGGGTCGATCATGGACGCTTGACAACCTGCGGGCAGGCGCCGGGAGGCCGAGACAGCGAGCTAAAGGACGGAGAGACCGCGGAGACAGGTCGGGGTCAGCGAGAAGGCGGGACCCAGCCGGCCAGGTTAGTCGGCGCTGTTCGGCTTCACGTCCGCTGCCGGGAAAGCCCGCGGCCACACTGCCCCGCCTCCGCCCCGGAGAGCGCGCCCCGCGGCCCCGCACTCCTCACTCGCCGCTCCGCCCTCCCCGGAGCCCTTCCCAGCCCGAGACCCTCAGCTCCGCACCGCGGCTCCTCGCGCTCCCCCATTCCCAAAGGCTGCCGCTTTGCCCCTTCGGTATCCACCAAAACAGTGCCCGCCACGACGGGAATTCGGCGTCTCGGCGTCTCCAGCCTCCGCCTCGGGCCCGCCCACTGCAGGCGAAAGCGATTACCAGCGCCTTCTTACCTCTTTGCCCCCACGGGCTTTGCTCTTTAGGCCGGTATTTTTTTCTGAAGAACCGAAATTTCTGCCCGTTTGTCGAATCCGTTTCTGCCCCAGTCCCTTACATTCGTGTTCACTTGGAAAGGAGGTTTTCGTTCGTTCTCTCCTAGCCATCACCTAGCCTCTCCTCCCTCCCATCTCTCTCCTTCTCTCCTCTTTCCTCTTGCCTTCTCAGCAACCTTTATTCCCTGGCACTTCACTTTTTTTGTTTGTTTCCGACAAGACCTTAGGTAACCTTAAGTGAGGCCACATACTCATTTCTCTCATACTGTAAAAGGGCTGCTGCTGCCCCATGTGCCTGCTTCCCCAGGAAAACTTAGTTTCTCTTGGACCAAGTTATCGTTCTTTGAATTGTTCTCTGCTTCAGCTTGCTGTAATTCTCCTTCATTTTGTCATACTGCCCCCATTCGTACCGTTCTTGGAGGAGTAATCTTTGCTTATGCAGGATTCCTGCACGGTAGGTGTGCGTTCACATGCACTCAGAATGTGATTAAATTATGCAATTGAGGGCCTCTCCTTCCCCAAATGCTTTCGGGATGGAAATATAATATCTTCATTGTTTTCTTTTTTAAATTTTTTATTGATTTCAGAAAGGGAAGGAGAGGGAGAGAGATAGGAACATCAATGATGAGAGAGTCACTGATCAGCTGCCTCCTGAATGCTCACCACTGAGGATGGAGCCCACAACCGGGCATGTGCCCTTGACCAGAATCGAACCTGGGACCTTTCAGTCCACAGGCCGACGCTCTACCCACTGAGCCAAACCGGCTAGGGCTTCATTGTTTTCTTGATGTTTCATACAAATTCTGAAGTCAAGTTTGGTAAAGTGTCACATATCAAGTAAAAGCCACATTGAGGGATTTTTTTTTTCATGGACTTACCATGTATTTTCTTAATTTCAATATGTTGTTGCTTATCTTTCAAGATGATTTCCCCCCTTTTTTTCTGTGCTTCAATAACTTTTCTGATTAAATGAGACATCTTTCTTGGTCTGTTTTTGGATCTTTTCCTTATCTGTACCTGGCTGCAGGTGAGAGTCCAGTGACACACTGGAAGCTGTAACTGATGGCTTTTGCTTACATCTGCCACCTCTGTGTATGGGCACGATTTTCTTTTTCTTAACGAGTCTATAAATAAGGTGAATATAAAACAGGTACTGAAAAACTCCCATGTGTTTCTTTAAGTCCTGGTTAGGTTTAAGGGTTTAGAACATGCTGCCTTTGGGAGAGGGTAAGATGGGAATAAAGTGGCTTTCTCCTCAACATAAGGACAAAATCCCTTTAACTCCAGGTTGAATCCTACTCATCTCACTAAGTGGTCATAGCATCTGGACTCCTTTTTTTTTTTTAATACTATAAAATTATTCAGATATCTGATTCAGCATTAAATAAGCATAGACTTTGCAAAGGAGAAGGAAAAATGATGGAAACACCTTTATTTTGGACAGATCTTAAGGCCAGAGAATGGCAGGTGAACAGAAACCCTCAAGTAACCTCCTGGAACAGTTTATTTTACTAGCCAAAGGTACCAGTGGCTCAGCCCTCACTGCTCTCATCAACCAAGTCTTGGAGGCTCCTGGAGTCTATGTCTTTGGAGAACTGCTGGAGCTGGCCAATGTGCAGGAGGTAAGAACAATTTCTCCATCTCCTTTATTCTAAGCCTTCATTTGAGTCTTTAGGTTTCCAAGGAATTTCAGTGCCAAAGCATTGTGGACCTGTGAGGTACCCTGTTGAGATGGGAATTGGTGGGGCATGGGAAGAGAACGAGGATAATGTCTTGGATTCCTTCTAGTCAACATTTTCATCTGAACTAAATTAGATTAGGTTGCTAATCTAATTTTGAAAGATAGGGAAAAGATCCAATTAAACTTATTAAGTTAGAAACATAGAGTATAATCAGACTGATGTTTAACAGGGGTAACATCAGGCATTCTTATTTTTTTGTTTAATATATTTTATTGATTTTTTTACAGAGAGGAAGGGAGAGGGATAGAAAGCCAGAAACATCGATGAGAGAGAAACATTGATCAGCTGCCTCTTGCACAACCCCTACTAGGGATATACCTGCAACCAAGGTACATACCCTTGACTGGAATTGAACCTAGGACCCTTCAGTTCACAGGCCAACGCTCTATCTACTGAGCCAAACTGGTTAGGGCTGCTTATTCCTCTTAGTGAGATATTGGAACAGTTCCCTGCAACAGCTGGAGACCAAAAGAGCTGCTTTTATGTTTTTAATTGTGAATTTTTTAAAATATCAGTGTTGTTGAGACTCTGCTGCATTGTGCTCATCCTTGTTTTCCTTACAGCTTAATATGTAGATGGATACACAGTGGGCTTTCAGTACAAATTTAATATATCAGAGATGGAAAAGGAATGCTATGAGAAAAATTGAGGAGAGCTAGGTTCTTTTTTAAAAAATAGACTTTATTTTTTAGAGCAGTTTAAAAAATATTTTTATTTCAGAGAGGGAGAGAGAGATAGAAACATCAATGATGAGAGAGAATCACTAATGGCTGCCTCCTGCACATCCCACACTGGGGATCAAGCCCACAACCCAGGCATGTGCCCTGACCGGGAATTGAACTATGACCTTCTGGTTCATAGGTCAGTGCTCAACCACTGAGCCATGCTGGCCAGGCTAGAGCAGTTTTATATTCACAGAAAAATTGAAAGAAAGGTAGAGATTTACCATATATCCCCTGTCCTCACACATGCATAGCCTACCCCATTACCAATATCCCTCACCAGTGTGGAGCCTGCATTACCACATCATTATCACACAAAGTCCATAATTTACATTGGGTTCACTCTTGGTGCTATACATTCTATGAGTTTGAACAAATGCATAATGCCATGTATCCCCTATTACAATGTCATACAGAGTAGTTTCACTGCCTATAACTCCTCTGTATTCTACCTGTTCATCACTCCCTTCCCTCTAACCCCTGGCAATCATTGATCTATTTACTATCGTTGCAATTTTGACTTTTCTGTTATGCTATCCTTTTGGACCTCACGGACCACCTATTGGCAACCGCTACTATTGAGGGAATCATATAATATGTAGCTTTTTCAGATAGGCTTCTTTCACTTAGTAATATGCATTTAAATTTCCTCTGTGTCTTTTCACGGCTTGATAGCTAATCATTTAAATAGAAGAGATGACTAAAGGATAATTTGTTCCTTCAGGTTCATAAAAAGTCTGAATGAATATGCCAACTAGTTGTTTTGTAATTGTGAAAGATTGGCTAAGAGGAGATGGATGAAAATTAAAACTGGAAAGACCTTATTGATTTGGGCCAGTGGGAGAAGTTTTGGAGCATCTGCTCTAGAGGCTAGTTTTGTAATCATCTGTTTGAAAAGTAGGGGCTGGATTAGATGGTCTCTTCCACCTCTGATTTAGGGTCTCAGGAAGTTGTTAACAGACCTGAAAAGGTAGACTGGGATATTAGGATCCTTGCTCTAATTTGGGGTGTTCAGCAAATCCCCTTTACCTCCCCGTAGGGTGTTTTGTTTTTTCCATATGTAAGCCTGGAATAAGCTAGTTGACTTTCAGTGGTTTGAAATTACAATTGTAGTTTCTTGGAACCCTGTATTAAACTTAATAAAATGCTTTTATTGATTTCAGAGAGAGGAAAAGAGAGGGAGAGGAATAGAAACGTTAATGATGAGAGAGAATCATTGATCAGATGGGTCCTGCACACCCCCTACTGGGGATTGGTCCTGCAATCCCGGGCATGTACCCTGACTGGGAATCGAACCTTGACCTCCTGGTTCATGGGTCGATGCCCAGCCACTGAGCAACATTGGCTAAGCTTGGGACTCTTTTTGAAAAAAATGGTTAAAATTGAGTAATATTTCATTGGTGTCCATAGAATAACTTGGGTATTCCTGTTTAGACTTCCCTGAGTTTGGTAATTGGAAGAGTAACAGGTCCATATTTGTGAGTAAAAGAAACACCTAGCTAAGGTAATTGACAGCAGAGCAGTTCAGGAAGAACACATTCTCTTTCATTTTTCTTTTAAAGAAAGGTCTTTGATACCAACATTAGTGAGGAATAAGTAATTTTAATGAAAGGTTTTATTTAGGGTTGCTGATATCCTGGTTTCTTGTCCCAACCTGGCTTTTCTGTCGCACCTTATGCTGTACCAATCTCTCCCAGTGTGTCACATTCCAGTAGAGTCCTGAAACTTGGAACCAACCCTACATTTTGTTTAATTTGGATTGATATGGCCATGCTGTACCTGCCAAGGTGGTGTGTGGACAAGATTGCTGCCGTGTTCATTTTAATAGCAAGGGAATCTTGAGAAAACTTGAACTGCTTCTCATACTGCTTTGTGTGTCTGTTGAAGCAAAAGCAGTTCTTTGGGCATTCTGTGTGAAATGTAAAGAAAGGAATTCCCGAGAGAGAAAAGTTAAATTGGGGGCTTTAATAATCTTAATACTTTTTTCCCCAAAGAAAGAGTTGGAAGGGACCAGCTAATAGAATACAGAACAGTGTACATGGTCACCCACCTTCTGCTTGAATACTGCCAGTGATTGATGGACGGCTTGGTCTCTGTACTGTTTCTTTTCCTCCTCAGCTTGCAGAAGGAGCTAATGCTGCGTATTTGCAGTTGCTCAACCTGTTTGCCTATGGAACATACCCAGATTACATAGGTGAGTTGGTTAAGATCCTCCAAAGATTTTTCTCTGTTATATCCCTCTGTTTAGATGTGTTACCTCCAAGAGGATCACCAAGGTTTGGGATGTAAAGCATGGGGTGGGAACTTCTTGACCTGGCTGTTGCCCATTTTACTGTGCTCTGTAGGTGAACTTATATGAGGACTCTTCCTTCTCGCCTTTTATTTCTTTAAAAAAAAAAATAGATTTCATTGATTTTTTACACAGAGGAAGAGAGAGGGATAGAGAGTTAGAAGCATCAATGAGACAGAAACATCGATCAGCTGCTTCCTGCACAACTCCTACTAGGGATGTGCCTGGAACCCAGGAACATGCCCTTGACCAGAATCAAACCTGGGACCTTTCCCTCTGCAGGCCGATGCTCTATCCACTGAGCCAAACCGGTTAGGGCTCACCTTTTATTTCTTTTTTTTTTCCTTCATTTTTAAAAAAATTAAAGTATTACATGTGTACATACCTTTTATTTCTTAATCAGTAAAATGGGGACTATATTTATGCTCATCCATAAAGATAGCCCTTGTTTATTTTCCAGATGAGATTCTTGAGGAATGGTGTTTGTAGAACGCTTGGAGTGTTGTGAAATGTCAGAATACCCACTTGTAAACATTTTAAATATTATCAAAATAATATTGCTATACTGTATTGAAGAAAATTTGGGAAATGGGGTGGGGGGAAGTCACTCATAGTTGTACCATTGTTAAACTGCTGTTAGCATTGTAGTGCTGGATTTCCCCCCTCTGCTTGGGTTTTCTATTATGTATGTGTAATTAGATTACACACACAATTTTATATCTTGCTCCCCCCCCCACTTATTTAATAGGTATTTATTCATTTTTTTAATCTTTATTGTTCAGTTTATTAATTACATTGTCCCCCTTCCCCCCCCCCAGGTCCCCTCCACCTGGTACCCATCCCACCCTCCGCCCTCACCCCCCCCTTACTGTCCTCCCCCATAGTTGCATGATTTTTGTCCAGTCTCCTGCTGCACTTCCCACACCCCTTTTCTCCCCAAGGATTGTCAGTCCATTCCCTCTCTATGTCCATGATTCTGTTACATTCACCAGTTTATCCTGTTCATCAGCTTATTAATTCACTTGATTTTTAGATTCATTTGTTGATAGATGTGTATTTGTTGTTCATAATTTACACTTTTATCTTTTTCTTCTTCCTCTTCTTAAAGAATATCTTTCAGCATTTCATATAATATTGGTTTAGTGGTGATGAACTCCTTTAGCTTTTTCTTATCAGCAAAGCACTTTATCTGACCTTCAATTCTGAATGATAGCTTTGCTGGATAGAGTAATCTTGGTTGTAGATTCTTGTTATTCATCACTTTGAATATTTCTTGCCACTCCCGCCTGGCCTGAATTGTTTCTGAATTGTTTCGTATGGGTGCTTCCTTATAGGTAACTAACTGTTTTTCTCTTGCTGCTTTTAAGATTCTCTCTTTGTCTTTTGCTCTTGGCATTTTAATTATGATGTGCCTTGGTGTGGTCCTCTTAGGGTTCCTATATATTGGGGTTCGGTGCGCTTCTTGGACTCCTAAGTCAATTTCTTTCACCAGGTGTGGGAAGTTTTCGGTCACTATTTCTTCAAATAGGTTTTCATTGTCTTGCTCTCTCTCTTTTTCTGACACCCCTATAATTCGGATGTTGGTATGCTTGAGGTTGTCCCAGAGGCCCCTTACACTATCTTCAATTTTTTGGATTCTTTTGGTTTCTTGCTTTTTCAGCTGAGTGGATTTTACCTCTTTGTATTTCACATCTTTAACTTGGTTCTTGGGGTGCTCCAGAGCACTTTTAGGTCTTTGCATAATATTTTTTATTTCAGTCAGTGTATGCTTAATTTCTGGTTGGTCCTTTTTCATATCCTTGAGAGTCTCGTTCATATCCTTGTAGGTCTCGTTCATTTCCTTGTAGGACTCATTCATTTCCATGTTGGTCTTAATCATTTCTTTGCAGGTCTCGTTCATATCCTTGAGGGTCTCGTTCATTTCCTTGTAGGTCTTGCTTATTTCCTTATAGGTCTCGACCTTTTCTAGGAACCTCTTGAAAAGTCCTATAACCATGGTTTTGAATTCCATGTCCAGTCATTTTTTTCCCTCCATTTCTTTCACATCTGATTTCTTTCCATGTCTCTGCATGGTGGCTGCTTTCCTGAGTTGGTCAATTAGCTTTGTGTGATAGATGTCCTGCAAGGGACAGTGCCTCAGCCTCCCCAGTTACCTGAGGTGGATATGGGTTGCACAGTCTTGCTGAAGTTAAGCTCAGGTTAATCGTTGTTAGCACTTGGAGGGGTTGACCTCCAGGTCAATTGTCTATGATGTTCAGCTGTGCTCAGGTTGGATGGGCGGAGTCACCGGGCCAAGCAGACAGCGTCAGCTCCGCCCTATGTGGCCCCAGGGACTCTGTGCCGGGGGCAATGGCCGCCAGCACCTCTGAGAGAGAGCCGCTGCCGAGCTCCACCGGCTGCTGGAGAATTCAGACTCTCCCCAAATGAGTCTGCACACCCAACTGTCTCACCCAGGGTCGGAAAACAATGCAGTCTGACAGTTTCCTGAATGAAAGAGCAAGTCACGAGTGCTCTCTGCACGGTCAGGCAGCTGCGCTGTTCCCAAGCTCACGTACACTCCACACAAGCTCGCCTTCTCCACAAGCCCGCTGACCCCTGCAGCACCCGAGCTTTGGCGTGCCCTCCCACTGTCTAGTTTTTACCCCGTATGATAGTGGGTTCCCTGGACTTCACCCAGAGCTGGAGAATCAGTCCAGTGGGACGTCTTTGTCTCCCCCATTCCAGAAAATTGGCCGGTTTTCAGCCACCCGCCCTATCCGCTGGCGCGCACTCCAAACCTCTCTTCGCGCGTATCTTCAACGCTGTCCTCAGCCACTCCTACGAGTCACAGTGTCTTTTTTTAAAAAATTTTTTTACCTTTATTGTTCAGTTTATTAATTACATTTTCCCCCAATAGCTCCCCTCCACCCAGTACCCATCCCACTCTACGCCCTTACCTCCCCACCCTCTGTCCTCTCCCATAGTTGCATGATTTTTGTCCAGTCTCTTGCTGTACTTCCCACACCCTTTTTCTCACCAAGCATTATCAGTCCATTCCCTCTATGTCCATGATTTTGTTCTATTCCTCATTTTATCCTGATCATCAAGTTGTTAATTCACTTGATTTTTAGATTCATTTGTTGATAGATGTGTACTTGTTGTTCATAATGTACATTTTTACCTTTTTCTTCTTCCTCTTCTTAAAGAGTATCTTTCAGCATTTCATATAGTGTTGGTTTGGCGGTGATGAACTCCTCTAGCTTTTTCTTATCTGCGAAGCACTTTATCTGACCTTCAATTCTGAATGACAGCTTTGCTGGATAGAGCAGTCTTGGTTGTAGATTCTTGCTATTCATTACTTTGAATATTTCTTGCCATTCCCGTCTGGCCTGCATCGTTTCTGTTGAGAAATCCGCTGACAATCGCATGGGTGCTCCCTTATAGGTAACTAACTGTTTTTCTCTTGCTGCTTTTAATATTCTCTCTTTATCTTTTGCTCTTGGCATTTTAATTATGATGTGCCTTGGTGTGGTCCTCTTTAGATTCCTATATTTTGGGGTTCTGTGCACTTCTTGGGTTTTCAAGTCAATTTCTTTTGCCAGGTGGGGGAAGTTTTCAGTCACTATTTCTTCTAGTAGGTTTTCATTATCTTGCTCTCTCTCTTTTTCTGGCACCCCAATAATTCTGATGTTGGCATGCTTGAGGTTGTCCCAGAGGCCCCTTATACTATCTTCAATTTTTTGGCCACTTTTGGCTTCTTGCTTTTCCGGCTGAGTGGATTTTGCTTTTTTGTATTTCAAATCTTTGACTTGGTTTTTGTGGTCTTCTGGACTGCTTTTAGGTCTTTGTATAATATTTTTTGTTTCAGTCAGTGTATGCTTAATTTCTAGTTGGTCTTTTTTCATATCCTTATAGGCGTTGTTCATTTCTTTGTAGGTGTTATTTATTTCGGCATAGTTCTCATTAAGTTTCTCGGCCTTTTCTAGTAGCCTCTTCATAAGCCTAATTACTGTGGTTTTGAACTCTATGTCTAGTCGTCTTTTTTCCTCCATTTCTTTCACAGCTGAGTTCTTTCCTTTTCTCTGCATTGTGGTTGCTTTCCTGAGTTGGTCCCTTAGCGGTGTGTGATAGGTATCCTCTAAGGAACAGTGGCTCAGCTTCCTTATGCAGTACCTGGCGTCAGGTTTAGGTCCGCCCTATGTGACGCACAGCTTCAGCATCTAATGGGCGCGCAGTGTCAGGCTTAGGTCTGCCCTTCCTGGCGCACAGCTTCAGGTCTATCGGGCTCGCAGCATCAGTTTATCTGTGTGGCTCACGGGTCTCGGTGTTGGGTGGCAATGTAAATCCACCGCTGATCTCCCTGTTGCCAGACAACTCTGCCTCTCCCCAAATGAGTCTGCACAGCCAAAGTCTCACTCAGGGGTGTAAAACAAAGCAGTATGGTGGTCTCCAAGCAAGTGAGCGAGTTGCGCGTTCTCTGCCCGCGTTCTCTGCTCGGTTGCGCACTCCAATTTACTCGTGCACTCTCCCCAAACACACAGACCTCAGCCACGACCGGGATCCTCCTTTCCCCGACCTGGGAGCTCGCCTGGTACTGGGGGGTCGGTGCTGTGGGAGGCCGCCGCCCTCCCCACTGGAGAAAACCAGCCGGGCTTGCTGTCTCCCGCCCGTCCCTCACCGCTCGCTCGTGCTCCGAACCTCAAAGCTGTGTACCGCTGCTCCCGAGTCACCTCTGCGTCCCGCCTCTACTTTTATGTGTGGAATTTTCCCTCAGCCAGCTCTCCTGTGATTCTGGACGTTGTTTGTTCTGTTGTTAAGTTGTAGTTTCAGAATTGTTGCGTGGACAGCTAGATAGGTGCTCACCTGTGCCGCCATCTTGGTTCTCCTCCCCAAGGTATGTCGAGTCACAGTGTCTTATCTTCACTTTTATTTGTAGAATTTTCACTCATCCAGCTTTCCGGTGATTCTGGATGGTGTTTGTTCTTTCGTTAAGTTGTAGTTTTAAACTTACTGTGTATGGTGGCAAGATAGGTGTTTTACCTATGCCGCCATCTTGGTCTATGTCTATTTATTCATGTTTATGTCTGTGAAGTCAGTTTTAGTATTTCACAGTATGGTACTCCATAGTTGACTTAGTCCATTCTCTTCTCTAGGTAATTTGAGTCATTTAAAATTAGAATCATAAATATTAGGAATGAAGTGCATGGATGTCCAAATGATAACTTACCTCCCACTCAGGCCATTTTTGTCTGGCTTCCCTGGCTTATTTTAGTGGCATGACAAAGGCCTGGTAGTTTATTTTAGTGGTGTGACTCAGAACATTCCCTACTATATCCCTGACTTACCCTCTTTCTTACTCTCTTTCTTGCTCATCACTTCTGCTTACTCTTTGCTGCTGTCAGACTATATAGTTTCCAGCTTGCCAGTTTTTCCTGACCTTCACTTTGTTCCAATGAGTGTATCCTCTATTTCTGTTCTCACTGTAGAGGCAGACTGCCTGCATATGCTAGCTCCACTTCCTTGGTCGTGGCCTTGGAAAATTAAATAATCTTCTCTGCCTCAGTTTCTTTCTCTATAATAATCCAGGTCTATAGTCCTCTGCTTGTACTTCTTTGGCAAAATGTTTCAGAATTTAGAATTTGTGGGAATTAAAAAAGGTAATATGATGCATATGCATTTTTATGTAACACCTTTGAGGGGTGTGGGCAGTCCCTGTAGTCAAACACAATCATAATTTTTTAAATCCTCACCCAAGAATATGTTTTCCATTGATTTTTTAGAGAGAGAGGAAGGGATTGAGAGAGACAGATAGACAGACATCGATGTAAGAGAGAAACATCATCAGGTATCTCCCCTGTGTGCTCTGACCGGGGAGTGAACCTGCAACCTAGGTATGTTCCCTGAGCAGGAATTGAGTTGCAACCTTTTGGTGTATGGAACAATATTGTAGGCAACTGAACCACCCGACCAGGGCTGCAATCATAGTTTTGTAGCAAAGTAAGTGAATGTTCATAAGTGGGATAAAAAGCCCACCTTAATTTAGGTCAGGAATTGCTAATAGATGAATTTTAGTACCATCCTCAAGGAAAAATAAAATCATTTTGGATTCACCCTTTTGGAGTCCAGTATTATGGATAAGGAATTGAGAGCATTTAGAATGTATCTCATGGGGTTGTTGTGAGGACTGGATGTGTATATATGCCTCTGGATCTGTGTGTGCATCTACACTAAGTTAGGCTTGTTCTGTATGTTACCTGTGGCTGCCGCCATGGCTATCGTTAGCGTCGTGGCTATTACTGAAATTCTGCCTATCCTTCAAGGCTCATCTCAAACTCTTATGTTTCTTTTTCCCCCCTCTCCTGTACCTCCCAATATGATTGGACTCACTGGCTCTCTTTCTTCTACCCCCCCCCCCCCCGCTCTTTCCTAGCTCCGTCTCTCCTTTTCTCCCACATCCCTTCCCCCTCTCTTCCTTACCCTTTTGCTCTCTTGTGATAATTTGGACCTTTTATTAGTTCTGCCTTGCCTTTGTAGCTGTTAAAAATCTACTTGTAACACTGAGGATAAGTCCAAGGCCACTGAGTTATGTAGCTCCAGGTGGTTGGTGCCCCTGGAGATGTGTAGTGCAGCAGTCCTGTCAAGGCCCATCTTATTTTTCCTCGGTGCCCCTGAATCATTTAAGATTGTGCCTTGCACAGAACAGATGCTCAGTGAAGATGTATTGAACTTGATTGAATGTCACAAAGGATACAAATAGTACTATTCCATTAGAATAATTGTCATTGTTTTGTGCATTCGTGCTTGGATTTTCAGGAGTTTAAGCTCCTTGTGTATAGAGACTGAATCTTATCTTCTTTGGAAGCACATGGTCTTCCAGAAAAGACAGGAAGTGCTCATGGAACATTTGCCTAATGAGTAAGTGAAGAGTTATGAATGACTTAGTAGTAGATTTGGTGTGAGGAAATGGTGTGCTTATTCCATAAAGAAATCCTAATTTTATTTTGTGTCTTGATTTTTGTGATGGGACTGAGCAGCCAACAAGGAGAGCCTGCCAGAACTGAGCACAGCTCAGCAGAACAAGCTGAAGCACCTTACCATCGTGAGCTTGGCTTCGAGAATGAAGGTATAGTTCTGAACCCTTTCCTGTCTCCTCCCCCCGAGGCAGGTCTGTAATTGGCATAAATGCGGGAATTCCCAGCTACACACAGTAGAGTCATAGCATAAATGCATAAGATTTGCTCGGCAAAGGACAAAAGATAAAAAGATAATTAAAATAGTGTTGACAATAACTCACCCTCCCATTTAGGAAAAATATGCCCAGGAGTGATTGTGAATCAGCAGATCTCAGTTCTGGCATGCCGTGGTGCCTCATGTGGTGTGAGTATTTGCCATCCTAAAGGCAGACTGCTGTCTAAAGATAGTTATTTTTCAAATAGCAGGGCATCTCATGGCAAGTTAATCACTTCATTTGTTGCTCAGTGTACAGTTGCTGGAGGAAATACTTGCTTTGTTGGACTTACTGAGAAGTTTTTTTTAATATGCTGCCTTTCTCTAGGGCAGTGGTTCTCAATCTTCCTAATTCCTTGACCCTTTAATACAGTTCCTCATGTTGTGGTGACCCCCAACCATAAAATTATTTTCATTGCTACTTCATAACTGTAATTTTGCTACTGTTATGAATCGTTATGTAAATATCTGTGTTTTCTAATGGTCTTAGGCGACCCCTGTGACAGGGTCGTTCCATCCTCAAAGGGGTTGCGACCCACAGGTTGAGAACCACTGCTCTAGGGATTTTCTTCTTATTTATTTTTTTAAATCCTCGCCTGAGTATATTTCCCCATTGATTTTTTTATAGAGTGGGAGGAAAGGGGAAAGACAGAGAAACACAATAAATGGTTGCCTCCTGCATTGGGGGTGGGAATCGAGCCTGTAACCAAGGTATGTGCCCTTGACCAGAATCAAACCCTTGGACCCTTCAGTCTGTGGGCCAATGCTCTATTCACTGAGCTAAATCAGCCAGGGCGCTCTGGGGATTTTCAAGATTAATTATGCTTATTGGAGTTTTTGCCTTACATGCTAGCTTTAGACCTGAACCTTCTGTAAGATGTCACTCCATTATATCTGAGTTCTCTGCCCCCACTCACTTTAGCAGCAGCCTTGCAACCAACTGCTCATAGTCATTAACAAAGAAGATCCAGATTAGGTTAGCTGATAGTTGATTTGACTCTCTGCGCAAAACCAGGCTGAGTAAGTTTTTGGGGGGCTATGCCTTTGAAGAATTTGTTTTTAGATTTCCCCTCTGTGATGGAGCTTGAGAGGTATATGTTTGTTCTTGTATTGCCATTTCAGTTGCTAAAATCACTTTACTTGATCTAATCACAAACTTCTGATTCTTACCTTGACATTTTGTTAGGGAATGATGACCTGACTGTTATTTATTTATTTATTTATTTATTTATTTTTGTCCTGACCATGCACTTCTTAAGTGTACCAAAGAGGAGTAGTAACTTTTTCCTTTATTTTTGCAACCTGTCATTGTCAGCTCACCTATCGCCCCTGGATTTCATACCTTTAGTCATAAAAAACAACTCTAGGTAGGTGTTCTCTCTTCTCTGTATCCATTTCCTCCTGTCAGTTTCTGTAGATTTGTGGAAATTCCTGTGGTAATTTCCAGACTAAAAGTAATGTATCAGGATTTGCAGAAAGCTGGATGTTTAGATATCCAGTTGTCTTGGAGTCATGCAGAATGTTGGTACAGCCCAATAAAGGATTATTGTTGGGAATTGACATTGGTTGCAAGAGTCTGAGAAAACAACTGTAGCTTGAGGATGATGAGCTGTCTGTACTGCTGGTCACCGATAGTGGATGTGTTAGTCTGCATGTGTTTTTGCTTGTGCCCTCAGTTCTACTCGCCAGCACCTGAGATTGTTTGGAGTTTTGTGATGAGCTGGCATTTTATGCAAAGTCTGCAAACTTCCAGAAGGTAGCAGAGTGGCATATACCAAGTATATACCAAGTATTTCCCTTTCTCTTCTGGAGTCTTTAGGATCCCAAAGAGTTCGCTTTAGAGCATGAAAGCTGAAGGTGGAACAAAGTCCAGGAGGCAGAGAATCTTGGAGAATGCATTTCTAGATGGGCTAATGGGTTTTGTTTGGATCCCATGGTCTTATAGCTCATTTATCTGTCTCTTGTTGCTATAGATGTTAATAATTATCATTACACCGCATTTCCCAAAGTCCAGAGGCAGCTGTTGGCTATGTCGGTAATACTTGCATTTCTTTAATGTTTGCCAGTGGTTTTTGTAAATATCACATGGCCTTATCTGCAGTGTATCCCCTACTCCGTGCTGCTGAAGGACCTGGAGATGCGGAATCTCCGGGAATTGGAAGACCTCATCATAGAGGCTGTGTACACTGACATCATCCAAGGCAAGCTGGACCAGCGAAACCAGCTTCTAGAAGTGGACTTCTGCATTGGCCGTGACATCCGAAAGAAGGACATCAATAATATTGTCAAGACCTTGCATGAGTGGTGAGGCTGAAAGATCGAGGGGTCCCTTCTCTCTAGGGAGGGGGATAGCTAGCCTCTGCTTGGGGGAAATATGGTCTCCAGGTATTAGCTGGGGCTCCCTGGGATCTGGGGTCTTAGGACAGTAAGCCAGAGAATTAGGGGCTACATTTGTGACTATAGCTGTGTGGCAACAGGAATCATTTCAGGCCTCCTAGTGCCTTGGTTATAAAATAGTCTTGTCCTAGTGTAGCTGGGGACTATTTAATGGTGGGCTGCAAAATGCCCAGGATTGGCAGGTGAAGCCTCTGAAGCCTACCTATGTGACACAGACCCTGTACTTTGCAAACTCAGGAAGTTAGTGTTGATAAGGTTCTTTGGGTAAGAGAAACCATGTTCAACATCAGTAACATTGGGCTAGTGTTTATAGAAACATTGTGTGGGGTAGTGAAGACTAGGAATGAGTTATTCTAAGTTGGAACACAGACACTATATCAATATGACTACGTTGTGGTATATAAAAAGAAGTGGGATATTTGCACATACTCTATTTTAATAGAATTTGATGTGTACAAGAGTTATTTCAGGTTCTGCAAGGGTTGTTGTGAAGTTATTTAAATGTTTTGGGGCTTATAAAGCCAGATGGACTGAGTTGGAGATGAGTTTTTAGCTGAATTGTGAAGGAGGGCCAAGGGTAGAGCGTGGTTGGAGCTGAGAGAGTATGTCCCCAGGCAGGCTCATGGCATTTCGGAGGTCAGGAAGCAGAGTAGGCGAGCTTTGTGCTGAGTGAGACGGCAATTATTTTCCATAAAATGGATGAAATCTCTGGTTTATCCCCAGGAGGAGTGTATATCCAGAGATGAATGGTCTAGCTTTGACTCTCTAGGGTCTAATGCCCCCCACCCCTACCAAGTTTCCCTCACTTTAGCTATTATTGGGCTCCAGGGCATGTGCTGCCTGCCCCTGACCCCGAGTTATAGCCCAGGTGTGACCCCAAACACTTTCCCTTTACAACCTCTGATGAAAGCAAAAGTTTTTAAAAGACTATAGAACTGTTAAAGCAGAATAAACGGGAAATAAACTTAGAAAATACCCCTAATATGAAAATGGTCTGGCGTACACAATCTGGTTTTCCAACCACTACAGTTGGATGTCTTAGGCCAGTGGTCGGCAAACTCAGTAGTCAACAGAGCCAAATATCAACAGTACAACGATTGAAATTTCTTTTGAGAGCCAAATTTTTTAAAACTTAAACTTTTTCTAACACCACTTCTTCAAAATAGACTCGCCTGGGCCGTGGTATTTTGTGGAAGAGCCATACTCAAGGGGCCAAAGAGCCGCATATTGCTCGCGAGCCGCGGTTTGCCGACCACTGTCTCAGGCTGTTTTTGAGATGACTGACACAGTTTTCATGTCCATGGTCTGGCTTTCTATGTTTTTAGCATTCAGTATGTTTCTACCTAACGGTGGCATCCTAACTCCCCCATCCCAGGATGTTTACTGGTGCAGATTCTTAAAACTTGTGTTTAGGCATTGGAGTTCAATATGAAGCAAAATTGGAATGCAGAATGGTACAAGAAATATGACAAACTGTTTATAGCTATTGAAATTTAAGTGAAGGGAAAAAAAAAGAAACTTAAGTGAAGGGTACGTGGGTATTCATTGTACTATTCTTTCAACATTTTTTAAGTTTAAAATTTTCAAAATAAAAAGTAGGGAAAAGAAAATGAGGGGGATGACAAGAGGTAATTTAGGTTTCTGAGAAAGGGGACAATCTTCAAAATATAAGCTTTTAGAACGTAATTTTTTCTTTCAAGACATGTGTAAAATCTCTCCTAATTCCTTTTATCTCACAATATATACAACTTTCCCATGGGATACAGAACTTGGAGATTAAGGCTGCATTCTAAGAAACTATCTCACATCCTCCATATTTGTCTCTTTGTGCCCTATGTTATATGCCCTGTTTAGAAATGCTTATCTTTTGGAAGGAGTATGGGGTAAGAGCCCTGGCAGAGGTAGTGTTTCAAAAAGCCCTTGGGAGGGAGATTTTGGAGTCTGCAGGAGAGCTCCCAGACCCTTTATATGGCTCAGGATTGGCTATCTCCTTTGCAGGTGTGACGGCTGTGAAGCAGTTCTGCTAGGCATTGAGCAGCAAGTTCTGAGAGCCAACCAGTACAAGGAGAACCACAGCCGAACTCAGCAGCAGGTAGAGGCAGAGGTAAGGAAGAGAATTTTGTTCCCCTGCTCCAGAGAATCCCTGTTTATTCCTTTATCTTGTTACTCTTGTGGATGAAATAATCAACCATCAATAAACAGGCACTGACTGGGTCCTGAGATAGAGATGAGTGTAACTCTTTAAGTTAGGATTAAAAAAGAAAAGAAAAAAAAAGAGCCAAGACACATGGATTTGTTATGGCTCACTGATGCAAAACATGGCTATGGAGATCCCTGCTGACAGAACCTGAAGCTGCCACCAGATGGCAGTAGGGATTAGATTAAGTTCAAGAGAAAGTAATTTGCAGAAAAGGCTAAAGATCCCTTCAATACCAATCTACTGATTTACTAGTAATAATCCTCTAAGAAATCTGGAACAGACCACTATGAGAGGAACGGAAGCATGATCAAAGCCTAGAGCCTTGCAAGTTTTTCTAAAAGTCGATTTTTAGAGAGAGAGAAAGGGAGAGGGGGGAGAGAGAAACATCAATGTAAGAGCAGAATGTTGATTGGCTATCTTCTTTTTTTAAAATATATTTTATTGATTTTTCACAGAGAGAAAGGGAGAGGGATAGAAAGTCAGAAACATCGATGGGAGAGAAACATCGAACAGCTGCCTCCTGCACACCTCCAACTGGGGATGTACCCGCAGCCAAGGCACATGCCCTTGACCGGAATTGACCCTAGGACCTTTCAGTTCGCAGGCCGACGCTCTATCCACTGAGCCAAACCGGTTCGGCAATTGGCTACCTTCTTTCTGCATATCCCCGACCGACCGGGGATTGAGCATACAGCTTGACCTGGGCATGTGCCCTGACGGGGGGGTTGAACTGGCAGCCTTACAGTGCACGGGACAATGCCAAAACAACCGAGCCACACTGGTCAGGGCAAGTTTTTTTTTTTTTTTTTTTTTTTTTTTTTTTTAATTATTTTATTTTTTATTTATTTTTTTTAATTGTTCAGTTTATTAATTACATTGTTTCCCCTTTTTTATCCCCCTATATCTTCCCTCCACCCTGTACCTATCCCACCCTCCGCCCTCATCTCCCCCTCCCCAATGTCCTCTCCCATTGTTGCAAGATTTTTGTCCAATCTCTTGCTGTACTTCCCACAACCCTTTTCTCCCCAAGAATTGTCAGTCCATTCCCTCTCTATGTCCATGTTTCTGTTATAGTCACCAGTTTATCTTGTTCATCAGCCTATCAGTTCACTTGATTTTTATGTTCATTTGTTGATAGATGTGTATTTGTTGTTCATAATTTATATTTTTACCTTTTTCTTCTTCCTCTTCTTAAAGAATATCTTTCAGCATTTCATATAATACTGGTTTGGTGGTGATGAACTCCTTTAGCTTTTTCTTATCTGCGAAGCACTTTATCTGATCCTCAATTCTGAATGATAGCTTTGCTGGATAGAGTAATCTTGGTTGTAGATTCTTGCTCTTCATTATTTTGAATATTTCTTGCCACTCCCGTCTGGCCTGCATCGTTTCTGTTGAGAAATCCGCTGACAATCGTATGGGTGTTCCCCTGTAGGTAACCAACTGTTTTTCTCTTGCTGCTTTTAATATTCTCTCTTTATCTTTTGCTCTTGGCATTTTAATTATGATATGTCTTGGTGTGGTCCTCTTTAGATTCCTATATTTTGGGGTTCTGTGTACTTCTTGGGCTTTTAAGTCAGTTTCTTTCACCAGGTGGGGAAAGTTTTCAGTCACTGTTTCTTCAAGTAGGTTTTCATTAACTTGCTCTCTCTCTTTTTCTGGCACCCCAATAATTCGGATGTTGGCTTGCTTGAGGTTGTCCCAGAGGCCCCTTACGCTATCTTCAATTATCTGAATTCTTTTTATTTCTTGCTTTTCCAGCTGAGTGGATTTTGCTTCTTTGTATTTCAAATCTTTGACTTGGTTCTTGTGGCCCTCTGGACTGCTTTTAGGACTTTGTGTAATATTTTTTATTTCAGCCTGTGTATGCTTGATTTCTAGTTGGTCCTTTTTTTTATCTGTGAGGGTCTGGTTTGTATCCTCAGAGGTCTTGTACATTTCCCTGAGGGTCTCATTCATTTCTTTGTAAGTATAATTCATCTCCTTGTAAATCTCATTCATTTGCTGGTTGGTCTTGTTTATTTCCTGGTTGGTCTTGTTTATTTCCTGGTAATTCTCATTAAGTTGATCGGCCTTTTGTAGGAGCCTCTTGAAAAGCCTTATAACCGTGGTTTTGAACTCTATGTCTTGTCGTCTTTTCTCCTCCATTTCTTTCACACCTGATTTCTTTCCATGTCTCCGCATGGTGGCTGCTTTATGTGGTGGATATCCTCAAAGGGACAGTGGCTCAGTCTCCCCAGTTACCTGAGGTGGGTACTCTTACTGCAATCCTTTATGGGTTGTATTCAGTGTTTTTGAATTTAAACCCAGCTTTTTGTTGTTAGCCCTAGGAGGGTTTGACCTCCAGGCCAATTGTCTGTGAAGCTCAGCTGTGCTCAGGTTGGATGGGCGGAGTCTCCGGGCCAAGCAGACAGCGTTAGCTCCATCCTATGCGGCCCCAGGGGCTCTGTGCCGGGGGCAATGGCTGCCAGCACCTCTGAGAGAGAGCCGCTGTGGAGCTCCACCGGCTGCCGGGGAATTCAGACTGTCCCCAAATGACTTTGCATGCGCAATGTCTCACCCAGGGTCGTAAAACAAAGCAGTCTGACGGTTTTCCGAATGAGAGACAAGTCGCGGTGCGCTCTCTGCGCCGTCACGCAGCCGAGCTGTTCGCGGGAGAGCTGCCTTCTCCACAAGCCGGCAGACCCGGCAGCACCCGAGCTTCGGCGTGCCCTCCCACTGTCCAGTTTTCACCCCGTGTGATAGTGGGTTCCCTGGACTTCGCCCAGAGCTGGAGAATCTGTCCAGTGGGACGCCCCTGTCTCCCCGTTCGAGAAACCTGGCCGGTTTTCAGCCGCCCGCCCTCTCCGCGGCGCGCACTCCAAACCTCTCTCCGCGTGAATCTTTCAACGCTGTTCGCCGCCGCTCCTCCGAGTCACAGTGTCTTATCTTCACTTTTATTTGTGGAATTTTCACTCGGCGAGCTTTCTGGTGATTCTGGAAGGTGTTTGTTCCTTCGTTAAGTTGTAGTATTAAAATTGCTGATTATGACGGCAAGATAGGTGTTTTGCCTTTGCCGCCATCTTAGTTCTCCAGGGCAAGTTTTTTTATTCAGTAAATGATTGGAGTACTGAGTGTAGGTTGTTGATCTTCCACAGGAAAGGCTCACTAAATATTTGTTGATTAGAAAAGAAAATAAATCTACGAAGAACAAAAGTATAATTCTGTAATATTCTGGGTATTTATGCTTCTGTTATACTTGACCTAATTTTTTTAGCTATTTTATCAACTGAGTTGGTGATCTTTCCTTATTTGTCCTTAAATTAGATTGCTTTTTCTCAGAGGGAAAAACTTAATGTCTTCCCTCGCCCAAATTCTTATAACAGCAGCTTCCCTTTGGTGAGTTGTAGCTTCAAGAACGTTCCCTCTTAGTGCAGTCAGCTCTCACTTATTGCCTAAGAATATTCTCTCCCTTTCACAGAAATAACACATATTAATAAGTTACAATTCTAGCATACCTGGGGGAGATAGAGTAATAACATTGTGATCTGTTGCATAGTTTCTGAGCAAGTACTCTGGAGGGAAGGAAATGATTGGTGGAAGCATCGGAGCATCTCCTTGTTTGTATTTGACTTTGGAGCATGTTTTTCTTCAGATTTGTATGTGCATATGTCTGATGTTCTGTGGAATATTAATATATAGCTACCATTACGTTTACAGAGTAGGCTTTGTTTGAGTCATGTAGGTAATAAAGTGTAATTGGACAAAGTAAGCCCAGTTTTCCATGATGTAGAAAATCCCCCAGGAGCTAGGTTAGTGACGGTCTTGAGGCTTGTTGGTTGTTGGAGTGCACCAAAGGGTGCCTCCTGGTTCTTTCTGGAGAGTGTTCTCTCCATCTCCCAGCTCTTTCCCACTGTGGACTCTGCTTTTATCTACCTTTGCTTTGCCTCACAACTGAGTGACATTTTACTGCCCGGGAAGCTCTCTCTTCTTTTTCCATGTAAGAGGAGGAGGCACTGCTAGGCAAGTATAGATTGGGAGGCAGGTCAATGTGGGCTAGAGTGGTCAGGGCAGGTTTGTGGGAAAGGTGCTTGACTACAGGGAGGATCAGATAGATGTCTAGCTAAGGAGGAAGCTTGCCCAGGATAGAATAACAGGGTACTTCAAAGGCGAGATGAATGACTGGTCTGGCCAAGATACAGTGGACTGGCATGGCTTGAGTGAAGAATGTGTGTTGGGGGAAGGAAGGTACAGGATCATGAGTGGTGTTTCAGATATGGAGAGAGAACCAAGCTTTCCCTTGGGGACACATTCATTTCTTTTCCTTGCATGTGACCAGAGTCACTGAGCACCCAAATAAGGACTTATTGGGAGGGCAGTACGTGAGGAGGCATATGAATGAAAAGGGGGCAGGATGAGGGGAATTGTGCTTTTGTCTGTTTATTTGGTGAAAAGCTTTTGACAGGATTCTGAATCAAAGACTTTTACATGTAATTGAGTTACCAACAGATTGGGAGTCTGCATTACCCTGGTGGGGAGTGGTGGTAGGGATGGGAAGAGAATACAAGTGGGCCCTCTGTGAATGAAGCGGGGTGAGAACCTGTGACATCAGATTACGTTAAAGGATATGAAACTGGGAGTGCTGAACTTTTTTTCAGGGGAGGGGGATGTATATAGCAAAAGAGGCAAACAGGAAAGTGTTTTAGTCAGTTGAACGGGGGGACTGTTGAGAGGCTGATGGAAGAGCTGTATTGGTGAGGGGTGCGTGTGCTACAGTGCCATGTCTGCTGGTTGGGCTGGCAGATCGGAACTGAAAGCTCACTTCTAAGACTGTCCTCCACAGTTATTCACAAAAATATGCAAAGGTAAACATAGAAGGGTGTTGAAGGAGCTCTGTACTTGGTGAACAACAAACTGGGAGCTAATTTGAAGATGATAGAACATTCATAGCGTAATAGTACACAGATGTTACAGAGAACGTGTAGTCTGACACGGGAAAGTGTTCAGGAGTTGCTTAAATAGATTTGAGCCCCTCCTTCGTTGAGTGAAGAAAGGTATTCTGAAAAACAGTAGGGTGATAGCATTTTGCTAATTTTTTTTACCACATTTTCGTCATTTATCAGTTAGGTGGCTGAAGTTCAACCTCTAGTTGTTTATTCAGGAAGCACTTGGGGAGCAGAATCTCCAGAGTGCTTGTGGAAATATTTGGTTTCCTACATGCACAGTAGCAATCAAATTCTTTGTCACCCTTTCTTTTTCGAACGCCATTTTAACCACTGCTTTTTTTCACTTCTTTGCCAAATGGTTCACTTCCACATGGCTTTTCCCCTCTTCTCAACGAAGCAGGCATTAGTTCCACTTTTTGCTTGACTCATTTTCACAGATCTCCCATGAGTAGCCCCAGCTTGTTTCTCCTCATCTGGTTAAAGGTAATTTCACATTTTCTTGCAAGGGATTCTGGCTTCTTCCCTAGGTGGCCCCCATTATAATGAGAATGAGTTTTGATGGGCTTCTGGTGCTTACAGAAGGAACACACAGATTCTATGTCTCCCTCCAGGTTACCAACATCAAGAAGACCCTCAAGGCCACAGCATCCTCCTCAGCTCAGGAGATGGAGCAACAATTGGCCGAACGGGAGTGTCCCCCTCATGCTGAGCAGAGGCAGCCCACCAAGAAGATGTCCAAAGTGAAAGGTCTGGTTTCCAGCCGCCACTAGGGCCGGCTGGGGCAGCTGGCACTCACCAGGCCTGGGCAGGCGGGGAGGGGACACCTAGGGCCTATTTCCTCCTCTCTCTACCTTCAGTGAGTTCCAGACCTGCCCGTCCCCTCACCAGCGCCTCCCCATCCTGTTGGTACTGTTCCAGAAGAACCGTTAACTCCTTTCCCTTGCCCACGCCCCCCATCCCCAGTTGTTTCCTTCAGACTCAGGGGCTCCACTGATGCCATCCCAACAGGGTCAACACTGCCCAGCTTCCCTCCAGGAGGTTCCTGTCTCTGTTTAAGGGCTTGTCTCCAGTTTTTCTTTTGCTCCGTGTCATTTGGTCAGGCTGGTCATAGCCAGAGGCAGCTTTAACCAGCCCACAGGGATGACTGCAAAGGAGGCTCCTCTGAGTGAGGAGGAGGCACTCCTCAAGCCCCATGTACCACAGTACCCACAATGGTGCAGGCACTCTAGCCAGGTATCAAAATGCTTTGTTTTCCCTCCCCTTCCTTGTCCCTCGTTGGCAGCTCCAATCAGGCCATGGAGGGATGTGATGCTGGGCTATGTTTACTCCGCCTCTTAAGCCCAGCTCAAATCTCTCATTAGTTGGGAGCACTCGGTTTACTGATGTCTGGTATCTGAGCACCAGTGGAGGGCGCTATGGGTCTGCTCGGTGGCAGAAACTTCTTCCAGCTTGGTGTTCTCTGCTGCCTGATTACTCAGACTGGTTTTCGGTGTGAAGGCCCAGCTGCCCACTGGGACTGTCTGCCAACACTTGCTCTCCCCAGATCTTTAATTACTCCTGGCTGCACCTGTGGTGGGGATGGTGGTGCTGAGGCCCAGCCTGCTGGAGAAGGACCTGTTGCTGCTTCTGTCTGTTTCTCTCCACCCCTCCTTGGCTGATGACCCAGAGCCCTCTGATGATGGCATTCTCCTGGCAAGAGAAAAGGACTTGACTAGCCTTTCTGAACTTGAACAGTTTCAGGTTATATTTTAATTTTTTTTTTGTACAGGTTCTGATTCTAATACATTTCAACATGCCTTTTTCCCCCTCGTGTCAATATTTGTTATAAATCGCCGGGAACTTTTCACTTGCTTGGAGGGTGGTGCCAGTGTGTGTGTGTGTATGTGTGTATGTGTGTGTGTATTTAAGGGGAAGTGGAGGTCTGGACTAATATTAAAGTTCACGGAGGGAAGAAGCACATTTTAGAACAAAAATTAAAGTGTAGTTACTGTATGACTGGTGTGCGGGGTTGCATAGCTGGTACATCTGGAGGAGCTGGGGTCAGGGTGCTTTAGGGAAATGTCCTGCTGTGTCAGTACCTGGAGAAAATCCATATCTCCTTTTCCAACATGTCCAGCAACTGCCTGCTGCTGATCAGATGCTAACAGTTATTCTCGTTTCCCCTTTAAGCTAGTCCATGTGCCCATATAACAATGTCCAATGAGAAAGTTTAATTCCCAATGTATGTTTCTTGGAACCTCTTGACAGATGATCTGTGGAAAAGGGGTTCTGTTGTTAAATAAATTTGGCACATCCTACATCCCCTATCATCATTGGAAATTCATTCTTGTGGTCTCAGAGAAGGCCTGGGTGAAGTAGCCTGTTCCCACACTGATGTCACCACCAAATCCTTTGGATACCTTGTGGAACACATTTTGGGGAAGTTTTTAAAAACATCGTATTTCTCAAAAATACCTCTAGCTTTATAGGTTTTTTTATAACTACAGTCATGTGTTGCTTAATGATGGGATATATTCTGAAAAGCATTGTTAGGCCATTTCGTTGTGTGAGCATCATAGGTGCACTTACACAAACCTAGATGATCTAACCTAGTGGTCGGCAAACTCAGAGTGGCAAACCACGGCTCACGAGCTGCGTGTGGCTTGCGAGCCGCAATTTGCTGACCACGGGTCTAGCCTACTGACACCTCAGCTGTATGGTATAGCCTATTGTTCTTCAGTTACAAGCCTATACAGCATGGTACTCTATTGAATATTGCAGACATTGAAAAGGTACAGTAAAAATCAGGCATAAAAATAAAGTGGTACATTTACCATGAATGGAGCTTGCAGGCCTGGAAGTTGCTCTGAATGAGTCAGTGAGTGAATGGTGAGTGAGTATGAAGACCTAGGACATGACTGTACACCACTGCAGACTTTATTTATTTATTTTTTATTTCTTAAAATTTATTTTATTTATTTTTTACAGAGAGGAAGGGAGAGGGATAGAAAGTCAGAAACATTGATGAGAATCATTGATCAGCTGCCTCTTGCACCCCCCCCACTGGGGATGTGCCCGCAGCCAAGGTACATGCCCTTGACTGGAATCGAACCTGGGACCCTTCAATCTGCAGCCCGATGCTCCATCCACTGAGCCAAACTGGTTTCGGCTACACCATTGCAGACTTTATAAGCACTGTACACTTGGGCTACACTGAAGTGATAGAAACGGGTTTTCTTTAATAATAAATTAACCTTGGTTTACTGTAACTATCCTGTATAATGAAGAGGCAATATGCAAATTGACCATCATGCCCTTACAAAGATAGCTGCCTCTGACCAGGCCAGCAGGGGGGTTAGTGAGGGACAACCAAATGACTGAACAGCAGGCTGCATGAGGCAACCAGGCTGGCAGGGGGGTCAGTGAGAGCTGACCAAATGACTGAACAGCAGGCTGCATGAGGCAACCAGGCTGGCAGGGGGGTCAGTGAGAGCTGACCAAATGACTGACTGAACAGCAGGCTGCATGAGGCAACCAGGCTGGCAGGGGGGTCAGTGAGAGCTGACCAAATGACTGACTGAATAGCAGGCTGTGTGGGTCGACCAGGTCAGCGGAGGGGCTGTGAGGGGTGACCAGGCTGGCGGGGGGGGGGGGGGGGCGGGCATTTAGGGGCGATCAGGTCAGCATGCAGACACAGTGAAGGATGATCAGGTTGTCAGGCAGGTGAGTGATTAGGAGCCAGCGATTCAGGATTGTGAGAGGGATGTCCCAGATTGGAGAGGGTACAGACTGGGCTGAGGGGACCCACCTCCCCTGCCCCCTGTGCATGAATTTCATGCACTGGGCCTCTAGATACTTTATAAACTTTTATCACTTTAAAAACTTTGGCTCTTTTGTAATAATACTTAGCTTTAAACACACTTTATACAACTGTGCTAAAATATTTTATATCTTTTGTAGCATAAGCTTTTTTGTTTTTAATGTTTTATTTTTTTTTCACTTTTTAAACTTTTTTATTAAAAGCTAAGACATAAACACGTCAGCCTAGGCCTACACAGGGTCAGGATCATCAATATCACTGTCTACACCTCCACATCTTGTCCCACTGGAAGATCTCCAGGGGCACTAATGGGAACGGAACTGTCATCTGGGATGTATTTCTTCTGGACTGCCTCCTGAAGGACCTACCTGAGCTGCTTGAGGAGGTGTCACTCTTCAGAAAGTGCTAAGATGCTATGACAGCCCCATTGTCATCAGGCGATAGGAATTTTAATCTCAGGAGATCAGTGTCCTATAAGCCATCTGTCCTTGACTGAAATGTTGTGCAGTTCATGAGTATGTTCTTTCTAGACCCAGAATAGGCACATGCTTTCAGCAAGTCTTTCATCCTTGTCTTTCCCACTAGTGAGCAGAGAGGACATGTGGCTTAACTAGTAGGAAATGTGTTATTGTTGTTTGTCTCATGGTCCTGAAGAGCTCAAGGTTTATCTCCATAGTTTTGCTGCTTCCTTCAAAATAGAAATGACAGTAATGAGAACACCTTTGTAAAGTGCTCTACAGAATGCTTCATGAATAATAAGTCATTGAATTCCTTTCACCCAGACCATCGCCTGAGGTTGGTAGTTATCCTTACTTGACATATGAGCAAATAAAAACTCAGAGTTTCAAAGTATTCCATAAGTGTCAAAATGAAGCTGCCTGGATCTCTTGAGCAGGCTGGCGGGGGGGCGGGGGGGGGGGGTGGGGAGGGGAGGCAGTTAGGGGCAACCAGGCAGGCAGGCAGGCAGGTGAGCGATTAGGAGCCAGCAGACCAGGATAGTGAGAGGGATGTCTAACTGCCAGTTTAGGCCCAATCCCTCTATTCTTGTACAGGGTAAGGTTGTATGTGTTGCCACCTCTGTAATACATTCTAATTTAGTCTGCTCCCCAAACTAACACTTGGCACCCTGCTTGTTCCTCTGAGGGCTCATCTTGCTTTTAACTGACACCAATGCACCACAGTCTGCTTCCCAAACCCACTCAACCACTTTGTAAGAAAGCTGTGGGGAATAGCTGGAATGTTCTTTGTTGGGACTTGGTAGGAGGCTGGGACTTTGGGCTTTGCCGTTTCCCATCCTGCATGCTGTGACAGCAGGGTTTAGGTTTGAAACATGCCCAGTTATTTTATATGTAAATACAATGTTCAGAAGATGTGTCCTCATCAACAGGGATTAAAAAGAATTAAATAATGTTCAATACTAGTGGCTGGGTACATGAAATTCATGCACATTAAAGGAATTAATTAGAGGAAATATTTTAATAATGCTATTTGTCAGGGACACAGACAGACAGTGTCACATCCCTGGCCAGGGACGCAGGCAGGCAGCTTCACCTCAGTGCTGGGCAGGGACGCACGCAGGCAGACCATGTCCCAGGTCAGGGATGCAGGCAAGCAGCATGACGTCAGTGTTGGGCAGGCCTGCGCATACCTCCGCTGGTGGTCACTCCACCTCAGCACAGGGCGTGGATGCCACGGGCCTGCTCACGACCCCTGGCCGTGCAGCCTCTGGGCTGAGCGGCGCCATGGGCCTGCACACGGCCCCACTGGTGTCCGCTTCTGTTCGGGGCCGCTCCCAGGCCAGGTGGTGTGGCATGCCTGCTCGTGACCCCCGACCTGGCGGCCTCTGGGCTGGGCAGCACTGCTGGTGTCTGCTTCCACCAGGGGCCACTCCCAGGCTGCTCCTGACTGGTTGCGACTGTTACTGTGTCCAGGCTAATTAGCATATCCCTCTATTATTATATAGGGTAAGGTTGGTAGTAGTGCCTATGGACTGGCTCTAGCCACTTTGGACCCTAAGCTGTCTGCTTCCTGAGGTCCTCTGTGTTCTTTATTGTTTGTCTAAGTAAGAGGCATCATGGTTCCTACTTGGCTAATGTTAGGGAAGTGGTCAAAGCCCTCAGTATGGCCTGCTTTTGTGTTCCCAATTTGAGATGGCCACCATTGATAGTAGGACTCTCCCTGCAAACTTTTGAGTCATAGGAAATAGGGTGGAGGCCAAAAATCTAAGATGATAAATAGCTTGTGATAATATTACATATTTGCTATTTCATCTCTCATGGGCTGGGTTGCCTGAAATCAACCAATTCTTGTACTAGAGTCACTATTCTAACAGCCTGAAACTTCAAACATTTTTTTAATGCAGCTATTAGTTGATTTTTAAAAAAATACATATTTTTATTGATTTCAGAGAGGAACGGAGAGAGGAGAGAGGGAGAGAGAGGGAGGGAGAGAGCGGGAGGGAGGGAGCGGGGGATATATATATATAGAGAAACATTAATGTGATGGGAATGGAACTATGACCTTCTGGTTCATAGGTCGACGCTCAACAACTGAGCTATGCTGGCCAGGCCATTAGTTGATTTTTATTGGGTACCTGAGTTTCAAATGTAGCCTATTCAGCTCGGTCTGTAATTGCACCTGTGTCTTCTCTGGGGATCTGTGCAGACATGAATATCTGCTTCATTAAGTATTTTCTTGTAGTTATGTTTGAGATTATAAGTTGAAATATACTTTTTAAAAAATATATATTTTATTGATTTTTTTACAGAGGGGAAGGGAGAGGGCTAGAAAGTCAGAAACATCGATGAGATAGGAACATCGGTCAGCTGCCTCTTGCACGCCCCCCATTGGGGATGTGCCCACAGTCAAGGTACATGCCCTTGCCGGAATCGAACCCGGGACCCCTAAGTCTGTAGGCCTACGCTCTATCCACTGAGCCAAACCGGTCTCGGCTGAAATATACTTTTTAATATGCGTAAGTTTCACCTTATATCTCCTTTATGTTACCTTGAGGCATCAAATTGGTGTCCTTGAAGGCCTCTCTCCTAGGCTTGCTGATGGCTACCTTCTCTGTATCCTCCAGGACCTTTTCTCTGGTATGCATCCCCGGTGTCTCCTCTTCTTCCTGTAAGGACACCAGCCATATTGGATTAGGGCTATACCTTTATGACTTCATTGAACCTTAATTACTTCTTGAAAGTCCTGTTCCCAAATACTGTGAGTGTGGAAGGGAGGTGGGGGGAAGGGTTTCTGGCGACAAAGCCAGCCTCTTGAGGGTCAGCTTCAAAGGAACCACCAGCTTGGTTCTCAATTTTGAAATCCCTGCCTGGTTGGCTTCTGGGAGAAGATAAGGGGGCACCTCTCCTGAGAATGTGGCTGTATAAAGATTGGTTCTTCTGCTTATAATTTTGTCATTTAGTTGTCTGATAACTTCTTTAGGAAAAACTAGAAGTGGAATGTTTGAGATTTCCAGTGGTTGGAATTTTTAAGGCCGCTGATAAATGGAGCCAAACAACACTCCCAGAAGGCCTTGCCGACTTACGCTCCCACAGCTTTGGAAGCCAGAGCTTTCCAATGGGGTGCCAGAGCCTGAGTGGGTTACAGAGGGTGGCCTGCTGAGGTTATCACCTTCAGTGTGTGCCCTGTTGTGCAAGCCCTGCATCTGAACCCTGTACAGCCCTAGATATTATCATTCTTTTCTGTTCTCACCGATCTGATTGAGGGAGTAGTAACTCCTTGATGTTATATTGTTCATTTATTTAATTACCACTTTTCTGTATGTTCATTATCCATCACATTTTTTTCTTTTGTGACCTTCTTTTCCTTTACTCACTTTGCTACTGGAGCTATTGATTTTTTTAATACAGATTTATAAGTACTACCTAGAAACTGCCATCAGAGGGCAGCAGTGCATCATGGTGCTGAGGGTCTGGAGCTGGAATTTGAACCTTAAAGATGTATTTTACACAAAGGGAAGCCTGAGTCCTGAGATGTGGACTCAGAACTTAGGACAAACACAGACCCAGTTAATTTACTCTCCAAATTGAGTTGTTTGTCTGGAAATCTATGGGTGGGGTATAAAAGAAAATGATGTTGAAAGGTAAAGACTATAGGTCCCAGGCTAGTAACTGAATGCTGATAGGAGACATCAAGGAGCCCTAAGATAGAAGACACTTTTTGTGTGGTGGTGCCACTGCAGGGGTACCAGGTTGTTACCAGAATATGGTGTGTGTGTGTAGGTATATATGTGTAAATGCCCACCCCACTCTCCAGAAAGGTAGCAGCTAGATAAGCTTTCATATATGCCAACCTCTCTGTTTGAGCTGCATTGTTCTCAGTGTCATTGGGAAATCGCAGCAGCTAAGTAGGAAGGGTCTGGGTGGTGATGCAGAAATGTGGGGTTGGGGAGGGATGAGGGCCTGTGAACATTGCCCAGGCCTCCCTTCACCCTAGGAAGCTAGATAAGCCTCAGGAAGATGTGAAACTCCTGAAATCATATGCAGAATCATCTATGCACTTGAATCATTTTTTAAGATTTTAATTTTCAATCAATTATATATTTAGAAGTCCTTGAAAAAGAGTGGAGAGGCCTCTTGTACCTTTCACCCAGTGCCCCTCAGAGGTAACATCTCCTATAATTTTAGTATATAATAAAAGCATAATATGCTAATTTGACCAGATGTCTTTCCAGGCGACCTTCTGGATGAAGCCAGGGCTGCTAGGGAAGCCCGGGTTCTGGGTGCCAGAGGGAAGCCCGTGCTGGCAGCCAGGGGAAGGAAGGCCTACCCTTGCCTGAATTTCATGCATCGGGCCTCTAGTTTTAATATAAGATCTAAACCAGGAGTATGATATTGGTGCAATTCAGGCCTCATTTGGATACAAGGGGCAGCCGGTAAACGTGGTGTGGATGAACTCATGCATGTTCATGATATTGTGGAGCTATGTGAGCGGTCCTGGACTGTCATCTTTTGGACTTCTTGATTTGTGCAAAAAGTATACCTGTATTTATTTAAGTTATCATTAGTAGAATTTTCTGTTACTTGCAGCCATAACATTCCAAACATACATACAATTGCAAGGTGCAGAAAATCTAATGCAAATTGGTTTAATTAAAATAAAATAGAAGGAGGGGGAGGAATATTGGTTCATGTAATAAAATCCAGAGGAATAACTGAACTGGCACCAGAGGCTCATGGAGAGGGGAGGTGTTTGAAAAGAAATTGGAATGCTATTCCCAGGGGGCAGGGGGAAATAGATGCAGGGCAGTAAACCACAGTTGTCCACTACTTCCAGCAGGGGTTTTGTGTCCCTCCTTGGGATTACAGTTCTTGCACAAGGGGGAGCAGGGGTGGTGTGTGACAGTTGGGCAGATAGTCCAGGAGGTCTCTAGCACAGTAGTGGTTCATGTCTCTAAGACACTTCTGCTGCCTATATGGTCTCTACATACCTCAGGATGTTAGGCTAGTCATGGTGTCTCAATCCATCCCCACTGGCTTGATGTAGGTCTTCAGAAGAATGTGGGCTTCCAAGGAACTGCTGTAGTTGAAACAGGGTTGTAGGTTTCAGCAGTATATGTTAGGTAGGAGTTGGGATATATTTAGATAGTGCCTCTGCCCTCATCTACACCACGTTTACCGGCTGTCCCTTGTATTCTCAAGCTGCCCAGTACAAGCATCTCTTTTCTGCTCTGTTCTTCCCCACACCTACTATTAAGTCCACCCATTCCAGTGCACCCAGAGTTCTTTAGAGAGAGACTTTCCTGGGGCAGGACTGCTTCTAGTGCCCCACGGTACATAAAGGTCAGTGTTTCCCAAAGTGTACTAGTCATTGTGGTATGTGACTTATTTTAATAGATATGCATCAAATTTTAAACATTCCTTTAAAAAATCTTTTTACTGTACAATAAAATAGAGATAGAAAAATACATAAAACAAAGGTAGAGTTTAATATTATTATAACGCAAACACCCCAAATGCTCTTGTAATCGAAGAGATGGAATGTTGCAGCCACTAGCAGCAACTCTATGTCCCCTGTCCCAATCATAGTTCCCCACCCCAACTGCAAGATTAACTATTGCCTGGCTTTTATAGTAATCATTTCCTTGTATTTCTTTATAGTTTTATCATCTGATCATGCATTCCTAGAAACTGACTCAGTCTTGCCCACTTTATTTTTATTTTTATAAATATATTTTATTGATTTTTTACGGAGAGGAAGGGAGAGGGATAGAAAGTCAGAAACATCCATGAGAGAGACATCGATCAGCTGCCTCTTGCACGCCCCCTACTGGGGATGTGCCCGCAGCCAAGGTACATGCCAGAATTGAACCCGGGACCCTTCAGTCCGCAGTCCGACGCTCTATCCACTGAGCCAAACCGGTCTCGGCCAGTCTTGCCCACTTTAAAAATTGTATCTTCTCCCTCTCTTTTAATCTACAGGTTCCCCCTTTATCCTTGCCTTTCATCTGTTGAAGAATCCAGGAAATTTAACTGTAGTGTTTCTCCATAGTCTGCTCTGCTGCCCTCTGTATTTGTTGTTCATTGTCAGTCAGATCTAGTAGATCGATCGGACTCAGCTCTGTCTCTCTAGTAAGACAGGTGGCCGCATACTGTCAGGCTGCCATTCTCTGTGCCATTTATAGCCATGGATGCTCAGTCCTTAGATCCATTAATTCACTGGGGGTCATTTGCTGTGATTCATATTTTATTGCTTATTAATTTTACCATTCCACACAATTTATAAGCAAATGGGCTTTGAGAGAATATATGGAGAGTGTTAAAGAGCTGATGGCAACATTGATGAGACTGTTCCAGTGTTTTGCATAAGGTAATGAGAAGAACCACAGCTGCCACCAGAACAAAATGATGGTATTTTAGTTCCATTATTTCTTTTTCATTTAGGTTGGAATTCTTTATAAACAGATGCTGCCTTCTATCTTACCATGAGGTTACCCAGTGGTAGAGCTCATTTAGGAGAGGCAGGATAATAAATGCTTCCTTTCCTCCCTAAATTTATCAGTTTGTAAAATAATAAACTGATTCCTTATTATCTTCTGGAGGTGACAAATTTATTTTCAGTATCAATATGTACTCATGGATTGAAATAAATTTGGTGAGTTTCAATTTATTGGAGTTACAATTATTATTGTAATCAAAGCTCTGCTTCTCCTGTCTTTGGCCAGTGGGAACCCACGCTCTACCCTAGTCTTTGCTTAGCCTTTCTCTGATGGCGCCCATGTTGTTTATGTCAAGATGTTCCAGATTCCTTTGAACATTCTCTCATATCTGCAATCAGTCATTTCTCCATATCGCCCTATTTTTTTTCCATTTTATCCTCACTCAAGGAAATGTTTTATATATATATATATATATATATATATATATATTTAATCTTTACCTGAAGATACTTTTCCATTGCTTTTTAGAGAGAGTGGAAGGGAGGGGGAGAGAGAGAGAGACAGAGAAAGAGGTAGAGAGAGGGAGAGAAACATCGATGTGAGAGAGACGCATTGATTAGTTACTTCCTGCACGCACCCTGACGAGGGCTGGGGGTTAAATCTGCAACCCAGGTATGTGCCCTGACCAGGGATGAAATCTGCATCTTTTAGTGTGTGGGACAACATTCCAACTGAGCCACATGGCCATGGAAATATTGCCCTGACTTTATGGATTCTATAAGAATGCTCATTGCTGCTGGTTTGGTCATTGTTTCTCAGCCTTTTCAATGGGCAGACTAATTGACATAGATAGAATGATAGATAAAATACCTCATAAGTTTGATAGAATGATAAAGTACCTCATAAGTTCATACTGTTATTTCCAATTAAGTTTTAGGACTACAGATTTTTATTTAGTCTCTTTTAAAAATTACAGCTTATCTCTTTCCACACTGAGAATCCTGATTTTCAGGACACAGGATAATCATTAAAATATACCATAATTACTCATTTGTTTCAGGCAACATTGCACACACAGCAGGGAATAATTCTAATTTCCTACCACCAGAATGATAACTGGAAATAGTTTAAAAGTTCTCATTGCAATTTTTATAGCTGCTAGTTGTTCTATGTCCACATTGATCACTCATATATACCATATTCTCTTATTTAAAAAAAAATATTTTATTGATTTTTTTTTTACAGAGGGGAAGGGAGAGGGATAGAAAATCAGTAACATCAATGAGAGAGAAACATCGATCAGCTACCTCTTGCACACCCTCTACTGGGGATGTGCTCGCAGCCAAGGTACATGTCCTTGACCGGAATCAAACCCTTTCAGTCTGCAGGCCGATGCTCTCTCCTCTGAGCCAAACCGGTTTCAGCTCTTCTTTCTTCTTTCTTCTTTCTTCTTCTTTCTTTTTTCTTCTTTCTTCTTTCCTCCTCCCCCTCCTCCTCCTCCTCCTCCTCCTCCTCCTCCTCCTCCTCCTCCTCCTCCTCCTCCTCCTCCACCTCCTCCTCCTCCTCTTTTTCCTTCTTCTTCACAAAAAGTATATCTTTATTGAGTTCAGAGAGGAAGGGAGAGGGAGAGAGGGATAGAATCATCAGTGATGAGAGAGAATCATTGATCAGGTTGCCTCCCAACACTCTCCCCACTGGGGATTGAGCCCACAACCCCAGCATGTGCCCTGACCGGAAATTGAACCATGATCTCTGAGGTCATGGGTGGACGCCCAACCACTGGACCACACTGGCTGGCCCTGAATCCATTCTTTATTGTCACCTCTGTAATAATGGAGTTGACCCTATAACTATTTTTCCTTTGAGGGCTGGCCCGGTGTTAAACTTTGCTGAAGGGCATTGGAGGAGGAGGTTTCTCTTCTGGATTCTAGTGTGCCTCTGCAGAGCGTGCAACCTCCCAATGCTCAGCTCCAGCAGATCCTGGTGGCCAAGAGCACAGGCCACCTCCCCACAGAGAGCTTCCCTTTGGCAACCTCTGGAGTGGCTCCACAGCCCACTTCTCCACCTTTCAGTCAGTCAGGGCTCGGGCATCTTTTGAGGTCTTTATCTTAACCCTGGGATGGGGGGCCTTTCCTTGGTTCCTCAGTCCCAGCCCTACATGTAGAGGCTTTTCCAGTTTTCTGCTACTCATTATATTCTTTAAAGTTCCCTTTACTCCTTACTAGCCACTTCCCTGTTATGGTTAGTAATTTATATAAAACTTCCCCCTTTTTAAATCACTTTGTGGTTTCTCTTTCCTGAATGGGTCTCAGCTAATGCAATATAATATGAAATCTTTTTTTCTTCTTTTTTTTTAAATTCAGGAAAGTGTCTGAATTTTTCTTAATTCAGATTTTATTTCTGAATTTTAGTTTTTAGTATTTATCTTGTTCCCTTGCTATGAATTTCATTTTCAGGGACTCTTGCCCATTTCCATTATTTGTCATTTTCTCTTGAATCTTTTTCATGTGTCCTTTTCTTTTTTATATAAAGCTTTTTCTGTTTCTCTTATGTTTCTCCTAATTTAATATTCATATCTGCAATTATTTTTTCTTTTATTCCTAAATCTGTCCTAAGTGCTGTCACCTCATTTCTGAGCTTTTCTCATTCTGACTTTTGTAATGCTCTCCCCCCTTGATTTGGAATAGTTAGTACAGTTTTGCTCATTGTCTGTAAGGATGTTATTTTGCTCCTTATTTTCTTTTTCTCTTCCAGACACTTTGAATGGGATTGGATATTGACACTTTGTGGTCCTCATTTTTTATGTGAAATTATTTCTAAACTTCTGGAATGAGAGGCTGAGAAGGCATTTCTAACTTTTGTTTTCATATAGTGTTAAAAAATGTATGGCAAACTATTAGAACTAATATCTAGATTCAGCAAGGTTGAAGGGTCTAAGATCAGTATACAAAAATCAGTAGCATTTCTATACACTTGCAATGAATAATCTGAAAATGAAATTAAGGAAACAATTTCATTTGCAATAACACCAAAAAGAATTAAATGCTTAGGAATAAATTTGACAACAGAAGTGTAATATTCTTAAAATGACAAAGTATTGTTTTTTTTTTACCTTTATTGTTCAGTTTATTAATTACATTTTCCCCCAATAGCTCCCCTCCACCCAGTACCCATCCCACTCTACGCCCTTACCTCCCCACCCTGTCCTCTCCCATAGTTGCATGATTTTTGTCCAGTCTCTTGCTGTACTTCCCGCACCCTTTTTCTCACCAAGCATTATCAGTCCATTCCCACTATGTCCATGATTTTGTTCTATTCCTCATTTTATCCTGATCATCAGGGTGTTAATTCACTTGATTTTTAGATTCATTTGTTGATAGATGTGTACTTGTTGTTCATAATGTACATTTTTACCTTTTCTTCCTCTTCTTAAACAATACCTTTCAGCATTTCATATAGTGTTGGTTTGGCGATGATGAACTCCTTTAGCTTTTTCTTATCTGCGAAGCACTTTATCTGACCTTCAATTCTGAATGACAGCTTTGCTGAATAGAGCAGTCTTGGTTGTAGATTCTTGCTATTCATTACTTTGAATATTTCTTGCCACTCCCGTCTGGCCTGCATCGTTTCTGTTGAGAAATCCGCTGACAATCATATGGGTGCTCCCTTATAGGTAACTAACTGTTTTTCTCTTGCTGCTTTTAATATTCTCTCTTTATCTTTTGCTCTTGGCATTTTAATTATGATGTGCCTTGGTGTGGTCCTCTTTAGATTTCTATATTTTGGGGTTCTGTGCACTTCTTGGGTTTTCAAGTCAATTTCTTTCGCCAGGTGGGGGAAGTTTTCAGTCACTATTTCTTCTAGTAGGTTTTCATTATCTTGCTCTCTCTCTTTTTCTGGCACCCCAATAATTCTGATGTTGGCATGCTTGAGGTTGTCCCAGAGGCCCCTTATACTATCTTCAATTTTTTGGACACTTTTGGCTTCTTGCTTTTCTGGCTGAGTGGATTTTACTTCTTTGTATTTCAAATCTTTGACTTGGTTTTTGTGGTCTTCTGGACTGCTTTTAGGTCTTTGTATAATATTTTTTGTTTCAGTCAGTGTATGCTTAATTTCTAGTTGGTCTTTTTTCATATCCTTGTAGGCGTTGTTCATTTCTTTGTAGGTGTTATTTATTTCGGCATAGTTCTCATTAAGTTTCTCGGCCTTTTCTAGTAGCCTCTTCATAAACCTAATTACTGTGGTTTTGAACTCTATGTCGAGTCGACTTTTTTCCTCCATTTCTTTCACAGCTGAGTTCTTTCCTTTTCTCTGCATTGTGGTTGCTTTCCTGAGTTGGTCCCTTAGCGGTGTGTGGTAGATGTCCTCTAAGGAACAGTGGCTCAGCTTCCTTATGCAGTGCCTGGCGTCAGGTTTAGGTCTGCCCTACGTGGCGCACAGCTTCAGCGTCTAATGGGTGCGCAGCATCAGGCTTAGGTCCGCCCTTCCTGGCGCACCGCTTCAGGTCTATGGGGCTCGCAGTGTCAGCTTATCTGTGCGGCTCACGGGTCTCGGTGTTGGGTGGCAATGTAAATCCACCACTGATCTCCCTGTTGCCAGACAACTCTGCCTCTCCCCAAATGAGTCTGCACAGCCAAAGTCTCACTCAGGGGTGTAAAACAAAGCAGTATGGTGGTCTCCAAGCAAGTGAGCGAGTCGCGCGTTCTCTGCCCGCGTTCTCTGTATGGTTGCGCACTCCAATTTACTCGTGCGCTCTCCTCAAACACACAGACCTCAGCTGCGCCGGGATCCTCCTTTCCCCGACCTGGGAGCTCGCCTGGTACTGGGGGGTCGGTGCTGTGGGAGGCCGCCGCCCTCCCCGCTGGAGAAAACCAGCCGGGCTTGCTGTCTGCCGCCCATCCCTCACTGCTCGCTCGTGCTCCTAACCGCAAAGCTGCGCACCGTTGCTCCCGAGTCACGTCTGCGTCCCGCCTCTACTTTTATGTGCGGAATTTTCCCTCAGCCAGCTCTCCGGTGATTCTGGACGTTGTTTGTTCTGTTGTTAAGTTGTAATTTCAGAATTGTTGCGTGGACAGCTAGATAGGTGCTCACCTATGCCGCCATCTTAGTTCTCTCATGACAAAGTATTGTTGAAAGAAATGTAAAAATTGTAAATAATGGAAAGATAGGTAGGTGTTCATGGATCAAAAATCTTAATGTTATTAAAATAGTAATGCCCCCCAAGTTGAACGGCAGACCTAATGCAATCACCATCAGAATCCCATCTGGATCCGCAGAAATTGACAGGCTGATTCTAATATCATGTAGAAACTAAAGAGGTCCAGAAAAGCCAGGACAATCTTGAAAGGACTTCTTGATTCCAAAACTTGCCAAAAAGCAATGATAATTAAGAGAATATGGTGGTGGCATAAAGATAGATCTATAGATTAGTGCAATAGAATTCAGAGTCCATAAATAAGATTCACATTTCCAGTCAATTTATTACTGGCAAGGGTGCCAAGACAGCCAACAGGGGAAAGAATCATGTTTTCAATAACTGGTGATGGGACTCCTGCATATCCACAGGCAAAAATACTGAAGTTTATACCCACTGCACACCAGATACAAAATTAGTCCCAAATGACCTAAATATAAGAGCAAAAACTATAAAATTCTTAGGAAAAAACAGGGATAAATCTTTGTCACCTTGGATTTGGTTTTGGCTTCTTAGCTATGATGTCAAAAGTATAAGAAGACAACAAAAAACAGGTAAATTGGACTTCAGAAAAATTAAAAGCTTTGTGTTTCAAAAGACACCAACATGAAAATTAAAAGACAACTCACTGAATGGGAGAAAAGATCTACAAGTTTTATGTCCAATAAGAGACTGGCATCTAGAATATGTAGAACTCAAATATCTAGAACTCTTTCACTTTAATAAAAGACAATCCACTTATCCTATAATAAAAGGCTAACATGCAAATAGACCCAACGGCTGGTCACTGATGCTCTATGCAGGAGCTGCCCCCTGGTTGTCAGTGCTCGCCCACGGGGAGCACCGCTCAGCCAGAAGCCAGGCTCATAGCTGGCGAGCACAGCAGTGGTGGCAGGAGCCTCTCCCACCTCCGTGGCTGCCCTAAGTGTGTCTCACAGCTGGCTTAGGCCCGCTTCCTGGAGGGAGCAGGCCTAAGCCAGCAGTTGGACATTCCCTGAGGGCTCCCAGACTGTGAGGGTGCAGGCCGGGCTGAGGGACCCCCACCAGTGCACTAATTTTGTGCATCGGGCATCTAGTGGAATAATAAAAGTATTTGCTCCTTGTCCTTAGTTCCTGACACAGAGCTCCTAAAATGTTAGGGAATTCCCTGAGTGTAAAGGGTGATAGAAGCATCTTTTTTTTCCTAATGAGATAACCTAGGTAGCTTCAGGATGGGGGCTGGTTTCCAGAAAGACCCAGCCATAATTAGAAGATAGGGAACTTTCAGCCCCATCCCCCCAATCTCTAGGGAAGGGAGATGGCTTTGAGATTGAGTTAATCGCTAATGGCACAGCCTTCATAAGAACCTTTTTAAGTGACAGGGTTTGGAGAGCTGAGATGGGGAACTTCCCAGGCTGGGAGGTTGGTGGTGCATTCCAACCCTGAGAGGACAGAGGCTCCAGTATAAGGGTAAGAGGGAGACACCCCGACTTTGTAGCCACATTGGACAGAAGATTAGGTAACTTGGGGACCCCCATACTTGGGGCTGGCATTTGATGTGAAAGCAGTCTTTTGAGCTCTTAAACCTGTGGAGTCTGACACTAGCTAGTGTCAGGAAAGGATTGACTTACAGGACACCCAGCTGGTTTTAGAATATTGGAGAAGTGAGGCTGGAAAAGATACCACGTATTTGGTGGCAGGAGGGGAAAACAAAAACCTCTCAACAATAAAATAAAATAAATTGGGCAAAGTGCCCAATAGGTGTGGCTCAATGGTTGAGTGTCAACCTATGAACAAGGAGGTCACAGTTTGATGCCAACAAGAACACATGCCCAGCTTGTAGGCTTGATCCCAGTTGGGGGGCATACAGGAAGCAGTTGATCATTTATTCTCTCTCATCATTGATGTTTTTCTCTCTCTGTTCCTTCCTCTCTGAAATTAATAAAAAGCATATTTTAAAAATGGGCCAAGATTTGAATGGACATTTTTTCAAAGAAGATACACAAATGGCCAATAAGTACATGGAAAGATGCTCATCTTTATCTGGGAAATGCAAATTAAAACTGTTGAGATACCACTCCACACTCACTAGAATGGCCATAATCCATAAGACAGATAATATACAGTGCATGTTAATTTTATCTAAAAAAAAAAGATCAGAAATGAAAAGACAATGAGTATTGATGAGCTTATGGAGAGACGGGAAGCCTCATACACTGCTGGTCAAATAAATTGGTGCAACCACTTTGGATAACAGTTTGGCAGTTCCTCAAAAAGTTAAACACAGAGTTATCATTTGACCTAGCAATTCTAAATCTAGATGTATTATAACCAACAGAATGGAAAACATGCCCACACAAACCTGTATACAAATGTTAGCCATTTAAAAAAATTTATTGATTTTTTTTACAGAAGAAGGAAGAGGGATAGAGAGTTAGAAACACTGATGAGAGAGAAACATCGATCAGCTGCCTCCTGCACACTCCCCACTGGGTATGTGCCTGCAACCAAGGTATATGCCCTTGACTGGAATCGAACCTGGGACTCTTGAGTCCCCAGAACAACGCTCTATCCACTGAGCCAAACCTGCTAGGGCGTTAGCTGTTTTTTCTGTTGGGGATGGTAGTGGTCAGGCATGGATCAGGCAGAGTTCTGACCAGGGACATCCACCATGGAATCAAGACAAGGAACCTTGATGAGGTCAACAACTAATGGTAGATACACATCATCTCTCTGAGCAGTGGTCTTGTCCATAGGTCAAGAACTCCGTAGGTTATGGGCAGAGCCACTGCCCACTAAGACTGCTTGGACACTCCCAAAATGTACAGAAAACTCATACAACTTAACAAAAAGGAAGATACTAGTAATAAAAAATGGCAAAGGACCTAAATAGACAAGTTTTGAAAGAGGACATTCAGAAGGCCGAGAGACATATGAAAACATGCTCAAAGTCACTAATCCAGGAGATGCAACTCAAAACAACAATGAGGTACCATCTCACACCTGTCAGAATGGCTATCATCAACAAGTGCTGGCGAGGATGTGGAGAAAAAGAAATCTTTGTGCACTGCTGGGGGGAATGCACACTGGTACAGTCACTGTGGAAGACAGTATGGAGTTTCCTCAAAAAGTTAAAAATGGAACTCCCATTTGACTCAGTAATCCCACTTCTAGTACTGTATCCCAAGAAACCAGAAACACCAATCAGAAAGGATATATTCACCCCTATGTCCATAGCAATACAATTTACTAGATTTGGAAACAGCCTAAGTGCTCATCAGCAGATGGGTGGATTAGAAAACTGTGGTACATCTATACAAGAGAATACTACACTGTTGTAAAAAAGAAACTTACCATTTATAACAGCATGGATGGACCTGGAGAGCATTATGCTAAGCGAAATAAGCCAGTCAGAGAAAGATAAATGTCACATGAGCTCAGTCATATGTGGGATATAATCATCAACATAAACTGACAAAAATAGATCCAGAGACAAATGACCAGAGGGAGGGGGTTGGAGATCAACCTAAAGGACTTGTATGCGTGCATATTAGCATAACCAATGAACACAGACACTGGGCAGTAGGGGTTTGCCCTCGGGTGGGAGTGGCTGAGGGGGCCAATCAGGGGAAAAAGGAGACAAAGACTGCTTGGACAGGCCCCACTGTGGTTCCTGTTGTGTGGTCAGTGACCTTCTGAGATGTGTTCGTCCATACTGGGAGGTTCGCAGTGTAGTCTTTAAGACCTGAGAGCCATTCTAGATCTTTCAGATGGGCTTGTGTGCTCTGCCATATTCTTTCCGGGCTCTTTTTGATAAATCTTGGAGGGGAGTCATTCTTTCCTTTGTTCCACAATCTTGGGGAGATTGGAAAGCCTTATCGTAAAGCCCAAAGAGGGCTGTCAAGTGCTAGTCTATAATTTAGCCCTATAGCAGGGCCTCTGCGCAGGGGACTTCCTGTAGATCTTGTGCATTGCCACTGGGCTTTCTTTGTATGTCTGCTCTAACCTCCACTTGGTGCTGACAGCCTTCAAGTGGCACTTAACATCCATCACCCCTTGCAACAGCTCTCTTTCCTCTGCCCCAGCCTCCCTTCCTGGAAGTAGGCTGTGCTGAATGCTGGTTCTCCTGTTTTCTTCTCTCTTCATAGCTCTGAGACAGGCAAACTGAACATGTTTAGAATGCTATCTGAAGATAAGCTCAAAACTGCTTTCGAATTCTTTTAAAGCTGTTCAGTAGAATACAGGTCGCTTGTCAGCTTTATGAACAGTGAGCAGCAGTGAGTCTGGTACATCAGTTCATTGCTGAATTAATCAGATTGTCATTCAGAAAAATTGGTAAGACTCCTAAAATGCTAAATGTTGGAAAAACCAAAAGTGACTTTTTAAAGAATTAAAGAGAAATCAGTATAAACTGAAATTTCTTATATGAAATTTTATAAATTTGGACTGTCACATAGACAGTTGTAGTCAAGATTAAACTAGACTAAAATTTTAATTTCATTAACTTTAATATTTCTTAAAACGCTGGTAAGATATTAAAGAAGAATATATGACTTCAAACAGTACATGGAAAATCAGTGTACTAGCACAGTTTGGTGAATTGGTCATTTGGGAACCAATTGATAAAAGATGGCTTCTCATGGAATCTATTGTGAGACCCACGGCTCAGTGTCAGGGGCTTTGGGGAGTCACGGGTGGTTCTCTGTCTCCATCTTCCTGCTCTCTGTCTCTGTGTATCTCTTATCTCTGTTGTGTCTCTGTCTCTATCTTTGTCTCTGTCTTTCTCTATCTTTGCCTCTGTCCCTCCAGGCGACAGTCAAGTCCCTGCTCTCTACCCCAGTGCCCCAGCTTTTCTCTAAACTCCAGCGCCTGTCTTCAGCTCCCCATTTTTTTCAGCTTCCCATTCTTTAGCTGGCAGGTGGGTCCAGCCTGCCCAGTGCCCCTCTAAGCCTCACTCCCCTCCCCCTGCCACTCAGTGCCCCTTTATTCAAGAGCTCCACTCAGCCCTGTGTTGTATTTCCAATTCCTGGAGAGAGAAACTGCCTGGCTGCCTCACTTACCAGGTGTGGCTGTGGCAACATGGACTGTGCCTTCTAGGGCATGGAGGCTTTTGTAAAAAGGAAGTGCAGCCGGAGGCGGTGATATCACCTGGGGTTCAGCCCGGTCCCTCCCCTGCCTGGCACCTCCTTATTCTTTCCTTGGACTCAGTACTGGAGGTGCCCTCACCCCACACCATTCTGCAACAATCATCCCTTTTACTTGTGCTTCTCTGCCTCTGGCTGTGGCTAAAAGCATCTGCTTTGCTCCTCATAGCACCTTGAGTGATAACAGGGTTCCTGGTCTATTGCCTGCCTCCCCAACTAACACCAGGTCTCAGGGCAAGGGCTTTGTCTGGTTCACTGCTCCATCATGGTCCCTGCAGTCATGGCTGGAGATCGTAGAATGACTGGAATACACTCTCATCCTCCCCTGTGGAGAAATACCTGAGACCTGGCAAATGTCTGGGAGTTCCTCTGGGACCACTTTGGAAGCTCAGGAACCAAAGGCACCCACTGGTGGCCAGTTCTCTGTCCCCACCTACCTTCCACCCAGACCTCCCCTCCCCAGGAGGAGAGGTGGGAAAAGTTATGTCCCTATTTTTCCAGATGTGCTTCAAAATCATTTGGGCCCATTTCCCAAAGATTTCTGTTGAGATTTTGCTTGACATTACTTTGTACATTCATTCGCAAAGAAACTATCGACACAACATTGAGTCTTTCCATGAGCACAACGTCTCTCTATTTTCTTGTCTTCTTCTATAACTCTCATCTTTTACATAGTTTCTGCATATTTAACTTTAAACTTATTTAAACTTCTATAGTTGCTATCTTGCATGGCTTCCGCCACCCTTTTATTTTGTGATTGTTGGCATAGAGGAAAAAACTTGATTTGTAAATAAACATTCTATTCACTTTAGCTCAACTCTTATTAATCCTAAAAGCTTTCCATTTGATTATTTTAGGAATAAAATCACATTATGGACAAATGACCATTTTATCTCCCTCTTCCTTTCTCCGGTCGAACCTCTTTTTCAGCTGTTTCTTACTACGTTCATTCAGCAGAGCAGATTCTTTCTTAAATAAACCTTTTGTGAGGGAAGACGTTGAGGACTCCACAGAATATTTAAAGAACAAAACCAAGAAAGTGACCTATCTCAGTTTCTGGGATGCTGCCAAGGCAGTACTTAGAGGAGATTTATTGCTCCCAGTGCTTATATTAGGGAGGGGAGAAAAGAGAAACAGTAAATCAAGTTGATAACTTGATGAACTTTGTTCCCTTTGAGTTACAAACCAAGAAGAAGGAGAAAAAGGAAGTAATAAATTTAAACAAAATGGAGGAAGAAGAGACAGAATTGATAAACTTAATCAATAGCACGTGGGAAGAAATGGCTCCATCTGCAGAGTAGGGCAGTTTGGACAGGATGGAGGAAGGGGCCTTGTCCTGCCAGGAAGCTCACCTCTTCCCATCAGATACCCGGGGGGGCAGGTGGGTTTGGAACAAGGGCTTTTGTTGACCCTATGGCCACCCACTGGCCATGGACCCTGACTGGAGTTCTATCTCCAGCCAATATGTTGGAAGTACTTGAGATGGGTAGAGAAAGCTCAAATTCAAGAAAGCACCAGCAGGCCCCTATCCAGGGAGAGGAAGGCACAAGGCTCCAGGCGAGGAGTGAGTGCACCCCACTGTTGGTTTCATACCCCTACTGTGTAAATCCATCCAGTCTTAAACTGCTTATAACATCGTCCCTTTCCTGTCTTGTTTTTATTTTATAAAATGTGTCTTTATCTTTACATAAAGATAAGTTTATTGCTATTTAGAGAGAGAGGAAGGAAGAGAAAGAGAGAAACATTGATATGAGAAAGAAACATGGATCAGTTGCCTCCTAAATACATCTCGACCGGGTGGAGATAAAACCTGAACTCTGACTGGGAATTGAACCTGCAACCTTTTGGTATATGGGATGATGCTCCTATCAACTAAGTTACCAGGCCAGGGCTGTCTTGCTTGTTTTTAGGAATGAATGAATGAATGAACGAATGAATAAATAAATTTACCCTGATGGAGAAAAGAGCTGGGTGGAGTCGGGCACAATGACCAGTGTGGGCATGGAGAGGGGAGACAGGCTATGCTGGATTCACACATTCTTTTAACGAGATTTACTTAGAGGATTTAACTATGTTTATTTGAAGGGAAAGTTCTCTATTTTAAATTATTTTTTATTTTTATTTTTTATCTTTATTGTTCAGTTTATTAATTACATTGTTTCCCCTTTTTAATCCCCCTATATCTCCCCTCCACCCTGTACCTATCCCACCCTCCACCCTCACCTCCCCCTCCCCAATGTCCTCTCCCATTGTTGCAAGATTTTTGTCCAATCTCTTTCTGTACTTCCCACAACCCTTTTCTCCCCAAGAACTGTCAGTCCATTCCCTCTCTATGTCCATGTTTCTGTTATATTCACCAGTTTATCTTGTTCATCAGCCTATCAATTCACTTGATTTTTATGTTCATTTGTTGATAGATGTGTATTTGTTGTTCATAATTTATATTTTTACCTTTTTCTTCTTCCTCTTCTTAAAGAATATCTTTCAGCATTTCATATAATATTCGTTTAGTGGTGATGAACTCTTTTAGCTTTTTCTTATCTGCGAAGCACTTTATCTGACCTTCAATTCTGAATGATAGCTTTGCTGGATAGAGTAATCTTGGTTGTAGATTCTTGCTATTCATCACTTTGAATATTTCTTGCCACTCCCGTCTGGCCTGCATCGTTTCTGTTGAGAAATGTGCTGACAATTGTATGGGTGCTCCCCTGTAGGTAACCAACTGTTTTTCTCTTGCTGCTTTTAATATTCTCTCTTTATCTTTTGCTCTTGGCATTTTAATTATGATATGTCTTGGTGTGGTCCTCTTTAGATTCCTATATTTTGGGGTTCTGTGCTTGGACTTTTAAGTCAGTTTCTTTCAAAACTTCCCGGGGAAGTTTTCAGTCACTATTTCTTTAAGTAGGTTTTCATTAACTTGCTCTCTCTCTTTTTCTGGCACCCCAATAATTCTGATGTTGGCATGCTTGAGGTTGTCCCAGAGGCCCCTTACGCTATCTTCAATTATCTGAATTCTTTTTGTTTCTTGCTTTTCCAGCTGAGTGGATTTTGCTTCTTTGTATTTCAAATCTTTGACTTGGTTCTTGTGGCCCTCTGGACTGCTTTTAGGACTTTGTGTAATATTTTTTATTTCAGTCTGTGTATGCTTGATTTCTAGTTGGTCCTTTTTCATATCCGTGAGGGTCTGGTTCATATCCTCAGAGGTCTTGTTCATTTCCATGAGGGTCTCATTCATTTCCTTGTAAGTCTCATTCATTTCCTGGTTGGTCTTATTTATTTGCTCGTAATTCTCATTAAGTTGATCGGCCTTTTGTAGGAGCCTCTTGAAAAGCCTTATAACTGTGGTTTTGAACTCTATGTCTTGTCGTCTTTTCTCCTCCATTTCTTTCACCCCTGGTTTCTTTCCATATCTCTGCATAGTGGCTGCTTTATGTGGTAGATATCCTCTAAGGGTCAGTGGCACAGTCTCCCCAGTTGTTTGAGATGGGTACTCTTACTGCAATCCTTTATGGGTTGTATTCAGTATTTTTGAGTTTAAACCCAGCTTGTTGTTGTTTGCCCTAGGAGGGTTTGACCTCCAGGCCAATTGGCTGTGAAGGGAGACTGTGTTCAGGTTGGATGGGCGGAGTCTCTGAGCTGCGCAGGCAGCCTCAGTGTCAGCTACGTCCTATGCGGCGCTCGCGCGCGGGTCTCTGTTGGATGGGGATGGCTGCAGACACCTCCAAGAGAAAGCCGCTAGTCTCTTCCCTTTGCCAGACAACTCTGCCTCTCCCCAAATGTGTCTGCAGCCCCAAAGTCTAGCCCAGGGTTGTAAAATAGATGATTTCCGGGACCAGGAGACAAGTTTCCAGGGGGCAAGTCTCAGGTTTGTGCGACCCTTGCGCCCAAACTTCTTTTCCCCGCCTCTGGGTTTCTCGCAGACTAGGAGACCTCTGCCGCGCCCAGCTTCCAGGGTGCGTCCCTCGGACCTCGCCTGGCACTGGGAAGTCTGTGCAGTGGGACGTCTCCACGTACCCCGGATCTTGGACCTCGCCTGGCGCTGGGGAATCCGTGTAGTGGGACGTCTCCGCCCTCCCCGTTGGCGAAATCCAGCCGGGGTTGCTGCTCCAGCCCTACAGCCCACGCGCACGACCAGGACGGCTCCTAACCTGTTTCCGTCTTCAAGGCTGTGCTCCCACCGCTCCTCTGAGTCTCAGTGTCCCACCTTTACTCTTATTAGTGGAGTTTTCACTGAGCCAGCTTTCTGGCGATTCTGGGTGATGTCTGTTCTGCTGTTATGTTGTAGTTCTTAAATCGTTGCGCGGGGCAGAACAATAGGTGTTTACCTATGCCGCCATCTTGGTGTTCCGAAGGGAAAGTTCTCTTACAGTCAGTCTTAAAAAAACGATTAAGCCATTAGCTAAGTTCTAAAAAAGGAACAAATACAAATTAATAATATGCTTGGAAAAAAGAATGAACTAATACAAAGCATGTTTTATAAGCAAAATGAGGGGATCGGATTCTCAGCAGTTGGCTTGTATGTTTTTGTAACAAAATGAAATTCATATCTTCCCAGGGGCTCATCATCTATTCCTCTCAACACAATGTAATATGAAGCAATTTTTTTAATAGAGAGGAAAAAGCTCCCAGCTGCTTTTTTGAATAAGTGGAGACAGAAGGACATCTTGGAGTAGCTTTGGGTCTATTGAGAGTTACTAGGTGGCCCTGTGTTTTCAGATGGAAAGAGGGTGGGCCCCTATTTTCCAGGTGGGGGCTGCTGTAGAACAGGCCTAGCAGGCGCTGGCCTCCCTTGTGCGAAGTTCTGGTACAAGAGCCTGTGGGGTAGAAAAAATGGAGCCTCCAGCCCCTTCTCCCTGCGATCTGAAGTTAGGGAGGCCGGGTGTGTGTGTGTGGGGTCATCTAGTGGATGTAGCCATGGTTGCCTGGCCAACAGGGCTGTGCTGCTCCCTGCACAGTTAGGGCTGAGGCCGGGATCCCAACACTCAGCCACCTGCTAGTGTGGAGATTTGGGGAGGATCCCAACCTCGTGAAGTTGACCTAAGGATACGGAGGTCTTGGAGCCTGGATGAGAGGTACCCTTGGGTCAGGACCAGCAGGGCATCACTGCAGTTGTCCACAGCATCCTGCAGACTTTGAGACCCATTTTCAGCAATGACACTCAGTGGCAGCCTCAGAGGCAAAGGTGGCAGCTGACTCTTTGCCTGGCATAGGTATGTGCTGGGGAGGGCTCAAGATGGAAGTGCAGAACTTCCTACCAGTAGGAGCTTGTGGACATTGTCTTGTAGATGTGACAAATACAGGTCCCTCTTCGCTATTGGGTCAACAAGACTATTCTTCCCAATAAAAAGTTGCCACATGTTGCACCTGTGGCTTCTCCTTGGCTGATGCTGGTTGACTCGTGCATGACAACCACCTGTGGGCACCCATGCTGGCAGGCACTGTGCTGGGCACACAGGACACATCTCCCCTGTCCTGCAGACTCCTACTCCAGGCACAAGGCGGCACGCAGTTCCTAAATCTCTCAGGAACCTCCGGGACCCTGTTTCCCAGGCTGTTTTTAAACAGCAGCTTTGTACTGTTTTACTGAAGATGTTGGATGGCGAAAGGGGTTTACCTCTCTGTGACGTAAGCTGCTTCACTGTGAATATTTTTACAGAGTTGAAAACCTCTAGCTCTCCATCAGTAGGAACTTTCCTGCGGTCCTCCCTTGACAGTCTGCAGCCTCCTGAACATCTGAGGAGGGAGCTCCAACATGTCCTGATTCCATTTTGGGGATCCTCCCTTCAAACCCAGCCTCTTTGTTATGCCAAACAATTGAACTATCCCCACTCTGGGTTCTGGGCCTCCCTGATCACCTCAAACCCAATAATATTCTCTGCCAAACAGAGGCAGTCTCTTCATGCTGACCCCTTTTCCCCAGAAGCCCCCATGATGGGAGGAGGTCTGAGAAAAGATTTCTTTCCCCAATGACTTCTTTCCCCTCCCAACTCAGGCAAAAGTGGCTGTGTCACCTCTTTTCTTTTATAACAGTACAGAGAAGTGTCCTGCAGTAGCACCCCAACCACAGGGACCACGATGTACCCACCCTGGGGATGATCTGCTGTGGGTTCATGGCAGTTCTCAGACCAGGTATTCCATCTTCATCCTGGCTTCCCCTCCAGGCTTCATCTGCCTCAGTGCCTGGTCCCGGGCCACACCCCTCCCAGCTGCCTGATTTGCTCCTTACATTTCCCAGTTCAGATTTCTGAAAGGGAATCTGGCCTCGTTAATTCCCACTCTCCTTTCATGCCAGCACCACAGGCCAGATGCCCACCTGGCCCATCAGCTGTGGCTGGGGTGATATGGCCATGCTTCCTGGGATCTGCTGCTTTCTGAAAGTACAGGGTGTGGGCACTGCCCTCAGCAGAGTTCCTGGCTGCTCTTGGGAGTGACTGTGCAGCAGTGGCCTACTTGCCCAAAGTCATACAGCTGGTTAGTGTCACAGGCAAGTTGCAAATCCAGGTCTGTTCCTGCCAAAGCCTCATAGTCATTAGCCCCCTATTCTCCATGGGCCTTTCAAAAGGTAGGTTTGGAAGGTACAGGAGGGTGGGAAGTAGTCCTTGGGCCAAGACTAAAATATGACCAGCATGGCAGAAATAAGAAAGTGCTCTTTTTTGGGCACTCCTTTAGTAGATTCACTTACAACCACTCTATAAAGAACGGTTATCAAGCTCCTAAACAAATTAAAAACCTTTTACTGCAGGATAATGCAAGAAAAAAGCCAATAAATCACTATCCAAATGTTTGAAAAGAGGCATGAATTGCATACTCAAAAAGTCAAGGGAGTGGGGTGAGGTCATCTTAAAATGGCAGGAGGGCCCTCAAGTGAGAGCCAGCTGTGCTCAGGCTCCACACCTGGTCCCGCACACAGGCCATTCTGTGTGAGAAATAGGAATGGAATATAAATCATCCCGGGAACCACAGGAAACAAGTCCCTCGCCAAGTAGGAGCTGAAGCGAGAATGCAGTGATATTAGCAGCTTTCAACTCTCCACTGCTCAACACTTCAGAGAAATCCTCAAGGGTTGGTAAAGCTCTCTATCCTTTTGTTTTATTTTGTGACTTTTGAAATAGTCTTCTCTGAATCTCTCCTTCCAGCCTGGGTCTTATGGTTACTTCCTCTTCCAGGCACATGCAAAATAGTCCCCATTTCCCCTGAGTAAGACCCCTGAGTTCTTAGAGTGAGCTTTGTACCCAGAGCATCCTCCTTGAAGGAGGATTGTTGGTGAAAGCATTCGATGATTCTAACCAAGACTGGGTTCAAATCCCCACTCTAATTCTCACCAGCCTAGCGAGCTAGGTCTGTGTCTTGGTATTCCCATCTGTAAAATGGGGGTAGGTATAGTAATTACCCAATAGGCTTAATGTGAGGATTCAATGAGAGGGTGGGAAGCATTAATTATTGCAGTCATGGTGCCTGGCACATAGTAACTGCTTACTAAATGTAGCTTTTTTTTTTTACTATGAAGTAGAGATAGGAAAAGAATTGGGTGACATTTTGTTAGCTAACAAATCTTAGCCATTTTGGCCATTCCAGGGAAAAGTACAAAAAGGAATGCCAGGGCTGCCTGGTGTGGGACTTGTCATCTCTCCAGGGGCCTCAGTCCCTTCCAAAAAACATTTTGGCTCAGAGTGAGCCTATGAGCTGCCATTTTCCACCACTTGCAATAAGTTAGTGATTGTCTACTCATTTGTCATGGGCACTTGTTTTATGGCCATCAGATATTCATTGCCCTTTTAAAAACAGCCTTGGATGCTTTTGGGGGGATTTGCCCCTATCCAATTGAGTGCAGTCTCTGGGGAGCAGTAGATCAGGAAGTTCCCAACCTCATTACCAAAGAAGCCAAAGAGGTCTTTAGAACCCATCACAAAACAGAATTGCCCACGAGGTCTAGGGGCATAGAGCCTATATCCCACCCATCAGACTCATCGGGACTCAGAGATATAAGGACAAATAGACACAGGACAGAAAAGGGTAAAGTTGCCTCACTGCAGGTACAGTGCCACCCCAGTTCCTGCTGTTTCTAAGCTTGTTTCTCCTGCCTTCCCATTAGCTTTCTGAGCTACCCCAGAGCTTCCCTGTATGCTTCCAGCTAGTCAGAACCACAATCTGTCTTACTTGCAATCAAGGACCCTTAAATGAAATTCATTCATTGAATTCCATTCAGAGTTGTTCAGTTTCACAATTTTGACAGGTTAAAGAGATGGCCACCACTATTGGTATTCAGGTAGTACCTGACGCATGAATTAGAACTCAGATGGAAGGTGGTAGAATACTGAAAAGATCACAGAACTTGTGTTTATATTCTGATTCATGTTCATCTGTTAGTGGTGATCACTCAGGCCTGCTCTCTCTCTAGAACCTTCCACATGTCACATAATATGGGCTAGGAGTCATTGGACCTGTCAGGAAATTGAGGGTCCTTCAGACTCATGGACTTGCAGAGGTTGAGTCAGAGCCGAGGACTCCAGACCCTCTTCAGCACTTTCTTTTATCATAACATGTGGGCACCCATGAACCCAGAGCTAAAGTTGTTAGTAGATAATCAAGTCATTGTTTCTAATCTCACATTCATCCCCTTGCTGCAAGGTGCTGAGTTGCCTCCCACTAGAGTAGGAAGAGGGTGGTAATTCCCTGCTCCATGCATATTTGGCTTGGCCATGTGACTTGCTCTGATAACCAGAATCTGAGTAGAAGTGACAATCTGCCAAAGAACATCTGTGTTGCCACATACCACTCTTTTTTTTTTAATACTTTTATTGGTTTTAGAAAGGAATGGAGAGAGAGAGAGAAACATCAATGATGAGAGAAAATCATTGATCGGCTGCCTCCTGCATACCCTCCACTGGTGATTGAGCCTGCAACCCTGGCATGTGCCCTTAACCGGAATCAAGCCTGGGACCCTGCAGTCCACGGGCCGATGGTCTATCTACTGAGCCAAACAACTAGGGCGCACGCACATCCACTCTTGCGCCTTCTGCTACTCACCTTGCAAAGGACAGCCCAGGCGGCCAATGGCTCCAGAGTGAGATACCCCTGGGAGGAAACTAAACGTTCCCCAGAGCCTGTCCCAGGGCGGCCCCAACCGACCCGCAGCTCTGTGACCGTGATGTCCATGCTGCTGCTCTGAGCTGCTGGGATTGCTGAGTTTGATACCCAGCGTGACTGAGGATGAGTCTGCTGGGATTGCTGAGTTTGATACCCAGCGTGACTGAGGATGAGTCTGCTGGGATTGCTGAGTTTGTTACCCAGCGTGACTGAGGATGAGTCTGCCTAATACAATGTTCCCGAGCTCAAAGGACGAGCTCAGTGTGAACAGCAGAGTGTGTGGTTCCAGACACCTGACAGGCTGCTGTCCAGTCGACTTCCTACCTCACCTGTTTCCTGGTGCTGTATAATTACATTTTACCACCGCGGCTCTGCAGAGAAGGCACTCAGTTCTCAGCCTCTGCTGCCTCTTCTTCCCTTTACTAACCTTCCAGTCAAACCACATTTAAACCACATGCACATTCCTATCTCTTAACTCCTCTGTTCCACCTAATTAAGCTCCCAACTTCATGAAGACAATCAGCCCCGTCCCATCCAGTCTTCCTTCCTCTGAACACATGTCCAAGTGGACAGAGAGCTCAGCAATGCTTCTTCCCTCTCACACACTCCCCCTCACCTTGGTGCCCCGTCCATTCCTCTGGGCTAGAAGGAATGGCTGGTGCAGCCCTACCTGTTCCTCACACACGCCTCCTCTGGGCACTCTACCTGGTGCATCCACCGGTGTGATGCTTGGTATGGAGGAGAGGATGTTGGAAGCCGATGGAAAGAGTCCTTAAAGGAGCAACGAAGACAAAGAAAAGAGGCCAGGCTGCCTTGGAGCTGTGACAAGACTGACTGAACCGGAGAGCCTACTTAGGCCTGGTGGAGCCCTGACTTGATGCCCAATGGTGGCTTAGCGTTCTCAAAGGCCCTGGCAGGTGGACATCAAGAAGTCAACACATTCAAAGGACAGGGGCAGAGAGGACCTGGAAAGTAGCCAATGGAAAGTAGCCACCTGGTTTTCTGCCCAAGGGTTCTCTGAAAGTAATTTACTGACTCAGACTTTTAACTGGCAACAGTGGTCTAGAAGCAGGTCACTCAAATAACAGGAAGTGCTCTTGAGGTCAGTGCAGTTTCTGACGCCCTGACTCAGAGCATCAAAACCACCGGAAAACCTGGACACGCAAGACCGCAGGCTCCCATTCAGTTGGGAGAACCTGCAGTCCTCCAGGGCCCAAAGCCAGAGAATGTGTGGGAGCCGAGTTTTATTGCAGGAACCTAAATTTAACCAGCTGGAGCTCTTTTAAAACAATCATCCTCCTCTTATATTTAAAATAAATTGTGCATCCTTTAGCAGGCACTCAGCGTTTCATTGTTACAATGGAAGATGGAACAGAGTATTCTTGGCCTGGTTGCCCCAGGATCCAGGTTCCTCATCAGGACTTCTCAGCATGTGGTAAAGACATTTGTGTCAAATGTGTTTCAGGCCTGACAGATCAGAGTCCACATACCTCCACAGCAAGCAACCTTCAGCCACGGAGTGGCAGGTCAGTCGGGAAACCTTTCCAAAGTGATGTCATTATCTCCTGACTAACTCCCAGGTGCCTGGAGGGACCGAGAAAGTTAGAGAAAAGGGAAGTTTTAGAGTACTCGTTGGATTTACCAAAATCTCTTGGTAAGAGAGAATAAAATGCTCCCTAGAACAGTAAATAAGACAGTCTGAAATGATTTAAAAAGAGACAGTTCCAAAAAAATAGACTTTAGAATATATAGGAAATAAACATAAAAAGGGAAAAGAAGCTCATTCCCTGAACAGATCAACAAACTATGAAACCTTCTGGCCAGTTTTTAAAAATCCATTTTTATTGATTTCAGAGGAGATGGGAGAGGGAGAGACAAATTGAAACATCAATGGTGAGAGAGAATCACTGCCCGGATGCCCCCTGCTGGGGACTGAGCGTGCAGTCTGGGCCTATACCCGGACCTGGATTTGAACTGTGACCTCCTGGTTCATTGGTTGATGCTCAACAACCGAGCCACACTGGCCAGGCGCTTCTGGCCAGTTTTACAAAGAAAAGTCCACATAATCAGGAGTGACTATAGGGAAACAACCTATGAGGCAGGTCCTGATACCAAAACCTGACAAATCAGCACTAAAAAAAATTATGTGGATCAAACTGTCTTACTTCTGAATATCGATACAAAAATTCTAAATAAAATATTCACAAATTGGGTTCATCTGTGTATTAAGTCACAGTTTTATTATAGGAGTACAAGAGTAGTTTAAAAGTTTGGGAAATTTAGTTTTGTAATTTATCACATTACTAGGATAAAAGTAAGAAAACTTGATACAATTATCGCCAGTGCTTTTCAAACTGCAGTGGGTGGAGGAATCACCTGTGTGGAGCTCCTATGAAAATACAGATGCTGACTCTGCAGATCTAGGATGGAACTGAATGTGTGCACTCCTAACAAGCTCCTGATTCCCATGCACAGCCAAGGTTCAGAAGCAGAGCTCCAGCTCAGCCGCTCCTAACTTTGGGGAGACATTACAGTCACTAGGAGAGCTGATGCCTAGGCTCCACTCCGCACCCAATAAATCAGAATCCAGATGAGAGGGTACCCAGGCAATAGTAATTTTTAAATATGCTTTTTAAAAATTGATTTGAGACACACATAGATAGACAGATAGATAGATAGATAGATAGATAGATAGATAGAGACTGACTTGAGAAAGATTCTAGGTGGTCCTAACGTGAAGTCAGTATTGAGAGTCACTGACCTAGGCTAATGCATAATTCAACATCCGTTTCTGATCAAAATACTCAGAATCCCCCAAGCAGGAGGGTGATTCCTTGAAGTGTTGATCAGAAACCAACAGTAAATAGTAAACCTCACTAAACAACAACAAAATAGAAATGCCCACTATCTTGCAACTGTTCAAAAGCTCTAGGTGCTTCAGACGATGAGATTAGGTCAGAAAAAGGAAATCGGTGTAAACTGGAAAATAAAAGACAAAACATGATGATTTCCAGGTAGTATGATTATCCACCTCAATATAAAATCAGTTTAATAGAGTATCAAAACAATAAGAAACTTAGGCAATGTAGCCAGATTCAAGATAAATAAAAATCAGGGGCCTTTTTTTAAAAAACAAAACAAAATTTTTTTATTGATTTTAGTGAGAGGAGAAGAGAGAGAAACATCGTTGTGAAAGCAAAACATCAATCAGGCTGCCTCCTGCCCTAGAGCCTGCAACCTGGGCCTGTGGCCTGATGGGAATTGAATGAGTGACCTCTCGGTGCATGGGACGATGCTCTGCAACTGAGCCATACTGGCAGGGATCAAGAGCCTTTTCATAGATCAGAAATTAGTTAGAAAATATTCTTTAAAGACTCCTTTAACAATCGCAACTACCACATATAAAATATAACCTAAAATATTTCATAAGTAATGTATATAGCACACATATGACAAACTTTCACCAAAATGACAAAACTTTTACCAAAGAAGATTTGAATAAATGAAAAGACACATCCTGTTTGGGGATGGAAAGTCTTAATAGAAAGAATTATCAGTTATATTCCAAATTAATAAAGAAACTAATATAACTTTTATCAAGAGCCTGATGTAATTTAAAACATTTTTATAAAGCACTTTAAAATTCATCTGGAAGAGTAATTTTATAGACATAGAAAAACAATTTTTGGAAATGGCAGTAAATTAAGGGAGACTTGTTTTTAATGGAGGTATAACTTACATATAATATAATTAATACACTCTAAGTGTTACAATTTGAAGTTTTGATAAATGTGTGCACTCTTGTAACCACCAACCCAGTCAACACCAACATTTCCATCTTTCTGGAAGGTTTCCTGAAGCTCCTTTGTAGTCAACATTCTCCCAGCCTCCTTCTAACACTGGGCCTGACCCAGGCAACCACTGATCTGTGTCCTGTCACTATAGCTTAGTTCCACCTGTTCTAGAATTTCACCTAAGTGGAATATTACATAACGTTATGTTTGTGTCCAGCTTCTTTCACTCAGCTTGCTGTCTGTGAGATTCACCCCCTTTCAGATATTAAAACAATTTATTGTGCTTATAACAATCAGAATAGTGTCATGGCAGCATAGGACTAACCAGACTGGTCAATGGAACAGGACAGGGTCCAGATCTGACTCGAGGTTTGAGTGGAAATTTGGTAGACCTGGCTTTCACCATCCTGCCAGTACTCACCACCACATCCAAGCTTCTCTGTCCCTCTTCCTTTTCTCTCCCTTGCTGGAGCAAAGCACGTTCCCCTTGTCTCAGAGAGAATAACTCAGCCAGCTCTGATGACCGATGCCCGTCACCTTTCCCGTTCTCAAATGTCATCTTTCCTGCAGCGCATCAAGGTGTGTTTCTATACAAAAGCTCCTCTCTGGAGAGAGCTTCTGCTGCCAGCTGCTAAGCTAATAACAAGCTCGCTTCCTTTCACCTGACATTGAACTTCTGAATCAGGAAGCACAACTGGACCTGGATGAGCTATTTAGTATCAGCCATTTATTTAATAACCACTGATAAGGAGTAAACACATTTTACATAAGCCTCTGGAGTTGTACTTAGAGTTTGTTAATAATGGATATTTCAGAGGTTAAAAGGGGAGACCATTTCCAGAGATTGTAAAACAACCCCTAAAAAATCTATGAGGAATTGTATACTTTAAATAGTGAATTGAACAATACGTGAATTATATCTCACTAAAACTGTTACAAAAGATTAAACAGTTCTTTGGAGCTTCGAAATGTTCTCTGTGGACCAGCCAGGCTGTCAGGACATTCTAGGCTTCCTCCAACTGCTGCTGTAACAAGTACCAGAACTCAGTGGCTTAAAACCACACAATTTAGCCTACAGTCCTGTAGGGTAGAAGTCCAGCATGTGTCTCACTGGGCTCAAACCAAAGTGTCGGCAGGACGGCATTCCTTTCTGGAGGCTCTAGGGAGGGTCTGTTTCCCTGACTTTTCCAGCTTCTGGAGGTGCCTGTATTTGCCTTGACTCAGGATCCCTGTCCATCTTCAAACCAGCAGCGTCACATCTCTGTGTCTTTCTTCCGTAGCCACATCTCCCTCTGACTTACTCATTTGCCTCCCTATCCCTCTGTCAAGGACTCTATTGCATTGGGCCCACCAGATAATCCTGGGTGCTTTCTCCATCTGGAGGGGCCCCTCTGTTCTGGGCAGGTGGTATGGAGCATGAAACAGCAGGCACTGCCCCTTCTCCAGCACCGCCACCTGCTGCAGGAAGGGACAGAGCAGCTCTGTGCAGAGCCCAGGATTCCATTGGCCACAGCAGGAGGGAGATCCAGCCACAGAGGTAGCCCAGGCCCCTGCATGGGCATTGCCTTAGGCCGGGATTCAAGCTCCAACCCCTGAGAGGGGGTTATGTCCCAATCCCACCCAGCTGCTGGCACACTTTGCCCAGTTCCCTTTGGAAGGGTGAATCCTGCCCCAAGCCAATCAAGTACAAGTGGTCCTCATTGGGGGTGGTGTGCTCATCACCAGACTCTGAACTCTGGTCACAATTAATTGGCCCGAGGTGAGTCCCAGACTCTAGCTAGGCCAATTGGGGTCCATCACTGGGATTTTCACTTCCGGAGTATGCCCCTAAACTGCAGTCCCTCTCTCATGGTAGAGTTTGGAGGAGAGATGTGTGGGAACTGCCAAACTCGGCTTCTAGCAGGTCTGAGAAAAATTTGGCTGACCCCTAGGGAGAACCAGAAAGACTTGATGCAGGGAAGTCCTTATAATCTTGGAAATGCTGGTTCCAGGAACCTGCCCTACCCCCACTGCCATCTTCCCTGGTCCCTGACATGTCTGGGAGTCCCTCTTTCTGCAAAGCCAGTGGGAGCTGACTGCCTTTACTCTGCAGCCTCAAACCTGACCATCAGCAAACAAGTAGGGTGGGGGCTGGGCCCAGATCTCAAGAGCTCTTGGAGGAGCAGGGAGGAACCCGAGAGCAACAGCCTGGGGGCAGTGAGAGGCCTCTGGAGTTCCAGGCAGAGGGAACACCATCCTGGAAGAAGAGGGATTTCCTCCCGTGTTTGGGGAGCCAGCCCCATAGCAAGGGGGCCCAACCCTCATCCTCCTGGGACTTTGCAAGAACCGGGCTTTTCACAGAAGGTTATTAAAAAGCCAAGGAAGCTGAAACTGGTTTGGCCCAGTGGCTAGAGTGTCAACCTGCGGACTGAAAGGTCCCAGGTTCGATTCCGGTCAAGGGCATGTACCTTGGCTGTGGGCACATCCCCAGTGGGGGGTGTGCAGGAGGCAGCTGATGGATGTTTCTGACTTTCCCTCTCCCTTCCTCTCTGTAAAAAAATCAATAAAATAGATTTTTAAAAAAAGCCAAGGAAGAGCCCACACTCTGAAGTGCCCAGTCCATCTTTGCAAAGAGGTCTGCGCCTGCCTTTTGGAAGGCCACTGTGGTAATAACTCTTCAACAAGAGTGATGTGCGTTGGTTCTCATTGTTTTGCTTAAAAAAAAAAAAAAAAGATAATCCCTTGCAAAAAATCTAGACGATGAAAAAAATCAACAAAAAGTGACCCATAACTACTGTGGAGAGGTAGAAAAATGCTTGTTTTAATTAATTTCCTAGCATGTCATCTAGTATGGCAGACGCAATGTATTGGAGGAGATAACCCTAACCCAGTAGTGACTCCGTGTGGCCTCAGGAACAGTAGCAGTAGCAGCAGCACGTGGGAACTTGTTATAAAGGGTCACCCTCAGGCCCTACCTCATACATTCTAAGGTAGAAACTGGGCGTGGGCCTAGCCTGCAGTGTTTTAACAAACATGATGAGCTAGTCTGAATACCTCCGATTTAAAACTTTGATAATCCTATGCAGTTCTGCCATTTAGCCACCAGAGGGCACCAGCAGGCTGTGTCATGCCAGCTAACCGAAAGACCTCTGTAGACTTAACCACGTATAGGCCAAATTGTACTGTCATTCTGGTCCTTGCTTAAATGTGGACCCAGTGCAGTATGTTTTGGTGGTGGTGGTGGCACATGATTGGCAGTGCTAGTTTTGTCTGAAATATCTTTTAAAGAAATGTAAAAGTTTCAGGGTTAGCAACAAAGATTCCCTAATACCTAATAACACTTTACATTCTATAAAAACCAGGGTATAGCTCCACTGTGACCTGTTTCTCCTTTTTCTTTTCCTGCAGTCCCTGACTTCTTACCTCCAGGGGCAGCATCCCTGGGCTGAGAGTCTGGCTGTCATTGGTGACTCACATCCTCCCCTCTCTCTGGTTACCTCTTTGTTATTTCCAACCATCTCTACTGACATATAATCCTATATAATAAAAGCCTAACATGCAGATCGACTAAATGGCAGAACAACCAGCAGAACAACCAGTCGCTATGATGTTCACTGACCATCAGGGACAGACACCCAACTCAGGAGCTGCCCCCAGCTTGCAGGCCCCAGGCCAGCCAAGATGGGTGCAAGAGGGGGCCTCTTGATCACCCTACCAGTCACCCTGCAAAGAGAGGCGACTGGCAGTGGTGGTGGTGGGGTGGTTCAGCCAGTGGGTGATGCTAGGCCAGCCAAGGTGGGTGCCAGCAGGGTCCCCCCCAAATCATATCATTGGTTGCTCCACAGATTGTCCCCGATTGCTGGCCAGGCCTAGGGACTACCTGTGCATGAATTCATGCACCAGGCCTCTAGTTTACATATAGGAGGTGTACCCATTGTAAGTGTTCAATGTGTTTTAAGTTCATTGAACTTTTTTTTTTTTTTTATATAAGTAGCCTGTCACTACAAGCAGATTTTATTACCCAAAGCAGTTTGAGGAATTCCAGTTCACAGTTTTACCTGGTCACAAGAAAATCAGAACCTTTTCGAAGTCACCCTCCACACTACCTGGAGTGAGGGATTAATGGCTGCAGCCCAAGTTAAGTCATAGCTACTATATTCTCATTCCTGACTAATAACCTTAAAGTCACAAATGGGCATAATGTAATTGAGTCTTACACAGTAAACTTAAGAATCTTAACTGGCTATGAGGAGATGGTTTTCTGTTTAGTTACCAGAATTACATGGAATTGTATAATAATCCTGTGTGAGTTTGAGCCTAGAAGGGAATGCGATTCCTGTGGTGCATCAACCAAGCCCTCCTGGGCTAATCAAAGGCATGATTTAAGGTCTCCCATGACGACCCCCTGTGATTCTGCTTAGGTAGGCATCTCCTGGTTGCCTGCAGCAATGAAGCTGTGGTTGGGGGGTTGGGAAGGTGGCTATTCACCTTGTAAACACAATTCTCAGGCATTGAAAGAGGCAGACTTCAGTGTTGAGAAGTTCCCTGACTGTTTCTACATTTGAAGAATACAAGTTGGCTTGATCTTACATGGAATTTTGGTTTTATTTGTTTGATTTTATAATTAACCTAGACCCAGAAGGTCAGTGCCTTATTCTCCCTTTGTCAGCAAACCAAATAGCACCTATGTCTAGAAACACTGTGCTCTCAACTAAAACTACTGACAGCCCCTCATCCCAGGTCCTGAGCTGCAGATTTTCCTGAAAATCAGCTTTTGGACCAGTTACATCTCGATCAAGTTGTCTCTTCATAACTCAGCCCTCCCATCCCCCACCTGACCAGTTACGATGAAAGCAGGAACCCAAGGGACATATTTCTTCCCTCACTTGACTCAGCAGAAACAGTTCATTCTGACTACAGGTTCCTCCAAACTATCCCTGCTTGTGTTCTTAAGGCATACCAACCGCTCTGTGTACGGCTCTCTGCTTGTAATGAATTATTTTAATCACCCTTACTACTTCAGCCTTAAAGCCCACCCTTGTCTAGCCATTTAGCCCTGAGATGCTAAGAGGGTGGGAATGGGGGCAGAGCCCAATTAACATCAGGGATTCTGATCACTGGGGTCCCACTTGATCATGACTTTCAATCCCAAACCCTTTTTGGATGCTTCAGAGGCCTCCAGCGCTTTCTCCAGAGGAAACCTATGGGTCACTAAAGGCTTTACATTCACAAACTTGGACGCAAGCATTGAAATCGCCATCAGCCATGTGTTGCAGTATCGAATCATGCCCTTGATATCCACTTCTCAGATGGCTGCATGTACTCAGGGCACATTGACCATCTCAGAACCCAGTCCCACAGCATCAGGCTCCCACCAGAACAAGTGGCGTAGATGCCCACCTGGATGACGGTCCCCGCCCCAGTGCACTCGATGGTGATTTCAGGCTTGCACCCCAGGAGACCCTCCACTTTACTGGCGATTTACTGCGGGCTCTCCTTGGTGATCTGGAGGACAAAGTCAGCTCCAACTTCCTTGGCTTTAGACAACCGAGAAGCAGACAGATCAGTCACCACCCATTGAGCTGCACCCATTGCCTTGGCCACCAGCAAATTAACCAATCCAATTGGCCCAGCTCCACACACAAAGACCTTGTTCCCCAGGGTGACTCCAGCTCGCTGGCAGGTATGGATCCCCACAGACAGTGGCTCAATCAGGGCCCCTTCTTCAAAGGTGACATTGTCGAGAAGCTTGTAGCAGAAGTTGGCATTGTGCTTATAGAACCGGCAGAGGTTCCCATCATCGGTGGGCGTGGCACAGAAGAAGGTTGGTGACAGATTGTACTGGCCAATCTTGCAGAATTCATTGGTTTCTCGGGGAGCGCCAGGCTTGATGGCAACACGATCACCTTCTTTTAGGTGCTTTATCAATGACCCCACTTTTACGACTGTTCCTGAAGCTTCATGACCCAGAACTATTGGCTTTTTCACAATAAAATCCCCAATTCGACATCTGAGCCAGATTCCAACAGAATGCATCTGCAGCAGCACCTCATGTGGGCCTGGTTCAGGAGTAGGATAGTTCTCCAGGCGCAGGTCCCCGGGTCCGTGGGCCACCAGACAGGTTCCCGGGCTTGGCCGCCGCCATGTCGCTCTTCTCTCCGGGGTGGAAGCTGCAGTCTGCAGGACGCTCGGAGATTCTCAAGTTCATTGAATTTTTAATAATTTTTTATTGTTGAAAGTATTACATATGTCTCCTCCAGCCTGCCCCGGCCCCTACTCCCGTCCCCTTCACCACCTTATTGTCTGTGTCCGTGAAGCTCATTGACTTTTGACAAGTGTAGCCACCACTCCATTGAGGTTTTAAAAAGTGAAACTTACAGTAAGCCCACTTTAGAAACCCCTTTTGTCACCACTTTAGAAACAGACTTTTGCTGCTGTTTTAGCACCTGAGGGGGCCTTTGAACTTCCCTGTGGGACAGTGGGCTCCAGGCAGGGGAGCCTCTCTTGGAGTTCTCCTCTGGGGCCTCTGGAGGGCAGCCCGTAGAAGGACAGAGGGCCAGGAACGACTTGGTGGATCCTTTCCCCTGCCACCTCTCAGAGGCTTCAACTTTCTCCTCATGGCTCTGCGTCCCCTTTTCTGAGAACAATTCAGACTTCAGTGATTTCTCTGAGAAATTTGAAAAGCCCACAGACACCGTCCTGATACACCAGGCCTTGCATTTTTTAAAAAATATATTTTATTGATTTTTCACAGAGAGTAAGGGAGAGGGATAGAAAGTGAGGTCTTGCATTTAAAAAAAATTTTGCTTGTAACTGAGTGGTAACCCAGGACTTAGCTGTAAACATGATTTATACAATGGACACATTTTTATTGAGCATTTATTGTGTATGCTCTAGATACTGGACTTTCAATGAGAATAAGACAAAATCCTGCCCCGATAAAATTTACATTCTAGAGGAAAAGGCAAGCAATAAACAAATAAGCACATAATATAATGTCAGATGAACAATGAAGCAGGGTAAGGAGGTAACCACTGAGCGGGGAGGTAAGGTAGGAAAGTAATCCAGATGAGATGGTTGGGAAAGGCCTGTCTGAGAAGTTGGCATCTGAGCAGAGATCTGAATAAGTGAATCCACCAGGAAGACATCTGGGAAAATTGCTGTCCAAGCAGAGAGAACAGCAAGCACAAAGGCCCTGGGGTGAAAATAGTCCCTTGAGCTTCTGTGTGAAGAGAAGGGTGTAAGAGTGGGAACATAGAGACCTATTAGGAATCTCTTGTGATTGTCAAACTGAAACAGAGGTGGCTTGAGCAAGGTGGGAGCAGAGCAGGGGCAAGATGTAGCCCAGTTGAGGATGTTCTTGGCAGATAGGGTCGACAGCATTTGCTTCTGCATTAGCTGAGTTAAACCCTCAGTACTCAGAGAAATGGTTTCAGTTATCCTCCTTAAATTCTGTTTTTGTAAAAATGTTTTTATTTAAAGTAATTATAACCTAGGAAAGATGATAGCTTTATATTCATTCTTGTATTCAATACACTTTGCCAACATAGCCCCTGCACATTTTATTGTTCTTTTTGCCGTTTATTATTAACTGTGCCAACAGTTAAGAACTTTAAGGGGGCATCCAATACCACAGCTTTCTGAATTAGGTATCACACCATTTTACAGATAAAAAACTGAGGCTCAGAGGGACCAAGAGAGTTGATAGCCACATGTCTCCTAGATGTTTGTCTCCAGCGGTCAGAGAGATTTCTCACCGCAGGAACAGACCACGGGGAGGGCACATTGCTACAAGACAGATGGAAGCAGTGGTCCAGGGAAACGAACTTTGCAGAATCATAAAGAAAGTCTTGAAACTTTGATAGTGACAGTGGCAGAGATGGAGGAGCCATTTCTGTTGTTTTTGAGCACAGAGATGGGCAAGGGGGAAGCCCTGGGCTGGGAAGAAATGCTTCCTATAGGGGTCTCTCCTTAATTTTGTCCCTTAGATGAGAGTTGTCCTGAACAGTGCTTGTTACTGAGATGAAGAGTTAATTCAATCCATTACAAGTAGAGGCTGGTCTCTGGAGGCTTTGAGTATTTGCCTGACCTCATTAGTCAGAAATAGCATTTGACAATGTCCTATGCTAGAGATTGAGAGGCATAGCAGATCTACCTATTACATAATCACGAACCCTAACAGGCAGCCAAAATGGGCAGACAAGAAAACAACCCTCCCCCAGATAAAAGAATAAGAAAATTCTCTAGAAGAACAGGTAGATAAAATGGAGGTAAGAAATTATCTGATATAGAGTCCAGAATAGTGATGGTAAAGATGCTCAGCAGCATGAGAAAAAATATAGTAACTATGAAAAAGAACAGTCAGAAATATAGACTGACATAGCACTAACAAAGAATACATTGGAAGGAATATACAGCTGTAGGAAAAGCTGAGGATCAGATCAGTGTATTAGAAGACAGGGTGGGAAAAAATCACTCAATGAGGGAATCAAAAATAAAAACAAAATACAGGAGTACTGCTTAAGGGAGCGTGGGGCAAAGTGTTTTTTTTCTTCCCAGCCTCACAATTTCTTTACTAGGGTGCTGTTCTCTAACAGTAAATGCCAACAATGAGTCTAATTTCTTACTAGGATGCAGGTCTCAAGAATGCCCACAAGTGGTTGCTATTGAGCCTAATCACTTTCTAGGGTGCTGTGCTGAGAATGCCGCAAAGAGGGTAGTATTGAACCTAATCAAGACTGGGGTGTTGTTCTCTGAAAGACCAAAAGAAGGCACTATTGAGCTTAATCCCTTACTAGGGTGTGATTCTGAGAGTGCCCTCAAGTGGGTGCTATGGGCCTAATCCCTTTCTAGGGTGCTGTTCTCAGAATGCTCCAAAAAGGGTGCTATTGCACCTAATCCCTAACTGTAGTGCTGTTCTGAAAATGCACACAACAGGGCTCTATAGAATCTAATACCTTACTAGGGTGCAATTCTAAAAATGCCCCAGAGAGGGCGCTATCAGATCTAAACACATACTGGGGTGCTGTCCTCTGAATGCTGACAAGAGGACGCTATTGGCCTAATCCTTAACTAGGGAGCTGTTCTCTGAATGACCACAAGAGGGTGCTATTAATGAGCATATTCACTTAGCACTCTAAGTGAATGTCCAAAAGAAGGAAGATTAAAAACAGCCACAATGTAAATGGATGCTACACAGACATGGTCCTAGGACCAAATTGGAATTACAACTGAATAACAACAACAAGAAAAAAATACTGAATAATCCATTGAAAACTTGCTGGAGAGAACCCTAATAACCAAAAAGGGAAACTAGAGACTGCACAGAGATTTGCAGGAAGGGTGGAAGTGCAAAAGGGCTGGCCAGATTCTCAGAGAGCAGCTGAAGTCGGGAGAGATATCTTAGCTCTAGAGTGTGTCACTGAGAATTCTGGTGTCTAGTCCCCAAGCTAGGCCCCCCAGCAGAGAGCACCAGAACTGAGAAAGTTGTTCACATAGCATCTGACTGCGAAAAGCAACAGGGTATGCCAAGAGGAGATGGCTAGAAATGCAGGTACTCTCTTAAAGGGCCAACTCAAAACATTTCGTGCACAGTCCCTTACCTTATGCTCCCATGGAGGCAGGACAGAGTGGACTGGAGCTATGTGAGCAGAAGTCAGGGTTGAAAGCTCTGAGGTTAGGGCTCAGAAAGCAGACACCGCGGTTTCCTGTGCTGTCATTCCCTCACACTGAGGAGATCACCTTTCTCATGTAGACCTTTCTATGCAGGCAGTTCTTGCCTGCAGGAGAGACAGTTATCTCATTCTGTGGGAAAACACCTTGTCCCAAGGTGTGGAGTCTTGAGGCCCATTAAGAGACTGAGAATGAGACTTAGCCTCCAGGCAGAAGCAATTGCCCCACCCTATTGGGAAACCTCTTGCCACACCTGAGGACAATTGCCTGAAGACTACTTATAACACATTTCTGTATGGATCATGAGAATTCTCATGTTTTCATATTATACAGTGTTTCACAAAGTATCATACTTTATTAATTAAAAAAATATTTTATTGATTTTTTTATAGAGTGGAAGCGAGAGGGATAGAGAATTACAAACATCAATGAGAAAGAAGCATCAATCAGCTGCCTCCTGCACACCCTCTACTAGGGGTGTGCCTGCAACCAAGGTACATGCCCTTGACTGGAATGGAACCTGGGACCCTTCAGTCTGCAGGCTGATGTTCTATCCACTGAACCAAACCAGTCAGAGCCAAAGTGTCATACTTAAAAAAGATATTAGTGCTCAGCGAGGTGGTGGAGCAGCCTCCCAGCAGATGCAGAAATGCTGATCTTTGTGAAGACCCTGACTGGCAAGACTATCACCCTTGAGGTTGAGCCCAGTGACACCACTGAGAATGTCAAAGCTAAAATCCAGGACAAGTAGGGCATCCCACCTGACCAGCAGTGTCTGCTTTTTGTGGGAAAGAGCTAGAGGATGGTCACACTCTCTCAGACTACACTATTCCAAAAGAGTCCACCTTCTACTTGGTGCTTCGTCTGAGGGGTGGCATCATCGAACCCTCCCTCCACCAGCTTGTGCCAAAGTACAACTGTGACAAGATGATCTGACGCAAGTGTTACGCCCTTCTGCACCCTGTGCTGTCAACTGTCACAAGAAAAAGTATAGCCACACCAACAACCTGCACCCCAAGAAGAAGGTTAAATAAGGCAGCTCCACCAACTCCTTGCGTCCACAGGGCAGCCTTCTACCTGAACCCTGTGTTGCTGGGGCTTCAATAAAGTTTCTCTTTTGTTGACTGGAAAAACAAAAGATATTAGCTTGTAAGAACATGTAATAAATAACTTCAAAATGCAGTGGATATTTAATTTTAAGACAAGCCTTTAACATTTATGTAAAATGTTTTTTATACTCATTCAGTAGAAACTTATCTGGCCACTGGATAAAGCTAGCAGTAAAAGTACTGGTCCACAATGTGTTAACAGTGAATCCTATCAGTCTTCAGGTAGATGCTGGTCTCTGGAGGCTTTGAGTATTTGCCTGACCTCACTAGTTGGAAATAGCATTTGACAATGTCCTATGCTAGAGATTGAGAGGCATAGCAGATCTACCTAATACATAGTCACAAACCCTAACAGGCAGCCAAAATGGGCAGGCAAGAAAGCACCCTTCAAACAAAAGAACAAGAAGATTCTCCAGAAGAAGAGATAAATGAAATGGAGATAAGGAATTTACCTGATATAAGAGTCCAGAATAGTGATGGTAAAGATGCTCTGTTGCATGAGAAAAAATATAACTACGAAAAAGAACAGTTGGAAATATAGACTGACATAGTACTAGCAAAGAACACATTGGAAGGAATACACAGCTGTAGGAAAAGCTGAGGATCAGATCAGTGTATTAGAAGACAGGGTGGAAAAAATCACTCACTGCTAGGCCAGCCACTTGGGTTTCACTTGCTGATAACAGAATGTGGCCTGCTCATAGTTCCCTGCCCCTTTTGTGAGTGCCATCCCCAGGGTCACACCAGGGAATCATCCTTGAGAGTCACCAAACTTCCTATTTGCAGGGATCAGCTGGAGCCTTCACTTTGCCCTTTGCTTCCACAAACCTTTGCTGAGCATCTAAGACATGCTAGTAACTAGGCAGGACGTTGAACTTCAAACCAAGACAGACCCATCCTGGCTGGCTCTTGAGGAACTCATGGCCACTTTGGGGATAGTAAAGCATCGTAGCTCTGCTTTACTATCAGATGGGATTGTTCTTATGGACTGAGAGCTAATGGCCCTCTGGCCATCTTTGTGTTAAAGCACAAAGGCCTTTGTCTCTACACTTCTGAGGAAAAAGAGTTTTGGGGCATGTCAGAAGCTGTTGGGTGGAATATAAGGACAATGCAAAGGACAGAGATGAGGATGTCTTGAAGAAGGAGGCCATGCCTGGGGTCATCTGTTACTCTCTGTCCCAATTTCTCCTTCAGGGACGTAAGCACAGGTGACCAAGGGTGCCTAAGCCAGTCTCTAAACAGACACTGACACGTAAGACCCCAGGTACTTACTTAATATTGACCGAGCATGAGTTACACAGGAGACAGACATGCAAATCACACACGGTTTATTTACGAGTCCTGGCAGTTTCCAGACCTCAGCAGGCCACCTGGGGATCCTCGCCTACAGATACACACGCACACTGGACGTTGGACGTTGCAGCTGCAGCTCGGTGTCTTGTTTGAGGCCTTGGTTTCGTGGCTCACAGTTCGGACTCACGTTCCACGGCAGAGCTCGGGCAGATGCAAGTAGGGGAGTAGAGAGTGACCGTCTGTGGAGGAGCAGAACGAGCATCTCTGATCTCCTCTGGGGCTTGCTCTTTTTATGCGCTCAGATGGGTGTCTTCAGTGTGTCTTATCAGCGGGTTCTAGGAGCCTTGCTATCTGGTCTTACATATGGGGTACAGGTCACTTTATCTATTTTCTGCATACAGACCACTCAAGGGTGCTTATCAATTTGGTTACATTCCATTCCATACTTTTAGATTCCACACTTTAATATTTACTCTATATTGTATTTTATCCTTATCACTATTACTATGACACCCTCCCCCACTCCTCCGTCCTCTTCACCTCAGCCCACACATGGGCTGACTTCAAGGCCCAAAGGCCTGAGCACTGCTGGCAGTAGCTGAAGTAGCAGATCACCAAGACTGTGGACCTGGCCTGGTATCACTGCTTGGAGACCCAGAACTTCCTTTCATCCAGCTCCAGAGCTCAGGGTGGCTCCACAGAGCAGCAGCACCCCTGAGGGGCATTGACAGCATGGATGCGGCTGTGTCCCCTTTGAAGGCCTGTGAACCATACACTGTCAACTGGAGGAAAAAGGAAGAAAGTGTGTGGTGTTTCTGAGGTTTCCCTGGGACTAGGGGTGTGACTAGGAGGGGGAAGCAGGATCCTCAAGCTGTGGTCATTCGGCTCTCTCTGTTAATGGGACAGGGTTTGTTGTTGTTCGTAGTTTGGGAAGCCTGGGCCCTCAGAGGGGGGACCATGCATGCGCCTCGGTCTTATAATCATAGCTCCCTGTTTGCCAGGCGCAGAGCAAAGGTCCTGGCACGCTCCTCTCCTGTTACCCTTGCAGCAGCCTGTCAAGGTAGGAGTATCATTCCCACTTGATGGAAGAGGAGGCTGAGGCTTCAGCTGCCAAACCTCCCAGCTGGCAGGGGTGGTGCCAGGTCGCCTGACATCTGGGCTCGTCCACCCACCTCAGCCTGCAGCTTAGCAAACACCACTCTTGGGAAAGGTCCAGCCTCCAATAGGACTGGGTGCTAAGTGCCTGACTTAGAGTCTTGAAATTTTTCACTCTCCCTTTTGAAATAACCTTATTTTTAAAGTAACAGATTTATTGAGATATAATTCACATACTGTACAGTTCACACATTTAAAGTGTATAATTCAGTGGTTTTAGTATATTCACAGAGTTGGGCAACCATCACCACAATCAATTTTAGAACCCCATAATAATTAGCAATTATTTGCCCTCGCCCTCCCACTCCAGCCCGACACAACCACTTGGAATGGACTTTCTGTTTCTATACATTTGCCTCTGCTGGACCTCTCATGTTGATGGAGTCACACAATATGTGACCTTTTGATTCTGGCCTCTTTCACTTGTCCTCATTTTTCTAAAGTTCATCTATGTTGTACCATGAATTGTTGGAAGTGGGAATTTTTTAGCACTACTGAGGCCGTGGACTATGCCCCAGATAGAGTTTTCAGTGCTGACACCAGGCCAGACCTTGAGATACGATCTCATGGCCCCTTCCTAGCACGTAGGCCTTGCAAGACAGAACACTGTCAGCTTTCTGAAGAACAGTTTGACCCTGTGAATTACATGGCCATCAATGGCATGATCCTGTTGTAGCTTGGGAAAACTTTTATCTTGGGTTGCTTGCTCTGCAAAGCAGGATGTGGTTAATGTGCTTAAAAGCGGTCTTGCAAAAAGGGTCGGGGCTGCTCTCCTGTCTCCCTGTGTGGAGAATGGCAGAGCAGTCACCATGCTGGCTGATAAAGGATCCCTAAATTTTAATTTGGTCTAGGCTCCAATGGTTGTTCACTTGCATCCGCTCCACAACATGAATCAGTACTTTTATTTTTTTAAAGTTGCCAAGTAATATCCCACTTACTGGATATACCATCTTTTATTTACCAGTTCACCAGTTGATGGACAGCGGGTTGTTTCCACTTTTTGGCTATTGTAAATAATGCTGCTATGAACATTTGTTTGTACACACACACACACACACACACACACACACACACACACAACCTTTCTTTTCATTGCAATCAATGCAACTATAACCAAAAAGTACAAATATAAAATGTCAGTGTTCTTTGCAGTCCCTTATCTAGAGATAGTACCTGTTACCCTTTGGCAAACATCCTGTCAGATGTCACCCCCTTTCCAGCCTCAAAAATTAATCCCAACCTTTTCCTTGAGTTTAGGCCCAGCCTTTCCTATTTTCATGGATCATGTTGGAGCCTGGGTAAAGATATCAAGCACAAATAAAAATAAAGTAGCGGGGACAGTGTTCACATCAGATAAGATAGAATTTACTAGGAAGTGAGCAGCACATAATGAAAGAACCCTTTAGAAGATAAAAAAAAAAAAAGTGAGACAGCAATGTATCAGAACTTTGGGATAGGAATATGACCATACTCAGAAATAAATGTTCAATGAAGAATCTTTAAAAGTACAAAAAAGTGTTAAGAGAACTAATATAAACAATAGTATTAAGTAAAAAAAAAATACACAAGCAAAGCTAAACAGTTTGGAAAATAGCAAAATAATGGAATTACTTTAAGACCGTGGGTTCTGGTATTTTGAAAAAGGGGGGGGAGAAACCATAAACTTCTGCTCCTCACAAATCTAAATACAATATGTTAGTAAAAACAACTCCTGGTCCCAAAGCTGCTTTTGGAGAGAGCCACTTATACAGGAACCTCGTAGCACTCCGCACCGGACGGGCAAGGTGATGCCCCAACCAGGAGGAGTCAGGAAGAGCTGACACTAATAAAGTGCCAGAGAGAGAAACACCCAGCCCACCCTCGGCTTATGGCCCCTGGATGGATGCCTCCATTAGGACTGAGCAAGCATCCAGCTCCCAGGGTCCTGTCCCCACTCAGCCCCAGACTCTGAGCCAACCAGAAGCTGGTCAGCGACTCTCTGAACTCTGTAAGTATCAGGCTATTTTCATGCCATTTCTAATGTTTTGCCACTTTCCCAACATCTTCCTTTAGAATTTGCAGGGACAGGCCTCTGAAATGTATTGGCAGAAGGATCTAGAAGACAGTTTCAGGAAATTGTAGTGCATGCTACATGGAATGCAGGAGGACATGGTTTCTATGAACGAGGAGCTAGAATGAAAAGGCAGCAGAATAAGGGAAAAGCAAACAAGAGGAGATGAAAGGGGGAAAGAATGAAGCACGAAAAACTTTTTACAGAGAAAAGGAAACATGCAGAAAATGAAACAGTGAACTCAAAGGCCACACTGCAGCTAGGAACAGAATTGGTGCAATGGGAGATCAAGTCCGGGATGTGAGAACATACTCAAATTCTAGAATAGGACTGAGGTTGGGGACGGGGAGTCTACCTGTGGTGGAGTCAGACAGATTTATGATGTGGCTCTACCCTGGGGTGGGGGTGGGGAGACAGGTGGGGGCTCATCCTATTCTTTCCCTGTAAAAACCTATCTGTTCAGGGCCTGGACCAGGGAAGGATAGAGAGCACCAGGCAGGTGGCAGCAGGGAGGGGACACGAGTGATTGCAAGTCCTGGTGGGACATGGGTGGAGGGCTGGGGCCCTCCAGACAAACTCAGCGAAGCTATGAATGTGGGCACTCCCAGAATCAGAGCCAACAGTCATATGGTGGCCACATTTCTGACTCAGGCAATCCGCTGTGTTCTGCAACCAAGACCAGGGACTGTCTCTTGGCAAGGAGCTGTCAGCCCCCTACCTGCCAGAGGAGAGTGCTGCATCCCTGCTGAAACCAAGGCCTTTGGGGCTGTTGAGTCTGTTTGCCTCTCACCTACCTGTCCCAGCAGGCTGTTCCTGCAGGCCACATCACCTGGGCTCCCCTCTGGCTGATGCCTGCTGGGTTTAGCCAATTAGAGGCACCAGCAAGAGACTGGAGGTGGGGTTTGGGTTCTTCTCCCTCATTCTGCCCTGCTTTGGTGACCCATCCCGCACCATGACACAGCTCTCTCAGGATGACCCCTCTACTCAGCTGCAACTCGGGGCATTTCCTCCCTTCACTCCAGTAGGGAGCCTGGCTTCTCATGGGATCCTGGGTTGCCCCTGCTCATGCCGCTGAAAGGAGGCCCTCAGTAAAGTGTCTTCACATGAACCAGCTGACTCCAATTCCAATTCTGAGGGACCCTGACTGTTGCTCCCTAACAAAGGTTGGGGGCCCTTTCCTCTACACCCCATCAGCTGCCTGAGCTGAGTTATTTCTACAAAAGGTCAGGACTCTGAACTGTCCGTCCATGTGTGGTGGCCTCTCTGATCACCTGCAGAACTAGTGTGCAGCTCCATTTCCACCACCCCTGTGGGGTCATGGCTGCCAGGGGAGGACTGCCCATGTCTTGGGCAGTGGGGGGAAGGCAGGGTCCTGGAACTGTGTTCCTGGCAGAGGACCTGGAGGCCCTGCCTCACACAACTCCCCATCACCTCAGGATAGGAGCTGAGGGTACATCTCTGGAGAGCACCCTGGCATGGGCTTGAAAGACTGGGCCTCCTTGTGTGCTTGGGAGCCCAAAGTGGGGTTCCTGGGTCCAGCTCTGCAGGGCCAGAGTTCCTCCATGTCACTGGCTTTGGCACAGCACCAGGGAGCCTTGGCCAGGCAGGCTCTTAACTGTTCCCCATTCTCCTCCCTAAATCCCGATAACCGAGCACCTTAGGGAAGGGAACGGTTTCCTCCGGGACACCCCAAGGCCTGAGGCCTTCCAGCACCCGAAACTCTCTTTGCCTCTACCCAGCCCAACCGGCCCTTGGCAGGGAACTCTGAACACGGTGTAGGTGCTGCCCTGTCCAGGAGGGTTCCAGCAGGCCCACCCCTGGAGCCGTTCCTTCTAGCAATCTGGGCTGCTGCGGTCCCCACTGTGTGAGAGGGAAACTGCAGGTTCTCCAGGTGGCTCTGGAGGGGAGATGCTCATGGAAAGGGGGGAGGACAAGACCCCGGCCTGAGGACCGGAAGCTCTTGAGTTAAGCACGTGGGCAATCTCTGAGAGTTTCCACACTGTCCCTGTTACTTAGGGAATATTTGTTGATCCTTCCTGACTTTCCAGAAATTCCTGGCTGGGCTGACATATCTGCATCACTGCCAAGGGAGCAGTCTGAGGACTTCAGGTTTACAGGTCAAAGAACTGGTGATCCAGCAACATTCTAACCAGCAGGCCTCCCCTTGGCAGGGGAGAAGTGGGCTGTGTACATCGTTCTGTTGTTCGCGGGCTAATTCACACAAAAAGAATCTTGGGAGGGTAGCCTGTGTAGCTTAGGCCTGAGGGCCCTCGCAGCCCCAGAAACTGTCCACAAGGAAAGCCTTTCGCCTCTAGAGGTGGCTCCCTGATTCCCACATTTGCCATCCCCATGTCTCTGGGCTTTGGGAAGATGTGCCTGACTCACCACCAGCAAAGCCCACGGTTCACCCACTTGCCTCTTCCCACTCCCTCCCTGCTTCTGCAGTGGCCCTCCGCGTCCAGCAGAGGTCTGCACACACACAGTGAGCGGATGCACTGAGGAAGCCTGGGTGCTAGAACTCTCCCGCTGACTCACAGGGGCACAGAGTTCTGAGCCACAGAAGCAGGGTAGGCACTGAGATGTTCACTGGGGCAGCGGTGGAAGCTGAGGAGGTGGGAAGGCCTGGAATCTCCCCCAGCGGGAACTTAACTTAAAAGTGGTTTCCTCGCATGAATTAGCCCTTGAACACTACGTTGGCCTCTCACCCACCTGAGAACCTGCTGCTGGAGGATGACTTGGGAGCAGATGCAGCAGAAAGGCTTCTCGCTGCTGATTTGCCTCCCCAACTGCTCACTTGAGCCTGTGACCCCATGACCTCAGGACACACAGCTCCCAATGCCCTGAGTGGGGCCAGCCTCCCTCCTCCCCAGGTAATGAATCTGAAGGCTCTTAATGTCCCAGCTTTCACCAAATGGGGGACAGAAGACATATGGGGGAAGCTGTATCAGTGTCACCTTACCAAGGATGCAGTGAAATTACCCTGGAATTACTTAAAAGTTTCCTGCTGGTTCTGGGAAAAACTATTCTAAATACTCATCATTTCACATCCAAGGCTCCATGGGGCACAGGAGCAGCTTCAAGTGGAAAGAAAAACCACAACCTCCTCGAAAAGCACACGGCACTGTGTAGGTACGACACCTGGTGATCCATCCTCTTTCTCTCAGGGAGTTCCTCCCCTCACCCCAACACTGACCACAGCATTCACTATGAGGTAAAAACCACTCACCCGGTGCCTCCATGAGCACGTCTATAAAATGGGATTCCTAAGGTTCATAGATGACCTGACCAATTCTACAAGATAGACAGGAATCTTCTAAGTCTCCCCAAACAGAAGGGGAACTTTTGGTTATTTCTTTCCTCTAATAACAGAGAAAAGGCACAATAGGATTAGAAGACCCTCAGTCAGCTAACTCCAATGATTTGTTGTTGTTGTTGTTAATCCTCATTTGAGGATATTGTTTCTATTGATTTTTAGAGAGAGTGGAAGGGAGGAAAGGAGAAAGAAACATCGATGTGAGAGAGACACATCAATAGATTGCCTCTGGCGTGCAACCTGACCAGGGCTGAAGGAAACCGGCAACCCAGGTAGTACATACTCTTGGCTGGAATCAAACCTGTGTCCCTTTGGTGTGTGGCTGGCACTCTAACCACTGAGCTACACCAGCCAGGGTTACATGCCATTTTTATTTCTTTTTAATATATATATATATATTTTTTCTAAATTAAAGTTTTAATTGAATTCATGACTTCTGACTTCCCAGCTGTCAGATGCTGTGGGAAGAGCTCCTGACCTAGTCAAGCTGGTCAGAGCCCACACGCCACCCCATCCCAGGGGCAGTGGGTTCAGTGGGTTAGGGATTCTCTCTGATACAAGAAACTAACAACTGGGGGCCTCGTTGTGAGATCTGTTTAGAGGCAAAAAGCCTTATCTTCCACTTTCTCTCTCTTCCTCAGACTACTTCCTAAAAAAAAAAATTGCAATGAATAAATAAAGACAGTTTTCAAGATGTTCACAGAAGGACATTTTTTAAAACATTTTTCAACTAGTTAATACAAAAACATTACAATGATTGACTTCTTTCATTTAGTTACATAAATAAACTTTTTATAAATATCTCTTTATAAACAATATAAATAGCTTTACAACATAAATACATTTATGCATGACATGAATTTACACACAGCAATGTTTACAGCTGGTCTGTCAGTCTCTGAAAAACTGTCCCTTGTCATCACGTCGGTGTAGGTGTGTGTTTCATGTATACTATATATATGTAATATATATAACTTTTTATTTTTCCTTTTCATAAACAAACAAACAACAAAATCATACCCCCTCCCCAAATAATCATAAAACAGCTGGTGTTGCCTATTCCCAGTACCGCCAGGGAAGAAACAGGAAAGAAATGTAAAAGCCACATTGCCTTGGAGGTGCTTCCAGATGACCAAGGATAATCTCAGCAAAACGGAGCGAGTTCCCAATCCTGAAACACAGAGGGGACACGGGACACTCAGTGCTGGCCCTCAGCCGAGGGAGCCCAGGCTGCCAGGCAGTTCTAGAAGCTTCCTCCCCTTTCCCAGAGGAGCAGGAAGCAGTGTCCCTCCACCTGGGCCGCAGGTGGAAGGAAAGGGGCCTTCCACGCCGCCCTGTGCTAGCCTCCTCTCCTCTCCCGCCCAGCACAGGTGGAACCGGAATGCCTGCCAGCCAGCCACCCCTCTGGCTAACTGCAGGCCTTGCCCTTGGCTCAGGGAAACATGGTGAAGGGAGGGGGAGGGAAAACACCCCTCTTTCCCGTCCTTGCTACAACACAAACCCTCCGTCAGGTGCTTGCCTCAGCTTTAGGTATCTGGATGACCGTGGAGGGAAAAAGAAACATCGGAGGAATCAGGAATTCTGGGCTCAGACCCCAGCTCTGATGTTTATTTCCTGGTTGGCCCCGGAGAGCGTTGAGTGTGGATTTTCTCACCCATAAAATGGGATAATAGCCACCTCCCAGAGTGTACAAGGGGCCATGCAGAGCATCTGGGTCACTGCGGCCACTCGGTAACTAGCGCTTCCTTCTCCAGCTGGCTTCACCTCAAAGGGTCTCTCTCCTTCCGAAGCAGAGGAACGGGTGTCTCAGCACCCCGGAGAAGGGAATGCTCTCACGGGGTGTGCTGGGGCTAGAGGGATAACCCAGTCATCTCATGAGGGCTGTACCATCTTTGCTAATGGGTGTACCGGTGCTTCGGGCGGAGGAAGGCATCCTCCTGAGAGGTGTGGTGCCCCCTGCCCCCTGCAGAGCACAGTCAGATGAACTCTCCCACAGCTCCCTTTTCTGACATCTCCTGTGTTTAAACAGATGACAGATGTCTGTGATGGCCCTGGCGCCCGTGGGCAAGGTGTTCATTCAGGCATTGGACACACCCAGTCTGTCATTACCATTTTATGATCAAGACTATAATCATCAGCGACAGTCATTATGGTGGCTGCGTAGAGCTAAGGTTACGGGGATGGGGGGGTGAGGGTGGGGTTCAGAAGGCTAAGGGTGTTGGAGGTGGGTGTTCAGCTAAAAGAAAACTTTCAGCAAGTTGACCGATTTCCCTGGACAAAAGGGTTGGGAAGTCTTAGTAAGCTCGATTCCTCCTGCACAGCACCCACTGGGTCACTATCTGGCACCCACGGACACCCAAGAACCAAGAGCCTCTGGGGACATGCAGACCAGGTTCTTTCCAGGCCCTCACCTCTTCTCCTGCTAACCCACAGAATACATTGATTCTAAAGTTTGTTTAGATTCTCAAGTTTGAGCTTGGTGCTTAAGTCACAAGTGAAAAAGTTGAGGCCCGTGTCTCCCAACTCTTCATTGTTTAGACTGGAGAAGAGAGAGCAAGCCAATGCACTGACAGCCACTGGAGCCTGGGTCCACAGGTCAGGATCAACTATGGCTTTGCAGGGATGAGTCCGACAAACAGAGCCAAGTCTGGCTGCGGAGAGAGGAAGGGCATCGGCTAAACCCTTGGACAGGTGGGAGAGGAATGCCCAGTTGGGTGGGACAGGGTTCTCTAGTCACTGATACAGGGATGTTTCAGCTCACTTTCAGTTAGCATCTGGCCCTCAGTTGCCCATGAGTTAATCTGAGCAGGCACCTAGAGCTCAGGTGAAAAAGTGCTCTGGCCCTAGCTGGTTTGGCTGAGTGCACAGAGCGTCGGCATATGGACTGAAGGGTGCCAGGGTCGATGCCAGGCAAGGGCACATGCCTGGGTTTCGGGCATTAGGGGGCATGCGGGAGGCCGCCAGTCAATGATTCTCTCTCATCATTGATGTTTCTACCACTTTCCCTTACTCTCTGAAATCAACAAAAAAAATATATATTTTTTAAAAGAGGTGCTATAATAAATATAACCTCCCAGGGTGGTCTGATCATAAATTCCTAGTTGTGCAGGTCATGGTAGATAGTCACATCTCAAGCCTATACCTTCCTTGGTAAAATGTTTATCTTTGCCCTAATCCCACTCTGCCCATTTTTGTGTATCTGGGTTAATACCTTGGAAATGCCACAGTAATTTTTCAGACCCCTCAGAGGCATAACCTCCCTGGAGAGAGATCATTAATCTTAACTATCCTGTAATCCAACCCATGCCTTGCTTTCTCCCATCTTCCTTACATTCTCGTTTCTTAATTCCAAATGTGTAAAATAAACTGCAAAACTGTTTTTTTTTTTTCAGAGCAAGATTTGAGATCTTGCTTCATGGCAAATAAACTCTTAGAAAAATTCTCTACAGATTTGGACATTTCTTATGCGGACAACTGTGAAAAAGACTTAGGCAACGTGCTGGAGAGTTTCCAAAGGGTATTCTCATACCCCCTGGGGGAACTGAGAGTGGACAAGGTACGACTTCTTGGGTGAGAGAGTAGCTTGGCCTGGACTGGTACAGACAGGACGTGGGACAAGGAATGACTGTAGCCAGGCTTTAGGAAATGGCTGGAAAGTATTTGAATATCAATATCCAAGGTGGGGACATGGTTTTTCCTTGGGCACCGGTGGGCATCAGGGATTCAAAGAAGATAAGGAGAGGAGGTGAGGAGCTTTGCCACAATACATTTTCAGGCTGTGGCATCTGGCAGGAGCTGAAGGTAGCACGGGGTTACTGGCCTTAGTGGAGAGTGAGGAGGCCAAGCAGGGAACAGGGAGCCCAGGTATGACGGGCGTGGGAAGTTTGATGAGGAGCTCATTTTGGGACACATAGATTGAGTTCTTGAAATATAAGATTTATTTTTAATGTTTTCCCCCCTTGCTCTGAAATAGTGCCACAAATAGAGGTTTGATCCTGAAGTCACAAGGGCTGCTGCAGCATCAGGACCTTGGACAGACAGTCTGCCCACAGCCACTGTTTAGAGAAGGGACAACAATCAGAGTGCTCTGGGGCCAGAAAAGCTCTCTGGTGATGCAAACAGTGGGTTATTCTTGCTTCAGTAAGGGGGTAGGTATTTCTCCAAGTCTTCCCACTTTAGGGACAGAAGACCTAGGAAGCATCCTGACCTCTGGGCCACCTACTGCCTGGCACCATGATAGAATGGTTGGCAGATAGACTTGCCCTGGGCTTGTATATATGCCTTTCCTCCTCTGTTCCCACAAACCTCAGCTCTCCCCTCTATGATCCCATTTGGCAAATTGGGGCCAGTGCGGCTAGTCCATTTATGGTCCAGGGATGGCGGGAGCTCTCCAAACTGTCTCTGCTTCTCCGGAGAAAGCCAGGAGCGTTCATCTATCCTGAACCATGTCTGACCTTTCCTCACTCATCCCTCCTTTATCCCTCTGTAAAATGGGGTGATACATAGGTTTAGGGGCAAATGATTAGCACACACATGATCTCATGTCCGTATAGCCTGGTTCCCCTCCAAAAGCCATGGGAGGCGGACTGGTCGCAGGGCTAGGGGATCGGAGGAATCGGCCTGGGGAGGGGAGGTGGGGATTGGGGGGGGGCACTAAGGCTAGGTTCTGGGGGCGCTGAGGGGAGCTAGGTGTACCGGAGCCAGGCGGCCAGGTCGGTGGTACTCACCTCCGCCAGGGGTCGCCGCACTAACATCCCAGGCCACTGTGGGCGCCGATCCGGTCCAGCTTTTGCCCGAAGCAGTTCTTGCCCGTAGTCTGTGGGAATTTTTTGCGTGGTTTCTCCCGCAGAAGGCGGACAAACCGAGTCTTGGCGTCCCGGAGCGGTCGCGACCGGTCGCCCCTGAGGTTGATGCCGCCGCCTCCGAGAGTCTTGTCGCGCTTCTTCTGAGCGCCGCTCTCAGCCTGGGACGCGGCTGACACCTCCCCTAGCGGAGACCGCGGGCCCTGTCCGAGGAAAAGAGCAGGCAGGTGAGGGGACGCACGTCGGCAGCGAGGGGAGGTTAGAGGGAGACTTTTGGGGGCCCCTGATGCTCCAGCCTGAGGCGCCCGAGAGTGCGATTTGTCCCTCCCGAGTCCTGAGCGCGCCCCTAGAGATGCCCACCGCTCGGCACTGCATCCACCTGCCACGCGGCCGCGGTTGTCCGCTCCTTCAGGGATCCCCTTACCCTCCCTTCTCTTGCCGCTCGCCCGGCAGGCCACACTGGGGTAGGGGCTGCGCATCTGTCGACATTCTCCCGAAGCTGGGGACTTAGACCCCAGAACCCGAACTTCCAGGGCCCCAGGCTGTCACCCAAGCTCATCTCAGAGGAGAGGACCTCCTTACCGCCCTCTCTGGTCCCTCTGGGGGTGGGGGGCGCATCTCCTAGACCCCCAGGCTGCCCACACAGCCTCTCACAGTCCCAACATCCCCGCGAAAGCACCCACCTTCGATGGCACCCCGGGCTTGGCTTCGGAGGGCCAGAGCGAGAGCAGGGTGAGCAGCAGGGCGCAGGCCAGCAGTTGGGAGAGGTGCATGGTGCCCTTGAGGTGGAGGGGCACACGCAGGCGGCAGCAGGGGCAGATGCTCAGGCAGACGCGGAGCGGGCTGGCGGGGCTGCTGTGTGGGCGCGGGTCCCAGAGCTGCGCGTTGCCGACTCGGGTGCGCTCTGAGTCCGCAGCTCCGCTCGCGCCTTTAAATCCAACCTGCCGCTGATGTCATCCCCCCGCCCACCCGGCCGCCTGGGCCAATGGCACGCGCTCCGAGGGCTGGGAGGGGGCTGCGGGGGCTCCCCCTCTGCCCCCACTCTCATCTCACCCCGGAGAGATCCCGCGGCTTGGCGGGCTCTCTCTCGATTGCACTCCGAGCTAGCTGCACAGCGGCGCGCTCAAGGGAACTCCATTTGCAGTAAGCGCGCGCCCTGGCTGGCCGAGGGCCGGTGCTCTGGCTGCCTTGCCTGCGCGCTCGGACTTCGATACACACCCTCTCCCTGGAAGGGACTGCTTTCCCCCTTGGCAGGTGCAAAGACAGGCTCAGGGGAATTAAATCACTTGCCCAGAGTCACACGGCCACAAAATTGGCACAGCCCGAAATCCGAGCAGTCCTGCCTTATTGCCAAACTCTTCCCTGGGCGCCCGACAGGCTCGGGCCTGGGGTCGCGGCTCCACCTTTCACCTGCTGGCCGGGAGTTCGGATCGCACGTACGCCTTTGGGATCTGGAGGAGGAGAACTCGGTCGGAGGTTTAGGTGCAGGGGGAGCGGGGATATCGTGGTTTGCCTGGGGTCGCACTGGGGAGCTCAAGTCCTACACAGGAGAGTGCAAGCTTTTCGCCCGCCCCTCGGTGTGTCTGAGAGCTAAGAGCGAACGAGGCGGGCTATCAAGGCAGAGCCGAAATGCGCGTGCTTCTGCGTGTGTGCGGTAGCAAGGCGTGACAGCTCCCGGGGCTCTAAAGCGCGCGGTCAGCCCGGCTCCGCCGCAAAAATAAAGCCCCTGCGTCTGGCCCGGCGGTGGCTTCCGTCTGCACTGACAGGGGCACGCCTGACCCTGTCTGCACCCACTCCAGGATCCACAGGGCGGGTTGTCCTGTGCATCTGCCCAAGCTGCAGAGGGTTCTTTAGTCAGCCCCGGGCCTCGTCGGCTTCGGTGAGCTGTGACAGGTGGTCGCCTTCACGCTTTCGCCATAGAGAGTCTGTGGGACATGGCCTGCTGCTCACGGTTCCCTCTCCTCCCGCAAGGCGTCTGATCCCTCGGGCTCTGAGGAGTCCCTTGGGGATGGGCCCCCAGGCGGAGGGCCCAGTATCCCAAGATCTGAGTGCGATGCAGGGAGACGATGCCTCCGCTGTCTCTCAGCAGGACTGGGCTGGAGAGCGGAGAACCCCGGAAGAGGGAGGAAGCTGCAGGTGGGCGATGGAAGTCCTCCTCTTGGCCCACCTGGAACTTCTCCGAGACTCGCTTCATTTACACGGGCTTGAAGGAACCGGGCAGACTGACTCTAGAGCCAGGCACTGGGCTAGTTTCTATGGGCCAGAGTGCAGTGGCAGCCGGCAGTAGCTAAGACGACCCGGATTCCAGAAACGAGTTTTCCTTTCCCCTTAGGAGAGGAAAATGCACCAGAGACGGGAAGGCAGCAGGAATCAACAGGTAAAAGAATCAGGTGGCTCCGCAGGGGGGCCTGGACCCAAAGCCAGGGGGCACCGGCTCTCTACATCCCACCTGACACAAGGAGTCAGAAAATGCCCAACCGCCAATTGTGCCCTAGGACCCTTTGCTTAAGAAATAACCTACACCCGAGGCCTGAGTTTGAGTAGAAGAATCTCCTGCTTTTGAAGAGGATCCAGACACGAACAGGGCACCGTATGTGAGTTCTGGTGAGTTGACTCACCGTGTCCACAGAGACCCCCTCCCCAGATTGCCTCTTTGAGGTAACCTTGGTAGAGCGGCACCACTCTTTCCATGAGGAGAAAGGAAGAGGAAAGGTGGGCAATGAAAGTCCCTTTTCCTCTTTGCCTAAAAGGAATGCAAGCAATCTGGAACTTCTCTGAGACTTGCTTTATTTACACCGGCTGTGTCTGGTAGACTGACTCTAGAGCCAGGCACTGGGCTGGTTTCTGGGGGCCACAGCTACAGCCTCTGAAATCCCTTATTAAGGACAGGTTGGAAGCTTCTGGTGCTCCATAGTTACCTCCTTCTGTAGGCTGGTTCTTCCTGTCTTTGTCTCTTGGATATATTTGGTGACAGTGGGCAACTATCTAGGACTCCCTGACTTTGAGCTTTGAGAATAAATTGAAGTGAACTGTGGAGTAAGGCTTCCCTGGGGCAGGCTACACAGCCACTCCTGCTGAGCCTGGGAGGTGGGGTGAGTGGATGTTCTACGCCTGGGCTAGAGGGACATTCAGGGAGGGAGGTAGTCAGCACATGACTGTCTTTGCAACAGAAGATTTCACACACACACACACACACACACACACACACACACACAAACACACACCCCTGCTCTTCCCCCTTGGTTTCATTACACAGGAAGCTGCAGAGGAGACTCTGTGTTCCTCCTGGGCCTAGACTGGGCACTCAGGTCCTTCCTGCTTTTTCTTCGTGAGGTCTTCTTCTGCTCTGGTCCCAGGAGCTAGGCCTGGGAAAGCTGGACCCACTGAGCAGCTGAGCATGAGCTGTTTGTGGCACTTTATTAAATGCTCAGTGTGAAAAGCCCTGATGGTAGAGGAAAGAGAAAAGGCCTGGCAATCCTGCAGAGAATCCTGTCATTTGTCACTTTTCCATGCACTGATTCCCCAAGGATCCACTGAGCATCCCTACACCATGCAAAGTTCCAACCGGGCTAGGAAGAACCCCCAGGAAACAGACACTAGCTCTGTAGGCTGAAAGGACGTGGCAGGGAGGGAGAGCAGCTCCCGAAGCCTGGGCTAGAGGGCGAGCTTCCTGGAGAAGGAAAAGCCTGTGCTGAGCCAGGAGAGAAGACCCAGCAGAAGGAGAGAAGGGAAATCTAGATGGAAAACAGCAGTTTCCCGTTGGACTGAGAGGGAATGCACTCAGGCTTAGAGGGATGCAATAAAAGAAAAATAACCAAATGAGAGATTGCTCTCACTAAATGGCAACCCAGTGAAATTGAGGGAAGCCAGGAGGGCCTGATATTGCAGAACTCAACATGCCCAGACCTAAGGGAAAAAAAGAGGGGGGGGGGGGAGCGGGACAGCATTCAAGTAGGAGTAGCCAGAGGAGGCAGGCTTGAGAAACAGGCAAGTCTGTGGTGGGCAGTTCTGGAGGCAGGAGATGTGATAAAGTTGGGGAGGGGCTTGCCTTCCAAAAGTGGGAGCCTACTGAGTTCTTGGGGGTGAGGAGGGCAAGCAAGCTTGGAGACCACAAAAGAGGAGGCTGAGGGAGAGTGGTGGTCAGTTGTGGGGACACAGAGAGGGAGCAGGGAATGAGGAAAGTCAGTCAGGCTGAAGCGTGCTAAGGCTGAGGCATTAGACTCTAATGATTAGAGAATTGCATAGCTGGGACCCTCTTCTTCCTCCTGGATTCTGAAAGGTCGGAACATGGAGAGAAAAGATTTCATTCTTGTGAGTCCCTTTTCCTTTTCTCTCCTCCTCCACCAACGGCAAGGTAAGGCTTTTGCACCTACAGCTGATGCTCCGTTCTTTAGCAGGACCCTATGGAAGACGGGAGTGGGCCTTGATGAGGATTCCTCCGGGAGAAAGGTACACAGAAAGGCTTCTGGGAGGATGGCCCAGAGAGGACGGTCCAGCGCCCCTTTCCCAGAGGGTGGTAACCAGCTCTCTTTGGGACAGCACCCCTCCTGGCCCTGGGGCCAGACAGCAGGATTCTCAGGCACACTGAGGAGGGGAGGATTGCTCAGCCGCCCATCTGTTTTCTCTGTAATTATTTTATCCCAGAGGCCTCCTTCCAGCTGCATCACTTCCCAGAGAGGACACGGAGCAGGCGCTGAGCAGATCTCATGAAGGCCAGGCAGGGAAATTGCAGCAGGACCCTGGCCAAGTCCCATCGCTGCATGGAGCCTTCATTTTCACCACCTATAACTGGGAAAAAGCAGAGTGAATCAGGAGGCCGGATGAGAGGCTTCTGACCCCTGGATGAAGGAAGGACAAAGCAGCTGTGGCAGAGGAGGGCTCTGCATGTTACTACACAAACACACACATGCCCAGACCGGGGGACCCTGTACCCCTAAGACTCCCTGGGACTTTTGGTGGTGGGGACCCATAGAAAACACAGAGGTCCTGGCCTGGCTGCGTCTCCTTGAGCTTGGAACCCTCTCTAGGAGTCCTGCACCTATAAGGTCTGGCATTAGGAGAGGAATTGGAGGCCAAGGAAGCATCATCCATCCTTCCTGGGCCAGAAATTCCAGGAAAGCTTAACCTCATCGTGACATGAGGTCTTTGTCTGACCCCAGGACACTCCCACCTGATGAGCCAGCTGCTCTCGTTTTCCTTTCCCAGGGGCCCTGCCAGCACCTGCTGCAGATGGCCTGCAACCCTGCTGTCCTACGCAAGCCCATGACGTCAGAGTTTATCCCTCCTTTCCCACCCCCCTTCAATAAGAGACAGATAAGCTCCACAAATAGTCTCAACAAACAGGCTGTGTTTCCTGGGGCAGGGTTGGGGGTGGGGGAGAAACTGCTCCCCATAAGGCTATCAATAGGCAGATGAGGAGGTAGACGCTGAGGCCTAAACCCTGAGAAAGTGAGCAGGGTAGTGAGGGAGCTGCCCTCCCTGCCCAGGATGAAGCAGCATCCGGACCTCAGCGTGGAGCATGCACCAGATGTTTGCAAAAGAAATGGATCTGTTGCTGGGCCCTGTGCCTGGGGACCTGGCTTGCCTTGGCTGGGTTTTGGAGCTTTTCCACGTAGGGAGTGGCCCCTTGGTGCTCTGGGGGTCCCTGCAGGGAGTCCAGCTTCTTGGAGTGTACCCAGAGGAGGGTATCTATTGTCTGGTCTTGGAGACTGTGTTACAGATTTGTTGGGGATCACAGTCTTCAAAGAAGGGGGCTTCTGCTATGGATAAAAGAGGCCTCAAAGGGACCCGGGATGGGTCTGCCAGGGTCCAGGGCTGCCAGTCAGCTGGAGGAGCCACAGCTTTGGGTTTTCCAAGCCAGAGACCCCCCTGTAGATTTCTGCTCTTAGGAGTGTGTGGTCACCAACTATTTTCAGGTGAGAAGTCAATTTCTAAAGTGGGAATGACCAGAAAACACTAGTGAGAGAGACAATCAGATGCTAATGAGGGTTAGGGAATATATTTTTTGCAATCTAGGTTCTGTGGAAATTGGAAAATACTTTTAAGCCACAAGCCACCCCAAATAAAAAACCATAAAGTGTTTGAAAACCATCCTGTGCCTGTGTGAATTATTTCTGGGCCCAATGTGCAACATCATACAACAATCCTTTTCTCCTGTATTGCCTGGGAGGGTTCCTGGGTCCCAGTGTTGGCTGAGCAAGGAGAAGAAGGGTCCTACCCCTCAAATGATGGCCTGTTTTGCCTTTGGCAAAAATAACTTAAGAATGAAGTCCTAGGCTTAGAGTTCAATAGGTTTCAGAACTTCTGATAAGCAGCTGATGGGGGAGCTGGGCTCCAGGGAGGTGGTGAGGAGGGGAGACAGTCTGTGCATGCAGTAGACACAGTGGCCTGTGGTTTTTGTTGGTTTGTTTCGCTGCCTGCTTCTCAGCCACTGGATAAGCTGAAATGCAAAAGTGCCTGCTTGCCTGGTTCCCCTGCCTGATCCTCAGGGTCACTTCCAGCCTCTCCAACATTTTATTTCTGAGTAACCAGTCTGCCAGAGCCCAGCTGTCCCCCAGAGAGCCCCTGATGAGGCCTTCAGCCTACATCTTCAGTGACGACTAGAAGGGAAATGGGGACAACATGTAGAGAAGCGCTCTTAGGAGGGACTGGTGGGTTCCTCCACAGAAATAGTGAAGCAAATCAGGAAAACGTCGGATGATTAGATCCAGGTTGACCATGCTGGCTGTGTTGTCTTAAAAAATCATGTTTTTAATTATTTTATATGGTGGTTAAAAATATCACACTGACGCTATAGCATGAGACAGTTCCTGACCTTAGCTCACAGCCTGGTGGGGGGAGAGTTAACTTGGGTAAATGAATGTAACATATGCTCATACATATTACAAAATTGAGCAAATATTTCTAACTTCAGCACCTTCTTACCCCATTAGATCCCAATGTGTTTCTCAAGCAGAACAGGCTCCACGGAGCTAGAGAAACAGTGTGATGAGTGATACGTTATGAGATAGTCCAGAAAGCCCGGTGGTGGCTGAGTTGGGAAGTGGAGGTGGGAGGGGGGAGTCTGCAGGCTGGGCTGGGAGGTGGGGCTCCTGGCTTCAGAGAGAAGTCCTGCCTTTTTCTCATACCCCGAGAGATCTTGGACTCAGAGGGATTAATGTCATACTGGACATCCTGGCCCCACATCTCCAGTTGCTACACTCGCCTTCTCTCTGTCCCTTTGACTTTCCATCTGGTGCTGACTGTGGGTGACTGCAGGGCTCGCAGAGCAGCGGTCGGACCAGGGGCACAGTCAGAGCTGCTCACGAGAACCTCTTGGGCGGTAAGGCTCTGAAAAAGCTGTGTGACCCCCGGGACAATTTCTGAGCTCTGCCGAGGCAGGGGACCCTCCAGGATAGGCTGGTTTCTGGCAGAAGGGCCTGACCAGAACCTGAGGGAAGTTGGGTAGCCTGGGAGTCTTTTGGTGTGATGCTGCTGCTGAGCACTGAGGCTCCTTCTGGGCCTGCTGCTTCCACAGGCTCCTCTTCTGGTTTGGCAGAGTCAGTGGGGGAGCCTAGGCCTTGAAGTCCCACAGCCCCCTGAATATGTCACTGTCACAGCCCTAATACCACGGGGGCCTCTTTCTCTCCCTCTGCCAACTTCTTGGGGGGAAATCCTGTGTTTATCTCAAGAGCCCCAGCTCCTAGTACATTGCCTGCCACACAGTAGGTGCTTAATAAATAAACAGGGACAAGTCCACTCTGGGCCTCAGGGGGGCAGCAGGGACAGAAACAACCTCTGCCCTCAGAGAAGGAGGGTGCTGACTAAGCGACCAGATGTCCCATTTTGCAGATGGGGCTGTGGAGGCCCCAACTGGCCGTCTGATCTGCCCTCAGCCACACACTGGGCTCAGATGGCTGCTCAGGCCTAACGGGTGAGCTGGCTAAACTCCAGTGAGTCATAGGGACTGGGCTGGGGAGCACCCCTGCTTCATGTGAGAACATCTGCTGAGAGGAACAGCTGTCTCCACCCTGCGCTGAGCGGCTCCCGTGGGAATATGGTCTGTGGTTTGGCAGAGAAACGACACAGCTCCTTCGCCATCCGTGGCATTTTCGGGGTGGGAGGATGCTTAGAGTTCTGGGACTTTGTCATATCTGTCAATGGCCATTTCTCTGGGATTACATTGTCCCCTCTTCCCATTCTTTCCTACTTTAATTTCTAGGAGGTCTGGGAAGGGCAGGGCCAGATTGTCATAGGGTTGGGGAGATAGAGAGCTCTAGTGTCAGGAAACCAGCCCTCTCAGGTGGCCAGTATGACTTAGGCAGCCTGCGGGCAGAGCAGGCTGAGACAGTATCATGAAAGGGTGAAGGTGGTTGGTTTAAGGGGTGATAAGAGTAGTAGTGGGCACTATTCCTTCAATTGTTCTTGAGAGAAAAAACGACTAGGCCTCACCTTGGCTTCCCAGCAGCAGCGGCCTGGCACACAGTGAGATGGAATGAGTGAACCAGCGCTGAACCATTAGAGAAACTCTCCTCACAGCAGCCGGGGGATGGAGGTGGAGCTGAGGCTGCCAGGGAAAAGAGGCAGCCCCCTGGGCTGGGCAGAGCCTCCTTTCTGCCTTGGGGATCCTCACAGCTTTCTGATTCGCCTTCCTAGCATCTCCTCTGGCTGACAACCACTTGGGAGGTGGCTGCTGCAGAGTCTGGGACTGAGACAGAAACAAGACAGTGGCTCAGATATGGGCAGGGCCCAGAGTTCACATGGGGTCTGGACTCAGAGTGCCTGAGCAGTCCTCAGGTCAGGGCAAGACATGAGAGGGATGGGTTGAGTGGGGTGAGTGGGGTGTGTGAGGTGTATAGGGGCAGGGCTGGGAGAGGAGGAGGGCCTGTTTAACACCCCAGGCCTTCAACTGAGCTTAAGTCCTTTGGCTAAACAATGATCTGTTCAATGCGGAACAGAATGGGGGTGAGGGCAGCTCTGTGTCTCCTGGAAACACAGGGCAGTGCAAGAGCGGGAAAGGGGCTGCCCCTGGCAGTAATCTGACTAAAGAGAACTTCCGGAGCAGAACTGAGCTCACAGGCACCCGCGCCGAGCTGGGTGGTGACAGGAAAGGCATGGCAGATCCTTTCGCTGCAGACCTGGAGGTGTGGGCCTTTCCCATCAGCTCATTCAATAAAATGGCCCGGCAGCTGTGTCCTGAGGGAGGAGCCCCTGCTGGCCCTGCCAGCCGATGCCCTCCACCCCTGCTCCCACTTGCTTGAAAACTCTGCCCTGAAGCCTAGGAATCCAGCCTTGAGATGACCCTGGGTAGACTTATTTGAGTGGAGTGATGGAAGTTTTTAAAAAATGGATCCTGTTTATTTCTTTTGAACATAATATTTAGCCAATGTTACAGTGCAAAACCCCCAGAAAGGTCAGACTAGCAGCAAAATGTACCAGTAATTCCATCCATATAACAGCCTGCCTATCACTCTCCTAGGTTTTCAGATTCTCCCAGAACAATTTGTGCCTGGTTGGAATCTAGGTGCACATAATATCTTGTGATCAGCTTTTTCATGTAACATTATTTTGTGTATCCTTTTCCCTGGATCTGCATAGTCTGCAACATAATAGTTCACAGTCAGGATTTGAGCTGTATCTAGTGCTGTGTGTTTACAAATTACACAGGTAAAAACATCTCTTTACAAATTGAGATTTTCTTTTTCCTTGCCTTTTTTCCCTCCCTCCCCTCCTTTCTCTCTTCCTTTCCCTCTCTTTCTTTCTTCCTTCTTTCCTTCCTTCCATCTCTCCCTGTCTCTCCTTCTTCAGACAGAGGAATGCAGGTGGAAAGGCTTGTTAATGTGAGCCCCCCGTGGCTAGGAGCTCTTTATCGACTCTGGGATGATCGGCATATATTTAGTCTACTTCTTTTCCAGCTACCAAAGCTGCACCTTTCTCTGAATTTGCTGGAGACCCTGGGAGTTGCTTTGTGTTGCCTTCCTCTGATTTCTAAGGACTTTCTTAAATATTTTTTATCAGTTTGTGAAGTATTTTGACATTATTTTTCATATTTACCATGAAGTATTCTTTCACACCAGTGCTTTTCGAATTGTTGACATACAGATGTTTACACATCTTTAAAATATATTCTCACGGCCTCCTGTAATTTTCTTTGATTTCGTGCTTGAACGGTCTGGACTCTGACTTTCTCCTCAGGGCCATCTGCTCACAGAGGCACCTCGCCACCTCGCCACCCAGCCCGAGGATGTCCACAACTGAGGCTGAAAGTGTGAGTCACAGAGTGGCCTCACTTCTGACGAAGTGGGTATTTTTTTTGCCTCTGTTGCAGATAGGAAACTGAGTTCAGAGATGCTAGGTGTCTGAGTAAGCACCTCAGGTGGGACCCGAAACTCAGAGATCTGTCTGCTCTGAAACCCACAGTTTGTTCTGACACCAGACTTTCCGCAGATTGAGTGAGCATACACTTTTAGATTCTTGTATTGTGGGTGTTTTTTTTTTTTTAAATGGTGTGTATGTGTATATCTGTGTGTATTTAACTTTAACCTGTCTGGAATGTTCTGTGGTCAATGGTATGAGTAAGGATTTGCTATTCACATGTCATTATTATCCATTTCCCCTATGAATGTAGTAATCATTTTTCTTGATTTGTTACAGATTAAACTCAAATAAATGTATTCACATCTGCTCTACCATAATGTTTTGACAATGGCCACATGTGTTCTACAGACTGGTAAGTAGGTATTTTCCTGGTTTTGCCTTAAGTAAAAAAATTTCTGAACAGTTGCTTTTCCATATAAATGTTTTTTATTACTTTATAAACTTTTATAAAATGGATTTTATTTTCTTATGGATTTTTAATTTTATTGCATTGTGGTCAGAGAATAGAACTCATAACATTTCTGGGATTTGAACTTTACTGAGATTTTCTTTGTACCTAGATATGTTATTTTTATACTATTTCCTGGGCACTTAAAATAGGGCTATTCTTTATAGTTCCATATAACTACATATGGGTTTATGTCATAATTTTCCATGGCATTCTAATGTATGGAGGCCTCATAATTTATTTAGTCACTTCCTTATTGATGGATTTGTAGGTTGTTTCCACATTTTTTACTGTTATAAATGTAACGACATGACCACAGATGAGCTTCAATCTTGCAGTATATTGTGAGCATCTGACTAGGGCCAGAGACTCTGACCACATCTCGGTTGGTGGGGGAGCACCTGCTTCTGCAGCAGCAGGTATTTCCAGGGCCAGGTAATAACCTGGGGCAGGAAGGGAGAGTAGGGAGTGTACTGAAGGACATCGTTGTTTTGGAGCTGATGGCCAGTTGGGCCTGGCTTTGCCTTCAGAGGAGGCTTGGGCAGTTCTGAAGGGGGTGGTGCTTGCTTGTGGCTGCATGAAAGCAGATGCTGCCCATGAGTGACCCTCGGCTGGGGATTAGCCTGCAGTGGCCATTAAGTTGCTGTCTGTGCTGTGCTTGCTGCCTGGAGTCCAGCATATTCCAAGAGCCAGCATAGGGATTTATGGAGTCCTGAAGGGAAACCCCCAGCCTATGGTCACACTGAGAAACATCAATTTCTTTTAAAAAATATATATATTTTATTGATTTTTTACAGAGAGGAAGGGAGAGGGATAGAAAGTCAGAAACATCGATGGGAGAGAGACATCGATCAGCTGCCTCTTGCACACCCCCTACTGAGGATGTACCCGCAACCAAGGCACATGCCCTTGGCCGGAATCGAACCCAGGACCTATCAGTCCTCAGGTCGACTCTCTATCCACTGAGCCAAACCGGTCTCAGCGAGAAACATCAATTTCTTTTCCTGTCTAGTGCAGTGGTTGGCAAACTCATTAATCAACAGAGCCAAATATCAACAGTACAACGATTGAAATTTCTTTTGAGAGCCAATTTTTTAAAATTTAAACTTCTAACACCACTTCTTCAAAATAGACTCGCCCAGGCCGTGGTATTTTGTGGAAGAGCCACACTCAAGGGGCCAAAGAGCCGCATGTGGCTCTCGAGCCGCAGTTTGCCGACCACTGGTCTAGGGAGTGAGTCCTCCCAGTCAGGAGCTCACTCCTCTCCCGTGATCACCCAAGAATGCTGGCACCAGGGGTGGACCTAGCGGGCTAGGTTGTGTTTGACTTGGAAAAGCTGCTTTGCTTTGGGGTGCTGGTGCTTTTCCTGGATACCCTGGTAACATGGCATGGGGAGGCAGCTTCTTCCTTTTCCTCTCACCGAAGGGATCCCCAGGGGGAGGGAGGGGAGTTTGCTTTCATGGTGGCAGAAAGGGTGGTAGAGCAGGTATTAGCACCCTGAAAAGGGACCACACCCCTTAACCATCAACACCTAATTCTTCCATATCCCCGGGTATAGGCAACCACCAATCTACTTTTTGTGATTTGCCAGGTGGTTTTGATGAATAGAGCAGACACTATAAACCTTTATCAACCTCCTAAATGTATGCAACAGAACTTTTATTAATAAGCACAAACTCTGAACTAGACCTCTTGGGTCTGAATCGCAGCTCTGTCATTCCTAGCTATGTGACCTTAGAGAAACTACCCAACCTTGCTGTGCCGCAATGTCCTTATCTATGAAATGAAATATGGGGCCTTGTGGGTCAGACTTCTTGACATAATGATTTTAAGATTCAGCCATATTGTAGCATATAACTGTACTTCATTTCTTTTTATGGCTAAATAATATTCTGTTGCATGGATATACCATATTTTGTTTATCCATTCATGAACATTTGGGTTGTTTCCACTTTTTGACTATCATTAATAATGCTGCTGTGAATATACATGTACAAATTTTTCTATCAACGTGCTTTCATTTCCTTGACTATATACATAGGAGTAGAATTATTGGGTCTTGTGGTAACTCCAAGTTTAACTTGGGACTGCCCACTTACTTTGGTAGGTTACACATGTCTATATATTCTATATTCTGTATATGCAGTATCAACAAACTTTTAAGATTATGCAAGTGTAAACTTATCCCAGCCTAATAAAACTGTTGTAAATTACATACAGTAAAATCTAAACGAGAGATTTTACTATGTATACTTTCATGATACTCTTTGATCATCACCTTTCACACAGTGAAAATACCCCTAGAGATACTACATCATTCTCCATTGTGAGAAGTATCAACGCAGACATGGGTGAAGAGTAAGTGTGGGGCCCTCAGTGGTTTAGCTCAGTGGATGGAGCCTGAAGACTGGGGGAGGGGTCCCGGGTTAGATCCTGGCTGGGGGCACATGCCTAGGTTTCAGGCTTGATCCCCAGTGGGGGGCATGCAGGAGGCAGCCTGGCCAATGATTCTCTCATCATTGATGTTTCTATCTCTCTAACCTTCTCCTTTCCTCTCTGAAATCAATTAAAAATATTTTATAATATATATAAAAATATAAAAATAAAAATATAAAAAAAAATATATATATATATATATATATAGAGAGAGAGAGAGAGAGAGAGAGAGAGAAAGTGTGGGGAAATTAGAAGGAACAATCTATCCTAGTGGATATTTTTAAAAGAATGCTTGTTTAAAGTAGGTGCTGTTCCAAGTGTTCACTAGGCATCAATTATTGACCCATTTAACCCCGGTGGCTATTCTCACCTCATTTTGTAGGTAAGGACCACGAGGCCCAGCAAAGCTGAGTAACTTGTCCAAGGTCACACAGGTAGGAATGGCAGAGCCAGGATTCAGACGCAGAAAGTCTAGCGCCATAGTTTGTGCTCATTAATAAAATTTCTGTCAGACATTTGGGAGGTAGACAAAGTGTATCAAATGTGTCTGCTGTGCTTATTTGAAACCACCTGGCAAACCAAACCACCTAATAAAATTAGGACAAGCCAGTCTCCAAGGATCATACAAAATTGCCTCAGATCACACTATGGACCCCCAATGGTCCCAATAAGCTTGTCTTCCAAGACAGAGGAGACAATGACTCCACGGCTTAGAGCAAGAGTGAGACAGCTTCTGACTTCTTCCTGTCTTTTGCATTTCCCTGGGGTTGGCTAGCCTGCTGCTTTGGGCTGCCTGATAGCATTTAAAGGTGGATCTCAGACATTCAGATGAAGGTGTGTTTAATTTACTGACCATCTGTTAGTAAGAGGTGAGAGAAGATATATGACCCTTGAAGCATGCCTGGAAGAACTTTAATAGAATTTGAAAATAGTTTGACCTCCTCAGCCTTCACAAAGCAGTAATCTTATCAGTTCACCCCAAAGGCAGTTTGTAGCAAGGACAGTTTTTAAATGGCGGAAGGAAATAGAGATGTATGTTTTGGGGGAGGAGGAGAGGAGCTGGGATGGGAGGAGAATGTCATTAAGGATGGTGGGAAGCAGGATTGTGCCTAAACATCAGGAAGTCAAGGATGCACACCCCAGGATAGAAATAGGAGGGAAATCAGCATTCTGTTAAAGTACCATCTCACCCCAGGTTCGTTCTATACAACATTTTTCAGCACCATCTGATTATGCTGAAACAGTTCACAAGGAATTGTTGGTTAAGATTAGTCTATTTGCTTTTGAAAAAGTGTCTAAGAGGCAAGACATTTCTCATTCTTTAGTGACTCTAATATAATATTAAAGAAATGTATGTATTTATTTTTGCACATTCTACTTTTTAAAAATAACATTTTTATTGATTTCAGAAAGGAAGGGAGAAGGAAGAGAGAAACATTGATGATGAGAGAAAACCATTGATCAGCTGCCTCCTGCATGCCCTCCACTGAGGATAGAGCCCGAAACCTGAACATGTGCCCTGATTAGGATTTGAGCTGCGTGTGACCTCCTGGTTCATAGGTCCTTGCTCAACCACATTCAGCCAATCACAGGATGGCCGCCGCCATGTCATCACAAGATGGCCACCCCCACTGACACTAGCTGGCTGCACATTCTACTTTTAAAAGTTTATATATTTAATTTTTCTGAAATTTATTTGGATTTAAAGTGAAGAATACAACTCTGATTTCCCCCAATGAGCCACCAGTTACCCCAACAGTATTTGTGGAGTTTTTTTTTTTTGGCACATTTGTTGAGTTTTTCTCCCAACTATTTAAACTTCCACTTTTCTCATGCTGAATTCTCATTACACTTATGTAAAGTTTTGGACTGTTTTATTGCTTTGCCTGTTTATTTCTGACCATACTGTTTCATTCAGTGTGGTCTTAAAATATGTTTTAATATCTAGTAAGGTGTATCACTCCAAAGATTCTTTTTCAGAATTTTCTTTACTCTTTTTTAATATTTTTTTCAGAACTTTAGGATAATGTATCTAAGTTTCCCAAATATCATGTTATAATTTTATTGAAATTACACATAAATTTAAGACAATTTGATGTATTTTCAATATTGAGTTTTCCTATTCACGGAAAAGGAGTTCCTTTCCATTTTCCAAGCTTTAAAGTTTCCTCATCTTGGTCCTACACATTTTTATGAAGTTATTCCTGGCTTTTTATAGGTTTTGTGGTCATAATAAATGGAATTTTTTAAATGCTATTTTCTTACTGAGAATTTTTATAAGTCAATGGTATTGCTGACATAAATAAAGCTATTAAATATTTACATATTAATTTTTTTAATCCTCACCCAAGGATATATTTTTTAAAAATAATTGACTTTAGAGAGAAAAGAAGAGAGAGAGAAAGATTGATTTGAGAGAAAAACATCCATTTGTTGCTCCTGTACATGCCTTGACCAGTTAACAAACCCACAATCTTTTTGGTGTATGGGACAATGCTCCAAATGACTGATCCACCTGGCCAGTGCTACATATTAATTTTAAATTTGGACTAATAACTAAATATTTTTATTGTATTAAAACTATTAATTCAACTGTCTTGTTTGTTTGGCACACAGACAAGTCATGGTAAATAATAATCATACGATTTCCCGTTTTCTAAGTCTTATTGTTATTATTGGGTTTAAGAAAATAACCATTGAAAGGAAATGTAAAAGTGGCTCTACACAAAAACCATTAAAATTTTTTTTTATTGATTTCAGAGAGTAAGGTTGAGGAAGAGAGAGACAGAAACATCAATAATGAGAAGGGGTAATTGATTGGCCACCTCCTGCATGTCCCTCACTGGGCGTGTGCCCTGACCTCGAATCGAACTGTGACATCCTAGCTCATAGGTCAACATTCAACTACTGAGCCACACCACCTGAGCCAAAAACCTTAAAAAAAAATCAACCGAAACTGGTTTGGCTCAGTAGATAGAGCATCGGGCTGCAGACTGAAGAGTCTCGGGTTCGATTTTGGTCAAGGGCATGTACCTAAATTGTGGGCACATCCCCATTGGGGGGCGTGTAGGAGGCAGCTGATCGAGGTTTCTCTCTCACCGATGTTTCTAGCTTTCTATCCCTCTCCTTTCCTTTCTGTAAAAAATCAATAAAATATATAAAAAATAAAAATAAAAATAAAAATTAGCAAATCTCTAAAAATAAAATTTAATAGAATGTGAGACCTTAAAAAAATCAAATACTTTCTTACCTATACTAATAAAAGCCTAGGTAGCCCTTGCATCCTCACATTACCACAAGATGGCCACTCCATGTCATCACAAGATGGCCGCCCCCACGTTGTCACAAAATGGCCACAAGATGGCTACCCTCATATTGTCACAAGATGGCCACTCCAAGTCATCACAAGATGGCCACCCCCACATCATCACAAGATGATACCATAGTATGGCTGCCCCCATGTTGTCACAAGATGGCCACCCTCACATCATCACAAGATGGCCACCACAAGATAGCTGGCAGGGGAGGGCAGTTGGGGTGACCAGGCCAGCAGGGGAGCAGTTAGGCATCAATCAGGATATCAGGGGAGCAATTAGGGGGTGATCAGGCTGGCAGGCAGAAGCGGTTAGGGATAATCAGGCAGGCAGGCAGGAGAGTGGGTAGGAGCCAGCAGTCTTGGGTTGTGAGAGGGATGTCCGACTGCCAGTTTAGGCCCAACCGGCAGTTGGACATCCCCCAAGGGGTCCCAGATTGGAGAGGGTACAGGCTGGGCTGAGGGACACCCCCCCTCCCCGGTGCATGAATTTCATGCACTGGGCCTCTAGTCTATATATATAAAAGGCTAATATGCTAAGTGTCCGACCATCTGATCAGTTGCTATCACATGCACTGACCATCAGGTAGCAGACACTCAATGCAGGAGCTGCCAAGCTGCAGTGACTTGGCAGCGGTGTTTCTTGCATAATGTACCCTGAAATCAGAGAGGAGGGAGCCCCATTCCTCATGTTTCCACCTTAGGCTGTGGGTTATGTTGTTGCTGGGGCACTGTCAGCCCAGAATCTGGTTTATTGCACACTTGTGCTTGCGTTCCACACCCTGTACAACAACTTTGCAGAGTGCCTTCTCGTTCTCCGGGACCTCTCAGGGGATGTCTGAGAGCCTGTTTTAGCTCAATCCCTGCAGGTCAGGCTGAGGGACCTCCACCTGCCAGAGGGACCCTGCTCACTCTGCAGATACCATAGACCCTGGGGAGGGACCACAGGAAATTGACTCCAGGGCGTGTCCGGCTCATCTTGCCCAGTCCCGCTCCACCAGCTACCTTCTAATTAATTGTCTTTCAATGTGCATGAATCTGTGTACCATGTCACTAGTATGACAATAATAACCCATCAGGAAATATATTTGAAATGCTCATTAATGATAGTCATATAAAAAATGAAACATAACTTAATGTTATGGGACATAAAAGAACACTTGACTAAGTGGAGAACTGTATCATGTGTCTCCATGGGAAGATGTGCTATTAAAAAGATGTTAATTTTTGCCCTACCTGGTTTGGCTCAAATGGATAGAGCATTGGCCTGCAGACTGAAGGGTCTCAGGTTGGATTCGGATCAAGGGCACATGCCTGGGTTGCCAACTCGATCCCCAGTGGGAATGTGCAGGAGGCACTCAATCAATGATTCTCTCTCATCATTGATGATTTTCTCTCTCTCCTTCTTTCCTCTCTGAAAGCAATAAAAAATATTTTTTAAAAATGATGCTAATTTCCCCCCAAATAGTACATAAATTTAATATGACCCAAAACAAAATATTGGTGGCTTTGTGACTGATGAAAAAAATGATTCCAAATATTCTCAAGAACAATAAATAAGTTCATGAAAATGGTCAAGAAAATTTTTAAAAAAAGAAAAGTCTTAAGGCATATTTTGTACTCTTAGATATAAAAATGTGTTCTAAATGTTAATTAAAGATGTGTTACTGTTAAAGGACTGGATAGGTTGAAAAAAAATTGAACAAAAGGTTTGGAGATGAACCAAGGTTATTGAGGCTCTTAACTAACTGGAATAAGTAGATTTAAAATAGTAATAGCACATCGTTAAAAATGTCCATATGTAAATATGGACATATATTAATAAGACATATTAAGAAGGCCTCTGTGAACCAGTGGACACTTCCTGCTGCTGCACTGGGCACCCCTGCTTACCCTGCCAGTCTTACTGGTCACATTGCCAGGCTATGAAAATGGACTCTTTGGGGGTCCTTCACAGCCAGTTCCATGAGAAAAAACTTAGACCTTGGGAGGCCATTCTGGGGATGTCCTAGGTACACAAGACCACGAGCTTTGCAGCTGAGATTCTACTAAGGCCCCAGTTCTTGATGGAGATGCTCTCCAAAGTCCAGCTAGTCCAGTTCCTCTGACATGGCTAAGTACATCTACTGTATATTGTGCCTGAAGAGAAGGGAGGTGGGTGTCCCTCCCGGGCCTTGCTACCTGCACCTTTAAACATTGAGCTGGTACAGGAAGCCAGCAGGCAGTTGGGGGTGGTGAGGGGAAATCTCTCAGCTTTCTCCTGAGGCTGAGTACTTTGGAGACAGCCTTGCCATCTCAGAGGTGGCAGTTCCCTGGTGGCAGGAAGAACCAAGGAGAGAGAAGGGGGAGTGACTAGCTCCCAGGTTACTGCTCCCTCAGATTCACCAGCATCATGCCTTGCATTCCTCCAAGAACCCTTCCACCCCTCAGAAGGTGTCCCTCCCTCAGGTTTGGCTAATGTGTTCAATAGCACAATGAGAACTTTGTTAAAAAAGTAAACGTGTTCTTGGATACAGGTATTTTCAGACTGAAAGCTTACTTTTCTTTGCAGACAGAAGGCAGAGATGGTGAAGATGTCGGCCAGTATTTTCAGATTTCAGTGACTATTTTTCTTTAAGAAGAACAAAAAAAAAGATGACACAGGAATTAGATGCATGAGTTCAGCGTCCCCCCTCCCCATGGCCGAATACTTGTCATCCATAATATTGAGACAAAACTTGTGGGAACCCCTTTCACGTCCCATGTGATTCAGGGTCCCCGGTTCAGGGTTCGGGTTTCTGGACAAGGCAACACATAAATGAATAAAGAGACTTAGAAAAACATTAATTTGGAGAATGGGAGCCAGGTGGTAGTCGAACTCTAATGGAAGAACTACTTGCTCTGGCTTTACCATTCCTTTTATTAAGATTAAAATAATAAGATACAGCCGTATCCCCAGGCCAGAAACACCAGTAAAAGCCAATTAGTAAACTTCTTAGAACTAACAGGTGGGGGCTGCTTCAACTACCAACATCCCAGTAAGCAGCTCTGACCCTCAGAGCAATCAAGGTTGACCAGCCCTCCAAACTCCCTGTCCCAGCTCTCTATTATTAAAACAATGATTGGCTTCCAGCAAAAACTGTAAATTTGTTTACTGTTTCTGATAAGATAAATCTGGTGATATGAAATTTGAGGATTTGGTTAAAAATTCTCACAGTAAGTATGAGGCAGTGGAAAGCCTCAGCTCCTGTCCCATGGCTGTCTACAGGCCCGTGGATGGACTTCTGTGCAGCGGGAGGAGAGGAATATGGAGGATTTTAGGTCAGCAGCAAGAGAAATCGCCTGATCCAAATGGGGAAGGATGAGATGCTTGAGCAGTGCTCTAAGGACAGATCATATCTAGCTTGTTTGCAGTGGTATCGTTAGGATCCAGGTTTGCCCAAGGCCGTGGGCTGTCAGTGATGGAGGGATTCAAACCTCTCTGAGCCACTGTACTTGCCTGCCTTCACACAGAGCAGATACCATGACAATGCTGATGGGGTGGATGATGGATGGGTGATGGATATTGGGATGGAGGAAAGTGCTAACAGAGAAGGTACATAGGCACTGCTGGACAGGGATGGGAGAAATCTTTTCTCTAGCTACCCTTTGGTACCTTCTGAATTTTGCACTAAATGAGTGTGTTATGTCTAAAAACAAATACATAAAATGATAAGGATTAATATCTCCCAGAGCAGAATAAAAAGCCACTTTGGAAGGATTGGAAATTAGCTTAGCTTTAGTTTTAATTTTTCCCCAAATAAATATTCCAAGCCCAGCATGACGCTCTGCCTGCTGTTACATTCTTGTGCATTAAAAATTAAAGAGGCAAAATGAACAGGAAATTGTATTCAGCAAGAATGTCAGAAAATGGTTAACATTACTTTAATAAGAGACTTGACAAATTAGTTGAATCGAAGGCCTTAATAGAGGAATCTTTAAAGTCATGAAAAAACAATATACTCAGAAGAAAATACATTTATAGCATCAAAGAGAAGCCCAAACATCTCAGTAATCATACAAATGTATTAAAATATAAATGAAGCACTATTTTCAATCACTAAAGTAGTTTTTCAAAAGTAAAATACTCAATTCTGATAAATTTATAGTGAAATTGGTATACATTGTTTGGAGGCAACATTAAATTAGTACAAAGTATATGGACTGGATATATATCAATTGTGAAAATAATGTTTATACCCTTTAGTATATTTTAATTAGTATATTTTGTCTAAGGAAATTATCCAAAAGGAACTTAACCAAATACATATACAAAAATGTTATTATATCATTATTATAATACTTAAATACTAAATAAAATAATTGTATATAAACTTAATGGGATATTATATAGTCTTTGAAATTAATACAAAGATTTTTTCAAACAAAATAATTTAATACATGTGTAAATATTTAGTTGCATGGATGTGTATGATAACAAAAGATTGGAAATAATCTATATATTTAACATTATTATGTAATTTTGGTAAAAAAAAACCTACTAGAAAATTCATAATGTGGAATACTACATACTTATTTAAATTAATGCTATAGAATTATATCTATTGGCATGTTAAATGAAAATTTTCAAGTTTATGAAATAAAAAAATTATAAAACAATGTTAAAGTCTATTCCATTGGAGGACTCACACTTTCAGTTTAACAGTGATCTATCTGTCTGGCATAAAGACAGACAGATCAGTGAAACAGAATTGAGAGTCCATATATTTATGGCTAATTGACTTAGACAAGGGTGCCAAGATCATTCAATGGGAGAAGGGTAGTCTTTAACAAAAACATATATATATATATATAATTGATTTCAGAAGGGCAGGGAGAGTGAGAGTGAGATAAAAACATCAATGATGAGAGCAGATCATTGATTGGCTGCCTTCTGCATACCCCTCACTGGGGATTAAGCCTACAACCAGGGCATGTGTCCTGATCAGGTATCAAAACATGACCACCTGGCTCCTATGTTGATGTTCAACCACTGAGCAACACCAGCCGGGCAAGAATAGTCTTTTTAACAGATGGTACTTGGACAACTGAATAGCCATGTGCAGCACCCCCTTCCAAGTTAGACCCCTACATCATACCATATACAAAAATTAAACTAACATGGATCAAAGATGTAAAATGTAAGAGCTAAAACTATTAAACTCTTAGAAGGAAACCTAGGTACAAATCTTCATGACCTTGAATTAGGCAATAAATTCCCAGATATAATACCTAAAGCACAAACAACTAAAGAAAAACTAGATAATTTGGACTTGATAAAAATTAAAACTTTTCTTTTGGCATCAAAGGACATCATTAAGAGAGTAAAAAGACAACCCACAAAATGGAAGAAAATATTTGCAAATCATTTATTGTATAAGGGTCAAATATCTAGAATATATAGAGAATGCTTACAATTCAACAATAAAAAAACAAATAATACAATTAAAAACGGGCAAAGGATTTGAATAGACATTTCTCCAAAGAAGATATACAAATGGTCAATAAGCACATTAAAAGATACGCACCATCATTAACCATGGGGAATGCAACTGCAAAGACAAAATAACTGTCATCAAGGCTGTTGAGAAACTGGAACCCCTTATGTTGCTAGTGGAAATGTAAAATGGTGCAGTTAGCATATGACTTAACCCATATGACCCAGAAATTCCACTCCTATGTATATGTAAACCCAAAAGAGTTGAAAATGTATTTTCATTAAAAAATGTACTTAAATGTTCATAGCAGCATTATTCATAATAGCCATTAAATGGAAAAAATACAAATGTCCATCAACCGATGAATAGATAAACAAAATGTGATTGTATGTACAATGGAATGTTATTTAGCCATGAAAGCAATGAAGTACTGATTCATGCTACAGTATGGATGGAACGTGAAAACGTTATGCTAAGTGAAAGAAGCCAGTTACAAGGGATCACATATTGTCTGATTCCATTTATATGAAATGTCCAGAATAGGGAAAGCCATAGAAAAAGAAAGCAGAGTGGTAGTTGCCTAGGGTTGGGAAATGAGGGACACTATTAATGACTATAGGTGTTCTTTTTGGTGTGATGAGATGTTCTAAAATTCATTGTCCTGATGATTGCACATTATGATTATACTACAAACTACTGAATTGTACATTTTAAAATGATGAATTTTATGTTATGCAAATTTCACCTACATTTTAAAATTCCAAAAAAGTATATGCAATCAACTACAAATGTATGTGTCTATATCTATCAATCTATCTCTGGGTGGTAGAATTGTACATAAATTTTTAGTTGTTTCCTAATAATCAAATGTATTACATAAGTTATTGAAATAAACATTTATCATTTATATAAAAAAGAAAAAATATATAAGAAAACATAGAAAATACTAAGATACAATTTAAGAAAGAAGAAGGGATGTAAAAATAGTTATATATTTTGCAACTGTGCAACATAAATGTATAGTATGGAAATCAGAATAAAATAAAAGAATTATGCAAAGTGGTAAAATTGTGTGTGAAGCAAATTTTTTGGAAATGTTTTTTATATTGTCATCATTATCTTTACAAGTAGGTGGGAAATGACCATATTTGCCTCACAAAATGAATTCATTTTTTGTTTATTTATTTTATATTGAAAGTGTTAATGACAACATTATTAAGTCTAGATTTTTTTTTCTAAAAATGCACTCATTCTATAAATCTTCATTGAATGTTTTCTCTATTTGTTCCTCCTTCTCCCTTTTGCTATTCTCTACCAGAGATTTCTTTCTTGTGTTAATTTTATTCAACATTGTTTATTTTCTTTTAATATTTTAAACTTATAATAATGTCTTTTGAATTTTGTGTTTCTTTCTTACAGTACTTGTGGTTTGTATATATTACATTAATTATATAACTAGTTATCTCACTTTAATTTATTCCCTATTTATAATTTTCCCTTTTAAATTTGTTGCTTGTATCTCTTTGAAATACAGGTGTAGATTTAGTTGACTTTTCTTCTCTTTTCTTTTCTTATTATCATAGGCATGGAAGATACAAAAGTTCCTCCAATACAGTTTTAACTATGTCTATTTTATCTGTTTTTCCTGTTTGTCTTTAACATAACATCTTCATATTTGGTGTTGCCCTTTCAACTCATTATTCCATCACAGAGCCTTCCATTCTTGCCGGGTCATGTGCATATAGCCCATTGGCTTTCTCTCCAATATTACTGTTTGGAAGTCTGAGGAAGTATATGTAAGCTTTTTGTGTATTTATCGTGAATATCTTTATCGTGAAAATAGCAGTTAATTTTTATGAAAGCTTAAGATACACTTGAGAAAGCTCTGTATTTCCCAATCTTTCCTCTTTGGAGCAATTCCTCCAACAGCCTCATTTTGTAGAAGAAATGGAGGTGTAGGGACTTGCCAAGGATCCCTCAGTGAAGCTGGGGCAGAGCCTGTGTCTGGGGCCAATGAATGGAGTACTGTGGAGAGCTTCCTCCAACATGCTCCAACAGCACTCGTCCCTGCTGGTGCCCAGTTCTGTTGGAAAGCTCCAAAGCAGGCTCCCTTAGTCTAAACATCTTGTTTTGCGGGAGCTCCCTTTCCCTACTGCACACAGCATCATTCTCACTTGCTTTCCTTTGGGCTTCTCTTTGGCCTTCTCTTTGGCCTTGGCTGAAAAAGGGATGCTTTCCTAGAATGCTGACTTCTTATAAAAACCCAACCTCCAGTGGGTTCTGCCAGTGGTGTTCTGGGCATGCTCAAATATGCCGGAATTCTGGGATGAACATAACCTCATCAGTCAAGCTGGGGCCCATTATACTTGCTTTTATGTAAGCAGAATTGATCTGAGCCAGGTTTTTAAATTCTTCAATCTCCCCTTTCTTTAGATGTATTTTTAATAAGATTCATAGGTGTGGATTTTATCTTTTTAATCCAGTCTATGTTCTATTTTTTAAATAGTAGAGAATTTAGTCCATTTATAATTGTCATAATTGTGTTATTATTTTTTTCAATTAGTAAAATTCTCTGTTTCTCTTTAACTTAAATAGGATTTCTATTGGATACTTTATTTTTTATTCTTTTAAGTGAGATGAAATGTGACATTTTCTAAACAACCCAATTTCCTAGCGCTTTACTATGTTTTCACTTACCCAACAAAAAAACAGACTGCTCATTTCTTCACATTTCTAATAAAAAATGTTTTTCTTTTATTTATTTATTTATTTATTTATTTATTTATTTATTTAATCTTTATTGTACAGTTTATTAATTACATTGTTTCCCCTTTTTATCCCCCTATAGCTCCCCTCCACCCTGTACCTATCCCACCCTCCACCCTCACCTCCCCCTCCCCACTGTCCTCTCCCATTGTTGCAAGATTTTTGTCCAGTCTCTTGCTGCACTTCCCACAACGCTTTTCTCCCCAAGAATTGTCAGTCCATTCCCTCTCTATGTCCATGTCTCTGTTATATTCACCAGTCTATCCTGTTCAACAGCCTATCAATTCACTTGATTTTTATGTTCATTTGTTGATAGATGTGTATTTGTTGTTCATAATTTTCATCTTTACCTTTTTCTTCTTCCTCTTCTTAAAGAATATCTTTCAGCATTTCATATAATGTTGGTTTGGTGGTGATGAACTCCTTTAGCTTTTTCTTATCTGCGAAGCACTTCATCTGACCTTCAATTCTGAATGATAGCTTTGCTGGATAGAGTAATCTTGGTTGTAGATTCTTGCTGTTCATCACTTTGAATATTTCTTGCCACTCCCTGTCTGGCCTGCATCGTTTCTGTTGAGAAATCCGCTGACAGTCGTATGGGTGCTCCCTTATAGGTAACCAACTGTTTCTCTCTTGCTGCTTTTAATATTCTCTCTTTGTCTTTTGCTCTTGGCATTTTAATTATGATGTGCCTTGGTGTGGTCCTCTTAGGGTTCCTATATATTGGGGTTTGGTGCACTTCTTGGACTCCTAAGTCAATTTCTATCACCAGGTGTGGGAAGTTTTCAGTCACTATTTCTTCAAATAGGTTTTCATTGTCTTGGCCTCTCGCTTTTTCTGGCACCCCTATAATTCGGATGTTGGTATGCTTGAGGTTGTCCCAGAGGCCCCTTACACTATCTTCAATTTTTTGGATTCTTTTAGTTTCTTGCTTTTTCAGCTGAGTGGATTTTACCTCTTTGTATTTCAAATCTTTAACTTGGTTCTTGGGGTGCTCCAGAGCCCTTTTAGGTCTTTGTATAATATTTTTTGTTTCAGTCAGTGTATGCTTAATTTCTGGTTGGTCCTTTTTCATATCCTTGAGAGTCTCCTTTATATCCTTGAGGGTCTCCTTCATTTCCTTGTAGGACTCATTCATTTCCACGTTGGTCTTGATCATTTCTTTGCAGCTCTCGTTTATATCCTTGAGGGTCTTGTTCATTTTCTTGTAGGACTCATTCATTTCCTTTGTGGTCTTGCTTATTTCCTTATAGGCCTCGATCTTTTGTTGGAGCCTCTTGAAAAACCCTATAACCGTGGTTTTGAATTCCATGTCCAGTCGTTTTTTTTCCTCCATTTCTTTCACATCTGATTTCTTTCCATGTTGCTGCATGGTGGCTGCTTCCCTGAGTTGGTCAATTAGCTTTGTGTGGTAGACTTCCTACTAGGGATAGTGGCTCAGCCTCCCCGGTTACCTGAGGTGGATATGGGCTGCACAGTCTTGCTGAAGTTAAGCTCAGTTAATCGTTGTTAGCACTTGGAGGGTTGACCTCCAAGCCAATTGTCTGTGAAGCTCAGCTGTGCTCAGGTTGGATGGGCGGAGTCTCCGGGCCAAGCAGACAGTGTTAGCTCTGCCCTATGCGCCCCGGGGACTCTGTGCAGGGGGCAATGGCCGCCAGCACCTCTGAGAGAGAGCCACTGCCGAGCTCCACCGGCTGCCGGGGAATTCAGACTTTCCCAAAATGAGTCTGCATGCGCAATGTCTCACCCAGGGTCATAAAACAAAGCAGTCTGACGGTTTTCTGAATGAGAGACAAGTCGCAGAGCGCTCTCTACGCCGTCACGCAGCTGAGCTGTTCCCGCCCAAGCTGCCTTCTCCACAAGCTGGCAGACCCGGCAGCACCTGAGCTTCGGCGTGCCCTCCCACTGTCCAGATTTCACCCCGTGTGATAGTGGGTTCTGTGGACTTCGCCCAGAGCTAGAGAATCAGTCCAGTGGGATGCCTTTGTCTCCCCGTTGGAGAAAACTGGCCGGTTTTCAGCCGCCCGCCCTCTCCGCGGCGCGCGCTCCAAACCTCTCTCCGCGCGAATCTTTCAACGCTGTTCGCCACCGCTCCTCCGAGTCACAGTGTCTTATTTTCACTTTTATTTGTGAATTTTCACTTGGCGGGCTTTCTGGTGATTCTGGGAAGGTGTTTGTTCTTTCGTTAAGTTGTAGTATTAAAATTGCTGATTATGACGGCAAGATAGGTGTTTTACCTTTGCCGCCATCTTAGTTCTCCCTGTTTTTCTTTCTTATAAATAGGTTCATAATTTTTTTGTCATCCACTCACCTTCTCTAAGCCCTCCTTAGTCAAATCATCTTAGTTTTATTTTTGTATTCTGAAAATTTTTCTCTCCAGTTAAATATTTTAAAATATGACCATTACATTTTATGATAACTATATTTATGTCCTTGCTTTCAAATGATATAGTTATCATTTATGCATATCTGTGGAGATAGGCTATATACTGCATAAGATTATCACACACAGAGCCCCTCAGGAAGGCATAAACCTGAGCAGCCATAATTTTACTTGTTGCATCTGTTTGCCTGGCTCAGCTGATAAGCTCCAGTGGATCCCTAACCTAATTCATAGGCTTGCCTAGGCCAATCAGATGTTTTCTTTCTAGAATTCTAGAATGCATGGACTCAATCAGCGCTGGGCACTGGAGAGAAACAGAACAATGAAATTGTTCCCCACCCCTACCCAACACACACACACACACACACACACACAAACATTCACAGCAACATGTAGCCACAAACGGGATTATCCGTACTGACAACATCACCATGTTGTACATGCTGCTATCGAAATAGCAGTGTACAAACACACCAGGTGTTTTAATAGAATTCAGTTTTTCCTTCACCTGTCTTTCCATAGTGAAAACAAGGCAAACAACAATGTTAAAACCAAATGTTAAAACAAGTTAATAAACTTACAAACTTGAAAAATTAGGTACTTCAGATAGGCAATAACTTCATATTATGAAAGCAATATATTCCAAGTTTCAAAGATTTGACAAGTTCTATAGAATCTTTTTTCATCGGTAGATGGAAACTTTCAAACTTCATGACCTTCTGCCAAGTAGGACTGGGTGCTATTCACTGGTTTGAGGCAGAATCCATTCAAGGCATGTCGTGGCGGCACAGTAATGGTGGGATGATAAGACGCGCAGTCAGGTCTTGTATACCGAGCGTTAAATCTACAGTGTTTTGGATGATAGAAGGGACATTCCATTTTCTTATAAGCAGGAAAGTAATGGCAGAGCTGACTACTAGAAGATGGTGGTGTTATAACTGCTGGTTTTGGAGGCAGTATTGGAATTCTTCTACTCATATGAGTGAAGAGACAATCTGGCTTAGTACATTTTGCATCATATTTACAATTTGGATGGACAAATAAACATTTTTCAGCAAATTTACAATTGGAGAAAGCCTTGCAAGGTGAAATTGGGTGGTGGTAAGCACATTCATCCCCGTTTTTGCAGGCAAGCCAGTACTTGCTCCAACAGTTTCTCTGGCTTCTGTGCCACACTCAGGTCACTCATCTCAGCTGGACTGATCTCCAGAGTTTCTGCCATGACTGGATCAATTTGCAGCCGGGACAGTAATGGCCTTTGCGGAGTTCCTTGACCTTTTTCTATATTATCTTCTTTTGCTTCATCTTTTTTAATGGGGGGGGGGGGGGACTTATTCTAGAGGTCCTGCTTTGCCCCTGGACCATTTCTGCCAGCAATTCTTCTTGAGAAGTTCGAGTTCTGGGAGCAACTGGAAGCGTCTGTTTCTGTGAGCCTTAGTTGTTTTTGTTACTGATTCTTGAGCTTCAGATATAGCCTTCAAAATTAGATTCTTATTAGCTTGTTTAGAAGGAGGAAGTGAAGGTCTCCATTCGGGCTTTGCAGGCACTGACACACTGCTGGAGATGCTTCCTGTACGGGACCCACAATCATCATCTTCCTCCTCCTCTTCTCCATCGTGATTAAACTTTTTTACTTTAACAACTGTTCTTACCATAGGCAACGTTCTCTTTCGAAAGTTTTCTTCCTTAATACTCATTTTTTCCGCGTTGTTTCTGAAAAAAGGACTGTAAGTCTCTTCTAAGCTTTTAAAGCACTTCTGATTCACACAAACGTCCTGTTTCATACACCGCTGTTTCAAAACATGAATACTGTTTTGCTGCTTTTGAAATTGCAACCTATTTAAATGAACACCACCATCTGCAGTTCGACTTGCAGGTGGTCGATCCATTTCAATAGAAGGGCGAGAAGAACCATATGTGAGTGTCACTGTAGGTTTTTTCTGAGATAAGGGATTCTCCTGCACAAAACTGAGGTCTTCATCAATGAGGTCATCTGGTTCCGGCTTAATATCAATCACATCTTCAGAGGTGCTGGCTCCCTCAGAGGTTTCACTGTTGACATTAATCGGGTTGCAGCTCCATCATCATAACTCTGTCTGACATTAGTGGCTTTCTGCTCTTGTGAACTTGAAGAAACTCTGGAATCTCTTTTCTCAGGTCTGGTGCTAGAAACTTCAAGAGGTGGCACTGCAGCTTCGTGCCTTCTCTCATCGCCCCTACTGAAACTGCTCTTGTTAGAAGGCACGTTATCGAATATGTTGGTATCAGAAGATTTTAGACTAGAGAGGTCTGTTTTAACAGAACGAAGTTTATCTAATACTCCATGAAGCCATACGGTGAATCAAACTGTGTTGTTCCCTAGAAACAGGGACAGGTCTTCTGTCATTTAGTCCTGACTTTTCTTATTGGCCACCATCACCATTAGGTAATCAGGAAGTTCTTCATCAACATAAGCTCCTAATTCTTGCAATTTCCCCTTAATGGCACTCTGGATCTTTATTGACTCATTTAAATCTCACATCCACCTTATGAAGTGATACTGTAATCATTCACATTCTATAGGTGTGGAAAACAGAGAAGATTCACTTGTCCAAGGTCATACAGCGAGTAAATGGAGTTGGATTTGAAGCCAACAGTTTGGTTCTCCTTACGTGCTATGTTGCATTGCTGCTGTATCAGGGTTGCAACATGAGAGATGCCTTTCCTTTAAAAAAAATTACCTTTATTGTTGAAAGTTATAGCTGTCTCTCTTTTTTCTCCATTGTTGCCCTCTACCCTGCACTTGTCCTCCCTTCTCAGGCCTTCACACTATTGTCTGTGTCCATAGGTTAGGCATATCTTAATATATAAAAACCCTGGGTACTAATGACCAGTAATGACCAAGGCTCAACCAACTGGAAGTCAGTGCTCCATTACAGGTGTGGTGACCCAGCACTGACTGCTGTGGGGGCTGCGAACTCAGGGCCAGAGGGAGGCCTGAAGAGAGAAGCAGGGATTGATTCATTGCCTTTGTGGCAGCTTTTGATCAGCACTTGCCTTTCTCTTTCTCTCCCAGTCTGGCCAGCAGCTGTGCCTCCATTTCTCTTCAGGCCTCCAATGGGGATGCTGATCAGCCCTGCCTTTCTGATCAGGCCCTGTTGATAGGCCCAGAGAGGCTGACTGGCATAGAAACCGACCAATCAGAACCAAATATAGGTGAAGTGTGAGGAACCAATGGCTGCCTAGGAAGCAGGGCTTTTGACACTGACTGGTATAGAAACCGACCAATCAGAACCAAATCTGGATCAACTGTGAGGATCCAATGGCTGCCTAGGAGGTGGAGCTTTTGATGCTGACTGGCATAGAGACTGACCAATCAAAACCAAATATGGGTCAACTGTGAGGAGCAGATGGCTGCCTAGGAGGTGGAGCTTTTGATACTGATTGGCATAGAAACCCACCAAACAGAACCAAATTGGTCAGCAGAGGGGGCCAGATCAGGTCTGCAGGGGAGGGCTATTGGGGGTGAGATTAGGCCAGCAAGAAGAAGACAGTTGGGGGCAACCAGGCCAGCAAAGGGAGGACAGTTAGGGATGAAATCAAGCTGGCAGGGAAGGACAGTTGGGGGTGAGATCAGGCCTACGGGGGAGGATTGGGAGTAAGATCAGGCTAACAGGGGAGGGCAGTTGGGGGCAAGATCAGGCAGGCAGAGGCAGTTGGGGACGAGATCAGGCCAGCAGGGGAGGGCAGTTAGGGGCAATCAGGCAGATAGGCAGGTGAATGGTTAGGAGCCAGCAGTCCCAGATTGCAAGAGGGACATTCCCCAAGGGAGTACCCAATTGGAGAGGGTGCAGGCTGGGCTGAGGGACCCTCCTCCTCATGCACAAATTTCATGCACTGGACCACTAGTATGCATATCAATTCTTTGGTTAATCTCCCCTCCACCCACCCCCACCTTTCCTCTGAGATTCATCAATCTGTTCCATGCTTCTTTGTCTCTGGAGAGAGTTGCCTTTCTAGCTTCATATGAGGCTGCTATCTGTTCAGGGGCAAGAGAAAAGCAAAATCGTGTCCTATAAATACCTCCCACTTCAGTGAATTCTCCAACACATTCTGGGTTTGGTGAACTTAATGCCATTCTTTCCCTTTTAAAGTGTAATAATTGTTAGATGCCATTTGCAGCTGCTGAGATACATATGTGATTAAAAAAGAAAGTTTGAAACCAGAAAAAGATCTGTAAGATGGGAGATCAAAGAAAAGATTAAAATAGGATGAGAATATAAAAATTGAAACAAATTTAAAAATGTAGGGATGAAAACTTAGAAAGAATAACCTTGCAAATAAGATAATTTTCTAAATTTTACATTTAAAGCAGCACATGTGAAATAAAAAATAAAAAAGACCAAAGAATTACCCAGCAATCCCTCTTCTGGGTAATGACCTGAAAAACTCTAAAACATTTATTGGCAAAGATATATGCACCCCATCTTCATTGCAGCATTATTCACAGTGGCCAAGTAATGGAGACAACCAAAGTACCCTGGATAAAGAAGATGTATTTGTGCCATACACAATGGAATACTACTTGGTCATAAGAAAAGATGAAATACTGCTATTTGAGACAACATGAATAAACCTGAAGAATATCATGCTAAGCAAAATAAGTCAGTCAGAAAAAGCTAAGAACCACATGACTTCACTCATATGTGGGTTATAAAACTGAAACTCATAGACACAGACAATAGTAAAGGAAAGGGGGTGGGAGGGTAGTAAAGGGAAAAGGGGGCCAAATATGTGGTGAAGGAAGGTGATATTTGACTGTGGTAGTGGGCACACAATGCAATATACCAATCATGTATCACAGATATGTACACTTGAAACCTATGTAATCTTATTAACCATGTCACCCAAAAAAATTTAATAAAAAAAGAATTAACCTTTGTGTGTGAAGGGGTTGAGGGAATAGAAGAGGTAAGAAAAAAAGAGGAAAAAATAAAGAAAAAGAGCAACAAAGTAGAAAAGAGAAAAAAAAAACCACCAAAAAAGTTAAGAATTACATGTTGATAAAAATCCTGTTATAATAAAATTAATAGGAATGTCCTGAAATAGTTATATTTAAAATGTTAAGATAAAAATAATACTATAAAAGTAGAAAGAAAATAAAAATGTAGTTTTTAAAACTAAGTTTAAAGTGAGACAAGAACAAAATCAGGCTAAGCTCAGACAAAAACTGGAAGTTGGGAATAATGGTCTGGGTGGGTCTAGTTGCTGCAGTGGAGGCGGCCAGAAACAATGGATATGGTGTTTGATGAGAAACGTTTTTTGCTCTCCCACAGCATTGTCAGCCCACAGCACTGTCAGCCTGCACAGGTGAAGACGGGGCTCCTGGCACTTCAATGCACCCCACACTGAGCTGAAGCCTTCCAAAGTCGCAACCTCAGACCAGCAAACACACCTCCACTTTTGGTTCTTGGAATATGTTCATTCTACTTTAGTTTTTCTTTAATCTATTTAACAGTCCTTTCATTATCTTTTACTTCCTTCAAGGTGAAATTAGCATGTGAAAGGCAATCAAAACAGTTGTTGAATGACTTTATTCCATTCTCTCTCTCTCTCTCTCTCTCTCTCTCACACACACACACAAACACACACACACACACACACACACACACACACACACACACACACACGGACTGCCTGATATTATCACCTTGCTTCACCTTTGAGGTTGCAATACTTCTTATTGATCCTGAGTTGCTTGGTTATTTGTTCCTTTCACTGTAATTGGTGGCAGTGGAAGTGCGTGGGGAGGAGACAAGATATCTACAGCAAGCAAGCATGTCAAACTCCTGGCCTATGGGTTGTATGCGGCCCACACCACAATGAATATTTTTGTGGCCCAGCCAACATAATAATATGCAAAAAAATGTTTTAATAAAAATTTCGTAACTTAATTTTTACAATATCCTGTTATACATAATTATTAATAACGAACTACAATGTTCACTAATGACTAATATAATCGTGTTGCATTCATTTCCCTTACACTGTCTTATGCCAGGGTGCACCATTTCTCTCCACTAATACTAGCAACAAATATTTTAGCAGCCAATTGCCACATCATTAGTCTTGTACTGACTTGTTTGATGTGTGCATTAGGAAATATTTCGCTGAGAACAAGAAAAGTAGGTTTATTTCCTTTATACTTATTCATTTGTGCAGTTATTCAGTGTCTGGTAAGTTAATGTTCAAGAAAAAATATTAATTTTTATTAAAATGTTCTGTTATTTTATGTAAACAATTACTCATTTATTTCAGCCCTTTGTATTTAGCATGTCTCTATTGAATCTATGTTTCAAAGAAATTGAAGCTTTTATTTTTTTGCAGCCCACATAAACTTAAACCTTGTTTATTTGGCCCGTGTTAGCCTTTGAGTTTGACATGCTTGATCTACAGGACGTGTTCTTGGACTGGGCTGTTAGGATGAGGATGAGGTGATGAGGGAAAGTGGAGATGTCAAGAAGAATTCCTTTGTGACAGGGTGATGTCAGTATAGGGAAAGGCCAAGTGGTGGTGGCTAGGGGTCACCATTAGGCTGGACCTGGAAAGCTCTGGGGTAACAATAACTTCCTGTAACCCCTGAACTCCCCAGAAGGCTTGGACTTCATAACAGACACGGTCTCTCAAATGCCAACATGTAATTCTCTGGAGGCAACAGATAGCTCACTTCATTTACCAACGGGGTATAACTCTGATCCTCCACTCATATTTTGGGTTTTGAGGGCATTCTTCAAAGCACTTTGTACATTAATTGGCCATCAGCCATTATTCAGAGACCAAAGTTAGACAAAGCATAGCATCTGGAACCTTCCATGCCCTCACTATCCTGAAAATACACAGTTTAGCCACAAGTCTTCTTGTTACAGAATTTACCAGGTGACTAAGGAACACACGGGGAGTACTCGAATGTACTAGTACATGACTCAGGGGTCAGCTATCCAAATCCTGAGAATGAATATGGAGGAAGCCTTCCCTTTATACTCTTTGGTTTCTTTGTTTTCTGTTTCCTAACTACCAGCTTTTGTGGTGGGCTTCCATAGTCCCTCTTGAGTCAGTCAGGTTAAAGTGTATCTGAATGTCTGGTCTGGCTGGTCCTGGTGATCTCCCCTCTAGCTAAGCTGTTACGTTCTTTGTTTATGGCCCCTTTGTAAAATGGGAGTATTCTGGGAAACAGGTTCTGCAAGACAAGACAGGCATCAATAGAGTTAATTATCAGCTAGCAAGAGTGTGTATTAGAAGGCAGATTACTGGCATAGATTCAGATTGCTTGCCTCCCCAAAATGTCTTATATTCCCCATTATTTTCAGTTCTCAAAAAATCTGTCCTTTATACCTTCTTACATCATATACTAGAATGAACTCAAAATGGATTAAAGATTTAAATGTAAGACCTGAAACCATAAAACTCCTAGAAGAAAACATAGGCAATAAAATCATGGACATTTTTATTAGCAATATGTTTTTCTGACATATCCTCTTGGGCAAATGAAATAAAAGAAAAAATAAACAAATGGGACTATATCAAACTAAAGTTTTTGCATAGCAAAGGAAACATCAACAAAAGGAAAAGACAACCTACCAAATGGAAGAAGATATTTACCAATGATACATCCAATAAAGGATTACTATTACAAAGAATTCACAACTTACCCTGGCTGGGTGGCTCAATTGGTTGGAGTGTTGTCCTGTATATGAAAAGATTGTGGGTCGGATTCCCTGGAGTGGCATGTATGGGAGGCAACTGATCGATGTTTCTCTCTCATGTTTTTCTGTCTCTCTCAAAAAATCATATCCTTTGGGTGAGGATAAAAAAAAAGGTTTAAACCTAAATAGACACTTTTCCAAAGTGGACATACAGATGTCCAAGAGACATCTGAAAAAATGCTCAAAGTTACTAATCATCAGAGAGATGCAAATTAAAATAATAATGAGGTATCCCCTCACACCTATCAGAATGGCTATCATCAACAAATCAACAGATGACAAGTGCTGGAGAGGATGTGGTAAAAAGGGAACCCTAGCACTCTGCTGGTGGGAATGTAGACTGGTGCAGCCACTATGGGAAACAGTATAGAGTTTCCTCAAAAAATTAAAAATGGAACTGCCATTTGACCCAGTGATCCCACTTCTAGAAATATATCCTAAGAAACCTGAAATACTCCTAAGTTCATAGCAGCACAGTTTACAGTAGCTAAGATCTGGAAACAGCCCAAGTGCCCATTAGTAGATGAGTGGATAAAAAAATGGTGGTACATTTACACCATGGAATACTATCCTATATAATAAAAGGCTAATGTGCAAATTGGCCCACAGAATGACCAGACGCTATAACAGGCCTTGATCACCAGGGGGCAGTCACTGATGCAGGAGCTGCCTCCTGGTGGTCAGTGTGTCAGAAGCTGAGCGCAGCGGTGGTGAGGGGAGCCTCTCTTGCCTCTGCAGCAGCACTAAGGATACCCATGGAAAGTGGGCCTAAGTCATCAGTTGGACATTCCCAAGGACTCCCAGACTGGGAGAGGGCACAGGCTGGGCTGAGGGACCTCCCCCCCCCCCCTCACCCCAGTGCACCAATTTTGTGCACCAGGCCTCTGGTCTATATATATAAAAGCCTAAGTGACCATCTGACTGGTAGATATGACACACACTGACTACCAGAGGGCAGACGCTCAACGCAGGAGCTGCCAAGCTTGGTGACTTGGTTCTTGCATAATGAACCTGGGATCAGAGAGGGCGATTCTGTGGTGTGTCACTGAGAACTGCCCTCTTGCAATCTGAGACCCCCGGGGGATGTCGGAGAGTTGGTTTTGCCTGATCACCACAGGCCAGGCTGAGGGACCCCACTGTGCACAAATTGGTGTACTGGGCCCCTCTAGTGCAAGTATAAAAAAGAAGGATCTTTTACCCTTTGAGACAGCATGGAGGGACCTGAAGAGTATTATGCTAAGTGAAATAAGCCAGTCAGAGAAAGATAAGTATCACATGATTTCACTCATATATGGAATAAAAAGAACAAAATTAACTAATGAACAAAATAGAAACAGACTCATATAGAGAACAGATTGACAACTAATAGAGGGGAGGGGAGTTGGGAGGCTAGGTAAAAAAGGTGAAGGGATTAAGAAGTACAAATTGGTAGTTACAGAACAGTCACAGAGATGTAAAGTACAGCATGGGGAATATAATTGATAATATTTTAATAACTATAGGTATGATGCCAGATGGGCATTTGAAATATTGGAGGAACCACTCTGTAAAAAAGAAAAAATATGCCCTTCATAGCAAAGATAAGTGTCTATCTCTTTTTTTTTGTTTTTTTTTATTTACAATATAACTTATATTTAATAGTAGTGCATATGTTTTCCTCCCCCTCCCCCAAGTGTCTATCTCTTGAGGCATCATTGAAATCTCCCAGAATCCCAGCCAAGTTGAGTCTCATGAATCATTTGGGTTCTTTAACAAAGCACAGTTCTTTAGAATAGATGCTATATTCAAGTCTGCTAGGGCATTGCGGGATAAACTTCACATATTATATTTCATGTATTTGGGTCTTTCTTTTTCTACCTTAAAGGCTGATTTTGCCCCTTTTGTTCACAAAATAATTGATTTAGCTTCTTTTTTTTTTTTTTTATCAAATTATAACCATTTCTGGCCCTGTCTTGCTGGTGTTACACCTATGCCCCCTTGGCTAATATTTTGGGTATTTTAAAATTCTTCAACCAATTTAGAATTTTGTGGTTTTCCTCTATAGATGGCTGGTGGAATAGGTTCATAGTCTTTCAGAGAATAATATTTATATTTTGGTAGAGCTTATTATAATATTTTATATAATGGAAATGTACTGGAGTTATGGACTTAAGAGATAAGTCTCTCCCCCAGTCATTCCAAAGTATGTTATGGTTTTCCTTTGGCCCATATGAGGAAGCCCTAGGCTCACTGAACTTAGAGGACATGGGGATATGTCTACCAGCTCTGCAAGGAGCCTTCATACTGGCTGACACCACACTTCCTCCTCTCAAATGCCCAATCAGAATACGATCTGCTTGTCCAACTTCTGTACAATCACCTGAACTTATGTATATTCCCTTGTTCTTGTCTTTGCTGATTATTTCTGCTTCTGTTTTTTAAAATATATTTCTTTATTGATTTCAGAGAGGAAAGGAGAGGGAGAGAGAGACAGAAACATCAGTGATGAGAGAATCATGGATCGGCTGCCTCCTGCACTCCCCCTACTGGGCATCAGCCCACAACCTAGGCATCTGCCGTGGCCAAAATTGAACCTGGGACCCTTCAGTCCACAGGCTCTATCCACTGAACCAAGTCGGCCAGGGCCCTGCTTCTATTTTTTATTTCTTTGGTTTCATTTCTAGTTCTGGCCCCCAAAACTCAGCTTCCAAATTTTCAATCCTTTGTTCTTTTCCATCTCAGGCTCCATTGGACTGTCTCTCACCCATTAAACTCCTGGACCTCCGCCATCTCTGCCCCCTGCCCTGCTGGTATTCTCCCATCTTCTACACTTGAATAGACAAATTTGACCTACATCGCAGTTTTGCTAAGGATTCTGAAAGGACTTGTGCGAACATTTAACACCAAAGACTGGGTTTATTCATTCTTTAAACAACATTGGTTAAAGCTTTTATGTGGGGCAGGCACTGTAGATACAACGGTAAGAAATATTTCCTGCTTTCAAGGAACTCAGTTATCAGTAGAGGGATTCTGATATTTGCAAATACTATGACAGTGTTTTCTTTTAAAAATACATTTTTATTGACTTTAGAGAGGAAGGGAAAGGGAGAGAGACATAGAAACATCAATGATGAGAAAGAATCACTAATTGGCTGCCTCCTTCCTGCCCGCCCCCTATTAGGCATCAAGCCTAGAACCCAGGCATGTGCCCTTGGGTGGAATTGAACCTGGGACCCTTCAGTCTGCAGGCCGATGCTCTATCCACTGAGCCAAACCTGCTAGGGCTGACAGTGCTTTTTAAAATACTAGAGCAGTGGTCGGCAAATTGCGGCTCGTGAGCCACATGCGGCTCTTTGGCCCCTTGCGTGTGGCTCTTCCACAAAATACCACGTGCCGGGGCACAGGTACAGTGAGATTGAAACTTCATGGCCCATGCACAGAAGTCAGTTTTCAGCTCTCAAAAGAAATTTCAATCGTTGTACTGTTAATATTTGGCTCTGTTGACTAATGAGTTTGTCGACCACTGCACTAAGGCATTCAGGAATAAAGTCACCTCTTTTCCTTGTTTCAGTATGGAGCACATCGTGGTGCACTCCAAACTCAAGCCACTATAGACTTTGACACTGTATACCTGAATTTTGATTTTCTTAGTCAACACTGGGCACTTGACCTCCATATTTGATTCGGGTGACCACTCCCTTCCTGAAATTCTTTCCTCCTGCTGTATTCTCAGCAGTCCTTCACCCAACGTCTGATTGCTCTTTGGGGATTCCTTTTCCTTTGGTCACATCTACAGAACTGATGCTCTCTAGGTTCCATCCGTAGCCATTCTCTCTTCTCTACACACTTTCCTGGATAGACCACACTGATCTTTCCGTGAGTTTCTTCGACTGAGCCAGCTACGACCTGAAACACTTTTTTCCTTATCCTTTTTATTGGACTCTCCACCATCAGCTTTCCCCTACTTGTGTCTGGTGTTGTGGGGCGACCTCCACGACCAGTTGCAAATGACCACGGAGGCGGTTAAGTTGGTAATAAACAATCAAGGATTTATTGAACTGGCCAGGATGGTCAGAGGGCACCACATGCCGGTGGAGACCGAACTCGACCGTGTAGTCCTGGTACAGGCAGTCCTTTTATAGGGTCTTAACTATAAGCTTTCATTGTTTTAAATTCCGAGAACATCTCTCACTCCTTTATGGTCTACAAAGGGATTCATGTGAGCTTCAAGGTCTCAAGTTGGAAGCTGAATTAACTACCCTTTTGTTTTAAGCAGAATAGCAGGATCAAGTTTCAGCAGTTTTACCAGAGATGATTGTTACCATATTTCATCTGGATTGGCCCTTCTGGGGCAGGCTCCATCGCAGTTTGCAGGACCCAGCCTGCCCTCCAGGCGGCCTGGCATTCTGAGGTCAGCGACAAGACTGGGTTGTCCTCTCTGCATCCCCAGTGCCACCCTGCACCTTGCCCTGAGCAGGGTGGCTGAGTAAAACCCTGTCACAGGTAAGGGCCTGCATAGTCACACTTGGGGACTAGAAGCGGGCTGCGGGGGGATTAGGAGCAGGGGCAGGAGGGCGCCCCTCGACCGCTAGCCCCATAGAGCAGGGCCCGGAGCCGCTCGGGGCAGGGTAGGTAGGTGTCCCTGGCGCCGTCCAGCTAGAGCCACCCACACAGCCAGTCGCCCCTGGAAGGTGAGACCGGAGAAGCTCCGGGGGCTCCCCGCCCGGCCCCTTCGCTCCCGCTGCAGCGGAGCAACTGCAGACCACCGCCTGCGCAGCTCACAAACCCGCGCTTCGCTCTTGGTCCCTTCCGGCCACCGTTGCTCCCTACACCGCCGCGCCCGCCCTCGACCCGGAAGAGCATTCTCCTTAGCAACTGCGGAATCCTGGCAGCGCGGCCTCCCGGGAGCTACGGTGAGGCCACTCACCCCCTCCCCGCCTGCCCCACCTCGACCCCGCCACCGGACCTGGTCTGGCCAGCGGGGCCTCTGCGGTGCTGCGTGGGGCCCCAGTGGCGGCCCCGGGTGAGCGCCCTCCGCCGCCGGCATTCCTCCCGGCCCTGACGTCGCTCCCGCCCATCCCACGCCCCCTGCGCCCGGCAGACGGGGCCTTCCCCGTAGCCCGGCGAGGTGCGCGGGGAGCTTGCCAGCTACGAGGCTGGCTGCGGTGCAGAGGATGCTTCCCGCGGCTCGGGTCACCGGTGGGCGCCTTCTCAGGTCCCTGACACTGATGTTCGGGGCCGGCGCCTTCAGGAATCTTGACAGCTGCCACTTAAATGTATTGATGTTTGTCAGCTGCTCTCCATAGTGATATAATTGAACTGTTCTGTTGATCGTGGAGACTCATTTAATTGATTATATTTGACCTCTTCCCTGGAAATGAATTTTCCAGTGTGTAGTGATGTGCAGTTAATACTGTGTAGTTAAGATTTTGTATTTCCTGATCTTCTACAGAGGAACTCTCCCTGAGACTGAGTAGGTTTAGGAGAAGTTTCAAGTGAAATTTTGCTATGTTGAAGAAAAGTAGGGGCAGGTGGTGTTAATATCTCTGATTTACATTTGAAAACAGATGCAACATAATATCCAAATCCCAGCTGTATTTTTGAAATACACAAACTTGAAATTTATATGGAACTACAAGAGACTGAACACCTCCCCTGAGTTTGAAGGCGTGGTAACATTGTTGGATAGTGACTTTACATTTAATCCAATGGTAATAGAGCTCAAACAGACATGTGAACAATTTTGGGGAATGACTTATTATTTTGGAATAAAATACAGGAGTTTTTATCTCAAAATTCACATTATTCAAAACAGAATAATTTCATTTTGGTTCAAGAACTATTAATTAAGCACCTACAGTGTTATATGCACCTGGAAGGATACATAATAAGAAATGAGACTGCACACATTAACTTTTAGGGAAACTATAAAATAACATTTATTTAAATGCAAAATCAGTGGGAGGAGAGGTCAGTATGGGTCTGAGTTTTCAGGAATATGTTTATGGATTATATCTCTAAAGTGCAGATATTATTTGTTTCCTCTCTAAAGCATAGATATAACTTCTATTCATATTGGAGGGGATAGGGAATCCTAAATAGTTTTTTTAAATTATTATCTAATTTTTACATGTGTCTCCTTTTCCCTCAATTGACCCCCCCCCCCAAGACACCACAATTTAAGTAGAGTTACTTACTGTTTAATACACACTTACTAATCTTGTGAAATGTTGCTTTCTTCATTTTGACATCTATTTCGAGAATGTTTACTATGTAGCCGGCAGTGGATCAGGAAATAGTTTATCTATGGAGTGTATGTGTATGTGTGTGTATGTTTGTTTAAAATATCTGCCTTGGATGCTCAGCATTTGTCTAGAGGCATAGGAGGCTAGGGGAATTTACACAGGTATACCTTGTTTTGTTTTGCTTTGTTTTATTGTGCTTCACAGGTTTTGCATTTTTTATTAATGGTAGGCAAGACCCTCCACCAGCAAAAAGATTGTGACTCACTTTATTATGGTGTTTGGAATTGAAACTGCAACATTTCAGAGGTATGCCTGTACATGCATCTGAGTTGACTTGTTTTTCTTTCTTTTTTAAAAAAAAATTAATTAATTTTGTTACTTTTAAAATTCTCACCTGAAGATATTTTTTCTTTGATTTTTAGAGAAAGAAACACATTAACTGGTTGCCTCCTGCTCAAGCCTTGGCCAGGGCCTGGGCCAGGGAGGAGCCCGCAACTGAGGTATGCCTTTGACCAGAATTGAATCTGGGACTCTTTGGTCTGCAGGCCAACGCTCTATCCACTGAGCCAAACTGGCTGGGGCTTGTTTTTCTTTTTAAAAAGTTGAATAGGGACTTTAGGCTCAATTTTTTGGGCATTCTCCAAAGATTCATTTTGTAAAGATGCACACTCTTTAAAATTTTTTTTCTTTATTGATTTTCAGAGAGGAAGGGAGAAGGGGAGAGAGAGAGAAACATCAGTGATGAGAGAAAATCATTGATTGGCTGCCTCCTGCATGCCCCCTGCTGGGGATCGAGCCCACAACCCAGGCATGTGCCCTTGGCTGGAATCGAACCTGGGACCCTTCAGTCCACAGGCTGATGCTCTATCCATTGAGCTAAGCTGGCTAGGGCAAAGATGCACACTCTTAAGGAGACCCCTTCATTATTATAGATTTAGTGCCCATTTATTCACTTAGTCCACCAATTGAGCGCTTACTTGGTACTAGGCACTGTGCTTGTTCTTGGAAATGAGGGGTGGTGGTGGTGGTGAGTGCAAACATGGTCCCTGTCTTCAGCAGATGATATCACATAATCACACAAATATAAAACTGTGACAAATATTTGAGTTAGAGAAGTCACAGAAGTGACATTTGGACTGAAATCTGAAGGATGCTCAGGGTTCCAGTCAGAGCAAACAGTAAGGGCAAAGACCATGTGATGTCACAGTTCTTGAAGAGGACTAGGGACTTATAGTACAGCTCCATGTATGGAGCAAGAAGAGTGTAGAAGAATCTGGTGGGTGAGGGGGGCTGGAGAGTTGGGCTGGAAATAGGTTGAGGAGTTTTTCTTGATCCTCTGTGTGGTTTTACTTAATGGATTTAGGCTGGATTGCTTGTGGGGATGACACAATTAGTTTGTGTTTGAATAGCCTGCTTTGTATTTTTACTATGGCTTAGTATTTGTATTGTCTTCTCTTTCCTCATTTTTTTTCAACATGCTCCCGGCTTTATTGTTGGGGAAGCTTCTATGTCCCACTACCAATACATGTTCACTTTTCTAATTGGAAGAAAAGGAATTTTAGAGATTAGGATTAGAAACTAGAAGTTGATTTGAAATGTTTTTGCATTAGTGTGTGACTCTTTTTCTTTTTAATTTCTGTGACTCTTTTTCTTTTTAATTGTGGTAATAGAAACATTAAATTTACCTTCTTAATCATTTTGCAGTGTTAACTGTATTTACATTGTTGTGTAACATCTCTAGGACTTTGTCATCTTGCAAAATGAACACTCTACCTATTGAACAATTTCCTGTCTCTCCTTCCCTCACCTCCTGGCACCTACCCTTTTACCTTCAGTTTCTATGATTTTTGACTACTCCAAATAACTCATATAAGTGAAATTGTACAAGGTATGTTCATTTTTACCTTCATGCTCCTTTCCTAGAATATCCTTTTTTCTCAGTCAGTTTAAATCCTTCCAGTTCTTTAAGGCCCATTTCTCTCCCTTGTCCTTTTACTTGGCTTAGTAGACCCAGAGTGAAAGAATCCTTAGCAATTTTCTAGGTGAGCTCTGGCCAGGGTGATTCAGTGGTTAGAGTGTCATGACGCTTGAGCACCAGCGGGTCGCAGGCTTGACTTCTGTCAAGGACACATACCTGGGTTGCAGGTCTGATTCCTGCCCCAGGTCAGGGAGCGTGCAGGAGGCAACCAAGAAGCAACCAATGGATGTGTCTCTGTCACATTGATGTTTCTCTCTTTCTCCCCTCTCCCCTTCCTTCCGCTCTCTTAGAAATCAGTGGAAAAAATAAAAGAAAATTGAGTTCTGTAATTTGCTTAGGGACAGATAGATATCTAGTGAGTCGGGCAAAGTTGGGACTAGAGCTCTAATTTTTCAACTCTTGGGTGGGTGCCTTTTCTGCTTCAGCCTGCTAACATGTTGTAATTTAAGTACCACTGAGGCACAGGCACATTTTCCTATCTCCATAACATTATGCAGAGGCATATTAGATGCCTAGGAAATATTTGTTAATGGATTGTCTCCAGGACTTGCATTGCCTAAGAGGTGGCCCTACATAACATTTTGAACTTCATTGATCCTTGATTTTTTAGGTGCTTGGTTATATTAATCAAATTTACACTAGATCCTTTACACTAGATCCTAGTCCCTCTGCAGTTGAGTAATTCTTTCACCTTTGCAATCAGAGTTAAGACTTTCTCACCTTTTCCTAATGCTCTCTGTATTGCATATATTTGTCCATGGCACACATACTTGGGTTTCCCTACAAATTTTGATGAAATCTAATGAAAAAACAAATCAGAAGTGGAAAATCTAATGTATTAAACTTTTTAGATCAGCTCATTTATTTTGAGGCAAAGATTTAATGCTTCTTTGTGAGCTTTATTGCTGCTAAATGTTTTTGAAAGAATAATATTTGTACCACACTAAAGAGTGCTCATCTCAGAATGCCTATGAATCAGTTGATTTTAGGTATTGGACTGGAAATGATTTTGAGATGGCTCAATATCTTTAGGGCTAAAAACGTGAAAGAGCATTTTCTTGTATGAGGAAGATTTATAAACTTTTATTTGTAGTTTCCTCATTTACTTCATACTTTGCTCTCCTGTAATGTTGTAGGACCAGCCTTATAGAATCCAACTTTTATTTTTTTAATTTATTAAAAAAAAATCTTTATCGTTGAACGTATTGCATAGGTTCCCTCTTTCCCCCCATCGACCCCCTCAAACTCCGCTCCCCGCCCTCCCCCCCCCGCGACCCCCCCAGGCCTTCAACACCCCACTCTCTGTGTTCATTGATTATGCATATATGCATACAAGGTCTTTGGTTGATTAACTCCCATCCATCCACCCTCCCCCGCCTTCCTAAGATTCCATACTCTGTTCCTTGCTTCCATGACTCTGGATCCACTCTGTAAAAATCCAACTTTTAAAGTATCCTCCTATTTTAACCTTCAAAAAAAAATTTTTTTTTAAGTCTGAGGAATTGCTGTGAGAAATAAAATTCATCTTCATTCAAATACTACCAAACACAAGTGAAAATCAAACTATGGGCCTGGAATAGATACCTCAGAGGTCCAGCCATCTAAGCCATTATTGGTGATGTCAGGGAGACTTGGCCAGAATTCTTGTTGTCTTTATTAGTCTGAGGATGGTGGTGGAACTGCACAAAACACTCCTTTGGTCATGTGACAGGAGATAGAAAGATTTGATAATGAGGACTTTCCAGATATCATTTTATTGACCATAGTAGGAGCTTGGTGCCCTAGAGTTGTAATTATGTGGTTAACTTTTGTGTTGAGGCTAGAATTAGTCAAGTTTAGTCAACTGTTAGTCCAAAAAAAAACTACCTTTCTCCCCTACTATTTAAAATTATGGTGTATTGTAGAGATTACAATTAATGGATCACCTCCTATCTGTCAAGTAATTCACATACATTGTGTCATTTAATACCAGTATTTGTTCATTGAGAAAGATTATATGACTATTTTATTGAGAAACTTGAGTCACAAGGCAATACGTATTAGAACCAGAGTTTGGACCTATGTCTGTCTGATGCCAAAGCCCATATTCCTTCCATCACACTACATCATGCCACTTCCCTAAATCAGGTTCTGATTTCACCATTTACACTGGTCATGAGAACATAAACATAAGTATTGTGGTGATGATAAAGAAAAGGGCAAGTGATGAAGTAGACTGATATAGTAGGAAGTTATTAGCTCCCTATAGCTTAAAAAATCCTTCAAATGAAGGAGAGTAATTGTTGGAGTATCTGATAGACTTAAGAGTTTGGGTACCTAAGCCACGAGGAGGCAGGAAGTTATATAATGCTAATAGAAGAACTTTTTCTTTAGGTTCCTCTGTAGGCTTCCTTTAATAAAATTGGATTGTTTCTACCATTAGGCTTTGATGAGGAGGAGAGGTTTGTGGTAATTGTGTAGGTGCTGAGGGATTCAGAGAGATGCCCCAGACATTTCTGTGTAACTTCAGCTCATTTAGAGAACATTTCCTTATGGGAAATAGTTGCTTCTTTCTCTATTTGCCATGGTCAGCTTTAATCTGTTATAGAGAATTGACTATAAAACTGTAACAGCATTTATACTAGGAAGAAGATAATAGCACTTTTTTTTTATTTAATCCTACTTGAAATAAAATTAACAGTTTGCATGGTTTGCTATTCTTTTTAGGTATTTTAAGTTTTCTTAATGAAAAAAATGTATATTGTTTAGAGATTTATTGCTTTTATAAGACATTTATGACTTACTGAATTTTGCCAATTCAAATTAGTCTTTCTTAATAGTTTGGAAATAAGGATGCCCTATGAATTTTATGACAAAATACACATTGGTTAAGTTTTGACATATGTGTAGACTCATGAGACCATCACCACAAACAAGAGGAAGAACATATCCCTCACCCCTAAAGCTTTCATCATATTCTGGCTTCTTGACCCCCCTCCCAGACAACCACTGATCTTTCTCTCATTACATATTAATTTTCATTTCCTAGAAGTTTATATAAATGGAATCATACAGTATATAGTTATGCTTATTTTATTCCATATCAATTGTTCTTTTTTGCTTTTTTAAAATTAAATTTTTTTTTTTTGTAATTTTATTTTTAAATTTAATTTTATTGTTTAAAGTATTACAAATACTTTACACTCCCAGGCTGGCAGGGGAGGGCAGTTGGGAGTGACCAGGCCTGTAGGGGAGGGCAGTTGGGGGCAACCAGGCTGGTAGGGGAGGGCAGTGGGGGGTGACCAGTACATATGTCTTTTTTTCCCCATTGACCTCCCCCCCGGCCTCCCCTACCTCCAGGCCCCCTGCCCCCGTCATATGCCCTCCCCTCACCCCTTCTAGTGTCTTGTGTCCATTGGTTATGCTTATATGCATGCATACAAGTCCTTCAGTTGATCTCTTGTTTTTAGATTCATGTTTTTAATGTATTAGTCGATTTCCTTTTAATTCTGAGTAATATTCCTTTGTATGAATATACCACAGTTTATTAATACATTCATCTATTGTCTGGCTGGCGTGGTTCAGTGGTTAAGCATTGACCTATGAACCAGAAGGTCATGACTTATTTCCCCATCAGGGCACATGCCTGGGTTTCGGGCTCGATCCTCAGTAAGGGGTGTGTAGGCGGCAGCTGATAAATGATACTCTCTCATCATTGATGTTTCTATTCCTCTCTCCTCTCTGAAATCAATAATAATAAAAAAAAACCCTAATGGGTTATTTAAATAACTCTTTAAAAATACATTCACCCATTGTTGGACATATTATTTCCAGTTTTGATAATAAATAAGACTGATATGATAATAAATAAGACTTTGTATACAAGTCTTGGTATGGACATATACTTTTATTTCTCTTGGCTACATAAATACCTAGGAATAGAATGGCTAGATCATATGATAGGTATATACTTAACTTTTAAAGAGACTATCATTTTTTTGAAGCAGCTGTACTATTTTGCATTCCCATCAGCAGTGTATAAGAGGTTCAGTTCTTCTGCATCCTTATCAACTCTTGATATAGCCAGTCTTTTAAATTTTAGACATTCTAATTCATTATGTTTTTAATTTGCATTTTTCCAATTATTAGTGATGCTGAGCTTATTTGCTGTCCACATAACTTTGGTGAAGTGTCTTTTCACATTTTTTTGTCAATTTTTAATTGTGTTCTATGTTTTCATATTACTGAGTTTAAGAAGTTCTTTATGTATTTTGGATGTAAGTCATTTTTAAGACGTAAAATTTGCAGATATTTTCTTCTACTCTTTCCATTTCTTTTAAAGAAAGATATTCTTAATTTTGATAAAGCCCAATTTATAATTTTTTTCTTTTATGGATTGTGCTTTTGTTGCTTTAGTTAAGAAATCTTTGCTGAACCGGTTTGGCTTAGTGGATAGAGCGTCAGCCTGCAGACTGAAAGGTCCCAGGTTCGATTCCGGTCAAGGGCATATACTTTGGTTGTGGCACATCCCCAGTAGAGGGTGTGCAAAAGGCAGCTGATTGATGTTTCTCATAGATGTTTCTGACTTTCCCTCTCCCTTCTTCTCTGTAAAAAATCAATAAAATATATTAAAAAAAGAGAAATCTTTGCCTAAGTTAATATCACAAAGACATTGTCCTATATTCTAAAAGTTTTAGTTTTTACATTTATATCTCTGATCTACTTTGAGTTAATTTTTATGTATAGGACAAAGTATTGATCAAATGTCATTTATTTCTTTACATATAGGATAAAATTGTTGTAGAACCACGTATTTAAAAGATCATTCTTTCACTAAATTGCCTTGAACCTAGGTTATATCTAGGTTGAATATATATATGTGTGGCTTCATTACTGGACTCTCTTTTATGTTCAATTATTTTTTTATTATTTAATAAATCTTTATTGTTCAAAGTATTATAATTGTTCCTCTTTTTTCCCCCTCTTAGCTCCCCTCTACCCAGTTCCCACCCCAACCGCTGCCCTTACCTCCCCCTACTGTCCTCATCCATAGGTATACAATTTTTGTCCAGTCTCTTCCTGCACCCCCCACACCCCTTTCCCTCTGAGAATTGTCAGTCCACTTCCTTTCTATGCCCCTGATTCTATTATATTCACCAGTTTATTCTGTTCATCAGATTTTTAATTCACTTGATTTTTAGATTTACTTGTTGATAGATATGTATTTGTTGTTCATAATTTTTATGTTTACCTTTTTTTTCTTCTTTCTCTTCTTAAAGAATACCTTTCAGCATTTCATATAATACTGGTTTGGTGGTGATGAACTTCTTTAGCTTTTTCTTATTTGTGAAACTAGTTATCTGCCCTTCAGTTCTGAATGATAGCTTTGCTGGGTAGAGTAATCTTGGTTGTAGGTTCTTGGCTATTCATCACTTTGAATGTTTCTTGCCATGCCCATATGACCTGTATAGTTTCTGTTGAGAAATCAGCTGACAATCATATGAGTGCTCCTTGTAGGTAACTGTTTTTCTCTTGCTGCTTTTTATATTCTCTCTTTGTCTTTTGCTCTTGGCATTTTAATTATGATGTGTCTTGGTGTGGTCCTCTTTGGATTCCTTTTGTTTGGGGTTCTGTTCGCTTCCTGGACTTTTAAAGTCTATTTCTTGCACCAGGTTGGGGAAGTTTTCTGTCATTATTTCTTCAAATAGATTTTCAGTATCTTGCTTTCTCTCTCTTCTTCTGGCACCCCCATAATTCGGATGTTGGTACTCTTCAAGTTGTCCCAAAGGCTCCTTACACTGTCTTCATATTTTTAGATTATTTTTTCTTTTCTGGTTGGGTGTTTTTTGCTTCTTTGTATTTTAAATCTTTGACTTGTTTTTTGTGATCCTCAAGTCTGCTGTTGGATTTCTTATATTATTATTTTTTTAAGAATATTTTTTATTGATTTTTTACAGAGAGGAAGGGAGAGGGATAGAAAGTCAGAAACATTGATGAGAAAGAAACATCAATTAACTGCCTCCTGCACACCCCCTATTGGGGATGTGCTCGCAACCAAAGTACATGCCCTTGACCAAAATCGAACCTGGGACCCTTGAGTTAGTAGGCTGAGGCTCTTTCCACTGAGCTGAACTGGTCAAGGCTGTATATTATTTTTTATTTCAGTCAGTGTATACTGACTGGAGTTCAGAGCTTTTGTCTCCCTCCTGCTTGAGAAAGCCAGCTGCGTACTCAGTTGCCCGCCCTCTATACATGTGAGCCTTTGTACCTCTGCCTTCCGCAGTTCCTCTGAGTCTCAGTGTGCTTTTCTCTTTCCTGACAGTCCAGTTTCTCTCTATAAATCTAGGTCCCCAGAGTCTTGCCCGGAACTGGAGTTCAACACAGTTGGGAGCTTTTGTCTCCCTCCCAGTAGAGAAAGCTAACCGTATACTTAGTTTCCAGTCCTCTTCGTGTGCTCATCTCTGTACCTCTGCCTTCTGCAGCTCCTCTGAGTCTCAGTGTGCTTTTCTCTTTCCTTCTAGTTGTAGAATTCCCACTCAGGCAGCCTTCCTGTGGTTCTGGATGATGTCTGTTTTGTGTTTTAATTGTAGTTTTGAAATTGTTGTGCGAGGCAGCAGTTTAGGTGTTTACCTGTGCAGCCATCTTGGTTGTTCCCTTCTTTTTCATTATTGATCTGTTTGTTTATTTTGATACCAATATTATACTGACTTGATTAATATATATATACTAATAAAATTCTAGGTGGCCCTTGCACCCTTGCACGACACCTTCAAGTCATCACAAGATGGCCATCACAAGATGGCTGGCAGGGGAGGTCAGACGTGGGTGATCAGCTTGGCAGGGGAGGACAGTTAGGGGCAAACAGGCCAGCAGGGGAGGGCCGTTGGGGGCGATCAGGTTGGCAGGGGAGGGCAGTTGGGGGCTACCAAGCCTGCAGGGGAGGGAAGTTTGGGCCACCAGGCCTGCAGGGGAGGGAAGCTTGGGCCACCCGGCCAGCAAGGGAGGGCAGTTGTGGGTGTTCAAGTCAGCAGGGGAGGGCAGTTGGGGGTGAGATCAGGCCTGCAGGGCAGGGCAGTTGCGGGGGACCAGGTTGGCAGGGGAAAGCATTTGGGGACGACTGGGCCTGCAGGGGAGGGCAGTTGGGGGCAATTGGGCCAGCAGAAGAGCAATTAGGTATTGGTCAAGTTGGCAGGGGAGTAGTTAGGAGGTGATCAGTTTGGCAGTCATGCAAGCAGTTGGGAGCCAGCAGTTCTGGATTGTGAGAGGGATGTCCGATGGCTGGTTTAGGCCTGATCCCTGTGGGGTCCCAAATAGAAGAGGGTGCAGGCTGAGTGAGGGACACGCCTTCCCCCTCCAGAGCATGAATTTGGTGCACCGGGCCTCTAGTGTTAAATAGAAGTGGTAGAAAAAGACTTATTTTGTCTTGTTCCTGATTTTAGGAAGAAAGTATTTAGTCTTTCACCATTAAGTATGATAGGCCTGGGACTTTTCAACTTCTGCCTGTTAGGGAGGAGTATGTTGGTACTGTCCTTGAACTCACAGCTGCCCGCCACATGCAGAATTGGCTCTGACAAGGCAAGTGCTCAACTGGATTCATTCTAATTTTTCTATCGCAAAAGAATTGAGAGCTGAGGTTCAACCAGGGTTTCATTGGATTTTTATCAGTTAAAAATAATGGAAAAACAAATTACTGTTCAAATCACATCATTCCTCCTGCAGTGCTCTCAGTTATTTTATGCAAACCTTTTTGCTCTTAGTTCTGGCAAGTACCCTCTTTCCTGAAGCTCCCTGAAGTGAATGATAATTGTTTTGAGTGAATTTGATCAGAGTGCTTTGCCCTTTGCTGTAAACCCTCTCTACTCCCATGAATCTCCTTGTTACTGCAACTTCAGAAGAAAAGATGAAAATCAAGGATTTTTCTAACTCTAGCAAGTAATATTTAGAAGGATATGAAAGAATCAAACAGGTTTTTCGTGGCAGAAATTGAATCTAGTATTAAAAGACTACATACGTGCTTATATGAATTCTGTACAGTCTTGTTTTAAAATTGTGGTCTTTTATTAAATACTGAGAAGTTACAAAATAATAAATGCAAAATATGTGTAAGGTATACAGAATAATAGGGCAACGAATACTCATGTGCCCAAATGCCTTACTGTTTAAGGAAAGATTATCATTGTCTTTGAAATTCTCTGTGATTTTGTTCCTGATTCTACTGTTTCTTCTTTCAGAGTAACCTGAGTTTTATATTTTCTTCATACTTGAGCCACATAGTTTATATACTTAAGGTATTTAATTTTTCATGTTTTTGAAATCTATGAAATGGAATCCCAATGCAGATCTTTTTCAGTAATATTTGAAATTAAATATTTTGCACATCAAACAGCTGATTGTCTTTGGAAATTGGAAATAAGAGTTTAGAGGATGCCCTGTTGTCCTTCAGGCCAGGTCAGGATTGTTTCTTCCAGCACATTATTCAGTGCTTGGTTCAGCCTTTGTTAATTGTTTCAAGGAAAGTGCTCCACTCTTTCAGAAAGAAGATAGATTTGTAATCTCTGCTCTTGTCTGGGAGTTGTTTTTTGTAATTAGATATGGAGATTTCTTTTAAAGTCACTACCATCCGAAGTAATACAGAATACATGTATATGGGTTTGCCAAGAGTACAATTACTGTGGGAATCATAACTTTGGATTTCTTCATTTCTGGATTAAGGAATTATACTCTATGAATAAAGGTTTTATATTTAATGTGTATCTGTAGGTAGCAAGATCTTAGTGATGTAGCTTCCCATAAATAATAGGTTGAACACTTGCAGCATGAAGTTTTATCCTAAGATTCTGAACTTTGCTCTGGAGCCACTGCCCTACACTCTGCTTTTCTGCTCAGAAGGCTTGTGTAGAAGAAGCCTAGCATATTTCCCTGGCAACTGTGGACCTCAGTTTTGTTTTGTCTCCTGAGAAGCAGGGATTCCAATGTTGCTGTTTTAAAGAAGCAGCAAGGAGAAGAAAGGCCACAGGTCTGTCTTAGTGGCATTTCAATATTTTTGGAATTATTTTGGTTAATTGTTGATTGTCCTATTATCTAACTGAAATTATTAACTATTAAATCCATGGTGATGCCTTTTTTTTTTTTTTTTTTTGGTCTGGGAAATGTAGAATTTTAAAAAGCTGTGCATCCTAAACTTACCATCTTTCAAACTCACTCATATTGAAGGTTATGAATGTGGACAATTTATCCACAGAAAGGAGGGCTCCCATCACTTGTTCTTTGTAGGATTTCTCTCAGGTCCCCTATCACAGGGCGCTCAACTGATAGATCAGATCCAAAATCGTCAGATTGGCATAGGGGAGTCATTAAAGTTTCCCCTTATTTCTATCGGTGGTCTGGATTTAGTCTTAGTCATTTAGCTGTTTAGATTCTGTGTCCTGCATCCCTTCAGATGCCTTGAATAATGCTAGGATTCTTCTCTGTGCCAATTGCTTGTAAATTTGCATGAGTTCCTCTGGGAACATTCTGCAAGACCCTATAGGGACCTTGTATTGTAGGCAGAAATGTGGTCCTTAGTGAGGTCTTAACTCACTTGGGGCTGAATGAGACTGAAGGAAGTAAATTCCAGATGTTTTCAGCTACAGCCCTGAGAGTAGGCATTGGTATAGCATTTTCCAAGAAGAAAGTAATGATATAACTGACAGAATTCTTAAAATATAGAACTGAAGAACCAAGATGGCACTGTAGATAAATGTGGGTATTCATGGCCTTTTACAACCACATCAAAATTACAACTAAAATATAGAATAACTATCATGCAGAACCGCCTGAAATTTGGCTGAATGGATGTCTTACAACTGGAGAAGTAAAGAAGAAAGTATATCCAGCCTGATAGAAGGGGTGGAGGCACAGAATGGGCTGGTTCAACACCCATGTGTAGTGTGCTTTTAATTGAGAAGGATATCTCCACTGCAAAGGCTTCCTGTGAGAAGGAAGGGTCTCAGACCCACATCAACCCACCAGCCAAGGGTTCCAGAGCTGGGGAGAGAAGTCCCTGTAACTTTGGCCTTTAGAAACCAGTGGGGATTGTGGCTGAGTGAAACAGAGGCTGCTGGAGACCCAGGCAGTCCCTCTTAAAAGGGCTGTTTGGACTCGATCCCTCTGGGCTCCAGCACTGGGGCAATAGGTTGGTGGGCGGGGGGGGATTCAGGGATATACAGGGGGGGAACTAGATTGTCTGGCATCGGAGCAAGAACTCGGGGAAAGCTTTCTCCCAGATAGGGGTGCTCACAAGTCATTGTTCCTATATCAAGACTTCCTCCACCCCTCCATGTTGCAGAACTGACTGGCAACCATATAATGGGTATAATTTTAAGAGTGAGGTTAGAGTGGAGGATGAGTGAATTGTGTGAACTTGAGGGTACAGGATGTGTTGGGGGATTACTAATCAAAATGAACATCTCCTCCCACATAGAAGCCATAATTTATCCTTGGCCCCACTTTCTCAACTCTAACTTTCTATCAGTATTTGAACACGTCAGGATTCTTCCTTAATGAAAGAATTGCAACAACAACAAGAACAACAAATGGAAACTCTGTCTTTTGATTTCACCTGTGCCTCTTCATAGCCAAATATCACAAAAGAGTCAACTATACTCATCTTCTCTGCCCATTAATTCCTCGGTTTATTTTTCTTTGGTTATTATTTCCATTGCTTTATTAAAACAGCACTCACCAAACTCCCTGTGATTTCCACTCTACTAAGTCTAATGAACACAATTTTTATTTCACTTTTTTTTTTATTGCCCCATTACTTTCTTGATTTTCTTGACAACACACTCCCAAGTTTTCTCTTTTATATCCTTCTTTGTGTTTACAATTTTGATTTTCTTCTTCCTGGCTACTAAACTTTGAGGCTCCTCAAGTCTCCTTCCTAGGCCCTCTCCATTCACTCTCCCTACACTCTCCTAGGCTGATGTCATCTGTGTTTAGGACTTCAGTTACTGTTTGTTCTTCTGTAACTTCAAATTGGACCTTAGACCAGATGTTCTCAGAGCTCTAGATTGTATCTCAGCTGCCTGTTTGATATAATTTGTTGGTATTGTAAAATTGCCTCATATTCAGCATGTCCAGTACTGGGTTAATGATCTGTATCCTACTGTAATCCAATAATCTTGTCCCAGTGAATGTTACCATTATCCATCCTAGTGTATAAGCCAGAAAACATGAAGTTGTTATCCTTGATCATTCTTTTCCCCTCATCCTTAATGTCCAACTCCTCACCAGGTTTTGTTAATTGGGTTTTTAAATATTTCTTGCTTAACATTTCTTGATCTTAATGTTGTCATTTTTACGTGGACTGCTCAAGTGCTCTCCTGACTGGGGGCCCCATTAATTCTGTCCCCTGTCACCTATGCATTTTCTCCCCTGAAGCTAGAGAATCTTAGAATATAAATCTGGTCATGTTACCCTCTTGATTGAAATACTGCAGTATCTCCCCATTGTTTGTAAGATAAAAAATAAAAAACCAAACCAATACTAAGAAAAATGGGTAACATATGATTAAGCATTTATCAACGTTCTGGTTTTGGTTATGACTCACAGAACAAAGGCTTTGATAGAGCAGTTCCAATATAGGGGGTGTTGCTTATCAACTATACAATCCATACAGGGAGGCTGTTTACCCCACAGGCAGTTTAGAGCTCAAAAGAGTGAAGTCGTGCCTTGTCCATAGCTTTAGAGTTTAAAATACAAAATGTCCAAATGTTGGGCAGTAAATCATGATATTAAAGTTCTTAAAATTTCCCCCTTTCCATCAAATTTTGCAAAGTGAGATGGTGTTGACGAATCTAATTTCTTTATTTTTTTTTTTGAGTCAGGTTTTTCTCGTCCTATAGTGGAAGGAATATCTACTTATTCAAGATTATAAGAGTTAAAGTTGCAGCTGTTACGTTAAGGCAAGGTGGCAGGCTCTGGGCTTAGGGGTCTAACTGTTGGCTATAGTACCATATACGGCAGGGTTGTCCACCTGTGGGGCTGAGTGAGCACACCTAATGCATTTCCTTTCCTTTTATTAATGAAAAGAGATTATAATTTGAATGTCCTAGGATTGATGCCTGTGTCAGTTGTTCTTTAAATTAGTAAAATGTTGTTCAGCTCTGTTCCATTGTAGGAGATCTGGAGAAGAGGCTTTTAAGAGCTGGGAGGGCAGCTTTCTCCCACACAGAGGTGCTGGCAGAGGCCACTGTTCCCGTTGCTGAGCCTTCCCTACCACGGAGTTGAAAGACTGTGCCATATCTGAATCCTCATCAACCTGTCTCACACTTTTCACCCTGCCCTGGTGATTCCTTGAGATGCCACCACTCCCTACTTGCAGGCTCATCCAAGCCATTTCCAATGTTTTTGTCCATACAACTGGCTTCTCTTACCTCATGCTTTGAACTTTTATAAAAGCTCTCAAACAGGTAACAGCTGGCTTCAGCTTTCCCCGTACCCCTCAATAAGTGGCCCCAGGCTTGGCACTAGGGGCAGCCCATCCTGTTCACAGCTTGGCCTCTCCTTGGCACCACCAAGCTCAACACAAGTATCAACCAGCTGCAGATTGCTTTGTAGCTTATGCTGGGTGGCCCCAAGCAGGGCACAGACAGAGGCTGACTTTGCACCTCCTGGGAGGACTCAGAGCCAGTGCACCTGGTGGCCAATTTTGACCACACCAGATTAGAGGCCTCCCACCTCCATGAGTGACACACTCAAAGGATGGACTTGGTGAGAGCCCCACTGAAGTTAAGTCCTGCTCCATAGGGTCAGCTCCTACACAGCAGCTTTTCAGCCATAGTTGTAGCTGATCCTTGCAACTGATTGACCTTGGGGTCAATCCCTCCCAGTGATGCCAACATAAATTAAGGCTCAATTACAATAGGATAGTGCACATAGCTTACACAGGGGTGCACCTAAAGTACTCAGCTCAAGTGATGGGGGAGGCTGAGCCACTGGGCCCTACAGGACACCTACTATACAAGGTCACTCTACCAAGTCTGGAAGACATAGCAGCTCTACCTAATACATAGAAACAAACACAGGGAAGCAGCCAAAATGCAGAGCCAAAGAGACATGTTACAAATGAAAGAAGAGGAGAAATCTCCAGAAAAAACTGAATGAAATGGAAGCAAGAAAACTACTAAATACAGAGTCCAAAACAATGGTTATAAAAATGCTCAAGGAACTTAATGAAAACTTCAAGAAACTTAGTGAGAATTCTAAGAAAACTAGAACATCAGGGTAAAAAAGGATGTCAGAAATGAAGTATACACTAAGTGAAATAAAGAGTAATATACAGGGTATCAACAGTAGAGGATGCAGAGATTCAAATGAAGAATTTGGAATATAATGAAGAAAAACACCCAATCAGAATAGTAAAAATAAAAATGTGAAGATAGTGTAAGAAGCCTCTGGGACAACTTCAAGCATACCAACATTCACATCATGGGGTTACCAGAAGGAGACGAGAGGGCACAAGAAATTGAAAACCTGGTGAAAGAAATAGACACACAAGTTCAGGAAGTACAGAGAGTCCCACACAAGAATGATCCAAAGAGGCCCACCAAGACACATCATAATTAAAATGTTAAAGGTTAAAGACAAAGATAGGATCTTAAAAGTAGCAAGTTACCTACAAGGGAATGCCCATATGACTGTCAGCTGATTGCTCAACAGACACTTTGCAGGCCAGAAGGGAGTGGCAAGAAATATTTTTTTCCTACTTAAAAAAAAACATATTTTAATCTTTATTGTTCACTTTATTAATTACAAGGTTCCCCTTTTTTCTTCCTATAGCTCCCCTCCACCCAGTACCCATTCCACCCTCTGCCCTTATCTCCCACCCTCTGCCCTTACCTCCCCCGCACAGTCCTTTTCCATAGGTGTATGACTTTTGTCCAGTCTCTTGCTGCACCTCCCACACCCTTTTTCTCCCCAAGAATTGTCAGTCCATTCCCTCTCTATGCCATGATTCTGTTATATACACCAGTTTATCCTGTTCATCAGATTTTTAAAAAAAATATATTTTATTGATTTATTACAGAGAGGAAAGGAGAGGGATAGAAAGTCAGAAACATCGATGAGAGAGAAACATCGATCAGCTGCCTCCTGCACACCCCCTACTGGGGATGTGGCCGCAGCCAAGGTACATGCCCCTGACCAGAATCGAACCTGGGACCCTTCAGTCCACAGGCTGACGCTCTATCCACCGAGCCAAACCGGTCTCGGCTCATCAGATTTTTAATTCACTTGATTTTTAGATTCATTTGTTGATAGATGTGTATTTATTGTTCATAATTTTTATTTTTACCTTTTTCTTCTTCCTCTTCTTAAAGAATACCTTTCAGCATTTCATATAATACTGGTTTGGTGGTGATGAACTCCTTTAGCTTTTTCTTGCCTGTGAAGCTCTTTATCTGCCCTTCAATTCTGAATGATAGCGTTGCTGGGTAGAGTAATCTTGGTTGTAGATTCTTGCTATTCATCACTTTGAATATTTCTTGCCACTCCCGTCTGGCCTGCTTCGTTTCTGTTGAGAAGTCAGCTGACAAGCATATGGGTGCTCCTTATAGGTAACTAACTGTTTTTCTCTTGCTGCTTTTAATATTCTCTCTTTGTCTTTTGCTCTTGGCATTTTAATTATGATGTGTCTTGGTGTGGTCCTCTTTGGATTCCTATAGTTTGGGGTTCTGTGGGCTTCTTGGACTTTTTTTTCTTTATTGTTCAGTTTATTAATTACATTGTTTCCCCTTTTTTATCCCCCTATATCTCCCCTCCACCCTGTACCTACCCCACCCTCTACCTTCCCCTCCCCCTCCCCAATGTCCTCTCCCGTTGCAAGATTTTTGTCCAATCTCTTACTGTACTTCCCACAACCCTTTTCTCCCCAACAATTGTCAGTCCATTCCCTCTCTATGTCCATGTTTCTGTTATATTCACCAGTTTATCTTGGGCTTTTAAGTCAGTTTCTTTCACTAGGTGGGGGAAGTTTTCAGTCACTATTTCTTCAAGTAGGTTTTCATTAACTTGCTCTCTCTCTTTTTCTGGGACCCCAATAATTCGGATGTTGGCATGCTTGAGGTTGTCCCAGAGGCCCCTTATGCTATCTTCAATTATCTGAATTCTTTTTGTTTCTTGCTTTTCCAGCTGAGTGGATTTTGCTTCTTTGTATTTCAAATCTTTGACTTGGTTCTTGTGGCCCTCTGGACTGCTTTTAGGACTTTGTGTAATATTTTTTATTTCAGTCTGTGTATGCTTGATTTCTAGTTGGTCCTTTTTTTTATCCGTGAGGGTCTGGTTCGTATCCTCAGAGGTCTTGTTCATTTCCTTGAGGGTCTCATTCATTTCCTTGACGGTCTCATTCATTTCCTTGTAATTCTCATTCATTTCCTGGTTGGTCTTGTTTATTTCCTCATAATTCTCATTAAGTTGATCGGCCTTTTATAGGAGCCTCTTGAAAAGCCTTATAACCGTGGTTTTGAACTCTATGTCTTGTCGTCTTTTCTCCTCCATTTCTTTCACCCCTGATTTCTTTCCATATCTCTGCATGGTGGCTGCTTTATGTGGTAGATATCCTCAAAGGGACAGTGGCTCAGCCTCCCCAGTTACTTGAGGTGGGCACTCTTACTGCAATCCTTTATGGGTTGTATTCAGTATTTTTGAATTTAAACCCAGCTTGTTGTTAGCCCTAGGAGGGTTTGACCTCCAGGCCAATTGGCTGTAAAGGGAGACTGTGTTCAGGTTGGATGGGCGGAGTCTCTGAGCTGAGCAGGCAGCCTCAGTGTCAGCTGCGTCCTATGCGGTGCTCGCGTGGGCGCGCGCGGGTCTCTGTTGGATGGGGATGGCTGCAGACACCTCCAAGAGAAAGCCGCTAGTCTCTTCCCCTTGCCAGACAACTCTGCCTTTCCCCAAATGTGTCTGCACCCCCAAAGTCTAGCCCAGGGTTGTAAAATAGATGGTTTCCGGAACCAGGAGACAAGTTTCCCGGGGGCAAGTCGCGAGTTTGCGCGACCCTTGCGCCCAAACTTCTTTTCCCCGCCTCCGGGTTTCTCGCAGACTAGGAGCCTCTGCCGCGCTCCGCTTCCAGGGTGTGTCCTCCCGACCTCGGACCTCGCCTGGCACTGGGGAATCTGTGCAGTGGGACGTCTCCACGTACCCCGGATCTCGGACCTCGCCTGGTGCTGGGGAATCCGTGTAGTGTGACGTCTCCGCCCTCCCCGTTGGCGAAATGCGGCCAGGGTTGCTGCTCCAGCCCCAGTCCGCACGCACAACCAGGACGGCTCCTAACCTGTTTCCGTCTGAAAGGCTGCGCTCCCGCTGCTCCTCTGAGTCTCAGTGTCCCACCTTTACTCTTATTTGTGGAGTTTTCACTCAGCCAGCTTTCTGGCGATTCTGGATGCTGTCTGTTCTGCTGTTATGTTGTAGTTCTTAAATCATTGCGCGGGTCAGAATAATAGGTGTTTACTTATGCTGCCATCTTGGTGTTCCCTCTTCTTGGACTTTTAAAAAAATGTATTTTATTGATTTTTTTTACAGAGAGGAAGGGAGAGGGATAGAAAGTCAGAAACATCGATGAGAGAGAAACATTGATCAGCTGCCTCTTGCATACTCTCCACCAGGATTGTGCCCACAGCTCAGGTACATGCCCCTGACTGGAATCGAACCCGGGACCTTTCAGTCCGCAGGCCGATGCTCTATCCACTGAGCCATACCGGTTTCGGTGGCTTCTTGGACTTTTAAGTCAATTTCTTTCACCGGGTGGGGAAGTTTTCAGTCACTATTTCTTTATTATTATTTTTTTTCTTTTTTTTCTTTTTTTTATTTTTATTTTATTTTAATTCTTTTTTTTATTGTTCAGTTTATTAATTACATTGTTTCCCCTTTTTTATCCCCCTATATCTTCCCTCCCCCCTGTACCTATCCCACCCTCCGCCCTCACCTCCCCCTCCCCAATGTCCTCTCCCATTGTTGCAAGATTTTTGTCCAATCTCTTGCTGCACTTCCCACAACCCTTTTCTCCCCAAGAATTGTCAGTCCATTCCTCTCTATGTCCATGTTTCTGTTATAGTCACCCGTTTATCTTGTTCATCAGCCTATCAGTTCACTTGATTTTTATGATCATTTGTTGATAGATGTGTATTTGTTGTTCATAATTTTCATCTTTACCTTTTTCTTCTTCCTCTTCTTAAAGAATATCTTTCAGCATTTCGTATAATACTGGTTTGGTGGTGATGAACTCCTTTAGCTTTTTCTTATCTGCGAAGCACTTTATCTGATCCTCGATTCTGAATGATAGCTTTGCTGGATAGAGTAATCTTGGTTGTAGATTCTTGCTCTTCATTATTTTGAATATTTCTTGCCACTCGCGTCTGGCCTGCATCGTTTCTGTTGAGAAATCCGCTGACAATCGGATGGGTGCTCCCCTGTAGGTAACCAACTGTTTTTCTCTTGCTGCTTTTAATATTCTCTCTTTATCTTTTGCTCTTGGCATTTTAATTATGATATGTCTTGGTGTGGTCCTCTTTAGATTCCTATATTTTGGGGTTCTGTGTACTTCTTGGGCTTTTAAGTCAGTTTCTTTCACCAGGTGGGGAAAGTTTTCAGTCACTATTTCTTCAAGTAGGTTTTCATTAACTTGCTCTCTCTCTTTTTCTGGCACCCCAATAATTCGGATGTTGGCATGCTTGAGGTTGTCCCAGAGGCCCCTTATGCTATCTTCAATTATCTGAATTCTTTTTGTTTCTTGCTTTTCCAGCTGAGTGGATTTTGGTTCTTTGTATTTCAAATCTTTGACTAGGTTCTTGTGGCCCTCTGGACTGCTTTTAGGACTTTGTGTAATATTTTTTATTTCAGTCTGTGTATGCTTGATTTCTAGTCGGTCCTTTTTTTTTTATCTGCGAGGGTCTGGTTCGTATCCTCAGAGGTCTTGTTCATTTCCCTGAGGGTCTCATTCATTTGCTTGTAAGTATCATTCATCTCCTTGTAATTCTCATTCATTTGCTGGTCGGTCTTGTTTATTTCCTGGTAATTCTCATTAATTTGATCGGCCTTTTGTAGGAGCCTCTTGAAAAGCCTTATAACCATGGTTTTGAACTCAATGTCTTGTCGTCTTTTCTCCTCCATTTCTTTCACACCTGATTTCTTTCCATATCTCTGCATGGTGGTTGCTTTATGTGGTGGATATCCTCAAAGGGACAGTGGCTCAGTCTCCCCGGTTACCTGAGGTGGGTACTCTTACTGCAATCCTTTATGGGTTGTATTCAGTGTTTTTGAATTTAAACCCAGGTTTTTGTTGTTAGCCCTAGGAGGGTTTGACCTCCAGGCCAATTGGCTGTGAAGGGAGACTGTGTTCAGATTGGATGGGCGGAGTCTCTGGGCTGCGTGCAGCGGCAGCGGTGGCGGCGGCAGCTGGGTCCTATGCGGTGCTCGCGCGCGGGTCTCTGTTGGATGGGGATGGCTGCAGACTCCTCCAAGAAAAAGCCGCTAGTCTCTTCCCCTTGCCAGACAACTCTGCCTTTCCCCAAATGTGCCTGCACACCAAAAGTCCAGCCCAGGGCTGTAAAATAGATGGTTTCCGGAACCAACTTTCCAGGGGGCAAGTCGCGGGTTTGCGCACCGCGCCCCGCTTCCAGGGTGCGTCCCCCGGACCTCGGACCGCGCCCAGTTCCGGGTAATCTGTGCAGGGGGACCTCTCCTACCCTGGATCTTGGACCTTGCCCAGCTCGGGAAATCTGGGCAGTGAGACGCCTCCGCCCTTCCTCGTGGGCGAAATCCGGCCGGTCCCTGCTCCAGCCCCAGCCCGCGCGCGCGCGACCAGAGCGGCTCCTAACCTCTTTCTGTCTGAAAGATTGCGCTCCCGCCAGTCCTGAGTCTGTGTCCCACCTTTGCTCCTATTAGTGGAGTTTACATTCAGCCAGCTTTCTGGCAATTCTGGGTGCTTGTCTGTTCTGCTGTTGTGTTGTAGTTCTTAAATAGTTGCACGAGGCAGAACAATAGGTGTTTGCTTATGCTGCCATCTTGGTGTTCCCCCAGTCACTATTTCTTTAAATAGGTTTTCATTATCTTTCTCTCTTTTTCTGGCACCCCAGTAATTCGGATGTTGGTATGTTTGAGGTTGTCCCAGAAGCTTCTTACACTATCTTCAATTTTTTGGATTCTTTTTGCTTCTTGCTTTTCCAGCTGAGTGGATTTTGCTTCTTTGTATTTTAAATCTTTGACTTGATTCTTGTGGTCCTCTAGACTGCTTTTAGATCTTTGTATAATATTTTTTATTTCAGTCAGTGTATGCTTAATTTCTAGTTGGTTCTTTCTCATATCCTTGAGGGTCTTGTTCATATCCTGGAGGGTCTCGTTCATATCCTCAAAGGCCTCGTTCATTTCCTCGAAGGTCTCAATAAGCTCATCAGTCTTTCTAGGAGCCTCTTGAAAAACCTTATAACTGTGGTTTTGAACTCTATGTCCAATCGTTTTTTCCCCTCCATTTCTTTCACATCTGATTTCTTTCCATGTCTCTGCATTGTGGCTGCTTCCCTGAGTTGGTCCATTAGCTTTGTGTGGTAGATGTCCTCTAAGGAACAGTGGCTCAGCCTCCCCAGTTACCTGAGGTGGATACTCTTGGTGCAGCCCTTTATGGGTTGCACAGTCTTGTTGAAGTTAAGCCTAGATTATTCTTGTTAGCACTAGAAGGGTTTGACCTCTAGGCCAATTGGCTGTGAGGATCAGCTGTGCTCAGGTTGGATGGGTGGAGTCTCTGGGGTGAGCAAGCAGCCTTGATTTCCCGTCAGCCTGTCCTATGCCGCACCTGGGACTCTTGTGCCTGGTGGTAATGGCTGCATGCACCTCTGAGAGAAAGCTGCCGCCGAGCTCTACCCGCTGCCGGACAATTCAGCCTCTCCCCAAATAAGTCTGCACACCCAAAGTCTCACCCATGGTGTAAAACAATGCAGTCCGGTGGTTTCCCTTCTTTCTTTTTTTTCTCCCGAATGAGAGAGAAAGTCACGAGTCCTCTCTGCACACTCGCGCACTTCTGCAGTTCCCAAGTTTACTCGCCCTCTCCGCAAGCTTGCAGACCTCTGTAGCACCTGAGTTTCAGCATGCTTTGTCCTTAGTGTCCAGTTTCACCCCGCATGAGTTGGGTTACTTGGACCTCACCTGGAACTGAGGAATCAGTGCAGTGGGACGCCTTTGTCTCCCTCCCTGTTCAAGAAAACCCACCGGGTTTGCAGCTGCCTGCCCTTTCCGCTCATGCGCACAGCTCCGAACCCCACAACTCTGCCCTCCGCTGCTCCTCTGAGTCACAGTGTCCTATCTTTACTTTTATTTGTAGAATTTCCATTTAGCCAGCTTTCCAAAGGTGGTTCTGGATGATGTTCATTCTGTCATTAAGTTGTAGTTTTAAAATTGTTGTGTGGGGCAGCAAGATAGGTGTTTACCTATGCTGCCATCTTGGTTCCTCAGCAAGAAATATTTAAAGTGATGAAAAGCAAGGACCTACAACCAAGATTCCTCTATCCAGCAAAGCTATCATTTAGAATTGAAGATCAGATAAAGCAATTCCCAGAGAAGGACAAGCTAGAGGAGTTCATCACCACCAAACCAGTATTACATGAAATATTAAAGGGTCTTCTTTAAGAAGAAGTAAAAGATATAAAATATGAACAATAAAATGGCAATAAGTGCACCTCTATTAACAATTGTATCTAAAAATCAAAATAAATGAACAAGGAATCTAGTGAACAAAATAAACTGGTGAATAAAATAGAACCAGAGGCATGGAAACATGGGACAGATTGACAAATCTCAGAGGAAAGGGGTGGGAAGAGATGAAAGAACTTACATGTATGTGTTACCTATGGACACAGACAATAGGGTGATAAAGGCCTGGGGCATGGTGGGAACCTGGTGGAGGGAAGCAATGGGCGAATAAAAAGGGGTACATCTGTAATACTCTCAACAATATAGGTTTTTAAATACGTTTTTCTTGATTTTTAGAGGGAGAGGAAGGGACAGGAATGAGAGATAGAAACATTGACTAGAGAGAAATATCAATTGGCTGCTTCCTGCATGCTCCTTATTGGGAATTGAGTCCACAACCTGGTGATGTGCCCTAACTGGGAATTGAACTGGTGACCTCTCAGTTCATGGGTCTTTGCCCAACTACTGTGGCACACTGGCCAGGCTGTCTTGACTTAAAAAAAAATTATATATATATATAAAAATAAAAAAAATTGATTTCAGAGAGAAAGGGAGAGGGACAGAGAGAAACATCAATGAGAAGAGAGAGTCATTGATCGGATGCCTCTTGCAATTTCCACATGGGATCAAGCCCATAACCCAGGCTTATGCCCTGATCTGGAATTGCACTGTGACCTCCTGGTTCATAGGTCGATGCTCAACCACTGAGCACGAAGCCAGGCTGTGTTGACTACTTGATGTCCGTCCACCTACCAGGGCCTTTAAGAACTCTGAGCTGCCATCTGGCATCTAGTCAGTCTTGTCACAACCCGAAAGTAGCCTCACCTTTTTTCTTTGTCTTGGTTATTCCTTCAAGGGCTTATCCCCAAGCCTTCCAACATCTCCTCCTCCATATCAATTCTCACGCAGGTGCATGCACCAGAGGAAGAATGGGGGTGATGCAGGGTAGCCAGGACTACATGTCAAAGGGATCTGGATGAGGATCAGGTAGGATTGTACCAGCCATTCCTTCTAGCCCAGAGGAATGGACGGGGCACCAAGGTGAGGGGGAGTGTGCGAGAGGGAAGAAGCATTGCTGAGCTCTCTGTCCACTTGGACATGTGTTCAGAGGAAGGAAGACTGGATGGGACGGGGCTGGTTGTCTTCATGAAGTTGGGAACTTAAGTGGAACAGAGGAATTAGGAGCAATAAAGGATTTAAAAATATTTTTATTGATATCAGAGAGGATGGGAGAGGGAAAGAGAGAGAAAAACATCAGTGATGTGAGAGAATCCTTGATGGGCTGCCTCTTGCATGCCCCCTCTGGGATCAAGCTCGCCATTCAGGCCTGTGTCCTGCCTGGGAATTGAACTGTGACTTCTTGGCTCACGAGTTGATGCTCAGCCCCTGAGCCATGCCAGTCAGGCAAAAAAGGTTTTTTTGTTTGTTTTAAATAAAATGATAAGTTGTAGGTAAATGGCGTTAAGCCAGTGCCATTAAAGTGAAGTAATTGTAAGTCTTTACTATTTAAGGATAAAAGAGAACTTAAATTCTAACTACTCTCTTTGGTCTTCTGAGAAGAGATCTGATGTTGAATAAGTTGAGTAAGAATTTCTTAAATTTTTATTCATCCATGCCAATGACTAGGTCCTAAAAATGTAAAGAGAAACAATTTACCCTTTTTTTTTTTTTAATGAATGATGCTTTTGGTGTCATGACTAAGAACTATTTTTATCTAATCTTAGGTCATAAACTTTTTCTCTTATGTTTTCTTCTGAAAGTTTTTTAGTTGTATGTTTGGCCTGGTTTTTATTTAGAATTAATTTTTGTATAAGATAAGAAGTTTAGGTCAAGGTTTATTTTTTGGTCGTTTGATATCCAGCTGTTCCAGCGCCATTTGTTCAAAGGCTATTTTCCCTCCTTTTGCACCTCTGTCAAAAATCAATTGAGCATGTTTGTATGGACCTATTTATTTCTAGGTTCTCTAGGTGGTTCTATTAGTCTAGTGTCTATCCTACTGAAAATACTACATTATCTTGATTTCTATTGATACACAACTTAAAATCAGTTGGTATGTTTTCCCCAACTTAACTTTTTTCATTATTTTAGTTATTCTAGTTCCTTTATATATCCACATACATTTTAAGATAAGCTTGTCTATATCTACAAGAAATCTGGCTATTCTTTTTTAAAATATTTTTTTTTACTAATTTCAGAAAGGAAAGGAGAGGGAGAGAGAGAGAGAGATAGAGACATCAGTTATGATAGGGAATCATTGATTGGCTCTCTCCTGCACGTTGAGCCTACAACCTGGGCATGTGCCCTTGACCGGATTCCAGCCTGGGTCCCTTCAGTCTGTAGGCCGATTCTTTATCCACTGAGCCAAATCAGCTAGGGCAGTCTGGGGATTCTGATAGGAATTATATTGAATTTAAAGATCAGTTTGAGGAGAATTGACATTTTTCCTATATCATAATAGTCTTACCAGTATCAACATCTTACCACTTTAGGTGAAATGTAGGAACCTTATCAACCATTTAGGCCCCTTTATCCTCCTTACTTTATAATTAGTTGTCTTAAATATCTCCTTTACATAAATTGAGAACAATATCAGACAATATAATACTTTTCCTTTTAACCATGTAACATAATTTTAAAAACTTTAGGAGAAAGTTAGTTTAGTACATTTACCTGTAAAGTTACCAACACTAGTTACTTTTTACTTCTGAAAGTACAGTTTAATGCTTTAAATATTTGTCTTTAGTAAGCTTTTTCACTTTTTTTTCCTTTATACACATTATGGTTTTAAAATAGTTTATTTATTTATTTTAAATATATTTTATTGATTTTTCACAGAGAGGAAGAGAGAGGGATAGAAAGTCAGAAACATCGATGAGAGAGAAACATCGATCAGCTGCCTCTTGCACACCCCCTACTGGGGATGTGCCTGCAACCCAGATACATGCCCTTGACCGGAATCGAACCTGGGACCTTTTGGTCCGCAGGCTGACGCTCTATCCACTGAACCAAACCGGCTTCGGCTTATTTATTGTTTTTTTTGACCTGAAACTATTTTGTACCATATTTTGCTGTGTTGTTTTCTTTCTGACTCTCAATCATGATGTTTCTGTTCCTAAGGCTTTCTTCCTCATGTGTTTTGTAAGTATTCATCAGACATTTGACTATAGGAATATTCTGAATCAGATAGTTTTGAGAGGATTTTTTAAATTCACCCGGCACCACCAACCTGGGATCACTTGAAGTTAGTGTATGTGTTTAGGGTTGCATGTTTGTGTTGCCCCCAAGAGCAGCCTGGATCAAAACAGACACATTTCTTCATTGTTTTCTTCACTAGCCAGTGCATTTTTCCCTAGCCCACTGTTTCACTGAATTGGTTGTCCTTTATGGGTCTTGATTTTTTGCAGGGGGACCATGTTTCATGTAGTCGGAGCCTTATTTCCTGTCCCCTCTTGTAGTTTTAGACTGTAAGCCTGCTGGCAATGACACCAAGATGTGCTCCAGTCTCTGTAGCCTCCACTTCTACATATTCTGGTTTCTAGCTCATGATATTGGGGATTTTCTTTTCTCTTTTGAGCTTTCCACTGTGCTGTCAAGCAGTTGGTAATATTTTATTCAATAGTTGTAGTAATTTGATATCAGTAAGTTTTTCAGAATATTGACTCCACTAAATGATCAGAAACAATTTTCTGCCACACCATGCTTTAGATCACAGATTGTTGGGTTAGGAACCTGCTCCTGGTTACTTCAGAATCTTTCAGAACTGGTCACCTGGGACAAAAGTTGCTTGCTGTCTCTCAGAAGAGGTTGTGTCCTTAAAAGAAAGGAGTATGGTCATATTTTGCTCTGCTATCACATTTGCCAAGCAAGTAGAGAGGCTCCAGAAGAGGGGAAATGTTCAGCTGTGCCAAGGGCTACAGTAAGGTTAAGTAAGACCAAGACTGAAAATTGATAGTGGGATTTCACAATCAGAAGATCTTTGCCAAAAAGTCTCCATGGAGAGGAATGGGAAAAAGCCTATTGGGTGTTTTAATCTCTGGGAAGATGGTTCTTACCCAGGCAATTCCCATTTTGTCAGAAAGCATGACTTTTTATAAGTAGGTGGCTATTTATTTTATAATCTCTTATTTTAATTCTCTCTGGGTTCCAACCCTGCCTTTGGTAGATTAGCTCTGTCTATCATAGAAACTGGATTCAGTCATAGAGTGTAGGACCTATCCATTATGTACCTATTCTTTTGTTAATTTGTTTTTTTGTTAATCCTCTCTCGAGGATATTTTTTTTCATTGATTTTTAGAGAGAGTGAAAGGGAGAGGGAGAGAGAGTAACATCAATGTGAGAGAGACACATTGATTGCTTGCTTCCCACACACACCCTGACCAGGGCCAGGGATCAAAACTGCAACTCAGATATATGCCTTTGACCTGGACTAGAACTTGCAGCCCTTTGGTCCTTGGGCCGATGCTCCAACTACTGAGCAACAGGCCATGGCCAATGTGTACCTTCCTTAAAGCTTTCATTTTATCTCCTCAAATGACGTAATCAGAAGAGTGGTACAGTAAGATCTGAGCTGGGGTGTGAAAGTAAGAGAAAGAAGTTATGAGATGTTGCCAGTTTTAACATGAAGTTTCTGTTCTGTGGCGTTTTAAAAAAGTTATTATGAAAGTTTCAAATATACACAAACCGGAGAGAGTATTTTATCACCCTCCATTGACCTATTTCCCAAATTCAAGAATTTTCGCATATATGCCTCATTCATCCCTTTTTATTTCTCTCTCCTTTGCTGAAATATTTAAAAAAAATCCCTGACATCATTTATTGTTATTTCACATATACATATACATGCTATGCAATATGAAAATTGTTATCTACAGGCATAATGTCATTATCATACCTGATACAAAATTGACAGTTCTTTGGTATAACCTACTATACTAAGAGTATTACTGAGGCCTCTTTTATTTTTTTTTAAACTTTGAATATGGGCTGACCTTGTTTCTCCTTGTTTTTTTTTTGTGCTTGTCATGCCCTCTCCCAAGAAAGCTCTACCCAGAGACCTTCATGTGGTGAGCTTCTCATCTTTTGGATATTAACTACATATTTTTTCCTCAATAGAGGCTTTTTCTATTCACCAAAGCTAAAGTAGTACCCTCTTTTTCCATTCCATTTGTCACTATCTCTTCAGTCTGCTTTACTGCCTTAAGTAGTTGCTTGTCTTCTCCACTCCCTAGATCAGTGGTTCTCAACCTTTCTAATACCGCAACCCTTTAATACAGTTCCTCATGTTGTGGTGACCCCCAACCATAAAATTATTTTTGATGCTACTTCGTAACTGTAATTTTCTACTGTTAATGAATCGTAATGTAAATATCTGTGTTTTCCAATGGTCTTAGGCTCTACAGCGGCAGTTCTCAACCTGTGGGTTGCCTAGCAGTTCTACATGACCTTACAACATGACCTTACAAAGTCCCTACTCCCATGGTATTGACCATCTACAGCAGCGGTTCTCAACCTGTGGGTTACAGCCCACAGGTTGAGAACCGCTAGCAGGATCGCCTAAGACCACTGGAAAATACAGATATTTACATTATGATTCATTCACAATAGGAAAATTATAGTTAGGAAGTAGCAACAAAAATAATTTTGTGGTTGGGGGTCGCCACAACATGAGGAACTATATTAGAGGGTTGTGGCATTAGAAAGGTTGAGAACCACTGCCCTAGATGGTCAGTACCATGGGAGTAGGGACTTTGTAAGGCCATGTTGTGTTCATTGCTCTTTGCCCAGGGCCTGAAGAGGTCCTAGCATATAGCAATGAAGCACATGTTTAGAAACAAGTCAGCTATTAGATTAATAAGAAGAGACTCAAAAATCTTCTTAATATTTTATAACCATTATTTCTCCTTACAACTGAATCCCAAGAGCTTTAACTAACAGCTGTGTTTGCAAAAAGTGCTAGATTGTTGTCCCTTTCAGGACATTTAATCTTTTAAATCCTCAAAATATTTTATAAAATGTGAATAAAGAAACTTCTGACCTGTTGAGAGGCACTATTTTTACTGACATAACTCTCATTTGAGATCACTTTATTTGAGCTTGCAGCTAATAAATCTGTTTTGGCCCATATGAAACAGGATGAAATGACTTTGTAGCCCACATATCCTTTAACTTGTTATTTCAACTTTTATTTAGTACATCATTTGTATTCGCTGTTAAGGGAGTGTTATTGGAAATATTCTTTAGCATGAGAAAAAATGTAAATAAACAGATATGGTTTTATAATTAAAGATTTGGATTCTTATTGGAAACAATTTCCGACCTAAAGAAATGATTGAAATCAGCAAATTAACACTGATGTAATGGCATTGATGTAATATATAGATTCTAATTAAATGTCTTTAAGTTCCTCAGTCATACTCTTTATTATGAAAAGAACATGCTGACCCTGGCCCATGTAACTAAATTGGTTGAACTTCATTCCATGCACCAAAAGGTTGCTCGTTCAGTTCCTGGTTAGGGCACATGGCAAAGTTGCGGGTTTGGTCCCCTGGTCGGGGTACGTTTGGGGAGGTAACCAATCGATGTTTCTCTCTCACATTGATGTTTCTTTCTCTTTATTCTTCTTTTCTCTCTAAAAAAATCCTGCATCACAAGTAGCATAGAGTTGTCATGTGTCTTTAGTCTCCTTTAATCTGGAACAGTTTTAACTTTTGCAAATTTAACATTTTTGAAGATTATAGACTAGTTGTTTTGTAAATATGTTTTTTAAAAAATATTGATTTCAGAGAGAGAATGGTTGAGGGAAAGAGAGCTAGGAACATCAGTGATGAGAGAGCAACATCTACTGGCTGCCTTCTGCACTCCTCCTACTGGGGATCCAGCCCTCAACTCAGGCATGTGCCCTGACCTCCTGGTTCTTGTCGACGCTCAACCACTGAGCCACACCAGCTGAGCTGTGCAGTTATTTTGTAGCACGTTTAATTTATGTTTCACAAATGATGTGTTTTTCATTATGTATCAGTAGGCATGTGATGTTGACTTGTCCCATTACAAATGTCTACTTTACAAGTAATCACTTAGTTACGGTGGTCTGCCAGATTGCTCTATCATCAAGATATGCATTTCTTCTTTGTATTTAATAAGTATCTTAAAGACTATTTTGAGACTTTTAAATATTCTGTTACTCCTCAAAACTCTTACCCATTAGTTTTAATCATCCACTGATGAATTGGAATTATGATGATGATTGTCAATGGTAATATTCTAATTCCACAATTTTTCTACATTTATTAGTTGGGATTCTGATGTAAGGAAGAACTTCCCTCTTCCATTTACTTATTTGTTTTATCAGTATGATTCACGGGTTCTTATTTAATGTTTTACATGTAAGCTGTCATCATTTAAACAATTTTATCCTTAAATTATTATATACTAGTGGCCCGGTGAATGAAATTCGTGCATATTAAAAGGGAATTAATTAGAAGAAATATTTTAATATTGCTATTTGGCCTTTCTCTATAATAGAAGTGTCAGAGATGAAAAAAAATTAGTAAAATGTATATAAAATCTCCCTCCTGTCTGGGGTGAGCCACAGGATCTAGAGTCAAGTCCCCGCCCACCACCAACACGTACTTTGAAACCATAGGAGACCCAGACCCGGCCAGCCCCACCCCCATTGGGTGAGACTCAGACCTGGCTGGCCCCAACCCCATTAAACCCCTCCTGGGGGAGGCACAGCCTCAGGTCCCCCAGCCTGGCGCCAGGGCAGGGGCTGTGGCCTGAGGTCCCATCAAGGCCCTGCCAGGCGGGTACATGGCCTGAGGTCCCCCAGCCTGATGCCGGGGTGGAGGGAGCAGCATGAGGTCTCCCAGCCTGGTGCTGGGGCACAGGATATGGTCTGAGGTACCCCATCAAGCCCTGCTGGGGATGCAGGCAGGCAGCTTCACCTCATCACTGGGTGGGGAGGCACCCGGCAGTATGATCTCAGGGCTGGGGAGAGTCCCCACCCCCGTTCCTGTCCCCAAAGTGGTCGTGACTGGGACACCATAATGGACAAATTAGCACATTACCTCTTTATATGTATAGATTTGGCCAGTGGGAATCTTTTCAAGTGGCTCCTGTGAACTTTTGTCATGTCCCCATCACTTTTTGGGTGTTTACTTACTTTTTGGAATGACAAGATACTTTAGGCCAGGGCTTGGAAAATTTTTTCTGGAGGTGGCCAGATAGTAAATATTTTTGGCTTTATGGGCCATCTAATCTCTGCAGCAACTACTTAACTCCACCCTCTCAGCAGGAACACAGCTATAGACAATTTGTAAATGAATGACTGTGGCTGTGTTCCAGTAAAACTTTATTTATAAGTAAAGGTGGCTGCTTGGATTTGTTTGGCCTGAGGGCTATAGTTTGCCAACTCCCCTCTAGGCTCATATTATACTTTCCTCAAGCCAGTCTCAGAATTGGCCATTTTTCTAAGGAGCCCTGGATCCTTTTTGCAGTGAACGGCACTTAGAAAGTGAGAACAAGCCTGGCTGGTGTGGCTCATTGCATTAAGCGTTGTTCCATGAACCAAAAGGTCACTGATTTGATTCCTGGTCAGGGCACATGCCTAGGTTGCAGGCTTGATCCCTGGAGAGAGCAGGGGAGGGGGATGCTCCAGGAGGCAGCCTAATGATGTTTCTATCTCTTCTTTTTCCTTCCTCTTTAAAATCAACAAAAACATATTAAAAATATTTTTGAAAAATGAGATCTGGGTAAGCCGGCTGGTGTGGCTTAGTGGTTGAGTGTTGACCTATGGATTAGGAGGTCCCGGTTCGATACCCAGTCAAGAGATATGCCCAGATTTCGGGCTCAATCCCCAGTGTGGGTTGTGCAGGAGGCAACCGATCAGTGGTTCTCTCTTATCATTGATTTTCTCTTTCTCCCTCTGCCTTCCTCTCTGAAATCAATAAAAATATTTTTTTAAAAAGTGAGATCTGGGTACTAGATATGTTCATTGCTATGGATATTATTGATTCTAGACCCTCTTAGCAGACATAGCTAGATAATGTAAGAATATATACATACATACTTGTATACATTTGTGTGTGTGTGTGTAGACACATCTATATTTCTGTGTATAGACCATCTATGTTCCTTTTTGCACTTTTTGACATTTCCTTTGTATCCATTGAGTTATAATAATATGTTGGGGAGCACAAGAGACTTGGTTGCAAAGTTGTAAGGAGGACATTCTGATAAAAGGGAAGCATCTGGAAGGCCGCCTGCCGAAAGCAGTGCCCCTAATTATTCCTTGACCTTTCCAAATAAGTGTGAACGTGCAGACCCCGGTGTTTACTGGAATCCTCATGCTTAATCCCTGGATGCCCTTGCCTAGAGGACAATGTAAACATGTGTCCTCCCAAAATTACTCACCCTACGGATTGTATCTAAAGATAAAAATTCCAATAAAGGCCTGACGAGGCAGGCAATAGAGGCTGCTCTGGCCACTAGAGCTGGGCAAGCCCTTTAGCCCTCTTTCACAGTCAAACTGTGTGTGAGTAATCTGTTCATCCATCGTTCAGGGGCTGCTGGTCAGCTTCGGCCAGGTGGTGCCTGTGTGAGGACCAAGGAACGCAAGGAGAGGCGACGGAACCCTCAAAACCAAAGAGGAAGGAAACGAAAGTAACTGCACAGTAAGTCTTTGGAGCCCAATTGGGATTTCTAAGTTAGAGGGAATTGTTTTTCAGCTAAGGTTTCACAACAGGACAGCAACTGTCCTGTTATGAAATGTTATGCCCAGATTTCAAGATCCCCAAAGACCACCAGGGAGCCGAGTGCGATGCAAAAGCAAAGAGCCTTTATTACAAGCTAGCTTGACTCTCTGCCTCCACCGATGCAGCAGCAGGCTGCAAAAAGAGAGCAAGTTTCAAAAGCACAATGATTTTATAGGGCTAGGGGTCGGGAGGTGGGGCCATACTCGAACCGCTGAATTGGCCGATTCCAATTGGTTGGATGAGGGTTGGGGCTAGTGATGCAAAGGCAGGGTGCAGCTAGGGTCTTGTTACACAAAGACAGGATGTGATCAGCATACTTTTGGCCTCAGGTTAGTTCCCCTTGTATTCCCATTGGCTGAATTAAGGGGCTGAGTAACTGACACGTCCTGTGGTTTTTCTCGGAAGAGGGGACACAGTTACACAAGATGGAGGACACAGTACAAAGTGGAGTCAGTCCTGCTCTGCCCTTTCAGTAACATCTCTGTTAATTAAAAAGTGTAAAAACTAATGGTGCCTCAGTTATATAAGAACAATTAAGAAGCTTATTACAAGTCATTATAATTTATAATTCTTGGTTCCCTTAGGACAGTGGTTGGTAAATTGTGGCTTGTGAGTCACATGCTGCTCTTTGGCCCCTTGAATGTGGCTCTTCCACAAAATACCACATGTGGGTGCACACATACAGTGCGATTGAAACTTGGCCCATGCTCAGAAGTTGGTTTTTGACTCAAAAGAAATTTAATTGTTGTACTGTTGATATTTGGCTCTGTTGACTGATGAGTCTGACGACCACTACCTTAGGATTTCCAAGTTCAAGGGGATTGTTTTTCAGCCAAGGTTTCACAATGGGACAGAAGTTATCCGTAGAACAACAGTATGTAACAGTGCTTAAGCAGTTGTTAAAGGTGAATGGTGCCACGGTTACCAAGAAACAATTAAAAGGCCTTTTGCTGACTATTATAACTTACTAGAGACCCGTTGCAGGAAGATTCCTGCAAGAATAGGGCTTCATGTAGTCTGAGCAAAGCTCCCTCCTGTCTCCTCTGCCTCACTCCCTTCTCTACTGCCTCACTCCCTCCCTTCTCCTCTGCCTCGCTCCCTTCTCTGCTGCCTGTTTCCCTCCTTTCTCCCCCGCCTCACTTGCTTGCTTCTCTGTGGCTTTGCTTCCTTCTGCAGTGCTTGGCTTCCTTCTGTGCCTGGATATGCAAATTAACTGCCACCTTGGTTGGGTTAATTTGCATACTCTGATTTGCTTTGTGGGCGTGGCTTGTGGGCATGGTGGAGGTATGGTCAATTTGCATATTGCTCTTTTATTATTCTTGATTTCTGGTGCTGGAACAATAGACCTTGATCTTGGGGACTCAGTAGGCAGGGATTTAAAGAGAAATCAGGCCCAGGTGTTGGCAAATCCCTTCTTTCACAGTCAAATTCAGGGGCTGCTGGTCAGCCCTGGCAATGATATCCTCAATTTCATTTCAAAACCACTGGCCTTTTTCTAGTTTTACACTTTCTGTATTTGTAATTTTTTTCTCACATTCACAAGTGTGACTTCTATTATCCACAGTATATTTACTTACTTGTTGACTCTTAAAATATCCAAAAAGTAGTTTTAGAATTGCTAACCCATACCTCTGTAAAAAACTATTAATTTGAGTTTAATTTTTATTTCTTTTTTGTTTTTAACTGTTCTAAAGTTATTTGGGTTAATTCTCTCCCCATCTCTTTAGTATGTTGTTTTTTTCATTTTAAATATATTAGAGCTGATATTAGGATTGTTTGTTTTTATTTGCATTGGATTTTAGGCTATTTCCTCCATTTTTACTTTATTTTATGCTGATTTTTTTGATTATGTGAACATGAGCCTGTCTTTCTTTGAAAGTTATTTTCTTCCTTTTAAAAATTTTTTTGGTAACATCTGGTTTTGTTACTTCTTTATTTCATTTCAGTGTCTGGCTGTATATTTTTATTAATTTCTTTGTTATATTTTCTAAGTTTTTCCTCTTTGCATTTCCTAAAAGTTGCCCTAACCCAGATTTTTTCCTAGGCCCTCTTTTGTATAGTTTACTCTTTCTTGGCAATCTCATCTATTTTAGAAAACTTTGGAGTACCATCTTTATACAAGTGGCTGGGTAATTTATCTCTCTAAGCTATACTTTAATTTCCAAGTATTTGGTGTACAGGTATAGATAAAGGTATGTATTTCCATGTATAGAGTATTCATTTCCATATGGAGCTGTATAATACCTCAAGTAGAATTCATCATCTTCTCTAGTTTAGTGATGTTATCATTCCTCAGTTTTCTTGTTTGAAATTTCACACAGGTGCCACTTCCTTGCTCTTATTCAGATCTGCCTGGTTGCCAAATGATGTCACTTGGTCCTGTGTGACATCACGTTAAAAGTCTGTCTCTTCAGTGTCTGCCTATACAACTCCAGTTCAGGCATTCCTTTTCTCCATTCTGTTCTAGTTCTTTCCTAAGGTGAAGCTGCTGCTAGTTTTTCTCAACTGCAGATGAATTCTGCACAGGTTAATTTTTCCTGAAACACAACTTTGATCTGTCTTCTCTCCTGCTCACTCATGATTTAGAAATTTCCTACTGCTTCTGAAAAACTGGGCTGGTTTTCTAGACCTTCCAACTTGTTTTAATTTCCTTTCCACTGCTTTCCTTCATATAGGCTGGACTGTATCCAAATGGAATTAATGTTGCAAGAACCTACCTGTATTTTTTTTCTCTCCCCCCCTTTCTCCCCCGTACTTTGCCAGCAGTGTGCTTTTCTCACATTCTCAGATATTCCTTAAAATTTTTCCTAAAACTCTCTTTGATTTATTGGCCTGCAGATACCTTTTCTCTCTCATCAGAAGTACATTTAGCCATACTTAAAAAAAAAATTAATGCAGAAGTGTTGGTTGAATGAATGAGTAGATGAATGCATTTCTGAATTAGACCATTAGACAGTCTGGGCTCCTGCATGTGCCTTTCCCACTACCTTGCTGGTTATCTAAGGTTTTCAACCAGTGTGCTGCATCACACTGGCATGCCACAAGAATTTTTAAAACCTGGCTATTGCAATACCTGTCTATTTAGTCAGGGGCACTGACCCCTTTTCCCTTAGATTGTCAAATAAAAAATGACAACAGCCAATATAACAATAGCCATTTGGTGTGAATGAATCAAAATTATATCTATTTTTATCATATAGGCAAAAGATATATTTTTTGGTGTGCCACAAGATTTTAGTAATTAGTTTATGTGTACCATGAGATGAGGATGATTGAAATATTTTTATTTAAGACAATCTATTTCTCTCACTTTTTGCACTTTTTGACATTATTTCTGCATATATGATTAAATGGCCTATTACCTTTTGTCTGTTGCTTCTCTTCTCCTGAGTTATATTAATTTCATTTAAAAGAAAAATTGCATCATTTTAGTAAAGGATGTTTGTGGGAAATTTAGAGGAAATGGAAGCTAGTATTTAGAATGACATCTTGATCCATTTTATGGGAAAGCATAAAGGCTGCTTACCAGGATTTTGGAAATTTGCAAATATAGGCTTAAATCCTGGGCTGGTGGCCAGCAGAGAATAGAAAGTAGACATTGTGATGACATGTTCAGGCGGAAGGTTGGGGGGCCAGCTGCAGGGTCCCATATTCCAGTCCGCTGATCCAGGCAGCTGATTTCTATTCCTTAGAAGCAGCTGCCTGAGCTTCTGGTCAGGTGACTGGTTTGAAGTGATGGCAGATCAGAATAGGGAAATAGATGCTTAACTACAATATTTCTGTTTTTTAAAAGCTAGTGAATCATCTAGGGTTCTCTGAATAGTTTTGTGGCAGTGAATTAGATTTTGAAGGAATTGATTACTTGGTTTCATAGAGGAACGTCATTTTGTCCAATGTTAAACTTAGTCAATGCTATGTTTCTTGACTAAGTTTACTTTTTCAAAATTGCTTTCCCTCCTGCTCTTGTGCGTTTCACAAGTTAAATAGAACTGCACAACTCCTTAACTTCTACCTCATTGTTCCATTTGTGGAAGTTCTTAGTTGAAGTGGTCCAAATAAGCAAGCTAGTAATAACTGTGAAGGAGAAGGCCCTGAAAAGAAACTCAGGACAGAGGGTGTGCTTGATTAACTGCCCAGGACAAAGTGACGGCACGACCCCAGAAGAGCACCACACTGCCTTTGCCATCCAAGTTCTAAATTTCCAAGAGCACAGAAGAGGCTACAGGTTAATTGCTCTTTAGTCACCCATTTCTCTTTGGTTTCAGCTTGTAACAGCTAAGCTGCTGAAGGCAGGAAGAACTCTGAGCCTGAGCAGTGGAGGCCCCTCTGGATCTGGAAAGAAGAGGCAACCTTGGAACCAGTAATGAATAATCCTGACTGCAGGCTGAACCTGGGGACCCTCAGAGGTAGCAAAAGGAAAATGGAGTCTACTCTAGCAACTAGAGATCTGAAATACAAATGGAAAGGAGATGCAGGGCGGGTTTTAGGATTGAGGGGGCCTATCATTCTTTTGATGACTTGTTAAATATGCTCCGGTATTATTTGTTCTAGAATTAAGTGTGATTTCTTGTTCCCTTAAATTGTTGATAAATTGAGCACAGCTTTTTAATTTCCTCTTGAAAAATGGCAATCTTTTAGTAATTCCTGTTTTTAAAAAGTTTGTGTCTATAAACAGAAAGCATACTGAACCCATTATTCAGCTTATATTCCATGCATATGTGGTATTGTTTTAAAACTTAAGTCTCATCTGTATATATTTTATTCATGTTTTCTTACATATTCTTTTTTTCTTGTGACTATTTGAAATCTTTATCAGGGAGTTTCATTTTCTTTTTTTAAAATTTATTTAAGTATTTAAAAAATATTTTTATTGATTTCAGAGAATAAGGGAGTGGGAGAGAGATAGAAACATCAATGATGAGAGAGGATTATTGATCCGCTGCCTCCTACATGCCCCACACTGAGGATCAAGCCGGTAATCCAGGCATACGCCTGGATTGAACCATGAAATTGAACCATGACCTCCTGGTTCATAGGTTTATGCTCAACCACTGAGTCATGCTGCCTGACAGGGAGTTCCATTTTCATGTTGGTCATTCTAAATTTTAAAAAAAGGTGAAATATCTCTAGTTTTAAAAATACAGTGATGTTGATTGAGGAAAGAGTTGATTACTGCCTCATGTTTCTAGGTGTGTCCTCTGTGGTTGGCCCACATAGTGTTGGTGCTTCGCCAAGTGACAAAAAGTCAAAGAACAAGTTCATACGAGGGAAGAAAAAGAGCATATTTGAAAATTACATATCCAAGGAGGATGTTTCAGAAGGCTTGAAGAGAGGAACACTTATCCAGGTGCTTAAATCATACTAGAAGGCTATTCCTTGAATATGCGGAATCAGTAAAGTGTTTGTTTTTCTATGCTGTGTGCTTTGAAAGAAATGATGACATAACAGGCACAGAGCTTCCCACTTCTTAGAACTACAGTGCAATTATATAAAATAGGTGCCACAAGACAGATACAGCATAGTGCTCTGAGGTTTCAGAGATGGGAGTTGTTACTTCCAGTTAAGGTTGTCCAGGAATGTTGTATTGGAAGTGATATATATGTATATTTTTTCCAAGGCAGTTGCATAACTTTATTCAACCATCAACATTAGTTCTCGTCCACATTAACGGTCTGTAGATTTTTGAAGGTGGTGACAGGCATGTAGGTGACCAATGGATACAGCTTGTTTGTGAGTATTCATCATTGTTTTCTGGACAAACAGAACCATATACGATATGGAACATTCCTTATTCCTTTGGCCCAGATAGCTTTGTTGAGCCTGGTGTCCATGCACACGTCTGGAGTCCCCGTCTCCTTCATGGCAAATTTCCCGATCTTCTCAAGTGCCTGAGGGGCAAGCTTCTTGAAATCCATGGCATGGATGCACTTGTGAATGTTGATGGTGTGCTTCCTGGTCACTACCTTGTTGAGGGTGAAGTGGTTCTTCTTCTCACCACCGTTCTTTGCGGGAGCCATTGTGCCAGGCAAGTTGGAAAGAGCGTGGGGTATTGTCTGGAAGTGATATTTTTGATCCAGGCCATGGATTGGTACTATTTGAATAAGTAAAGATAAGAGAGAGAGCTTTATAAATGTAGGACAATTGTAAGCTACTCAGACAAAAGTGGAAAATAGGTTTTGGCTGTAAGAAGCATTGATAGTTCAGTTTGCCTTGAACACATAAAAGCTGAGTGATGGAGAATAAGGTTGAAAGGAAACAGTAAACAGCAGGAGACAATATTTGTTGAGTGCTTTATAGTTTACAAATTACTTTTACAAGCTAGTATAATGGTTGGGCTCAGCAAATGTTTATTGAACATCCACTGTTAGCCAGGCAGTTTATAATTAAGAGCATGCGCATGGGTGCTCTTGCAATGAAGGTGGGTGAAGCTGCCTTTCTGTACTTTCAGCTGGCAGCCCAATGTGGGGCAGGTAGTCATATGAATAGATGATTTGGGGGTAGATGGTAAGTGCTCAGATAAAGTGTTACCCGGGGTATGGGAGAGTGGTTGACGGAAATTGGGAAATGGGGTGATGACATCTGCTATGGATATTGAAGGATGACTAATTTGGATCAATTTTTTATTTTTATTTTTTAAAAATATGTCTTTATTGACTTTTAGAGAGAGGAGAAGGACGAGTGAGTGATAGAAACATAGATGAGAGAGAAACATCAACTGGATGCCCCCTGCATGTCCCTATTGGGGATGGAGCCTGCAACCCAGGCATGTGTCCAGGCATGTGAACTGGGGACCTATTGGTTCATGGATCAATGCTCAACCACTGAGCAACACCAGCCGTACTGGTTTGGATCTATTAAATGAGTGATATGTGTGTGGGAAGAGTAGTGGCACTAATGAAAACATGAACTTGTGAAACAGTATGGAGTAGGGTAGCTTAGGTCTTCTTAGCCATGAAATGGGAGCCAGGTAGTTTGAATTAAGTTCATTTCATAATCTTTGGATTAGTACAGAAATATTGCCATGTGTTACCTGGCTCACTTGAAAATGTTGACTGTGTTCCATTTTTTTTCTCATTCTGAGAGCTCAGCTTCTATATTTGTGTTTTTGGCTGAAGATCCAGCCCATTAATAAATACTATTGCCTTCTCTTTCTTTTTTTGTCACCTTTTTGTATTTAACTATGGTTAAGTGCACATGTGATTAATATAGACTCTTGAATTGAAAACTGTATTTAACAGATGAGTTAATATTTCTGACTTTAGAAGTCCTATTGGCTTTTTTTTTAAAAAGCTTCCCTTGGATTTCTTTGACAGGCCTCTTTTAGGAGAGATGACCATTTGGCCATTCATTAATCCATTCACATACTATTTATCATTTGACCCACACACTGAGCTCCATTTTATGTACAGTTTCTTGGCCTTCTTGTTCCACATCCGAGGACCTATTGTACCTTTCCCATTCTCATCCCCTGCACTTTCCTCCAGTTATGTTCTGCTCTGTTCACCCTGATCCTCAAATTTTTCCTGTAAAGACTCTGCTCTTTGATTCCTGTTTCTCTGTACATGCTGTTCCTTGTGCTTGGAGCACCTTCGCCCACTAACTTGATGTCTTTGTGCTCGACCTTAAGTCCCTCTGTAAATATCACTTCCTTTGAGAGGCCTGACTTAAAATCTGCACAGAATCAGCCTTTACCTCTCTCCTGAAGCCAACTTCTTGGTTTACCCTTTATTTTAATCCTATTACCATTTCTTGACATTTTATGTTTCCTCATATAGATTGTTCACTTCCTTGTGTGCAGGGTCATCATATCTTATTCCCATGTAGCTGGCATTTGATTGATGCTTAATAAGTTTATATTGAATAAACATTTACTGACTAAATAAAGGATCAAGGTACTTACTAAAGAGTGAAGGAAATCTTGGTTGTTATAACTTGAAAGAAATTTGATTAATTTTAATTATAGGATTTTGATTGTAGGATTTACACAGATAATGTGAGGGAAATATTCTGCAATTATATTCATTTTTGCTCTCTTCTATTAATTTTTACTTTTGAAATAATTATTTGATGATAGTAAAATAAAACACCAAAAACCTGGTAAGTATAACAACTCTCATTTTCAGGCATTTTTAAGTGATTCCTCCTGGCCTGTGACATCAATAGATTCTAGCCAGAGCCTCCCCCCAGCAGATGAGAACAGTTGTTCTCTGCAGATGGGGAAAGAAATGGGTTCCAGATATGAGGTCACTGTGTGAAATATACAACAACTGTAAATAATATTTTCATAGGCAAAAAAACAGAGTCCATCTGCTTTCTGATATGAGCTTTATGTGTGCAGGCCTTGATGGGTAAGGTAGAGAGAGCTAGACAATAAGAGATTTTTGAGTGTTGTTGGAGAAAATAAACTTACTAGGCATACTTATAAGCATGTAACTTTTGTATTCAAACATAAGTATACTGTTACATCCTTTCTCTTTCCTCCACCCAGAGGAGCAACTTTTAATGAGAGACATTGAGATATTTTAAAATAGGATAGGATAATAGTTTTTGTTTCCTTTCTATACTTTGATATATTGGCATTGCATTGGTATCAAATTACTGTCCAAGGTGACCAAGAAATCTCTTTCCTGTGTTTGAACTGACTAGTAATAACTCATGATCATGTACATGTAGTTTGGAAAAAAATTTTTTGTAACAAATCATCATATCAAAGAACATGTCCTGTCTCCCTCTGTAGGTACAATGTTGTGAGGTTGTTCTAGGATATGTTGGGAGAAATTGAGAGTATAGAATAGACAGTCTTGGAAGGGGCTCAGTTTTAGGGTGATAACCAAAGTAACATGGATAGAAAGATGGTAGAATTGGTTGGTTTCATAATTCCAGATATTGCTTTGTCTAAGGTGGTTCAAGCTGGGCCCCCAGAGTTGCCCAAGACATGATGTCAGAATTCCTCCTAGAATAAAATATTGGTGTAAAACTGTTATTGAACCTCAAAAGAAATCCTAGTTCAGGAAGACAGGACAGAATAACCTAGTTCCTAGGACCATCACCATTTGTTAGGAGTGAAATCAGCTGGAGAACATTTGGGTGTGAGTTAAAGAGAAGAATAGAAATGACATTACAGTGGACTCTCCAGGCATTTAGAAGGAACAGATGACATTCTTAACATTATTATTAGGGGTGGTGGGAGAGCTTCAACTCTGCAGCCAATTAATTAGCTCAACAAATGTTTCTTTACTTCCTACTAAGTGCCAAACATATAATAGAGAGGCAATTCACTGGGGAGATAGGCAAAAGCAACTAAAGAAATAAAGAGGAAATTATACCTGTGACGAGTGCTGGAGGTAATCTCTTAGTTGAGAGCTGAAGGATGAGAATGAGCCAGCCATTTGAAGAATTAGGAGAAGAACATTACAGGCAGAAAGAGCAGCTAGTGGAAGAATAGCAAGCAGAAAAAGGCTTGGTGTTTTTGAGAACTAAGGAAGAAACCTATTGGACATGACGAGCGAAAGGAATTACCATGTGAGAATAAGTTGGTGAGTTAGGCAGCTGCCAAATCATGTAAGGTCTCTGGACTGTGTCGGAGAGTTGGATTTTATTTAAAAAATGATGGGGAGGGAGATGTCACTAAAGTGTATTAAGCAGGGGAAGTGCATGATCTGTTTTATGCTTTAAAAACATCTCTCTGGCAGTTGTAAGACAAGTAGACTAGAGTGGAAGCTGGAGACCATGTAGAAGGCCATCAGAGTACATATGGCAAGAAAATATGAAGACATGAACAAGGTTGGTGGCAGTGAAGGTGGAGAGAAGTAGATGGATGTGGAACTAGAACTGGCATATCATAATGACTAAATGTGAAAGGTGAGGTAAAAGGAGGAGTAAAGGATGGTTCCTAACCATTTGAGTCAAGAAACTGGATGGATGATGTCATTCACCAAGATTAGAAAGATTGAGAGTTTGAATATAGTTTGGTTTTTCTGTGGGAAGGGAGCAGATGGCATAAGTGTGAGCAAAGAGGCCCTGGGGGTGAGTATGGCAAACAGAAGCAGTCTGTAGTAGTTAAGAGCAAGGTCTCTGCATAGACTGCTTGGGATAGAATGCAGTGTGAAAGTGGGCACCTCTCAGTGCCTCAGTTTCCTGATTTATAAAAAAGAGATAATAGTACCTACCACCTACGTTTGCTTTGAGGGTTAAATTAGTTGAATAGATATATAAAGCTGTTACAACTGTGTGTGACACGTAATATATTGGTATAAGTGTTATTTGTGATTGTTTTTATTGCTATAAGAGAAGCATCTGCTATTCAACTCAGGTGGCTGTTGCTGGATGGGATTAGCTGATGTTTCAACAAAATCTAAATATATATATGTGTGTGTGTGTGTGTGTGTGTGTATATATATATATACACACATTTATGTGAAATTCCTCAGTTTTGAATAGTCTCAAATATCCTGTAAGCCATGTAAAACATGTTTGTGATTGCCATGTTAGGCTACTTAGTCCAGTTGTGTTGTTTTTTTCTATAGTAACATTTAGCTCCTTGGGTTTAGTCATGGAGAAGGCAGATAGTTGGGGACAACTGGTGGTGAGGTTTTGCTGGTTTCATGTAAAAGGAAGAGTGGACTCAAGGTTTTCAAGGGCAGGAAGTAATGCAGGCCATGGCAATTAGCTAGCCAAGAAAGAGAATAAACATAATGTGAAGATGATGAATGGTCAAAGTGTGGTCAGGTTCATGGATTGGAGTTCTTAGTGAAGACGAAGAATTGTCAAAGTATGTTTCTACCATAAGTGAGCTGGAAGGCCAGGGGATTTTAATCAGAAGTGTGATATTTGATTTTTTGTGTTTAGAGGTGGTATAATTAGCAATGATGACAAGACATAGGGTGTGAACATAGGAGAAAGTGGCTGGGGTTGGGTGGAAGAAAAGGTGGCTAGAGTGACTGGTCAGGGTTGCCTGGTTATCAATATGGATGTGAAGTCCCGTTAAATGTTTATAGGATTGGGAGTGAGTTACAAGTCAAAGCTTTCGTGAATCAGGGATATGATCAGGTTTGAAGATGACAACAGGACTGTAACAGGAGCTAATGGAATGAACTTCAAAGCATCTGTGGGGTTTGGAAGAAAACAGGGATGGCCAGGTTTCAATTAAGTCAAGAAGGTGCCTCAACTGAAAGTGAGGTGCACCCTCAGCAGCATTCATGCTTTATTTTTTAAAATTATTTATTGTTGAAAATATTACATATGTCTCCTTTCCCCTCCATATTTACCTTTTTCTGGCCCCCCAGCACATGCCCCCACCCCTTATTGTCTGTGTCCAGAGATATAGAAGTATCAAACAGACCTTCAAACCTCATGGAAGGCAGGGGAGGAGGCATGGGGTAAGAGATCAACCAAAGGACTTGTATTCATGCATATGAGCATGACCAATGCTTTACTTTAAATAGGGCTGAACTTGGTCATTACTCTCTCTCCCATATTATCTATTTTAGAGTTTTGAATATAGTCAGAATTCAAGAAGTAATTTTTGAACTAAGGACTAAATGAGCATTTGTAGTAGTCGTATTGGGATGTTAATGGTAGTACAAACTGTTGAATGGAAATTTGTAATTTAAACATGGTAGGCCAGTGAAAGAAATAATTATTTTCTGCTTTATTTTCTGCTCTCACCTGTGTTGTTAATTATGCATCTTTGAGTCTTTTGACAATTTAGGAGAGAATGTTATTTAAAATGCTTTCTCAAGACATTCTTTGAATCTGGCTCTTAGCAAAATAATTGCCTCCCTCCATGTGTTCCAGTGGCCTTCAGATGCAGCTGAGATGTGGGGAGGGTTACAGCTTCCTGCAAGAGCCTAAAATACTGAACTGGTATTGAGCACAGCCCCCACCTGCACTCTGTGATAAATAGAAGCAGACCCTGATTTGGTGCTGGAATAACATGAAGCTGAAGGCAGACTGGGTGGCCTAGCTATTGGAGCCAGGATCCTCATTTACATTAAGAGCTGGTTCTGGACCACTTTGAATTGTTGACTCATTCTACTCTGCAGAGGGGCTAGAGTAAAAAATTATGCATCTGATCCCTTTAGGCTAAGTATCCAGGTTGGAAACCAACCTGTATTACTTTGAAAATTGTCACAGAAATAAGCAATTGTGGAAAGATCTTAGAGAATTAAAAAGGCCATTTATATAGTGCAATGTAATTCCCTGATCACCTTGTTCTTAAAATAAAACTTGGAATTTGAAGACCAGCATATAGGGGCATATACAATCCCAATAGCTGTTACTTTCCCACTCCAGGCTCTGTTACTTCTTACCTCTACGTGTTCACAGCAAGGTGTCAGTGTGAACTTTCAGTGTTTGATGGAATCCTATGTTACAAATACCAATATAAATCATGTTTCATGCATTTGATGGGTAGTTCTCATAATTTAACTTGTTTTCTAGATCAAACTAATTTAAAACTTTTTATTGGAGAATAACAAGTATAGAAAAATCATACATGTATTACTAATTAAAGTTTCATATATTTAAAATTTTATTTTAAAGGGTGTATTGAGAATTAATCCAAAGAAGTTTCATGAAGCCTTCATTCCTTCCCCGGTAAGTCCAATAATTTTATAATAAATTTAATGTCATATTTAATTTTTAGATGTGCTCTGGAACTGAAATAATATATTCTTATTAAAGAGCAGAGTAGTAAAACAAAATTGAGGATGGGTAAGGATTTGTTTTAAACTTAAATAAACAGAATTTGCTTTTAGTTAACAACCCTTTCTGCCAGTCTTAAAATCACACTTCAAATGAAAAGGGTGGCATTTGTTATTAGACTGCAGAGCAGCTGAACCCACCCAGACACCCACCAGTTCATGTAATTGGATGCCCTGGGTTTATAGCTTAAAAGAATTTATGGGTTTTCCACTGATTTATGTTAATCTTTCCTAAACAAATATGCTATCTACTTTTGATCTACTGCATGAGCTAATCTGCACATTTGTCCAAAAATAATGTGTAATGCTTTTTTTTGGTGTCAGTTTCTCACATCAGGTGATGGGACTTGGTATAAGGCTTTTTACCATTGGGTCTTTATACCCTTCCTTATGTTCATGACTCATTTTAACAGGCTCTTTTTCATTAATGGAAGTCCACCCTGGCATATAGTTAGCAACAGGCCTCTGAATAAGACTTGATTGTACAAAGCTGGGAGAGCAATGTTCTTAAATTCCTGATGTAACTTATGATGACATCATAGATAAGATAGCAGTAGAATTATAGATTTTTTAAGGCAGAAGATACCATAGAAATAAACTTTTGCTGATAGATGAGGAAATTGTTCTGCTGTTGCGCTGATTTACATGTTAGGGTTTCAATATATAGGATGCCAGTTGACTGTTTGGTCGTTATGACATGCACTGACCACCAGGGGCAGATGCTCAACGTAGGAGCTGCCCTCTGGTGGTCAGTGTGCTCCCACAGTGGGAGCACAGCTGTGGCAGCGTGAACCTCTCCCACCTCCATGGCAACGCAACTGGGTGGCTGCAGGTGCAGTGGGAGTGGCGTGGTGCCGGGGCTCAGGCTGAGGCTCCTCCCTGGCTGCCTGGCACTTCGTGCACTGCTACATTCCTCGGGGGATGTTGGGCTGCCGGTTTTGGCCCCATTCCTGAAACCGGCAGTCTGCCATCCCCCAAGGGGGTCCCAGATAGTGAAAGGGCACAGGCCAGGCTGACAGACCCCACTGGTGCATGAAGCCATGCACTGGACCTCTAGTATACTATTGAATAAGAGTAATATGCAAATTGACCATACATCCACTATACCCACAAACCATGCCCATCAGCCAATCAGGAGCGAGTATGCAAATTAACCCAACCAAGATGGCTGTGGCCACAGAGTGAGCAGGAGGCTTGGGTTTCCCTGGCAATCGAGGAAGCCAAGCTTCTTACACGTCCTGGCCGGCCCAGGCCTCCACTCAAGGCTACAAAGTTTCATTTATAGAAGATAATTAAATCCCAACAAAAATGGCTGTGGCCACAGAGCGAGCAGGAGGCTTGGGTTTCCCTGGCGATGGAGGAAGCCAAACTTCCTGGCCGGCCCTCGCCTCCGCTCAAGGCCACAAAGTTTCAGTTACAGAAGATAAATAAATCCCAGATACCAGGGCCTCCACTTGGGTCACCAGGGGTCGTGGCCAACCTGCAAACCACCACAGGCTCCTCGCCCAGGCTGCCCCACATCCCAAGGGAACTCTCACCTTGATCCAGGACACCCTTCAGGGCAAACCAGCTGCCCCCTACCCATGCACCAGGCCTCTAGCCTATATAATAAAAGAGTGATATGCAAATTGACCATCACTCCAACACACAAGATGGCTGCCTCCATGTGGACACAAGATGACCACCACAAAATGGCCTGCAGGGGAGGGCAGTTAGGGGTGACAAAGCCTGCAGAGAAGGGCAGTTAGGAGTGACCAGGCCTGCAGGGGAGGGCAGTTAGGGGCAATCAGGCTGGCAGGGTAGTGGTTAGGGGATGATCAGGTATCAATTAGGTATCAATCAGTCTGGCAGGGGAGTGGTTAGGGGATGATCAGGCTGGCAGGCAGAAGCAATTAGGGGCAATCAGGAAGGCAGGGAGGTGAGCAGTTGGGAGCCAGCAGAACTGGATTGTGAGAGGGATGTTCGACTGACTGCTTAGGCTCAATCCTACTAGGTCGCAGATTAGAGAGGGTGCAGGCTGGGACACCCCTCCTCCCCCGTGCACAAATTTCGTGCACCAGGCCTCTAGTCTATACTAATAAAAGGTTAACATACTAATTAGACTGGGAGACCTTCCTGACATTTTCCTGGACAAACCCATGGTGGCGGGGCTGAGGCAGAGGCAGTTAGGGGTGATCAGGTTGGGGAGGCAGTTGGGGGCAATCAGGCTGGCAGGGAAGGCAATTGGGGACAAGCAGGCCAGTGGGGGGAACTTTTGGGGGCGTAGGCCAGCAGGAGGGGTAGTTGGGGACGATAAGGCCAGCAGGGGAGGCAGTTTGGGGCGAGCAGGCCAACAGTGGGAGGGCAGTTAGGGTGATCAGACCAGTGGGAGGGGCAGTTGGTGGTGAGCAGGCTGGTGCGGAGGGGGCTGTTGGGGGTGAGCAGGTTGGCAGCTGGGGCGAGCAGGCTGGCAGAGTGGGTAGTTGGGGACAATCAGGCCGGCAGGGGGGGCAGTTCGGAACGAGCAGGCTGGCGGGGAGGGCAGTTGGGCACAAGCAGACTGGCAGGAGGGTTAGTTGGGGGTGATCAGGCTGGCGGGGGGGGCGCAGTTGGGGGTGAGCTGGCTGGCAAGGGGAGGTGAGCAGGCTGGCAGGGTAGACAGTTGGGGGCGATCAGGGTGGCAGAGGGTGGGCAGTTGGGATCAGTCAGGTTGGCAGGGGGTACAGTTGGGGGCAATTAGGCCCATAGGGAGAGCAGTTGGGGGTGAGCACACCAGCATGGGGGAGCAGTTGGGAGCAAACAGGCTGGCATAGGAGCAGTTGGGGGAGAGCAAGCCAGCAAGGGGGGCAATTAGGGGTGATCAGACCAATGGGGGGGGAGTTGGGAGTAATCAGGCTGGGAGAGGGTGTAGTTGGGGGTGATCAGGCTGGTGGGGGGGCAGTTGGGGGCAATCAGGTTGGCAGGGAGGCAGTTAAGAGTGATCAGGCTGGAAAGAGGGGCAGTTGGGGGCAATCAGGCTGGCATGCCCAGTGGTTAGGGGCGATCAGGTAGGCAGGCAGGTGAGCAGTTAGGAGCCAGTGGTCCCGCATTGTGAGAGTGATGTCTGACTGCCAGTTAAACTTGCAGTCGGACATCCCCTGAGGGGGTCCCAGATTGGAGAGGGTGCAGGCTGGGTCACTAGTTTCATAATGTTACACAACAGGTTTAGTGAGAATATAAGTTTAGTCATGTACTTCATAGATATTATTGTTATTAACCTTAAGACTTGGTCTCAAGCTCAGTTTAGTTCTTTTATTCCCTTCTCCAGAGGCCAGGAATTTACGTTTATTTCTCAAGTTTAGGTCTTACCCATTGGATTATATAAAAAGTATTACTGACACAAACAAGTATTGGTGAGGATGTGGAGTAAAGGTAACCCTTGTGCACTGTTGGTGGGATTGTAAATTGATGCAGCCACTATAGAAAACAGTATGGAGGTTCCTCAAAAAATTAAAAGTAGAACTACCATGTAACACAGCAATTCCTCTTCTGGGTAGTTACCTGAAGCAATCGAAACACTAATTCAAAAGGATATATGCACCCCTATGTTCATTGCACCATTAAGATAAGCTGCCTCTTGCACACCCCCTACTGGGGATGTGCCCGCAGCCAAGGTACATTATTTACAATAGCCAAGATATGGAAGCAACCTAGGTGTCTATCAGTAGATGAGTGGATAAAGAAGATGTTACACATATATATATGATAGAATATTATTCAGCCATAAAAAATAATGAAATTTTGCTATTTGCAACAACATGGATGGACCTGAAGGGTATTATGCTAAGGGAAATAAATCAGAGAAAGACAAATAACCTATAATTTCATTTACATGTAGAATCTAAAAAATGAAATAAACAAGCAAAACAGAAACAAACTCTTAAATACATAAAAACAAGTTGATGGTTGCCAGATGGGAAGGAGTTGGGCAGCTGGGTGGGTGAAAAGGGTGAAGGGAAAATGAAGTATAAATTGGTAGTTACAGAATAGTCACGGGGATGTAAAGTATAGCACAGGTAATATAGTCAGAAAGTCCTAATAACTTATGTCTGGTGCATGGATGGTAGATTTAGAGTACACTGAGATAGTAACTTATACCCTCTATGGACCTGGGTTCAAAAGTAGAATTCTCAGACTCTCTGGAGCTGAAATATGGCTGCCTGCAGAGGGCCCACCTCTGGCCTGCTTCTCTTCCCTTCCCAGTTCTGTCTCCCTACCCACTGTTGGCTATCTACCCCCAGTCAGGAAGGGTCTCTGCATGCACCTTGTGGGCATTTTTTTTTAAGTCTATTTTATTGATTTTTTACAGAGAGGAAGGGAGAGGGATAGAAAGTCAGAAACATCGATGAAAAACATCCATCAGCTGCCTCTTGCACACCCCCTACTGGGGATGTGCCTGCAACCAAGGTACATGCCCTTGACCGGAATCGAACCTGGGACCTTTCAGTCCACAGGCCAACGCTCTATCCACTGAGCCAAACCAGTTTCGGCACCTTGTGGGCATCTTATCCTATACTAGAGGCCTGGTGCATGAAATGCATGCACTGGGGGCGGGTCCCTCAGCCAGGCCTGCGCCCTCTTGCAGTCTGGGAGCCCTTGGGGGATGTCTGACAGCTTAGTGGGCCTAAGCCGTCAGTCAGACATCCTTAGCATTGCCACAGAGGCGGGAGAGCTCCCACCACTGCCGCTGTGCTCACCAGCCATGAGCCTGGCTTCTGGCTGAGCGGCTCTCCCCCTGTGTGAGTACACTGACCACCAGGGGGCAGCTCCTGCATTGAGTGTCTGGCCCCTGGTGATCATTGTACATCATAGTGACCAATCATTCTACCATTCGGTCGTTTGCATATTAATATTTTATTATGTAGAATACATTGTAGATGAGGTCCCCTAGAACCATAAGAAATGCAAAAAATTCACTGTTAACTCATTCTTGAATTGCCCCCACTTAAAATCAAATTGTTCCTCTCCCCCTCCCTACCCATCCCCCCCCCCCCCCATGGGGCGTGTGCTGCACCTTGGGCACCACTGGGATTGACACTTTTCCTCTCTCAGCTTCATTTCTGAATACATATGCATATGCCATGGGAATTGTAATCTCTTCTCTGCCTACCTCACTGGGTTGTCATGAGGAAGTTCTGAGCTAATAAACCTAGAAATATTTCATCAAGTAAATGATGTCTAAACGGGAAGGGATTGTTATTTTTAAGCCCACAGGTACCCTCACAGGTAGCAGGTGCCGATTAAAGAAGGAGGGCATGATTGTTTCCTGGAACTGTAGCTATGGAAGCTTTGCAGAGGGTTCAGCAGGCCTCAGAGGGGCAGGCTCTGGTCAGTAGCCTATAGCTGTGGTTGTCCCTGGAGGTGCTGGTGGGGGGCTGGGCATTAGGGGGGGCGCTAGTGGGCAGCAAGGCCAAATGGGCAGTAACTGTCAAACCTTCCTGCTTGGCGCCATTTTAAAAATTGTATGTGGCTGTTTCGCAGCTGTACCTGCTCAAGGTGGGCCTCCAATCTCCTGGAGCGGAGTGGGGGGCTAGACCATGGCGAAGCCAGGAGGGCTAGGAGGGCAGGTTTAGCTGCGAGGTTCAGCACGCTTCCCCTGTGGATACAGCTCTGCTGCTCTTGGGGGGAAGAGTCTGACTCTGAGGGGCTACTCAGGCCTGCCTTCACCCGAGGCTGGAGTTGTGGGGAGGAGAGGTGTGCCCGGCCCCAGTGGAGAGAGCCTGGCAGTCGGGGGGCTATGGGCCCTGGGTGCCTCGGGGGCACTGACGGGTGGTTGCTGGCATGCTATTGTTGTGGGTGCCCCTGGCAGGGATGGTGGGGAGAAAAGATTGAGAGTGGGAGGTGCGGGCTGCAGCTACTCCAAGGCTGGGTCTTCTCCCTGTTCAGTCAGCCTCCCCTTCCACCCCAGGGTGCAGGGGATGGGATAGGGTGTTCGTTCAGGGGGATTGGAAGAGCTCCCTGTGGCCTCTTCCTTCTTTGCAGTCTGGGCTTCTGTCAGGCACTCTCCTCAGATCTGTTCCACCTCCCTACCCCCTTGGAACTTGGCTCTCCGCTGCCCACTCCCTGCTGAGCACACAGCCTCCTGCTGGTCTGTCAATATGCAAATTGGTTGTTACTAGGACACTGTAATGGACAATTAGCATATTACCTCTTTATATGTATAGATGTCCAATCTCTTTACATAATTCGTAGAAATTTTTATTCTTTAGCCACCTGCCAAATCTAGGGGGTGCTACCTATGATGTGGTCTACCTTCAGGAAGACAGATTTGGGGAATTTGCCTACATATATGCCCTGGAAATGAGCTTGGGGTTGAGTACAAATGGAGATACACATCCATTTGGCCCTGAGGACTCCTGAAGGGTAGGGTGTGTCAGGAGAGGAGAGCCAGAGTAATAGGAGAGGGAGTTAGAGGTAATAAGTTATGGGTGGAGAAATCCCACCACTGCTCTGGATTTCTGAGTATATATACACAGCCCATGTCCATGTCAAGTGTGAACTTTTATGAGCTAGAAAAATGCTCAAAGGTTGACTAAGAGGTGGTGTCAGAAATGGCATGAATGTTACTGTCTCGACTTTAGTAAGGAGGATAAAGACAATTGGTATTAAAAAAGATGTAGCCTCAGCTCTGACAATAAGAAATAGGAGTTTTCTTATTTGTAAAATGAAGAGGTGGATTAAATATTGTCTAATGTTCTTCACAACCTTAAAATTCTAAAGTTTTTGGAGAGTTGCAAATAGACTAGAGTTGAAATTATGTAGGATAATTCTTTCTGACTAAAGAAAGTTGTGAACTTATACATTTGCTATGTTCAAATATCTACCTTAGTTTATACAACATTTGCTATGTTCAAATATCTACCTTAACTCACGAGGCTAGGAACAGTGAATTGATCATCAGGTTAAAAAAGTACTTTGTTTTGGGGGAATTTGACTTAGATTCATTATAATTTCTATGGATGGAAAGTTGATTTTCATTTTTCTTATGACAAACCCAAAATACATGGGATAAATCACTTTTATGTGTAACTGCCAGTCTCCTGGGGTTCTGAATAAAATTAAGATACAGAGTTAAAATAAGACCATGTGATTTAAGCACACCAAGATGATTTTATATTATTGATATGCCTTTTTTATCTTATTTGAGCATAAGATAAATGGAGAAATGGATCTGATGTAAAAACTTTTACAAAAAGCAGTGTCCATTCAGAGTCATCCTATCTAATAAAAGAGTAATATGCAAATTGACTGTATCTCCAATCAAGCCATGCCCACAAGCCACACCTATCAGCCAATCAGGAACAAATAAATCCCAACCAAGATGGCTATGGCCACTGGCCATGCAGAGGGAGGGAGAGAACGGGCCGGCCGGTGCCGCGAGCACAGCATCTGTGCCCTACCAGTCCAGCCGCGCAGGTGCGGAGAGAGGGAATGGGCCAGCTACGTGGCGGGAGGGAAGAACCAGAAAAATGGGTCTTTCCAGTTCCTGATGCTGATGGAGCCCTATGGGTGCTGGGCTCCTCCACCTGCAGCCGCCAGTCACAGCCCAGTAGACCCCTGCCCGCAGTCCAGTCATGATCAGCATGGCCCGAGGCGGGGGGGGAAGGGTATCCGGTGGGCACACTACAGGCATCAAATCACTACTGCCAAAGCCTCCCCCCCCCCACACACACACTCCCAAGTAGTATGGTCCAACAGGGAGACTCCTGAGATGCCACTCCCATGGCAGCAAATGTGCACCATGTCAGGCGGGAAAGCCAAGCCCCTGAGTACCCGACAGGGCATCATGTGCTGGGGCCCTGAGGAGGCCCCAGGACAAGTATCTCCCAAGGGGCTGTGTGGAAGGAGGAGAGGAACCTCTGGCCAGAGGCCGGGGTGAAGGATGCTGGCGTCTTTGCAGGCCAGGCTGAGAAACACCCCCCTCCCCCCCCGTACCCTTCACTTCCCTTGCACGAATTTTGTGCACTGGGCCTCTAGTGTTGATATAAGACATTTTGTAACATTTTGGTGCATCTTTTCATGGTAGGCACTCTGTATATCTGTGCAATTCACTTTTGGTCCAAAGTAGCTATTCCATTGATGGTCTGATCATCTTGGCATACTTGTCTTCCTCTCTGTAGCCTTCTATATATTTAGATTACCCCCAGATTCCTGTTTATTTTCTCTAGGATTGTTCATCATCCATTTATTTTATTCCCCGCTCTATTCTTTCTGATGGGTAAAGCAAGTCATTTGGCATTCAAATAAAGGTATAAATCTCCCTCCCCCCCGCCTTTAAAGAAGGCAGACTGTTACATGTAATGCCTCAGTTTGGATGTGTCTGGAGTCTTGGAAACGTGACTACCCTATGATCTCCTACAAATGGACCCTGAGAGCTTGTTTGGAGGTTCTAGCCCTGGCGGGGGGGGGGGGGGGGGAGAAGGGAGGGGGAGAATAGGAGGGGGTGCTACTTGTATACTTTGACTGAAAATTGGTCCTGTCCTCTGGGGGGAAAGTTGTCCTCTTCGACTTAGCACAGCTCCAGGGAGATGTACATGGAGTGGTTAGGGAGGAAGGGGACACCTGTTTAGCCAGAGAGATCAGCCGAATCAACCATGATGATCAATGGAGTGATAGCTGTTGCAGCCAGTTCACCCTTCACATCCAGAGCTGAACCTTTTGGCCTTAATAAGTAGTTAAGAGGGATGACGCAAACTTTTAACATTGAGGTATTCACATGTTTTGTATAAGAGATTCTGTAATAGATATAGGCTTCTGAATGAATAAAGTAAGACCTCAGCAGTGGTGCAATATTTATAGATTTGTGTGTTGTCTGAAGTTCAACTTAGCTTGCTTCTCTTGATTTCCTGCGATAAAAACATGGCAATACCAGCATCTTCTCCTCTTAAATCTTTGAGCTGTAACTGCTCATGGAAGAGCCATCTCACTGCATGTTTTGACACATGATAATGGGTAGGATGATCTACATGCAGACAGCTCTTTTTTCATTCTTAGGAAACCGTAGATATCCCATTGCTTTATAAATTGTAGAAGGCAGTGATTGATGGTGGCATGTCACATTTTAGTTCACTTTCTCGTTGCCTCTTTCTTGCTTGTCTGGAGGTCAACTGTGGTAATTCTGTCTTTGTGGCTAACTTGGTAGCTATCCCTCAGGGACAAGGGTGGGTCAGGTTTGGCAGAGTATGCAGGCATAGCTGCCAGCCCATGGCTAGCGTGGAATTGGAACAGAAAGACTGTTCTAAAAGATCTCTAATGATTTGTAACTAGAAATTGTAAAAATTGCTGAGTGTCTAAAATCCCGTGGGGGTGGTAAATTTGGATGCTAATTTTAACTTTGACTAGCATGTCATAGTAATCACCTGTAGTCGTCTGTTGAGTGTTAAATCCATTCTATATCATCTATATTAGGAAATCTTGAGTTTCCAAGTTTGCTTTCTATTTAAGAAAAATTAACATTTTATTTCTCTCTTATCCTCTGAAAAGAAGCACATAGTATAAACTTTGGAATGATAACAGAATAAGAGTACATGTTTGCATGTCTGTTGATGAAAAATTTGGAAAATACTTAATTTTGTCACTTAACTGTTGAAGGCATGCTTTTTCTTAGCTGTGTTTTCCACTTATGTATTTTTGTAAAATTTGGCTTATTTTTGTAAAATAATCTGGCACTAATTTAAGTTTAGCAATCAATACCTGGAGAGTTCACTGGGGCTCACTGCTTCAAGTGGGTTGTTTATAAGCATGTGATTGAGGGTGAAGGTACCAAGCCTTGTTGCATTCACAGTTTACCCTGCTCCTAGGTCAGTGAGAGAGGTGGAATATGAGAATGCTTTATTAATCTCATTTATATTCCTTTTCTTCTTTGCTACATACTTTGCTATCCATAAAAACAACCCCGATTTTCTTTCTGCCACTTTGCTGGGGGGAGGTTTGGGAGAGTAGAATTTTCCTGGCTTCTTCTTAGAGAACCCACATTTTAGAGCTGTTCTAGCTCTCGATGTTCTTAAGGGATTATATGTTATTGTTCTGTTTTCTTGAAAAACTTTTACTCTTACCCTTATTTAAAAAAAATTCAGCTGGTGTAGAAAAGATATTAGCATGTTTATTTTATTTAAAACATAAAAAGGATAACCTAAGGATAACCAGATAACCTACTCTTTTCTTATTTCAGTTATGAAAGCTTGCAATCCTAGTTTTTTGCTTTGTGTGTTTTTTTGTTTTGTCTTTGACCTGCCTGTAGTAGATTTTCTTTTACTTGGTGATTTGTTAGTATTCTGTTAATCTGCTCTTATGTGTTTATTATCATTTCTATTAGTTCCAAAGGGTCTGAGCTCCCTCTAGGTCTACTTGTGACTATGTACTAGTGTTCCTATTAAATCAGTGGACAGATTGTGGAGTTCATAGTTTTTAAACCAAGGAAATAATTTTTGGTTCCAAGCTTTGGTAAGCTCATTATTTTATTTCTTCTCCAACCTAGGATGGTGATAGAGACATTTTTATTGACGGGATTGTTGCTCGTAATAGAGCCTTGAATGGTGATCTGGTGGTCGTGAAGCTGCTTCCAGAGGAGCAGTGGAAGGTGAGTTAAATTTTCATTTTATAATTTTAGACTTCTCATGGCCTTTTGCATCTATGGTGCATCACTGAGTAGTTATGGACCCCTAAGGCCCTGTAGTTGTCTCAGAAACAGGCCACATAATGCTTAGGACATAGAAGCATCTGGTGAGCAGACATGGAATGAGTTGAGTTGTTTTCCTTGCTCTCTCCCCTGTGATTTGTCTTCCCTGTCACATGCTTGGCAAATTATATAACCTCCCTATGCCTCAAATGCCTCACCCATAAAATCGGAATGATCATAGTATCTTCTTCATAGGTTTGTCATGTGGATTAAAATGAGAATACCTGTAAAAATATTAGAATGGTACCAGTTCTTATTAATAACAGATCCAGAAATGTGGAAGTATTACCTTATACCAGAGCTTTGTTGAGGCATAAATTTAATTCTTTTTTATCTGACAGGGCTAGAATAATTGAGTTAGACCTGTGTGCCAGGGATTTGTGGGGTGCACATAGTTCTTGCCCTCATAGAGCTTTTAGTGTGGTGGGGAGTACAGGCAGGAAGAGACACATACTAATTTGAGAGGCACTTATACAAATTTAAGGATACATTTAAAAAAATATATTTTATTGATTTTTTACAGAGAGGAAGGGATAGGGAATAGAGAGCTAGAAACATGGATGAGAGAGAAACATCGATCAGCTGCCACCTGTACACCCCCCACTGGGGATGTGCCTGCAACCAAGGTACATGCCCTTGACCGGCATTGAACCCAGGGCCCTTTAGTCCCCAGGCTGATGCTCTATCCACTGAGCCAAACCAGTTTCAGCAGGATATATATATTTTTAATCCTCACCTGACGATATGTTTGTTAAATTGATTTAGAGAGAGAGAAAGGAACAGGTTAAGGGAGAACACTGATCAGTTGCCATCTATACATGCCTTGACTACACTGACCATGGAACGAACCTGCAACCTAGATACGTGCCCTGACCAGGAATCGAACCCCTCACCCTTTTGGTGTACAGATGACACTACAATCAACTGAGCCACCTGGCCAGTGCTAAGGATGATATTTTTGAATGCTGTGAAGTTAAGTACAGAGTGTTTTATGAAAGTGAATTATTGTAAACCATATCCCACTCCCTCAGTGTGGATATAGTCTCCTCCCCTGATTCCTTGAAAGCACAGTTAAGGGTTGGCTCCAGGTCCTAGGGACATGGATTGATTTAGTTCACTTCCTCTTTTCTTGAAAGCATCATTTAGCACAGTGTTGACCAAGTCCAAGAAGATAAGAGGAGTGCATTCAGGCTAAGCCAAAGGGGTCAAGCCAAAGGAAGTATTCTTAGAGGTCATTTGGTAAAGTTAAGAAACAGCGTTACAATGAAGATGAGCCAAAGAAGGGCAAGAAATATGGCTTTCTTTTACTTAAGGAATGATATAGGATAGAATTGAAAGAAACGAAAGAGTTGGGTGGGTCTAGAGCTGACTAGGTGTTGACTAATGAAGAACACCTGTTGAGCTCTGCAGAGACTGCTTAGGGGAACAAGGCCAAGTTGCCTGGCATTCTTATTGTCCTTGGCTGAAGTATTTATTCACAAGCATATGAATAAGGAAATTGGTTACTTGTTCTTTACACATTTCTATTTAAGACCAGCAAGCACATCCTTTCCTGGTATGGTCAGAAACACTTTTGATTTGGGCGAGAAGCCTAAGAAGATGGGGGTAGGCTGGATTTGAACGTGTTTGTTGCTGTTGTTGAGTTCTAAAAGGACTGATTTAAGACTTGGTCATTCTTATTTCTGTGTTGGTGCCTTTACTTCTAGAAAAAAGCCTATATCTGCTTTAAGACTCAACAAAGCAAAGTTCTGGTTTTCCCTAAAATGTCTTAATTTTGTGGACATTATCTGCTAGTTAAGCAGATAAGAATTTGCAGAAATTCTTCTATCATTTCCACAGTCAAAACATTCAGAGTATGTAGACACAACTTGTTTTTCTATTTTACAGTTAATATCTGCAAAATATTGTCATGGATAAAAATAAGAGCCTAGACTGGCCAGGAAGACCCTACCCAGGGTTGCTGGTAGGAGTAGAGAAGGGGCAATGACAGAAGGCCAGCCTGGGTGTGCACAGGCCTTCTTCAGCTTTCAGATTTGTAGTGTAGAGGGGTTCCTTTCTTATGCTGTTTTTGTGGAGCCCCTGAGGGTCTTCACGTGACTGCCTGACAGTTGCTTTTTTTTTTTTTAAATCCTCACTCAAGGACATGTGTGTGTGTTTTTTTTAATTGATCTTTTAGAGAGAGGAATGGGGAGAGGGTGGGAGGAGAGACCGACCGACATACAGACAAATAGAAAAACATCTATGTGAGAGAGAAATATCGATTAGTTGCCTCCCACATGTTCCCCAACCAGAGATCGAACCTGCAATCTAACTAGGAATAGAACTTGCCACCTTTCCGTATACTGGACGATACTCCAGCCAACTGAACCACACCAGCCAGGATGACAATGGCTTTTTATATTAAAGTCAGCCCCAGAAGGTCTGTTTCTTAGTACTCATTAGTTAGAATATTTCACAGCTTCCCATTCTGGAGAGGAGTGCTCTGTTGACTATAACCCACCTGTGACAGTTGTTGATGATAAGGTCAAACTAGAGAGAAGAAAATATTCAGACTGATATCAGGAATCCCTGACATGTAGAAGCTCAACATCTCAAAGCATACTGGTCAATTGTATTACAGGTTTGTTAGTACAAAAGCATATTGTTATCAAAGGAATCTGTAGTCAATGGTGTGAACAAATGTGAATTAATTAGATTATTCATCCTTGCTTCTTTATACTTGTGCTAATCCCTCTTGGGTATGTAAACTACAGGGCTTTTGGGGTTTTGGAAAAAAACAAACAAGTTCTTTTAGCTATTGTAGTAAACAGTCAATTTATTTCACAGCATGTTTTTCTTTCCTGTTTTTGTTTTTTTGCAAAATAGATAGCTGTAAAAGCATCAAGCTGTGAACCAATAAAAACAATTTGCTTGTATATAACAACTTTAATTTCAGAATTATTCCACATTTTTAGTATTTATGGACATTTTTGTTACAGTAATCTAATGAAGGATAATTGAAGGACAAATGATAGTTTATTTTCACTTTGTCAGTGAGAAATTGCCTTCTCTGAGAACTTGGAGTTTTTGACAGAACCAGGGAGTAGAATCCAGAATCCTTGGACTCTTGGCTTAATGTTCTTTTCGTGTGTGTGTGTGTGTGTGTGTGTGTGTGTGTGTGTGTTTTGAGCAAGTGCATGTGTATATATTTTTCTAGGCTGAGCATCTGTGGCTTTCCTCAGGTTTTTAAAACAGGGTTGGGACATGTTGCCCAAATAGTTAAGAGCCATGATCCTGATGTTTCTGCCTGCAGCAGTGCAGGGTACCAGGGGTTCTCATCTTCCACCCTTCTTGCTTTGTGTTAGATATTGGAGGTACAAACTCCAATAGATTATAGGCTTTGCTCTTAAGGAGCTCCTAGGCTGGATGGAAAGGGGATGGGAACAACTATAGTATGGTTTGCAGGACAGAAAGAGAGATACATGTTGTTATGGGAGTATGAAACTCTTGAGTGAGTTGGGGAAGGTCCATATAGAGGAGATTACATTTGAACTAAGCTTTGAAGGATGGGAATGGAGAAGGAGAGAAAATTTGTTTTGTTTTAGAAGGAGAGTGGGGCTGAGAATGATTTGGCACGAGATGATTATGAAAGTTCCCCCTTTGAAGAGGAACATATGTAATAAAGCTCCCTCTTCCTGCCAAGCCGTTGGCTAGGTGCTGCTGCCTCTCAACCAAGTCTCCTAGACACTGGCAAGAGCAGGGGTTTCCTAACTGTTCTCTAGATCCTGTCCTCCAGGAAGATCAGCATCCTTGGCCCCCTTTGCCAGAAGCTCACAGAATACTGTACTTTGCTTTGTAAAATCTTGTGTTTGCCATTTATTTGATCTTCATCCTGCTTCTTCCATTCTTTTCCCTTGTCCTTTTCTTTCCTTTTTCCCATCAAATTAACCTCCCATCATTGTTAAACAACCTTGTCCTTCATCTTTTTTTTTGTTAACTAAAAAAGTGTATCCTACTGTTTTCCTTATCTTGATAAATTATTATTTTTTTAATCTTCACTTGAGGACATGCTTAGGGAGAGGGAGAGGGAGAGCGTGTGTGGGAGAGGGAGGGAGAGGGAGAGGGGAGAGAGAGAGAGAGAGAGAGAGAGAGAGAGGTAGAGATATCCTATCTAATAAAAGAGTAATATGCAAATTGACCATACCTCCAATCAAGCCACACCCACAGCCATGCCCACCAGCCAATCAGGAGCAAATTATGCAAATAAACCCCAACCAAGATGGCTGCGGCCACTGAGAGCAGGAGGGAGGCTTAGGTTTCCCCAGCAATGGAGGAAGCTAAGCTTTCCGCCTGCCCTTGCTGGCCTAGGCCTCCACTCAACGCTACAAAATTTCAATTATAGAAGATATATCTCAACAGAAATGGCGACAGCCACACAGCTGAAGAGAAGAGGCTACAGTTGCTTGGGTGATGGAGGAAGCCAAGCTTCTGCAGCCCTAGCACCTAGGCCTCCACTATAGGCTACAAAGTTTCAATTATAGGATTTAAATAAACCCAAACAGAAATGGCTATTGCCATGGAGCAAGCAGAAGGCTTGGCTCTGCTCCAGGCTACAAAGTTTCAATTGTAGAACATAAATTAATCCCAGATCCCAGGGCCTTCACTTGGGTCACTGGGGGGTGTGGCCAGCCTGAAAACCACCATAGGCCCTTCGCCCAGGTCCCCCCACACCCCAAGGGAACCCCCACCCTGTTCCAGAACACCCTTCAGGGCAAATCAGCTGGCCTCCACCCATGCACCAGGCCTCTATCCTATTTAATAAAAGAGTAATACACAGATTGACCATCACTCCAACACATAAGAGGGGTGCCCTCATGTGGTCAAAGATCCTGCCCCCATGTGGACACAAGATGGCCACCACAAGATGGCCAGCAGGGAAGGGCCGTTGGGAGGTTCCAGGCTTGCAAGGGATGGCAGTTGTGGGTTATCAGGCCAGCAGGGTAGGGCAGTTGGGAGGAACCAGGCCTGCAAGGGAGGGCAAATAGGGGCGATCAAGCCTTCAGGGGAGGGCAGTTAGGGGTAACCAGTCCGGCAGAGGAGGGAAATTGGGGGCAAACAGGCTGGCAGGGGAGCAGTTAAACATCAATTAGGCTGGCAGGGTAGTAGTTAGGGGGTGATCAGGCTGGCAGGCAGAAGTGGTTAGGGGCAATCAGGGAGGCAGGCAGAAGTGGTTAGGGGCAATCAGGGAGGCAGGCATCCTTCTCACAATTCAGGACTGCTGGCTCCAGACTGTAGTTTGGAGCCAGCAGTCCTGAATTGTGATAAGGATGTCCAACTGCCCGTTTAGGCCCGATCCTATTGGGATCGGGCCTAAACGGGCTGTCAGACATCCCTCGAGGGGTCCCAGATTGGAGAGGGTGCAGGCTTGGCTGAGGGACGCCCCTCCCCACCCCTGTGCATGAATTTCGTGCACTGGGCCTCTAGTGTGTGTGTGTGTATATATATGGAGAGAGAGAGAGAGAGAGAGAGAGAGAGAGAGAGAGAGAGAGAGAGAGAGAGAGAGAAGAAGAAATATTTATTGGTTGCTTCCAGACTGGGGATCAAACCTGTAACCCAGGTGTATTCCCTGATAGGGAATCAAACCATTGTGCATAGGTCATTGCTCAATCAACTGAGCCACTCTGGCTGGACCCTTCTTTAATACTTTACTTTACAAATAAGCATTGTAAATCTGTAGGTATTACTGCTGGTTACTAACTTTTTAGTGCTTACTGTGTATCAGGAACTGTATTTAGTGCCTCATACCATTCTGTAATTTGTTGTTATCTCTGTCTTAGTTTTGTGAATGAGAACCCTGGGGTTTAGCTTAAACATCTTATTTAGGGAAGTAGGCAGTGATAGAGTTGGGATTCAGATTCACATCTTATTTCATGGTCTTATTGCTGTTTATTAGTCTAGAGTTATAAAGAAGAAAGTTATTTGATCTGTAGATAGATATTGTTAGGTATCATAAAAATCATCATAAATAAAAAATTAGCTAATATTTTAAGTTGCCATCATGGGTATATATAGCCTAGAACTGATTTAATAATTGACACCCACTGGAAAATAATGTTATTCATTTATCCTCCAGGTGTTTATTGAGTATCTGCATTGTATTGACAGGATATAGGGGGAATAAATCAATCAAGCACTTTGTTAGCTAAGTCTAAATTTCTCTTGGGGCAGGATTCCTTCACTTGACTTACAACAGAGCAAAGGCTATACATGAATTAAGAAGGGTATAGAGGCAGGTACAGTTATTCTATATTTCTTAACATGTCTATTGTACAGTTACTAAGAAAACATTTTTATTTAATGATTAATAATGTTTTGGCAAGGGAAAAATAGAAGTGTGGATGGGTATTTTGGAAGAGCGTGGCACAGAAAGAAAAAAAATAACTTGAGGTTGGAAGAATACAGGAAGTACTGATAGGAGTAGCTACTCTTATTCTAAATTAAACAAACAATACGAAAAATCAAAGTGCACATTTAATCTCTGGTTTTCAATGACTGTTCCAAACCTTCTTATGGTCACATGAAATTGGTCTAGTATAGTAAATTGTTTCCTTTGACAACTACCTTTTCCTTCAAATGATTGTTTTAAAGTTTTGTCTTCCAAGTTCTTTAAATACGCACCCATCATATTAGATTATATTTAATCCAATCTCTTATATAACACTATCATTTTGGATTATTCTTAATTCCAGTAGAATTAGGATTTCTTAGAACTGTTTGGTTTCTTGGCCTAGGTAACAGGCCCAAAAAAGACTTGGAAGGTACTTAATGATGGGGAGAGCAAGGTCTTTGCAGCCTCCACCCACAGCAGTATGGTTGGTAAGGTGTATCTACTATGATGATCAGATTTTCCCCAAATTGTTATATACACAAATCTATTTTTTCTTTATACACAATCATCTTTTCTTTTTTATTATTGCCAGCTCTGGGATCAAATACTTCAGGTTCTCTATTGCTTTAAACATGCTTTCAGATCTCTGTAATTCAATTGGAAATGTCTGAAACAAGGAATGTATCATTTAAGGTTAGAGTAGCTTATTTGTACAGGGAAACTCCCAATTAACATTTCAGAATTATTTTCTAGAAAACTAATTAATTCCTTCTTAACTCCATGAAGATAGTTTGATGAAATTCTTGCTTATTGTGAGGAATGCGTCAATGGAGATAAAGTACTGATAACAATGTTAGCACATTATAAGTGCTCGAGAAATGGCAGATATTACTATTACTCTTCTTTGAAATGAGGGCCGAGAGTCATAGTTTGGCCAAGATCACATAATAATTCAATTTTGTAATTTCCTGCTCTTGAATTTACCACTGGCAACATATATTCACAGCAGACATAAAATATTTATGTAAAATGTTGACATAAAATGTTTGTGGTTTAATAAGCATTCCTTTGAAGTGTCTAAATTGCTAGACAATTGTGTGATAGGTAAGGTCATACTGTGGAATGACATGGCTTAGTTCTTACTCATGCTCCTTGCCCATCAAGATCTTTTAGAGTTTTGTTTTGTGTTATCTTCATTCCAGAGTTCCAGGGTGAATGAAACAGCTGCCAACTGGAGTATTCCCTTTCCTGTGGCAGAAGGAAACAGAAAGGGAACTGCTTTGAGGAGAAGGACTAGGGTGGTTTTTTATGTTTTGAGTTTAAGGGGATAGATAGTAGCAAATTATGATGGGATTGCCTAGAAGACATTGTGTTAGGTACTATATTCAGTGTTGGGATAGAACTGTGAGAAAATACGCAAGCTCTGTCTTCATGGAGCTTGCATATCACTGGGAAAGACATAATAATATAAATAAAATCTCATGATTAGCATGCTTAATAGTGAGTGATAAGTACTAAAGTAAAAAAAAAAATAAGGACGACATAAGAATTTTAGGGATGTAATTGAGATTTTTAATAGAGTGACCAAAGAAGGCTCTATTGAGAAGGTGACTTTGTGTAAGAACTGAAGGAAGTGAGGGAGCTATCCTAGTGGAGATCTTGGGGAACAGCAAATATGTGCCTTAATGTGTTCAAGGGACGGTAAAGAGGCTGAGCTGTAGAACAGTTGGAAGTGAGGCCAGAGGGTTTGTGGGGTTGGACTGTATAGATTAGCTAGGGCCTGTGCATCAATTAGGAGTTGGGTTTTAGCTCTGATGGAGGTGGAAAGAGTTGGAGGACTTAGAGTATTGACATGATATGACTTATGTTTCATAGGCTCACTCTGGCTGCTCTATTGGGAATAGACTGAAGGGGGCAAGAGTAGAAGATCCTTTACAAGGCTATTATCTATATCCAGGTGAGAGATATGATGCACCAGGGTGGTGGCCATGGTGGCAGTGATGTAGAGTTGACAGGATGAGCTGACAAATGTGATTGTGTGTGTGTGTGTGTGTGTGTGTGTGTGTGTGTGTGTGTGTGTGAGAGAGAGAGAGAGAGAGAGAGAGAGAGAGAGAGAGAGAGATTAATTGACATAGAAGGATAATAGGATTTTTGAGTACCTGGAGGAATGGAGATAGTTTGCTCTGTTCCCATTAACTAAATAAAGGTACTTTTGGATGAACTACCTTAAGCAAACAAAATTCCCAATATCAGATATGCCTTTAAGAACCTCTGTAATATGTCTTTAAAAATGATAGTGTTTATGGTCATTTTATAATGAAAGAAGCTATTGGCAAGCCTTGTTAGGAACTCCCTGTGGAAATATCAATTGCTTTTCTTGGCTCCAAGTTATTTCCTGAACAACGTATTATACTTTATCCCAAGTGTGCCATTAAGGGATTTGGAAGTTTGTTCAAACATGTGTGGCATGTGAGTGCTGTCACTTAAGCCTGGCCAGAGGAGCCAAGAAATGAAAAGTAGCTCTTAGGTGGACTTTGACATGATTGTGACTGAACCGGATGCTCAGGTAGTGGTATGGGATGCACATAGTCTTCAATCAACACTGCTCAACTAAACAGTCCTGTCAGCAGAGTGTGTGTGGACAGGTATATGTAAATCTTCTGGAAAACCTCCATTATACCCAGTTGATACCACTGGGGAATGTAATATAATTTATTTGCTGGAACAGAATTTTCCAGTGCTAATATAGACTTGCTCTTTTTTTTAAATAAGATTTTAAAAAGCACTCTTCAAAGATAACTTTTATGTTCAAGGAAGGGCTTTTCTCTGTCAGTAAGTGGCAAAACTATGAAATGTTTCATGTTTGGAGTTTGAATAAGCCATGTGTGATGGAAATGTTACTTAGCATTTTTATTTAGGATTTCATTGGAATTGTTTGGTTACAAGGATCCTTTCTGTGGCTGTCCAGTTTTTCAATACATTAATATATTGATTTTAAAAGGAAGGGGGAGAAAATCTAATCAATATCAAATAGTTTTGAAGTAGCCAGATTCTTGATTCTGGTAAGTTCCAGTAGCTATTTGCAGTTGATTTAATTTACAGTTCAGTGTAGACATTTCTCTTCCTCTCTTCTCCCCTTTCTAAGGGATAGATTGCTACTTCAGGATTTTGTAGGAATCAGGAAATGTAAGCAAGTTATGCTTACTTCTATACTTTCTCTTCTTTATCTAGGCATTTGTGATTTTTCTTGCTAAAATTATTGTTTTTAAATTGGGTAATGGTGAACTTTATGGTTATTTTGAGTTTATATTGAAATTGGCATTATAATTTAGGTATGAAGCTCTAGAGTTATTTTAGAAAAATGCATTTATTTAAATGGCTTCCAGTTTTACTATTTGCATTTGTATTTATAGTTGCTTCATATGGTGCTAAGTTTCAACTGCAATGATTAACTGATGACTCCTGATCTCCAGACATAGTGGTTAATGGGGAAGAATGCAGTATCATGCTGACAAGCATATCACTTTAGCTGGCTCTTGCTACTTGGCTCTTGCTACTTGGTAGATAACTTTATTCATTTCTTACAATTTTTAAAGAATGTTTTTTTTTTTACAGCTGATTTAAGTCTTTCTCATTCTCTTCATAAGAGAAACGGAAGCCAATATTTATTGAGCATGTTTTATGTGCCAAAAATTTTGGGAACCTCTGAGGAATATAAAAAATGAATGCGACATGGTTTGCTACCTGGTTGGAGCAAGAAACATGCAAACAAATAAATGAAATATAACCTGATCGAGGAACCTTGTAATGAAAGAATAGTTAAGGAATAGCAGTAGAACAAAGGAAGGAAAAAGAACATTTCTTAAGAGAGAGAAAGTAGTCAGAATCATTCACAGAAGAGCTAGATCCTGAATGTCAATTGTTTGCCAGGCAGAGAAACAATGCAGAGACATTGTATGCAGTGTATGTTTGTGATGGCAGCTGTCTGTGCAAAGCTCACTCTGAATCTGTTTGCAGGAAATCTCCCATAAGAGTGTCCAGGACTGCGAGCACTGGGCCTGGTGCCCTGGACCTGTGTGCTTGTCACAGCTCTGCTGTTTAGTTGCTGTGGGGTTGTGACATCTCTGAACCTGTTCTTTCCTCTATGAGCTGAATATAATTATTCTCCTCTATATCACCTGGGGTCATTGTGTGGGTCAAATCAGTCAGTATGTGTAAATATGAAGAGTGATAATAAAAGCCTTAATGTTTGTCAGAATTAACATTCAGATTATATTTAAACTAGTGGCCTGGTGCATGAAATTCATGCATGGGGGGAGGTTCCCTCAGCCCAGCCTGCACCCTTTCCAATCAGGGACCCCTTTGGGGATGTCTGATTGTTGGCAGTCAGAGATGTCTGACTGTTGGCAGTTGGACATCCCTATTGCAATCTAGGAACACTGGCTCCTAACTGCTCACTGGCCTGCCTGACTTATTGCCCTAACCCCTCTGCCTGCTTGATCACCCCTAACCACCTCTGCCTGCCTGATCACCCCTAACCACCTCTGCCTGCCTGATCACCCCTAACCACTTCTGCCTGACTGATCACCCCTAATCACCTCTGCCTGACTGATCACCCCTAACCACCTCTGCCTGCCTGCCTGCCTGATGGCCCCTAAGTGCTCCCTTGCTGGCCTGATTGCTCCTAACTGCCTCTGCCTTGCCCCCCACCTGGGACCCATATAGGTCCTGGGTGCCTATAGCTGGCTCTTCCCCCCGCCCCCTTGCACTGCTGCCCTGCCCCTCGTGCCTCTGCCGCTCCGGGGTCCCCGGCCTGGGGAGTGGACTCTGCGCGGCGGTCCCAGCTGGCCCGCGGCGCCTGTTCCATCCCTCCGTGGGGCCCGTTCCATCCCTCCGTGGGGCCCCACGTCCTCCGCTCCTGACTGGCTGGCAGTGTAGTGAAGGTCTGGTCAAATTTGCATATTACTCTTTTATTAGATAGGATGTTCTCTACTTCACTAACTCCTCTCCCTTGTTGAAGCCCCTTTATTTGAGTCTCTTCTCAGGGCTGTAATCTCAGTTTATCTTTTCAGTTGACTCTTGGTCCTGGTACACCTCACCTTTACTTTACTCTCAGCCCATTGTGGTTAATTTCCTAACCTGGATTTCAGTCCCCTGGTATACTTTTCCATCTTCAAACCTACATTTCCAGCTACCACCTGGATGTTTCTTTATCATCTTGCACTTCCTGAGTCTAAAAACTGAATTTGTTTCACCTATACAAATTCGCTTATTAAGCTCCTTACCATGTTCCAGGAACCTGTGCTAAGAGCTTTTAAAAAAAAATTTAATAAATCTTTATTGTTCAGATTATTAATTACAATGTTCCTCTTCCCTCCCCCCCCCCCCATAGCTGCCCTCCACCCGGTTCCCATCCCACCCTCTGCCCTTACCTCCTCCCCACTATCCTCATCCATAGGAGTATGATTTTTGTCCAGTCTCTTCCTGTACTTCCCAAACCCATTTCCCCCCAAGAATTGTCAGTCCATTCCCTCTCTATGCCCCTGATTCTACTATATTCACCAGTTTATCCTGTTCATCAGTTTTTCAATTCACTTGGTTTTTAGATTCACTTTTTTTTTAATGAATGAGGCAATTTATTAACCCAGCATTTGTCCTAATGCTTCTTGTTGGCAGCTGCCACCTGCCCTGAAATTCTGTCCAGATCTCTCTGTCCCTGGGGTGTCAATTTGCAGCCCCCATCCTGATCCTTTTCCACCATTTTCAGCCCGTCAGGGCTTGGAGGACTCTGCGGGCCACGCTCTTAGAGCCTCTGCTGAAGTGGCTGGGCATGACACCATTTCTCTGTCGTCCTCCATAGATCTTGGTCATGGAGCCAACCCCAGCGCCTCCCTGAAGGTACAGGCTCCGCGTTGTGGAAGCAGCTTGTGTGTAGAACCAATTCTCATCGTAGGGAGCAAGCTCTTTGTGCTTGGCCAGCTTGACAGTGTCCACCCATTCAGGGACTTTCAACTTCCTGGACTTTTTGAGGAAGGCTGCCAGAGCTCTGACGAACTCCTGCTGGTTCACGTCTTTTACAGTAACTCCGGGCATCGTGCGGCCTCCGCGCTGCCAGCCAGGGGAAAGGCTGGATTCATTTGTTGATAGATGTGTATTTGTTGTTATAATTTTTATTTTAGTTTTTCTTCTTCTTCTTCTTCTTAAAGAATATCTTTCAGCATTTCATATAATACTGGTTTGGTGGTGATGAACGCCTTTAGCTTTTTCTTATCTGAGAAGCACTTTATCTGACCTTCAATTCTAAATGATAGCTTTGCTGGATAGAGTAATCTTGGTTGTAGATTCTTGCTATTCATCACTTTGAATATTTCTTGCCATTCCCGTCTGGCCTGCATAGTTTCTGTTGAGAAGTCAGCTGACAAGTGTATGGGTGCTCCCTTGTAGTAACTAAGTGTTTTTCTCTTGCTACTTTTAATATTTTGTCTTTGTCTTTTGCTCTTGGCATTTTAATTATGATGTGTCTTGGTGTGGTCCTCTTTGGATTCCTTTTGTTTGTGGTTCTGTGCATTTCCTGGACTTTTAAGTCTATTTCTTTCACCAGGTGGGGTACGTTTTTGGTCACTATTTCTTCAAATATGTTTTCAGTATCTTGTTCTCTCTCTTTTTCTGGCACCCCCATAATTTGGATGTTGGTATGCTTGAGGTTGTCCCATAGGTTCCTTACAATATCTTTAATTTTTTGGGGTTCTTTTTGCTTCTTGCTTTTCTGGCTGAGTGGATTTTGATTCTTTGTATTTCAAATCTTTGACTTGATTCTTGCGGTGCTCTAGACTGCTTTTAGGTCTGTATAATATTTTTTATTTCAGTCAGTGTATGCTTAATTTCTAGTTGGTCGTTTTTCAAATCCTCAAGGGTCTTGTTCATATATTCAAGGGTCTCCTTAAATTTATTGGGCTTTTCTAGGAGCCTCTTATAATCGTGGTTTTGAGCTCTATGTCCAGTCATTTTTTCCCCTCCATTTCTTTCAAATGTGATTTGTTTCCTTGTCTCTGCATTTTGGCTGCTTCTCTGAGTTGGTCTCATAGCTTTGTGTGGTAGATGTCATCTAGGAGACACTGGCTCAGCCTTTCTAGTTCCCTGAGGTGGATATTCTTGGTGCACCCTTTTATGGGTTGCACAGTCTTGTTGTAGTTAAGACTAGATTGTTGTTGGTATCACTGGGAGGAGTTGACCTCCAGGCCAATTAATTGGCTGTGAGAATCAGCTGTGTCTACTTTGTGAGAGCTGCTGTGCTGTACTTGGATGGGGCGGAGTCTGAGGGCTGAGCAGATAGCCTTGGTTTCCTGTCAGCTCGGCTCTACGTGGTGCCTGGGTCTCTGTGCACCCTGGCAACGGCTGCACGCACTTCTGAGAGGAAGCTGCCCAGAGCTCTACCCACTGCCAGACAGTTCAGTTTCTCCCCAAATGATTCTGCACACTCCAAGTCTCACCCAAAGCTGGAAAACAATGCAGTCCGGTGTTTTTTTTCCCTTCTGAATGAGAGAGCCAGCCACCGTCCTCTCTGCGCGTTTGCGCACCTCTGCAGTTCCCAAGTTTACACAAGCTTGCACACCTCTGCAGCTCCCCAGTTTCAGCGTGCTTCCTCCTTATGGTCCAGTGTCACCCCTTATGAGTCTGGGTTACCTGAGACTCACCTGGAACTGGGGAATCAGTGCAGTGGGATGCCTTTATCTCCCTCACCATTTGAGAAAACCAGCTGGGTATTCACCCGCTCACCCCTACTGCTCGTATGCAGCTACGCACTTCTTTCTCCACGTGTCTCTGCAATTCTGCCATCCCCAGCTTCTCCGTGTCACAGCGTCCCTCTATCTTTCCTTCTATTTGGGGAATTTCCACTCAGCCAGCCTTCTGGTGTTTCTGGATGATGTCCGTTTTGTCCTTTAGTTGTAGTTTTTAAATTGTTGTGCGGGGCAGCAGTATAGATGTTTACCTATGCCGCCATCTTGGTTCCTCCAAGAGTTTTTAATATGTTATCTCAGTTTCTACATAACCTTATGATATTAGATACTGTTGTCCCTATTTTTAAAGAGATGAAACCTAGATTAAAAGAGATTAAGCCGAGACCGGTTTGGCTCAGTGGATAGAGCGTTGGCCTGCGGACTGAAAGGTCCCAGGTTCGATTCCGGTCAAGGGCATGTACCATGGCTGCGGGCACATCCCCAGCGGGGGGTGTGCATGAGGCAGCTGATCAATGTTTCTCTCTCATCGATGTTTCTGACTTTCTATTCCTCTCCCTTCCTCTCTGTGAAAAATCAATAAAATATATTTTTAAAAAAAGAGATTAAATAATTTCCTCTCAGTGATATAGCTACTAAGTAGCAGAGCCATGATGAAAACCCAGTTTGTTGACTAGATTTTCTGCTCTTAAGCACTTTTTTCTGCTTCTTCACTTCACTTGCTTTACAGTAAAGACCAGACTCATAAAGTTGGCATTCTGGACTCGTCATCCTCCCTTCTCACTCTTACTGTACATTTTGGTATTACTTGCCATTCCTAAAGGAAAGTCTGTGTTTTATCTCGTTGCTTTTGCATGTATGTCTTTTCCCAGTTCAGTCTTCTCATTTTTCTTTTTAAATTTAATAAATCTTTATTGTTCAGATTATTATAGTTGTTCCTCTTTTTTCCCCCCATAACTCTCCTCCACCTGGTTCCCACCTCACCCTCTACCCTTACCTCCCCTCCACTGTCCTCATCCATAGGTGTATGATTTTTATCCAGTCTCTTCCTGCACTCACCCATCCTTCCCCCCTGAGAATTGTCAGTCCACTCCCTTTCTATGCCTCTGATTCTATTATATTCACCAGTTTTTTCTGTTAAGCAGATTTTTAGATTGTTGATAGATATGTATTTGTTGTTCATAATCTTTATCTTTACCCTTTTCTTTTTCTTCCTCTTCTTACAGAATACCTTTCAGCATTTAATATAATACTGGTTTGGTGGTGATGAACTCCTTTAGCTTTTTCTTATCTGTGAAGCTCTTTTTCTGACTTTCATTTCTGAATGATAGCTTTGCTGGGTAGAGTAATGTTGGTTGTAGGTTGTTGCTATTCATCACTTTGAATATTTCTTGCCACTCCCTTCTGGCCTGTGTAGTTTCTGTTGAGAAATCAGCTGACAGTCATATGGGTACTTCTTTGTAGGTAATTAACTGTTTTTCTCTTGCTGCTTTTAATATTCTGTGTTTGTCTTTTGCTCTTGGCATTTTAATTATGATGTGTCTTGGTGTGGTCCTCTTTGGATTCCTTTTGTTTGGGGTTCTGTGCACTTCCTGGACTTGTAAGTCTATTTCTTTCACCAGGTGAAGGAAGTTTTCAGTCATTATTTCTTCAAATAGGGTTTCAGTATCTTGCTCTCTGTCTTCTTCTGACACCTCCATAACTCTGATGTTGGTACGCTTGAAGTTGTCCCAGAGGGTTCTTATACTATCTTCAAATTTTTGTATTCTTTTTTCTTTTTGCTTCTCCAGTTGAGTATTTTTTGCTCCTTTTTATTTAAATCTTTGACTTGATTCTTGTGTTCCTCCAGTCTGCTGTTGGATCTCCATAAAATACTTTTTATTTCAGTCAGTGTATGTTTAATTTCTAGTTGGTATTTTTTTCATATCCTTGAAGGTCTCACTAAAGTTATCGGCCTTTTTAAGGAAACTCTTGATAAAACTTAAAACTGGTTTTGAACTCTATATCCAGTCATTTGCTTTTCTCCATTTCTTTCATTTGTGATCTGTCTCTTTGTCTCCACATTTTTGCTCTTTCCATGAGTTGGTAGGATAGCTTTGTGTGGTAGGTTTCCTATATGGCTCAGTTGGTTGGCCTCCCCAGTTACCTGAGGTGGACACTCTTGGTGCACCCTTTTGTGGACTGTGTGTACAGCCTTATTGTAGTTAAGTCTTGATTGTTGTAATTATCACTGGGAGTAATTGACCTCCACATCAATTGGCTATGAGGATCAGCTGTGTCTATGCCGGGAGAACTTATGTGCTGAAGACAGCCTTATGAGATAAGACTTGCAAAATTGCAAAAGCCTCTGTGCTCAGCTTGGATTGGGTGGAGTCTCAGGGCTGAGCAGACAGTCTTGGCTTCCCATCAGCCCTGCTGTATGAATTCCCATGTGTCTCAGTGTCCTATGGTAATCACTGCTAGCTCCTCTGAGAGAAAGCCGCCCTGGAGTTTTGCCCCCTGCCAGTTTCTCCCCCAATGAATCTGGATTTCCAGATTCTCACCCCGAACTGGAGTTCAGCACAGGAGCTTCTGTTTCCCTCCCGTTAGAGAAAGCCAGTGGCACACTCAGCAGTCAGTACTTTCTGCGCGCACTCATGTGCGTGCCTCCAGATCTCTGCCTTTTGCGGCTCCCCTGAGTTTCTGCCTGATAGTCCAGATTGCCCCCATATGGAGCCTTGGTCCCCAGGGTCTTGCCTGGAACCGGGGTTCAGGGCAGTTGGGAGCTTTTGTCTTTTTTCCACCAGATAAAGCCAGCCAGGCACTGAGCCGCCTGTCCTCTCCGTGCGTGTGTCTCTGTACCTCAGCCTTTTGCAGCTCCTCTGATTATTCGTGTGCTTTTCTTTTTCCTTCTAGTTGTAGAATTTCCACTCAGCCAACTTTCCTGTGGCTCTGGATGATGTCCGTTTTGTCTTTTAGTTGTAGTTTTGAAATTGTTGTGCGAGACAGCAGTTTAGGTGTTTACATACGCCACCATCTTGGTTTCTCTCCCCAGTCTTCTCCTTTTCATGTGTTCACCTATCATAATCCAGAGGGAGGTAGGGCAGTGTAGTGGAATAAGCCAGGGCAGGAGTCGAGTGGTCTGTTTTCTGCTTTATTTCCCAGTCCTGATCTGTTTTATAAAGGGCTAGATTAGTTTACATTCATACCAGCAATGTGTTGCTATACTTTTTTGCTAACATTTGCTATTATCAGGATTTTTGTGTTTTTTTCCCTCAATGTGGGATTATAATAATATCTCATTGTAGTTTTAATTTGTATTTCTCTCATGACTAATGAGGCTGAGCACCTTCCATCTTTATTGGCTATTTCACATTCCCATTTTGTGAAATGTCTTTAAGTCTTTTCCTCATTTCTTTATTGAATTGTCTTTCATTGATCTGTAGGTATTCTTTATACATTCTAGACATGAGCACTTCTATTGCTTATCTTTTAAATTTTCTTTTATGTTATCTTAGAATGAATGGAAAAGTTAAATTTTTATTGAGTTGAATTTATCATTATCTTATAACAGCTTTTTATATATGTTTAAAACATATTTCCCTATATATTTTCTTATATATTACTTTCTAAAATTCTGCCAGCCTTTTAGATTAGCATCTTCCTTAGCCATTTTCCACTTGCATGATTACATAGTGTCTCTGACTCAGCAAATGTTCTTATCTTTGAAGGAATGGGATTCTATGAGGCATTTTGCCAATCTGTTACTAATACAAGGCTAATGTTCCTCTTAAAGTAGACAAGTCACGCTACATGTACCCAGCTTTTCCAAAAGGTTTGTCTCCTCCTCTCTTGGGTCTCTCAACTCAAGGTTCTGAGCTTAGAATCCCTATTCCTGTTTTTTTTTTTTAATAAATATATTTTATTGATTTTTTACAGAGCGGAAGGGAGAGGGATAGAAAGTCAGAAACATCGATGAGAGAGAGACATCGATCAGCTGCCTCTTGCACGCCCCCTACTGGGGATGTGCCCGCAGCCAAGGTATATGCCCTTGCCGGAATCGAACCTGGGACCCTTCAGTCCGCAGTCCGACGCTGTATCCACTGAGCCAAACTGGTCTCGGCCCTATTCCTGTTTTTTAAAATATACATTTATTTCAAAGAGAAAAGGGGAGAGAGAGAGAGAGAGAGAGAGAGAAGAGAAGAGAAGAAAAGAGAGACATCAGTGGTGAGAGAGAATCATTGATGGGCTGCCTCCTGTATGCCCCACATTGGGAATAGGGATTGAGTCCATAACCCAAGCATATGCCCTGACAAGGAATCAAACCTTGACCTCCTGTTTCATAGGTTGGTTCTCAACCACTTAGCAACACCAGCCTGGTTTCCCTGTTTCTTTTAATGGTAAGCTTCTCATAGCCTCCCCTCAACTTCATCTCTAAAGGTTTTCAGGGTTCCTCCCGGTGCTACTGAAAAGGCAAGATTATTGCTCTCCATCCCCCAGACCATAAAGATTGCAGCCTGATGGAGAAAGGAGATCATCTTTTCCTCATCACACTGCCACACCACTCTATCATCCTACTTTACCTTCTAAGAAGAGACAATAGGTAGATTACGGATTTATCAACTCAGTAGTCTGTACCTAACAGCAGGGTGTATCTGACAAATGTTTCTTTGAGTGTTTGTGCATGCGTGTTTGTGCATTTGTGTTTGGGGAAGGGGAGTTTAAGGAAATTAAATTTAATATTGTAGTGTGCTATTTTTGAGCACTTTTATTATTTTTTAAAAATTTACTAAATATTTATTGTTCAGATTATTACAATTGTTCCTCTTTTTTCCCCCATAGCTCTGCTTCACCTGGTTCCCACCCCACCCTCTGCCCTTACCCTCCAACTCCCACTGTTCTCATCCATAGGTATATGATTTTTGTTCAGTCTCTTTTGGCACCCTCCCATTCCTTTCCCCCCAAGAATTGTCAGTCCACTCCCTTTCTGTGCCCCTGATTTTATTGTATCCACCAGTTTATTCTGTTCATCAGCTTTTTTTATTCACTTGATTTTTAGATTCACTTGCTGATAGATATGTATTTGTTGTTCATAATTCTTATCTTCTTCTTCCTCTTCTTAAAGAATACCTTTCAGCATTTAATATAATACTGGTTTGGTGGTGATGAACTCCTTTAGCTTTTTCTTGCCTGTGAAGCTCTTTATCTGCCCTTCAATTCTGAATGATAGCTTTGCTGGGTAGGGTAATCTTGGTTGTAGGTTGTTGCTATTTATCACTTTGAATATTTCTTGCCACTCCCTTCTGGCCTGTGTAGTTTCTGTTGAGAAATCAGCTGACAGTCATATGGGTACTTCTTTGTAGGTAATTAACTGTTTTTCTCTTGCTGCTTTTAATATTTTGTGTTTGTCTTTTGCTCTTGGCATTTTAATTATGATGTGTCTTGGTGTGGTCCTTTTTGGATTCCTTTTGTTTGGGGTTCTGTGCACTTCCTGGACTTTTAAGTCTATTTCTTTCACCAGGTGGGGGAAGTTTTTGGTCATTATTTCATTAAATAGGGTTTCAGTATCTTGCACTCTCTTTTTCTGGCACCCCAATAATTCAGATGTTGGTACTCTTGAAGTTTTTCCAGAGGCTCCTTACACTATCTTCATATTTTTTGGATTCTTTTTGCTTTTCTGGCTGAGTGTTTTTTGCTTCTTTGTATTTCAAATCTTTGACTTGATTTTTGTGATCCTGTAGTCTGCTGTTAGATCTCTGTATAATATTTTTTATTTCACACAATATATGCTTAATTTCTAGTTGGTCCTTTTTCATATCCTCAAGGTCCTCACTAAATTTATCAGCCTTTTCTAGCAAATTCTTGAAAAACCTTATAACTGTCGTTTTGAACTCTATATCCAGTCGTTTGCTTTTCTCCATTTCTTTCATTTGTAATTTCTTTGTCTCTGCATTTTGGCTGCTTCCCTGAATTGATAAAGTGGCTTTGTGTTCTAGGTGTCCTATAGGGCCCAGTGCCTCATCCTCCCCACTTACGTGAGCTGGACACTCTTGGTGCACTCCTTTGTGGGCTGTGTGCACAGCCTTTAAAAAAATATTTTATTGATTTTTTACAGAGAGGAGGGAGAGGGATAGAGAGTCAGAAACATCTATGAGAGAGAAACATCGATCAGCTGCCTCCTGCACACTTCCTACTTTGTATGTGTCCAAAACCAAGGTACGTGCCCTTGACTGGAATCGAACCTGGGACACTTGAGCCCGCAGGCCGAAGCTCTCTCCACTGAGCCAAACTGATTAGGGCTGTGTGCACAGTCTTGTTGTATACAGTTAAGCCTTGATTGTTGTTGGTATCACTGGGAGGAATTGGCCTCCAGGCCAATTGACTGTGAGGATGAACTGTGTCTATGTGAGATAGCCTTATGAGACAAGACTTGTAAAAGCCTCTGTTTTCAGCTTGGAAGGGGCGGAGTCTCAGGGTGGAGCAGACAGCATTGGTTTCCCGTAACTCCTGCTCTAATAGGCCCCTGTGTCTCAGTGTCCCAATGTAATTGTTGCAAGCACCTCTGAGAGAAAGCCACCCTGGAGTTTCGCCCACTGCTAGACAGTCCAGTTTCTCCCTGAATGAGTCTGGGTCCCCAGAATTTCATCCAGAACTAGAGTTCAGTATAGTCAGGAGCTTTTGTCTTTCATCCGCTTGAGATAGCCAGCTGCTTTAGAAAGCGAGCTGTGGCTGAGACCGGTTTGGCTCAGTGGATAGAGAGAGCGTCGGACTGCGGACTGAAGGGTCCCAGGTTCGATTCTGGCAAGGGCATGTACCTTGGCTGCGGGCACATCCCCAGTAGGGGGCGTGCAAGAGGCGGCTGATAGATGTCTCTCTCTCATCGATGTTTCTGACTTTCTATCCCTCTCCCTTCCGCTCTGTAAAAAATCAATAAAATATATTAAAAAAAAAAAGAAAGAAAGCGAGCTGTGTACTTAGTTGCCTGCTCTCTCCACACCTCGGTTCCTCTGCCTTCTGCAGTTTCTTTGAGTATCAGTGTGCTTTTCTCTTTCCTGACAGTCCAGTTTCACCCCGTATGTATCTGGGTCTCCATAGTCTTGCCGGAACCGGAGTTCAAAGCATTCGGGAGCTTTTGTCTCCCTCCTGCTTGAGAAAGCCAACCACACACTCAGTTGCCTGCCCTCTCCGTGTGCACATTTTAGTAACTCCACCTCCTGCAGCTCCTCTGAGTCTCAGTGTGCTTTTCTCTTTTCTTCTAGTTGTAGAATTTCGACTCAGCCAGATTTCTGGTGGTTCTGGAAGATGTTCGATTTGTCTTTTAGTTGTAGTTTTGAAATTGTTGTGTGAGGCAGCAGTTTAGATGTTTACCTATGCTGCCATCTTGGTTTCTCTCTTTTTGAACATTTTTACTAGCTGAAAGTGACCCTTTAAATGTCAAATAAGCCGAAACCGGTTGGGCTCACTGGGTAGAGCGTTGGACTGCGGACTGAAAGTCCCAGGTTCGATTCCGGTCAAGGGCATGTACCTTGGCTGCGGGCACATCCCCAGTGGGGGGCGTGCAAGAGGCAGCTGATCGATGTTTCTCTCTCATCGATGTTTCTGACTTTCTATCCCTCTCCCTTCCATTCTGTAAAAAATCAATAAAATATATTTTAAAAAAAATGTCAAATCAGTATTTCCCAGTTGATCTCTGGCTATATTTTTATTAGCAGGGTTTATGTGTTGTTCATTCTACCCACTTCATGGAACAAGACTGTGAGTGAAAATGTTTTATATAACCCAGTGATTTGATTCCTTCACAAACCCATTTCTGTCCTGAGACTAGACTGACTCTCTATGGAGGAACTATAATCCCAGTTGCAGCATGCACTTGGAATAATAAGTTCAGTCAGCTGCTACGCTGTCTCAGGGTTGTGGAGGAAATCAGAGGAATTTTAGTCCTCAGCTTAATAGGTCAGTAATGTAGCCATTCTCCACAGGCCTCACTCCTCTTTCTCTGAGCCCAAAGCTTTCTAAAATATTGATCAACCTGAACTAGTAGCTTTCATCTCCAGACCCTTTACTCTCCTTACCTCTACATTCTTACAGAGTATTTTCTCTCTATTTGTAAATAGGTATTTTTTTGTGGAGGAAGGCTGATAGCTTTCATCTGATTTCTCTGATTTAGGGATCTGCTAAACTGCAAGGTAGGGAACCACTGAACTAGACTTTTCAACTTTTTCGAGGTTAGTGCTACAGGAGAAGGCTTCTTCTTTTACATATCCCAGGAAAATTTGGCTCCTAATTTCTAACCCTCATACTCTTTAATCTAGAAACTGTTCTGAAAGCTTGCTTGCATCCTGATGATCTTTTATATTTCTTTCTTCATTGTTATACCAATTTATTTATCTGTTTATTCATCAGATATTGAGTATCTACATTGGTTATGCAAGTTGCTGTAGAAAATATACAAATATGTATAAGATATAATTGATGAGCATATAGTCTTAACAGGTGAGGTAAATCATATACATAGATAATACTAATATAGTGAAGAAATTGAGAAGTGCCATAGAAGGGGTATAAATAAATTGCTTTGAAACTTTAAAAATGGGAGAATTTATTTGCCTTGGACAGGTGAGGGTAATGGAATGGAGAGGAACTTGGAAGACTTTGTCATGGATTCTGGGTTATAGAAAATCCAAGGCATTGGATAGGTCTTATGAGATGGATAGATCAATATGTGGAAATGTTAGATGCAGTGTGCCATCTCTGTTCTTTATTTATTCAAGTGAGACTTGAGTACACACTGTGTCAGGCCTAACCATGGTTACTTCATGGAGTTTACAGTTTATCAGGGAAGATGGACTCTGAGTAAGTAATTTCCTAATTAATTAGTTCATTCATTCATTCATTCATTCATTCAATCAATCAATCAATATATATTTGAATGGTTACTAAATGCTGTTCTCAACTCTTGAAATTCAGCAGTGAGTAAAATAGACAGTCTCTGTGCTCATAACACCTAAATTCTATTTGAGAGACATAAAGTAAATAAGTATATAATTATTCACAGTAGTGATAAGTACAGTGATGGAAAATAGAGCAGGATCAGAGGGTAGAATAATGACAGCAAGATGATGCTGTTTCAGTTCATGTGATCAGTGAAGGCCTTTCTGAGAGGAGGAAACTTGAGCAGAGGCCTGAACAAAATGAAGAGAGTGAGCCCTAGAATAACTGGGCAAAGAGTTTTTCAGATAGAGGGAATAGCAAATGTGAAAACTTCAAGATGGAAGGTTTCAGTATTCTAGGATTATCAAAAAGATTTCTAGGATCTGTATAATAAAAGCCTAAATGACCATTATGGCAGAATGACTGGTCCCTATGATGCACACTGACCACCTGGGGGCAGTCGCTCAATGCAGGAGCTGCCCCCTGGTGGTCAGTGCATTCTCAAAGGGGGAGCTTCGCTCAGCCAGAAGCCAGGCTCATGGCGGCAAGCACAGCCGCAGTGGTGGGAACCTCTCCCGCCTCAGGCAGTGCTAAGGAGAAGTGAGCTGAGCAGTAAGGAGTAGTCAACAGGTGGACTGTAAGGAGCGAGGGGTCCTAAACTGGCAGGTGGACATTTCTCAAGGGGTCCCGAACTGCAAGAGGTTAAAGGCCAGGCTGAGGAAACCCCCCTCCCCAGTTCACAAATTTCATGCACCAAGCCTCTAGTTGGAATATAATTTGCAAAGGAAGAAGTAGAAAATGAAAATGAAAAAAATAGATATGGGCCAGATTTGATAAGGCCTTGTGACATGGGGATAGAAGGATGTTGGGAAGATGTTGGGAGAAGAACATGATCTGATTTATGTTTTAAAAGGATCACTCGAGCTACTTTAGCCCAAAATGGAAACCAGGAGGCCAGTTATTTCAGTAGTTCAGTAAGGAGCTAAAGGTTGCTTGGATTTGTGTAGTAACAGTGGAAATGTCAAAGAAGATACATTATAAAGGAAGGACCAATGGGGCTCTTCTGATGGTTTGGATGTGGGGCATGAGAGAGAGAGCAAAGGGTAATGCCACAGTTTGGTGCCATTGGCAGAGAGACGGAATGCTGGGAGAGAAGTGGGCTCTCTTTTTTTTTAATCTTTATTGTTCAGTTTATTAATTACATTGTTCCCCCTTCTTTATCCCCCTATAGCTCCCCTCCACCCTGTGCCCATCCCACCCTCCACCCTCACCTCCCCCTCCCCACTGTCCTCTCCCATTGTTGCAAGATTTTTGTCCAGTCTCTTGCTGTACTTCCCACACCTTTTTTCCCCCAAAATTGTCAGTCCATTCCCTATATCCATGATTCTGTTATATTTACCACTTTATCCTGTTCATCAGATTATTAATTCACTTGATTTTTGTATTCATTTGTTGATAGATGTGTATTTGTTGTTCATAATTTATGTTTTTACCTTTTTCTTCTTCCTCTTCTTAAAGAATATCTTTCAGCATTTCGTATAATATTGGTTTGGTGGTGATGAACTCCTTTAGCTTTTTCTTGTCTGTGAAGCACTTTATCTGATCTTCAATTCTGAATGATAGCTTTGTTGGATAGAGTAATCTTGGTTGTAGCTTCTTGCTATTCATCACTGAATATTTCTTGCCACTCCCATCTGGCCTGCATCGTTTCTGTTGAGAAATCCACTGACAATCGTATGGGTGCTCCCTTATAGGTAACTAACTGTTTTTCTCTTGCTGCTTTTAATATTCTCTCTTTATCTTTTGCTCTTGGCATTTTAATTATGATGTGCCTTGGTGTGGTCCTCTTAGGGTTCCTATATATTGGGGTTCGGTGTGCTTCTTGGGCTTTTAAGTCAGTTTCTTTCACCAGGTGTGGAAAGTTTTCGGTCACTATTTCTTCAAATAGGTTTTCATTGTCTTGGTCTCTCTCTTTTTCTGGCACCCCTATAATTTGGATGTTAGTATTCTTGAGGTTGTCCCAGAGGCCCCTTACACTATCTTCAGTTTTTTTGATTCTTTTGGTTTCTTGCTTTTTCAGTTGAGTGGATTTTACCTCTTTGTATTTCAAATCTTTAACTTGGTTCTTGGGGTGCTTCAGAGCACTTTTAGGTCTTTGTATAATATTTTTTATTTCAGTTAGTGTATGCTTAATTTCTGGTTGGTCCTTTTTCATATCCTTGAGAGTCTCCTTTATATCCTTGAGGGTCTCCTTCATTTCCTTGTAGGACTCATTCATTTCCTTTGCAGTCTCGCTTATTTCCTTATAGGCCTCGACCTTTTGTTGGAGCCGCTTGAGAAGCCCTATAACTGTGGTTTTGAATTCCATGTCCAGCCGTGTTTTTTCCTCCATTTCTTTCACATCTGATTTCTTTCCACGTCTCTGCATGGTGGCTGCTTCCCTGAGTTGGTCAATTAGCTTTTTGTGGTAGACTTCCTACTAGGGACAGTGGCTCAGCCTCCCCAGTTACCTGAGGTGGATATGGGTTACACAGTCTTGCTGAAGTTAAGCTCAGGTTAATCGTTGTTAGCACTTGGAGGGGTTGACCTCCAGGCCAATTGTCTGTGAAGTTCAGCTGTGCTCAAGTTAGATGGGCGGAGTCTCCGGGCCAAGCAGACAGTGTTAGCTTCGCCCTATGCGGCCCCAGGGACTCTGTGCTGGGGGCAATGGCCGCCAGCACCTCTGAGAGAGAGCCGTTGTGGACCTCCACCGGCTGCCGGGGAATTCAGACTCTCCCCAAATGAGTCCGCACACCCAGTGTCTCACCCAAGGTTGTAAAACAAAGCAGACTGACGGTTTCCCGAATGAGAGAGCGAGTCGCAGAGCGCTCTCTGCGGTCACGCAGGTGAGCTGTTCGCGAAAGCTGCCTTCTCCACAAGCCGGGAGACCCCTGCAGCACCTGAGCTTCAGTGTGCCCTCCCACTGTCCAGTTTTCACCCCGTATGATAGTGGGTTCCCTGGACTTCGCCCAGAGCTGGAGAATCAGTCCAGTGGGACCTCTTTGTCTCCCTGTTCGAGAAAACTGGCCGGTTTTCAGCCGTCCGCCCTCTTCGCTGGCGCGCGCTCCAAACCTCTTTACGCACAAATCTTTCAACGCTGTTCGCCGCCGCTCCTCCGAGTCACAGTGTCTTATCTTCACTTTTATTTGTGGAATTTTCACTTGACCAGCTTTCTGGTGATTCTGGAAGGTGTTTGTTCTTTCGTTAAGTTGTAGTATTAAAGTTGCTGAGCATGACGGCAAGATAGGTGTTTTACCTATGCCGCCATCTTGGTTCCCACACTTTTATTTTTTTAATGTTATATTCTTGTGGCTTTATTGGAAGTGCAGTGACATGCTGTTTTGAGTTCTTTTATCATTACCTAACCTACTTATTAATCCATGTGATGAATCCTTATGAAGCAGCTTGGTAGTTCTCGTATTTGGGGCCTTTAGTGGAGAGGGGATGAAAATATACATTAGAAAAATGAGAAGTGAATGTGGCATTCACCTTGGGCATCTTGCAGAGGTGAAGTGCCAACCTGGCACTGCTGGATGATCGTCTCCAATAATGTCATCTGTATGTCATAAAATAAAGAACCTTTTTCAAACTACATGGTCAGAGTCCAATGTTGGAGCTTTTGAATATGCAATTTTTCCTTAGGAAAAAATAAAGAAAAAACCTACTCTTGCCTTTTCTTTCTTTGATTTAGCAGAACTTTTCTATTCTATTCAGGTAATTAAACCAGAGAGCAGTGACAAAGAAACAGAAGGTGCCTATGAATCAGATCTCTCTGAGGAAATCTGTGGAAGCCATCTCCTGCAGCAGTCCCTGAAAGGCCATAATGACAGTCCTGATGTCATTATAGAGGCTCAGTTTGATGACAGTGACTCAGAAGAAGGACATGGCAACACACAAAATGTTCTGGTTGATGGTATGAAGAAACTCTCAGTTTGTGTTCATGAAAAAGGTGAGTACTGGACTGCTATCTGACATTTTATTTTAGTAAATTAATTATGTTAAGTATGGGAATTCTCTCTGTGCTCCAGAATTAACCAAGCAACACATTTGATATCTTTCCAATTTCTGACCTGTATCAGCTTTCAGGAAAGGAGGATCTTTGATAAACTTACAGCTGCTGGTTGTGAGGAGGGACAGAAATGCCACTGGTGGTTTGTTTTGTCAGTGATGGCTGTTGTCATTTCCTAATAGGTTTTGAGTTGTGTTGATAACTTAACCTGAAATGTCCTGTGATGAGGTCAGCCCTACTTTATGGTTGATATGAATAGAATTAAATTGACCTTTAAAGTCCTTACTAAAAGCACTTCTTTTTATCCTGTATTTTTCTTTCACTCAATACATTTGAAAAGTATTTATGTAATTGGTGGTGGGAATGGACCACTTTAAATTTTATAAGTAGGTTATTTTTATGTAGACGAAAGAACATCCAGCCTAAGGAAAAGTCTTATTTAAGCCAAATTGATGACAATCTCTGGGAAGCAATTGATAAAATGCCCTAGCTGGTTTGGCTCAGTGGACAGAGTTTTGGACTGTGGACTGGAAGGTCCTGGGTTCGATTTCAGCCAAGGGCACATAGCCTGGGTTGTGGCCTGGTCCCAAGTGGGAGGTGAGCAGGAGACAGCCGATTGGTGATTCTCTCATCATTGTTGTTTCTCTCTCTCTTTCTCCTTGTGTTCCCTCCCTCTCTCTCCCCCTCTCCCCCTCTCGACCTGGTACATGAAATTCAGCTCAGTCTGCACCCTCTTCAATCTCAATCCAGGACTACTGGCTCCTAGCAACTCACCTACCTGCCTGCCTGATTGCCTCTAATCACTCTGCCTACCAGCCTTATAACCCCCTAAGTGCTCCCCTGCCGGCATGATTGACATCTAACTGCTCTCCCAACTGCCCTTCCCTGTCAGACTGATCGCTCTTAACTGCCCTCTCCTGCAGGCCTGGTTTTCATCCCCCCCCCCCAACTGCCCTCCCCTGAAGGCCTGGTTGTCCCCAACTGCCCTCCCCTGCTTGCCATCTTGTGAGAATGTGGGGGCAGCCATCTTGTGAGAATGTGGGGGTGGCCATCTTGTGACAATGTGGGAGTGGCCGTTTTGTGATGATATGGGGGTGGCCATCTTGTGATGTGAGGCTCAATTTGCATATTACCTCTTTATTACATTGGATAGGATACTAGTTTCTCAGTGCATGAAATTTGTGCATGGAGCGGGGGTTCCTTCAGCTCAGCCTGCACCCTCTCCATTCAGGGACCCCTTACTTGGGGGATGTCCGACTGCTGGTTTAGGCCCAATCCCTCTCGGACATCCCTCTGGCAATCTGGGACTGCTGGCTCCTAACCACTCACCTGCCTTCCTGCCTCATTGCTCCTAACTGCCTCTGCCTGCCTGCCTGATTGCCCTTAATCCCTCTGCCTGCCTGGCTAATCGCCCCTAACTGCTCTCACCTGCCAGCCTGATCGTGTTCCTAATTGCTCTGCCCTGCCAGCCTGATCACCTGATTACCCCTAATTGCCTCTGCCTGCCTGATTGCCCCCAATTGCCCTTCTCTGTTGGCCTGATCTCTCTCCCAACTGCTTTCCCCTGCTGGCAAATTTGGTTCTGATTGGTTGGTTCAATGCCAGTCAGCATCAGAAGCTCCACCTCCTAGGGATTCATTGGCACCACACAGTTCACCTAGATTTGATTCTGATTGGTTGGTTTCGATGCCAGCATCAAAAGCTCTGCTTCCTAGGCATTCATCACCTCCTCAAAGTTCACCCAGATTTGGTTCTGATTGGTCAGTTTCTGTGCCAGTCAGTGTTTCCAGGCCTAATTCTGGGTCTGATCAGAGAGGCAGAGCTGATCAGCAGCCCTCATGGAGGCTCAGAGAGAAACAGAAGTGCAGCTGCTGGTGAAGCCTGGAAAGAAAGAGAGGGGCAATGTCTGCCATGGAGGCTGTTGATCAGACCCTGCCTCTCTCTCTGGGCCTCTCTCTTGGCCTGATCTGCAGCCCCACTGACTGCTGGACTGACTTCTGGTGTTTGGTCCAGTGTTCGGTTGTTTTGGATGTTATGGACTCTGAGAGATTTGTGCAATAGGCCTTCCTCCCCTTGGCTTCTAGCACTGGTTTTTCTCCAGCACCCAGGACCCAGCCAGGCCTTCGCTCTGGCCAGAGTCTGTCTTCTACATCTTTGCTGCAGACTCCATCTTTGTCTTTGCTGCGGCACTCTGCTTCTATAGATCCCTTCTCCCCCCGCTGTCCTTCTCATAGTAGGTGTCCTGCCCCACCCAGCCACTCTGCGCCTGGAGCAGCTGGGCGACTGCCATGTTTGGCTTTCTAATTTGCATATTCACTCTGATTGGTTCTGGGTATAGTGGAGATATGGTCAATTTACATGTTTGTCTATTATTAGGTGATATATATATAAAAGCCTAACCAACATTACGATGGAACGACCAGAACGACTAATCACTATGATGTGCACTGACTACCAAGGGGCAGATACTCAATGAAGGAGCTAACCCCAGCCTGCAGGCCCTGATTGTTGATGGGGCCTGCTGGCCAACCTCCTGGTCCCTCCCCTTGGCTGGCAGGCCTTGATTGCCTGATTGAGGCCAGGCCCTGGGGCTGGGACGGAGAACCGATGGTGGGTGGTGGCGGCCATGGGGCTGAGGGCTGGATCCCTCCTCTGGGCAGGTGGCCAACCTCCCGGGTCCCTCCCCCTGTTCCTTTCCCTGGCTGGCAGGCCCCAATTGGCCCACCGCCCACCCACTGCAGTGGTGGTTGGCTTCTCCTCCCCTCTCAATGCCCCCTGCCAGCAGGCCCTGATTGCTTGATTGGGGCCTGCTAGCCAACCTCCCGGTCCCTCCCCCCAGCTGGCAGGTCTCTATTGCCTTATCAGGCCCCAGGCTGGTACGGGGAACTGTGGGTGGGTGGTGGCTGACATGGGTGGCGAGAGAAGGAGGAGATGGGGAGGTGGGGAGGTAGGGAGATAGGGAACCTGATCAGCCCTGATTTCGGGCCAGGCCTAGGGACCACACCCGTGCAGGAATTTCGTGCACTGGGTCTCTAGTTAGGATATAAAAGAAAATGCTCTGGAGAATGGCAGTTTTGCATCTTATTTCACACATTGATAATCAAAGGAGGAGACATTAGGAAGGCTACATGAAATTTCTTGGTGGTAGATTAAGGGGGAGGAAGAAAGCAAAGCTGGGAAACTTCTGAGATTGGATAAAAAGCAAGTGAAGATTCACATACTTCTTTTATATTGGTGGGTACAGGATAGTTAACATTTATAGCACAGAGAGTGTATGTGGAGGAACAAGGTAACAATGAGGGATTCTGGGGTCTGGAAAACAAGATTACTCTGACACTTAAAAGGTATTTTATTTTAGATGCACAAAGTCAATGGACAATTTTAAAATTAAAGATTGATCTTTGTCAAGGAGGCTCCAGCCTAGGACATCACTATCCGTTGTGACCCAGTTTTAGTTAGGAAGTTTTATGCTCAGACCACCCTGTGTAGTTACTTTAGTCTCTCAGTTTGTAAGGCCTTCATGCTTGTCAGGTTTAGTATATGACTCTTTTTTAAATCACATTTACAAAGTGTCTTGATTTTAAGCCTTTTAAAAAAGCCAGTCTTATTTTCTCTGATCAAAACTTAAGCCATGAGTCCTCTAAATGCAGAGGACAGCAATTGCAAACACATGGCAAGGAGCTGTGACCAAGGGCTGTACCTGACCACACACTGGGAAGTGTAAGGGAAAGTAGTAATGAAAATTGGAATATTTCAATGTATAGATTTCTAAGAGATTTTAAATGTAGAGTGGATATTTTCCAGCCAAATTGAGTTTTATGTATATTATGAAATGGAAATGATTAACTTGGCTAGGCTGCCTAGATTATTAGTTTTGTTTTTTTATGAGGAAGAAGTTTCTGGCACAGTCCCCATTAAAGGCTAGAAGAATGCCAGAAGATTACTGAAGGAGGATATTCAGCAGACACCCTGTGATAGGGACTGATGAGCACAGCTCATTGAGTTCTGGAATAAAGCTGGGAGTGATTTCAAGAGGTGGCTGCCTAAGAATCAGGCTGGTTCTCCATTGTTGACCTGGGACATTGAACATTTTCTAAAAGCATGTATCTCTTAACTTTCCAAGTTTGAAATTCTTTTATTTATTTTTTTAATGAAGAGGCTGTTACTTTCTCACTGCCCTATCAGGTGTGGTGACCTGAGGGCACCGAGTTTCTTTTTGTTTTATGACTCAGTGGTTTCACTGTTCAGGGCCCAGCCAATTTCCTTCTGTTGTTTCTTTTTTTCTCCCTTTAAAACAGTGGGATATTGTGACCCTCTTCTTGAGAATGCATGTATATTATCGTAATGGTATTAGTACTGTGAGTTATGTCTTTTCTATGAGAAGAAGAGGGAAATAACTAGGACCTAGGATCCTAACAAGCCAAATCCTTTATCATTAAGATCACCAAGGGAGATAGATGTTTGTAGTCTGGAGTCAGGCAAAGGAGCACTTTAAAATTTAACTATTTGGCCCAAAACTATTTTGTAGAAATGTAGTTCTGACGATTGGACTTGGCAGACCTTAGTAGCCCTTTTTCTTCTGGGCTCTGAGGTGAAGGGATAAGATGCCTTAATTTCTCATTAGTGACTGGTACTAATATAAGGGCAAGGAGATACTGATGGATAGAAGTGATGGCAGGTTGATGCCCGGAATGGATACTAATAATTCACTTTGCCCTTTTGTTTGTATAAATGTGCTCTTGATTTGTCCTCTATTGTAATTCCCCTCCTTCTCTCTTACAAATAAATACATTGAATGCTTTACAAGTCCACTGCATGCATGTTTTTTCTTTACTCTTTTTATGGTCTTCCTATCCTACTGTTATTTATATTGCTTCCTTACTAGCCCTGACTGAGGGAACAGCTTTAATCCTTCCCTCAGTATCTGGTACAAATTTCTCCTTTTTGCTAGCCTCTAAATAGAGAGTTTGTGAAACCACATGGCTGTTTCTCATTTCTTGCCCTCTTGATATTTAGGAAAATTGCAATTTGCTCTTTTAAAAATCATGATTTTTAAAGATATTTTAACCAGATTCTCTTGTCTGGATAATATAAAATCTGGTTACAGTTAAGATGTTAGTACTTTTTGCACATTTAAGGTTTTGAAATTTGTTATTGAAACAAACCATAACCTTAAGAACATTTCCTTAGACTTCTAGAAAGGTTCTTTGCTTTGTGTTGTAATTGCAAATGGATTATTTATCTTGTTTCACACTTATGTTTAAAAGAGTGTTTTTTATTTGCTTACTTTTATTTTAATATCACGTTTCTTTTCCCAAAGCAAATGTTGCGTAGTGCATGTGTATGAATTATATGTCCCTTTTTGCCCAGGAAACATTCATATTTTTAAGATAACTACCAGTTTCTCTGGTAAGTGAGTATTGCTCTAGTATTGTCCTCTTGTTGCATGAGGAGAAAAATTTCTCTGGGCATCTCAGACCTACACAATAATTTCTTCTAGGAAGACAACATGATCTGCTTGTCCTTTAGCTTCTGAGAGACAGTGGGTCAAACACCTGGGTCCCTTTTGTAGGGCCAGTCCCACAGCCTACTGATGCTGAGCTTTTACCACTTTCCAGGCAGTCGTGTTTTTGTCAGCACCGAAATATGCCATCTGTTTAGAGTCTGGGGGCAATCCTGATAGATTTTCTTTGGCATCAAATAAGTGGATAATGGCTGCCTGGTTTGCAAACTCCAAAGGCTAAAAATCATCATGTCCAAGTGATACAGCTTGGTCATGTAATGTTAGTGCTCTTTGTATTTCATCATCAGAATTTTAAGAATAGTTTTGGCCTCTGAATCTTGGTGATCATGCCCTAATCAGGTTAATGAGATGATAGTAGATGCAATCACAGTTGAAATACTGAGGCAAAAAAAAAAAAAAGAAGTTAACCTCTAAAATGTTCTTGTTTATACTTTAAATCTAGTTAGAAAACTATAGAAAACACAAGGATACATAAGTGCACATTCTATTAGTCATTCAAGTTCATTCAAGTATGGATTAGCAGAGGTATTCTGTAAAGGGCCAGGCAATAAATATTTCCAACATTGAGGGCCAAAGGCAGACTTCTCTGTCACAATTACTCAACTCTGTTGCTGTAGCCTAAAAGCCACTGTAGGAAATATGTAATTGAGTAGACTTGGCTAGATTTGGCCTGTTGGCCAGTTTAGTTTGCTGATTACTACTTTACATTCATGCATGAATGAGAGAGAAAAGAAGAAATAATGTCTTACTATTATTACAAAAAGAGTTTTGACCTGTGGACCGACCCTCTGACAGAGTCTCAAACCACACTTGGAGAACTACTGGTTTACGTTATGGAAAGTGATCGTCCATGCTGAACAGGACTTTAGTAAATGTTTTAATTATTCTTTACTGTTATGATATTCAGCACTTCATTTCCTAAATTATAAGTGGTTATTGAATTGGTACTTCTCCCCTTGTTTAGGAATGAATGCTAAATTACAGATTTGCCTCAATTCTTTTACCCAATTGTGGAATCATTTTTGGGGACTCTTGTGCCCTATTTTGCTGTTTTGGCTCTAGTCTGGTCTATGTACATCGTCATTTATCAAAACTAGTCACATTGTGAATTATAAACTCTTAGAACTTCTTAATATATTTAGTAGTTTATAGCATTGTCTTATACATTTCTTATTAGAAAAAACTTAAATATTTTGTGGGGTTTTTTGTTATTAATTTGAAAGGATTTTTTTTCTAGCATTTTCTCACAGGTCTTTGTTGAGATATAAAAAAACTATTGTGGTTGTTCTTGTACATTTTTTTAACTTAATGAGTGCTCTTAATATTTCTAATAATTTTTCAGTTGGTTATTTTGATTTTCTAGTTATAAAATAATTTGATCTGCAAACATTGATTTTTGCCCCTTCCCTTCTAATTATGTGCTTATTACATCGCTCCATTGGCCATTGCTTTAAGAACTGTATTACATAATAGTGGTAATTGTTTTCTTCCAGACTTTAATGGAAATGCTTCTACTATTAAACCCTCAAGAACAAGGCTGGTTGTTGGCTTGAGAACAAGTTAACCTAATTTCCTCTTTCTTTTTTACTAAAAGTTCCTATTAGAACTGGATATTGAAATTTTTTTCAAGTGCATTTTGAGCTTCTTTCAAAATGCTGTTATTCCCTTTGGCTTGTTTACATGATGACATGTACATTGAATAATTCTTGTATCCCTCATATGACCATGACCCTTGTTTAGTTTTGGTATTAACATATTTTGTAACAGTTCTGTTTGCTAATTATTAATGACTAAAGGCCCAGTGCATGAAATTCATGCATGGGGCTGTACCCAGGCCTGGCCTCCAATCAGGGCTGATTGGGATCTTCCAGCTGCTGGCCAGGGCCTTCCTTCCCCTGGCTGCATAGTTTCACACTGCCCCTTGGTGGTCGGCACACATCATAGCGGGCGGTTGAACTCCCACCAGAGTGGACAATTTGCATATTAGCCTTTTATTATATAGGATTTTTGTATTTATAATACAAAATGTGAGATTGGTCTGTGCTTTATTTCTATTGTGGTTTTGGTATCAAGCTCTATTAACTTGGAAGGAAGAATTGGGGAGCTTTTCTCAATGTTTTGAAACCGTTAAAATAGCATCAAGAATGACCAGCTGTTCTTAGTGATTGAAGCATTTACAGAAATTGTGCTTGAAACATGGGCTAGTTGAAGCTCATGACAGGAGTTCTTTAGCTGGCAACTTTCTCCATCTTTAATGATTATTGGTTTCTGTAGGAAATTTTTTCTCTTCTTGCATTAATCTTGATAATTTATATTTTCTAGGAAATCATATATTTGAACCACATATCCTATCTAATAAAAGAGTAATATACAAATTGACCATCACTCCATGACACAAGATGGCTGCCCCCATGTGGACACAAGATGGCTATTACAAGATGTCTGGTGGGGAGGCATTTGGGAGAGACCAGGCAAGCCAGGGAGACCAGGTCAGCAGAGGAGGGCAGTTGGGGCGGGGGGCAGGTCTGCAGGGGAGGCCAGTTGGGGAGAACCAAGCCTGCAGGGGAGGGCAGTTGTGGGTGATCAGGCTAGCAGGGAAGGAAGTTAGGGGTGATTAGGCTGGCAGAGGAGGGCAATTGGGGGAGAACAGGCTTACAGGGGTGGACAGTTGTGTGTGTGGGGGACCCAGGCCTGCAGGAGAGGGAGGTGGGAGTGACCAGGCCTGCAGGAGAGGACAGTTGGGGGGCCAGGCCTGAAGGGGAGGGCATTTAGGGGTGACTGGGCCAGCAGGGGAGGGCAGTGGGGATGATCAGGCCTGCAATGGAGGATAGTTAGGGGCAACCAGACTGGCAGGGGAGGGCAGTGAGGAGTGACCAGGCTGACAGGGGAGGGCAGTTAGGGGCCATCGGGCCAGTGGGAAACAGATAGGCATCGATCCTGCTGGCAGTGGAGTGGTTAGGGAGTGATCAGGCTGGCAGGCAGAAGCAGTTAGGGGCAATCAGGCAGAGGCAGGTGAGTAGTTGGGAGCCAGCAGTCCTGCATTGTGAGAGGGATGTCCAACTGCCTGTTTAGGCCCTATTCCAGTGGGATGGGGCCTAAACAGGCAGTCAGATATCCCTCAAGGGGTCCCAGATTTGAGAGGGTGCAGGTTGGGCTGAGGGACACACACACCCTTGTGCACAAATTTTGTGCACCGGGCCTCTGGTTCTAATATATTAGAGTTGTAGACATTTTTCTGTTGTTTAATTTCCTGTGCATCTATAATCATAACTTTTAAAAAATTTCCCCTCATTTTTATAATGCTAGCTAGTGATCTGCCTAATTTTTAAAAGAACTTTATTTTTACTATTTAGTTATTATAATAACTAATTTCTACTTTTATATTTTATTACTAAGAACTTTCAGATACATTAAGTCTGAGGTGATCAGATATAGTTGAAAGTGCCAAGTTGAAGCTCATGACAGGAGTTTGACTGGGAATATAGTTTACTAGTATAGAGTCATTGGCATCTAGTTAGTTCCTTCAAGAAACCCCTCTATTCTAAGAGTTTCTTTAAGGGACTGTGAGAGTCCAGGGGCCTCCCTGTTCTCTTCTTCCTCTGGGTTCCCATCTGTGAAAGCAACAATCATTGTTTATCAAACTATCCCCTGCCCTACAGGCTCTGTAACAAACAGAAACTCATGTATATATATATAAACTCATGTATACAGCTTATTCTTTTAACTTCCTCCTTTGCCCTTTTAAACTTTTTTAATGATGGAGTCACTTCTACCTACTTGCCTAGTTTTTCTTTGACACATCAGCAGACATAGGGGACTTGGGTTTCAGAATATTTTTCTAACATTACAAGTAGTTTATTTTATAGAATAAATAAAGTACCTAGGAATAGACATATCTGTCAGCCTTCTTGGTAGCAGCTTTAAAATAAAACTTTGGGGATAGAAATGTAAATAAAAGGAAATAATAAACATTCTTTGTGCTATTATCTGGAAACTAGAGGCTCAGCACATGAAATCTTGTGTGAATAGGGTTCCTAGGACTACCTTGCGATCAGGGCCATGTCATCCCATGATGCCTGACACTGCTGCTTTGTGATGCGACACTCCCCCTCTCCTCCCCCATGAAGCTCCCTTGATGTTCGCCTCCAACGCCCAGCAATGTTACGTGAAGCTGCCCCCTGCGATGCTCCGAAGTGCTCCCTGTCACCGCCCCGTAATGCTCCCTGATGCTCCGCGACACTCGGCTCCACTGCGCCACAAGGCTCCACAAAGCTCACAGCCTCGTGACTCTCCACGACGCTTTCCTGCAAAGCTCAGCGACACTCCTCGACACTCCCCACCCCACAATGCCCCACAATGCTCACTGCTGCTCGGAGGCTCTCCACCATTTGCCACCTGTCTGCCCCTCTCAACAGCCCTCAGTTATCCTCCCATTCGCCATGGTTCCCCAATCCCCATGTGGTGCAGAGGGACAGAGCTGTTCAATGCACCTCATGGTGACTGGTGGCGGTTGTTCTGGTTGTTACACTTATGGTCCTGGCCTTTATTATATAGGATTGGAGTTCTCAGGATTCTAGCATGTCAGTCATTATTTGTGCCTGCCCTTCTCTTCAATGGAGGTAAATGAAGACTTGAAAGTGTCTGGAATTATCCTCCTTGGGGCCCTTCTAGCACCCTTTTCAATACAGCACACTTAATTCTCTTGTTCACTTTCAGCTTTATACTTGGTTCCTGGATTATTTAATAATCTACTTTTCTTGGGTTTACAAATGAAAAGGGAAGATCAGCATCTTTATGTGATATCATCATTTTCTTCTTAATTTTTGTCCCTTGTTCACTAGATTTCAGTCACCCTTGAAATCTTTCTTACCAGTCCATTCACTCATTCCTCTCTGCTACTTTCTAGATTAGGCAAGTTTGTGCTAGTGACAAGGGTCATAATTGTTGATAGTTTCATTGTCATAGAAATCATAGAATTTGGACCTGCACAGGTCTTACTTGATCATGTACTTGACATGTGGTGATGGTCTACCCCTACGGCTTTCAATGGAGCATTTGACATTATTTATAAATATTTTATAACAGTAAATGAAAGTAGTAAAATTGTTTTCAATAAGACCGCAAGGTAAACTTACTTCACTTTGATACAAATGATGCCTTCCCACCATTGTGACATATCTTGCTGATCAGAAGCTCTAAGTTATATGTTTTTGGTAAAAACAAAACAAAACAAAAACCCAATAACAACAAGATAACAAATTAATTTTCAAAGCAGTTAATAAAAATATTTCAAAGTGTGAGATCTTGGGCAAAAATTCACTTTTAAAATGTACTTATAAAAAATCTGCTGTGATTAAAAGGTCAGAAACAACTGATCTAGTTCATCCCTTTTGTTTTACAGACGAGGAAACTGAGGCTCAGAGAAGTTACTTGGCTTGTCCAGTGTCCTACAGGAAGTTAGTGAGTTCATAAAAGAAAATTACCTTATAATAACAACAGACAATTTCTACATGTGGTCTTATTTTTTGAAGAGCAAATCATGCCAGTCAGATTAATATCTTTTTATAAGAATATATTAGACATTGTTCATTGTCCACCTTCTGTCTATTTTCTCTTTCCTTTCTCATATGTTCCCAGACTTTCATCTGGACATGTTTCTTTCCTAATTCCTTGAACGTTAGGCAAGTTGACTCTGACTGCTGAACTGAGGCTTGATTGTCTTATATAAGTTGCTTGATATACTTGGTTACCTTATGCCAATAGAACTTTTTGCAGCAATGGAAATGTTCTAATTTATACTGTTTAATACTGCAGCTAGTAGCTGCATGTGACTGTTGAGCACTTGAAATGTGGCTAGTGTGACTGATAAACTGAATTCTTAATTGTTTCTAATTTTAGTCAATTTTATTTTAAGTAGCTTTATATGTTTTGTGGTATTATGTTAAATATTGTAGCTTCACACTATCTCTCTTAGGCACATGATATAAGCCGTTTAATCAGGGTGATTCCTACTAGGAGTTCTGGGATGTAAGTAGTTTCCTGATGGATATAAGCAGGAAACATTTATCCCTAATTGCTACTGGAAGCTATTCTACATCTTACTAAGTATTGGGGACAGAAGACCAGGAAAAAATCTGGGCCCTTAAGTGGGCCGGGATCCTCTGACCCTGAAGTCTGCCTTACTTCTGGATTTCTAATTGCATGAGTGACCTTTGGTATATAAGCCAGTTAGTTTGAATGTTCTGTCATCTCAATGAATATCCAAGAGAATACAGAGGGATTTTTCTTTCTTTCTATTTGCTGGGAAAAGAAAGGTGAATAAAAAGTAAAATCTAGATGCTTGTCCTCAAGTTGAAATTAGTCTGTAAGAAAAGCTTCAGTGAAGACATGTTCTGGGTCTTGCCTGCACTTGTCCCCTTTAGTGGGAATTGCATTTACTGAAGCAGTACATACAATCTAACCTTGCCCCCTGGATCTTGGTTAGACCATGAGTAGATTCCTGACCCAAGGGTCATCAGTGACCCATTAGATTTTTTCTTCCATAGCTTGAGGTTTCTGAAACTCAAATGTCAGATAGAGTGAGGGCCAGAGACAGCCTTTAGGTAACAGAGGCTGCTAGTAACCATACAATGTACATAGAGAAGAGGAACTGATGAGCAGAGGGAGGGAAGGGCCATATAGAGAGGAAGAGGGAGAAGGTGAAAGGAGGAAGGAGGAAAAGGGAGAAGAAAAAAAAAAAGCTTATTTTCTGGGCCTTGAAGGGTTTGCCCGGTGAAGAAGGGTGAAAAATAGTTTTGGTATGAACGGGAGCACAGAGGTGGATAGTAGGTAGAGTAATATCTACAGTTGAAATAGTGCAGGATGCACAGTGGGGGAGTCTGGAGAGGAGGCTAGAAAAGTAGCCTCTGGTGACATTTTGCTCAGTTACCTGGCTGCTAATAGATCTGGATCATCCAAGAGTTTGGATCCCCAAACCATTCAAGGTTTTTAAGAAAGGGAGACTGATTATTAGAAAGAAGGGAGAAACTAGCACACAACATGAACCAGTTAAGACTAGTGATGTTGAAAACCCGCTTGAGAGCAGTGCTAGTTGGAATGTAGAAGGGATAGTCACTATTTCAGAACTATAATTGACAGAGTTCAGTGGCAGATCAAATATGGGACTTAAGGTAGAGGAACATTCAAGAACGAGATTAACTTCATATCTAATTTAGCAACTGCACAGGTACTGACATGCTTTTTTTTTTTTTTGCATTTTAATTTCTTTATTGGTTAAGGTATTACATATTTGTCCTCATCCCCACCTGACATTCTGACATTCTTAAATGAGAAAAAGATGACCAGGGGTAAGAAGGACTGTGAATTCATGTTCTGATCATATGTTGAATTTGAGCTCCATGGGGACATTGAAGTCATGACATCCAATAGGTAATTGGAAATAGAAATGTAAACCCAGAAGAGGGATGGTGAGAGTTATGGATTTGAACATTATCAATGAAAGCTATGGGAAATCGGTAAGATTATCAAATACATGACTCAAAGTTGGAATTACATGAAGTAGACATTGTCTTATTAAACCAAGGCAAAAGCTGGTAGATTGGAAAACTTAGGGATGACTGTTGGGGTTGGGAAATAACTATGATAAAGATTTTGAGAATGCTTTACAAGACCTAAAGAGCCCTAGCTGGTTTTTCTCAGTGATTAGAGCGTTGGCCTGTGGACTGAAGGATCCCCAGGTTCGATTCTGGTCAAGGCACATGCCTTGGTTGCAGGCTCGATCTCTAGGCCCTGGTAGAGGTGCATGTGGAAGGCAAACAATCGCTGTCTCCCTCCCACATCAACAATTCTCTCTCTGTCTCTCCCTCTCCATTCACACATTCTAAAAATCAATGGAAAAAATATCCTCAGATGAGGATTAACAACAACAAAATAAGACCTAACAGAAAAGTGTCTAGAGCTAAGTGTTGAGTATTTTCAATAAATGAAAGAATGCCTGTCTTTCAAGGATTTCAAATGACTAAAGTAATTTTCATTTAAAAAGTATAATTCTCACAGTTATTTCAAATCAACCTTTATTCAAGGAGGGCCCCTCTTTCTTTTGCATTTAAACTTTATTTTGGAAAAATAGATTTAAAGAAAAAAGTTCAGTTTGTTTTTTATTGAACTGGGAAACAGAATCAGCTGTAGATGGGGATAGTTAATGTACTCATCCCACTTCCCTCTGCTGGGATTCTGAGCACGACTGACTGTGAGGTTAGTTTTCAGGTCTTCAGAACCGAAGGCCCAATCAAATAGATCTTCCAATTCATCCCTTTGGTCAGCATATCCCAGGTTTATTCAGTTGAGTAATGAAGCCTTTAAAAAAAATAATTTTAAGTGTTTAACCTACTTCCTTAAGGGTTTATGTATTTTTCTTTATTATCTTTTGTTTGGTTTTGGTTAGAGACCCTTTCATTGCCACTGTGAAGAATTATATGCCTACACATCCATCTTAATAACATTGATTTCCCCTTTGGATCACTCTAAATAATGCCCATTCTCTCTTAAGAACTACTAACTAAGTTTTTCAAGTTGTGAAGAAACATGTCAGGGGAAATCTTTGCCTGGTAATTAGAATAATGTTGAGATTTCAACTAGCCTTTTGGGGAAAGAGAAAATAAAATTAAAACTGGGTCATGAGACTCTGGAGGGGGAGAGGGAACTGACAGCTGACCTACACTGGGTATAAAATGTCCATTATTAAGAACAGATCTTATTTAACATTTTATAGTAGAAAATTGTCCCTGATTTTCTGATATGAGTTTTAAAAAACTCTTAAGAAATGATTGAGTTATCCATATCCCATTAAGGGGAACCAGTCTCCCTACCCACCTTGCACACCCTTTCATTAGTCTCCTGAGTGATAGCTCAGCTCCCATCTGTGCTCCCAGTTGGCTGACCCCCATTTGGCCAGGCCCCCTTGCTCTGACTCATTTGTTTTAGCCAGAAGCAGCAATCATGAACTTGATAGTTTGACATTGGCTCTGATACTCATTTTGACCCTTCTTATTTCAAAGCCTCTTTAATACCAGCTTCTGCAGTTGAGAACGCTACACTCTTGGCTCTGGAGTACACTCAGGCCTCATTGTACCTACTATTCCAAGTACAAATGCTCCTTGGACCCACCCTCCACCCTGGTGCTTAGGAGCCAGGATCCAACCTGTCTGGCTTAGCCCTCTTTAAATTTATACCAGGAAAGGGGGATCCAACAAAATGTGTCAACATTCTTAGAAAGAAAAAAAAGTACTGAACAAGAGTTTTTGCCATTAATTCTTGACTATTAGTGCTTCATATTCCTTATTTGTAAAAAAAAACGAACAAAAAACAAAACACACACACACACACAAACCAAAAACCAAAAGAACAACAACCAATTCCACCCCCCCCCCCCAAAAAAAAAAACACCCAGCAATAAAGCAAAAACACACCTTCATAATATATAGTTGCCTTGGCTTCTTCATAGGTTCTTGCCTAAGTTAATGAGCTAATGGAAGGAAAGTGTCTTAAAAAGAAGAAAGCATAGAATCCCATTATGGGCAGTTTCCAAATCATTTTTTGACGCTTGTTGCCTCTTGCACCTGGCCATTCAGACCTTGGTTCCAGTCACACTAGGCTTTGTATTGTTCCTAAGCAGTCCCTTTCCTCTTCTACTTTGTGCTTCCTCCTTCCTGCCATGTATGCTGCCCAATTCCTCATCTCTTCCTGTGAAAATTCCTCCAGTCTTCAAATATCAACTGCCCTTTTACATGTGTATTAATTACCTATGGTTGTGCCCCAAATGTAGTGGCTTAAAACAACACATTTATTATCCTGCATTTTCTGTGAGTCAGTGTAACATAATAAGAAATATTTATTTGGCCTCTGTCTACAGTTCCTGACACAGAGCTCCTAAAACCCTTGTAATTTCCTGAGTGATAGCAGTGCTAGGAACATCTTTTGTTCTAATATTTGGTCTTTGACCCTGGTTCCTGACACAGAACTCCTAAAACTCTCGTAATTTCCTGAGTGATAGGCACATCTATTGTAGTTTCTTGGTGGACTCCTAGATAGCTTCAGGATGGAGCTGGTCACCTGAAAGACCAAGCTGTGATTAGAAGCTTGAAATTTGCAGCTCCACCCTCCAACCCCCAGGAAGGGAAGAAGGGCTGGAGATTGAGTTAACAATTGATCATTCCTTCCTGATGAAATTAATCATGCCTATGGGATTTCATAGAAATTTCTGAACTATGGCGTTTGGAGAGCTTTTAGGTTGGTGAATTCATCTATGTGCTGGGAGGGTTGCTATACTTCTACTCACAGGAACAGACACTCTTATCCTCAGGAGCCTTAAAGACCTCAGCCTATGTATATCTTCACCTCGTTGTTCATCAGCCTTTTATTTTATTCTTTGTACTAAATCAGTAAATGTAAGGTATGTGTTGCCCTGAGTTCTGTGAGTGGTTATTGAACCTAAGGAACGGGTCATGGGAACCTCCACACCAATTTGTAGTGAACTTAGAAGTCTGGATAACCTAGAGACCCATTATTTGCATTTGGTATCTGAAAAGCAAGGGGAAGGAGAAGTCTTTTGGGACTGAGCCCTTCACTTGTGGGACTGTACTAACTCTGGAAATGCAGTGTCAGAATTCAGTTAAATTGTAAGACACCCAGGTTGTGTCTGAAGAGCATGGGAGAATTACCTGGTGTGTAATTACCTAGTGTTTTTATGTGGAAAACCCATACATTTGGTATCCAAAGTGTTGTGAGTAGAGGAATGAAACAAGGTTTACCTTTGGTCAGGAATCTGGACATGGCTCAGTTCTGCCCTCTGCTTCAGGGTTTCTCATTAGGCTGCGATCATGGTGTTGCTCATCTGAAGGCCTGACTTGGGAAGGATCTGCTTCTAAGCTTATGTGATTGTGGGCCGGAGTTAATTCCTTGTGGGCTTTTGGACTGAGGACCTCAGTTCCTTGCTGGATGCTCTTTGCTGCAAGGACCTATCTATATGGTAGCTGGCTTCATCTGACCCAGCAATGGAGAGAGCTTGCTGTGACCTAATAAAAGCAGGACCACAAGACTGAAGTTATAATCTTATGTAACCTAATCATGGAAATGACATTCTATTGTCTTTTCCAAATTCTGTTGATTGGAAGCAAGACACAGGTCCTTTCACACTTGAAGGGAGGGGATTATACAAGGGTGTAAAGACTAGGAGATGGTGGGAATCATTTGGGGCCATTTTAGAGTCTAGTTGACTACAAGATGTTTTCTCCATAAGCCTTTACTAATTTCTTCCAACTAAATGTATGATCTGTCCTTTCTGTGGATCTTCTTTATAGTTACTTTTTTTCCAGTTTATATTCCATGACTGATATTATGTTGAATGTTTTTTTTTAACATTTCTCTCATGTAACTTTTTGCTTATCTTTCATCCACCTGCAACTCCCAGAACAGAGTTTTGTATTCGCAAATGTTCTGCAGAAGACTCCTTCCTTCCCTTTTTTGAAACTAAAGAAGGACCAAGCTAGTCACTCTCCTGAATAATACCTGAGTCCTTTTTTTCCACAGCAGTCACATAAGATCCACTATAAAACCTTCAGATTTGCCAATTTGGTACCAAAGCAATGGCTCACCTACGTCTATATAACCTGGCTGGGATGATTTGCCTTAATCTGATTTGCACTTAGAGCTAGACTTGTTATTTTATTAAGTGAAGCAATTTTCCATCAAAGATGCTTCAGACATTAGCTTTTTTCGAGTGGAACATTTTTCATTTCCTGGAGGACCTGATGGATCTTAGAAGTGACTCAGTCTTCTTTAAAGTCTTTTTCTTTTTTGTCTGGTCATGATCACTTTGTGGTCCTGCTATTATTAGGTTACAGTAAATAAATTGATAAAGAGGACCAGCTTTTGGAGAAGCAGTGTTTTCATTTTTTTTTTTCCTTTTTACCCAAGCAATGGGCCAGATCTTATTCCTGTTGGAGATGTTCAGTAGTACGAAATATTGCATGTGTTTTAAGAGTCTTGGAACATAGGAGGGCTATAATGTTTGATATATGTGAGAGAACAGACTCAAAACACGGCAAAACCCATCTAATCTGGCTTCCCAAGCTTTGATTCATTCTCTACTTAACTCTCTAAGATAGCTTAGCACCTTTATCATTTTTTTTTTGAAGTTTTGATGGATAGCTGGTCCTTAGAAGGCAGATAAAGAAATACCAGTTTGATTGAGTAAACACTTTCTGGTGTTGAATTGTCACATCACAGTAAGATGTGAAGCTTGGCCTCTTTAAGAAAACTCATGGGAGTCAACTTAAATCTGGAGGAATCATTCATCTTTTCTGTTGGAAAGATGCAGAATTAGTAATTTAAAGCCAGCTGTAGATGGGAGCACATTAGTGTGTGTGCCTACATTTTGGGTCTTTTGGGAGCTCTGAGGCTAAAAGCCAATTAAAGCTTTAGTAGAGAGAAATTTAAAAGTGGTTTCTCCTGGGTAAGAGAAAGATTTGGAGCAGAGAGTACTTGGAGAAAAGCAGGAGGGTATTGATGATGTAATTAATGCATTTAACAGCTGGGAATGGGAATCAGTGCAAAGCTCCATTTAAGAAGATGACCCTGTGAGGGACTCAGAATTGGGCCTGAAAACTGTGCCATCTGGGTTTTGACTCCAACTCAGGAACTTGGAGGCATCTGCATGCTCAACCTGATGAGAAGGGTGACTAAATTGTGCCACAAAAAGTACCTCCTTTCCTACTCCCTTACCAGTCTGTAAGTTAAAAATGCATGAAAATAGGGTAGCAAAGGGAATTTTTCCTCCTTTTAATACTTGAATCTTAGTTTCATTTTCATTCATTTATTCATCCTGTTACACTTGGTATTGTAAGTCCTTTTCCCTCCGATCTCTACACATTTGTCTACTCAGACAATGTTATCATCTAATTAATATTTCTAACCTCTACCCCAGCTTGGTTAGAGGATATCATCATAGTTATATTTATTTGTCACCCCAAACTCAAAATGTACCCCAGAGTTGATTGACTTCTCCCAGTGTCTTATCACTCAGGCAGGTCTCTCCAACACCATGTGTTCTTTTCCATTCTCACATCTATTAATTCTATTCAGATCTTGAAGGTAGAGTAAGTAGCATGATGGGAAGAGGATGAAGTGTTGGCATTCATGAGACTTAGGTTTGAATCCTGTCCTTGTCATTTCCTAGCTGGTAACCATGGACAAGCATGTTATTTGACCTTTGTGAGCCTCATTTCCCTTATCTCTAAAATTGGCATGATAATAACTGCCTACCTCTTTGGATTATTGGAGAATATTAAATATGGTAGTGCATGTAAATCCCCTGATTGAGCTTGGCATGTTCAGGGCCACTGTTTTGAGATGCCATTTGCATTTGATTCTCATCTGGAGTTGTGAAACCCAATTCGGAATGTAGTGTATGTCCTCCACCTCCCCTAGTGCTTTCCCACAGATGAGTTTGGCTTCTGTGTTTCAGAGAAAACGAAACTGCCTCCATGTGTCCCCTCAGCCTTCAACTGCCCGACTTAGAAATGGCTTGTGTCTGGATTCTTCCTCTCTTCCATTTACTTTGATACAACAAAGTTGGCATCTTTCTGTCCTTCTGCTTGAAATCAATTCTTTCCTCTGGGTTCCGGATCTCATCCCTTCCTGCCCAGGGACCTCTCCCTTTCCTAAGTGTGCCCTCTTTGACCACACCTTCTTTAACAAACAGTTCCTTCATATCAGCAGTGAATCATGTCCAAGCTTCCCTTTCCTAAGTGTGCCCTCTTTGACCACACCTTCTTTAACAGTTCCTTCATATCAGCAGTGAATCATGTCCAAGCTTCCCTTATCTTAAAAAAGTAAAATAATAAAAACTTTGTCTCTCTCCCTCTAGAGCTACCACCCTGTCTTATTCCACGCCTTCTCAGCCTGACTTCTAGAGCACAGTCCTCACCCTCATCTCCACAGTCTACCTCCCACTGAATTTCCTACACCTGGCACTTAGTTTCTTTCTTTAAAATTAGTCTCACTAGGGCCACCTGTTACTTTGTCACTAAGGCCACACTGCTGACCTAGCTTTTCCTATTGAAACACTTGCTTTTCTGATTCCACATTAGTGTGATTTTTCTCAATGTGACCTCTGCCACTTCCACTTTCCCACTAGCATCTAAACAGTCTTGCCTTCTAAATACCTCTCTATCCAGAACTCTCCATCCCCTCTGCCACTGGTCTGATTTATTGCAACCTGCTAACTGTTCTTTCTGCCTTGTTCCCAATACAACCATCAATGTGAGCTTCTTAAATCACATTCGTCTCCTGCCTACTTTCTTTTATAGCTCTCCATTGCCTTTGGGATAAATCCAAATTTTTTCATGTTGACCTGGCCTCTGCCTAACATCTCTTGCCTCTCCTTACTTTGCACAGAATGCACCAGCCATACAAAAAGGTATGTGCAATTTAAATATATTTATTATATAGGTATTAATGTGTGCTTACTGTGTTCTTTAGCATTTTATACACATTAATTTTAATCTTCCTATTAATCCTGTAAGATGGATTACATTTCATTCAGATGATGAAATATGACCCATTTTATAACTTAGACATTGTTCTGTACACCAGTCCTGTTCAGTTGTGACCAGGGTAACAGGGTTAGATCACTCAAAACTTACTGTGAGAGCTAATAACAATACCAACATTAATAATACCTGACCATTTTTGTAATGTTCTTTGTGCCAGAGCATTACATGTAAACAGAACTCATGTAAACTATTCCTGATTTACAGAGGAGGGTATTCGAAGGGAAGAAATAACTTGTTCAAAGCCAACATAGTTTTGAATTTAGGTCTTGTGACTCTAGAGCTCATGCTTTTAACTTACTCTGTTGTCTCTATAGGTAGAAACAGTGAATTACTTAGAGAGCTGTTTGTCATTTGGCATCTTCTAAAATTTTGAATTTGGATTCATACTGGGTTATGACTACTCCTCTGCTAACCATCTCTTTGGATGAACCCTGGGATTGGTTACTTTACCTCTCTGATCTACTGAATGCTGTTCTTGAAAAATCAGAATAGTAATACTTTCTTCATGGGGTTGCTGAGGAAAATATTACTTTCCTGCCTCTTCTCTCCATCCCTTGTGTTTCTGCCTTAATGTGATATTGGGCACTATCATAGTAGCTTCCTTATTATTTTCATGTTGTGTTTCCTGCACAGATCCCTGTTGTTCCCTCCCCTGACTTCTCACCCCTGTCACTGCTCCCTACCTATGCTCAACACTGCTATCTGAAAAACTTATAAAATTAAAAACAAAATCCTAAGGACTTTCTGTTAATTGTAACAGAAATGGTAGGCTGTTATTCAAACACCCACCTTCTCACTGAAACAACCAACAATATTTGGATAAAATAAAATAAAAAAAACCCATTTATTTTTAAAGCATCAAAAAGCTGACAGTCATTACCAGGTTAAAATTGGAAAGGAGAACCCAGGTGACATTGCAAATTTGACCAGCAGTTATGGGAACATAAATAAAGTAATAACCAAGATGCCTATACACCATCAGGGTGAGGGGAGACCTGAAACCCTGCCCTTACATGGAATTGTAGCCAAGATTCAAGCTAACTGGGTCAACCAAGGAATCTCAAGTATTGAATGGGTTTAAGGGCTGGTATTGCCTCCAGGTATCTGACAAAATCAAGTGGAAGTTCTTTCAAATGGAAAATCGCCTCAATCTAGACATGAAATTACTCGGTGACCAGCACCCCTGTCTACTTAGTCTTAGCACCCCAGGAAGCCAAGGGGAGAAGCCTCAGCAATCACAAACACAGAAACAGCCTTTCATAAACATCACGAAATACTGAAGTCATCGCCATTTGTAAAAAAACTGTTTTAAGAAATAAAAGATAAGCTTGAAGATACCTGCAAAGAATAGGAAACTGAAATGTGACATAGCAAATTGGAAAAGGAATGAAATGAAACTTTTAGAAGTAAACATAACTGTGATGAAATTAAGAACTTCGTGAATGATAAAAAATATGTATTCAAGTTTAAAGGGAAAAAATCTCAATGGATGGATTTAACAGAAGATTGGATAAAGCTGAAGAGAAAACTAACAATGAAAGACAATGGAAGACAATGAAAAAAATTATTCACAGACAAATAGACAGAAACTGCAGAGGGAGAGAAAGTATACTTTTAATTAAAGTCATAGAAAGAGTTGAGAAAAAAAGCAAAGATGAAATTTGAAGTTAGCTGATTTTCCATAGCAGTTAAGATACTGAACTAAAGATTTAAGACTAGTGATTGCAAGTGTAATTTCTTTTTAAAAAATCAAAGCTTAGACATATCAAGAGGAAACTATAGAAAACCAAAGGTCAAGAGAAAATCTTAAAAGCTGCTAGAGAAAAATATTATCTCCAGAGTAGCGATAGACCATTCACTTTTCATCAAATATAATTCTGATCATGCTATTCTCAAAATTTCCAATGGCTTTCCATCCTTAAAATATAAAAGACATACTTTTTAACATATGAGGCTTTTCATAGGCTGGTCCCTGCAGCTTGTTTAGACACAACCTTCCTCCTTATCAGTTTATTCTTGATGGTGTGCCTTTGCACATGCTCTTCTCCTTTTCTGGAATGCTCCACATGCCCATTCATCTAGCCAGCTCTTACTTGGCCTTCCCATTCTCAGCTCAGTGGTTCACTGTCAAATTGTTTGTCGCCCTTACTACTGCTGTTATGCCCAGATTTCAAGATCCCCAGAGATCACCAGGGAGTCGATTCCTATGCAAAAGCAAAAGAGCTTTCATTCAAGCCCAGGCTTGGCCCTCCGCCTCCACCGTAGCAGCAGCAGGAAGCAAGGGGGGCAGATATCCAACAACATGGCGATTTTATAGGGAGGTGGGGCCAGACGCGAACCACTGAGTTGGCCGATTCCAATTGGTTGGGTGAAGGCTGGAGCTAGTGATACAAATAATCCCTATCGCATGTGACCTGTCCTGTTCTTTGCTCTTGATTGGAGCTCAAGCGCACAGTCTTTCATGATTGACTAACTCAAAGGGAGGGGTTGGACTTTGTGATTTCAAGATGGCAGCCCCCAGGTAAGTTTACACATCACGCGGCCCACATGGTGGCTGCCGTGTCACACAGTCCAGAATGGCAGCTGTCTTTGCAGTCCCGCTCTGCCCTTTCACTGCCTTTGAGTGCACTATTTGCTAGCTATTATAAACACCATGTACTTCCAATATTTGTCACCTTTGTCTCACTTCTAGCACATGGGCTCTCTAAGAATAGAGATAGGGTCATTTGCAGTGCCTGACACTACATAAACATTCGGACTTTTACTGGGTTAATGTCTGCTTTTCAGGGAATCCCATAACTACTTACACAAAATCTTAATGTGGGTTTTTATGACTTCCCATGATGTGCTGATTCTTGCTTGTGTGGAGAACTGGTCACCATGATCTGTATACTGTCATAGACTGGCTCTGTCTGTTCATTGCTCCCATTTCCTTGGTGAAACGGAAATGACAATATCCCCTCTACCCATAGTATGAAGTTATAGTGTGGATCAAATGAGGTAACATTTGTGAACCCAGTGTGAAAATTCTCTTGACACCATACAATTTCATTAGCTTTATTTTAGTCAGAGACTTGTTTGGACTGGGGATTTTATGAAGAAAAAAATTCATTGGTATCCTAAGCTTTGGCCTTGGCAAAGGCTAGATGTGGGGTCCTAGAACAATCATCAACACTTGCAACATAACAATTTACTATAACATGAATGTTAACTGCTCCTGTGAAGACTTGTGTTGTCATTTCTACATTTCATTGGGGAGAGGGACCCATAAAATATGTTTTCCTGGTTGGTTGATTTTGAGAGATCTAAAGAAAAATGTTTTCATTCACAAAAAACAACTGCAGTTTTCATTGTAAATTTGAGGGGAGGGGGGATAGGGAAGGAGGTTTGTTGGGTCTCTCAGTCTGGCTTCCGGCCTTCGCCCTCTCACAGTCTGGGAGCTTCTCCTTGTGTTTAGGTTTAACTCCAGGACTCTTAAATCCTAGAAATCCCCACCTGAACTGACTCCTGTCTGCCTCTCATTCTCATTTTTTGTCATGCATATTCCTGCTCATTGTGCTTTAGCCACATGGCCTTCTTTCTCTTCCCTAGATTGTGCCAAGAACTTCCAGCTCTGGCTCTTCCCTAGTGACATTCCCAACCATTATGCTCCCTTCTTCACTCCTAAGTACACCATCCTCACTGTATTCGCTTAAATGTCACCTCCACACAGAGCCTTTCCCTTACCTCTTAATGTAAATCATATGTCCTCTCCTTTTATTCCTAAGGGACTATTCTTTCCTTTCTACCATTCACCACAACTTATAACTTTATATTTGAGTGATTATTTATTGAATATCACTCCCACATTAAGGTATATGTTCTATATGAGCTTGGACTATATTTCTTTTATTCACCACTGAATCTTCAATGCCCAATGCTTGATAAATACACATGGATAAATGAATAAATAAGTGATCTTGAGATTAAACAATGCAATAGATTCTCTCATTAAATTGGCAACTTTGCTATTCAGTGTGGTGAAATGTAGTTGTTGGAAACCTATTAAGGTGATTCACCTTTCTAAACTGGCATTGTGCTTCTTCATATTTATTGAGCACATCTATGATGATCACTCACAGGGCTGTAAACTTAGTTTATTAGTTCAACTCCAAAATGCATCTTTGTCTGAACAAAGCCTTATTTCTGCCAGGGTATTCTTATGAACGTAGAACCTGAAAAGGTCATGTTCAGGTGTGCTATCTGAAAGTCGTGATTGGGCCCACTGCCGTGGCTTGCCCTCTTTCTTTGGATACAGCCTGGCATAACCTTTGGAACTGAAGACTTGCTTGTTGTTGGAGTGGAATTTCAACCAACAGTCATAAGATAGAGCCATCAGAAGGCTTTATGCCTAGGATTTTGGATACATTGGAAAAATTCTCACTACCCTGTATTGACTGCCAACTCTTGTGCTCAAATATTAGATATTTAGGTACAGTATACTTGTTCATGGTAATTCCAGGCTCATTATCTTTCCTGAATTACCTGTTCTGCAGAACATATTGGCAAGATATGTATGGACCAGATCAAAAACTTATATGGGTTTTTCTCCCTAAGAGTATAAGAGGTGTTGTTCTGGAAGCATCCAATGATTTGGAATCCTGAACATCGAATTATGACCTCCTGGTTCATAAGTGAACGCTCAACCACTGAGCCACACTGGTCAGGCTGAATCTTCTCTTTTACTGGTGGACAGCATGATCAATAATGGAAATGTTATTGTTTTTTCCTTTTGGTAAACAATGAAAATTTTGCTTACAGTGGCCACTATGGTAGGTATAGTGGAAAAACAAATGGTTGATCATTCTTAAGCACTTAGTAGGTCAGATTATGTCAGTGTTTCCAGAGTATGCTCACAATGGTAAAAATTGGCTTTAATCCACACTGGTGCAGCTCAGTGGATAGAGCATCAGCCTGCTGATTGAAAGGTCCCAGGTTTAATTCCAGTCAAGGGCACATGCCCAGGTTGCGGGCTTGATTACTAGTAGGGGGTGTGCAGGAGACAGCCAATCAATGATTCTCATCATTGATGTTTCTATTTCTCTTTCCCTGTCTCTTCCTCTCCGAAGTCAATAAAAAATATATTTTAAAAATTGGCCTTATGCTGAGGCTTTCTAAGAGGCAGCTGGTCCTTAAATAATTTATTTTTTATTTTAAAAAAAATATATTTTATTGATTTTTCACAGAGAGGAAGGGAGAGAGATAGAAATATCGATGAGAGAGAGACATCGATCAGCTGCCTCCTGCACACCTCCTATTGGGAATGTGCCCGCAACCAAGGTACATGCCCTTGACCGGAATCGAACCTGGGGCCTTTCAGTCTGCAGGCCGACGCTCTATCCACTGAGCCAAATTGGTTTCGGCCTTAAATAATTTAATACACGTCTCTCTTGGCTCTCTGGAGTGGGTCCCACATGAATTGGTTGTGACCCCCCAAATCTAAAAACTTTAGTATAATTGGCTAAGACTATTTTGTGGCATGGGGGAAATTTAATGTAACATGTGAAAATACAAAATATTAAATGTTCAAAAGTGTGTAATTTGCTGCTTTTGTTCCTGAGTGGTTTTAATACTTCTGGTATAGAGCCTAATTCTCTTTAACAGGGAAATGTGGTTTCAGTTTCTTGGATGAATGTGCATTTTATACGTTTTTAAAAAATATATATATTTTATTGATTTTTTTACAGAGAGGAAGGGAGAGGGATAAAAAGTCAGAAACATCATTGAGAGAGAAACATTGATTAGCTGCCCTTTGCACACCCCCTCCTGGGGATGTGCCTGCAGCCAAGGTACATGCCCTTGAGCGGAACTGAACCTGGGACCCTTGAGTCCACAGGCCGATGCTCTATCCACTGAACCAAACTGGTTTCGGCTTTATACATTTTTTTAAGAAAGGAAATTAAACATTAAAAAGCTTTAAGTACTTTGTTCTTTATATAATGTCACTAAGAAAGCCAGGAAAATCAGGTTTGGCATATTTATTTATTTAACTAGAGGCCTGTGCACGAATTCGTGCACCAGTGGGATCCCTCAGCTTGGCCTGCAGGATTGGGCTAACACCAGCTCTCCAACATTCCCCGAGGGGTTCCAGATTGCAAGAGGGCTCAGTCAGGCTGGGGACCTCACTGATGCAAGATCAGGGCTAGGGAGGGACGTGGGAGGTTGGCCAGCTAGGGAAGGATTGTGGGAGGGCTCCATTCCATCTTGCTTAGTCCCGATCGGCCAGATCCAGCAGCAAGCTAACCTACCACTGGTTGGAGCGTCTGCCCCCTTGTGGTCAGTGCACATCATAGTGACTGGTCAATTGGTCCACTATCTGCCCCCTGGTGGTCAGTGAACATCGTATCGACTGGTCGACTGCTTGACTCTCTGCCTCCTAGTTGTCAGTGCCTGTTATAGGGAGCGGTTGAGTGGCCTTAGCATATCATTAGCATATTACGCTTTGTTTGGTTGAACAGCCAACCAGACACTTACCATATTAGGCTTTTATTATCCTGTCTAATAAAGAGGGAATATGCTAATGGACCCTCATACCATTGCAAAGATGGCAGTGCCCACAGCCAATAAGGAGAGAATATGCTAATTTGACTGTCCTGTCCACAGCCACAAGATGGCGGTGCCTAGTCCCCTCAACCCTGCCTCTGGAGTCCCCAAGTCTTCTCAGCCCCCCAAGCTACCCAGGGCCAGCCTGAAGCACAGGCAAGCCTCGGATGGCGGCTGCCCGGCTGCCCAGGGCTGCCCAAGGCTCAGGTAACCAGCTGAGGTTTGAGCTGCCCCAGTGGCAGCAGCAGAGGTGTGATGGGCATCACCTTCCCCTGATCGCTGAGTCACTTCCCATCCCTTAGGGTTCCCGGACTGTGAGAAGGGGCATGCTGGGCTGAGGAATCCCCCTCCAGTGCATGAATTTTAGGATAAGTATAGGATAAGTATAATTTATTTTCCACCATCTTATTTGTTATGGCTGATACCAAAATTCTTTTAAAAGTTAACATTTATTTTGATTTTGTTTTATTTCAGCAGATGTACGTAATAAAATAACCTATCTCTATTCTTCATTGTGGGCAGGCACAGTATTTAACATGTAGTGTTTTTGGCATTTTGACACATAATGATTAAGTTTAATTCAACGTAGTTTGATGCTCTCCATATGTATGATGTTTAGCATATGAATAGTGTTAAGTGGGTAAAATGTGGCTTGCTGAGTGTGAGCATTAATGCAAGTAGATGATGTGATTGACTGTAGCCAAGTCACATAACCAGTGAGGGCCTGGGTTTTCATTGCCATAAAATGAGGGGTTTGGGGTAAATGGTATCCAAAAATTCTGTAGCTCTGAACTTAAAAATACCATGAGTCTGTATACCTAATACATTATGCCTAATACATTATTCCTCCTCCTCTCTCTCTCTTTTTTTCTTTTCTGTTTTTAATTAAGGAGAAGAGGATGCTGGTGCACCAAGTACAAAAGATGAGGCCACCTCCATGACACAGGACACAAGCGCTTTGCCAGAGAGGTCGCTGCAAAGATCAGCAAAGGTCATTGCCTACAGATTTCCCCATTTGTCCAAAAGGCTGTCACCTGAGCTACCTGTCAAAGGTCTCTCATGGGACACTTAGGACTGTAGTTAGTAAATTGATCAAAAACAGTCAGTGGAAGCAGGGAATTATAAAAAGTGAATCTTTTTTTTTTTTTTTAATAACTGTAAACATGTAATAAGTTCATTTGCCTGCCTTTGGATGAAGAACCAAGGCTTGGCCTTTTCTTTGTATGTGGGTAAGTTTATTGAAATTCTGCATTATTTATTTATTTTTGCTTAAACCACACTTGTAATATGACATCTACGATTTCCAGTTTGGGTTATTTAAGGTGGAGTGAGAATTTAGGCACTGGTGAAGGAATCAATATTAATGTTCTAGATTTTTATTCTTCATTATTTTTAAAATTAATTAATTAATCCTCACCTGAGGACATGTTCATTGATTTTTAGAGAGAGGGGAGGGAAGAGAGAGAGAAACTTTGATGTAAGAGAAATATCCATTGGTTGCCTTCCCTACACACACTGACCTGGGATTAAACCCATTACCTAGGTATGAGCTCCACCAGGAATCCAACTCTCGCTCTTTGGTGTATGGGATGATACTCCACCCAACTGAGCAACACCAGCCAGGGTTCCATTGTTTTTTAGTTGTCATGCTCATATGTAATTCAAAAGTAAGCTTTTAAGAAATATTTTTTAATTTTTCCAAAGTGTTTAATTTATTATCGTAGAAATGTAAACAATTGATTTTGTTGTTTTACATAATTCAGTTTTATTGTTTAATTATGTATGCAGTGGTGTAATCAGATACGGGATCAAACACAGCTAAGTAGCTCATGGTGGAGGAAGCGGTACACAGGCAAAGAATGAGGTGTGGCATGTGGTGTGAGGCCTCCTCGGCCCGAAGCATAGACAGCATGTTTAACCTGGGGAATGCAGTTTTGCTGCTCAGTCTAGGGAGGTAGTTAGGAGAGTGTCTAGAGTATCTCCTGCTTAGTGACATGAGGAATTTCTAAATTATGTCACATACATGATACCCACAATTCCCCATCCAGTTATCTAGATCTTTATTTTAATAAGCATTTTCAATACTAACCATGTGACATATAGTATGCGAGGTGTGGAAGATTATAATGAATGGAAATCCTGTGGGCTAGATCTGGGTCACAAACTTGTGTTTTATTTGACCTGAGAAGTATTTAAAGATTTTTACTTGGTAGCTTACATAAAAAAAAAAAAAAAATTGGAGTGGTCACATAAAAAAATTAGACTCTGGCTTCTGACAAAGCAAAACATCGGCAGCACTGGGCCACATTCTGAAATGACTTTAATCAGAGCTCAATAGAGGCAGCTGGAGATGGAACTTGTGTTCTGTAATTTGCTACTGCCCTCCAATGGTACTCTCTCTGTCTTGCTGTTTTTTGTTTTGTTTTGTTTTAATGGGGGGTGGGGAGGTGGAAGGATAGTTCCTTAATGAATTCAAACTAAAATTACAAGCCAAAACAACACTTGTATGAGAAAACTATGCTGTGGTCAAGTCATTTCTATGACAACTAATGTATGAAATATAAGTAATGTCAAGCTGCTTTAGACTTTTCATGCTGTCAAATATTAAAACTAGAAGCAAGGACTTCTAGTTCAGACAAGATGCCATAGATTCATTTCTCCTTGCTCTTTTCTACTAAGTACAACTATAAACCCTGGAAAATAACAAGAGACAACTAAGGAAGAATTCTGAAAAGGGGAAAAAAGGAAGGCAACTAGTTAGGGGCTCCAGACTAGAGGAACAACATAGCAGCAAGGGACTTCACAGTCCCCCAACAGAAATAGCCACTTCTTAGTCACACAACTTTTCTGAGAGGCACTTCATATAGACCTAGAAAAATTACTGGAGCAAATAATTTCCTGCTGACCTCTCCCAACTGTCCCCAGGCCTCTAGATAAACAGCATTGAGTATGTCTTTGGTCTTTGCAGGTGGTTTACATCGTGGAGAAAAAGCATTCCCGAGCAGCAACTGGCTTCCTCAAACTTCTGGCTGATAAGAACAGTGAACTATACAGGAAATATGCCCTGTTTTCTCCCTCAGATCACAGAGTGCCTAGAATATACGTGCCTCTCAAGGACTGTCCCCAAGACTTTGTGACCCGATCTAAAGATTATGCCAATACACTGTTCATTTGCCGCATTGTGGACTGGAAGGAGGACTGCAATTTTGCCTTGGGGTAAGTGAGCTCTGGCAAGAAAACCAAAGATCCCATACAGAAATTGGTTCAGGGGGCCTTTAGGTAAACTTTTTTGTTATATTTTAATTATTATTTCTTATTAAAACATGGGTACTTTACATATTTTGGTACTGCTTCTTAAGAAATTGACCTTAGCTACCACCTCAAGTGGTCACCTATAGGTTCCTCGAATTGCGAGGTAATCACCTTTTCAGTTTTGGTTTTTTTTTTACATAAAATATAAGCACATACTGCACCTATACATATATATTTTCTGTCATGTATCCTGTTTGTATTTGTGAACTGCAAATAATTCATCACATCAAACAATCAGACCTATCCTTTCAGACACTAGTGTCAATATATGCAAGTTCAAGGCATATTCAGGGGATCCCATGTTTTAAATCTGAATATGAAGGGATGTTTGAATGATGTACTTTTTTGACCCTAATCTTCAGAGTTTTCACTTATGGCATTAAAAACTAAATTGTAAGCAGGAAAATTGTACCATTTTTTAACGGAAGCTATCAGAAACCAATCTAACTTAAATATAGATTATGTAATTGCAGAGCATTCATGGATAGCCACTTTATTTTGACCTGAAGAAACTGCTGGACCCAGCTGTTTGATCAAATGCTGTGCCTGTCTTCTTATAATTGGTATTCATTTTGAAAGAAAAGCAATCTTAAGTTTTAGCTAACTCTTTAGCTCTTTACTATTTACTAGAGGCCCGATTCATGAAATTTGTGCTAGGGGCTCGTCCCTTGCAGCTGTGAAGACTTGCATCGGCCCATCGGCTTTGTCCAAAGGCCATCTGGAAGGACGTCCAGAAGGTCGTTGGGCTGTCCAGTCTAATTAGCATATTGTGCTTTTATTATTATAGATGATGTCTGGTTTATGCTTCACAGGAAACGAAAATAAAAGCATACAAGTTAGAACAGAGGTCTTTCTGACACTTTTTGTCTATTTTTGTGATTTGCTTGTTGATCATCTAACTTATACAGGATGGAGCCTTCTGGGAATGTTCTATGGTTATGAGTGCCAACACTGAATGGATGCCCAAGTGTGCTGCTTTGATCAAGTTTATTCTATACTTAGCCTCTTAGGCCTAGTGAAGTAAGCCACATCCAATCTGTGTGTCATATCAATGCAATTTAAGAAGCACTAGCCTGTACCACTTTCAGTGATATGAAGATCATCATGATTTATATGATCTCAGAACCACTTAGGAACAGTTATACTTTCTTTTTTACTCTCAAGTGGTGTGATTGCAGTGTCATCATTTTTTAAAGCCTAAATCATTATCCAAAAGTGACGTCAATCCCTTGAGCTCTAAATAGTCCTCAGAGGCTTGCCAGTTTCTCACCATTAACTCGAAAGGCCTGATAGTAGCTGTGCCACCTGGCCTCTGTTGATTGTGGCTGCTATACTCTGCTTGGCAGTGAAAAGGGAAGACTTTCACATCATAGCAGGAAATCCAGCCTTGTCTTTTATCTGCCTTTCTGTCACGTCCCATTGTGTATACTTGATTGGACTTCTTCCTTAGTTTTCAAGTTGTAAGGGTGTAGTCAGGATATCTTCAGGGTGAGTTTTTCTTATTGCTAGAATGGTCTTGCAGGTTCCTTTTTTTTTTATATGTATAGTTGAGCCATTATTTTATCAAGATTTCTTTTTCTTATGGGTAAAGTAAACTAATAATTGAAAAAAGGAATCAGGCCTTTAAAGCAAGGCAAGGACATATGCTGAATATTAAGAAAGAATATTTAAAAATAATTATTTTCTTTTCAAAATAAAAAAAAGGAAGATTCTCATACTTAGGTTGAAAACTCTGCTTACTTTTCCTCTATTTTCTTACTATAAAGACATTAAAAATGATCTTTTATAGAAATATGCCTTTTAAAATCTTTGTGAAAAAGAGAAAATGTATCTGAAATAAAATATGGCAGGTTTTCATGATGTAGTTCTCAGATGACATCTGTCTCCTAAGGGGTGTGGGCTACAGCTGCTGAACATGTTGGTGGTCGCTTTACCATTGGTTCTGGCTATCAGTTACTGATCTTTAGGAGCTGAGGTCACTGTTTCCCAACCAGAACATGCTGTGCTGAGACTGCCTCGGTTTTCTGAATCATCCTGGCCAGATTTCTAGCAGGAGTGTGAAGATAGTACTTCCTATGGGTGTAAATGTGTGTGGTCAGCTTCCGCAAAAAAACTATTCCTAAAAACGGAGGTTAGCCAAAGAGGCTTTCTTTTGAATTTTCTCCCTGCCACTACACTCTACCCTTAGAAGTATCAAACTTCTGCCCGTCTAATTGCTTCTAATTATTCAAGTCCAAAGTCATTTACTTCTTCTGTAGTTAAATTCAGTTCATGAGGCAAGTGTTGATCAACTGTGTGCAAGTCACTGTGCTATGTTGTGTGAGAAATAGAAAGGTGGAAAGCTATGGTTTCTTTATTCAAAGAAATTATAGCCTAATGAGGAAGGACTTGTACATAAATGTCACAGGATTAATTTGATTCTAAGAAATGGAATCCTAATTGAACTGGTTTAAATAAAAGTGGTGATTATTATAAGAAACTGATGGTCCTCCTCAAATCAAGGGCCAGAAGTAGAATAGGCAGGTTTCCTGAGGAACTCAGAACTAACATGGCGGCGAAGAATCATAGCTTCTCTCTCAACTACCCTGACCAGTCCAGTCAGCACATGGTATCATTTCTCTACCCCTTTCTACATACAAGCTGTATTATTCTGCTTCTTTCTTAACAGTTGCCACCTACCTACTCAATATCCTCCATGGCCCCAAAATGGCACTGCTGGGCCTCTGCAGGTCACATACCAAAGTCTAGATCACAATACAGAATTGATTTAGCTTGAGACAATTATTTGCCCTGGTTAGTAGTTTTAACCAGAGGTAGGAATCCAAGGTCCCATGACCTACTGTCCAGTTAGCATGGCTCTCTGTGCAGGAGTGTGGATAAAGCAGACAGATTGAATGGCTTATGTCTTTTAAGCTCGTAATTATAATATGAAATGGAATGTTCTAAGTTCTTCCATAGGAACAAAGTAATTTTCTGGAAGTTTAGAGGAGGTGGATGAAGGGAGAAATCTAAGATTGTTTTCTGGATAATGGAAGCCTTTTTGCTAAAAGATCAGTCACTGAGAGCCTAGAGTGGATGGGAAAGGACATGACTGGAAGCAAGTAGTCATAATAGGCTTTTGCAGTAAGATGAGATGTGGAGAACCTGCAGGAAAAGAGTTGCAGTGAAGGAAACAAGAGAAAGAAAAGATTCAGGGGAAATGAAGAAGGTCAGTTCTCCCAGGCATGATGACCGATTATAAATGGGGCATGGAGGAAAAGGACAGAATCTTGGATGAACTTTCAGACTTCCAACTTCTGTGATTGTGTAGGTGATGATGGCATGTAACCACAGTTCTCTGAGAGCAATCTCAGCTCCCACCATTCTCTTCACTTATGCCTCACTGCTTGCTGTTTTCATTTCCCAACCTGTGTTTGTTCATAGCTCCAAACTTTTGCACACTGCACTCCCATTCCCAACAGTGGCTTTCTCCTCTCCCCAGAGTTTATTTAGTGAAATACTCAGTTTTTAAACTTTTATCAGGTGTCGAAAATGTTTTCTGACTCTTAAGTGCTCTGACTCTTAGGTGCTCTGACAGTTTCTGATAATACCTTTATCTCTCATCTGTTTGTATTATAATTGCTTATGCAAGTTATTTACCTGGCCATGAGCTCCTTGAGGACAGGATACTGAGTGGCTGGTCAGATGGGTAGATGAAAATGATTTGATGACCTTTGACATTGATTAGGAAAAGGTTGTACTATAAATCATGCTAGAAAACATAGGAGAGGGTGTGTGGAACGGAAAATGATGAGAACTAAGGTTATATGATTTCAAAATCAACATTCGTTAACAACATACTGTCAGTATATAAACTTAGGTGGAGAACTCCTAATTTAGAATGTTTGTTTTTTTAAATAAACCTTTATTGTTGAGAGTATTACATATGTCCTCCTCTTTTCTTCCCCCTATTGCCCTTTTCCACCTGGATGCTGCCTAGCCCTAGGCCTCTACCACCCTATTATTTGTGTCCATGGGTTTTTGCATATATGCATATAAGTTATTTTGGTTAATCTCTTCCTGCCCCGCTCTTCCCTACCATCTGAGATTTGTCAGTCTAGTTCTATTTTATTCATCAGTCTATTTTGTTCATTAGATTCCTTGTTTGTTTATTTTTATTTTATATTCAGTTGTTGATAGAATTATACTTATTACCACTTTATTGTTCATATTTTTATCATTTTTCTTCTTCTTCTTCTTAAAGAAGACTATTCAACATTTATATATGCATAAGGCTAATATGCAAATTGTCCCTTCAGGAATTCGATTGGGAGACTGGGAGTTCAATTGCTCGCTATGACGTGTGCTGACCACCAGGGGGCTGTGCGGAATGAAGGAAGGCCCCAGCCAGCAGTTGGCAGCTTAGGAAAGGAGGCCCTGGTTGGCAGCCTGAAGGAAGGCCCTGATTGGCCCTGATCACTGACCAGGCCTCAGGACCCTACTTGTGCATGAATTTCGTGCACTGGGCCTCTAGTTTCATATAATACTGGTTTGGTGGTAATGAATTTCTTTAGCTTTTTCTTGTCTGTGAAATTCTTTATCTGACTTCCAATTCTGAATGATAACTTTGCTGGGTAGAATAATCTTGGTTGTAGGTCCTTGCTTTTCATCATTTGAATGTTTCTCACCACTCCCTTCTGGCCTGCAAAGTTTCTGTTGAGAAATCAGCTGACAGTTGTATAGCATTCCCTTGTAAGTAACTAATTGCTTTTCTCTTGTTGCTTTTAGGATTCTCTTTATCTTTAACCTTTACCATTTTAATTATGATGTGTCTTGTTTGAGACTCTGCACTTCCTGGATGTGTATGTCTATTTCTTCAGGTAGGGGAAGCTTTCTGTCATTATTTCTTCAAATAGGTTTTCAATTTCTTGCTCCCTCTCTTCTCCTCTAGCACCCCCATGATGCAAATATTGGTATGCTTGAAGTTCTCCCAGAGGCTCCTTACACTGTCTTCATATTTTTGGGTTATTTTTTCTTTTGACTCTTCTGATTGGGTGTTATTTGCTTCCTCATATTCCAAATTGATGATCTTATTCTCAGATCTTCTACTTTACTATTGATGCCTTGTAAATTATTCTTCATTTCACTTAGTGTATTCTTCATTTCTGACTTTGATGTTCTTAGTACTTTTCTTAAAATTCTCACTATGTTCCTTGACATTCTCACTAAGATCCTTGAAGCTCTCATTAAGTTCCTTAAGCATCCTCATAACCATTGTTTTGAACTCTGTATCTAGTTTGCTTGCATCTGTTTTCATTTAGTTTCTTTTCCCTGGATATTTCTTCTGGTCTTTCATTTGTGACATGTTTCTTTGACTCCACATTTTAGCTGCTTCCCTGGGTTTGCTTCTATGTGTTAGGTAGAGCTGCTATGTCTCCTGAAATTGGTAGAGTGGCCTTGTGTAGGAGGTGTCCTGTAGGGCCCAGCTTAGCCAAAGCAGTCACCTGAGCTGGGCACTATAGGTAAACCTTTGTGTGATATGTATGCACTGTCCTGTTATAGTTGAGCCTTGATTGCTGCTGACCCCCCAGGATAATTGTCTGCGAGAACCAATTGTGACTATAGCGAAAAAGCTATTCTGTAGAAGATATTCCTATGGAGCAGGACTTATTTCATTGTGGCTTTTGTGCTCACTGAGTCCACTCCTTGAATTGTCGCTCACGGATGTGATAGAGTTGTAATTTGGCGTGGTCTGAAGCTTCTGGCATGGTCTGAAGCTGGCAACTGGGTGTACTGACTCTGAGGCCTCCCGGGAGATACAAAATCAGCCTTTGCCTGTGCCCTGCCTGGGGTCACCTGTCATGAGCTACAAGGTAATCTGCAAGATGGCTGCTTACTTATGTTGGGTTAGGAGGTGCCCAGGAGATGCCAAGCTGTGAATCTTAGCAAGCTGCTGCCAATGCTGGGCCTAGGGCCACTTTTTTTGTTTTTTAAAAAATATATATACACTGAGTGGCCAGATTATTATCTCTGAACACATATTAATCTGGCCACTCAGTGTGTGTGTGTGTGTGTGTGTATGTGCATGAATTCGTGCATGGGTTGGGTCCAGCCAGTCTGGCCAGGGGAAGGGGACGTAGGTGGTTGGCTGGTCTGCCTACTAGTCAAATGCCTGGTCGAGGAGGCAATTTGCATACTAGCCTTTTATTATATAGGACTAGGGGCCTGGTACATGAAATTTGTGCACTGGGGGTGGGTGGTTCCTCAGCCCAACCTGCCCCCTCTCACATACTGGGAGCCCTCAGGAGATGTCCTACTCATGGATCACCCCTGGCCTGCTCAAGGCCGAATGCCTTTGGCCGAGACTTTAGGCCTTGGGCATCCAGCGATTACCCTGTGATGGTGCCGATCACTGGCTCTGCCCCAGCCCCGGCCTTGGGCACCCAACAATTGCCCTGCAGTGGCGCTGATCACTGGCTTCGCTTCAGCCTGGCCTTGGGCAAGGGACCTCAGCCAGGGGACCCCCAGCAATCGCCCTGCGATCGGGCTGATCACTGGCTCTGCCCTAGCTCTGGGGAAAGCCCCTGATGCCGGCCTTGGGCAGCAGGCATCTTGGTTGGGGGGTTAATTTGCATATCACTCCTGATTGGCTGGTGGGCGTGACTTATGGGTGTAGCAGAAGTATGGTCAATTTGTATATTACTCTTTTATTAGCTAGTATATATAATTACAGAGAGGAAGGGAGGAGAGAGAGAGAGAGAAAAATGTCAATGGTGAGAGAGATTTATTGATCAGCTGCCTTCTGCATGCCCCATACTGGGAACTGAGCCCACAACTCAGGCATGTGCCCTTGACTGGAATTGAACCTGGGATCCTTCAGTCTGCAGTCCAATGCTCAAGCAGCTCTATCCACTGATCAAGCATTGGGGCCACTTATTGAGAGGATGGGACACACTGAATCCAGCTGCTACTTGTTTCAGTGATTTTAGCAAAGTCTGAAGCCTGAGCCAAACAGCCATTCATATGATAAGGACATTGCAAACAGCTGGGGTGAGGCTGAAAATTGGGTGGATTGGGATTTCAAGGCAAGGCAAACAGAGTGGGCCAGGTTAATGGAGACTCAGATGTAGTGACTGTTAGTCAGCTGTGTGTGTGTGTGATGTCCCAGCTCAGCTCTTTTGTCTGGGAGAGATCTGCCCCCTAGTTCTTGCCCTGATGCCAGACAATTTAGTTTCTTCCATATGTCCTTTCAAGGTGTTGCCCCAGTGCTGGAGCTTGGAGGAGTGAGTCTGGATAAGTCTGTGTGCTGGCCTTTTAAGAGGAACTGTCTGATACTCCAGCAGTCTCTGTGTCACCCAGCTATAGTCCTAGCTGATTTTTACAGGCCAAAGCTATGGGGACTTCTCTTCCTGGCTCTGGAAGCCTGGGCTGGGGCCTTTTGCTTCTCACCCAAGATAACCCTCCTGATTAAAAACATCCCCATATGGCTATCAGACTAGCCTGTTCAGCACCTTCATTCCCCTCCAGTCTCAGTGTGCTTTCTTCTTTAATTCTCTAGTTATAGGATTTCCATTCAGCCAGATTTCAGGCGGCTCTGAATGATGGCTGTTCTGTATTTTAGTTTTAATTTTGTTGTGATTGTGGGAGGATGTGAGAACCGGCATTTACCTATATTGCCATCTTGATTCCTTCTAATTTAGTATCTTTAATAAGTTTAAATAAAACATGCACATTAATTGAATATATAATTCCAGTAGCTTTAGAAGGGGCCTTAAGGAGGCCATTAATCCTGATGCCTCCTTTGGTGTAAGCATTGCTCCTCTGGCACCCCTATTGGCACTTTGGTGTTTCTAATTGAAGGAAGTCCCAAGGTTATTACAGTACTGGAAACCTCGATTTGTTAGATTTGTTAGAAAAGTTATTTTTCATCTTGTTCTTAAAATTGTCATGAGAGATCTCAGTTGGGCTTGTTTACCTCTATACACAGCATCTACCACATTTTCATGAATATAAAAAACCTAAAGATAATCATTGTTAGTGAATGCTTGCTGGCTTTTAGGGATCACAACATATTTGGTACATTTCATATTTACTGCTGCAGAGTCCAGGATATTTAAAAGCCACATTGACTTCCTCAGTGAGATAATTTGTAATTATATAATCAAATTTACAGTTCTTAGAGCTGCCCAGCCCTCTTCAATCATTTTTCCCATTAGAAACTCTGACAGTAGAATTCATGCCTGTATTTTCTCACACCTTTTTGATATCTCTTTTCCTGAAGTTTAGAGTTTACAGTCTCATATTTCCCTTCCAGGATGTCATAAGCAAGGAGCTATCATTGTGGTCTCTTTCTCCCAGATTTGTCATAATTTCTTTTTCTTAAATATTTAAGGATAAATCTTAAAGAAAATGGGAAAGTTTTACAGCAGCTTCTGTGGGGAACATAATAGTGTTTCTTGGCAACATTGTTGACTAACTAAAGATGTATCACATGAATTGACCTAGAGCAAATTGACTTACTTATAATATTTTCTCTAGCAGACTTTGATAGCTTCAAAAGATGGGGAGGGGGGCTAATGAATAGGTCAGTGTAGGTATAGCAAGGCTGAGAAAGTTTTGGTTGAACATGGGATTGTTTAAGGCTTAATGGGAGGCTGTTGAAAAATGAGAACTAGAGAATGGGACACAGTACTGCTCATTTTAATGAAAGTGAAGGACAGTAGTTTCCGTTGCAGTGTGACTGGGCAAGCTGAAAGAAGAGGAGGGAAATGGTGAAGGAGGACCTGGTTGGGGGAGGGAAAGGGGTCATTCTAGTATTTTCCTCATCTCCCAGTTTTGTGCCCATAAGGTGTCAGTTATTAGACAATCAGAGACATTTTGTTGACTAATGAAATCAAATACTTTTACTCTTCCATCTAGTTTTGATAGATTAAATTTCTTATAAGGGCTTAGAAGCTTGTCATTAAATTTTATTTAGTAGGAAAATGAAAATATGACTAGGTTGCTGAAAAAAACAAACAGGAAAAATTAGTTTGTTTCATGGAGGCATAGCTTACAAGATTAGCAAATTGAAAAGTAGCACTATTGTCTTTCTTCTTGAGCAAAGGGACTATTTCACCTTTTTAAGAGTATGCTTTCCTTATCTGAGGAAGAGGCTGAGTTATGTAATCCTATGAACTTGCATTACCAAACTTAGACTTTATGAGTTCTTTCCAGGGGGTATGGCTCTAGCTGGCTAGTGGACAAAAAGCAAATCAGGCTGAGGAGGGGGCTCTCTTTTGTGACTTTTGGGCTCCCCCTGGTGGCCTATAAGGATCAGATTTGGAGACCGCTCCTTCATCAATGAGAGCTTCCTGATCAAAGCAGAGCAAATGTAAAAGGAGTGGAAGAGAATGGGCTTTGATTAACAGACTGTTTCTTTCTTCACACTGTGTACAATCATTAACACATCTTTTGTGGTTGTCAGCTTCACCCACAATTTCTAGTGCATTCTCTTGAAAGTATTAATATAAAGTATAAGGGAACTTTACTACCATTAACCTTCTTGAAGTATATCCTTAAATGCTTTCGGCTTCCTCTTTGCTCTCTTCACATCGACATCAAGCTCTTCACTCTCAAGATTTAGGGCCATTTCTAAAATCATTCAGAATTGTTGGTCCTTGCTTTCCCCCCACATTTTGCAATCTGTTTTCATTGACCTGTACACATTTTTTCTAGTCCCCCTTTACTAGCTGTCTTCCGTTCTGTCATAATACTGAGCCAGAAAAAAAGGGAAAATAACATGTCCTTTCCTCCTGATTATAGAAAATAGTATGTAAATATATGCAGCCAAAGACATTGTATATTTCCCACACTTTGTTTTCACTGTGTTGCTACTGATGTTCCGAGCCCTCCATGTGCTGACATTCGATTGCTCTCCACTTGCAGGTGCTTATTGTATCTGTTTGCATGGAGTTTTCAACAAGGACTGTATTCATGAAAACATTTTTTTAAGAGTGTTAATGATAGGGATAATCACTGTAAGTGTGTATGAATGTTTTCCAAGGTATAGCCTAGTTTTAAGGCTGAACCTCTCTAGGAATAAGTGTTAGAGAAAGGAGAATAACACCAATGTTTACTTTTAAGTGCTCCTATTTTCTTTAAGGCAAAGAGACCAATTTGAAGGATTTCTTATCTTAATTTTTTACATCTATAGCTGGTCCCTTCCCTCAAGAAGTTTTGTATTTTTACATCACCCAGAACAGTGGACCTAATGCTTATTTATATGGAATTTTTATACATACACCACCTAGCTATAGGAAGTTGGGAATATTGTTTCAGCACTGTCCCAATTAATTTACAGTAGGACTCAATTATAATGTCATTGATTATGAATGGGGACAGTATTTTTGGAGGAGTTCTGGGCGAGTGAGAAAATTTGAGTTGGTGATCATTATAAATTACTTATAGATATTTATTATTACAATATGAAAATTAGGAAAAAATTTTAATTTTCTCAAGTGTGGGAATCCTTTTTACGTCCTGCGTGTCCAGGGTTCCCATGTCAGGGTTCAGGATTTGGAGAAGGCCGCACACAAATGAAGAGAGACTGGAAAAGCATCAATTTGGGAATCATGGGGACCAGGCGTGAGTCCACCTCTAGGGGGAGGACACCACCAGCTCTGGCCTTCTATCCCCTTTTATTAGGAGTATGTGATACATCCATGTCCTTTAGGTCAGGAAGTTCCAACAATGAGTCAATCAGCAAGAATTAACATAAGACTAAAAGTGGCAGCTGCTTCAGTTACCAATGTCTCACCTAAGCAGTGAATGAATAGTTCAGGCTTACAGAACCATTAAGGTTGACCAGGTTTCCTGTTTGTTCTATTTACATCTCTATTGGTGAGGCAATGACTGGTTTCCTGCACTCAAGTACATATAATATACTTATTATGAAAATTGTTTCAAATATATGCTATAGAAAGTGAAAACTCCATAATTTTACCTCTGTAAAAGAATCATTCTTAAGAGTTTGGTATATATTTATCTAAAATATTATTTAAAAATATTTATTTATATTAATTGCAAAATACATTTCACAGATAAAAATATATGTAATACTTATGTAATTTTTGAATTCTGATATTAAAACCAACCCATTAACTCACCACCCAGATTAAAAAGTATATCACAATACTGTTGAAGATCCCTGTGTGTTCCTGTCGTAATCCCTAATTTTTTTTAGTAGTAACCATTATCTCAAACATGCTAATTGAAATGTGCTTTTCTTTTTAATTTACCCATGTTTAATATTCCCAAAAGTGTTAGTTTTGCTTGTTTTTGAACCTTATAAAAAATACTATACTATCCCTGATCACCAGAACAGTTGTTTAGAGTGTCATCCTGATATACCAAGGTTGTGGGTTTAATCTCTGGTCAGGGCACATGCAAGAAGCAACCAATGAATGCATAAATAAGTGGAACAAAAAAACCAGTGTTTCTCTCTCTTCCTCCCTCCCTCCCTCCCTCCCTAAAAAGAAATCAATAAAAAAAATACCATGATACATATATTTTTCTATGACTTTCTTATTTATTTAACATTATGTTTCTAAGATATATGTATATATGTTCATTTTAATTCATAATATTTTCACGTTTTGACATATAACATTATCTCACAATGGATATTTGGGTTGAATCACGGTTTTGCTACTATAAACAATGCTTTTATAAATATTCTAGTTCTTATGAACTCAAGTTTCTCTAGACACTAAGAGTACAATTATTGCATTATACATATATACATGTTTAACTTTACAATTTTATAGCCAAGCCATTTTCCAAAGTGGCTGCATTTATTTTTAGTCCTACTAGCAGTGTATTAGTTTTCACATTTTTATCAACACTTGATATTGTTAGACTTCAATTTTTGCCAATCAAGTGGGTATAAAATGGTATCTCATGATTTTAATTTACATTTTTCTAATTACTAATGAAATTGAGCATCTTTTCCTACATGGTCATTATGTTTCTCTTCTAGAAAATGTCTTTGTATCTTTAATTTTTTTCACAGTTAATTTTTTTGTTTAGATAATTTAGATTTACAGAAGTTGCAAAAATGGTACAGAGAGTTCCTGAATACCCTTTACTCAGTTTCTTCTTACATTAACATCTTACATTACCATCGAATACTTATCAAAACAGAAATTAATCTTGGCATAATACTATTAAATAAAGTATAACATTTATTCAGATCTTACCAGCTTTTTCACTACTATCTTTTCTGTTTGAGAATCTGAAAAAAATCCTATAGTGCTGTTGCTTGTTATATTGCTGTAGTTTCTTTAGTGTGACTATACCTAAAGAAATGTAAGTATCTTACATTGATACTTCTGAAGAATATTAGTGATTTTATGGAATGTTTCTCAGTTTGTGTTTGTTTAATGAGTTCTCATGATTATATTGAGATTACCCATTATTTGGAAGTATACTATTGAAGTGATGTGCATCGTATCAAGGGATACATTATGTTGATCACTTGGCTAAGCTAGGATTTCTGACTTCTTGTTTTTTTCCTTGTAATTACTATATTTTTGGGAAGATTATTTTTGAGACTATACAATTATTCTGTTTCTGATTAAACTTTCCCCAACTAATTTTAGCATTCATTTTTAATTGGGTTGTTTGTTGTTTGATTTTTTGGAGTTAAAAAATATTCTAGAAAGTAGTGCTTTTAACAGTCACTATATGGAAGATATCTTCTTCCTAGTTCATGAATTGTCTTTTCATGTTATTAATGTTAACTTCTGTAGAATACGATTTTAAGTTGCAATTTCGAACTTTTTAGTGCTTGTGAATAGAATTACAATTAATTTTTGTATATTAATCTCACTAGAGGCCTGGTGCACGAAATTCGTGCACAGGGGGCGGGGGATGTCCCTTAGCCCAGCCTGCTCCCTCTCCAATCTGGGACCCCTTAAGGGATGTCCGACTGACTGTTTAGGCCCCGATCCCAGCAGGATCGGAGCCTAAACGGGCAGTTGCACATCCTTCTTACAATCCAGGATTGCTGGCTCCAAACTGCTCACCTGCCTGCCTCCCTGATTGCCCCTAACCACTTCTGCCTGCCAGCCTGATCACCTGCTAACCACTACCCTGCCAGCGTAATTGATGTCTAACTGCTCCCCTGCCAGCCTGTTTGCCCCCAACTTTCCTCCTCTGCCGGCCTGGTCACCCCTAACTGTCCTCTCCTGCAGGCTTGATCGCCCCCAACTGCCCTCCCTTGCAGGCCTGGTCCCTTTCAACTGCCCTCCCTTGCTGGCCTGATGGCCCATAACTGCCGTCCCTTGCAGGCCTGGAACCTCCCACCGATCTCCTCTGCTGGCCTTCTTATGGTGGCCATCTTGTGTGCACATGCAGGCAGGATCTTTGACCACATGGGGGTAGCCCTCTCGTGTGTTGGAGTGATGGTCATTTTGTATATTACTCTTTTATTACATAGGATAGAGGTCTGGTGCATGGGTGGGGGCCAGCTGGTTTGCCCTGAAGAGTGTCCTGGATCAGTGTGGGGCTTCCCTTGGGGTGTGGGGTGGCCTGGGAGAGGGGCCTGTGGAGGTTTGCAAGCTGGCCACGCCCTCCAGCGACCCAAGCGGAGGCCCTCCGATCTGGGATTAATCTATGTCTACAGTTGAAACTTTGTAGCCTAGAGTGGAGGCGTAGGCTGGCAACGGCAGGCAGAAAGCTTCGCTTCCTTCGTTGCCAGGGAAACCCAAGTCTCTGTTCTCTCCAGCTCAGAGGCTGCCACTATCTCTGTATCTTTTATAATTGAAACTTTGTAGCATTGAGTAGAGGCCTAGGCCAGCAAGGGCAGACAGAAATCTTGGCTTCCTCTGTTGCCAGGGAAACCCAAGCCTTCCTCCTGCTCTCAGTGTTGGCAGCCATCTTGGTTGAGGTTTATTTGCATAATCTGCTCCTGATTGGCTGGTGGGCATGGCTGTGGGTGTGACTTTTGGGTGTAGTGAAGGTGTGGTCAAATTTGCATATTACTCTTTTATTAGATAGGATCTCCAACCAACTTGCTATATTCTCTTATTAATTCTGATACTTTGAATATACTGTAATTTGCTTTGTATTTTCTATGTAGATAATGACATCATAAGCGTGTAATGACTGATTTGTTTCTTCCATTCTAATCTCTATAACTTTTTTTCTCTCTCATCTTATTGAACGGGCAAAACAAAATTGGCATTTTCTACACCAATAAATGATAAAAGTTCAATAATTTTGAATTAAAGCAATAGTAGTAGGCATTTTTCCTTATTTGATTTTTTATATGTTAATATTAATAATTTTGATAATGTGGCAGGTGGTTATTAAAGGGCTCAAAAGTGTACCTAAGTACATGTCTTTGGGTTTTATTTGTTTGTTTTATTATCTTCAGTTTTCTTAGTTTCCCTTTGGAGTGTCAAGGAGGACTAGGATGCCTTTTTTCAGGCTCTAAAGCATTAATATATTTATTCATTTACTTACCCATTATGTGATTAACAAGTCTCATTGAAGGATACAGAAATAAATATTTATGCTCTTTAGGATAATCCTCCTCATCTATTAGTAAAGAAGAGACGTACTTAAAAGCACTATGACTTGCTGAAACCGGTTTGGCTCAGTGGAGAGAGTGTCGGCTGTGGACTGAAAGGTCTCAGGTTTGATTCTGGTCAAAGGCACATACCTTGGTTGTGGGCACATACAAAGGGGGGGTGGCGTGCAGGAGGCAGCTCATTGATGTTTCTATCTCATTGATGTTTCTATCTCTCTATCCCTCTCCCTTCCTCTCTGTAAAGAATCATTTTTTTTTAAAAAGCAAAAAAAAGCACTATGATAGAAAGTGGCAAGTGGCAAGTGTCAGAAAGGAGACATAACCAGAAGAGAGTGATAATACTGAGGAGAGAGATCTGCGCTGAGGCTCAGATCTCCTTTCTCCTATATCCCATGAGGTAAAATGAACTTGATTTATGTTTTGTGGGTTGAGTTCAACAGCAATCGTAAAGGAAGTATCTTTAAGATAGTAATATATTGCTTAAGGAAGGAGCCTTTATAGTGTTTTTATGCTCTAGAACTAGCAATATTGTGTCAATGTGTAATGAATACCTACAAGATTATGATATTAACTGTCCTGAGATTCTATTTTTGGTGGTAAGAGCTTTACATTTTCTGTTGCAGAGTGAAGGGAGGGAAAAGAAAGTTTGCGTCTCATGGAAGATATTTTTAAATATATTTGTTAGGATGCTTGTAGCACCAAATGATAGAGCACCCTGACCCAAATTGACTGCAATAGTAAGGGAATTTATTATCTCACACAAGTGGAGAAGTTGTGCAGGCTCCAGGCCCAGTAGCCAGTGACTTCTTGGTGTCATCAGGATGCCTTTGTGCTCTTCAGTGATCTAATAGTAGATTCTCTAAGGCTACATAGACAGTGGTACATGCAAGTATGGTCAGCTATAGGTGCTTTTTGTCCACATGCCAGTCATGATATTGATTACAGTCCCCATGGGAGTCATGCCCTAGTAGATTCTGCTTTTGTTTAGACACCTAAATATTCTGATTTTTAGGGTGACAGGGGAACTTATGAATAAGTAGACAGCATAGGATTCTTTCTGGGACATTTAAGGCCCAAATCATGAGCTTTGTCAGCATGCTGACCTGTTGGATATTTATCTCCTGCAAGCAGCCTAGTCTTTGCTGCTATCAAGTAGATCTCCAATGAAAATCTATAATACATTTATTTAAATAAAGTATTTGAGAAATGTTCTCTGAAACTTAGAAAAATAAATGCTGATAACTACTAATAGAAACTTGGAGTCATTGATCATATTTGGAAGCCATAACTGAAATATAATTTTGTCTTTATAAGCCATGTTGTACTTTCAGTAAACAAATCAAGCTTCTTTGGACTTAGAATATAACCTGCTAAAAATTTTTGCCAGAACACAAAGTGCCAATAAAATTAAACAAAAGACCAATTTCTTTTTCTTTTAATTTCAGTAAAGGTCCAATGACTGGTATGATTTGTTCTGACAAATAATGTTAAATCTGTCTTCACCTGCTTCCTTTTGTTCTCCTTTATGTTCACCTCCCAACCCCACAGAAGTGATCCGATACTTGGCACCAGTCTTCTTGGAGAAATTTCTCCATATCTTGGTGGACCATAGTTCTTCATCCAGTAGTTTTTCAGAAAAGGTTTGTGAGAACTATATTCCCTGAGTTCTTGCATTAAAATTTTTCATCTTCGAACTCCAGTAACTTCACTAGAATATATTTCGGTGATGATTTTTTTGTATTAGTTTTTCCTGAAACATGGTATACTCTTTCTGTCTATAAAATTTCTTTTATTTCAGGAAAGTTGTCTTAAATAGTATCTTGTAAAATGCTTTCTATTCCATATACCTATTTCCTTTCTTCAGGAATACCAGTTATGCCACTGTTGAATCTCCATCTGCCTTTCATATCTGTTTTCTCTGCAATCTTTTTCTTTAACTCTTTATATTTTTCATTTTCATTTTTCTCACTTCTTTCAAGCTTCTCCTTTGGGATCCTTATTTTTTTTCAAATAGTGTCAGTTCTTCATTAGTTATCTCCAGTATTACCTGCACGTCTGTAATGTTTCTTTTTCTTTTTTACTTATTTCCTAGGCCTAAAACACTACTTTTTATTTCCTTTGTGAAATCTATTTATTGTTTTGAACTCTTCCCTTCTAGCGGTGATATTCTCATATGCCTGATCTTGTTTACATTATCAGGTTGTTTTGATTACATTGTCAGGTTGTTTCTTGATTCTCAAGACAATCATTTCTATGACCACATACTTGTAGACTATGTTTTATCCTTCTGCCATTTCTTTTGCTTGTTCCTTTCTTCCTTTTTAATGTAGTACTTCTTTTTAATAGAATACATGGGATGGCTCCTCTTTCCCTCACCCTTAAATAATGAATTCTTTGTGGATGTTTTATTATTCTTTAAAAGTTGGACATTATAAAATGCCTTCTGTTTAAGTGTTTAGGCCCTTTTCTACTTCAGATATATGATAATCATTGTTGGCCACTCCAGCCTCATCAGGTAAGAATGGCCATTGTGTTTTAAGTGTTCCTCACAAAGATTGATATTGAGACTCCCACCCCATGTAAGAATGTATTTCTTTTCTTTCTTTTTTTAATCTTTATTGTTCAGTTTATTAATTACATTGTTTCCCCTTTTTTATCCCCCTATATCTCCCCTCCCCCCTGTACCTAACCCACCCTCCACCCTCCCCTCCCCCTCCCCACTGTCCTCTCCCATTGTTGCAAGATTTTTGTCCAATCTCTTGCTGTACTTCCCACAACCCTTTTCTCCCCAAGAATTGTCAGTCCATTCCCTCTCTATGTCCATGTTTCTGTTATATTCACCAGTTTATCCTGTTCATCAGCCTATCAGTTCACTTGATTTTTATGTTAATTTGTTTATAGATGTGTATTTATTGTTCATAATTTATATTTTTATCTTTTTCTTCTTCCTCTTCTTAAAGAATATCTTTCAGCATTTCATATAATATTGGTGTGGTGGTGATGAACTCCTTTAGCTTTTTCTTATCTGCAAAGCACTTTATCTGATCTTCAATTCTGAATGATAGCTTTGCTGGATAGAGTAATCTTGGTTGTAGATTCTTGCTATTCATTTTTTTGAATATTTCTTGCCAGTCCCGTCTGGCCTGCATCATTTCTGTTGAGAAATCCGCTGACAATTGTATGGGTGCTCGCCTGTAGGTAACCAACTGTTTTTCTCTTGCTGTTTTTAATATTCTCTCTTTGTCTTTTGCTCTTGGCATTTTAATTATGATATGTCTTGGTGTGGTTCTCTTTAGATGCCTATATTTTGGGGTTCTGTGTACTTCTTGGGCTTTTAAGTCAATTTCTTTCACCAGTAGGGTAAGTTTTCAGTCACTATTTCTTCAAGTAGGTTTTCATTAACTTGCTCTCTCTCTTTCTGGCACCCCAATAATTCGGATGTTGGCATGCTTGAGGTTGTCCCAGAGGCCCCTTACACTGTCTTCAATTATCTGAATTCTTTTTGTTTCTTGCTTTTCCAGCTGAGTGGATTTTGGTTCTTTGTATTTCAAATCTTTGACTTGGTTCTTGTGGCCCTCTGGACTGCTTTTAGGACTTTGTGTAATATTTTTTATTTCAGTCTGTGTATACTTGATTTCTAGTTGGTCCTTTTTCATATCCTCAGTGGTCTTGTTCATTTCCCTGAGGGTCTCATTTATTTCCTTGTAAGTCTCATTCATTTCCTGGTTGGTCTTGTTTATTTGCTCGTAATTCTCATTAAGTTCATCGGTCTTTTCTAGGAGCCTCTTGAAAAGCCTTATAACCGTGGTTTTGAACTCTATGTCTTGTCGTCTTTTCTCCTCCATTTCTTTCACCCTGATTTCTTTCCATATCTCTGCATAGTGGCTGCTTTATGTGGTAGATATCCTCTAAGGGTCAGTGGCACAGTCTCCCCAGTTATTTGAGATGGGTACTCTTACTGCAATCCTTTAGGTTGTACAGTATTTTTGAGTTTAAACCCAGCTTGTTGTTGTTAGCCCGAGGAGGGTTTGACCTCCAGGCCAATTGGAAGAATGTATTTCTTTTAACATTAGTCTAGTTCTCTAATAACCTCTATAAGATATACCTCATTGCTCATACTTCTCCAAGAAACTATCTATGCTCTCTGATTATATATATGGTTAATTATTTTATGTGATTTTTGATACTATAGAGTAGAATCATGTGAAATTGTGTTTTATAGATAAAAAGGTCAAATACATTGGCAATTTTATATGTGTTAATATAATATATGAGTTACTTCTGTATAATGACTTGCCATTTTTTAAAATTTGTCTTTATTGTTGAAAGTATTACAGATGTCCCCTTTTTTCCCCTGTCCACACCTACCTCCCACCCCATGCCTTCACCATGGGTTATGCATAAATGCATGTAAGTTCTTTGGTTAATCTTTTACAACCCATATACTTATCCACTCCCATTTTTCCTCCGAGATTCGAGTCTGTTCCATGCTTGTATGTCTCTGGATCTATTTTGTTCATCAGTTTATATTGTTCTTTAGATTCCACATATGAGTGAGATCATGTGATACTTATCTTTCTCTGAATGGTTTATTTACTTAGTATAATACTACTCTCCCAGGTCCCTCCATGCTATCGCAAAGGGAATGAGATCTTCCTTTTTTACAGCAGCATAGTAGTCCATGGTATAAATGCACCACACTTTTTAATCCAGTTATCTACTGATGGGTACTTGGGCTATTTCCAGATCTTAGCCTTTGTAAATTGCACCACTATGAACATAGGGGTGCATATATTCTTTCTGATTGTTTTTTTTTTAAAGGTATGTCCCTCGAAGTGGGATCACTTTGTCATTTGAGGAAATTTTTTGAGGAAATTCCATACTGTTTTCCATCGTGACTGCACCAGCAGTATACTAGGGTTTCCTTTTCTCCACATCCTCACCAGCACTTGTCATTTGTTAATTTATTGATAGTAGCCATTCTGACAGGTGTGAGGTGATACTTCATTATCATTTCAATTTGCATCTCTCTGATGATTAGTAACTTTGAACATTTTTTCGTCTCTTGGCCATCTGTATGTCTACGTTGGAGAAGTGTCTATTTAGCTCCTTGGCTCCTTCTTTCCCCTTTGTTCACTTTTTAATTGAATTGTTTGTCTTCCTTTTGTTATATATTTGTTATATAGTTTCTTATATACTTGGAAATTACATAACCTCTTACCAGATGTATATCATTGGCAAATATGTTCTCCCATACAGTGGGCTTCCTTTTCATTTTGTTGATGGCTTCTTTTTCTGTGCAAAACGTTTTTATTTTGATGTAGTCCCATTTGTTGATTTTCTCCTTTATTTCCCGTGCCCTTAGAGATGTATCCACAAACATTGCTATGAGAGATGTCTGAGATTTTGGTTCCTAAAGTTTCTTCTAGGATTTTTACACATTGCTGTAAGTTTAAAAAAAAAAAATTAAAAAATGGGTGTTGGATTTTGTCTAATGCTTTTTTTCTGAGTCTATTGATATGATCATCTGATTTTTGTCTTTCAATTTATTTATGTGATGTATCACATTTATTGATTTGCAAGTATTGTACCAGCCTTGCTTCCCTGGAATAAATCTCACTTGGTATTGATATCTGGTATTTAAAAAATATATATATTTTATTGATTTTTTACAGAGAGGAAGGGAGAGGGATAGAGAGTTAGAAACATCAATGAGAGAGAAACATCCATCAGCTGCCTCCTGCACACCCCCACTGTGGATGTGCCCACAACCAAAGTACATGCCCTTGACTGGAATCGAACCTGGGACCTTTCAGTCTGCAGGCCAATGCTCTATCTATCGAGCCAAACCAGTTTTGGCAGTATCTAATATTTTTAATGAATAGTTGGATCATATTTGCTAACATTTTGTTGAGGATTTTAGCATCTATGTTCATCAGAAATATTGGCCTATAATTCTTTTTTCTGTGTCTTTATCTGTCTTTGGAATTAGGATAATGCTGATCTCACAGAAAGAGCATGGAAGTGGTCCTTCCTTTTAGATTTATAAAAAAATATTGTTCAGATTATTACAGATGATACTCCTCCCCCCCCCCCCATAGTTTCCCTCCTCCTGGTTCCCACCCACTTTAGGCCTTCTCCCCACTCCTTACCTATACCATATTTGTGTAAGCTCTTTGTCCAATCTCTTACCACACTCCACACATTTCCTTCCCCCCACAAATTGACAGTCTGCTCCCTTTCCATGCCCCTGATTCTCTTATATTCACCAGTTTGTTGTGTTCATCAGGTTTTTAAAAAATAAATCTTTATTATTCAGATTATTATAGTTGTTCCTCTTTTTTCCCCATAGCTCCCCTCCTCCCGGTTCCCACCCCACCCTCTGCCTTTACCACCCCCCCACTGTCCTCAACCATAGGTGTATGATTTTTGTCCAGTCTCATATCCCCACCCCCCTCTCCCCCCAAGAATTGTCAGTCCACTCCTTTGTATGCCCCTGATTCTATTCATCAGTTTATTCTGTTCATCAGATTTTTTATTCACTTGATTTTTAGATTCACTTGTTGATAGATATGTATTTGTTGTTCACAATTTTTATTTTTACCTTTTTCTTCTTCTTCCTCTTCTTAAAGAACACCTTTCAGCATTTCATATAATACTGGTTTGGCAGTGATGAACTCCTTTAGCCTTTTCTTATCTCTGAAGCCCTTTATCTGCCCTTCAGTTCTGAATGATAGCTTTGCTGGGTAGAGTAATCTTGGTTGTAGGTTCTTGTTATTCATCACTTCGAATATTTCTTGCCACTCCCATCTAGCCTCCATAGTTTCTGTTGAGAAATCAGCTGACTATCGTATGGGTGCTCCCTTATAGGTAACTAACTGTTTTTCTCTTGCTGCTTTTAATATTCTCTCTTTGTCTTTTGCTCTTGGCATTTTAATTATGATGTGTCTTGGTGTGGTCCTCTTTGGATTCCTTTTGTTTGGAGTTTTGTGCACTTCTTGGACTTGTAAGTCTGTTTCTTTCACCAGGTGGGGGAAGTTTTCTGTCATTTTTTCTTCAAATAGGTTTTCAAGATCTCGCTCTCTCTCTTCTTCTGGCACCCCCATAATTCAGATACGAAATTGTCCCAGAGGCTCCTTACACTATTTTCATATTTTTGGATTCTTTTTTCTTTTTGCTTTCCTGGTTGGGTGTTTTTTGCTTCTTCATATTTTAAGTCTTTGACTTAATTCTTGTGATCCCCTGGTCTGCTGTTGAACCTCTATATATTATTCTTTTTTTTAGTTGGTGTATACTTAATTTCTGATTGGTTCTTTTCCATATCCTTGAAGGTCTCACTAAATTTTTCAGAGGTTTCTGGAAGATTCTCAAGTAACCTCATAACCATGGTTTTGAACTCTATTTGCATTCCTCTACTTCTTTCATTTATGACTTATTTCTTTGTCTTCGCATTTTGGCTGCTTTCCTGTTTTTGGTTCTATGTACTGGGTAGCTGCCAAGTCTCCTTGAGTTGATAGAGTGGCCTTGTGTGGTAAATGTCCTAAAGGGCCCAGTGGCTCAAGCCTCCCTAATCACCTGAGGTGGATGCTCTTGGTGTACCCCTTTGTGGGCTGTCTTGTTGAAGTTGACCCTTGATTGCTTTTGGTATCATTGGGAGGAATTGACATCCAGGCCAACTGGCTGTGATGACACTGGAAGATATGTTGCACAGGAGACACCCTTATGGAGCAGGACTTGCTTCAGTGGGGCTTTGGTGCTCACTGAGTCTGCCCCTTGAGTGTGTCTCTTATGGTTATGAAGAGTTGTAATCTGGTATAGTCTCACATGGACTACTGGGTACACTGGCTCGTGGATCTCCAAGGAGGTGCAAGGTCAGTCACTGTCTGGGGCCACCCAGCAGGAGCTACAGAAACATCTGTAGATTCTTCCTCTTTGTATGGAGTTTGGAAGTGTCCAGATGAGGCCCAGCTGTGAAGCAAGGCCGACTGCTGCTGCCAGGCCTTGGGCCTTCTTTTGGAAGCTCTGGGGCTCTCTGACCCAGCTACAGTTTGACAGGTTACCTTTAGGTGGAGAAAGGACAGGCTATTCATATGCAAAGTCAATATGCACAGCTTGGATGGGGTTGTAAATTGAGTGTGGTGGGATCTCTGGGAAACACTAGGGTGGAGCAAACAGCAATGGCTGCCAGTCAGCCCTGCACCAGGAAGGTCCCTGGGTCTCTGCATCCCATGCCCTGTGCAGGAACATTGATCGTTGCAAACACCTCTGAGAGAGCCACCCTCATGTTCTTGTCCTGATGCCAGACCAGATAGTTCAGTTTCTCCCCATATGTGTCTGGGTCCCCCAGAGTCTCACCCAGAATTGGAGTTCAGAGCAAGCGGGAGCTTGTGTCTCCTTCCCAATTAAAAGAGCAGCACAGCCGAAACCAGTTTGGCTCAGTGGATAGAGCGTCGGACTGCGGACTGAAGGGTCCCGGGTTCGATTTCAGTCGAGGGCATGTACCTTGGTTGTGGGCACATCCCCAGTAGGGGGCATGCAAGAGGTGGCTGATCGATGTTTCTCTCTCATCGATGTTTCTGACTTTCATATATTAGGGTCATTCTGCTCTGTAAAAAATCAATAAAATATATTAAAATAAATAAATAAATAAATAAAAGAGCAGCACATCCAGGTGCCAGTGCTTTCCGCGCCTCTTACCGGTCTCAATGCACTGTCTTCACCTCACTAGCTGTGGAACTTCCAGTCAGCCAGCTTCCCCACAGTTCTGAGTGGTAGTTGTTCTGCCTTTGAGTCGTAATTTTGATGTGGTTGTGAGAGGCAGCGACTATAGGTGTTTACCTGTGCTGCCATCTTGGTTCTTCCTTCCTCTTAGGTTTTTTTGAATAGTTTGAGGAGTATAGGTATTAGTTCTTTGAATGTTTGGTAGCCATCTTCTACTTACTCTGGGCTTTTCTTGTTGTTCTCTTTTTAATACTTTAAATTGTAGGGTTAGATAGTTTATTTAAATATTTTATTGTTTTTTGAGGAAGGCCTGTAGTGCTATGAACTTCCCTCTCAATCTGCTTTTGCTTTGTCCCAGAGATTTTAGGTTGTGTGTGTTCATTTGCATTAGTTTCCAGGAAGTCTTTTCTTTTTTTCTTGATCTCATTGGTAACTCATTTGTAGTTTAATAAGATGCTTTTTAGCCTCCATGTGTTTGAGTGTTTTTATCATAATTGATTTATAATTTCATTCCATTGTGATCTAAGAAGATGATCAATATAGTTTAATTGTTCTTGAACGTATAGAGACTTGTTTTGCGTCCCAATGTGTGATCTATCTTTGAGAATGACCCATGTGCTCTTAGAGAAGAATGTATGTTCTGCAACTTTGGGTGAAATGTTCTATAAATGTCAATTAAATCCATCTGATCTTGTGTATCATTTACAATCACTGTTTCTTGTTGATTTTTTTTTTACCTGGAAGATCTATCCAGTGAAGTCAGTGGGGTGTTAAAGTTTCCCCATATGACTGTATTGCTGTCGATCTCTACTTTAATATCCTCCAGAAGTGTTTTTTTTTTTTTAATATCTACGAGTTCTTATGTTGGGTGCATATATTTTTTTAACAGGGTTATATTCTCTTGTTGGATCACATGTAATGACTTTTATTGTCTCTTGTTACAGCCTTCATTTTGAAGTCTATTTGTCAGATACGAGTATTGCCATCCCAGCTTTTTTTTTTCTTTTTCATTTCCATTTGCATGGAAAAATTTTTTCCATGTCTTCACTCATCCTGTGTGAGTCTTTTGTTCTGAGGTGGATCTCTTGTAGACAGCATATATTAGGGTCATGCTTTATTATCCATTCAGCAACCTTATGTCTTTTGATTGGAGCATTTAATATATTTACATTTAAGGTGATTATTGATAGGTACTTATTTATTGCCATTTTAATTCTTTATCCTATGTCTTTGTTTCTTCTTATTATTACAGTAGTTCCTTTAACATTTCTTGCCTTGTTGGTTTGGTTTGGTGGTTATAAACTCCTTTAGCCTTTTTGGTCTGGGAAGCTCTTTGTTTTACCATCTATTTTTGAATGATAGCCTTGCTGGATACAGTAGTCTTGATTTCAGATCCTTGTTTTTCATTACCTTGAGTACTTCATGCTATTTCCTTCTGGCCTATAGTGTTTCTGGTGAAAAAATAACCGACAGCTTTATGTGAGCTCCTTTGTAGGTAACAGGTTGCTTCTCTCTGAGGCCTTTAAGATTCTCCTTTGTGCCGGGATTCTTTTCCCAGCCTTACAAAGGGTTCAGCATTCGGAGAAAGGGGCTGCACATAAACGATTAAAGAGTCTGGAGACGAAAGATAATTTTGAAAGGGATTGGGGGGTCAGAGGATCTTAAGCTGAAGGAGCTTAAGACTCTCTTGTCTAAGGACCCCATGGTATTTATTAAACACAATTTGTCTTAAGCAAACATATACACTTCAAAAGGTAGGGTACAGAAGCATTGTCAGTTTAGGGAATAGATTACAGCTGTCCAGGTGTTTGGCCAACAGGAGGCAATAAAATGGCCTGAGCTGTCTGGCAGTTAACAATTATCCTATTCAGGTTTGGGAGAAGTGCTTTTAGCCATTTCCAACAGGTAAATCACATATGTGGCTCACCTTTGATGAGCTGCCCAAGCTTCACCAACCTTTTGGTGAAACTCTTGTAATTATTACATGCTGGAATTGGTTCCTGGCACTTTGTCTTTAATTTTTGGCATTTTAATTATGATATGCCTTGGTGTGGACCTCTTTGGGTTCTTCTTGCTCGGATCTGTGTGCCTTCCTGAGCTTGTGTGACTTATGACTTGCCATTCTTGAAATCTTGCCTTAGTCATCTCTCAGCTGGCTTGAATTGCAAGTGTTTTTCCAGGAAATAAGTGGGCAGTATATTTTATGCCTTATGTCGGGTTTCTTAAAGTCTTAGCTTCCAATTCAGAGGAATCACTACGGTGTCCCCAGAGATACTAAAAACCTTTCAGCTATAGAGGTGAGTATTGCTGTGATTATTGGTAGCTTTAAGCATGATACTGAAAGATTCAACTCCTCCCCAGCCAGATCATGTAGATGGCTCTTTTATCCTGAAAAGGTGTTGTCTCTCAATATAGTCTGTCAGTACACCATTCTAATCAGTGACTTCAATAGGCTTTGCTACTTCTATAAGAATAAATTGTTGATTACAATGTTGAATGTGATAACATAATGGCTAATATTTGGTAAATCTATGGGTTGTGTTATTTATACAAGCCAGGTAGGTAGAACAAATGAAGGTAGCAAATCTAAACCCAAAATTACTGTTTCTTTTAATGGAGAGAGGTTACTGTCTTTTCCATCATAGAAGAGCTCAGTGAACTTAACCTGCTATCAAATATTTGGTGGGTCCTCCTGCTGTGCTTTTGTGTCAGAGGCTCAGAATTGGTAGCTGGTGCTGCCAAACTGGCATCCTGCTGGGGTGGTACTCACGTCATCATTAGTAAGAGGAAGTTCATACTGTGGAGCTCATTTCCTGCTACCATGTACTTTGTTCTTATGCCCATTGAACAAGCACTGCAGTGGCTAGGGAACGAGGTTGGTTGACATTCTTAGAACAGGTCATTCTGCCTCCACAGTGGAAGTATTTTGCTGAGCATTCTCATGGAATACAAATAGTCATATTTTGGGCTAATTTCAGTAGATCCATTTTATCCACATGTCTTCACTGGGTGTCCTGGTCACCAGTCCTCCAAACTTGCCTCTTTTAGGTCTTTATCCATCAGACCACCTTTCCTTAGCCAGAGTACACCATGGACATATTGCTTGAAGATCTGTTGCAGGGAGAAAGTTGCTGCTCTACTCTCTTTTTAGGGACAACCCTTAGAATGGATATAATACTGTCATAGTCCACTTATGACTGTGAGAATGGAAGGTGAGTTGGAACTAGCATCGTCCTATATAATACTAGAGGCTCAGTGCATGAAATTCATGCACGGGAGGCGGGGGATATACCTTAGTCCAGCCTGCACCCTCTCCAATCTAGGACCCCTCGAGGGATATCCGACTGCCCGTTTAGGCCCGATCCTGGTAGGACATCCTTCTCATAATCCAGGCTCCACAAACTGCTCACCTGCCTGCCTCCCTGATTGCCCCTAACTGCTTCTGTCTGCCAGCCTGATCACCTGCTAACCACTACCCTGCCAGCCTAATTGATGTCTAACTGCTCCCCTGCCAGCCTGTTTACCCCCAACTTCCCTCCTCTGCTGGCCTGGTCACTCCCTAACTGCCCTCTCCTGCAGGCTTGATTGCCCCCAACTGCCCTCCCTTGCAGGCCTGGTCCCTCCCAACTGCCCTCCCCTGCTGGCCTGATCGCCCACATCTGCCCTCTCTTGCAGGGCCTGGAACCTCTCAATGGCCCTCCCCTGCTGGCCATCTTGTGTGCACATGCAGGCAGGATCTTTGACCACATGGGGGCAGCTCTCTTGTGTATTGGAGTGATGGTCAATCTGCAAATTGCTCTTTTATTAGATAGGATAGGATAGAGGCCTGGTGCATGGGTGGGGGACAGCTAGTTTGCCCTGAAGAGTGTCCCAGATCAGGGTGGGGGTTCCCTTTGGGTGAGGAGTAGCCTGGGTGAGGGGCCTGTGGAGGTTTGCAGGCCCGCCACACCTTCCAGCAACCCAAGCAGAGGCCTTGGGATCTGGGATTAATCTATGTCTACAATTGAAACTTTGTAGCCTGGAGCAGAGCCAAGCCTTTTGCTTGCTCCAGGGCGACAGCCATTTCTGTTTGAAACATTGTAGCTTAGAGTGGAGGTCTAGGCCAGCGATGGCAGACTGAAAGCTTGGCTTCCTCCATTGCCAGAGAAACCCAAGCCTCTGTTCTCTCCAGCTCAGTGGTTGCCACCATTTCTGTATCTTTTATAATTGAAACTTTGTAACATTGAATGGAGGCCTAGGGAGGCAGAAAGCTTGACTTCCTCTGTTGCCGGGGAAACCCAAGCCTTCCTCTTGCTCTCAGTGGTGGCAGCCATCTTGGTTGGGGTTTATTTGCATAATTTGCTCCTGATTGGCTGGTTGGCGTAGTTTTGGGTGTGACTTGTGGGTGTGGCGAAGGTATAGTCAAATTTTCATATTACTCTTTTATTAGATAGGATTTTGTGTGTGTGTGTGTAAATCTGGTTCTCTGAATTTCACCTTTCTGATTAACACCCCCACTTCTCACATAAAAAACTTAGTGAGACCATGACTTTTATGATATAATCATTTATTACCCTTTGAATTTTCCCCCATCTTATCCTGTAAGTAATTCAAAGTATCTTTGTGATATACATAGAAAAACCCTAAGTTTCCTATTAGCCTGGAATCAAGAATTTAGAAGTTGAGCATGTAATTCTTTGTTTCCACCTTATTTTCAGGTTCTACAAGTCTCTTACTATTTCTGTGAACTCTTTGATATATTTCCAATAAATTCTTTTTCTAACCAGAGTTATTTTCTTGTGCTTGCAACTAAGAACTTAGACAGTTAAAGATATTAGTATTAAGAGATGTAGAAAACAGAACCGCATGAACTTGTGAAAAAAATAAGTGGTTTTAGGGTTTCATTAATTTTAAAAATACTAATGAATTTCCAAAATGTCCTTCAAACTTTAAAGATAGTGATAATAGCTTCTCCAAATTCCAGTGGGAACTTTGTTCTAGTAAACACAGGTAATAATGTAGTAATTTTGAAAATTAATTAGCATCTTAAAAATTAATGAGACCCGAGTCTTTAACTGTCTGGATTTTTGATACAAAAGAAACCAGCTCGCCTGGCCAGGGTGGCTCAGTGGTTGAGCGTGGACCTGTGAACCAGGTGGTCAAGGTTCAATTCCCAGTCAGGGCACATCCCTGGGTTGAAGGCTCCATCCCCAGTGTGGGGCATGCAGAAGGCAGCTGATCAATGATTCTCTCTCAACATCAATGTTTCTGTCTCTCTCCCACTCACCTTTCCTCTCTGAAATCAATAAAAAGCAAGCAAGCAAACAAAAACAAACATAAAGAAAGAAACCAGCTTGGGTTGGAAAAGGAATTTATTAGAAGGATATTGAAGGACTCATAGAAACAATTAAGAGTCTTGATCATCCTGAAGAAATCATGGGTAGGAACCAAGGCAGTTCTGAAGAGGCAAGAGCAAGAAGTCCAGCCATCATCTTTTTATCAGGATTAGTTTAGCCATAATGCCAATAATTCTTACTGTTACCTTTCAGGACAGCATTGCTATCAGACACTGATATGCCACTACTGTCAGTAGAAACCATTCTAGCCATGAATGAATCCTAAGCACTTCTTTGTCTTTGTGTCATTCTTTTCACAAAGTCTTGAGTAGAAGCAGAGTCTAAGTCATACAGTGTGCTGGCTACTGGATTTTAATAGAAAGAGAGAGGTCTTCTATAAAGAGAGTCCAGGCATTATGTAGGGGGCTGGCCACTTCTATATGTTAATGATAGTCCTTGGACCCATTTACATGCAATGTGGAAGTCATCCTTTCCAATTTGTATGCCTTTTCTTTCTTTTTTCTTGCTTAATGGCATTCACTAGGACCTCCAATACTATGTTTAATAGTGCTGGTGAGAGTGAACACCCTTGTCTTCTTCCTAATCCAGAGGAAAGATAATTTAGTCTTTTTCCATTGAGTTTGGCATTAGCTGTAATTGAGGATGTTCTTCATTACTCATTTGCTGAGAGTTTTGATCATGGATGGATTTTGTCAAATGCTGTTTCTGCATCTTTTGAGAGGACTGTATGTATTTTTCTCATTATTTGCTGTTATAATTATGTTGATTGTCTTTTAATGTTGGACAAATCTTGAATTATGTGGTCATGATGTATTATCCCTTTTATATATTGCTGAATTCTGTTAATATTTTATCAGAATTTTAAGTCTTTGTGATTTAAAATATAAAAACTTGCTCAAAATTTAAAAATGGGAATTTGTTAGAAGTCTATATGTGAGGCAGTCACATCCTCCACTCGCCACCACTGTGCATCTAAGGGCTCTGGTGGCCAGGCATCTACCCTTACATCTTCTTCCAAGAAATTGAATTATCCCTGAAAAGGCCTTATGGCAGATCCAAACTCCTTGTGAAAGAGCTGAGAGTGGATTCCTAGATCACCATGGTAGACATGCAAAATAGCAGTGGACATCTTTGGTCTCCCCAAAACCCTTTACAAGGCAACTGCTTCATATATTGCATTTCCTCTTGATGTCTGAATTTAACATGTAGCTTTAGACTTGTGGTCTATATGTGGTATGTCAATATATATGAGAATGGAAGCTATCAGTTTTGACATATGTATGTATGACCCACAGATAAAGAGTGAGATATGCCCCCTGACGGTGGAACCTACTCATAATCTCAATACTATCCCATTAAATGCAATCTTACTTTTAATAGACCACTACTCTCAAATGTGAATAACATTTTTTCCTGGTGACTGGATTACAGAAAAATTTCATCTCAGTGCATTTCTGTATTTTCTAAATTCTCTGAACACATACTACTTTTGTGTTCAGATAAAATACTTCAGAATGTAAAACTTTGTAGAATTATGAAATATAAACATTGAATCAAATCTAGTGAACATGACTTAAGGTATAGGGACTGTGAAACTAATGATTTAACAACAAACTGGGTTGATCAGAATTGTCTCTGAAGGAAAACAAGAGAAAAAAATTGACAAAAGCTTTTAACAGTATCACTTTGACTTCTCCATGAAAACACAATTGCTGGAGTCCAAAGGAAAGCTGTCTGGCTCTAGTCGCCAGGACAGATTTCCCGAAGAAAGTTAACATTACACAGTAGTCATGGCTTTAACAGGACACATGTATCATTGTCTCTTTCACTTGGCCCCTCATTCATCTCCTCTGTAAAACTGACCGTAGTAGGAGAATCTTTAAAATCTCTTGCCCTTCCTATTATGGTCAGTTTTAGAGAGGAAATGGGTACCTGTCTTCCCTTGACTCACTGTCACACTTGTTTCTCTCTGTCTTGTCCACAGGCAGCTGGCTAAGAGTCTTGGGCAGGCTGGAGAAATTGAGCCTGAAACAGAAGGAATACTAACAGAGTATGGTGTGGATTTCTCGGATTTCTCGTCAGAAGTTTTAGAATGTCTTCCTCAAAACCTGCCTTGGACAATACCACCAGAGGAATTCAGCAAGAGAAGAGATTTGAGGTAAATACCTGGCGCTCTTTAAGAAAAACATGTTTCTACCTTTTTGCTTTCTCACTTAGCTTTCCTAGGAGCTGGGCTCAGATGTTTCCATCTTCCATTGACATTCACGTTCAGTTCGGTTGACAATTAAATGCTCTCTACCAGAGGTTGTCAGATTGTGGTCCACCAGCTAAACTCATCCCACTGCTTGTTTATGTACAGCCCATGAGCTAAGAATGATTTTATATTTTTAAATCATTATAAAAATCAAAACAAGCATAATCTTTTATGATTATTATGTGAAATTCAAATTTCAGCATCCATAAAATTGCATTGAAATACTATCATGCTTGTTCAGTTACGCATTGTCTCTGGGTGTATGTTTACACTAAAATAGCAGAGTTGAATAACTACAACAGAGACCTGTGGCCTGCAAAGCCTAATAGATTGGTTCTCTGGCCCTTTATAGAAAAAGTGTGTTGACCCCTGCTCTAGATCATCCAGATTTCAAAGGGTCCAGTTGTCATCTTGCTTTCTCATTGCTCTGCCCCATAAGTCTGGTCGAATAAAGACAGTGTTATCTGGTTAGAAGTGCCTTCCTTTAAATGGGCCTCTTCAGGCACCGAGCAAAGGATTCAAGACTCTGTGCTTGGAGCTTCATTTTAAAGCTTTACTTTTAGGTCTGGAATTTGTTGGAAAGTACTTTTGTGGTATTTTTATAACAACATCTTCTTTGAAGATGTTTCTTCATTGTGGGATGTTAGTTCTTTTCTGATATTTCTCTTTAGAATTTGGTTTCAGTACTGGCATTCATTTTGAATGCCACATGGAGATAGTTAGAACCAAGAAACTTTTCATACAACCCACTGAGGCTGTGGAAGGTTTTTTGCTAAGGTCATCCCATGTCAGAGTCTTTTCTACCACACTTGCTCACTTCATGCTGCTGAACTTATGATACCTTAAGCTCTTGGTGCCCATTCCTCCACCTACTTTGAGAATCCTCCTTCTGTGTCCCCTTTTGCTATTGTATCTTTTAGGAATTTACTGCCTTTTTTTTCCTTATCTTGTCAAAGTTAGGCAAGGAAAAGATGACAGTACTAGTATGTCCCTTTTCCTACTTGTTAGTAGCTCTGGTGGACTCATTTATTTTTGAAGTCCATTAACTGAAGTTGTTGTCCTGGCTTTCACCAGTAACCACTATTGTGGAACTCCTGCTGTCCCATTATCTCATCTTAGGGGCTTTGAGATCTTGGACCCATAGCCTTGCTCTCTCAACCTTTCTTTACTTAGCTACAAATTGATGGGATTACTTTCTGAGATATTTTTCTAAATCTAGGAATCTATAAAAAATTTAATAAGTTATAATGAATGGCTGAACTTTATTGTTTGAAATATAAATTACTGTAGCTATTCTGTAGTTGCCATCAATGTTTTAAATGTACTCTACTTCTAGGAATCCTACTCAAAGAAGTATATAAGAATACATATTGTTGTAAAGGTAACGCCACTAATGACTATGTCATGTCAGTAAGATAGTGTACCCTACAGCTGTAAAAAAGGAGCTAAATCCATATGCACTGTCCTAAAACAATGGCTGTTACAGATTGTGAAGGAAAAGAAGCAATTCAGAACAATATGAATGAGTATATTTTTATATAGTCAAATAATACAAAAACTATATAAACGTATATGCAACCATCTATGTATACACATAAAAGTATATACACATTAAAAATTCCTGGAAGGAAATCCATACTTTTTCTATGGTTATTGACAGTGATTGGCATGTGTAAACTCAGTGGAGTAGTAGGAGGTAGGGAGATAATATTTTACTTTTTATTTTATAAATTTTTCTATTATTTAAATTATTTTATAATAACTTTTATAACTATTTAAAATTATAAATTAGACTCTCTGGTCTATTCTATATAATAAAAGGCTAATATGCAAATTGTCCCCTCGGGAGTTTGATTGGGAGTTCCATTGCTCGCTATGATGTGTGCTGACCACCAGGGGGTGGTGTGGAACATGGTGGGCGACCAGCAGCTGTGGTGGCAATGGGACGCTGAGGGAGCGAGGGAAGAAGGAATGGAGGAGGCATGGAGATGGAAAATCTTATCAGCCTGATTGCCAACCAGGCATAGGGACCCTACCCATACATGAATTTCGTGGACTGAGCCTCTAGTAGATAAGTAATAAGGCACTTCAGTAGACATAGAGCCTGGTGTTGCTCTCAGTCTCCTCTCTTGTCTCCACCTTGCCTTTTTCTTTGTTCCCCATTGCCTCTGGTAGACCACAGAATAGGAGGCCTTGCTCTGCTGAAAGCCTCTGTTAAAATATACCAATGTGTCCTGCAAAAGGCTTTAAAGATACAAGGGGCTTATGGAATGTTGTCTGCTATCAGCATAGTAACAGGGATATTTTTTAAAACATCACTTTAACCTCCAAACACTTTCTCCCTGCCTATTATCTGTAGGATTACATTTCTAAAATTCAAATCTGATTTTTTTTTTTTTTTACTCCTTTGGCCTAAAATCTTTCAACCGTTTCTTGATGTTCTACAGTAATAATCTCTGAACTTTGTTGAACATACATTCCAATAATATATGTCTCTTTATTATAAAACTAGAGGCCCGGTGCATGAAATTCGTGCATGGCGGTGGGGGGGATGTCCCTTAGCCCAGCCTGCACCCTCTCCCATCTGGGACTCCTCAAGGTATGTCCGAATGCCCATCTAGGCCCGATCCTAGGATCGGGCCCAAACGGGCAATTGGACATCCTTTTCACAATCCAGGACTGCTGGCTCCAAACTGCTCACCTGCCTGCCTCCCTGATTGCTCCTAACCACTTGTGCCTGCCAGCCTGATCACCTGCTAACCACTATCCTGCCAGCCTAATTGATGTCTAACTGCTCCTCTGCAAGCCTGTTTGCCCTCAACTTCCCTCCTCTGCCAGCCTGGTCACCCCTAATTGCCCTCTCCTGCAGGCTTGATTGCCCCCAACTGCCCTTCCTTGAAGACCTGGTCCCTCCCAAATGACCTCCCCTGCTGGCCTGATCACCCACAACTGCCCACCATGGCAGGACCTGCCTGGAACCTCCAATGGCCATCCCCTGCTGGCTATCTTGTGGTGGCCATCTTGTGTCCACATGGGGGCAGGATCTTTGACCACATGGAGACAGCCTTCTTGTGTGTTGGAGTGATGGTCAATCTACAAATTACTCTTTTATTAGATAGGATAGAGGCCTGGTGCATGGGTGGGGGACAGCTGGATTGCCCTGAAGAGTGTCTCAGATCAGGGTGGGGGTTCCCTTGGGGTGAGGGGCAGCCTGGGCAAGGGGCCTGTGGAGGTTTGTAGGCCGGCCACACCCCCCAGCGACCCAAGTGGAGGCCCTGGGATATGGGATTAATTTATGCCTACAATTGAAATTTTGTAGCCTGGAGCAGAGCCAAGCCTTCTGCTTGCTCTGGGGCGACAGCCATTTCTGTTTGAAACATTATAGCCTAGAGTGGAGGCCTAGGCCAGCAATGGTAGACTGAAAGTTTGGCTTCCTCCTTTGCCAGGGAAACCCAAGCCTCTGTTCTCTCCAGCTCAGTGGCTGCCGCCATTTCTGTATCTTTTGTAATTGAAACTTTGTAACATTGAGTGGAGGCCTAGGGAGGCAGAAAGCTTGACTTCCTCTGTTGCCGGGGAAACCCAAGCCTTCCTCCTGCTCTCAGTGGTGGCAGCCATCTTGGTTGGGGTTTATTTGCATAATTTGCTCCTGATTGGCTGGTTGGCATGGTTGTGGGCATGGCTTGTGGATGTGGCGAAGGAATGGTCAAATTTGCATATTACTCTTTTATTAGATAGGATTACAAATCTAGTTACTACTTTACTACTTTATTATGTGCATTGCAAATTTACATAAAAGTAGGAAAGTGAGAATAAAATAAATTTTAGAATATTTTCATTGTAAAAGTATAAAAAACTTCATGTTAATTTTACTTTTTTATTTTTTTAATTATTTTTTTATCTTTATTGTTCAGTTTATTAATTACATTGTTCCCCCCTTTTTATCCCTCTATAACTCCCCTCCACCCTGTACCCATCTCAACCTCTGCCCTCACCTCCCCCTCCCCATTGTCCTCTCCCATTGTTGCCAGATTTTTGTCCAGTCTCTTGCTGCACTTCCCACACCCCTTTTCTCCCCAAGAATTTTCAGTCCATTCCCTCTCCTATGTCCATGATTCTGTTATATTCACCAGTTTATCCTGTTCATCAGATTATCAATTCACTTAATTTTTAGAATCATTTGTTTAGAGATGTGTATTTGTTGTTTATAATGTATATTTTTACCTTTTTCTTCTTCCTCTTCTTAAAGAATATCTTTCAGCAATTCATATAATATTGGTTTGACGGTGATGAACTCCTTTAACTTTTTCTTATCTGCGAAGCACTTTATCTGACCTTCAATTCTGAATGATAGCTTTGCTGGCTAGAGTAATCTTGGTTGTAGATTCTTGCTATTCATTTTTTTGAATATTTCTTGCCAGTCCCGTCTGGCCTGCATCATTTCTGTTGAGAAATCCGCTGACAATTGTATGGGTGCTCGCCTGTAGGTAACCAACTGTTTTTCTCTTGCTGTTTTTAATATTCTCTATCTTTTTCTCTTGGCATTTTAATTATGATGTGTCTTGGTGTGGTCCTCTTTAGATGCCTATATTTTGGGGTTCTGTGTACTTCTTGGGCTTTTAAGTCAGTATCTTTCACCAGGTGGGGGAAGTTCTCAGTCATGATTTCTTCAAGTAGGTTTTCATTATCTTGTTCTCTCTCTTTTTCTGGCACCACCATAATTTGGATGTTGGCATGCTTGAGGTTGTCCCAGAGGCCCCTTAAGTTATCTGGATTCTTTTTGTTTCTTGCTTTTCCAGCCAAGTGGATTTTGCTTCTTAGATCTTTGACTTGGTTCTTGTGGCCCTCTGGACTGCTTTTAGGACTTTGTGTAATATTTTTTATTTCAGTCAGTGAATGCTTGATTTCTAGTTGGTCCTTTTTCATATCCTTGAGGGTCTCGTTCATATCCTCGTAGGTCTGTCTGTCTGTTTATATATTTATTTATTTATTTATTCATTTATTTAATTCATTTTATTTTATTTTTATTTTTTTAAATCTTTATTGTTCAGTTTATTAATTACATTGTTCCCTTTTTTCCCCCTATAGCTCCCCTCCACCTGGTACCCATCCCACCCTCCGCCCTAACCCCCCTCCACTGTCCTCTCCCATAGTTGCATGATTTTTGTCCACTCTCTTGCTGCACTTCCCACAACGCTTTTCTCCCCAAGAATTGTCACTCCATTCCTCCTCTATGTCCGTGATTCTGTTACATTCACCAGTTTATCCTGTTCATCAGCTTATTAATTCACTTGATTTTTAGATTCATTTGTTGATAGGTGTGTATTTGTTGTTCATAATTTACACTTTTATCTTTGTCTTCTTCCTCTTCTTAAAGAATATCTTTCAGCATTTCATATAATGTTGGTTTGGCGGTGATGAACTCCTTTAGCTTTTTCTTATCTGCGAAGCACTTCATCTGACCTTCAATTCTGAATGATAGCTTTGCTGGATAGAGTAATCTTGGTTGTAGATTCTTGCTATTCATCACTTTGAATATATCTTGCCACTCCCATCTGGCCTGCATTGTTTCTGTTGAGAAATCCGCTGACAGTCGTATGGGTGCTCCCTTATAGGTAACTGTTTTTCTCTTGCTGCTTTTAATATTCTCTATTTGTCTTTTGCTCTTGGCATTTTACTTATGATGTGGCTTGGTGTGGTCCTCTTAGGGTTCCTATATATTGGGGTTCGGTGTGCTTCTTGGACTCCTAAGTCAGTTTCTTTCACCAGGTGTGGGAAGTTTTTGGTCACTATTTCCTCAAATTGGTTTCCATTGTCTTGGTCTCTCTCTTTTTCTGGCACCCCTATAATTCGGATGTTGGTATACTTGAGGTTGTCCCAGAGGCCCCTTACACTATCTTCAATTTTTTGGATTCTTTTGGTTTCTTGCTTTTTCAGCTGAGTGGATTTTACCTCTTTGTATTTCAAATCTTTAACTTGGTTCTTGGGGTGCTCTAGAGTACTTTTAGGTCTTTTATAATATTTTTTATTTCCGTCAGTGTATGCTTAATTTCTGGTTGGTCCTTTTTCATATCTTTAAGAGTCTCGTTCATATCCTTGTAGGTCTCGTTCATTTCCATGTTGGTCTTAATCATTTCTTTGCAAGTCTCGTTGTTCATATCCTTGACGGTCTTGTTCATTTCCTTGTAGGTCTTGCTTATTTCCTTATAGGTCTCGACCTCTTCTAGGAGCCTCTTGAAAAGCCCTTTAATCGTGGTTTTGAATTCCATGTCCAGTCGTTTTTTTTCCTCCATTTCTTTCACATCTGATTTCTTTCCATGTCTCTGCATGGTGGCTGCTTCCCTGAGTTGGTCAATTAGCTTTGTGTGGTAGACGTCCTACAAGGGACAGTGGCTCAGCCTCCCCAGTTACCTGAGGTGGATATGGGTTGCACAGTCTTGCTGAAGTTAAGCTCAGGTTAATTGTTGTTAGCACTTGGAGGGGTTGACCTCCAGGCTAATTGTCTGTGAAGTTCAGCTATGCTCAGGTTGGATGGGCAGAGTCTCCAGGCCAAGCAGACAGCATTAGCTCTGCCCTATGCGGCCCCAGGGACTCTGTGCCCAGGGCAATGGCTGCCAGCACCTCTGAGAGCGAGCCGCTGCCGAGCTCCACCGGCTGCCGGAGAATTCAGACTCTCCCCAAATGAGTTTGCACACCCAATGCCTCACCCAGGGTCGCAAAACAATGCAGTCTGACGGTTTCCCGAATGAAAGAGCAAGTCACTTGCGCTCTCTGCGTGGTCAGGCAGCTGCGCTGTTCCCAAGCTCACGCACACTCCATACAAGCTTGCCTTCTCCACAAGCCGGCAGACCCCTGCAGCACCCGAACTTTGGCGTGCCCTCCCACTGTCCAGTTTTTACCCCGTATGATAGTGGGTTCCCTGGACTTCGCCCAGAGCTGGAGAATCAGTCCAGTGGGATGTCTTTGTCTCCCCTGTTTGAGAAAACTGGCCTGTTTTCAGCCGCCTGCCCTATCAGCTGGTGCGCGCACTCCTCCAAACCTCTCTCCGTGTGTATCTTCAATGCATTCCTCAGCCGCTCCTCCGAGTCACAGTTTCTTATCTTCACTTTTATTTGTGGAATTTTCACTCAGCCAGCTTTCCGGTGATTCTAGATGGTCTTTGTTCTTCGTTAAGTTGTAGTTTTAAAATTGCTGTGTATGGCGGCAAGATATGTGTTTTACCTATGCCGCCATCTTGGTTCCTCACCTTTTTATACAATCTCCTCATAGGTCTTATTCATTTCCTTGTAAGTCTCATTCATTTCCTTGTATGTCTCATTCATTTCCTCGTAGGTCTTGTTCATTTTCTCGTTGGTCTTGTTCATTTTCTCGTACATCTTGTTCATTTCATCGTAGTTCTCATTAAGTTCATCAGCCTTTTCTAGGAGCCTCTTGAAAAGCCTTGTAACCGTGGTTTTGAACTCTATGTCTAGTCGTCTTTTTTCCTCCATTTCTTTCACACCTGATTTCTTTCCATGTCTCTGCATGGTGGCTACTTTCCTGAGTTGGTCGATTAGCTTTATGTGGTAGATGTCCTTTAAGGGACAGTTGCTCAGCCTCCCCAGTTACCTGAGGGGGATACTCTTACTGCAGTCCCTTATGTGTTGTACAATATTTTTGTATTTAAGCCCAGCTTGTTGTTGTTAGCCCTAGGAGGATTTGACCTCCAGGCCAATTGGCTGTGCAGGGAAACTGTGTTCAGGTTGGATGGGTGGAGTCTCTGAGCTGAGCAGACAGCGTCAGCGTCAGCTACGCTGTATGTGGCGCGCGGGTCTCTGTGTTGGGTGGTAATGGCTGCAGGCACCTCCAAGAGAAAGCCGCCGCAGGTCTCCACCCGTTGCCAGACAACTCTGCCTCTCCCCAAATAAATCTGCACATCCAAAGTCTCTCCCAGGGTTGTAAAACAAAGCAATCCGGTGGTCTCCTGAACCAGGGAGCAAGTCGCGCGTCTGTGCTGTCGCGCACTTTACGTGCAAACTGGTGTTCCAAGCTACGCACACTCTCCTCAGACTCGGAGACCTCTGCCACGCCCAGCTTTTAGGGTGTGTACCCCGGACTTCGGACCTCACTTTGCACTGGGGAATCTGTGCAGTGGGATGTCTCCGCCCTCCCCGTTGAAGAAATCCAGCCGGGGTTGCTGCTGCCAGCCCTACAGCCCACACGCACCCATGGCTTCGAACCTCTGGCTCCGCACGTATCTTCAAGGCTGCGCTCCGCCGCTCTTCTGAGTCTCAGTGTCCCACCTTTACTTTTATTTTTGGAATTTTCACTCAGCCAGCTTTCTGGTGATTCTGGATGATGTTTGTTTTGTTGTTAAGTTATAGTTTTGGAATTGTTGCGCGGGGCAGCACAATAGGTGTTTAACTATGCCACCATCTTGGTTCTCCCTTAATTTTATTTTTGATGGTAGTAATGTGATTGAATATATTTTTTAAATGTTGCTTTAACAACTTATGATATCGATATGCAAAGATCTAATTAAAGGTTTTGTAAATTTGGTACTTAGTTTTGCTTTTAATGGTTATCATAACTGAAAAAATATACCTGAATTTACTAAATTATAGTACTCATTTTTCATCCTGTTCACTAATTATATTCAGATTCATTTTACAATCCAGCTAGTAAGTTTTTATCTTTCATGTCAGTTCTTATGGACTAATTGAAAGGTGCTGCATTTTTTTTTAAATGTGTTCTTAATCCTTGATTATTCTTTAGTTGGCCTCTTTAAAAACTAGTTAGAAAATTCTGTTAGGATATTTAAGTGTATAGGTATAAGTAGGTTTTTTTTTTCTCCTGTTTTTGTTAATCCTCAGCCACAGATATTTTTTTCATTGATTTTTGGAGAGAGTGGGAGAGTAGAGAGAGAGAGACAAGAGCGATATGAGAAAGACACATAGATTGGTTGCTTTTCACATGCATCTCAGCCAGGGCTGGGGATCAAACCTGTAATTCAGGTACATGCCCTTGACTGGGAATCAAACCTGCGACACTGATGGGTGGGCAGTGCTCTAACCACTGATCATGCCAGCTAGGGCTAGATACGTGTAGTTTTATAGTTTATACACTAAAATCATTTTAGGCTCCCAAACTGTATAACAATAGAAACATGTAAATATATCCATTTAAAATTTTTATCTTTTAAAACTTGAGTTTCTTGTTTAAAACGAAATAACTTTTTTCCCTCATTGTTAAAATGTCAACTTTGCCTTGAAGGGACAGAGTAAGTGTGTTTAATTTGTGTGTTTAATTTTGTCTAAGTATCTGCTTGGTAGCATATGATTGACAATCATTGTTTTGAAATCATAATGTGACTGATTATGATTCCTATTAGGAGAAGATATGTTAACTCTGCTATTTTTCTAGTGTTGGTAATATTAATGTTATTGTTAGTTTAGTGTTATCTTTGTTCTGTGGATCCTTGTAATAATCATTTTTAGCCACTTTTCTATTTTGTGAAGATTAGTTTAGCTAAAACTAGATAATTTCTGTAAATATCCACTGATGGCTGAAAGCATAGAATCTAATGGGATTGCCAATGTCATTGCCTTGGTGTTCTGGAGTGCTGTCTTTCATCTGTACACCTCACCACCTCTCCCACACACCTTGTGAGGATACTAGGTGGTTATATTGTCATGGTTAAGTTTTTATTTTTTTACAATAAAAACAAAGCACAAAGGGGGAGAAAAAAGCAAACAAACAAAAAACAAAGAGAAATCCATAGTATGGTGAAGTATTTGGATCTGATTGCCTTCCCTCCCCCACCCCCCTTTTTTGACTGGTTTTGTAATAGATTTATTCAGTTTTTAAACTAACAAATATTTAAAGAACAGAAGGGAATCAACAATGAACAAATACAGATCTGGTCTCTGTTCTCATGGAACTCTCAGTCATTGCAGAAGAGCATGAGTTAAATGTGTTAAACAGGCTCTAGCCAGTTTTGCTCAGTGGTTAGAGTGTCGGCCCGCAGACTGTTGCAGGCTCAGTCTGCACCCACAGGAGTCAACCAATCAATGTGTATCTCTCCATCGATGTTTCTCTCTCTCTTCCCACCCTCTACTCTCTAAAAATCAATGGAAAAATTATGCTTGGGTGAGGATTAACAACAACAACAACAAAAAGTAAATAAGTGTCTTAAACAGTAGTCAAATGTGGATTTGTAATGGAGGAGAGAGGTACTTGACACAAGGATTTATGCTTAGAGGTTCCAGAACCTTCACAAAGTTTTTATGAATATTAATTTCCCTAGGAATGCCAAGAGGACTAGGAATGAATTCCAGTACACACTAAAAACACGTGATATGATTAAATTCCTAAATAAAACTTCCTGTGTCTTCCCTTTTCTTCTTTCTTCTCTCCTGTATACATTTATTTACATATATTATTATATATGTGTATATATTATATACTAGAGGCCTGCTGCACAAAATTTGTACACTGTGGGGAGGGAGAGAGGTGTTCCTCAGCCCAGCCTGCACCCTCTCCAAAATGGGATCCCTCGAGGGATGTCTGACTGCCGGTTTAGGCCCACAGGGATCGGACAGTTGGACATCCCTCTCACAATCCAGGACTGCTGTCTCCCAACTGCTTGCCTGCCTGCCTGCCTGATTGTCCCTAACCACTTCTGCCTGCCAGCCTCATCACCCCCTAACCACTCCCCTGCCAGCCTGATTGATGCCTAACTGCTCCCCTGCTGGCCCAATTGCCCCCAACTGCCCTCCTCTGGCAGCCCGATTGCCCCCAACTGCCGTCCCCTGCCATCCCAGTCGCCCCCAACTGCTCTCCCCTGCTGGCCCGTTGCTCCTAACTGCCCTCCTCTGCTGGCCTGGTTGCTCTTAACTGTCCTCCTCTGCTGGCCTGATCCCCACAACTGCCCTCCCTTGCCGGCCATCTTCTGGTGGCCATCTTGTGATAACATGGGAGCAGCCATCTTGTACAAGGGTGTGACGGTCAATTTCCAGATTACCTCTTTATTATATAGGATGCCAAGTAATAAATTAGTCACTGGAAGTACATAGACAAGTAAGGCCCAGCCTTTATTTCTCAGAGATACAGATTTATACGTAGATAAATTACAGCAGAGTATGTTAAATGCTGTAATGTCTGTGTGAGCAAGTTGGGGGTCACTCATTGGTGCTTGAGCTGAAATCTGAGAGATGAGCAGGCACAGTGAGAACGAGAGGAACTAAAGTAGCTTTTATTTTCTTGATAAGCTATGGCTGCAGAAAAGCTGACATGTTCCCCAAGACTCCCAGGTCCTTCTATAACAGGGTTCACAACTCCTATGATTTTGATAGCTTCTTGACCCCCTCTGCTAAGCCACCTTGCCATGGAGCCGGCAGTGTTACTCTGGCTCTGACTATGTAAGGACTTCAACATACCCGTTTAGGTTTGGTATTTGAACAATTATATTTGGAACAGAAAAGTTCCATCAATCTTTAAACCTCATAATCCAATTATGTCAGTAAAATTCCAGTTTTTTAGTCCAATGGAATTGGGGTAATATTTTGCAAACTGAAGTTGAGAGAAATAGTGTTTATTTTGAAAAGAAAAATGGTTGGTTAGCAATTTTCAAGAAGTGAGGCTGGTGTGAACTGCTAGGGGCGATCTGGCCCTTCCGATTAGGAGCACCATTTTTTCGGACCTGCAGAATCCCTGTTTACCTTGCCTAGACCTGAAGCTCTCTTTAGCAGGGCATCTGAGGTTAGGAAAAAAAAAAAAAAGCAACACCAATACTGTAAGCCTTTGGGGATCTGGAGAAGAATATATCCAAGGAAACTGCTTAAAGGGGTTGCACCAGAAGCCCAAGAAACCCCAACGTTATTTCTGAGACTGGCTCTAGTTATTTCCAATTTCATTGATATTGTTTTGTTTCCTTTGTTGCTAAACGAATAGGAAACCAAAGCTTAAAAGCTCAATTGAAGTGGAAAATGAAAACCTAAATATTGGAGGAGAAAATACCACGCTAAACTGATTTTTGTGTTTTTCCTATAGTTAGTAATATTGCACAAGCGTGGGTCACATCACTTTTTAGTAAAACTATGAGTTTCATTGCAGTGGAGGTGGTTTCTATAGTCTTTCACAGGAGAACTTGTGGATATCTATTTCTTTACTATTTCCTCAATAAAAAGGAAGCCCAGTGACCTCCACTGGACCATTACAAATGTGAAACTTGGCACTTAAAATTGCTTGCTCTAAATTTTCCAATTGCTTTCTTTTTTCCCCATTTAATGTCGTTCTGCCAAGTAGTGATTTTATTATTATAAACAGGACATTGTATTCACTTTTAAGAAGAAATATGAAGCTGGAGGTAAAATTACAAACTGTAGCTTCTCAGCTGCCAAAATAGAAAACAATGAGCTAAAAATACTGAGCACAGAAAGGGTGTTGTGGTAAGAAATATTGAAATATCTTCAAGATGGAACTGTTCCAAATAGACAGAAATTTCCTCTCACTCCAGGTAAAATCAACCTTGAAATAACCACTTGAAAGTAGAGACATATAATACTAACCTCTTTCAGGTCAATTCTTTTTGTGGGAAAACTTTCAAACACAACTAACATTAAATAACTAATAATCTTGCTGTTTATCAGGAAGTCCAATGTGATTAAGTTGCCAATAGAAAAGGTTCTCCTGGTAAGGGAGTGTGGCAGCATAGAAGGAGCACTAGAAGTTAGTCCTCCCTCTCCCAGGGACTAGTTGAGTAACTCTGGGCAAACCAGTTAAACTTGGGAAGGTAGATAGAGAGAACAATTTCATCTTTTGTACAATGGATTAGTTGACCAGGTTAGGATTTCCCAAAAAGTGTTGATAGACTACAGTTTCTTTTGGTATTAAGGTAATAGGTATTAAGGAGAAAAGTGGGTGTATAGCCAAGTATTTTTAGAAATCAGTGGGTTAATAGATTTCTTAGAACTTTTTCTCATAGATCATCTCATTAGAAGTGTAGTGTTCCTTAGAATACACTTTGAAATTGCTAAACTAAATATTTCAAAATGTACTAGCTCTAATAGTTTTTTGTGGATGCCTTAGGATTTTTTTATATTTAGATTATCATTTGCCTATATATTTCCTTTTCTTGTCCAATTGCTCTGGCTAGAACCTTTAGTACAAAGTTGAATAGAAGTAGCAGTAGTGGATCTCCTTGTATTGTTCTTGATATGAGGAGGGAAACTATTCAGTCTTACAACATTAATTATAATGTGAGCTGTGGGGGTTTTTGAGGATGCTTTCTATCAGGGTAAAGGCAATTCCTTATATTTCTAGTTTTTTGAGTGGTTTTCTCATGAATATTACTAGATTTTGTGAAGTGGTTTATCTATGTGATTTTTGTTCTCGATTAATACATTTCATTGATTGACTTTTATATGTTGAACCAACCTTGCATTTCTGTGTTAAATTTTACTTGATTGTGATGTATAATCCTTTTTATGTTGCTAAATTTGGCTTGCTAGTGTCCTGTTGGGGATTTTTGCATCTATATTTCTCAGGGATCATGTCTAATTTTCTTTGGATATCTTTGTTCGGTTTTTGTTTGAGGATAATGCTGACCCTATAGAATAAGTTTTAGAAGAGTTTGTGAAGAATTGGTGTTAATTCCTCTTTAAATGTTGGGTAGAATTTGCCAATGTAGTCATCTGGCCCTGTGCTTTTCTTTATGGAAAAATTTTTAATTATTAATTTAATTTATTTACATGTTATAGGTCTATTAAACTTTTCTGTTTCTTCTTAAATTAGTTTCAGAAGTTTGTAATATTTCACAAAGTTGTCCTTTTTATTGGTTAACTAATTCATGGTTTTCCTTTCTGTGGCTTCAGTTACCCATAGTCAACTGTGGCCTGAAAATATTAAATGGATAATTCCAGAAATAAATAATTCAAAAGTTCTAAATTGCACACCATTCTGAGTAGTGTGATGAAATCTCAGGCCAACCAGAGATGTGAATCATCCTTGTCCAACAGGCCAAGGTGCATATGCTACCTGCTTGTTAGTCCCTTAGTAGCCATCTCAGTTATCATATCAAATGCTGTGGTATCACAATGCTTGTGTTCAGGTAACCCTTATTTTACTAATGGCCCTAATTATAGGAATAGTGAGTTAGATGTGTGAAATACACCATTTGGATGTGCCAAATACACAATACAGATATGCCAAAGAGAAGACATAAAGTAATTCCGTTAAGTGAAAATCAGAGTTCTCAATAAGGAAAGAAAATGTTTGCTGAGGTTGCTAAGATCCACAGTAAGAATGATTCTTCTATTTGAGCAATTGTAAAGAATGAAAACGAAATTTGTGCTATTTTGCAAAGAGAGAACTATCCATATTCACATAATCTTTATTATAGTACTAGAGGCCTGGTGCATGAAATTTGTGCATGGTGGAGCGGGTTGTCCCTCAGCCCAGCCTGCACCCTCTCCATTCTGGGACCCCTTGGACATCCCTCTCGCAATCTGGGACTCCTGGCTCCTAACCATTCACCTGCCTGCCTGCCTAATTATCCCTAACCATTCTGCATGCCAGCCTGCTCGCCCCCAAGTACCCTCCCTTGCCAGCCTACTCACCCTCAACTGCCCCTCCTGCCACCCTGCTCAACCCCAAAGCCCCACCCCCCACCGACCTGATCATCCACAACTGCCCTCCCATCTTGGCCCCTAACCGCCTCTACCTTGGCCCTGCCACCATGGCTTTGTCCAGAAGAATGCCGGGAAGGTCTCTAATTAGCATATTACCCTTTTATTAGTATAGATAAAAGCCTGGGACATGGGTGGAGACCAGCTGGTTTGCCCTGAAGGGTGTCCCGGATCAGGGTGGGGTTCCCTTGGGGGTGGGGTGGCCTGGGTGAAGGGCCTGTGGGTAGTTTGCTGGCTGGTCACGCCCCCATTGGGGTGGGGGTCCCCACTGGGGATAGTGCTGGCCTGGGCGAGGGGCTGGAGCAGTTTGCAGGCCAGCCACACCCCCATGGGGTGAGGGTCTCTGCTGGGGGGACATGGTCAGCCTGGGTGGGGGCTGAGGGTTTTTTCAGGCTGGCCACACTCCCCAACGGGAACCCTCACCCCAATGGTGGCATGGCCAGCCTGGTTGAGGGCCTGAGGGCCATTTTCAGGCCCCCTCCTTTGGCGGCCGGCCTTGGCTACCCAAGTCTCCTGCATGCTCACACTGGCTCTGTGGCTGTCACCCACAGGCCTCTCCTTCAGCAGCTGGCCAGAACGGGTGGGAAACTGGCCTTCCTCTGTCGCTGGGGGTGACCCAAGCCTCCTGCCTGCTCTGGCTGGCTCCACGGCTGCTGCCATCTTTGTCCTGCTAATTTGCATATTCCCTCCTGAGCACCAAGGAGTGACAGTAAATTACCATATTTCTCTCTTATTAGTACAGATGTTATACATGTTCTATTTTACTATTATTGTCATTAACTTCATATGATGCCTAATTTATAAATTAAATTTTATCATAGTTTTGTATTTATAGAAAAAGGAAGGGTTCAGTAATATCCACACTTTCAGGCATCCACTGAGGGTCCTAGAATGTATCCTCTGTGGATAAAGGGCTACTGCTGTAATTTGAGTCGTCTCTCTTTTCTCTTGGTCAGTCTAACGAAAGGTTTGTCAGTGTTGTTGATCTTTTCACATAGCCAAATTTTGGGTTTATTTTGTCTTCTGTTTTTCTATTCTCTCTTTCATTTATTTTTTCTTCAATCTTTTTTACTTCCTTCTGCTTGCTTGAGTTTAGTTTTGCTCTTCTTTTGCCAGTTTCTTAAGTTGGAAGGTCATGTTATTGAGTTCAGATCTTTTTACTTTTCTATACAGGTATTTACAACTATAAATTTACCTCCAAGCATTGCTTTGATTGCATCACTAAAGTTTTGGTAGATTGTGTTTTAGTTTTCATTCATCTAAAATCTTTTTATAATTTCCCTGTGATTTCTTTTTTGACTCATTATTTAGAAGTGTCTTAATTTCCATATATGTATGAATTTTTCAAGTTCCCTTTTGTTATTATTTTCTACTAGAGACCTGGTGCACAAAATTCGTGTGTGGGGCAGGGGGTGTCCCTTAGCCCAGCTTGTATCCTCTCCAATCTGGGACCCTTCAAGGGATGTCTGACTGCTTGGTGGGATCGGGCCTAAATGGGCAGTAGACATCCCTGTCACAATCCAGGACTGCTGGCTCCAAACTGTTTGCCTGGCTGCCTTCCTGATTGCCCCTAACTGCTTCTGCCTGCCAGCCTGATCACCCCCTAACAACTCCCCTGCCAGCCTGATTGATGTCTAACTGCTCCCCTGCCAGCCTGTTTGCCCCCAACTTCCCTCCTCTTCCAGTTTGGTCACTTCTAACTGCCCTCCCCTGCAGGCTTGATTGCTCCCAACTGCCTTCCCTTGCAGGCCAGGTCCTTCCCAACTGCCCTCCCCTGCTGGCCATCTTGTGGTGACCATCTTGTGTCCACATGGGGGCAGGATCTTTGTCCACATGGGGGCAGCCGTCTTGTGTGTTGGAGTGATGGTCAATCTGCATATTACTCTTTTATTAGATAGGATAGAGGCCTGGTGCATGGGTGGGGGCCAGTTGGTTTGCCCCAAAGTGTGTCCCGGATAAGGGTGGAGGTTCCCTTGTGGTGTGGGTTGGCCTGGCTGAGAGGCCTGTGGTGGTTTGCATGCTGGCCATGCCCCCTGGCAACCCAAGCAGAGGCCCTGCTATCTAAGATTTATTTATCTTCTACAATTGAAACTTTGTAGCCTTAAGCAGAGGCCTGGTCCAGCCAGAGTATGGGGAAAGCTTGGCTTCCTCCATCACTGGGGAAACCTAAGCCTTCCTCCTGCTCTCTACATGGCCGTAGCCATCTTGGTTGGGGTTAATTTGCATGCTTGCTCCTGATTGGCTAGTGGACATGACTTGTGGGTGTAGTGGAGTGATGGTTAATTTGCATATTACTCTTTTATTAAGTAGGATTTTCATTCCATTTGGAGAACATACTTTGTATGATTTCAGTCTTTTGAGATTTATTGAAACTTGTTTTATGGCCTTGAGAATGTACCATGTGCACTTGAAACAATATGTGTTCTACTGTCGTTAGAATGACTTGGTTAATATATTTTTCAAGTCTTTAGTTTTCTTATTGATCTTCTAGTTATTTTTTCTGTGTTGAAAGTTGGGTATTAAAGTCTTCAGATATTATGTTTTCATTGTCTTTCTCCTTTTAGATCAGCAAGATTTTACTTCATTTGGTGGCTCTGTTTTTAGGTGCATGTATGTTTATAATGTTACTAGAGGCCCGGTGCATGAAATTCATGCACGGGAGTGTGTGTCCCTCAGCCCAGCCTGCACCCTCTCAAATCTGGGACCCCTCTCGCAATCTAGGATTGCTGGCTCCCAACTGCTCACCTCCCTGCCTTCCTGATTGCCCCTAACCGCTTCTGCCTGCCAGCCTGATCACCCCCTAATCACTTGGAGTGATGGTCAATTTGCATATTACTCTTTTATTAGGTAGGATGTCTTCTAGATAGATTGATCTTATTATAATTATAAGTTATCTTTCTTTGCCTTTATAATATTTTTAATCTTAAAATCTATTTTTTTATTTCTGCTTGACCAGCTTTGTAATCACCTAATGAATGGACAGAGATTTTCTTAAATGCTTAGGATCAATAGTCTCTCAGCCTTTGCTGAAGGCCTTGTGTGCATGTGTTGGGATATACTTCAATGCTCAGACATGCACTAACTCTGCCTTATTCTTTGCTTCATGCCTGGTCAGAGTTTCAGTGTCACCAGTGGTGAAAACTTCACTCTTACCTGTTTTTTTTTTGGGGGGGGGGGTAGTTGGGGGAGGAAAGGCATGTGTACAGCCCTGTGGATGTGTGTGGCTGTCGCCATCCCCAGGAATATATCAGGCCTTTTCAAAGCCCTCTATGACATCTTAATCTCTAACTTTAATTTTTAACTCTTTTGGTTAGCTTTTTGTTTGCCCAACTCTTATCACCACCTCAAAAATCTGTGATGTTAAATAATTACTGGTTGTTTTCTTTTTTTCTTTTTTCTTTTTTTTACAAACACCCCTAGATTTATAAGGCTGTTTGCAATGAGTAAGGTGTGAGTCATGTCAAATTAATGTGAATGGGGGTTTTCAGGGAAGTGCCAAGCAGGTCAAATAATGTCAATTCCTCTGGATTGCTGTTTTTGGTGAGTTTCTAAATCTGTTCTGCCCCTCCAGTGGCTGCTAAGCTGCTGGTTTTCACCATATTAGAAGACTGTTTTCAAAGCTATTACAGAGCTTGGGAGAGAAACATAAAGCAGTAAAAACCTTACAAATCCCTCTGTTCTTATTGAGATTAAACTATTTCTTGTGAATAAATGTACATCAGATTATTACAAGCCTTTAGTTAATGTCCAGAGTTAGGAAAAGGTTGATTTTAACAATTCTACCAATGTTATCAATACTTTTCAGAGATACATACTCTCTGCCAGTCCCGCTTATGTAACTCTCAAGTCACTTCACCTTTTAATATTTATGTTGTAGATAAAATAAGACAACTTGCAGCATAAAGTTTTGAGAAAGAAATAAGCCTCTTGTTGAAGATAATACAGAGAGGGAAAGGAAGACGTAATTTGAAAATAAAAGCCAGGAGAAGTAAATAATTATATAGGCAAATTTTTCTTATGATTAAGAAATGTTGGCTAGCTTGGCTCTCATCCTATATAATAAAAGGTTAACATGCTAAGTGTATTGTCATCCAGTCATCTGTTCAACCAATCAAAGCATAATATGCTAATTATATGCTAAGGTTTATCAACTGCTTGCTATGACTTGCACTGATGACCTGAGGCACACTGTTGACCAGTCGACCAGTTGCTATGAAGTGCACTGACCATTAGGGGGCAGACAGTCCGATCAGTAGGTTAGCTTGCTGCTGGGGTCCAGCTTATTGGGACTGAGTGAGATGTGCTGGACATGCCCTGGAGCCGTCCCACAGTCCCTCCCTGGCTGGCCAACCTCCTGCATCCCAGATTGTGCACCAGTGGGGTCCCTCGGCCTGGCCTGTGCCCTCTTGCAATCTGGGACCCTTGGAGGATGTTGGAAAGCCGGTTTCGGCCTAATCCCGCTCAACGCAGGAGCTGCCCCTTGGTGGTCAGTGTATTTCCACAGGGAAAGTGTAGCTTAGCCAGAAGCTGGGCTCACGGCTGGCCTAAGCCAGCAGTCAGACATACTCCCAGGGCTCCCAGACTATGAAAGTGTGCAGGCTGGGCTGAGGGGACCTTTCCGCCTGCCCTCCCCCCCCCCCCCCGAGTGCAGGAATTTCATGTACCAGGCCTCTAGTATATAAATAAAAGTGAAAAAATGAAATTATAAAGTCTCTTGGTAATAGGAAATGATGGAAATAAGTTTCTTAGCTCCTATGCAATATCTTTTTCTACATTCAACTCTTTATCTTATCCCAAGCCATTTTACTCCATCAGAGTTCTGCATCTTGCCTATGACTTGCTCTGCACTTAATTCATTTTCCAGAGCCCATCTTAACTTAAGATATCTTCGCTATCTGGCTCTGGAAGAATTAGTTATTCCCCACTCTCTTCTCCCTTGACTTTTTGTTCATACCTATATTACAGTACTTGCCATACTGTCCTCTAATTTACCTGAATGTAATTCTGTTTTCCTAATGGATAGCAAAATTCCCAAGAACAAGGGCTAGGTCTTAACTTATTTTTTCATTTCTAGAAGCTAACTCAATACTTGATATGTAATAAATTTTATAGAATAGTTCCCCCTCACCTGTGGGAGATATGCTCCAAGACCCCCAATGGATGCCTGAAACTATGGATAGTACCAAATCCTATATATATTGTATGTTTTCTATTAATATATTAAATAGGTAATATGCAAATTGACTCTTATGCCCTCGTATCAGAAGATAGCTGCTCCCACGTTATCACAAGATGGCCACCCCACGTTGTCACAAGATGGCCTCCCCCATGTCATCACAAGATGGCTGCCACAATATGGCTTCCCCCACATCATCACAAGATGGCCACCCTCACATCTTTACAAGGTGACTGCCTCCACATTGTCACAAGATGGTCACCCACATTGTCACAAGATGGCTGCCCCCACATCCTTACAAGATGGCTGCCCCCCACATTGTCACAAGATGGCCACCCCCACATTGTCACAAGATGGCTGGCAGGAGAGGGCAGTTGGAGATGACCAGGCCTGCAGGGGAGGGCAGTTGGGTGTGACCAGGACTGTAGGGGAGGGCAGTTGGGGGTGACCAGGACTGCAGGGGAGAGCAGTCGGGGGGGACCAGGACTGCAGGGGAGGGCAGTTGGGGTGATCAAGCTAGCAGGGGAAGGCAGTTGGGGGCGACCAGGCCTGCAGGTGAGGAAAATTGGGGCTGATCAGGCTGGCAGGGGAGGGCAGTTGGGGGCAATCAGGCCGGCAGGGGAGAAGTTAGGTGTCAATCATTCCGGCAGGGGAGCGGTTAGGGGGCAGACAGGCTGACAGGCAGAAGCGGTTAGGGGCAATCAGGTAGGCAGGCAGGCGAGTTGTTAGGAGCCAGCAGTCCTGGATTGTGAAAGGGATGTCTGACAGGGATCGGGCCTAAACCAGCAGTCAGACATCCCTATAGGGGTCACAAATTGGAAAGGGTGCAGGCTGGGCTGAGGGACACCACCCTCCCCTTCCCGTCCAGTGCACCAATTTCATGCACCGGGCCTCTATTATATACATATTTATGATGGGCTTTAATTTATAAATTAGGAACAGTAAAAGATTAACAATAACCCTATATAATAAAAGTGAAATATGCAAATAGAACAGCGGAACAATCGAAAAACCAATCAAAGCATAATATGCTAATGACATGCTAAAGATGCTCAACTGCTTGCTATGACGTGCACTTACCACCAGGGGGCAGACAGTCTGCCAGTCGACCATTCGCTATGATGTGTACTGACCACCATGGGGTAGATATAGTTTGCTGCTGGGGTCCGGCCCATTGGGATTGAGCAAGATGGGCCAGACATTCCAAGAGCCCTCCTGTGGTCCTTCCCTGGCCCAATTGTGCACCAGTGGGGTCTCTCAGCCTGGCCTGCACCCTCTCATAATCCGGGATCCCTTAGGGCATGTGGAAGAGCCAGTTTCAGTCTGATCCTACAGGCCACTCCCCTTGAGAGGGCGTTAGATGCAGGGCTCATGGCTGGCAAGCGCTGCTATGGCAGTGTGAGCCTCTCCTGATCAGAACTGATTGGGTGTGAGGCTGTGGCAGGACAGTGGGGTCGGGATGAGCCGGAAAAGCAGGTAGGAGCTCCAGGTGGCATTGGACTGCGGGTTTTGGCTTGATCCCTGCAGATCACCTAGAGGGACCCCACCTGTGCACAAATTCATGCACCAGGCCTCTAGTAACTAATAATGGAACTATTATAGCAATCCTATCTAATAAAAAGTAATATGCAAATTTGACTGTACCTTTGCTACACCCACAAGCCAGGTCCACCAGCCAATCAGGAGCAGATTATGCAAATAAACCCCAACCAAGATTGCTGCCGCTACTGAGAGCAGAAGGAAGGCTTGGGTTTCCCCAGCAACAGAGGAAGCCAAGCTTTCTGCCTGCTGTTGCCGGCCTAGGCCTCCACTCAATGCTATAAAGTTTCAATTACAAAAGATACAGAAATGGCGGAAGCCACTGAGCTGGAGAGAACAGAGGCTTGGGTTTCCCTGGCACTGGAGGAAGCCAAGCTTTCCACCTGCTGTAGCCAGCCTAGGCCTCCACTCTAGGATACAAAGTTTCAAACAGAAATGGCTGCTGCCACGGAGTGAGCAGAGGGCTTGGCTCCGCTGCAGGCTACAAAGTTTCAATTGTAGACATAAATTAATCCCAGATCCCAGGGCCTCCGCTTGGGTTGCTGGGGGGCGTGGCCACCCTGCAAACCACCATAGGCCCCTTGCCCAGGCCACCCCACACTCCAAGGGAACCCCCACCCTGATCTGGGACATACTTCAGGGCAAACCAACTGGCCCCCACCCATGCACCAGGCCTCTATCCTATCTAATAAAAGAGTTATTTGCAGATTGATCATCACTCCAACACACAAGAGGGCTGCCCCATGTGGTCAAAGATCTTGCCCCCATGTGGACACAAGATGGCTACCACAAGATGGCCAGCAGGGGAGGGCCATTGGGAGGTTCCAGGCCCTGCAAGGGAGGGCAGATGTGGGCAATCAGGTCAGCAGGGGAGGGCAGTTGGGAGGGACCAGGCCTTCAAGGGAGGGCAGTTGGGGTGATCAGGCCTGCAGGGGAGGGCAGTTAGGGGTGACCAGGCCGGCAGAGGAGGGAAGTTGGGGGCAAACAGGCTGGCAGGGGAGCAGTTAGACATCAATTAGGCTGGCAGGGTAGTGGTTAGCAGGTGATCAGGCTGGCAGGCAGAAGTGATTAGGGGCAACCAGGGAGGCAGGCAGGTGAGCAATTTGGAGCCAGCAGTCCTGAATTGTGAGAAGGATGTCCAACTGCCCATTTAGGCCTGATCCTACCAGGGCATTTGGACATACCTCGAGGGGTCCCAGATTGGAGAGGGTGCAGGCTGGGCTAAGGGACATCCCCCACTCCCCATGCACGAATTCTGTGCACCGGGCCTCTAGTATATTATAATAACAAAAATTATATGAATGTGATTTCTCTCTGATAACCAATTTGATAATCTAGATGGCTACTAAATGACTAATGGGGAGTGTATACAGTATGTTTGCATTGGATTGGACAAATGAATGTTTCTCCTCCAGCTGGAAAAGAACAGGATAGCAAGAAGCTACTGCTACTCAGAAGAGTATGCAATTTAAAATGTATGAATTGTTTTTTTTCTGAAAATTGTCATTTAATATTTTTGGGCCTCAGGTGACTGGACCAAGGGTGACTGGAACCATGGAAAATGAAACTGTGGATAAGAGAGGACTACCATATGCCAATAAATGTGTATAGGATAAAAGAAGGGAGAAAAGGGAAAAAGACAAAGGAGGTTATGTTTAGAAATTTGCAGAATATGCATTAATTTACTCAATATGATGTATTTTTAAGCAAGTGCTAGGGTTAATTCTCATTTCTTTGTGATATTCCTAGGAAAATGAATATAGATAAAATGCAATCCAGTGCCTTTAAAGTGGTTGCTGTGTAATATAAAAATTAGATAGGAAAACATATTAAAGAATAAAATATTAAAATTAATAAAATGAGGTACAACTTCTTGTGACAAAGCTAGAGGATAACCACTCCTCCTGGGCCTTCCAGCTGAAAACATGGAGATAACACAATAAACAAGCATGGTAAGATTCTCTCAAAAAAGAAGACAGGACTGCCTAAGGGTCTCAGGACTTGAGAAACATGTTTCCTTATTGCCTCCCATATAGCTTAGGGTGCTTTAGAAGTCGACAACCTGGAATGGCCAGAAGGGACAGGAAAAATAATTTCCAAGAGAAATCTTTCTTCTATCCAAAAGACCAGGGGAAGGGTGGTCTAACAACAGGAAACCCTTTTGGCAATATCTGCCATACTCCAACCAAATAGTAATAGAAAAGTCTCTCTCTCTCTCTCTCCCTCTCTCTCTCTCTCTCTCTCTCTCTCTCTCTCCTTATAGTTCAGTGGGGCTGAACAAGATGCCATTATTCCACACACCTCCATCCCATCCCATGAAATCAAGCAGCAATGCTCTAATTCCCTCTACCTGGTGATGTCTGTGGAGCCATGCAGTGACTTAATCTTCCATCCTGTCTGCCACACTCCAATTCCCCCTTTGGGAGGTGTCAGCAGGTCTGAGTAGGGAGCTAATATTTCATTCCCTGCACGACAGAAGCAAATTAAGTTCACAATGAAATATCAGTACACACCTAACAGAATGGCCAAAAACTAAAAGAAAAAGTCTAAGTCGATGAGAAGTTTCCAAGCAATATAAAATGTTGGTGAGAATGCAAAGAAAGTGGGTCATTCACACGCTGCTAGTGGAAATGTAAAATGGCACAGCCACTTTGGAAACCCTTGGGCAGTTTCCCAAAAAACTAAACATAACCATTATACAGCCTGGTAATTGCATTCCTGGGCATTTATCCCAGAGAAATGAACACTTAAAGTTCACACAAAAACTACACAGATTTTCATAGCAGGCTTATTCATAACAGCCCCACTGGAAACAACCCAAATGTCCTTCCATGGGTGAATGGTTAAACAAACTGTGGTACATCCATATCATGATTGATACACAATAGTAAAAAGGGCCCTATCCAGTTTGGCTCAATGGATGGAGTGTCAGCCTGTGAGCTGAAGAGTCCTGGGTTCAATTTTGATCAAGAGCATATGCCCAGGTTGTGGGCTTGTTCCCCAGAAAGGGCCGTGCAGGAGGCAGCCAGTCAATGATTCTCTCTCATCATTGATGTTTCAATCTTTCCCTCTCCCTTCCTTTCTCTGAAATCAATAAAAATATATATTTTAAAAAGCACAGTAAAAAGGGATGAACTATTGATACACGCAGCAACTTGAATGAATCTTCAGGATATTATACTGAATGAAAAGGCCAATCAGAAAGGTTACATTGGTATGATTCTATTTATATAACATTTTAAAAAGACACATTTTAGAAATGGAGGATAGATCTGTAGTTGCCAGGGATTGAGGGAGACAAGGCAAGAAAGACTTGGATATGATTATTATTAAAAGACAACTAGAGGATCCTTAAGATGATGGCTGTTTTCAGCGTTCTGATTGAGGTAGTGCTTACTGAACCTACCTGTGACATTTTATAGAACTTAAGTAGAGGCCTGGTGCACAAAATTCATGCACGAGGGATTGTCCAGCCTGGACCCTCTCCAGTCTTGGACCCCTCAACCCCAGTGGGATAGGGCCTAAACGGGCAGTCAGACATCCTTATCACAATCCAGGACTGCTGGCTCCCAACTGCTCACCTGCTTGCCTGCCTGCCCCTAACCACTTCTGCCTATCAGCCTGATCACCCCCTAACCGCTCCTCTGCCAGCCTGATAGATGCCTAACTGCTCCCCTGCCAGCCCGATTGCCCCTAACTTCCTCCCCTGCTGACCTGACCTGGTCACCCCTAACTGTCTCTTCCTCCTTCCTCCCTGCCCCCCCACCGGCCTGGTCACCCCTGGTTGCTCCCAGCTGCTCTCCCCTGCTGGCCCAGTCACCCCTAACTGCCTTCCTGTGCCGACCTGATCACCCCTAACTGCCCTCCCCTGCAGGCCTGGTCACCCCCAACTGCCCTCCCCTGCAGGCCTTGTCCCCCACAACTGCCCTCTCCTGTAGGCCTTATCCCTCTCAACTGCTCTCCTGCAACTGCCCTTTCCTGCTGGCCTTGGTCATCCCTAACTCCTCTCCCCTACAGGCCTGGTTCCCCCCAACTGCCCTCCCCTGCAAGCCTGGTACCCCCAACTTCCCTCCCCTGCAGGCCTGGTCTCTCCCCTGCTGGCCATTTTGTGGTAGCCATCTTTTATCCACCTGGGGGAAGCCGTCTTGTGTGTTGGAATGAAGGTCAATTTGCATATTACCTCTTTATTATATACAATGAGTACAAGTAAGAATGGGAATAAAGATCATGCATTGATTGTATCAATGGCAATATCCTGGTTTTGATGCTGTACTAACCTATATAATAAAAGGGTAATATGCAAATAGACCAAACAGCAGAATAACCAAACCACCTATCAAAGTGTAGTATGCTAATGATATGCTAAGGCTGCTCAACTGCTTGCTATGGTGTGCACTGACCACCAGGGGCAGACAGTCAACTGGTTGACCAGTTGATCACTTGCACTAACAACTAGGGAGCAGATACTCCAACTGGTAGATTAGCTTGCTGGGGTCCGGCTGAGCAGGACTGAGCAAGATGGGCCAGACACACCCTGGATCCCCCCCAAGTCCCTCCCTGGCTTGATCATGCACTGGTGGGGTCACTCAGCCTGGCCTGTGCTCTCTCGCAATCTGGGACCCCTCAGGGGATGTCAGAGAGCCAGTTTTATCCCAGTCCTGCAGGCCACTTCCCTTGGGAGGATGCCAGACACAGGGGTCATGGCTGGGAAGCATTCCTGCAGCAGTGCGAGCCTCTCCCGATTGGGACCGATTGGGTGCGAGCCCAGGCACAGTGGGGCTGGGATGAACGAGAGCGGCAGTTAGGAGCTGCAGGTGATGTTGGACTGCAGGTTTTGGCCTGATCCCTGCAGGCCACCCAGATGGACCCCACCTGTGCATGAATTTGTGCACCAGGCTTCTAGTCCTATCTATTAAAAGAGTAACATGCAAATGTGACTGTACCTTTGCTCCTGATTGGCTATGCTACCAGCCAATCAGGAACGGGGGGCAGAGCCAAGTGTGAGCACTGGCCCTGGGGGTGGAGACAAAGCTGAGGTGGCGGCAGTGAGCACCCACCCTCGGGGGCGGAGACGAGGCGGCGGCAGCATGGCACTCCAGCCAGAGCAGAGAAGACTGAAGGCTCAGGCTGGAGTGAAGCCTCCAGCCGGCCAAAGCAAAAACGAAGGCAACAGCCAGAGGGAAGGCCTGGGTCCCAGGTTCCAGAGGAAAACTGGTCCTGGCAGCCAGGGGAAGGAAAGCCTATTGCATGAATCTTTATGCAATGGGCCTCTAGTATTATTTAATTTTGTTAGATTTTACCATTGAAAATTGGGTAAAAGGTAGATAGCATCTATTATTTTTAACCACTACATGTTAATTGACAATTATCTCAAAATAAAAGGTTCAAAACCTTTTAAAAAGGAACCAAGTGAACATAGATGAAAAAGTAGTAATTAATTTTGCATGAGGAAGCTTTAAAGCCAGGCAATCTTTGAACTTGGCCTTGAAGAATGAATAGGATTTCCATAGGCTTTTACCTTATTATTGTTATTAAAAAAGAAGAAAAAGCAACTAACACTGTTACAGATACCCTCTGAAAAGACCTCTCAGTAGGGGGATATGCTTGTACAGCCCTTGAACGATGTCAGTAACCTAAAGTCAAGGTGAAATTCAGTAGAATCTAAGATTGCAAGATAGAGGACAAGAATAAAATGCTTGGATGGGGAAATGTGAGTAAAATCTGGATACTCAGTGCCTAGAATACCAAAAGGAGATGTCCAAGTGGAGCAAGAAAAATAGACCTGCACTCAGGAAAGAAGTCTGAGCTGTAGATAGTTATTTAGGTGCATACAAGTAGGAGTCAGAGCCACCAAATTGAATGAATATACCTAATGAGCATGCGGTGTGAAAAAGAGAGAGGACCATGGTGGACTCTGAAGACCTCCAACATTTAAAGGGTGAAAGCTTCTGGGGAAAAAAAATGCGGTGGGGGCACATAAAGCCTATTAGAAGAGTGCAAGAATAGGAACAAAAATGGAGTGGGGGCACAGAAAGTTATTGGAAGAGTGAAAGAATAGGAACAACGACAAAAAGCTGGTGCCAAGTTCCAAGCAAGGGTGAGCTTCTCTGTACTCTGCTGTATCAAGGTCATTGAGGACAGAAGCCACTGTGTTTAGCCATCAAGTCCTTTTCTTTGCCTTTTGGATTCTGACCAATTGCTTCAGTGAAGTGATGGGAGCCAAAGCAGATTGGAGTCAGTTGAGGAGTAGAAGGGAGGTGGGAAAGTGGAGACACTAAGTATCAACTTCTCTTTTAAGGAGCTTTTTTCAATGCAGAGGAGGTGAGAGGGACTTGACACAAGCAAGGTCCTGAGGATGTTTTTGAGAATGAAGAGGCTTTGAGCTTGCTGGCAGGCAGTGGGGAAGGAGCCAGGGGAGGACATGCACATTTTTGGACTCCTCTTCGGAAATTGCCTTCAGAGTCTAAGGCACATTTTCAACAATGGCAAATCTTCATCTTTTAAGAGTGGCTTTGATTTTTGGAAACAGCCAAGTCAGTTTAGAGCCAAGAGTGGTAAATCAGGTGGTGATCAAGCTGGATAATACAAGTTCAAAAAAAAGTATAATTATAAAGTAGTAAAACTGATTTTTTTGTGAAGCTCATGAATTGGCTTAGAAAGTAGTTCTTAGAGAACTCCAAAAACCTTTGAGCAGTTGTGGCATTATGTGAATAAGTGTCCAGAGTTTGTTTATAACTCAGGAAGACACTAAAGTGCATAGAAGATATATGTGTGCAGAAATTGGCCTTGTTATTCCATATTTACTCTAAATGTGCAAATGTAAAGTTGCCCTATAATCTTTTTGCCTGAGAGGTGACTTAGTGGAATTCCACCAAAGTTTGTATATGGGAGAATCAGGAGTTTCAAATTGTGATTGTTTAAACAGTTCTCCTGTGGTCTTACAGATGTAATTAGAATTCCTAGGATAGGAGTGTTCCCACAAGCATAATAATACTTTAAATGTGTGTTCAATTATCCTTTTCTATAGTCATATTTAATCGTTTCTTTTTGAAATAGTTACTTTAAAAACATTAAATCACTAGCATAATCTTGACTATCTGTGAGACCTGGGCCAGTGCTGGTCACGTAGTAGGTACTCACTGAATGTCCCTCTCTTGTCTTCGCTGCTTTGGGGCTTGACGTACACCAGAGGACACACAAAGAGAAAGTAGTTCCCTAGTAGTAGATTGTCTCCATTAATGCTTAGCCCAAAATATCCAAGATAAAGAAATTTAGCTTTTTTTTTTTAATGTGACAAATATACAGATACCAAAATGGGTCATTTACCTAATACTTCTTTTATACTTTTTATATAGATTATCTCACTTAATTATTTTATACTTATATAATACCTTATTTAGTCATTAAAACAACCCTGTGCAATAACTCTATTTTACAAATGAAACTGTGGCTCAGGCTGTGTAGTCACTTGCCCCATGTCTCATATTGAAAGGAGAACAACTGGGTCTTGAATTCAGGTTTGCAATCAGAAAGCTTTTAACTACCATTCTCTTAAACCCACACCCTTAATAACCATTTTAAGATAATCAATCCAAAACACCAAGTCAATAAAAACACTGCCCTCTCCGATATTAAGGAAAGAGAAGTTAGAGCCTTCTTCAAATCACTACTGGCCAAAAAATGGTGTATAGTACTGTATTTTGTATAAGTTGAATGACTAAAGCAATCTTTTTAAAGTTGATTTGTTTTTTAAATAGAAACTTAATATTGCTATTCTGCCATTCTTTCCTTCTACCTCCCCACTCCTTAGACACTCACTGCGCCGCCAGGAGTGGGCAGTGTGTAAGCATCGACCTAACCTCCTATTGTAGCTTTTTAAAAAAATTTCATTTTTAAATATTTTTTACTGTTTGAAGTATTACATATATTAATGCATATATCTCCTTCCCCCCCCCCATTGACCTTCCCTCAGTCTCCCCTGCCCCCTGTCACATGCCCTCATCCCAACCCCCCCAGTGTCTTGTGTCCATTGGTGTGCTTTGTATGCATGCATACAAGTCCTTTGGTTGATCAATTTCCTCCCCTCCCCAACACTCCCCAGCCTTCCCGCTGTAATTTGACAGTCTGTTCGGTACTTTACTGCCTCTGTATATATCTTTTTATTCATCAGGTTATAATGTTCTTTATTTTCCATAAATGAGTAAGATCATGTGATATTTCTTTCATTACCTGGCTCCACTAATAGACTTAATAAATGAATTCAGCAATGTAGCAGGATACAAAATTAATGCCAAGAGGAGAACCAAGATGGTGGCATAGGTAAAACACCTATCTTGCCGCCAGGCTCAGCAATTTTAATACTACAACTTAACGAAAGAACAAACACCTTCCAGAATCATCAAAAAGCTGGTCGAGTGAAAATTCCACAAATAAAAGTGAAGATAAGACACTGTGACTCAGAGGAGGGGTGGCAGACAGCGTTGAAAGATTCGAGCGGAGAGAGGTTTGGAGCGTACGCCAGTGGAGAGGGCCGGCGGCTGAAAACCGGCCTGTTTTCTCGAACGGGGAGACAAAGACATCCCACTGGACTGATTCTCCAGCTCTGGGTGAAGTCCAGGGAACCCACTATCATACAGGGTGAAAACTGGACAGTGGGAGGGCACGCTGAAACTCGAGGGCTGCAGGGGTCTCCCGGCTTGTGGAGAAGGCAGCTTGCATGAACAGCTCAGCTGCATGACTGCGCAGAGAGCGCTCTGCGACTTGCTCTCTCATTCGGAAAATCGTCAGACAGCTTTGTTTTATGACCCTGGGTGAGACGTTGGGTGTGCAGACTCATTTGGGGAGAGTCTGAATTCCCCGGCAGCTGGTGGAGCTCAGCGGCAGCTCTCTCTCAGAAGTGCTGGCGGCCATTGTCTCCAGCACAGAGTCCCTGGGGCCACATAGGGCGGAGCTGACGCTGTCTGCTTGGCCCGGAGACTCCGCCCATCCAACCTGAGCACAGCTGAACTTCACAGACAATTGGCCTGGAGGTCAACCCCTCCAAGTGCGAACAACGATTAACTTGAGTTTAACTTCAGCAAGACTGTGCAACCCATATCCACCTCAGGTAACTGGGGAGGCTGATCCACTGTCCCTTGTAGGACGTCTACCACACAAAGCTAATTGACCAACTCAGGAAAGCAGCCACCATGCAGAGACATGGAAAGAAATCAGATGTGAAAGAAATGGAGGGAAAAAAAACGACTGGACATGGAATTCAAAACCACGGTTATAAGGTTTTTCAAGAGGCTCCAACAAAAGGTCGAGGCCTATAAGGAAATAAGCCAGACCACAAAGGAAATGAATGAGTCCTACACGGAAATGAACAAGACCCTCAAGGATATAAACGAGACCTGCAAGGAAATGATCAAGACCAATGTGGAAATGAATGAGTCCTACAAGGAAATGAAGGAGACCCTCAAGGATATAAAGGAGACTCTCAAGGATATGAAAAAGGACCAACCAGAAATTAAGCATACACTGACTGAAACAAAAAATATTATACAAAGACCTAAAAGTGCTCTGGAGCACCCCAAGAACCAAGTTAAAGATTTGAAATACAAAGAGGTAAAATCCACTCAGCTGAAAAAGCAAGAAACCAAAAGAATCCAAAAAATTGAAGATAGTGTAAGGGGCCTCTGGGACAACCTAAAGCATACCAACATCCGAATTATAGGGGTGCCAGAAAAAGCAAGAGGCCAAGACAATGAAAACCTATTTGAAGAAATAGTGACTGAAAACTTCCCACACCTGGTGAAAGAAATTGACTTAGGAGTCCAAGAAGTACACCGAACCCCAATATATAGGAACCCTAAGAGGACCACACCAAGGCACATCATAAGTAAAATGCCAAGAACAAAAGACAAAGAGAGAATAATAAAAGCAGCAAGAGAGAAACAGTTGGTTACCTATAAGGGAGCACCCATACGATTGTCAGCGGATTTCTCAACAGAAATGATGCAGGTCAGATGGGAGTGGCAAGAAATATTCAAAGTGATTAACAGCAAGAATCTACAACCAAGATTACTCTATCCAGCAAAGCTATCATGCAGAATTGAAGGTCAGATGAGAAAGTGCTTCGCAGATAAGAAAAAGCTAAAGGAGTTCATCACCACCAAACCAACATTATATGAAATGCTGAAAGATATTCTTTAAGAAGAGGAAGAAGAAAAAGGTAAAGATGAAAATTATGAACAACAAATACACATCTATCAACAAAAGAACATAAAAATCAAGTGAATTGATAGGCTGATGAACAGGATAGACTGGTGAATATAACAGAGACATGGATATAGAGAGGGAACGGACTGACAATTCTTGGGGAAAAAAGTGTTGTTGGAAGTACAGCAAGAGACTGGACAAAAATCTTGCAACAATGGGAGAGGACAGTGGGGAGGGGGAGGGGAGGGTGGAGGGTGGGGTAGGTACAGGGTGGAGGGGAGCTATAGGGGGATAAAAAGGGGAAACAATGTAATTAATAAACTGAACAATAAAGGTAAAAAAAACAAAAAAATACGACTGGACATGGAATTCAAAACCACGGTTATAGGGCTTCTCAAGAGGCTCCAACAAAAGGTCAAGGCCTATAAGGAAATAATCAAGACCAAAAAGGAAATGAAGAAGACCCTCAAGGATATGAATGAGACCTGCAAGGAAGTGATCAAGACCAATGTGGAAATGAATGAGTCCTACAAGGAAATGAAGGAGACCCTCAAGGATATAAAGGAGACTCTCAAGGATATGAAAAAGGACCAACCAGAAATTAAGCATACACTGACTGAAACAAAAAATATTATACAAAGAATTAAAAGTGCTCTGGAGCACCCCAAGAACCAAGTTAAAGATTTGAAATACAAAGAGGTAAAATCCACTCAGCTGAAAAAGCAAGAAACCAAAAGAATCCAAAAAATTGAAGATAGTGTAAGGGGCCTCTGGGACACCCTAAAGCATACCAACATCTGAATTATAGGGGTGCCAGAAAGAGAGAGAGAGAGCAAGACAATGAAAACCTATTTGAAAAAATAGTGACCAAAAACTTCCCGCACCTGGTGAAAGAAATTGACTTAGGAGTCTAAGAAGCGCAGCGAACCCCAATATGTAGGAACCCTAAGAGGACCACACCAAGGCACATCATAATTAAAATGCCAAGAGCAAAAGACAAAGAGAGAATATTAAAAGCAGCAAGAGAAAAACAGTTAGTTACCTATAAGGGAGCACCCATACGACTGTCAGCGGATTTCTCAACAGAAACAATGCAGGCCAGACGGGAGTGGCAAGAAATATTCAAAGTGATTAACAGCAAGAATCTACAACCAAGATTACTCTATCCAGCAAAGCTATCATGCAGAATTGAAGGTCAGATGAGAAAGTGCTTCGCAGATAAAAAAAAGCTAAAGGAGTTCATCACCACCAAACCAATATTATATGAAATGCTGAAAGATATTCTTTAAGAAGAGGAAGAAGAGCCGAGACCGGTTTGGCTCAGTGGATAGAGCATCGGACTGCGGACTGCGGGGTCCCGGGTTCGATTCCGGCAAGGGCATGTACCTTGGCTGCGGGCACATCCCCAGTGGGGGGCGTGCAAGAGGCAGCTGATCGATGTCTCTCTCATCGATGTTTCTGACTTTCTATCCTTCTCCCTTCCGCTCTGTAAAAAATCAATAAAATATATTTTTTTAAAAAAAGAAGAGGAAGAAGAAAAAGATAAAAGTGTAAATTAGGAACAACAAATACACATCTATCAACAAATGAATCTAAAAATCAAGTGATTTAATAAGCTGATGAACAGGATAAACTGGTGAATGTAACAATCACGGACATAGAGAGGGAATGGACTGACAACTCTTGGGGAGAAAGGGGGTATGGGAAGTGCAGCCAGAGACTGGACAAAAATCTTGCAACTATGGGAGAGGACAGTGGAGGGGGTTGAGGGCGGAGGGTGGGATGGGTACCAGGTGGAGGGGAACTATAGGGTGAAAAAAAAGGGAACAATGTAATTAATAAACTGAACAATAAAGATAAAAAAATCAATGCCAAGAAATCTATAGCATTTCTATACACCCATAGTGAACTTACAGAAAGAGAGACTAAAAAAGCAATCCCATTTACCATTGCACCAAAAAAAATTAGGATACCTAGGAATAAACTTAACTAAGAATGTAAAAGACCTATACTCTGAAAACTACAGGACACTGAAAAAAGAAATAGAGGAAGATGTAAACAGATGGAAGAACATGTCATGTTCATGGATTGGTAGAATCAGCATCATTAAAATTTCATACTACCCAAAGCAATCTATAGATTCAATGTACTTCCCATTAATATACCAATGGCATGTTTCACAGACCCAGAAAGAACTCTCCAAAAATTTGTCTGGAATAAAAAAGACCCTGAATAGCCACAACAATCCTGAGAAAGAAGAACAAAGTAGGTGGGATCTCAATACCAGATTTCAAGCTGTATTACAAAGCCACTGTTCCCAAAACAGCCTGGTACTCCACAAGAACAGATATATAGATCAATGGATTAGAATAGAGAATCCAGATATTGACCCAAACCACTATGCTCAGTTAGTATTTGACAAAGGAGGCATGAGTATACAATGGAGTCAAGACAGTCTCTTTAATAAATGGTGTTGGGAAAATTGGACAGATACATGCAAAAAAATGAAACTAGACCACCAACTTACACCATACACAAAAATATACTCAAAGTGGGTACAGGACTTAAACATAAGATGGAAAACGATAAAAATACTAGAGGAATCCACAGGCAGAGAAATCTCAGACATATGCCAAAGCAATTTCTTCACCGATACTGCTCCTAGGGCAATGGAAGCTAAAGAGAAAATAAACAAATGGGACTACATCAAAATAAAAATCTTTTTCACAGCAAAGGAAAACATCAACAAAACAAGAAAACCCACTGTATGGGAGAACATATTTGCAAATATCACTGATAAAGGTTTAATCTCCAACATCTACAGGTAACTTATACAACTTAATAAAAGGAAGGTAAATGATCCAATAAAAAAAGGGCAACTGACCTAAATAGAATCTTTTTTTTTAGTTATTTTTTTAATTCAGTTTATTAATTACATTGTTTCCCCTTTTTTATCCCCCTGTATCTTCCCTCCACCTTGTACCTATCCCACCCTCCGCCCTCACCTTCCCCTCCCCAATGTCCTCTCCCATTGTTGCATGATTCTTGTCCAATCTCTTGCTGTACTTCCAACAACACCCTTCTCCCCAAGAATTGTCAGTCCATTCCCTCTCCATGTCCATGTTTCTGTTATAGTCACCAGTTTATCCTGTTCATCAGCCTATCAGTTCACTTGATTTTTATGTTCATTTGTTGATAGATGTGTATTTGTTGTTCATAATTTTCATCTTTACCTTTTTCTTCTTCCTCTTCTTAAAGAATATCTTTCAGCATTTCATATAATATTGGTGTGGTGGTGATGAACTCCTTTAGCTTTTTCTTATCTGCGAAGCACTTTCTCATCTGACCTTCAATTCTGCATGATAGCTTTGCTGGATAGAGTAATCTTGGTTGTAGATTCTTGCTGTTAATCACTTTGAATATTTCTTGCCACTCCCGTCTGGCCTGCATTGTTTCTGTTGAGAAATCCGCTGACAGTCGTGTGGGTGCTCCCTTATAGGTAACTAACTGTTTTTCTCTTGCTGCTTTTAATATTCTCTCTTTGTCTTTTGCTCTTGGCATTTTAATTATGATGTGCCTTGGTGTGGTCCTCTTAGGGTTCCTACATATTGGGGTTCGATGCGCTTCTTAGACTCCTAAGTCAATTTCTTTCACCAGGTGCAGGAAGTTTTTGGTCACTATTTTTTCAAATAGGTTTTCATTGTCTTGGCTGTAGATTCTTGCTATTCATCACTTTGAATATTTCTTGCCACTCCCGTCTGGCCTGCATCGTTTCTGTTGAGAAATCCGCTGACAATCGTATGGGTGCTCCCCTGTAGGTAACCAACTGCTTTTCTCTTGCTGCTTTTAATATTCTCTCTTTATCTTTTGCTCTTGGCATTTTAATTATGATATGTCTTGGTGTGGTCCTCTTTAGATTCCTATATTTTGGGGTTCTGTGTACTTCTTGGGCTTTTAAGTCAGTTTCTTTCACCAGGTGGGGAAAGTTTTCAGTCACTATTTCTTCAAGTAGGTTTTCTTTAACTTGCTCTCTCTCTTTTTCTGACACCCCAATAATTCGGATGTTGGCTTGCTTGAGGTTGTCCCAGAGGCCCCTTACGCTATCTTCAATTATCTGAATTCTTTTTGTTTCTTGCTTTTCCAGCTGAGTGGATTTTGCTTCTTTGTATTTCAAATCTTTGACTTGGTTCTTGTGGCCCTCTGGACTGCTTTTAGGACTTTGTGTAATATTTTTTATTTCAGTCTGTGTATGCTTGATTTCTAGTTGGTCCTTTTTGTTATCTGTGAGGGTCTGGTTCATATCCTCAGAGGTCTTGTACATTTTCCTGAGGGTCTCATTCATTTCCTTGTAAGTATCATTCATCTCCTTGTAAGTCTCATTCATTTGCTGGTTGGTCTTGTTTATTTCCTGGTAATTCTCATTAAGTTGATCGGCCTTTTGAAGGAGCCTCTTGAAAAGCCTTATAACCGTGGTTTTGAACTCTATGTCTTGTCGTCTTTTCTCCTCCATTTCTTTCACACCTGATTTCTTTCTGTGTCTCTGCATGGTGGCTGCTTTATGTGGTGGCTATCCTCAAAGGGACAGTGGCTCAGTCTCCCCAGTTACCTGAGGTGGGTACTCTTACTGCAATCCTTTATGGGTTGTATTCAGTGTTTTTGAATTTAAACCCAGTTTGTTGTTGTTAGCCCTATGAGGGTTTGACCTCCAGGCCAATTGGCTGTGAAGGGAGACTGTGTTCAGATTGGATGGGCGGAGTCTCTGGGCTGCGGGGCAGCGGCAGCGGCAGCGGCAGCGGCAGCGGCAGCGGCAGCGGCAGCTGGGTCCTATGCGGCACTCGCGTGCGCGGGTCTGTGTTGGGTGGGGATGGCTGCAGACTCCTCCAAGAGAAAGCCGCTAGTCTCTTCCCCTTGCCAGACAACTCTGCCTTTCCCCAAATGTGCCTGCACACCAAAAGTCCAGCCCAGGGCTTTAAAATAGATGGTTGCTGGAACCAGGAGACAAGTTTCCAGGGGGCAAGTCGCGGGTTTCCGCGACCCTTGGGACTAGGAGCCTCTGCCACGCCCTGCTTCCAGGGTGCGTCCCCCGGACCTCGGACCTCGGACCTCGCCTGGTTCCGGCGAATCTGTGCAGGGGGACCTCTTCCCGTACCCGGGATCTCGGATCTCGCCCGGCTCGGGAAATCTGGGCAGTGGGACGCCTCCGCCCTTCCTCGTCGGAGAAATCCGGCCGGGGGTCGCTGCTCCAGCCCCAGCCCGCGCGCGCGACCTTGGCGGCTCCTAACCTGCTTCCGTCTGAAAGGCTGCGCTCCCGCCGGTCCTGAGTCTTAGTGTCCCACCTCCACTCCTATTAGTGGATTTTTCATGCAGCCAGCTTTCTGGCAATTCTGGGTGCTTGTCTGTTCCGCTGTTATGTTGTAGTTCCCAAATCGTTGCACGGGGCAGAACAATAGATGTTTGCTTATGCCGCCATCTTGGTGTTCTCCCTAAATAGAATCTTTTTGAAAGAAGACAGAAGGAAGGCCAAGAGACATATGTAAACATGCTCAAAGTCACTGATCATTTGAGAGATGCAAATCAAAATGACAACTCGTTATCATCTCACACCTGTCAGAATGGCAGTCTTCAACAAATCAACAAATGATAAGTGCTGGTGAAGATTCGGAGAAAAAGGAACCCTTGCGCACTGCTGGTGGGAATGCAGACTGGTGCAGCCACTATGGAGAATGGTATAGGAGTTTCCTCAAAAAACTAAAAATGGAGCTCCCATTTGACCCAGTAATCCCACTTCTAGGAATATATCCCAAGAAACACCAATCAGAAAGTATATATGCACCCCTATGTTCATAGAAGCACAATTCACCATAGCTAAGATTTGGAAACAGCCTAAATGCCCATCAGCAGATGAGTGGATTAGAAAACTATGGTACATCTACACAATGGAATACTACACTGCTATAAAAAAAAGGGATTCTTACCATTTGCAGCAGCATGGATGGACCTCGAGAGCACTATTGTAGCTTATTAATGAGAAAGCATTGAGAGCACAAGTTAGCTATTCTAGGAAACTTTCATAGCTGTTGTGTTAAGACTTTTTTGGTCCCAAATAACAGAAACCACTTGAGCTCGCCTAAGCAGAAAGGATCCTGTGGTGACTGCCAGAACCGAAGGTCAGAGAACCAAGGACTGAAGTGAGACAGGAAACCCTGAGCGGCTTCTGTCTTCATCTCCACTTCTACTCTCCACATCTGATCCCTTCTTCCCTTTGCTCAGACTAGCCTCTTTTCCTTCCTACTCTTCATTGGGATGGCTGCTACCTATCAGCTACCACAGCCCCTCAGAGGGAGCCTGATTTCTCTTTCCCTCTTGTTCTCACATGCCTTCCTCATCTCCCTTTCCCATTCTCAGTCCCAATTCGAAATTCTGGGCCTCGGGTCTGTTTGTCCTGGTTTGGGCCCCATGCTGGTTTGGTAGAGGGATTGTCAAGACAGGTAACAGTCTACAACAGCTGTGTTCACTGGTTCTTTTTTCTATTCCAGGAGTTCGAAAATTTTAAATTACCCTGATATCACAAGGCTGAAATATAAGAAGTAGGTTTTAGAGACAAATTTGGTTTGAATCCCCACTCCCTCTGCTACTTACTAGGTATACATTCTTGGGCAAGTTACTTAACTCCTCTGAGCCTTACTTTGTCCTTCAAAGAAAATAAAGCCTAGAAGAGATGAGTCTACATGAATCACTAAATCAGAACATTTAGCAGAACTGGTTTGTTAAGGGCCCATGTTAATGAAGGCATCATCTTAAGAAGGGAAGAATAGTTTGAAGCCAAGCTGATGACTATTGTGTCAAGATAGCTGGAAGCTAGTGAAGGTTTTTGAAAAAGAAGCATAATTAATGCTATGTTTTACGAACTTCATCCTGGTAGTCAAATGCTGATAAATCTGAAAGGCATGCGAAAAGGAGAGAAGATGGGAGTCCAGTTGGCAACAGCTTCTGTAGGAAAAGAGGGTGGAGTTATGAGTTCTGGACCAGTCTAAGGCTTGGTAAGGACAGGGTGATATTGATTGGATTGAGACAGAGGGAGTATTTTGGGAATCTTGGCCCTGGAAATACAGGAAGAGGTGTAAACTGTACATGGGGTCATCCAGGTCACTCCTGAAGATGGGGTGGGAGTGGAGAAGTAGTTCTCTGAGTTTTCACTCAATGCATTGTGCAGCCCAGGGAGTGCTTAAGGTTAAGGTAGGTAACCAGGGTGCTGCTATTAGAGCTTGACTTGCCCTCCCTCCTCAAAGGGAGACTTTATGGGTTTTTGTTGTTGTTGTTTGTGTTTGTGTTTTTGAGAAAGGAAACCTAGATGAATTTCAGTGCCTTATTTGGAGCAGTAATTACAAACACATTTTCATCTCAAAATCTAGGTATTTAATATTAAAATCAGTTAGAAGTCACTACTGGCCTTGTTGGATTTTGTTGTTGTTGTTGTTGTTATTGTTTTTAAAACTATACAATCAACTCTGTGAATAGTGAAAACAGAATTTTGGCTCCAAAGTGAGTATTTAAAAAACATACAAGACTAGACGTGGCTTTCCCCATTAATGAGAAGAAAGAATTCACTTTTTTTTTCCTATTAAGAACTACAGAGTTCTCATGTTAGCTAAAGTAATAATAATGAACCCCTGATCATTCTGGAATACAACTGACATTTATTAAGGCATTTATTGCCTGATATATTCAAGTTATTATTTTCAGCAGTAATTTTAATTAAAATGCTAACATGCTTGTAGGTGTCTCTTAAACAAGTCTCTCACTTCACTAATCTGGGACTCTAGTAAATGTTCTCAGTATTTTACAGAACTGTGCAAGGTCTATTAAGGCCCATTCATGGTGCTTTAATCATCCTTTTAATAAGAAACAATCATTTGGGAATACATTTTCCAGACAGTTCCTCTACCTCCCAGGGGGAATATTTGAGGCCTCCCAGTGACCACTGGGATTAAAAGCCTTGACAAGGAAGCCCTAGAATTCTTGAAGAGTTAGGCTTTTGAAAGATTCATTGTTGTGGAATCTCCCTTTGAAAGAGACCACTTTATCTTGCTCCTAAACATCTATAGGACAAACATAGCACTTTCTGAAAAGCAATTCTGGGTAATGTAGAAGAACAAATGTATGTACGTAATCCAGTATGGGAAGTGTGTAATTTGAAGAATGATAGTTCCATTTTTATGGTTGCCATAACAATCATACAGTTGTGCAAAATACGTGATAGCTTTTATAGAAGGGAGCTGGCACCATTGTAATGATTCTTCTCATATCAGAACAACTGTTTTCAGATCTGAAAAATAGGGGTGGCTTAACCCTTCCCCAGTTAGCTCAGCATGTTCCTGAGAAGGCTCTTTGGAGCTCCAGGGCTGTTGAAATGTTTTCATCACTTACATTTGCATTTCAGCCTGATAAATGGATTGAGAATTAAGGATGATGATTCTTTCAACAGCAGGTTCTGAATTCCTAGTTTGGGAATTCAAAGGATGAGAAAAAAAACACTGTTCCTCAAATAGAAATCTAGGAGCCATGTCTAGACATAGTTAATTCCTTGACTTTGTGACTGTTCTTAATTCTGCCTACTAGAATTTAAATCTGTTACATACTGGTCTTTACCCCATTGTGCTTAAGTCTCTGATAAAGTCATTAAACTTTGGTTACAATTTCTGTTTCATTTTTACATATTAACTATGTCGCTTGTGGAAATTGCATAGTAAAGTTAAAAATGTACTATATCTAAGTGAAAATATTTCTATGCATATTCTTTTTTAAGCTCCTTTTCCCTATTTTTGTATATTCATTCCAAAAGAAAATACTGAGTCTTAACTTTTTCTGACAAACTAAGGAATATCCACTTTGAATAAATTTTATATCAGAACTCTCTCTGTGGATTTTCATGTTGAAAGTAAAAGGTTGTCAGATTTGGATTTGGTACTTTAAAATTAACTCATTGCCAACTTAACCATAGAGAAACTTGTCCTGAAAGAAGTTTTTGGCTGCTATTATTATTATTATTATTATTATTATTATTATTTTGCCAAAAATTTTCTGGGATGTTAAAATCTTTTTTTTTTTTAAATATTTTATTGATTTTTTACAGAGCAGAAGGGAGAGGGATAGAAAGTCAGAAACATCGATGAGAGAGACATCGATCAGCTGCCTCTTGCACGCCCCCTACTGGGGATGTGCCCGCAGCCAAGATACATGCCCTTGCCGGAATCGAACCCGGGACCCTTCAGTCCGCAGTCCGACGCTCTATCCACTGAGCCAAACCGGTCTCGGCTGGGATGTTAAAATCTTAATATGACATTTGGAACTACAGGTAATTAGCAAAGTTGTCAACTTCCATCGAAATAAAACTTCTTGGTCTAATCCACTTTTAACACCTACTCTTTTGAATTCCTGCCCCATTAAATCAGAGATCTACAGTTCTGTGATGTTACTTAATCTCCCTGAGCCTCAGTTTCCCCATCCACAAAATGAGAGTAAATAATAGTACCCACCACTATCATAATTTTATTTTCTCAAGAAATTATTTGTAGGAGGTAGAAAAAAGTATTTTAAAGTATTTCCCATATATTGAAGCCCTCTAATGTGTTTATTCTCTGTGAAGATTTTGTACATTGTATAGAACTTTTCATGCTTAAACTCTTAACACTACAGGCAGTCTGCAGTCCTCAGGTTGAGTCAGACTTGACATACATAGTTTTGTGATTACGTTGCCATCTTCCATTTATTTATTTTAAAAAAAGTTATGTTATTTCAACATATATCCTTTATGTTTTTTATTATCTATTTACCACTAATAAAGGTCAGGAATTGTTAACTTTTAAAATTTTTTTACTGTTTCACTTCATTACTGCTGTGTATGCTTCATGTGAGTGACATAGGTGCTTATGTAGGTGGGTTCCGACTTAATGGTGAAAATTGTGTTATGTTGCACTGTAGGAACGGATCTCCAATGTAACCCAAGGACCTACTGTATTTAGATATTTAGGGGCTTAGAAATTTGATCTCTCTGTGGGAATATTTCCTGGAAGCTCACTGCTACCTCATTTTGTCCAATTTTAAATTTTAATATATATTAATCAGTATTCTCATAGCCTGTTTTAAAGTAACCCCAATCTGATATTTTAAATCTGGGTTATAGGAAAACCCTACTACCAGAGGTTAAAAGAAAGCTGTTCAGTAAGAGCTGAGAAAAGATAGAAAGACTTTGTGGATGCATTGGGACTCAGCTGCTCTTGCTGTCTTGGGCAAGCCTAGGTTAAAACAGGAAGTAAAAGCATGCAGAGGCCAAGCCATGTCTGCTCCACATAAAAACACTCTTGGTTCAACTGTGCCCAATATAGTTCAGTGCCTTCAGGGAAATTAACTTAATGGATTCTGGACCTTTGGACCAGCTCTTCATCGTCTTCTTATTTTTATTTTTTTAATTTTTCAAAAATATTTTTTTATTGATTTCAGAGAGGAAGGGAGAGAGAAAGATAAAAACCTCAATGATGAGAGAGAATCCCTGATCGACTGCGGCTGCCTCCTGCATGCCTGCTCCCTACTGGGGATTGAGCCTGCAATCCTGGCATGTGCCTTTGACCAGAATCGAATTAGGGAACCTTCAATCCTCAGGCTGATGCTATATCCTCTGAGCCAAATCAGCCAGGTCAGCTCTTCCTTTTGCCCAAGTCTTTCTTCCCCCATATAGCCATGGATCATTTCCTGAAATCCTTCAAGTTATCTTCAGATGTCAACTGCCTGCCCTTACTGTCCGATTTGTAGTTATAATCAGTACTTCAAACCCTTCTTGCTCTGTTCTAATGTTTCTTTCTTTTCCTCCAAAGCATTTAGTGTTTATTTTCTATCTCTTCTCCCACTAGAATGTAAGTGGATAATAATCTTTGTTTTCAAATGTTTCCCTAGAACTGTGGTCGGCAAACTGTGGCTCGTGAACCACATGCAGCTCTTGGGCCCCTTGAGTATGGTTCTCCCACAAAATACCATGGCTTGGAAGAAGTGGCGTTAAAAGTTTAAATTTTAAAAATGTGGCTATTAGAAGAAATTTCAATCATTGTACTGTTGATATTTGGCTCTCTTGATTAATGAATTTGCCAACCACTGCCCTAAAACAAGCAGTAGATGCCCAGTAAATACTTAATGAGGGAATTCTGGCCTTCTTCTTCTTGACTTCTGATACTTTCTTTATACTCAAGTTTCACTGGTTCCTAAAACTTCAAATTGATCTTGATACAAAATAAGTAAAAATGTATTTTAAAAAAGTGACAATTATTACACACACATATAAACAATTTTTAAAATAAATCTTTACTGTTCAGATTATTACAGTTGGTCCTTTTTTTTGCCCCCATAGCTCCCCTTCACCTGATCCCATCCCACCCTCTACCCTTACCCGCCCCCCACTGTTCTCATCTATTAGGTGTATAATTTTTGTCCTATCTCTTCCCACACCCCCACACTCCTTTACCCCTGAGAATTGTCAGTGCACTCCCTTTCTATGCCTCTGATTCTATTATATTCACCAGTTTATTCTGTTCATCAGATTTTTATTCACTTGATTTTTAGATTCACTTGTTGATAGATATGTATTTGTTGTTCATAATTTTTATCTTTACTTTTTTCTTCTTTATCCTCTTCTTAAAGAATACCTTTCAGCAGTATAATACTGATTTGATGGTGATGAACTCCTTTAGCTTTTTCTTATTAGTGAAGTTCTTTATCTGCCCTTCAATTCTAAATGATAGCTTTGCTGGGTAGAGTAATCTTGGTTGTAGGTTCTTGCTCTTTATCACTTTGAATATTTCTTGCCACTTCTGTCTAGCCTCCATAGTTTCTGTTGAGAAATCAGCTGACAATCATATGGGTGCTCTTTGTAGGTAACTGTTTTTCTCTTGCTGCTTTTAATATTCTCTCTTTATCTTTTGCTCTTGGCATTTTAATTATGATGTGTCTTGGTGTGGTCCTCTTTGCATTCCTTTTTTTGGGGCGGGCGGGGGGGGGGGGTTCTGTGCGCTTCCTGGACTTATAAGTCTATTTCTTTCACCAGGTGGGGGAAGTTTTCAGTCATTATTTCTTCAAATAGGTTTTCATTATCTTGCTCTCTCTCTTCTTCTGGCACCCCCATAATTCATATGTTGGTACAGTTGAAGTTGTCCCAGGGGCTCCTTACATTATTTTCATATTTTTGGATTCTTTTTTCTTTTTGCTTTTATGGTTGGGTGTTTTTTGCTTCTTTGTATTTCAAATCTTTGACTTAATTCTTGTGATCCTCTAGTCTGCTGTTGAATCTCTGTATATTATTATTTCAGTCAGTGTATGCTTAATTTCTAGTTGCTTCTTTTTCATATCCTCGAGGGTCTCGCTAAATTTATCAGTCTTTTCTAGAAAATTCTTGAAAAACCTTATAACCATGGTTTTGAACACTATATCCAGTCATTTGTTTTCCTCCATTTCTTTTATTTGTGATCTGTTTTCTTGTCTCTGCATTTTCACTGCTTCCCAGAGTTGGTCGAGTAGCTTTGTGTGGTAGATGTCCTCTAGGGAACAGTGGCTCAGCCTCCCCAGTTACCTGAGGTGGACACTCTTGGTGCACCCCTTTGTGGACTGTGTGCACAGTCTTGTTGGAGTTAAGCATAGATTGTTGTTGGTATCACTGGGAGGAATTGACCTCCAGGTCATTTGGCTGTGAGGATCATCTCTGTCTACAATGAGAGAACTTCTGTGCTGAAGACACCCTTATGAGACAAGAGTGTGTCCCTTATGGATCTGAGGAGTTGTAATCTGGATGGTCCTGTGTACACTGGCTTTTGGATTTCCAAGGAGGTGCTAATTTAGCCTCTGTCTGATGCCCCCAGCAGGAGCTACAGAGAGATCTGCAGACTACTCTTCTTTGTTTGGGTTTTGGAGGTGTTCAGATGAGGCCCAGCTGTGAAGCAATGCAAGCTGCTGCAGGGCCTTTGGCCTTCTTTTGGGTGTTCTGGGTCTCACTGACTCAGCTTCAGTTTGTTAGGTAAGATTAGAATTCAAAGGACCAGGCTATTCACATGCAAAAGCCTCTGCACTCAGCTTGGATGGGGCGGAGTCTCAGGGCAAAGCAAACAATAATGGCTTCATGGGGCAGGATATCAGGGTGGAGCACACACCAATGGCTTCCCATCAGCCCTGCCCTAAAAGGCCCCAGGTTCTCAGTGTCCTGGGGTAATTGCTGCAAGCACCTCTGAGAGAAAGCTGCCCTCGAGTTTTGCCAGACAGTCCAGTTTTTCCCCTGTATGAGTCTAGGTCCCCAGAGTCTTGCCCGGAACTGGAGTTCAGAGCTGTCGGGAGCTTTTGTCTCCCTCCCGATTGAGAAAGCCAGCCACATACTCAGTTGCCAGCCTCTCTGCTCGAGCACCTCCCTCTCTGTGCGTGCGCCTTCATACTTCTGCCTTCCACAGCTCCTGTGGGTCTCAGTGTACTTTTCTCTTTCCTTCTAATTGTGGAATTTCCACTCAGCCATTCCTTCCTGTGGTTCTGGATGATATCCATTTTGTCTTTTAGTTGTAGTTTTGAAATTGTTGTGCGAGGCAGCAGTTTAGGTGTTTACCTTTGCTGCCATCTTGGTTTCTCCTAGGTATAAACAATTTAAAACAAGGAAGGAATGGGTCTACTTCTTGGGGAAAGTTATGTTTGAAGGACTGCATGGTGAAAGAGGGAGCCAACTAATTCTTTGTGGCTACAAAGGGCTGAATTATGAAGTTTCTGAGACTCGGATTTCCATTCAGAGTGTGAAGGTACGTTCTAATAGTCAGAGTTCTCTAAAATTAAATGGCCAGCCTAATGTGGCAATGAATTCCACCACCCCTGTCCTAGGTATTCAAGAGATGAGCTGACCTGCCTGATGGACTTTCGTTTTTAGGCATTTCAGGGATAAGATTTGGATGAGGGTGACCTCTAAGAAACTTTCAGCTCTGAAGATTCTATGACTCTGTCCCCTGAACTGATAGAGTAATTCCCATAATTTATTGTTAAGTAACAATAAAGCAAGTTGCAAAAGAGAATTTATAGTATACAACTGTTTGAGTAGGAAAGAATAGAGAATAAAAATAAGGTATAGCAAAAAAGAAAAGATGAATCAGAAAATGATAATTATCTATAGGGAATGGGTTGGATCAAAGTAAAAGAACAGAGACAAAAATAAAACTCATTTTAACCTTGAACCATTTAAATGTTTTAAATATTCAACAATAAAATTAAATTTAAAAGGAAATAAAAGCATAATCTTTAAAATTGACATCAAACAGAAACAAATGGTTCTAATGTTTAGCAAGTATGTAGCATCACCACATTTTGAAATAATAATTAAATCAAGTGACTTTGGGGTACTGTATATTTGACCACTTTGACTATATACCCTTAGTGACTATTTTCTAAGAATAACACTCCAAACATGTCTTGTATTTAATAGGTTATTTGATGCTAGTGGTATTGAAATTCTGAAACTACTTTGAATATTAGGTTATTGGTAGCTGAGGTTCTTACTGTGAAACTGAAGTTATAAATATAGAATTGGAGAAGATGAGAAAGAACTCTGTAGTATTAGATTTCAGTTGGAGATGTGAATATGAACTCATGATTTTTTAGCAGTATGTTAGGTTGAACCACATGAAATTGCCAATTTTTAAGCCATAAGTAGTCAACTATTAGCAATTTTATATGATTTAACCCAGTATTTTCTAATTCTGTTCACTAAACAGTATCATGGTTCTGTAGAAGAATGTTCTTATTCTTAGAAAACTCATGATAAAGTATGAAGGAATAAAGTATCATGATCTCTGCAGTTTAATTTTAAATAGTCAAGACGTTTTTAAAAGTGTGTTTTTAAATATGGCAAATTATTGACATTTAATGAATCTTGATGAGAAGTATATGGGTGTTCATTTTGTTAGTCTTTCAACTTTCCTGAAAGTTTGACATTTTTCAAAATGAAAATTGAGAGGTAGGAAGTAGCATAGTCTCTGAATTTAAATCATGGCTTTGCTGGACCGGGCCATAGTCTTGGGCTCCCATAGTACCAGACCACCCTTGTCCTGTGGCCTCTGCTCTAAAATGTATTTTTTCTTTAAGTATAAAAGAGGTTCAGTAGTAGATGAGTAAATGAATGTAACAGGGGAGGTCAGTTCTTATTCAGTCTTATTACTATCCTTTTGAAAGTAACCATTTGGTCTAGGACCATGGTCAGCAAATTGCAGCTCGCGAGCCACATGCGGCTCTTTGGCCCTTGAATGTGGCTCTTCCACAAAATACCACAGCTTGGGCAAGTCTATTTTGAAGAAGTGGTGTTAGAAGAAGTTTAAGTTTAAAAAATGTTGCTCTCAAAAGAAATTTCAATTGTTATACTGTTGTTATTTGGCTCTGTTGACTAATGAGTTTGCCGACCACTGGTCTAGAATTTTATTAATGCTTGAGATAGACCTGTGGATCCTAGATGAAAACTCTTGGTCAGATGAAAAGAACCTGCACAGAGCATTGCACCATTTCTCTCTGTTTACTCCATGGCCTCATATGTATCTGGCTATCACTTGGGGTAAAGAAAGCACAGATAAACCAAGGTCTATTTTTGCTTTACATAAGACTAAGTCTTTTTCTATTCTGAAAAATCTGTGATTTGTGCCAGACTTGTTAACATTTGTTGTGGCAGTAGAGCTGAGTGAAAGAGTGTTACCATATCCACAGCTGCCATCAGAAAAAATAAACGGTCCAGCCCGCCACACCAAGGAGGCAGACCGAGATTTAAATGATGGTCCCCACTCCCTCTGCATGCAAGAGGAGAGGCCAGCCCGTTCCTGAAGAAAGTCAAGGTGAAATGCAGGTGCAGGTGAATTCAACATCTGACTTGACTGTGCTCTCCACTTGGCACTCCTTAGGAACACATTGCCCTGGAGTCCTCTAGCCCATTGGCTGTTTTTTTCTGCTGCAGTTTACAGAAAAATTTCTGGTTTCTTTATAAACTCCAATACATCTAAGCTAAGAAAGTGTTCGAGTGAAAAATTATTCTTTATTTTCTTACGGTTATTTCTTAAAATTTTCCATTCCTTTTCACCCATTCATCACCATTGACCCAAATCCTCTCAGAAGAATTGCTTGCTAGCAAGGAGACAAACCTAGAGTCACAGACATAGAAGGGTCTCTATAAATTTTGTTAGTCTACAAATGGTTCCTGAACCACAGTGTGTAAAACCCTGTTTTATGAGAAAAGAATATGGGATAAAGACAGAAAAGGACACCCTTGGAAACAATAACACTGTGGTGTGACCACAGGTTTGGATGCCAGGAGGTCATGAGTTCTAATCCTAAATGTATTTCCCAAGACATAGTAGCAAAATTGAATGGAAAAATGCTAAAGAGAGCCCTTTCACCATTTTTTCATTCACTTATCCATCAACTATTCATAACATGTGTGTCTTCAGTATCCTGCAAGAGGTATAGAGACAGGCCAATATCACAGCAGACCTTGAAGATTTTCTAGCTTATCACTGCAATAAGACATATCCATAAGCAACCACCAGCATGCTGGGATCGTGACCAGTGTTATTGGAAAGAGACAGGTCACAAGTTTGGGCAGGGCAGACAGGAAGAGGCGGCTTCCACTCTGGAGCCACAAAGGTTTCCTAGAAAAAAACATGGCATTGCAGTCAGGCCTTTAAAAGCCTTGTAGGTTTTAGACATTGGAGGTTGGTGAGGAAACGTTCTAGTGTCAGGGACTGAACGAACAATGTCTCAGAGATCAGAGGGCATAGAGAAAAGTTTGGCACAAAATATACTGTTGGGAATATGCAGTCTAACTGGAAAAATATAGGTTGGGGCCCTATCAGAAAGCCTTTGAATTCTAAGCCAAATTTCTCTTTTACTCAATAAGGAGTTGGTGTAGGTTTTTTACCAGATGCATGCTTTAAAAGATGATACTGGCCCTAGCTGGTTGCTTAGTGGTTAGAGCAGGGGGGGTGGGAAACTTTTTTCTGCCAAGGGCCGTTTGGATATTTATAATATTCTTGGGCCATACAAAATTACCAACTTAAAATTAACCTGCTGTTTTTGGTCAAACATTTAGTTAATTCTCTGTTAATGCGTTGGCAGAACCAGACCAAATGATTTTGTGGGTCTTATAAGGCCTGAGGGCTGTATGTTCCCCACTCCTGGGTTAGAGTGTTGGCCTGCAGATTGAAGGGTCACAGGTTCCAAACAAGGGCACATATCTTGGTTTCAGGCTACTCAGTCTCAGGGGGGCATGTATAGGAGGCAACCAATCAATGTGTCTCACATTGATGTTTCTCTCTCTGTGTCCCTCCCTCTCCCTTCTATTGTCTCTAAAAATCAATGGGAAAAATATCCTTGGGGGAGGATTAACAACAACAACAAAAAGATGATGAATCTGGCAGCACTGTTGCCTTAGGGAGAACAATTTATGTGCTGTCATATAAGCCATGGCCAAAATCCAGCGAGGTCAGTAGTGACAAAGTAAGTGGTGAGTAAAAGTTGCTGTGGAGACTAGACAGCTGTTCCAGCTGCAAGGAGGTGGATGGAGATGTTGGCACCTTGAGGAGGAAGAGGACACAAGGTCAAAGGAAGAGTGTGTGAGTGACAGAGAAACTGGAAGTTCTTTCTATGCTTTTGTGATATCCTGGGATTCTTGGCCAAGTCTTAAGGGCTTATAGAAGGCTTTTATTTATTCTTCATGTGTTCTTTTCCTGGGTCAATGGTTTTGTAAAAAAATAATATTAGAAGTTTTCTGTCACTTTAAAAAGTTATACTGAGACCTTCAGTCATGTGCCTTTTGAAGTTTTGGTTACATAACATTGCTCTGAATTGAAATTCTGCAGCCTCATGAACTGGAGTCTCATTCTATCCCTTCCCCACCTGGCATTTTATTTTCTGTGGGTCAGGGTTAGTTTCTTTCTAACCATTGTTGCGGAACTCCTTAAATATTTGGTCTCGCAGGTTTTAGAAGCTGGCAGGCCAGGACGCTCCCTGCAGGTTGTGAGACCAAAGCCTTCCAGAAAAGGAGCCAGTAAAATCTGAAGCATGTTAACAGAGTGTAGCAGCTACACAGTACACCGCCCCATGGTGCTGGGCTCCCAAACGCTGAAGCCAGCAGCTCCCAGCTACTGTGGCCCACAACCCAAAGGAGCCCTGTTGCACCACATCATGGCTGATTCGTAATTGTGGTGATGACAACAGATTAACTCACTGGCTCTCAGCACGAGCCCTGGGGTTTGTCAGGATCACTCACTGTTCCCTTGCTTCTCCCAATTTTCCATAATGAGAGAACACATTGGAGTCCACTGACACAGTACAAATACTTGTTGGGAGCTCTGTGAGCTTTATCTAGAAGTTGGGGTTTTTTTATTTTAAAAAAATATATATATTTTTATTGATTTCAGAGCGAAAGGGAGAGGGAGAGAGAGATAAAACATCAGTGCTGAGAATCATTGATCCGCTGCTCCTGTGTGACCCCTACTGAGGATTGAGCCTGCAACCTGGGCATGTGCCCTCGCCCGGAATTGAACCCAGGACCCTTCATTCCACAGGCTGACGGCTCTATCCACTGAGCCAAACCAGCCAGGGCTAGAAGTTGGTGTGGTTTTTTTTTTGTTTGTTTGTTTTTTCTCTCATTAAACTTTGTTATTTTAATGGGTCTCAAAATTCTGTGACAGATTTTTGGTCATGTTGTTTCCATTTAAAAAGTACTGATTTTAAAAACTAATGACTTAAAAACTGCCACTCACACAAAAGAACCAAATGGTCCACAAAACATCCTCCTTTCCTTCTGAAGGTTTTACGATGCATTGTAATCATTAACCAGTCTTTTACTATTAAACTTAAATGGCCAATTGAGACAAACAGTTCTGAGACCGTTCTTCCACCACTGATTAAGACTGGGGTGGCAGGTTTGGGGAATATTCATTTAGCCTTCTGAGCTTTCTGGGCACACTTGGTGACTTTGCCAGCTCCAGCTGCCTTCTTGTCCACTGCTTTGATGACACCCACAGCAACTGTCTGTCTCATGTCACGAACAGCGAAACGGCACGGAGGAGGGTAGTCAGAGAAGCTCTCAACACACATGGGCTTGCCAGGAATCATGTCAACAATGGCAGCATCACCAGATTTCAAAAACTTGGGGCCATCTTCCAGCTTTTTCCCAGAACGACGATCAATCTTCTCCTTCAGCTCAGCAAATTTGCAAGCAATGTGAGCTGTGTGACAATCCAGCACAGGTGCATATCCAGCACTGATCTGGCCTGGGTGGTTCAGGATAATCACCTGAGCTGTGAAGCCAGCAGCTTCCATTGGTGGATCATTTTTGCTGTCACCAGCGACATTGCCACGGCGAACATCTTTGACAGACACGTTCTTGACATTGAAGCCCACATTGTCTCCAGGAAGAGCTTCGCTCAAAGCTTCCTGGTGCATTTCAACAGACTTTACTTCAGTTGTAACATTGATTGGAGCAAAGGTGACCACCATGCCGGGCTTCAGAACACCAGTCTCCACTCTGCCCACAGGGACAGTACCAATACCACCAATTTTGTAGACATCCTGGAGAGGCAGATGCAGGGACTTGTCAGTTGGACGAGTTAGTGGCAGGATGCAATCCAGAGCTTCAAGCAGTGTGGTTCCACTGGCATTGCCATCTTTACGGGTGACCTTCCATCCCTTGAACCACGGCATATTGGCACTTGGCTCCAGCATGTTTTCACCATTCCAACCAGAAATTGGCACAAATGCTATTGTGTCAGGGTTGTAGCCAATTTTCTTAATGTAGGTGCTGACTTCTTTAATAATTTCCTCGTATCTTTTCTGGCTGTCGGTGACTCAGTGGAATCCATTTTGTTAACACCAACAATCAGCTGTTTCACACCCAGTGTGTAGGCCAGAAGGGCATGCTCCCGGGTCTGTCCATTCTTGGAAATGCCTGCTTCAAATTCACCAACACCAGCAGCAACAATGAGGACAGCACAGTCAGCCTGAGATGTGCCTGTAATCACGTATTTGATGAAGTCTCTGTGCCCTGGGGCATCAATGATGGTCACATAATACTTGCTGGTCTCGAATTTCCACAGAGAGATATCAATGGTGATACCTCGTTCCCGTTCGGCTTTCAGTTTATCCAAAACCCAGGCATACTTGAAGGAACCCTTCCCCATCTCAGCAGCCTCCTTCTCAGATTTCTCGATGGTTCTTTTGTCGATCCCACCACGTTTGTAGATCAGATGGCCAGTAGTGGTAGACTTGCCGGAATCTACGTGTCCAATGATGACGATGTTGATGTGAGTCTTTTCCTTTCCCATCTTGGGTTTGAGTTAATGGTGGTTTCACAACACCTGTGTTCTGGCGGCAAACCCGTTGCGAAAAAAGCGAAGTTGGTTTTCTTTTTCTTTTTTCTTTTTTTTCCCAATGACCTTTTATTTATTTATTTATTTATTTATTTTATTTTTATTCAGTTTATTAATTACATTGTTTCCCCTTTTTTATCCCCCTATATCTTCCCTCCACCCTGTACCTATCCCACCCTCTGCCCTCACCTCCCCCTCCCCAATGTCCTCTCCCATTGTTGCAAGATTTTTGTCCAATCTCTTGCTGTACTTCCAACACTTTTCTCCCCAAGAATTGTCAGTCCATTCCCTCTCTATGTCCATGTTTCTGTTATAGTCACCAGTTTATCTTGTTCATCAGCCTATCAGTTCACTTGATTTTTATGTTCATTTGTTGATAGATGTGTATTTGTTGTTCATAATTTTCATCTTTACCTTTTTCTTCTTCCTCTTCTTAAAGAATATCTTTCAGCATTTCATATAATACTGGTTTGGTGGTGATGAACTCCTTTAGCTTTTTCTTATCTGCGAAGCACTTTATCTGATCCTCAATTCTGAATGATAGCTTTGCTGGATAGAGTAATCTTGGTTGCAGATTCTTGCTCTTCATTATTTTGAATATTTCTTGCTACTCGCATCTGGCCTGCATCGTTTCTGTTGAAAAATCCGCTGACAATCGTATGGGTGCTCCCCTGTAGGTAACCAACTGTTTTTCTCTTGCTGCTTTTAATATTCTCTCTTTATCTTTTGCTCTTGGCATTTTAATTATGATATGTCTTGGTGTGCTCCTCTTTAGATTCCTATATTTTGGGGTTCTGTGTACTTCTTGGGCTTTTAAGTCAGTTTCTTTCACCAGGTGGGGAAAGTTTTCAGTCACTATTTCTTCAAGTAGGTTTTCATTGTCTTGCTCTCTCTCTTTTTCTGGCACCCCAATAATTCGGATGTTGGCTTGCTTGAGGTTGTCCCAGAGGCCCCTTATGCTATCTTCAATTATCTGAATTCTTTTTGTTTCTTGCTTTTCCAGCTGAGTGGATTTTGGTTCTTTGTATTTCAAATCTTTGACTTGGTTCTTGTGGCCCTCTGGACTGCTTTTAGGACTTTGTGTAATATTTTTTATTTCAGTCTGTGTATGCTTGATTTCTAGTTGGTCCTTTTTTTTTATCTGTGAGGGTCTGGTTCGTATCCTCAGAGGTCTTGTTCATTTCCCTGAGAGTCTTATTCATTTCCTTGTAAGTATCATTCATCTCCTTGTAATTCTCATTCATTTGCTGGTTGGTCTTGTTTATTTCCTGGTAATTCTCATTAAGTTGATCGGCCTTTTGTAGGAGCCTCTTGAAAAGCCTTATAACCGTGGTTTTGAACTCTATGTCTTGTCGTCTTTTCTCCTCCATTTCTTTCACACCTGATTTCTTTCCATGTCTCTGCATGGTGGCTGCTTTATGTGGTAGATATCTTCAAAGGGACAGTGGCTCAGTCTCCCCGGTTACCTGAGGTGGGTACTCTTACTGCAATCCTTTATGGGTTGTATTCAGTGTTTTTGAATTTAAACCCAGCTTTTTGTTGTTAGCCCTAGGAGGGTTTGACCTCCAGGCCAATTGGCTGTGAAGGGAGACTGTGTTCAGGTTGGATGGGCGGAGTCTCTGGGCTGCGAGGCAGCGGCAGCGGGCGGCGGTGGCAGCTGGGTCCTATGTGGCGCTCGCGCACGCGGGTCTCTGTTGGATGGGGATGGCTGCAGACACCTCCAAGAGAAAGCCGCTAGTCTCTTCCCCTTGCCAGACCACTCTGCCTTTCCCCAAATGTGCTTGCACACCAAAAGTCCAGCCCAGGGCTGTAAAATAGATGGTTTCCGGAACCAGGAGACAAGTTTCCAGGGGGCCAGTCACAGGTTTGCGCGATCCTTGGGACTAGGAGCCTCTGCCGCGCCCCGCTTAGATCTGGCCGGTCCCTGCTCCAGCCCCAGCCCGCGCGCGCGCGCAACCAGGGAGGCTCCTAACCTGTTTCCGTCTGAAAGGCTGCGGTCCCGCCGGTCCTGAGTCTGTGTCCCACCTTTGCTCCTATTAGTGGAGTTTACATTCAGCCAGCTTTCTGGCAATTCTGGGTGCTTGTCTGTTCTGTTGTTATGTTGTAGTTCTTAAATTGTTGCGCGGGGCAGAACAATAGGTGTTTGCTTATGCCGCCATCTTGGTGTTCCTCGCGAAGTTGGTTTTCTTAATAGCCCATACTGAATGTCTCTTTTTCTTCTCACCTCCTCTCAATGTATATACAGTATATATATAACCTGTGGTTTGTAAAAATGATTTCTTGCTAATATACATATAGTGCAGTGAATTTTTAAAAATTAGGACATGGGGCAAAAGGAATATATGCATAGAAAAATTAGGCACACCTAGGATAAAGGTTCATAAAATTTAAACTACAAACAAGATCCTCTGGAGGCTGAGAACCAATGCTGTAGAGCCTAAGACCATTGGAAAACACAGATATTTACATTATGATTCATTAACAGTAGCCAAATTACAGTTATGAAGTAGCAAAGAAATAATTTTATGGTTGGGGTCACCACAACATGAGGAACTGTATTAAAGGGTCGAGGCATTAAAAAGGTTGAGAACCACTGCTCTAGAGGCAAGTCACAAATCTTTTTCTGAGCTTCCCGACAACCAAGGCTGTGAAGGAAATCTAAAAGGATGAAACTCACATTTCTGTAAGGTACAAACCAACCATCAGCTCAGGAGAGGAGTGAGTCCTTGCACTGTATGGACTTCCCTCATAAAAGAGACACTGAGTGCTAAAAAGGCCAGGGCTCTCATCAGCTTCCCTGCAGTGAATAGTATAGCTATTTGGTTGACTTCTTGCAGTGTCTCTTAGGGTAGGCTTGTGGGACAAGAGCTGCACTGGAGGCCTGTGTAGTCCATCATTGCTCAAAGAGTGCTGTCCTGAGGATCTTGCTTCCAGAAGATGCTCTGCCATAAAAAGTGCCAATATCAAGAGTCAGGCAAGAACTGTACAATACCAGCATATTGAAAGCTCTGCGAAGTCCTACAAAATGGTGATGGAAGGATACTTGATTTGAGTTGGTGAACACACTATACAATATACAGATGATGTACTATAGAGTGTACCCCTGAAACCTGTATAATTTTATTAACCAATCTCACCCCAATTCATTCAATAAAAAAGTCCTAAAATTAAGAAACTGGCCCAGATTTTCTTTAATAAACTTTTGATATAACACACACACACACACACACACACACACACACACACAATAGGGGGCAGCACATTTTCTGCTAAGAGCCAGATAGATATAGTTTAAGCATATAGACTTATCATAACTACTCAATTCTGCCATTGTGCTGAAAAACAAAAAACAAAACAAAACAAAAACGGTGGCTCTGTTTCAATAGAGCTTCATTTATGAATATAGAAAAAAAATTTTAAATTTTTAAAATCTTTATTGTTCAGTTTATTAATTACATTGTTTGCCCCTTTTCCCCCCCTATAGCTCCCCTCCACCCGGTACCCATCCCACTCTCCGCCCTCACCTCCCCCACACTGTCCTCTCCCATAGTTGCATGATTTTTGTCCAGTCTCTTGCTGCACTTTCCACACCCCTTTTCTCCCCAAGAATTGTCAGACCATTTCCTCTCTATGTCCATGATTCTGTTATATTCGCCAGTTTATCCTATTCATCGGATTATTAATTCACTTGATTTTTAGATTCATTTGTTGAGAGATGTGTATTTGTTGTTCATAATTTATACTTTTACCTTTTTCTTTTTCTTATAGAATGTTTTTTAGCATTTCATATAATATTGGTTTGGTGGTGATGAACTCCTTTAGCTTTATCTTATCTGCAAAGCACTTTATCTGACCTTCAATTCTGAATGATAGCTTTGCTGGATAGAGTAATCTTGGTTGTAGATTCTTGCTATTCATCACTTTGAATATTTCTTGCCACTCTCATCTGGCCTGCATCGTTTCTGTTGAGAAATCTGCTGACAATCGTATGGGTGCTCCCTTATAGATAACTGTTTTTCTCTTGCTGCTTTTAATATTCTCTCTTTGTCTTTTGCTCTTGGCATTTTAATTATGATGTGCCTTGGTGTGGTCCTCTTTAGATTCCTATATTTTGGGGTTCTGTGCACTTCTTGGGCTTTTAAGTCAATTTCTTTCACCAGGTGGGGGAAGTTCTCAGTCACTATTTCTTCAAGTAGGTTTTCATTATCTCGCTCTCTCTCTTTTTCTGGCACCCCTATAATTCGGATGTTGGTATGCTTGAGGTTGTCTCAGAGGCCCCTTACACTATCTTCAATTATTTGGATTCTTTTGGCTTCTTGCTTTTCCGACTGAGTGGATTTTGCTTCTTTGTATTTCAGATCTTTGACTTGGTTCTTGCGGTCGTCTGGATTGCTTTTAAGTCTTTGTATAATATATTTTTTTATTTCAGTCAGAGCATGCTTAATTTTTAGTTGGTCCTTTTTCATATCCTCGTAGGTGTTGTTCATTTCCTCATAGATCTTGTTCATTTCCTTGTAGTTCTCATTAAATTCATCAGCCTTTTCTAGGAGCCTCTTGAAAAACTTTATTACTGTGGTTTTGAACTCTATGTCTAGTCGTCTTTCCTCCATTTCTTTCACACCTGATTTCTTTTGATTTCTCTGCATTGTGGTTGCTTTCCTGAGTTGGTCCATTAGCTTTGTGTGGTAGATGTCTTCTAAAGGACGGTGACTCAGCCTCCCCAGTTACCTGAGGTGGATACTCTTACTGCAGTCCTTTATGGGTTGTACAGTATTGTTGAAGTTAAACCCAGATTATTATTGTTAGAGTAGGAGGGTTTGACCTCCAGGCCAATTGACTGTGAGGGTAACAGGTTGGATGGGCGGAGTCTCCGGGCTGAGCAGGCAGCATCAGCTCCGCCCTATATGGCACGTTGGTCTCTGTGCCGGGTGGTAACGGCTGCACACACCTCCGAGAGAAAGCCGCCGCCAGTCTCCACTCGCTGCCAGACAACTCTGCCTCTCCCCAAATGAGTCTGCACACCTAAAGTCTCACCCAGGGTTGTAAAACAAAGCAGTCCAGTGGTCTCCTGAACGAGGGAGCAAGTCACGAGTCCTGTCTGCACAGTCACACACTTCTGTCCCCAAGTTTACTCGGAAACTGCTGTTCCAAGTTTACACTCGCTGTCCTCAAGCTGGCCCTCTCCACAGGCTCGCAGACCTGTGCCGTGCCCGGGTTTTAGCGTGCCTTCTCCAGACCTCGGACCTAGCCTGGAACTGGGGAATCATTGCAGTGGGTCGCCTTTGCCCTCCCTGTTGGAGAAAACCAGTCAGGTTTGCAGCTGCCCGCCCTCTCCCCTGGCACGTGCAAGACTCCAAACCTTTGATTCCGCGAGTATCTTCAAGGCTGCGCTCCACCGCTCCTCTGAGTCACAGTGTCCTATCTTTACTTTTATTTGTGGGATTTTCACTCAGCCAGCTTTCCAGTGATTCTGGATGATGTTTGTTCTGTTGTTAAGTTGTAGTTTTGGAATTGTTGTCTGGGGCAGCAAGATAGGTGTTTACCTATGCTGCCATTTTAGTTCCTCTCAGAAGCAAGATCTGAATACAGAAATTTTAATTTCATGTAATTTTCACATGTCATGCTATACCATTCTTCTATTTGATTTTTTCAACTACTTAAAAATGCAAAAACCATTCTTAGCTTTCAGGCCATTCAAAACAGGTGAGGCCCCATTTGGACTGTGAACTGTAGTTTGCCGACCCCTGATGAAGAATTGGATGGTATGCTTTTCCAGCAAACTTTCCTGAGGACTATTCCTCAGAGTTGTCTTAATTTAGACTTGTATGTTTCTGGTTTAAGAGCAATTTTTTTTTTTAAGTAGAAAAGAATTGGTTTGAGAGCTTGCAGATTAGTCTAAGATTTTTCTCAGAAACAATTTGTGGGTCCTCCCAAAGAAGACATTGACAGACTAAAAACTGAAAACTTATAGTTTTACTGTTACATATGGCTGGGTCATTTTGAGGCTGGAAATGTTTTAGTGGGGATTATCATTCATTCATAGAAATAAAAGTCTCAAATCCCAGAGACATTCAATTTTAAGAAAACTAGCTTCCTAGTCAATGCTCCAAGTAAACCAAGGAACTGTGTCCCCTACCAACTACGTTTTTATTTTGACTAGAGGGATGTTCTTCCAGCTTCTTACAATGAAAGGACTAAAATATTCCCACCATAAAGTCTGACATTTCAATTTCAGTTAAACAACTATTTATTGATACTCAGTACATATAAAGCATATTGCTTTCTTTTAAGGGGCATACAAAAAGAACCAAGAAGCAGACAGTTCCTTCTTTACCTTGTGAATCAAGTTCAAGATTCCAACCAATTTAGAGCCCATTACTGTTGTGTCAGGATTAATTTCATCTTCCTATCAGCATTCATTCATTCATTCATTCAGCATACACTTGTGAATTGCAGCCTATGTTCATAGCATTGAAACACAGCCTTTAGTCATCTGCTAACTACCCAATCTCCAGCCCAGTGCCTGGGGAGGAGAGGGTAGAAGTTATGGAAATTAAGGCCAGACTCTGCCCAGATCTTTAGCCATTTGATAGAAATGGCTGGGTTGGGTGGGCATGTTATTTGAGAAAATATAAAGCAAAAGAGAGTGGCTGGGGCTTCACAGAGTATGAGTAGAATTGCATAGGGATAGTTTGTGGAAATAAATGGACAAAGAGTGTATTTGACGATATGAGTTTGGGTGAGGTATACAATTGTTCACGAAAAAAACTGTGATTAGGGACATTTCCAAGTGTAATTGTATTACAGCTAACTATATGGCCTAAAGTTGTTTTTTTGCAAAACTTATTTTTGGGTCTCCTGCCCCATGTCATAACAAGTTTGGTGATTTTTTTTTTAACACCCCTTTTTTTGAAGATAGAAGCACTAAATTTCCTCACATAGATTTTTGAAGGATAGGTTCCCATGAACCACTGAGGAAGAGGGAAGCAAAAGTAAGAACTGATGAATTAGAGAGTTGTTTACCAGAGATTTGTCTCTGTAGTCAGACAGCTCCGCTTGAGCAGCCTCATTCATGGATGCTGCCTCATTTCCACCTTCTCACACCTGTTCCTGTTCAGGGTTAAGAAGAAGTAGGTGCCAGTTCACAGAGAAGAAGAAAAAGACACTGAAACAGTATGGAGCCTTGCTGTCTCCTCCCATTGTCTCTCCCCAGTCTCACATTTTACTGAAGACCCCTCCTTAAAGAGACATTAATGTATCATTTGTACATTTTACAAATAACTTCTTTAAAGTACAGTAGGCTAAAGTTTCTATTATTTGCAGCATCACTAATTATATCTTCAATCTTTCCTAGAAAAGACTGTATCTTCACCATTGACCCATCAACTGCCCGAGACCTTGATGACGCCCTCTCCTGCAAGCTACTTGCTGACGGTAGGATAGAAATGTCTCTTATCATTCTGGGTAGCAGACAGTGTACATATCTTTGTGGTCAGCCTGGCTGCTGTGTATTCCCCAGGCAGTGCAATGTGCAGGCTGAGTTTTGCCTTGTTCTTGAACTTGCCATAGGCTTCTGAGGCCACACAAGTATATGACCTAAGGATTGTGTTCCTGTGGTGATTTCGGTGAGGGTGAGAATAAGAAATGTCCTCTACGGGATCCTTCTTGGGCCTCAGAAGAGGCAGCAGAAAGGGCAGAATAGCTAATTCTAGGCCTTGGCCTTCAGGAAGTTCCTGTTTGGATGGAATGTGTTAAGAGAGAGAGAGAGAGAGAGAGAGAGAGAGAGAGAGAAAGAGAGAGAGAGAGAGAGAGAGAGAAAAGAAAGAAAGAAAGAAGAAAGAAAGAAAGAGAAAGAAAGAAAGAAAGAAATCCCTGAAGAAAGAAAGAAAGAAAGAAAGAAAGAAAGAAAGAAAGAAAGAAAGAAAGAAAGAAAGAAAGAAAGAAAGAAATCCCTGAAGGCTCTGCTTGGGAGAAGCATAGGCCTCTTAACCTGAATTGGACAACATATGGGGTGAGTCAAGGGTGCTCTCCGAAGGCATGCTCAGCAATGGGTGTTAAGAACACCTGCCCTGAGGAATGTTCCTCAAGTGAACTGGAGAAGCCTGCACTGCTCCCAGTAGATCTTCATCTGTCCAGTGAATTACAAAAGGCAGCTGTTAAGGACTCTTTCAACAATCTTTTGGGATGGAGCTAAGCAAGAAAAGATGGGATTTGAGGCAACAGCCTTTGAAAACTACAGTAGGGGGAAATGGAATGTGGGGGTGTTGGTTAGAAGAGCAAACACTACCAATTCCCATTTTAATGTCTCCCCAGGATGTACTGCTTAAGTCTTAGCTACTTCTTGCCCCTCTCTAGTAGTGTCTGGGTGACTGCCTTGGCTTCAGTCTTTCTTGAATATGGTTTTGGTAGTAACATGGCCTGGGACGGCTTGCCTATGATAGATGTGCACCCTGGGTTTCAGTTTGCAGCAAAGTGTTGATGGCCCAGTGGCTTAGTCTTATAAAACATTGCAGAGGTGTTCACATACTCCACTGGGGCAAAGCTGCATAGGTTCAATGTCTAATCTGTATTCTACTCGGCAGTGAAGCATAGTAGAGAGAACCCAGAGAGATGGAAAGCATCATTTCCTAAAAGTGCTTTTATCTTCTTTTAATGGGAGTCCTCCTGGAAACTATGGGCAAAATAGCTCAGTATTTTCAACTAGAGAAATTTGAAAGGAAGATAAAACATAAAGAGAGGAAAGTCCCCATGGAAATTTTTGAGGAATTATATATTTTTTAAATACAAAATTTGAACAGCCTACTTAAAAAAGCAAATACTGGGTTAGTTTCTTATATCTTGAAGCATCTGTACATATAAAGGCTTAGGCATAGATTGTCCTCAGCATGAGTTCTACTCCCCTGAATCCCAGTGTGAAAAGTGCCCCGGGCAGAAAGCCAGGTGACAGTGGACCGCACTTCCTGTATTGCCCTTCTCCCCAGGTTCACAGCCCTGCTCTGTTTGTAACCAAGTGCTTGAAAACAGCTGTTTCATTTATTTTGTCCACTTTCATAGTGTTAATGGCAGGAGGATAGGTCTAATATCTGTTACTGGTCTTGGCTGGCCCCAATGGATTTGCCTTGCAGGGACGGACACCAGGGAGCTAGCACGTGGCCTGCCCCACTCACTCAGCCCCAGTTTTGTGTGTCCAGGGTCACTGCAGAGGTTTCACGTCGGCTGATGGTAACAGATAGGCAAGAAAGGTAGATTGGGGACAAATTGTACATATAAAAAATTTTTCAACTAGAGAATGTGCTTTGTCAGTCAAATAAATTGTTTTCAATCTGTGGGTCAGGGAGAGCAGTGAAAATGAGGGAAACAATTTAGCAGCACAAGATAAAGGTTAGCAGAGGAAGTAGAGGCAGAGAAATGAGTCAGAAAAACATTGTAATTGTTTAGGAATATAAGTAGGTAATAAGGAACTGGACCAGAGATGGTGACATTATTGATGGGGGTGGGGAGGACAGATGTGAGAAAGGGGTAACAGCAGAATAATCGAAATGGATGTTAGATTTCAGGGAGAGTAGTTTAAGAGGGGGCAAAAGTTTCAACCTCGATGATGAGGGATGAAATCCCTAATTTAGAAACCAGGAAGACAGGAGGTCAGGCTGGTTTCGGAGAGAGTATGTCCACACGGAGTTGTCTGTCTGATGATATGTATATATATAAGCTGCTGCAAATCCTTTTCAGAGGAGGTGGGGTGCAAATAAGCTACATACATATGGTCCATTAACTACATCCGGGGAGCCCTGAAGAAAAGTAGACAGTGTACCAAATGCAAACAGTGATTTTATTGAGATTATGGGATCATAAGTGATTTTTCTCCTCTAGTTTCCAAATTTTTATAATGTGGTAATAATAGTTTTATAATGAAAAAAATTTTGTAATAAAAAAATATTATGAGGTGCCAGAAATCACAGGGCTGCCGAGTAGCGCACTGCACCAGGTGACTAGATACCTTCCATCTGCTTAGTTATTCTTGCATTCCAGAGGGGTAATTAACATCTGGTCATTTGGCAGAGCAGCAGATAAAGGACATGGAAAAGGAGTCAGGGAAGAATCTGAAAAGGCCTCAGTTAGTCAGTCAAGTGTTTTTATGGTGGCACTTCTACAGTTGGCCTTTGTGACAGCAGTTTTTGCCAAAGCCATTTATCCAGGGAACTGAAAAGTAAAAGTCAGTTCCAGTTTGGATGGGGGTGAGTTTGGCTTAAGTTCAGGTTCCGTTGTTAACAATTCAGTCAATTCTTGCTTAGAGGAAAAAATGTTTAATGTTTCAAAGAGCAAATAATGTTTTTTGGCCATATTTACATCATCTATAACTCTTTTATTTATTTTATTGAATTTATTGGGGTGACATTGGTTAATAAAAATATATAGGTTTCATATATATATATAGGGATATAATTCTATATATAACCATTTTTATTTAAAGAAAATAGAAAGGTCAAACTTTTCTTTGTTCCCATTGAAATCATCTGAATGACTGTACTGTGAAAATAAAACATGCAGACAGATGTAGTTTATTTAGTCCTCATTCTCCCTTTCTACAGAGTTCAGATGTAACCCCAGGACTTGTTACCAATATCTCCTATAGGTAGGAGACTGAGACTATACAGTCTGAAGATAAATTCTGCAGAAACACAGTGACACTTATTCTCTAGTAGGTCCTGATTAGGTTGGAAGGCTGAGGGGGGTGCCCCTACCCTTGAATCTCAGCTTTTAAGGGATCCTGCATCTAGCTGGGAATGGTCCACCTCGTGTAGCCTATAAGCACACTTGAGTGGAACATTCTCATGACAGTACCCAGGCTGCTATCTTGAACACAGAGTCTTTCATTTTTGCTCAAGAAAATACTTAATAATGCAAATGAATAAGAGTGGTGTTATATTGAGAACCCCGAATCTAAAGTTAGTAAATCATATACTTCAGTTTTATTGATGTAACAGATCACTTGCAACACACCTCACGGTTGACCTCACCAGTCAAGTGTGGGAATGCTACAGATGTCACACCACCTTCTGGTTTTCAAGCCTCTACAGCATCACTTACTGAGTTACAGATTGCATTTAACACTCTACCTTATAGGCAGCCCCTTGGCCTGAAGATTACCTGACTGTTAGGAACCCCTTCCCTCTAATGACCTGAAATAATGCTATCTCCCTGTAACTTTCTACCCATTAGTCCCATTTATGCCCCTTGCAGCCTACATAAGTTTTGTCTGTTGTGTGATAATCCTTTAGATACTAGATAACAGCTGTCACATTTCTCTCAGTCGCTTCTCAGCTGAGCATCCTACATATATTTTTCCATATCCTGTAGCTTTTGAAGTTTGAGCCCATTTCCTGTGTCACAGAGTTTTTTTTTTTGCATGTGTGGGACCTGAGGTACATAGCTGTCTATATCCAGACTTCTCCTCCCTGGTGGCCAGGGCATAGTGACTCTCTTGCTGCTGGATGAGATCTGAGTCTGATGTAATAGCCACCCATTCTGTTCAATTAAATAAGCATTATTGCTGTGTTCTAATCTCTGAGCAAGGAAGTTGTTAGTCAAACAAGCAAGGGCTTTTAGCTGTTCAGGATTCCAATAACCCCACAAAAAAATTGATGTTCACCATTTCTCTATCATCTTGTTTCTCTAATGCTTTCTTCTTTAATGATGCTGTGCCACTAAGCACGTCAGGATTATCCTAGCCAGGCCTTCCAAACGAAGGATTGGAGCTAAGGAGAGGGGGAAATGAGGAATGACTGCTAATGGGTTTAGGTTTTCTTTTGGGGTGATGAAATGTTCTGGAAGTAGGGTGTTGATAGTTGCACAACTTTGTGAATATACTGAAAACCACTGGGTGGGGGGAGAAAAAGGAGTGTATGGATGAATGATTAAATAAACAAACTCATCCTTGAGGCTTTCTGGAAATTGTAATATACACCTTAACCACAGTTTAGCAGAAGTTTTGATGGAATGCCTGGGCTAGATACCTGTAGTCATATCCCTCTTATCTCTCTCTCCTCCTTGCCGCTTTAATCTCTGAATTAATGAGCACACCTTTTTGTTCAGCCACCTGTTCATATTTCCCTTACCCTCAGAGTGCAGCCATCTTAGAAGAAAGAAGGATCTGTCTTACTGTCCAGGTAAAAGGACATCATCTAGCCCAAGAGGCCTCATGAATGCAAAGTACCTACTGTGCTCTAGGGACACCAGTCTCCCGTCTGTTTGTTTGTTTGTTTGTTTGTTTTTCTTGTTGCCTCTCTGGTTGCAAGGCTTCCCTTCCCTGAAGAGCATGGACTAGGGCAGTGGTCAGCAAACTCATTAGTCAACAGAGCCAAATATCAACAGTACAACGATTGAATTTTCTTTTGAGAGCCAAATTTTTAAAACTTAAACTTCTTCTAACGCCACTTCTTCAAAATAGACTTGCTCAGGCCATAGTATTTTGTGGAAGAGCCACACTCAAGGGGCCAAAGAGCCACATGTGGCTTGCAAGCCACAGTTTTCTGACCACGGGGCTAGGGAACTCTGTCTCAGGGAGCCTTTTGGTAAGGGAACAGGAATGAGAGACTAGAAGCAAAGCCGGTAAGAATTCCTAAACTCTGTCACTTCCCCACATGTTTATATTTGTCACCTGCTGATCGTTTCTTGTCATGACTGATCCCCTTTGAAGGCAGAGGGGAAGTAAGAGCTGGAGAGGCTTTTCCTTTGTTTTTAAGATTGAAGTGATTTTTTAAAATATATGTATTTTATTGATTTTTTTTTTTACAGAAAGGAAGGGAGAGGGATAGAGTTAGAAACACTGATCAGCTGTCTCCTGCACACCTCCTACTGGGGATGTGCCTGCAACCAAGGTACATGCACTTGACCGGAATTGAACCTGGGACCTTTCAGTCCGCAGGCCAATGCTCTGTCCACCGAACCAAACCAGTTAGAGCAAGATGGAAGTGATTTTGACCTGTTTCTATATTAAGAGATTGGAGACATTGAAAAAAAAAATAGGAATGAACGGAGCTGATTATTTTTGTAAGGTCTTGAAGAAGAAGGTGGGAGTGAATTCAGAGTGTGAATGGAAAATGAAATGAGATGAGAGGTCTTAGGGAATGGCTGCTGCTGCTGCTGCTGCTGAGTCTTCACACCTGCTGAGGGAAGAAATGGAGGAGGGAGGAGTACTATTGAAAGGGATAGGGAAAGAAGTTGACCAGAAACCCACCAAACACGCATTATTAGCTACACTGTCCAGGTGTGCTGAGGTGGAAATACTAGCAAGTCTGGGGGATTTTCTTCAAAAACCCTCAGCCTGCTGTGTTTGGAAGCAGAAGTTGCAGTGATCCAAATTTGGGGGGTTGCTGGGAGGGAAGGCATACCAGCAACCAAGACAAGGGTGCGTGACCTTGCTTTCCCGCTCTTTCTTCTCCATTCCCTACTTTTATAACGGCATCACCTGCCACCTAGTCAGCCAAAGGATTTTTACAAAAGGAATCCTGGAATCTCATTTGATTCCTCTTCCTAAGCACTGTGACAGTCATTTCAGTCGTTTTCCTCATTCTCCCTGTCTACCCTCTAGCATGCTACCCAGTTGTATCTTCTATTATATATGCACAAGAATCAGATCATGTTGCTTTTCTACTTAAAAATCTATTATACCTGAGTATAGTCCACATTTTTTCACAGAGCTTCTTTATAAAAGCCTTTTAAGATTAGCTTCCTCTCCCACCTTCCCCACCTCCTACTGCCACTTCCCCCAATAAACACATCACATCTAATGATGTCTGGCCACTCCGGGCTCTGCAGTTTCCACTGTACTCACTCTATCCTGCCTCTGGGCCTCTGCTTGCCCTTTGCCCTCTGCTTAGAATGCCTAGCCTCCCTACTTCTGTGTTGGCTGAATTCCCATTGATAACCAAGATTGTTCCTATCACACTTTCTTCATGTCACTAATGCAGCAGTACTAGTAAACACCATTGCTTCTGGATTTAATTATCCTTTTTGCTTATTTCCTATGGGCAGAGAGTGCCTTGGATATCTCTATATCCTGAATATCAAAACCTATGTTTAAAAAGTGTTTGATCGCCGAGACCGGTTTGGCTCAGTGGATAGAGCGTCGGAATGTGGACTGAAGGGTCCCGGGTTTGATTCCGGTCAGGGGCATGTACCTTGGCTGCGGGCACATCCCCAGTGGGGGGCGTGCAGGAGGCAGCTGATCAATGTTTCTCTCTCATCGATGTTTCTAATTTTCTATCCCTCTTCCTTCCGCTCTGTAAAAAAATCAATAATAATAATAAAAAGTATTAAAAAGTGTTTGATCTAGTCCCATGGTCAGCAAACTGCTGCTCACGAGCCACATGTGGCTCTTTGGCCCCTTGAGTTGCCCTTCCACAAAATACCACGGTCTGAGCGAGTCTGTTTTTAAAAAGTGGAATTAAAAGTTTAAGTTTAAAAAATTTGGCTCTCAAAAAAATATTCAATTGTTGTACTGTTGATATTTGGCTCTGTTGACTAATGAGTTTGCAACCACTGATCTAGTCAGTCTAACCAAGCAATCTGGTATATACCCTCAGAGTTCACTCCTTTTTGTTTCTTACCTTGCTCTTTTTATTTCAACCCTTAAATCTGTGTCTCTGGGCTTATATACTTATATATAAGTCTACTCTACATACTCTCCTTAAAAAAAGTCTGTTTTTTTGGAAATTGATGTACCTTTCTGTCATCACAATCAAGTGCCTCCGCAATACTATGAGATCACTAAGTTATAACTTATGTTTCTGACATCTGTTCCTCCAGCTCTGTGATTGGCATATTTGAGCCTCTCTCCTTCCCCATTATCTTTTACTAGAGGCCTGGTGCACAACCTTCATGCACTGGACGGGGCGGGGGTGGTCCCTCAGCCTAGCCTGTAACCTCTTGTAGTCTGGGACCTCTCAGGGGATGTCTGCCTGCTGCAGAGGCAGGAGAGGCTCCCTCCACCATTGCTATGCTTGCCAACTGTGAGCCTGGCTTCTGGCTGAGTGGGGCTCCTCCTGTGGGAGCACACTGACCACCAGGGGTCAGCTCCGGTATTGAGTGTCTGCCCCTGGTGGTCAGTGTGCATCATAGTGACTAGTCGTTCTGCCATTCAGTTGATTTGTGTATTAGTCTTTTTTTAAAAAATATATATTTTATTGATTTTTTACAGAGCAGAAGGGAGAGGGATAGAAAGTCAGAAACATCGATGAGAGAGAGACATCGATCAGCTGCCTCTTGCACACCCCCTACTGGGGATGTGCCCGCAGCCAAGGTATATGCCCTTGCCGGAATCGAACCCCGGACCCTTTAGTCCGCAGTCCGACGCTCTATCCACTGAGCCAAACCGGTCTCGGCTGTGTATTAGTCTTTTATTATATAGGATAACTGAACCAATAGAAGCTCTCTCTACTTTCTCTAAAATACATAAGACAAATAACCAAATTCTTTTCATGCATGTCATAGGAAAAACAGTTTATTTACTTGAATGACAAAAATTCTGTTTGCACTTTGGCCCTGCCAAAACGGAAATCTTAGTAAGTAGATATAATATGTCAAACATAGCTATTAGGTCTCGTTTTTGTTTTTCTAGTATTAGAGTGCTATTTAATTATCAAGCTAAGTGTATTTTACCAAAAACTATTAATGTTTGAAAAAAATTTGGCATGTTAAGATTTAATTTTGGAACAAAATTTGAAACATATGAACATATACATATGCTTTTTTAATATTCAGTTTCTGCTTTATTTTAATATTTTATAATATATATATTTCATAATATGTATATTTTATATATATATGTATTCTCTCTCTCTCTATATATATATATATAGTATTCATGTTCCGTGAACATTTTAAATGTCTTTTGAATAATAGTAGAAATACAGTAAATAACTTCCTAACTTGGAAAGAGAGGCAAATGGAATGAGGAAAACACATAAAAACACCTCAATGTAAAAGAAAGCGCAACAGGAGGGGGGAAAATGTATAGAAAGAAGCAGGATAAATAAAAAGCACATATTAAGGTGCCAAAAAATATAAGCACATTAAATTCATCTCTGCAGTAAAAAAAAAAACAAAAAACCAAAGACTGTTAAACCAGATAAATCTAGCTATATGCTCTTTTTTTTTTTTCATCAGATATACTTAAAACATGAAGACATGAAGGGCATCCCTTGGAACATAGCATTAAGATTAAGTATAAAAATGCGAAGACACAAAGATTAAATGTAAATCAGGTCCACCTAGGTTTAGACCTGTCCCCACACTGCCAATGCATCACCCAGGGACCACGCCTCAACATCTGCCCTTCAAAAGTCTAGACCTAAGAGGTGCTAGAAAGAGGCCTTGGGCCTGCTTTCTGCATTTCCCATATGAGGACTTGCCCTTCCCAGGAGGTTGGGGAGGTTCATTTCCTCTAGGGAAGAATGTGCCCATGCCTTGTTTCTCCTGTCAGTGTACTGCAGTGGCATATTGACGGAAGCTGAAGGTCATTGGTTCTACATCTAATGGGAGACCTGATCTGCTCTTTCTCCTGTTGCATCCTCAATGAGTTGACTTAAAGACAGCATTGCATTATATTGTACTCTGCACCACTCCTAACCTTGCACAGTGTGTTTTGCCACGTCCTTAGCTCTAGCCGAAGCCTGCCTTACACCCCAGGATCTCACATATCCCTGTTGACAAGGAATAGAAAGACAGAATCATAATTCTACGCTCTTGTCAATTAGGTTATTGAGTAGGAAATTGGCTCAACAATCAGAGCCTTAGGGCATTGTGGAGAGACTTCTCTTTGGTTCATCCACTTCAGCAAGCTGAACCCTGATATGCCATGTTCCAAGGGATGCCTTTCCTGAATATTGACATTGAACTGCAACAGGCAAACTTATTAGATGTTGGAAACATGCAATATATATCTTAAAAATAAGGTCTACATGCAACATTTAATTTATCTAAAAGAAATTATGTTTAAAATCTGTTCCTTGTGTTCTAAAAGAGAACCCTTGATAAATCATAGTTTTTTTGGGGGGGGAAAATTCCATGTCAGGTCAATTTTATACCTGAATCAATTTCTGGGTTTTTGTCTCTGACACCTTCATGGATGCTCACTGCTTCAAATGCTGGTCCTCCTACTCTCCTCTTCTTTGTGAAGTCATTTCTAATCCAGGTTTTAAAGCGCTGATTTTTCCTCTTGCAGTCTCAGTGTCAGAGGGCATTCTGACCTCAGGCAAATGCAAGGCAACCCAAGTATTTCATCTGAGACAAACCTTATTTTTGTAGTATGGCCCTTGATAATAAACCTGGAGAGAGAAATGGAAAATTCTGTAGAGCCATCAGCTCATAAGGAAGTGCATGTCTTCTTCATTCATATGGGGCATTAGTAAGTGAACAATTTTAACTGTCCTTGTAGTATGATCATTTTTTACTGAATTATACCTTGACTTGAAAAATCCAAGTAACTGAATAGTCATGCGAGTCCTCTGGCATGGAAGTGGGCTTCTGGGATGCTTGCCAATGAGTTCCTGTTTTGAGGACACAGAATCTAAGTGGAAAGATTAAGTGGAGAGACAGCTCCACCCCTCTAAGTCTTATTCCTATGTTCCATTTGAATCTTCTAGCCTAATTTCTGTGGGGTCTGGACTTCGGAAATTCTCTTTTTTCATGGATGTCTCAGTGCACCTTGTTAAACCAAATTTGGACTATGGCCTGTTCATCTCCTTCCAGCTCTGCTGATTGGTTCCAGTTTCCTTCCTCATTAAAGCCAAGATAATCTGGCACCCACCAGTCAGGCATCCTCATGTATCTGGCACCAAGGTAAACTTGGAAGCCAGCTAAGAAGTCTCAGTAATCCAACATGCTCATTGCATGAGGAGAGGCAGTTGTGGTATACCAGAAAGAGCACTGGGGTAGGAGCAGGAGAGCTGAGTTCTTGTCTCATCTTTGCCTTTACTGCATCATGTAAGTTTGGACATGTCTGTGGTTTCTCTGAAATTGTCTTTCCTCAACTATATGGGTGTTTGGATTAGACGATTTCTCAAATGTCTTCCAGTTCCAAAATACTGAGTATATGAAAAGCAAAAGAACAAAGCTCCATTTATGCCTGTTGTTGCAAAAACATAATCTAGCTTTAAAGATATTAGCAGTGACTGCCAAAAGTTGCATATGTTACTGATGCTTTTCCATAAAAATAGAATGACAACAAAATAAGAAGAGGTACAGTCTATATTTCAGAAGAAAAAATTAACCTTTTCCAATCTATAAAATGGAGATAATAACACCTAATTTAAAATTGTAAAGAAGACTGAGATAACCCTTGGCATTTAGAACTGTGCCAGACAAAAAGTAAGTGCTCAATGAAAATTAGTATTAATATACATGTGAAACATTAAATTGACGTGGAATTTTAGTAAGGTTATGCTGAAAGATTACTAATGGTAGGTACAGAATAGAGAATCCAGAAACAGACCCTCACATATATGATCACCTGGTTTTTAGCAGAGATGTCACTGCAGTGTAGTGAGGGAAAAATGTTTTTATCAGTAAATGGTACTGGCTATCCATGTGGAAATAAATGAACTTTAACTCCTATTTTACACTATACATAAAAATCAATTTCATGTGGCTCACAGATCTAAATGTGAAAAAGTAAAATAGTAACACTTCTTGAAGTGTTATCACGTCCAGAAGATAATATAGAAGAGTTAACCTTATGACCTTAGGATAAGCAAATATTTCTTAAGCTGGAGAAGAATGATAACTTAGAATTAAAAGGCAAGTCACGCCGAGACTGGTTTGGCTCAGTGGATAGAGCATCGGACTGTGGACTGAGGGGTCCTGGGTTCGATTCCGGTCGAGGGCATGTACCTTGGCTGCGGGCACATCCCCAGTGGGGGACGTGCAAGAGGCAGCTGATCGATGTTTCTCTCTCGTCGATGTTTCTGACTTTCTATCCCTCTCCCTTCCGCTCTGTAAAAAATCAATAAAGTATATTAAAATAAAATAAAATAAAAAAATAAAAGGCAAGTCACAGTGTAGGAGAAGGTATTTGTCAACTATATCCATTAAAGGACTCCTATCCAGAATATGTAAAGAGTTGGACAGGGACTTCATAAAAGAAGATAGCCAGTGGTCAAAACTATATGAAAAGTGCTTAATATTATTAATCTATAGCAAAATGGAAATTAAAACCATAATGAGATACTACTATGTAGTATCCTTGGCATTTAGAATCTACCAAAATAGCTAAATTTTTTTGAAAGCTGACAATATCAAATATTAGTGGAGATGTGGAGCAATTAGAACTCTCATACCCTAAGTAGGAGTATAAGTTGGTAGAACCATTTTGGAAAATCATTGTATGATACATAATGGAGCTGAAAAGATTTGTATTCCATAACCTAGTAGGTGTATTTTTAGATATATACCTAACAGAAATGAGTACATATGTATAAGAATGCTCATAGCAACATTATTCACAATAGCAAAAAACCAAAAACAAACCAAGTATCATCAGTAAAATATTATATTGTCAGATAGTTTTACAATGGAATTCTATATAATAATGTACAGAGCAAATTCAAAACACAACATAGATAAGTAGCAAAAATATCGTGAATAAAAGAAGCCACACACACACACACACACACACACACACACACACATAGTGTGTGAATCCATTTATGTACAGTGCAAAGATAGGCAACACTGATTTATGATTATAGGTGGCAGAGGTTAGAAAAGTGGTTATCTTTGGTAGCTATAATGACTTAAAGGAAGACATGAGAGAAACTTCTATAATTCTGGTTATGGTATATTTCTTGAACCTGGGGTGTGTTTACCTAAATGTATTCATATTGTAAAAATTCACTGAGCTGTATGCTTAAGGTTTATATACTTTTTAAATTTTATGTCTCAATAAAAGTTTATTTTAGAAAGTGAAGGAACATAGAAAAAGTGGAATCAACCCAAATGCCTATCAGCTGATGAATAATCCCATCGAATAAAGAGGGAAATGCAAATTGACCATCACACTGTGACAAAGGTGGCGGTGCCCAGTTCCTTCACCCCGCTGGAGTCCAGAGTCCTTTCAGCCCCACCGGGGGGAGGGGGGAGCGTCAGGCGCACGGTGTGGCTGGAACTGCCCTCAGCCCCCCAGCAGCCTAGGGCCAGGCCAAGGCGCAGGCAAGCCTCGGATAGCGGCTGCCCAGCTGCCCAGGGCCACCTGAGGCTCAGGTAACCAGGGCTGGCTGAGGCTTGTGCTGCAGACTACGGTAGCAGCAGAGGTGTGATGGGGCATTGCCTTCCTCTGATCGCTGGGTCACCTCCCACCCCTAAGGGCTCCCAGACTGTGAGAGGGGGCAGGCCAAGCTGAGGGACCTTCCCCCTCCAGTGCATGAGTTTTCATGCACTGGGCCTCTAGTCCTTTATAATAAAGAGGTAATATGCAAATTGACCTTCACACCCTCACAAGATGGTTGCCTATGACCAGGCCAGCAGGGGTGTTAGTGAGGGACAACCAAATGATTGAACAAACAGGCTGCATGGGACGACCAGGCCAGCAGGTGGGTTAATGAGGGACGACCAAATGACTGAACAAGCAGGCTGCAGGGGGCGACCAGGCTGGCAAGGGAGGGTTGATGGAGGTGAACAGGCCAGTGGAGCCGGGGGGGGAAGTTAGGGGTGATCAGGCCAGCAGAAGAGTGCAATTGGGGGCAATCAGGCTGGCATGGGGGTCAGTAAGAGGCAACCGGGCTGGCAGGGTGGGGCAGTTAAGGATGACCAGGTCAGCAGGAGGGACTGCAGTTGGGAAAACCAGGTTTGCAGGGAGGGGCAGTTGGGAGCAATTAAGCTGGCAGGGGGTCAATGAGGGATGATCAGGCTGTCTGAGGGGGGTGGCGAGTTAGGGGCAACCAGGCAGGCAGGCAGGCAGGTGAATGATTAGGAGCTAGCAGTTCAGGATTCTAAGAAGGATGTCCAACTGCTGGTTTAGGTCTGATCCCTGGGATCAGACCTAAACTAGCAGTCATACATCCCCCAAGGGGTTCCGGATTGGAAAGGGTACAGCCTGGGCTAAGGGGAGCTCCCCTCCCATGCCCAAATTTCATGCACTGGACCTCTAGTAGTTTAATAAATGTGATATAGCTTCACAGTAGAATAGTATTCAACCATTAAAGAAGTGAAGTACTGATACGTGCTACAACATGGATGACCCTGGAAAACGTGCTGAGTGAGAGAAGACACATAGTGAATGATTCCATTTCTGAGATGTCCAGAATAGGCACATCTATAGAGACAGAAAGTAAAGTAAATTAATGGTTGCCTAGGCCTGGGAAGATTGGGGAGAAATAAGAAATAGTGCTTGAAAACAGATTCGGGTTTCTTTTAGGTATGTTAAAATGTTCTAAAATTGATTGTGGTGATGGTTACATACTCTATATATACTAAAAACTATTTAATTGAACACTTTAAATGAGTGAATGAAATCTCAATAAAGTTGCTAACTGTGGAATGATTAAAGCCCCTTAGGAAAAGGCTGCCCCACTTGGCATGATAGTTAAGAATGCTGATACTAGAGTCCAACAGTATTCTAATCCAAGCTCTACAGTTTACTACATGCGACATCCGGTAAAATATCTAAGCTCTCTGAGCCAAATGTCTTCTTCATCTGTGAAATATTAATATTAGAATCTGTTCTGCCCCGCCAGCATGGCTCAGGGATTGAGCATCATCGACCTATGACCTAGGGCAGCGGTGCCAACCTTTCAGACCTCACAGACCACTGGTTGGCAACCACTGAACTAGGGGGGAGGTCAAGGTTTGATTCCCAGTCAGGGCACATGCCCAGATTGCAGACTCAGTCCTCAGTAGAGAGCCGTGCAGGAGGCAGCCAATCAATGATTCTCTCTCATCGCTGATGTTTCTATCTCTCTCTCCCTCTCCCTGCCTCTCTGAAATTAAAAAAAAAAAAAAATAGTACCTATCCCATAGAACTTTTGTAAAGATGATTCATTTAATTGAGAAATATGTGGGTATCTTTTATGTGCCAGGTTGAATCTGATAACTGTTGTTATATATAGCCAGGGGGTTTTCCATCTGAAGTCTTTACTCCACTTTAGTGACAGCGATAAGTAAATTTGAGAGTATGTCTTGAAGATAAGACAACTTTGCCCTGCTATACTGCATCAACATCTATTGCAAAATACAAAAGAAATGTTTATATTAGTGACCCTGAGTTATTAATATTGAATTATATACTGTTATTAAGAAAAGGAAGTACATAATATATAATAATGAAAGCATAATATGCTAATTAGACTGGATGTCCTGCTGGACATCTTTCCAGGACGAAGGGATCCAGGCAGCTGCCATGGCTGAGAGGGAGGGATCAAGGCAGCTGTGGCTGCAAAGGCCTACTCTTGCATGAACTTTGTACATCGGGCCTCTAGTACATTTATAAAGGGTTTTCATCTGGAAGCATTAAAACCATAAATGTTGATTGAGGTGTTGGCATTCAGTTGCCTAGAAAATTTTGCATTTCATTATACATTATCTGAAAACTAGGTTTATGGGGAAAAAAAGGGAAAACTGAGTTATAACTGTAATTGATAAGTAGTTCAAAAATAGAAAGTAACTTTTTATTTCAGGCAATGTATATTGTCCTCATATTGGAGTTCCTTTTGGTTTTGTTTAAAGTCATACTTTGGTCTACTTAGTTATTATAAAATGGATATTTTGCAATGTAAATGTATAACCCTTTTAAATGTTACATTGACAGGGCTTGTAGCCTGCAGGAGTTGAGAAAGAAGCAATTATAAGTTAGTCAAGTTCCTGATACTAAGGGGCAAATCCCATAAAGTAATAATTAAGAGCTTAGTCTCAGGAGCCAGACTTTGAGGCAAGATATCTGATCTCCCTGGGCTTCCATTTCTCAGCTGTGGAAAGAGAACTCATAGCATTGGAAGGATTAAATGAATTAATACAAAATTCTCTAAAAATCAAAGAGACAATATGCTATTGTTATGGGATAGCCAATAAATATTGCAAGCATGCATAAATTGTGGATATCATTTTTATTAACTTTTGGAAAGCCTTGGGGAATCAGAAAAGAGTGTCTTCTTCATACAAGGAGATTAATTAATGAAACTGAGTACCTAGATCTAAAAAGAACTAACTGAGTATGGTGAGAAAGTAACAGGAACCCACAAAGGCTTCTCCAGAATGAGATAAAAGCTCCTAAGAGGTTTTATCACCAGTATATAAGCCTCTCAGAACTCAGGGTGAATATGAAAGTAGATTTCAGCTGAAAGGAAGGCTGGGATTGGACTAAGCAGTTGTTGATGATAATTAACATTTAGTGAATCAACATCTAAATACACATGTTTATATTTCTGTAAAATTTGTTGAAATGTTTATCTCTTTTCAATTTGGCTATTTTAGACTTGTAATTATGTTTTGTTAATAGAAGGGGGATTTTTAAAAATAGAAAAATCTACAAATGAGTGAAAATACACTGAAAGTCAGTTTTCAAGCCTAATCTGGGAGATCAGTTTACTGAGATTATACAAGCACTAGAGACCCGGTGCATGAAATTCATGCACAGGGGGTGGGGGTGGAGTCCCTCAGCCTGGCCTGCAGTGACACCAGCATTCCTCACCCCAGCCTCTAGGCAGAGCTCCCCTCCTGACCCTCCCCATGGCCGGGGTGCAGACCTGGGCTCATGTCACCACGAGCCTAGCATCCCTCACCCTGGCCTCTGGCCAGAGGCTCCTCCCCTTTCTCTGCACAGCCCCTGGGAAGATGCTTGTCCTGGGGCCTCCTCAGAGCCCTAGCCCTAGATGCCTGGCAGCTCAGATACTTAGGGGTTTGGGCTCGCAGATCCTGCTTCCTTGCCAGTGTGGTGTGTATCAGCTGCCATGGGAGCTGTGTCTCAGGAGTCACCCCCTTGGACCGTACTACTTGCATGCATGGGGCGGGGGGGCAGCCTCGGCAGCAGCAATTTGATGTCCGGACCCCCCTGCCACAGCGCCACACTGGTTGTGTCCACATTGCAGGCAGGGGGCTTCCAGGCTGTGACTGGGGCTGCCAGGGGAGAACCCCGGCACTGATAGGGCTCCGTCAGTGACAGGAAATGGAGAGATCCATTTTTCTGGGTCCTCCACTCCCTCAGCAAGGCTGGGGTGGGGATTCTGGGCTCGCTTTACCACAAGCTCAGCGTCCCTCATCCCAACCTCTGGCCAGAGGCCCCTTCCCTCCCTCTGCAGCCAAGGAGTGGACGCTGGGCTTGTGTTACCTGGGCAACGCCTCCAGCGTCTGCCCTGGCAGCTATGTGCTTCACCATTTTTGTCATGGAGTGACAGTTAATTTGCATATTACTTTTTTATTAGATAGGATTTCTTGCACCCTACAGACATGAGAAAGAAAGGTTCCACATGCTATCCACAAACACTGAACCTATGTAATGGTGACAAAAGACACAGGCTGCCACAAACTGGAGTCACATTTCTGGCATGAAAATAAAAGGGGTATGTCCAGTTCCTGCTATTTCATTTACTGAGTTGCTTTAACAGAACTTGCTCACAAAGGGTTTAGTTGCTTTAATCCACCAAGAAAGTTATCAATGAGCTGCCACTCTTTCACTGCCTCCTGCCCAAGCTGGCCTGTGGGGCTCTTTCCTATGTGGTGGGGAATCACCAGGAAGCAGGAATGGGGGAGAGGGGCAAACAGCCTTTTGTTGGTGTGTTTTTATTTAAACACACACACACACACAAATTTAAAACTAAAGCCCATTTATGATAGAAAATCCTATGTAAAAAAAATCTAATATCCAAATTGTCCCCTTGGGAGTTTGACTGCTTGCTATGACATGTGCTGACCACCAGGGGAGCGACACGGAATGAGGGAAGACTCCGGCCAGCAGCTGGCAGTCGTGAGAAGACATGCACCAATGGGCCCTGATTGCCTGCCAGGCCTAGGGACCCTACCTATGCACAAATTTCATGCACCGGGCCTCTAGTTTACATATAAGCAGGGGGGGAAATTCATAATACTACATTCAGACATTTTCAAGCCAGGTTTGCATTTTTTGTTTTATACTTTTTATCATTATTGTTTTTCCAGCCTTTGAAAGCTGGCAACGTTACAAATGTATATAATGCAGAAAAGAATGGTCCCCATAACCTCAACTTCTAGAGAGCATCACTGGGGACATTTTAATTCTTGCTCTTCTTAAGCAGTAACCATCCCCTGCCTCTGTCGGCTTGTCTTTCTTTTAATACTTGTAACTAGTTTTACTTAACTGCATTTTTCCTTTTTAAACTTTTTTCCTTTCATTGGCTTCAACCTCTGCAAACATTCTTATTTTTAATTTTTGGATAGAGAAGTTTGAACACAAAAGTAGACAGAATGGTATAATGAAACCCCTTGTTCCCATCATCCAGCCCCAGGAACCCTGAAAACATAGCCAATCCACCCCGTTCACACCTACCCCCTCTTCCAGCCCTTATTATTTGGAATTTGCTAATTTTGTAACTACCTTTAAGGGTTCTTCTTGTCTCCTCTGACTTCACTCTCTTTTAGAAATGAGAAAGGACCAAATGCCCGCCTCTTGCCTCATGAGCTGTATTCAGCTCTCTGTCCCAGGCCTGACAGGGTGACCTGGACTTTCCCCGCTCACTGTGAAATGCCTGGAAACTCCCAGACACAAGGTGTGCCAGCTGCACATGTGCAGCTCCTCATTCTCTTTCCTGTTAATGAAGGAGGCCATTGCTCAAATCACTTGGAAAGGGAAATGTGGAACTTACTACCTGGGTGTTCCTCTTCATGCTGTTCATATAAATTTAAACTTAGATTCCTGAGAATTAGATTGAACATGACAAAAATTTCTGTGTGGGTAGTTTAGTTGAGTACTTGAAGCTTGATAGAGCCCTTTGTAATAATGAAGGGAAAAGATTTTCTAAGCTGTTTAGTTCCAGAAGGTGAGCTCACCATTTATGGAGTTTGCAGCTAAAGGTCCTCATCAACCCTCTGTGGATGGCATAGAAAAATTTTGAAAGGCAATCTGCAGACTCTAAATCCTGGCTTTCCGAAGAATCTGAGAAGTCATCTTGTATAGCCAGCCCCCTTCTCATACATAGGTACCTTACATTGCATTCAGATTTATTTGTCCCACAAGTTTTTCTCTTTTGACTTCTTTTAAGTTTATGAAATATCCTCAAACCATCACCACGTCATAGCTAGGGAGCATTGCCATGGCTTGCTATATCAGTGGTCAACTTTTGTGTTTGATTGCATAACCAAATACCACATAATTGGAAGATGTCAGAGTTTGAGTTGTCCCTCTTACCTAGCAACTCAATCAGTATTTCCACCAAAGTCAGGGAATTTGCTTACTCCAACTAAAAGATGGAGTTTGTTGTGTGGTCACAAGGTGATACAAGCCCAGTTATTTCTCCACTATGGCGTCTGTCTCTAAAATTCATTGGGACCAAACTAAGGCGAGGGCCCTCATCCTGGCTGGCTGTGCTGCCAAAAGTGAGGCCCATCACAGCTGGGGATGTCTGGACAGCAGCAAGTCCCATTCTCTCAGGTCTCTACATTGGATTGCCCTTTCTGAGCTTCCAGAGTACTGTTTTCTATCTAAGGCTCATGTTATTGAGAAGACTAGCCACAGGGTCAAGAGGGTGATCCAAGCAATGTCATCATCTATCTTCCCATTATGTTGGCTGGATGGAAACTGGTCTGCGGAATGGGCAATCCCACTTTTACTGTATCTTTTAGTGTGTATTTTAGATTTTGCTTCTTTTCATCATCTACCTTTGTTCACCAAATGTATTAATTCACTGAAGGGTCGATTTAATTTTTTTGCCTGTTAGCACCATTCCCAAGACATTATGGTCTTATTCAGGCTTATTGTTTTCAGTTCAGTATGGCCTTCGCAGAACCATGGTGGCAGGGTGACTGTCTTATTACAGGTGGGAAATACATTAGTAGAATCATAGTGTGCAGAGTGAAGGAAGTGACAGTATGAGAAGTGAATGTGGCATATTCAATTAATACTGCTTTGCTGCTTAAAACTCACCAGTGGTTTCCCATTGCACTTGAAATAAAATCTACATGCTTCTTCCTGCCCCCACTGGGCATCTCTCATTGTGGTCCCATCTACCTCAATAGCTTCCTGCTTCCAATGCTCTCATCTTTCCAGTCTTCTATTTCTTAGATCAGTGGTAAGCAAACTCATTAGTCAACAAAGCCAAATATCAACAATACAACGATTGAAATTTCTTTTGAGAGCCAGATTTTTAAAACTTAAACTTCTAATGCCACTTCAGAATAGACTCGCCCAGGCCGTGGTATTTTGTGGAAGAGCCACACTCAAGGGGCCAAAGAGCCGCATGTGGCTCGTGAGCCGCTGTTTGCTGACCAAGCTTGCTCCCCGCTTTAACCCTTTGCTCTGGTTATTCTCCTACCTGTGATGCTCTCCCTCGTGCCATTATGTGACGTGGTTCTTTTTAGACATTCATCTCAATTTATTTACTCAAATAAACCTCCCTAACTAAATCTGAGGTGGATCTAGACATTTTTATCACCTCACCCTAATTTTATTTACTTTAAAGTCCTTTTTACTTTGTTAAGTAATCTTATCATTTAATTACTTTCTTACTGTCTTCTCTTACCCACTATATGTGAGCTCCACAAGGGAAGGGACCTTGTCAGTCTTATTGACTTGTATGTACCCAGAACCTAGAAAGGTACCTGCCACATAGTGGGAGCTTACTAAGTATTTGTTGGTGGCTAATTGAATGAATTAAGACCGTCATTAGAAACACATTTGAAGTAGATGGTGAGGATTATGAGGTGACTCAGAGCCATGCCATATGGGTATTTAGTCTGAAAGGGAGGAGATCCAGGGGACCTGATGCTGTCTAAATATTCAAAGTTGGTGCTACTCCAAAAGCAGAGCTCAGCCCTACTGAAAGAGGTCTGCCCCGTCACCATTTCTTTTAGCCAGTTTGCTGTCCTCTGAGAAGATGGCATTGTTCTGGGGAGCCCATTGAGGTAGAGCTACACCAACAAGTGGAAATTTAGGGAGATGTGTTTTGTCTTCAAAGAGGGGAATTTTTAAAACATAATTGCTTATTGTTGAAAATATTATATATGTCCCCTTTTTTTTCAAAGGAGGAACTTTTTTCTTATTTTGCTGTCTGAGGAAGAAGTGGACTGTGCTTGGAAGTAGTAATTTCTAACTTGCCTGAGGCATGCAAGAATAGGTTGGACACCCTTTTGGAGGACCAGGTGTGGGGACTGCAGGCTCACCCCATAGGGGGTGGTGATCTGTGTTTTGGAAAGAGTACAGTGTGGAGAATGGGTTTGAGAAATAACAGAGAGATCCATAAGGAGGTTGTTAGATTTTCCTCCAGAGAAATGATGGTGGCCCTGGCCAAGATGGGGATGGTGGGCAGAGAAGAGACTGGCAGTCTGAAGAGGTGTTGGGAGGTAGAGTTCAGGGAACTTGGTGGATGCAGGTGGAGGCAGGCCCAGGTTTTCTCTATGTTTGAAAAGTGCTGCTTTTGTGGAGGTGATTCCACTTCTTGGGTGGAGAATAGGAAAAGAAAAGGTTGTGCTGGGGGTGGGGATTTTTGGAGGTGTAAGTGTGAGGTACCTGTGGAACAGCTAAGTGGCAGTTCCCAGTAGACCCTCGTATATGTCATTCTGGAGTTAGTGGCACAGAATGAGGAGACAGAAACACAGAGATGATGCTTGAACTCATGGGAGTGGGTGAGACAGTCCAGGGAGAGAGAGAAGAATGGGAAACAAGGCCGCTCAGGGCAGGGCTTAAAGGCATATGTACATGGGAGGGATAGGAGAGGAAGAGGAGCCTGAGAAGGAGCAGCCACAGTGTTGAACATCCATAGTGGGGCCATAGCCAAAAGAAGAGGGTCTCAGCAAGGGAAAAATCACCACAAGCCTCAGATGCCCTAGAAGATCAGGCTAAGTCAGGCCTAAAACGGTTTGAATTTAGTGACACAAAGGCCTGGTGACCTGGACAAATGCAATCATTTTGCTAGTGAAATATACTTAACAGCATTGTTCCCCTACACTCTGTATTAAAAGGAATTTCCTAGTGGTCAAGAAGAGCCTCTGTCACCACGGTCCAATCTTAGCAGGGGGTAAAGGTGAGATCAAGTGATCCAGGTCTGAAAGGCCCCAGTCTCATCCTTGGCAAGTCAGGGAAAGCATGATATTTCTACCTGTAATAAGACAGTCAGTCACCCTGCCACCAGCCAAAGATGTCTGTAAGCTAGAAGTTTAGAAAGGGATTGTTGGACCTCAAGGGCTTTAGTTAAGTGGGACTAGAGTTGACAGCTTAGTGATTACTCTAGAATCAGTCCCTGCTACAAGTGGCCAAGGAGATTGGCAGTGAGAACCAAAAAAGCATCGGCAGGGTCAGAGATGTGACTGTGTACAAGGCTGAGCATGGCTTCTATGGAACCAGAAGATGTAGAGAGGCATTTCTAGCTGTGGCCACTGAGTCGAAAAATTGTCCTAACTTATGGTGACATTGGCGGGATTGAGGGGTGGTAATAAAAGGAGCAAAGGCTCTAAATCTGACCTGGTTTTGAATCCAGGGTTTATTACTTACCAGCCAGGTAAACCTGGACAAGTGACTTGGAACCTCTGTGAGCCTTAGATGATCCATCTGTGAAATATGATTTACATGGCTGTGGCCAAAGCTACATTAATGTGTGTGAAGACCCTGGCACAATGGTCACTGCTGCTGTCCTTGTTATCGTTTTTGTGATCATCAGTGTCAACATTGCATTTATGTTGTTACAAATTATAAAACACTAGACATGTTCTCATTGAAATAAAAACAGATTTCAGCTCAACTTGCTTCCTGCAGTAAGGTTTTGTAACAATCATCTTTCATAGCACTAGTAACATTATATGTCACCACAATATAATGGTATATCTGCCAACCACCTTAGGCTGTGAGCTCCTGTAATGGAGGGATTACTTCTTACAGGGGTCCGGTGCTGAAATAAACTAGGGCTCTATTTCTGAGTATCATGGATCTGTGTAAGGAAGTGCTTTCTCGTGACCAAAGCTCTTTAGAAATGGAGCAATGGCTTCAAAATGTGAGCTCCACCCCCTTGAGACTGTGTCAGGGGGCACCTGACAGGTACACAGCAGAGAACAGCTGAATGACTGAAAGGCTAGTGTAGAAGATGGTTCTTAAGCCCCTGCTTTAGGTTTTGTTAGTATTTTAATTACATGAAGCAGTTCTAATATCTTCTCAGGTTCATTCAGAGGAGCATTTGTATTCACTTAAGTCTGCAGAGTTCGCCAGGCACTGTGGTCGGCAAACTGTGACTCGCGAGCCACATGCGGTTCTTTGGCCCCTTGAGTGTGGCTCTTCCACAAAATACCACAGCCTAGGGCGAGTCTCTTTTGAAGTGGCATTAGAAGAAGTTTAAGTTTTAAAAATCTGGCTCTCAAAAGAAATTTCAATTGTTGTACTGTTGATATTTGACTCTGTTGACTAATGAGTTTGCCCACCACTGGCCAGGCATGGCTGTCCTGGGGACTCTTCCTCCCTCTCCTTCCACAGCTCTTCAGAACTCACAAGACTCACCTTAGCCCCAAGAGATGAAAATGTTTTAATGTAAAGAAAAAACTTAGAGAATACTTTTATATGGAAGATGGTATTTTTTAAAACATCAGTGTTTTGGCAGCATATATTATTATATAACCTTTTGGATTTATATTTTCTCTTTCATAGAATAAAAACTACAGAACAACTACCTCAAGAGTTCTGCAAGTTCACATTATGTAAATATATGTAATAAAATATTTACTTAGGGTTTCCATTAAAAATGTCCAAAGGAGAGAATACAAGAGCTTCTCTTTACTGGTTTTAGAGGCTCTGCTGGGAATTCTGAGTGAAATTTAAGCCTCTCAAATATATTTTGATTGGCCTCCTTCATATTTTATCTCCTGTAATGAACTTTTTGTCAGTTTGTCAATTTTGACTAAGGACAGAAAGTTCATGTGTAGTAACAACACAGAGACTGAATTTAAGATTATGGTTTATATCATGATGTAAATCCTCTCTCTTTTCCTTTAGTCAATATTTACCTGTTAGGCCAATATATTATAATTCTGACTTCAAAAGAAGACACTTTGTTTTACCTTCTTCAAGTGTTGGCTTTAGATACTTGTAATATCAAAATTGGAAGTTGAGCTGTCTGAGACTGTTGGCCACATTCTCTTGGGGTTGAATTCCTCGATCATCGCAAGGCAGGTTTCACTGTTCCCCATGACCCAATAACAGCTGCGTAGCTCTCAGAATGAGGCAGCTGAACTTTGAGCCACACTGGTTTCTCTCAGCTTTTTAGACAGTCCTTTTGCCTCTGTGGGAAACTGCAGCCAGGATCTCTTAGGTGGAGTTAGGGTTTTCTAGTGTATTAATGTTAAAGGATTGGGCAAGAAAACCCAGTGAATGTCCAGTAGGAAGGTGGTCTCTGAGTGAAGAATTCTTTTCCTTCCCTGAACCCCTTAACTACCCTATGTTTAAATGTTTTTCCATTTTGAAAACTGAGGGAAGAATCATCCCCTAGTGAAGAAGGAATAGGAGGACAATAAATAGCTATAAGATTTTCAAATAAATGTGTGAAACCTTATCCAGGTAACAGAAAAGCATGTTTGTGATATGTTAGCAAACTCTTCTAAGTCAACTTGGATATCAATCAGGATTCTTTCTTTTGGGGGGCTTATACACAGCAACATTTATTTCTTACAGTTGGAGGCTAGGAAATCCAAGATCAAAGTGATAACACATTTAGTGTCTATGAGGGTCTGCTTCTTAGTTCATAGATAGATAGTGGTCTTCCCACTGTAACCTCACATGGTGGAGGGCGCAGTCAGGATTATTTCAGTGAGGTTGCCATGACCAAATCACTCATGAATTGCCAAGTCCACAGGTAGTCTAGTTGCAAGTTCAGCTGGATCCTGGAGTTCAAATGAGCTCATTATGATTTATTCCTTTCTTTCTTAGACCTATTATTTACTATATTGGCATTATTATGTGACAAAAAAATTTTCTTGGCAGTTCTGGACTTAACAACGGCCCTTACTATCTCTGGATTCGGAGAGAGACACTTTTTCCTGAAGTCCAAATTCAGCCCCTGAAAACAGACTCAGAATAGAGTCATATACCTATGCCTAAACCAGTAACTTTGAACAGGGTTGAGGTATAATAGAATTACACCAAGTATATATTTAAATTTAAACAAATTCACTTTTGTGCTCATATCATCAGTATGCTCCTGTCTGCATACTTCTACACATTTATTTTACAGTGTGCTCTTTTTCATATTCTGTTCATTTTGTGCATTGTCATATATTTATATATGGAAGTATATATGTATGTGAAATTACATATACTACACTTGATGGATGATTTATAGGATTTTTTAAGAGTAAATCTTCAATGCATAACCTCGCTGGTCCCAGCCCAGCTTTAGATGCAATTCCATTGCATCTAAATCATCTGACCATCACTGGTGGAACTGATAGGAAAGGCAGTGCCTGTTGAAAAACAGCTCCACCAGTAAGGAAAAGGGCAGTTCTAAAAGGAAAACAAGAAGGCTCTTTTGCCAGAAGGGAAAAAGCAACTGGAAAACCAATTATTGATTTATTTACTCAACAGGTATTGCTGAGTGTCTACTGTGGGGAGGCATTCTTCTAGGCTTTGGGCCTACAACAGTGAACATTATACCAAAGCCCTTCCTTTCCGGAGCTTACACTGTAGAGAGACAGACAGACATTGGAGTAACCCAGTGCAGATATGCTGTGATATCTGGTAGTGATGAGACTTCTGAAGAATAGTCATGACAAACATCTTCAGTTATGGGTTGGGTGTTTTAATAGTGTAGCTGGAGGAAACAGAACAGAGAATCTCTTCTTGTTTTGGGATACTCTTCAGTTAGCCCTTATAAGGTAAGAAGGATCTTGATAGGCAAGTCCTGTTGAGATTATCTCAAGTGTAAGAAAAAGCACAAGCCAAGCCACATCTGAGTGCGATGGAGTAAGCACACACACATTCTGGGAATGGGAAGAAATTTGCCATGACAGCTGCCTATAGCGTGTGTGGAGGTTAAGGTCATAAGGCTGGTGTGGTAGATTGGGTGAGACCATGCAAAAACGAGTAGCAGGCGAGGGAGTGGCATCACTAGATCCAAGGTTATGAAGATGACTGGAAACAGTATGGAAGGTTAGGTATGAGGCTGCATATGTCAAGGGAGAAAGGCCAGATGTGGGGCTGAAAGCAGGATGTTGTCAGATGGACTGGACAGCAGAGCTTTCATAGGCAGAGTCTGCAGGATTTGGGGACCAACTTGCTTCTAGTGATCTGAAAGGACTTGTTCATCTTCTAAAATGAGTCTTCTTTGGCAAGTCTACTAATGTTTTGTCAAAGATAAGAAGCCTTTATAAATGGCAAACATACCCAGCTGTCATGGCTCAGTGGTTGAGTGTTGAACTATGAACCAGGAGTCTCAATTAAATCTTAGTCAGAGCATATGCCTGGGTTTTGGATTCCCAATGTGGGACATGTAGGAGGCAGCTGATCAATGATTCTCTCTCATCATTGATGTTTCCATCTCTCTCTCTCCATCTCCCTTCCTCTCTGAAATCAATAAAATTATTTTTTTAAAGAGAGAAGTGGGAAACATATTGTGAAAATTGTTAATGTTGTTTGTTCAGGATAAAAATCTCATCAGGTAACAACAGTGAAGTTATGGGAGTAGGTGAAACGCCCATCGAGACTGGAAAAGACCCCCATTGGCCTCTGAGAGTGACATGCGTTCTTGGAAAGAGTTCTCGGGAGGGACTGATGTTGCCTTCCAGACCAGGCTGATGGACTTTCTTGTGTCTTTACAGGCAACACCTATGAAGTGGGAGTTCACATCGCCGATGTCAGTTACTTTGTCCCTGAGGGCTCCGAATTGGATCAAGTGGCTGCTCAGAGAGCTACAAGTGTTTACTTGGTTCAGAAGGTAAAAACAAGTATCTAGTTTCTTGGATTGAAAAATGTGCTTCTAGGGAAAAAAAAGGAAGCTGGTTGCTGATGGGAAGGCAGACTGCAAGATTCTGTGTGAGTGAGTAAACAAAGGGAGAGTGTGTGGTCGCACAGGGAGTGTTTGTTAATGAGTTGAGGGACAACTATACTCCAGGAGACTGTGGAGGACTGCTGGATGGGGCTCCCCTGACCTGGCAGCCCCCACTGCTGCTGGATTCCCTCCCGGAGCAACCAGCTCAGACACGGAGACTGCGTCATGTTGAAGGGGAAAGTGGATGTTATCAGAAGCCTGAAAATCAACTATGGCACCCACTGAATGTGAACCTGAGAGCATTAGTCCCCAATTGGTGCAAACACGCGGATTCAGAGGAGCTCTATACTCCACCATGGAAAGGAGAGAGAAATGTGTGCACTGTGGGAGCTGGAGAACCTGGGGAAGTCTGCGCCTAGAAAAATCCTTGACTGTTGGGGCTGGCATGATCCGTGAATGTGGAAGGGGGTCCTCAGAGCTGCTAACAAAAGCTTGATTTGACATAAAAGGACAACCTAAAAGTTTTAAAAATGTGCCAGCTGCTTAGACCAAGGGGGGGGAAAGACTGCACAGACTTGCGTGCTGCCCTGGAGTTCGCACACTTACGCTGGCTCTTTTTTTTTTTCTTTCCTGTTTTCTTTTTCCTCTTTAAATCCTTGCTTCTGATTACTAAGCCCAATACAGTGGATCACCCAATTGGGGACATCCTAAGAGATTGCAGTGGAAAGTTGTTTTTTCTGGAACCTGGGGATCAGAGCAAGGAATAACCATCAGAGAACCAGCTCTCGGGCAACCTACTTCCGCAAACCGGTATTGAGTGCCACAAGGAAAGTAGGATCTAAGCACTGGCTAGAGAGAATCTATAGACCCAGAAGTCAATCCAGAAACACTGCCACCCAGGAGTTGAATCACAAATTAACTCTTGTGCAAACACAAATAAAGGAATATAAGAAATTGAGACACACTGCCTGCTTAAAAATCAGGACTGGCTTACAACACAGAGGAGCAGTGGAACGCAGGGAACTGTAACACTGTCCTGACGAGGAAACAGACATGCCAAACAGAACAGTAGAACAGGAAGTGAATGACCTTCACTACTGCACATTTTTATTTTTTTCATCTTTTACTTAAACTAATTTTCTTTTTTCCTCACTTGATTTTACATTTTTATTTTCAATCAGTATTATTACTACTACTACTATTTTACACTTTTTTTTAAGTGTCATTTTATTTTTCTCTTAATTTTACTTTGGGATTAGTGTTCTACATTCTATTTTCATCTTTCCTTTAGCATCATTTAACTCTATCTCAACTTTACCTTTATGCCATCACTCTCTTCTAAATTTTCCCCTTTTGTTGTCCTGTTTCTCTTACCCTTTTTCCTGCTTAAGATTTTCCCTATTCCTTCTTTTTACCCCCTGCTAAGTTTTCAACCTACTTATATATCTAATTTCTTTTTTTTTAATTGTTCAGTTTATTAATTAAATTGTTTCCCCTTTTTTATCCCCCTATATCTTCCTTCCACCCTGTACCTATCCCACCCTCCACCCTCACCTCCCCCTCCCCCAATGTCCTCTCCCATTGTTGCAAGATTTTTGTCCAATCTCTTGCTGTACTTCCAACAACACTTTTCTCCCCAAGAATTGTCAGTCCATTCCCTCTCTATGTCCATGTTTCTGTTATAGTCACCAGTTTATCTTGTTCATCAGCCTATCAGTTCACTTGATTTTTATGTTCATTTGTTGATAGATGTGTATTTGTTGTTCATAATTTATATTTTTACCTTTTTCTTCTTCCTCTTCTTAAAGAATATCTTTCAGCATTTCATATAATACTGGTGTGGTGGTGATGAACTCCTTTAGCTTTTTCTTATCTGCGAAGCACTTTATCTGATCCTCAATTCTGAATGATAGCTTTGCTGGATAGAGTAATCTTGGTTGTAGATTCTTGCTCTTCATTATTTTGAATATTTCTTGCCACTTGCGTCTGGCCTGCATCGTTTCTGTTGAGAAATCCGCTGACAATCGTATGGGTGCTCCCCTGTAGGTAACCAACTGTTTTTCTCTTGCTGCTTTTAATATTCTCTCTTTATCTTTTGCTCTTGGCATTTTAATTATGATATGTCTTGGTGTGGTCCTCTTTAGATTCCTATATTTTGGGGTTCTGTGTACTTCTTGGGCTTTTAAGTCAGTTTCTTTCACCAGGTGGGGAAAGTTTTCAGTCACTGTTTCTTCAAGTAGGTTTTCATTGTCTTGCTCTCTCTCTTTTTCTGGCACCCCAATAATTCGGATGTTGGCTTGCTTGAGGTTGTCCCAGAGGCCCCTTACGCTATCTTCAATTATCTGAATTCTTTTTGTTTCTTGCTTTTCCAGCTGAGTGGATTTTGGTTCTTTGTATTTCAAATCTTTGACTTGGTTCTTGTGGCCCTCTGGACTGCTTTTAGGACTTTGTGTAATATTTTTTATTTCAGTCTGTGTATGCTTGATTTCTAGTTGGTCCTTTTTTTTATCTGTGAGGGTCTGGTTCGTATCCTCAGAGGTCTTGTACATTTCCCTGAGGGTCTCATTCATTTCTTTGTAAGTAGCATTCATCTCCTTGTAAGTCTCATTCATTTGCTGGTTGGTCTTGTTTATTTCCTGGTTGGTCTTGTTTATTTCCTGGTAATTCTCATTAAGTTGATCGGCCTTTTGTAGGAGCCTCTTGAAAAGCCTTATAACCGTGGTTTTGAACTCTATGACTTGTCGTCTTTTCTCCTCCATTTCTTTCACACCTGATTTCTTTCCATGTCTCTGCATGGTGGCTGCTTTATGTGGTGGCTATCCTCAAAGGGACAGTGGCTCAGTCTCCCCAGTTACCTGAGGTGGGTACTCTTACTGCAATCCTTTATGGGTTGTATTCAGTGTTTTTGAATTTAAACCCAGCTTTTTGTTGTTAGCCCTAGGAGGGTTTGACCTCCAGGCCAAATGTCTGTGAAGCTCAGCTGTGCTCAGGTTGGATGGGCGGAGTCTCCGGGCCAAGCAGACAGTGTTAGCTCCGCCCTATGCAGCCCCAGGGCCTCTGTGCCGGGGGCAATGGCTGCCAGCACCTCTGAGAGAGAGCCGCTGTGGAGCTCCACCGGCTGCCGGGGAATTCAGACTGTCCCCAAATGACTTTGCATGCTCAATGTCTCACCCAGGGTTGTAAAACAAAGCAGACTGACGGTTTTTCGAATGAGAGACAAGTCGCAGAGCGCTCTCTGCGCCGTCACGCAGCTGAGCTGTTCGCGCGAGAGCTGCCTTCTCCACAAGCCTGCAGACCCGGCAGCACCCGAGCTTCGGCGTGCCCTCCCACTGTCCAGTTTTCACCCCGTGTGATAGTGGGTTCCCTGGACTTCGCCCAGAGCTGGAGAATCTGTCCAGTGGGACGCCCCTGTCTCCCCGTTCGAGAAAACTGGCCGGTTTTCAGCCGCCCGCCCTCTCTGCTGCGCGCACTCCAAACCTCTCTCTGCACGCAAATCTTTCAATGCTGTCCGCTGCCGCTCCTCCGGGTCACAGTGTCTTATCTTTACTTTTATTTGTGGAATTTTCACTCGGCGAGCGTTCTGGTGATTCTGGAAGGTGTTTGTTCCTTCGTTAAGTTGTAGTATTAAAATTGCTGATTATGGCGGCAAGATAGGTGTTTCACCTTTGCCGCCATCTTAGTTCTCTCCAAATAGGTCTACATTAAACTAAAGAGTTTTGCCACAACCTATATATCTAATTTCTAATCCTCTGCTCCAAGTCCATACATACCTCTCTCTTCTCTGTCTTCACTATCCAAAAATTTTTTTTTTCTCTCTCTGTCCTTTTGTTGTTGTTTGCTTGTTGATTATATCGATTTTTATGCTTGTTTATGAGATTGTTTTGCTTCTTCTTTTTTTGTTTGTTTTGTTTTTGTTTGTTTTTTGCTTCTGTTTTCCTCACCTTGCTTCATATTAGTTGTTGTTTGTAGTTTGTATTCATCTTCAGGTACTTATTGCTGGCATTTGTTGGGAATAGTGGCTATTCTATGGGAGTTTTCTCCCCATATATATAGTTTGTTCCCCTCTTCTTTCTTATTCTCTTTCTTTCATCTTACTTTTTTCCTCTCCCCAATTTCATTTTTGCACTCCTTTCTTTTCTCTCTCTCTCCTATCCTCTAATTTGCCTTTCTCTGGTGATCATTTTTATTTGGGGTTATTAATATCGTGAATACATTTCTGTTCAGTGCCTTGTGCATTGTACCTGGTTGTGTTGTATTTTGTGCCTTTAAATCAATGCAGGAGAGAGAGAACTACATAACCAGACACCCAGATAACAGAGACCCTGGGGAGACAAAGAAACAGCCAGCATATGAAAGAAAAGCAGGCATCACCAGAAAAGGAAGTAAATGAAATGAAGGCAAGCAACCTGTCAGAGAAATAATTCAGAGAAATGGTCATAAGGTGGCTGAAATGAATGGAAGACAAATTTGACAATATATGTAAGAACCAAGAGGAAATGAAGAAGAACCAAGAAGAAATGAAAACTGACATTGCTGCTGTAAAGAACTTAATAGAAAGCATCAAGAGTAGACTAGAAGAAGCAAAGGACTCCATCAGTGAGCTAGAAGATAAGGTAGGAAAAAAAAACAACAGGTAGAGCAGCTTCTAGAAAAAAAAATTAAAAAGCAGGAGGAGAGCCTAAGGGAACTTTGGGACAACACACACACACACACACACACACACACACACACAACATCTGCATAATAAGGGATCCAGAAGGAGAGGAAATTGAGCAAGGAATAGAAAACCTGTTTGAAGAAATAATGATGGAAAACATACCTGATATAGGGAAGAAAAAAACCCACACAAATCCAAGAAGCTAACAGAGTTCCAAGCAAAATGAACTCCAAAAGACCAATGCCAAGACACATTATAATTAAACTAGAGGCCCAGTGCACAAATTTGTGCACAGGTGGGGTCCGGCTGGTTTGCCAAATCAGGGCCAATCTGACCAAGCTGGCTGGGGGGAGGGGACACGGCCCAGCCCCCTGGTTGAACTCACAGTTGAATTCCAGATGGAGGGGACAATTTACATACTATGCTTTTATTATATAGGATTGGCAAACACAAATGACAAAGTAAGAATCTTAAAAGTGGCCAGAGAGAAACAGAAGGTTACCTACAAAGGAACCCCCATCAGTGACTGATTTCTCAACAGAAACTCATCAGGCCAGAAGGGAATGGAATGAAATATACAAAGTCATGCAAAGGAAGGGTCTGAATCAAAGAATACTGTACCCAGCAAGGCTGTCAATCAAAATTGAGGGTGAAATCAGGAGCTTCACAGACAAAAAAGGACTAAGGGAATTTATTACCACCAAACCAACAATGCAAGAAATGCTAAAGGGTCTGCTGTAAAAAAAAGAAATAGGAAGCAAAGAAGGAACACAGGGGTAAAGAATAAAAATGGTGACAAGTACCTATCAATAATAACTTTAAATGTAAATGGATAAGAAAACACGACCCATATATTTGCTGTCTACAAGAAACCCACCTCAGAAAAAAAGATGCACACAGACGGAGGATGAAGGGATGGAAAAAGGTTTTTCAGGTGAATGGAAATGAAAAATAGCTGGGGTATCAATACTTACATCTGACAAATTAGATCTCAAAGTGAAGGACATAACAAGAGAAAAGTAAAAATCTTGTTATAGGGAAGAAAAAAACCACACAAATCCAAGTATTACTTCATAATACTAAAGGGAGAAATCCAACAAGAAGAAATAACTCTGGTAAATGTATACACACCCAATACAGGAGCACCCAAGTACATAAAAGAAACTCCTGAAAGATATTAAGGGAGAGATTAACAGCAATGCGATCATAGTAGGAGACTTTAATACCCCACTCTCACCATTGGGCAAATACTCTAAACAAATAATCAGCAAGGAAACATCAATTCTAAATGACTCACTAGACAGATGGAATTAATTGACCTCTTTAGAATGTTTCACCCCGAAGCCATAGAATATAAATTCTGAAGTGCCCATGGGTCATTTTCAGATAGACCATATATTGGGTCATAGGCAAAGTCTCTTCAAATTCAAGAAGATAGAAATATCAAGCATCTTCTCAGATCACAGTGGCATAAAACTGGAAATCAACTACAATAAAAACAATCCAAAAAAAATCAAATACATGGAGACTAAACAGCATGCTATTGAATAATGACTGGGTTACCAGAGAGATAAAAGAAGAAATAAAAAAACATCATGGCAACAAATGACAATGAAAACACAACAATCCAAAACCTAAGGGACACAGTGAAAGCAGAATTGAGAGGGAAGTTCATAGCTCTACAAGCCTACTGCAAAAAAAAACCCCAAGAAACCATGGAAATAAATTAACTCAAAAGAGTTAGAAAGAGAGTAACAAGAAAAGTCTAGTAAAGCAGAAGGAAGGAAATAATAAAGATCAGAGTGGAGATAAATGTCATAGAGACACCCCCCCCCAAAAAAAATACAGAAGATCAGCAAAACCAAGAGCTGGTTCTTTGAAAGGATAAACAAGATTGATGAACCTCTAGCCACACTAACCAAGAAGCGCAGAGAGAGGACCCAAATAAACAAAATCAGAAATGAAAGAGGAGAAATAAAATAGACCCCACCGAAATACAAAGGATTGTTAAAAATACTATGAACAACTCTATTCCAACAAACTGGACAAACTGGAGGAAATGGAAATATTCCTAGAAAAATACAACCTTCTAAAACTCAATCAGGAAGAATCTAAACATCTCAATAAGCCAATAACTATGGAAGAAATTGAAGCAGTCATTAAAAAGCTTCCAGCAAACAAAAGCCTGGGGCCAGATGGCTTCACAGGGGAGTTTTTCCAAATATTCAAGGAAGACCTAAAATCTATCCTCAGACTATTCCAAAATATTCAAGAGGAAGGAACACTGCCGAAGCTCCTATGAAGCCAGCATCACCCTAATACTAAAACCAGATAAAGACAACGCAATGAAAGAGAGTTATCGGCCAATATCCCTCGTGAACATAGATGCCAAAATCCTCAACAAAATTCTAGCAAATTGTATCCAGCAGTACATCAGAAAGATCATTTACCATGACCAAGTAGGATTTATCCCAGGGATGCAAGGATGGTATAATATCCACAAATCAATAAATGTGATACATCACATTAACAAATTCAATACCCTTTCTTGATTAAAACTCTCAGTAAGGTGGGACTAGAAGGATCATACCTCAACATAATAAAAGCCATATATGATAAACCCAGAGCTAACATCATACTCAATGGGCAAAACCTAAAACTATTTCCCCTAAAAACAGGAACAAGACAGGGATGCCCACTCCCACCACTCCTGTTTGATATACAACTGGAAGTATTAGCCATAGCAATTAGACAAGAAGAAAAAGAAATAAAAGGCATCCAAATTGGAAAAGAGGAAGTAAAGCTGTCCTTATTTGTAGATGATATGATGTTGTTCATAAAAAACACAAAAGACTCAATCAAAAAACTATTAGACTTAATAAATGAATTCGGCAATGTAGCAGGATAAAAAAATTAATGCCAAGAAGTCTATGGCATTTCTATACATCAATAGTGAACTTACAGAAAGAGAGACTAAAAAAGCAAACCCATTTATCATCGCACCAAAAAAGTTAAGATACCTAGGAATAAACTTAACTAAGGAGGTAAAACACCTATACACAGAAAACTACAAGACACTGAAAAAAGAGGTAGAGGAAGACGTAAACAGATGGAAGAACATACCATGTTCATGGATTGGTAGAATCAACATTATTTAAATGTCCATACTACCCAAAGCAATCTATAGATTCAATGCACTCTCCATTAAAATACCAATGGCATATTTCACAGACATAGAAAGAATTCTCTAAAAATTCATCTGGAATAAAAAAAAGACCCCGAATAGTCACAGCAATCCTGAGAAAGAAGAACAAAGTAGGTGGGATCTCAATACCAGATTTCAAGCTGTGTTACAAAGCCACTGTTCTCAAAACACCCTGGTACTGGCACAAAAACAGACGTACAGACCAATGGAATAGAATAGAGAATCCAGATATCAACCCAAACCACTGTGCTCAATTAATATTTGACAAAGGAGGCATGAACATACAATGGAGTCAAGATAAGTCTCTTCCATAAATGGTGTTGGAAAAATTGGACAGATTCATGCAAAAAAATGAAACTAGACCACCAATTTACACCATACACAAAAATAAACTCAAAATAGACATAGGATTTAAACATAAGCTGGGAAATCATAAAAATACTAGAATCCACAGGCAGAGAAATCTTAGACATATGCTGAAGCAATTTCTTCACCGATACTGCTCCTAGGGCAATGGAAACTAAAGAGAAAATAAACAAATGGGACTACATCAAAATAAAAAGCTTTTTTACAGCAAAAGAAAACTATCAACAAGACAACAACAAGAAAATCCACTGCATGGGAGAACATATTTGCAAATATTATCGCTGATAAAGGTTTAATGTCCAACATCTACAAGGAACTTATACAACTTAATGAAAGGAAGATAAATGATACAATAAAAAAGTGGGCAATGGACCTAAATAGAATCTTTTTGAAAGAAGACAGAAGGAAGGCCAAGAGACATATGAAAAATGCTCCAAGTCACTAATTATCTGAGAGATACAAATCAAAATGACAATGTGGTCCATCTCACACATGTCAGAATGGCAATCATCAACAAATCAGCAAATGACAGGTGCTGGCGAGGATGCGGAGAAAAAGGAACCCTTGTGCACTGCTGGTGGGAATGCAGACTGGTGTAGTCACTGTGGAGAACAGTATAGGAGTTTCCTCAAAAAACTAAAAATGGAGTTCTCATTTGACCCAGTAATCCCACTTCTAGGAATATATCCCAAGAAACTAGAAACACCAATCAGAAAGAATATATGTACCCCTATGTTCATAGCAGCACAATTCACCATAGCTAAAATTTGGAAACAGACCAAATGCCCATCAGCAGATGAGTAGATTAGAAAACTGTGGTATAGCTACACAATGGAATACTATGCTGCTATAAAAAAGAAGGAATTCTTACCATTTGCAGCAGCATGGATGGACCTGGAAAGCATTATGTTAAGAGAAATAAGCCAGGCAATGAAAGAAAAATACCACGTGATTTCACTCATTTATGGAAAATAAAGAACATTATAACCTGATAAACAAAAAGATAAGTACAGAGGCAGTAAAGCACCAAACAGACTGTCAAATTACAGTGGAAAGCATGGGAGTGTTGGCAAGCGGGGGAAAGAGATCAACCAAAAGACTTGTATATGCATGTATATAAGCACAAACAAATGGACACAAGACACTAGGGGGGAGGGATGAGGGCATGCAACGGGATAGGGGAGGCTGGAGGGGAGGTCAAGGGAGGAAAAAAGGAAGATATATGTACTACTACATGTAATATTTTATTTTATTTTTTACATGTGATATTTTAAACAAAAATATTTTTTTAAAAAAGAAAAAAATGTGCTTCTATTTAGTCTTCTTCCTTTCTTTCAATTTCTCTTTAAACAAAAAATTATTGAGAAACAGCACCCTTGTCTGAATATCTTTTTTCAAATCTAATAAGATCTAAAAAAAAGTTTTCCCTGGAAAAATACTTGTCCTCTATTATTGCATGTTTCCTGTTAGGCCTTTATATGTTCAAAAGGAACTAAATTAAAGAGATACAAAGGCAAGACACAGGTATTCATCTCCAGCTTCATACAGACCCTGACATGTAAGTAATGCAGACAAGTAGACAGCTTCAGGAAGAAATTAGGAAAAATAACTGTTTGCAAACTATCATTCCAAATAAAGCAGAGCTCAGCAAACTCAGCCATAGCAGCCACTATTTTTATAAACTTTTATTATAACATAGTCATACTTGTTCATTTATGTAATATCAAATTAATTCTTTATCTTCATACTATAGAAGAATGGAATGAAAGTTTACTACCAGCTTTTTAAGAAAAAGTTTTTTGTGTTGTTTAAAAAGATTTTTTAAATTGATTTTTAGATAGAGAGGAAGGCACCCTACTGGGATTGAGCCTGCAACCCAGGCATGTGTCCTGACTGGGATTTAAACTGGCGACCTTTTATTGCACTGGACTCAACCAAGTGAGCCTCTCCTTCCAGGGTGTTTTGACTTCTGTTCTAAAGGGTGGAACTCATCTGCCCCTGTCCTGCCCTTTACAGGATACCCTGGATTCTCAAAGATGGAAAAGCAAAGGGAACCAAGGATATACCATCTGCCTAGTCTTGATTCTGCCATTCCTGATAAGGCACTGAGTCTGTAGGCCTCCTTTAACAAGTATTCAATGGGCACCAGTGTCTTCCTGGCATTGCACTTGGCCCTGGGGACAGTGATGAATAAAAGACCATATGTGAGTTGTTTCTACCTCCTTACTGAAGCTCACGAATTCTTCCAGGTTCTTTTCTCCTCCATTCATCTGCTTATTTGGTTATATCACAACTTTCACTTCCTACTTAGCTTCCTTAAATCCCATGGTCCAGTTTTAGATTAGTACCTATATTAGCTTGAACTTTCCCTCCTTCATGCCCTCAGGACATAACTTCTGGTGTTTAGTCTTTGAATACAATAAAGTGAGAGGTATATCCCCACCACCCACCCACTCACATGTACACGAGAATTGGGAACTTTTTACTTGGCCCCATCTTTCAGGGACAAGAAACTAGTTCAGGTGCCAAACCTGCTCCATTCTGGAAACTTGGAAATGTTATCACCTAAGGAGAGGATGCAACAACCCAGTCTACCTCCTAATCTGATTTTCAGCTCCCATTGCCAGCACACCTGTGTGCCTTCACAGCTGGCAAAAGGAAAAGCCAGGCTATAAACACTGCCCTCAAAAGCAGCATGTCCTGGTAGGCCACTGTGGTTCTGGCTACCACCTTTCTTAACTTCTCGGGAAATTCACTGTGCTGTCTACACCAGATAGAAGTATTTAAATGGGTAACAAACTATAGGTTTCAGAAAACAACCTATCTAAGGGTTCTGAAGAGGCCCTAGAAAGTTCTGATCTTTATGGACATTTTGGCGCAAGCATTAAGACATGTCTGTAGGACAGCATTCCCCTTCTCTTAGTTATTGCTGACATCTCTCTTTACTATCACCCCTTCAAAACTAGGGCTTAAAAATGTGTATTCCTGGCCACCTGAGCCCCCACTTCCTGCTGTTTCCCAGAATGGGGTGGCTCTTTTATGGACATGTTATCTAGACCCAGGCAAAACAGGCCACCAGAGATCCATGTGCTGCTAATCTTAGAGATGCCCCATCCCTAGGGTCCTAGGAATCAGACCACCTGCTCTTGTTATGCCTGGTCCATGGCCATAGGGAAGGATCAGTATCATCCTGAAATGCTAACTGTGGTAGTGCATCTTTTTAGAAGCCAGTGTTCTCTTCTCCGGGTTCTGAAAATTGTCTCTGACAATTTCATGTCCATGCTCTGGCACCACCTCCATACCCACCCCTCCCCATCACACTATTGCCAAGGATATACCATCTGTGGCCATATCCCAAATGTATGATTACCCTGGAGCCCAAGGCTTCTAAGACTGTCCAGCTCTTGTAGTATACAGTCAGCCTTCTGTATCCACTGATTTTGTATCCCTGGATCCAACCAACTACATATTTAAAACATTCGGGGGAAAAACAGGTATGTTGTTGCTGACATGTATTATGTAGTTAGCCCTGTGGTGGTTATGTCCGTTCTAAACATGTATAGACTTTTTTTTCTTGTTATTCCCTCAACTATACAGTATAACAGCTATTTACATAGCATTTACATTATATTAGGAATTATAAGAAATCTAGAGATTAAAGTTGTGCATGGATTCTATGCAAATACTACATACACCATCCTATATAATAAAAGAGAAACATGCAAACTTGACCATACTTTCGCTCCTGATTGGCTATGCTACCAGCCAATCAGGAGCAGGGGCGGGGCCAAGTAGCATGAGCGCTGGGCCCCGGGTGTGGAGATGAAACGGCGATGGCAGCAAGTGCCCAGCCCCCGGGTGCTGTGATGCGGCAGCAGCAACAGCAGTGGTGGTAGTGGCAGGGAGCGCCCAGCCCCCAGGTCTGCGTGGTCGCAGGCAGCCGGGGCTGAGCTGAGCAGGGCAATGGCTGGGTGCCCAAGGCCTAAGAGGCTTTAGGCCTTGGGCAGGCTGGGGGTGAGCCATCAGTTGGACATTCCCCTAAGGGCTCCCAGTATGTGAGAGGGGGCAGGTTGGGTTGAGGGACCACCCACCCCCAGTACATGAATTTCGTGTACCGGGTCCCTAGTTTAATATAAGGGACTTGAGCATTTTCGGATTTTGGTATCTGTGGGGGTTGTCCCCTGTGGCTAATGAGGGATGACTGTACTTCCTTTTCAAGTCTGAAACCAAGGCTTTCTACAAACCAAGGCATAGCCAATCAGGAGCGAAAGTATGGTCAAGTTTGCATATTTCTCTTTCTTTGCTGTGGAGCCCACTTCTGCCAAGACTTCTGCTACTTCAATACAGCCATCATGGAGAGTTCCCATGGTTCCCACAGACGCAAGACCTCATGTAACTCTGCTCTGGTGCACAGGATTGGTTTACCCCCACCTCAGCCCTGGTGGGCATCATCTGAGACATATGGGAGATGGACTTCCAAACATACCTCTGCCATGTCCAATAAACCTAATGTCATTTGACCTTTGAGTGCCTCAGCCGTGTGCTAGCAATGCATTTACTATAGCCTTAGGTTGGATATGTCTCATCTACATCCCCTGCCCGAAAATGCAGGACCTCTTAGAGAAGGGAGATGAGACTTCAAAATCACTTTTATCTACAAAACTATAATGTTATGATGGAAAGTTAAATAAAAGTAGCAATCTCTTTGCAGAACACACAAAAGTGCATAAAAGAAATGCTCTCCCCACATAGAAAAGTTTAACTCTGCTCTTCACATTCCAAATATTTAGGAATTTTTGTCACAGTATGAGGTTCTTCTAAGCAGGTGTCTTTCTCTTATCTAACTGTTGCATACTCTTTTTACAACTAGGAATTTTGTTTCAAAATTAGAAAATGATAAAACAAAATTAGGTTAAAAAACTAAGCATGTTTTCAGTTCTCTTTGATTTCCTGATTGTCACAGTTCTAGAATTTATTGTTGGTTCTCTGCTCCTGAGCTCTGAAAGCAGGAGCTGGGTGGAGGAAGGGCCATCATGCTCTGAATGGCTGTGGGCTCCTGCCGCCTGCCGGCACTGCCCCAGCTTGGCAGGAGCCAGTGGCGCCGGCCTACAACCTTGGACAGCAGCAGCTTTGCCTCCGGATTCCTTGGAACCACAGCTCTGACCTTTCCTCCTACTCATTTTTTTTTTCTTAAAGGACTGTGTCCAGGAACTCTTCTGCCGTTTTCACTTTACTTTGCCTATAAAGGTCTTCTTAAAAGCTGGATGAGCTGCATTCCTCCTCCTCAAATCCTCCGCTCTCTCATTTGGCAAACTCATTGTCCCAACTCCATCAGATGGGGGAGCGAATAAATGTGGTGGGGCGGGAGTGCCTGTTATTTTCCCACCTGGAGGGAATGTGGCACTAATTGTGTTCATTCAGTGCAATTGACCTGTGAGTGACTGATGTCAGATTGCAGTCTAAGCTTGATGGGGAATTCTCATGAGATCAGGACAGCATGCAGGGCAATAGATCTGGGTCCAAATACTGTCTTACTGCCTTCTAAATGGAATTATTTTTGTTGGGACGTTATTCACAGAAATAAGTATTTGGCTATTCTTATTAACACTAGGGTTTACTCAGGAAGAAATATAAATTTAAATATTGTCCATTTAAATCCCTTGAAAAAAACACCTTTTTTTTATTTTCTGTTCTTTTTTAAATAAAAGATATCTGTTAGGCTAGAGACTATTTGCCCTAACTTAGGCCTGTCCTCAGAAGGACATGCCATCTACCCAGTTAATGTTTCCCACTGTCTTCTCTGAGAGAGAAATATAATGTAATTGTAAAATTTAAGGTAATTCTTTTAAATAAATGAATTGAGTTTTAAAAGTAAAAGAAAACCTAAACAGTTGAAACCTAAACCAAAAATTTCTGCCTATTGGCCCAAGCACTTGTGTTATTTTAGGTGTGAAACAGCTCAAATGAAAGTTCGCCCATAAATCTCTACGATATTTTATTGGTACTGCTTTATAATAGAGATCAAAGATTGGGATTGGAAGCCTGTCTTAATGTGGAGTCCAAAGAGTTTTAAGATGTTCCTTTCTGACCCCAGCAGGTTGTCAGAATGTTGATGTTTTGTTAATGTCAAACTGTGCAACACAGAGTTGATCAAATTTGGAATTCATGGAAGTGTTGATGTGAAAAAGAAAACTCTTTAAACAGAGATGTTGGTTGGCAAGTGAATTATCTCTGTCCTTTAAGTTGTTTATGTGTACGAGTTGGGAGCTAGCTGAGTGCACCTCATTGTTCAAACCTCAAAGTCCTCAGAGAGGAGAAAATTCACCACGTTCTCAGGCTCAGACAGCCAGTGGGCACTGAAGGTGTGAGGGAGGTTTGGGAGCTAGCAGTGGCCTGAGCTGAGGAGGACAGAAGAGGCTGCTACAGCCCCTCCTGGTTTTGCGCAACCCGGTTAACAGCTAGCTTCCTTCAGCTATTGTAGCCCCTTGTCACTGCTAGTCATCTCCTGTTCCTTCTTGCCTAGCTGATTGATTCTTCCCCTCTGTGGCCCTTTCTATTGGTCACAGGGCTGTCCTGGCTAACCCGTTGCTGAACTTGGCCAGCCTACCCGCTGTGGCTTTTGCAGATGTTTCTGCTCTCTGAGGCTAATATAAGATTTTATAGTCTTAGTACCCCCACCCAGCTTCCTTGGGCAGTAGTGTATTTACCTAAATGATCAATTCTCTCATCTCTCTTAAGCTCTAATCCAGAATGCTTAGAAAGTCAGTATCCTATCTTCATTGTCCCTTTTTATCCATGACCTGCTTTTAAGCTCTGCCCTGACCCAACTTTGATCCTGACTCTGAAACATGCTTAAGAAGATTTAGCACCCTTTAATCCCCTTTCCTTTCCTGCTGCCTGAGGTGCTACTAGTCTTCATCCAGTTAGCATTTATGAAGTTCCAGCTGTGTGCCAGGCTTATGAACAGGGCAGAGATGCTGATCTTGGCCTGAGAAGTCTGAGGGAGGTGGGCATGTATCAGACAATTACAATGCACTGGGCTACCTGTACTCCCAAGGTGAGGAAATACTATAGAGAAGAGAGGTTTTATTTGTCCTGGTTGGTGGTAAGAGAGAAGCTTCCATAAGAGCCAAGAAGGCATTATAAAGCTATTGATTTTTTTGAGCAGGGCTTCAAATTATGAGTAGAAAATTTTTAGATAGACATAAGTGGGTGGAGAGGGCATTCTAGGCCAAGGCTAGGAAAAACATGGAACTTTTCAGAGAACGGTATATTGTTTAGAATTGCTGGGGTGTATGTTGCAGAGAGTGCCAAGAGATGTTACAGAGAGGCCTGGAATGGTGGGCTAAAGAGCGTGGGCTTCATTTTGAGGGCAAGCAGGGAAATGACATGATTTTTCTTATTAAGATGGGCAATCCCCTTAGCAACCATGTGGTTGAAGAACAGTGATGCTACAGTTATCAGTACCAGAACCCTTTCCCTCAGTTGTGACCCCTTGAGGCTTTGAGTGACCCTCCACAGAATCATAGGGGTCTGCTGATGTGCTGGCATCCAGCTGGAGCCCAGGAAAAGTAGAGCAATAGATGTCTGCAGCCTGTGGCTAAAATGGACATTCTGAGCATGAAGTGTTTTACATTTGCCTCCAAATTGCCTCCCCTCCCAATCTAGCAGGCCATCTCACACAACCAAGAGTGGGGTGAGGCAGATGGGAAAGCTCAGCTTTCACGGTGATTTTGCTGTCTCCTTAGAGAAAGGATCCCGGTGTTGTATCTGTTGCTCCTGGAGAGCCCTGGGCTGCACGTGACCTGGGCAGTGACCAGGGTGGTTCACAGACTTCTCAGAGCCCTCTCTTATTAGCAGGATGAGTAAAAAATCAAATTACTGAATTTTTCTCATCATCTGTTGGGGAAGGTAAAAACAATGTACCCTAATGGAAGTGGGATTGCAGGTTATCACTGGGTGGAGATTAGTAAGAAGATGTAGAAATCTGGAGACTAATAAACTTTATCCAGAATAATTTCCACTTCAGAACTCTACTGCTATTGGAAAATATCCCAAGAGAGACAAACGTGTCAACACTTTACCAGTGGAGATTGAGAGGGAAAGACTCATTTTAGAGAGATTTAGAAGGTAAGACCTACCAGACCTGAATACTGGTAAGTTTTAGCAGGAAAAGGTGAGGGGGAGAAACATGAAGTAACACCTAGTTGTGTGGTCTGTGGGAGGGGCGTGTGTGTGTGTGTGTGTTGTTGTTGTTGTTGTTTTTGTTGTTTCTTGCTTATTTAACTGGGATAAGGTGCTGCTCTTAACTGAGAAAGAAAATATAGACACAGGAACAGGTGAAGGGATGAAAATGCTGACCTTTGTCTTCTATATGCAAAGTTGAAGTAGGCATGGAATGTCCAAATCAGGGTGTGCAAAGGGCAGTGTAATAGGAGCTACCAGGAGAGAAAAGGCAGGGCTAGAGACAGGGATATAGATAGGACTCATATATCAGTGGTCATGCCCACCCAGGGGTGAAGGGACTCCTTGGGGAGAATGTGCAGAGAGAGAATAGAAAGCAAAGTCCAGAGAGAGGGGAGCACCAGGAAGCTTAAGAAAGAGAAGAGAGCCATAAAGACCAATACAGAGGAGCGACTGATTGTCCACTAGTTCTGTGTTTCAAAATATACATAGACCTATAATATGTAATATTTTACCTGACATATAGTTGTTTATGTGTGTACTGAGAAAAGACAAAAGTTCTGTACCAACATGTTACCATTGTTTATTCTAAGGTATGGAGCCTCAGAATTTTTGCATTCTCATGTTTTGGTTTGTTGTCACCTAAAACTTCTACAGTGAACATACAATTTTTGCAATTTTAAAATGTCATATTGCCTTGAGATGTGAAAACAAACTGGAAATGAAAACAGGAAGTTAAACTATTTTGAGAACTTTACCTGAGAAGTGAAGGGAGGGCTGGGGGCAGTGGAGAGCTAGACTGAGGAGGTGAGTGTTGTCTGTTGTTGCTAGACTGGCCTTGTATATGGTCTATAAGAAAGATATGACACCAGCAGAGCAGGTAGCTGATTGAGAAGAGCATTGGCAGGAGGGGTGGATCAAATGCCCAGACAGAGGCCAGGCTTTAGACAAGGAGGACACTTGCTAGGTGTCAGGGAGCTGAGGCACTCAGGTGAAGTTAGAGGTGGTGGAGTCTAGAGAAATTGGTGAAGGAAAGAGCTGGAAGGAAGCTTGGAAACAAGTGATTTTGAGGTGCTCACCTTCTCTGTGAAGAAGAATTGAGGTTTTCTCTTGAAAATGAGGCAGAAAGCAGTGGGGCAGGGGGTTTGAGGAAAGTAATGAAGTTTTGGAATAGAGCCTGAGGGGCACAGAGGAAGGAACTAAACAATGTAAGTGAAAGACTGACAGCCACCACTGGGTGGGAGCTAAGGCTGATTCAGTGGTGCACCTGCACCCAGTCCAGTGATTTCCTCCATTACCACTCATCTGTGAATGGCAGAAACAGGAAAGGCAGATGATAAGCTTGACTATGGGTCTGTAGACTTGGGACAGTAAAAGTGAGCAAGTTTGAGAACTTTGAAAGAAATAGTCATATATGGTCCATACTAAGTAGTGAAGCTAATGAGGACAAAGCAGGACTCAACTGTAGACAATCTCAGGGATGCATAAGCATCTGCAAGATGCTAATGACAGCTAGCAGTTTCTCAACTCCTGCAGAGACCTGGTCTTTCTTCTCTTTCTAGTTATACTCCATGTTATGCGCGGATCACCCCTGTCTCGGAGTCTCTCCAGGTACCATGGCAGATCTTATGCAGACAAGTGTGCATGGGGCACTGTGCTGTTGTCCACACAGGCTTCCTTGAAATAACAGGACTGTATTTAAAGCAGCTTATCAGGAGCAGCTGCCTGTCTTCCCAGCCCCATCTCCCATGGGGATCCCTGCTGGGCTCTGTTCTTGATACATGTGCCTTATGTCGTAGAGCACATTCCCAGTGACCCCAACAGAAGTCAAGCCCGATTTATGAGAGGCGTGACATGCCAAACCACAGATGTGATTGTGGTTTACTCATTTTCCTTTCAAAGACAGAGCAATAACCATTTATTTACAAAACTATGTGGGCATAAAGACTGTTTTCTCTGAATTCTGCCCTAAGAAATTTTCTTAAAAGGAATACTCTTTAAAAATTAAAGATAATTTTAGTACAAGAAAAGTTTTAATGTTTAGCTTCTTCCTGAGCACTTAGGTTCTTTGGCATCACGTTGCAGTGTGAATGATAAAATGTCATCTTCTGTATAAGATAGAGCAAGCAGTGTTTATAACCAGGGCAGCCCCTGTGTGTGCCCATTGTTTTTAGGGGAGAGTAGCCAAAACAGCTTATCTTATACTTAAAGTACTAGCTGCCTGTGAAAATATTTTGTAAAGATGTTTAAGTAGAAGTCTGCCATGTATTTAATAAAATCTTCTGTGATTCAGTAAATAGTAAACATAGAAAAAAAAACAACAGTTGACTCATTTCCCGAGCAAAAGTCATTCATTCACCCAACCAAAAGTGCCTGTTGTGTGTCTGGTGCTGGATAGAGAGACAGGAACAGGAGCTGGAGCTGGTCTTCATTCCTAAGGATTTCATGGTCTAGTATCATGTGTGGGCAAACTACAGCTCATGAGCCACATGCAGCTCTTTGGCCCCTTGAGTGTGGCTCTTCCAAAAAATACCACGGCCTGAGCGAGTCTATTTTGATGAAGTGGTGTTAGAAGAAGTTTAAGTTTAAAAAATCTGGCTCTCAAAAGAAATTTCAATCTTTGTACTGTTGATATTTGATTCTGTTGACTAATGAGTTTGCCGACCACTGGTCTAGTAGAGGGGAGAGGCACATAAAGAAGCAATTAGGATGAGTGTATTAAGGGCTACAGAAGTACGGTAAAAGAGCAGGAAGGATGAAGTAAGTGACAGATGTTCAAGACTGCCCCTAGTTCTTTTTGAAAGAATGGGGGTGGGGTGGGGGAGTACATAGAACATAGTACACACTCCACCTGAGGGAAACTGTATAATCTTTTTAGAAATGGTGATGAGTTGAATCTTAAAGGATGTGCAAAAGTTGGCCAGATGCCAGTTATTCATACAGGTATTCCAGAAATAGGGAACAAGAGCTAGAGCAATGACCAGGCCTGGCAGGTGAAGGGGTGTGCAGTGTGGCTCTGATTGAGGTGTAGAGGGGAACACCAGGACAAAGACTGGGGGAAGGCTGAGCCATGTAACCAAAGACCCAGTAGACCGTGGGATGGCCAGGGAGCTGACTTTTATTGGGCACCTTCAATAACATTCAATAATCTTTGCAATTCAATCATAGTACAATATGGTACTGAAACTTACTTCATTTTGTTCAATATATTTATGCAGGTAAAAAATGTATTACTTTGTAAAATACCTGATACATACAAGAAAAAATTTAGATTACATTTTAATATTCATTAAATAAGTTAAAGAAAACATAGTGTTATTTGAACATATGGTATAAAAGTAATGATGAGAAAATTTTCAAAAGTGGTTATCTTATAAAACCTGTTACCAGAAATTTTCAGGTGGTCATTAGATTGTACATAGGTGTTAAGAAGATACAGCATCCTTTAGAACAGTTAGTTGTTACTGGTGTGGGCTGTGAGTTCTAGAATTTACTTTTCCATGCCAAAGTTATTTACTGTACTGAAATGGTACAAGTACAGACACTTCACACAGAATAAGAAAACAATAGGGTTTGTTTTGCCTTTGCTGACATAGAAACTTAATTAGCTAACTACATCAACTAGTGCATAGTGGCTCCTCTTACATGTCACTCCAGTTACTTCACACAAGGTAGTATGTTACCTATATTTGGCTGCAAATCAAATAGTTATGCAGTGTGTTGAACAAATGGCCATTGATGCTCTGTTTTTAGTTTGGGTGGTGGGGTACTACCATTAATCCAGAAAACTGAGAAAAGGAACAGATTCAAAGGAATGAGGAAGAGAGTTTGAAATATCTCTAGGAAACCTGGGTAGAGATATTCAAATCATCTCTGGAATTTTACAGAAAACAAGTAATATTCTAGAATAGCCATCATTTGAAAATAAATTGAAGAGATGTATTTTTTAATTAAAGAGGGCATACCATTGTATCGGTTACAGGATAGAAAGATCAATAAAGGGAAGAAATAATTTGGGCTTAAAACACTGCAAAATGAGTGACTAGTAGACTACAATGTTCATCTAGGAAACCTGTATTTAAGAAACTTTTTCAGGATAAGCCAGTCACAGAAAGACAAGTATCACATGATCTCACTTATACATGGAATCCAATGAACAAAATACACTGATGAACAAAATAGAAAAAGAAAAGAGAACCTTTCAGGAATATTTCATTGGAATGCCTACTAATGTTCCAACATGTGATTCGATCAGTTGTGTTATTTTCAATTAGTAAGGCATTGATTCAGCAATTTGATGAAATTCTGTTATACTCAGTCCTTATATTCTTTTTATTGTCTCCAGCTTTATTGAAGAAACATTGACAAATGTAATTGTATGTATTTAAAGTATATAGTGTTATAATTTCGTATACATATACATTGTGAAATGATTGCCAAAGTCAAGATAATTAAGACATTTATCAACTTATGTAATTAACTCTTTTTTGTGTGTATGGTGAGAGGACACTTAAGATCGCTCAAAAAAAATCTGCTCTCAGCAAATTTCAAGTATACAGTATCTGATCAGTAACTATAGTCACCATGCTGTACCTGAGAGCCTCATAATGTACTCATCTTATAACTAAAAAGGTTGGTAACCTTTGACCAACATCTCTCTATTCCCATCTTACCCACCAACCCCCCACCTCCAGTCCCTGGCAACCACCATTCTACTCTCTTTTTATGTTTCTATGAAATAGGCTCCCCCCCCTAAAGATTTAACATATATATGATACCGTACAGTACTTGTATTTCTCTGTATGGCTTATTTTATTTAGCATTATGCCCTCCAAGTTCATCCATGTTGTCACAAATGGCAAGATTTCCTTCCAACAGCCAAATAATATTCCTCTGTGTTTGTGTGTCACATTTTTTAGCCATTCATTTGAGATATAGACACACACACACACCTGCACATATATATGTATATCACATATTTTAATCTATTCATTCATCAGTGGACACTGGGGTTGTTTCCATGCCTTGGCTATTGTGAGTAATACTGTAATGATCATGTGCCGGGACTGACCAGCAGACCCTGAGTGACAGATGAACAGATTGCTCTGATGCACGTTTCTGTGAAAAAAAAGAGGGCTAAGGGACTACTTGGCTATCACCATCAAGTAGCTCTGTTTGCCTGCCTCCTTTAGCTTTTATTGTCATAACAGCTTGAACTAAAATTAACCTCTAGATACAATCAACAAGGTAAGCATCCTTGAGAAAGCACATTCTTCTACAAGGTCGGGTCTAAAGACTAAACAGATCCATTAGTAAAACACCCGGGTGATTAGACTTGTTTGGAAAAGTAAAGGTAGAGGCTGCTGCCTTCAGCAAGGTCCTCCCAGAGACCCACAACCTTTCTGAGAATCCTCCTTACAGACATTCCAACCAAGTCCTGTTCTTCTCCACAAACATGGGAGTGCAGATATCTCTTAGAAGTACTGGTTCCCTTTCCTTCTAATATATACCTAAAAGTGAGATTGCTGGATCATATGGTAGTTCTATTTTTAATTTTTTGAGGAACCTTCATACTGTTTTCCATAGTAGTTGTGCCAATTTACACCAGCAATGTACAAGGGTTTCCTTTCCTCTACATCTTTGCCAACATTTGTTATGTTTGTCTTTTTTGTAGTAGCCATCATGTGAGGTGATATGGAAATAAAGAAAGCAATCCTACTTACAATAACATCAAAAACAATAAAATACTTAGGAATAAATTTAACAAAGGAGATGAAAGACCTATACACTGAAAATTGTAAGACTAATTTTTTACAAGAGTGCCAAGAGCACACAATGGGGAAAGGATAGTCTCTTTCAATAAAAGTTGGGAAAATTGGATAGCCTCATGCAAAAGACCCCTATACCACTATGCATAAAAACCAACTCAAAATGAATTGAAGACTTAAAGAGTAAGACCTTGGGTTTTTAAATATATAGTCCAACTGGAATAGTTATATCCTAAAGTACAGGTCATTCTTGAGTCTAAAGCTTCAGTTTTAGTATATGGTAAAATGTAGTTGTTTTTCATTGCTCTATTGTATTTTTCCCTGTGAGCAATTCTTCTTACCTTTCATTTCACATTCCTATTTGACTTCAGAAGCTCATGGAAAAGTATCTGATAGAGGCAGGGAGGCATTGAACAGGCTGTCAAGCTACAGGGGGAAGGCTGGGATGAATGGGAGGCGGATGCTGGGGGAGATCAACTGAAGGACTTGTATGCATGCATATGAGCATAACCAATGAATGAAAGACACTGGGGTAGGGCGAGGGGCACGTGGGGACATGTGCTGGGGGGTAAGGGAGGCTGGGGGAGGATAATGGGGGAAAAAAGGAAAACATACGTACTATTAAATATAAGTTATACTGTGAAAAAAATAAAAAATTAATTAAGAAAAGTATTAGATAGTGTGGTCTTTCTGATAGCCTTTGGGGAAAAGAGCTGTTTCCATCTTCAACTCTATCTGGAAGCTCAAGCTGTTCATCAAAACTCTGCTGTCTGGGATGTTTCTAAGACTGTGTGAACTCCTGTGGATTGGAGAAAGGTGCTCAAGGATCTATTCTCTATTTGCAGGTGATCCCCATGCTTCCCAGGGCATTGTGTGAAGAACTATGCAGCCTCAATCCCATGACCGACAAACTGACCTTCTCTGTGATCTGGACACTGACTTCGGAGGGGAAGGTAACAACTTAGACTTGTGTCCAGTCTACTCAGTGAGTCCCTGTTAAGTCCCTACGGTATGCCTCGCACTGGGCTGGAGTCCCACGGTGGTAGATGATGCTGATATAGGAATATTCACCATAGAGAAGAACATATAAGAGCTGCTGCCTCTGAAAAGCTGTCAGTCTGTTTGTTTGTTTACTTACTTTCCTTCCTCACCTGCAAATGAACATACAAGAGTAATGGCGGCTTCCCACATAATAACCAGAATGAGATTTGAAGACGAATCTGACTGAGTTGTCCCTTGTTTAGAATCCTCCTGTGGCTTCCCATTCTTTCCCATTGCAAGACCTCCAGGGTCCCCCACTCCTGTTGACTCATTTTCATCAGACAGCAGTGGCCTAGTGTGGGGCCACAGCAGACCCACCCAGCAGAGCAAGCTTGGAGTCCCCCATCATCTCCGCAGATTACAAAACAAAACACAACATCAATCCAGAGCCCAAGGCCAGAAGCACAGGGAGGTGTGTCCCTAAACCAAGACCATTGGAAGGTCGATTGGACAGGATATGCCAGGAGATTCTGAGAGCCCTGTCTGCCATCATCTGATTTGATGGAGGCTCTCCCTCTCTCTCCAGGTTACCTGGAAAACAGGTGGGTGAGATCTTGGCAGTTCTCTGAGGTTTGGGCTGTTCCTAGGAAATGTTGCCCAATACCTGCCCTGTCACTTCCAGGATTTCTTTATCTACAAGAACTTCTGTCCCACTGACCGGGCTTTGTGAGGGGGAAAGAGAACAAAGAGTTTGCCCACAGAAATCAGTTTAAAAATTCTAGTGAAACTCCTTCACCCAAGTCCTATGTGGTTGGAGGTCTCTGATGTATCATTGCCAAATATGTTCTCTCACACAGTGGGCTCCTTTTGCGTTTTGTTGATGGTTTATTTTGCTGTGCAGAAGAGATGGTCTTGACTCCATTGTATGCTCTTCCCTCCTTTGTCAAATATTAATTGAATAAATGGCTTGGGTTGATTTCTGGGGTCTCTGTTCTGTTCCATTGGTCTATATGCCTGCTCTTGTGCTGGTACCAAGCTGTTTTGATTATAGTAGAACTTGAAATGTGGTATTGTGATTCCTCCAACTTTGTTTTCTCAAGATTGCTGCAGCTATTCGGGGGTTTTTTTTATTCCATTTAATTTTCAGAGTATTTGTTCTAGCTCTGTGAAGTATGCTGTTGGTACAGATTGCATTCAATCTGTAGATTGTCTTGGGTAGTATGGACATTTTAATGATGTTGATTTTACTAGTCCATGAATATAGTATATTCTTCCACTTGTTTATATCTTCTTATGTCTTTCTTTTCAACATCCTATTGTTTTCTGAGAACAGGTCTTTTGCCTCCTTGGTTAAGTTTATTCCTAAGTATCTTAATTTTTTTGTGGCAATGGTAAATAGGATTTTTTTAAAAATTTCTCTGAGAATTCATTCTTGGTGTATAAAAAAGCCATCGATTTTGGGGTGTTGATTTTGTATCCTCTTACATTGTCAAATTCATTTATTAAATACTAGAGGCCTAGTGAATGATATTTGTGCACAGCCTGCACCCTGTCCAATCTGGGACCCTTTGAGGGATGTCCAGCTGCCCTGTCACAATCCAGGACTGCTGGCTCCCATCTACTCACCTGCCAGCCTTCCTGATTGCCCCTAAGCACTTTTGCCTGACAGGCTGGTTGATGACTAACTGCTCCCCTGCCAGCCTATTTGCCCCCAACTTCCCTCCTCTGCTGGCCTGGTCACCTCTAACTGCCCTCCCCTGCAGGCTTGATCTCCCCCAACTGCCCTTCCTTGCAGGCCTTGTCCCTCCCAACTGCTCTCCCTGCTGGCCATCTTGTGTCCAAATGGGGGCAGGATCTTTGGCCGCATGGGGACAGACATCTTGTGTGTTGGAGTGATAGTCAATCTGCATATTACTCTTTTATTAGGTAGGATTGAAGCCTGGTGAATGGGTAGGGGCCAGCTGGTTTGTCCTGAAGGGTGCCCCTGATCAGGGTAGGGGTTCCCTTCGGGCCTGGAGTGGCCTGAGTGAGAGGCCTGTGGTGGTTTGCAGGCTGGACACGCCCCCCAGCAACCCAAGCGGAGGCCCTGGTATCTAGGATTTATTTATCTTCTATAATTGAAACTTTGTAGCCTGAAGCGGAGCTAAACCTTCTGCTTCCTCCCTGGCGGCAGCCATTTCTGTTGGGGTTTATTTATCTTCTATACTTGAAACATTTAAGTCTTAAGTGGAGGCCTGGGCTGGCCAGGGTGTGCGGAAAGCTTGGCTTCCTCGATCGCCGGGGACAACCCTAGCCTCCTAGTCTCTCCAGCTCCATGGCTGCCACCATTTTAATTGAAACTTTGTAGCCTTAAGCTTGGCTTCCGCCATTGCCAGGGAAACCCAAGCCTTTCTCTTGCTCTCTCCATGGCCGCAGTCATCTTGGTTGGGGTTCATTTGCATACTCATTCCTGATTGGTTAGTGGATGTGGCTTGTGGGTGCAGCAGAGTTATGGTTAATTTGCATATTACTCTTTTATTAGATATGATAATAGCTTTTTCATGAAGTTTTTATGGTTTTCTGTGTACAATATCATATCATTTGCAAATAAGGAGAGTTTTACTTCCTCCTTTCGAATTTGGATGTCTTTTATTTCTTATACTTGTTTGTTTGCTGTGGCTAGGACTTCCAGTACTATGTTGAATAATAGTGGTGAAAATAGACATCTCTGTCTTGTTTCTTTTTTTAGGGGAAATGGTTTTAGATTTTGCCTGTTGAGTATGCTATTCACTGTAGTTTTGTTTTATATGGCCTTTATCATGTTGGGATATGCTCCCTCTATTCACACATTGCTGAGGGTTTTATCCAAAATGGGTGTTGGGTCCTAGCCAGTTTGGCTCAGTGGATAAGGTGTTGGCCTGTGGACTGAAGGGTCCTGAGTTTGATTCTGAGCAAGGGCTTGTGGGCTTGATTGCCAGTAAGGGTTTGTGGGCTTGATCACCAGTAAGGGACGTGCAGGAGGAGCCAATCAATGATTCTCTCTCATCATTGATGTTTCTATCTCTTGCTCCCTCTCTCTTCCTTTCTGAAATATTAAATATATATATATTTTAATGGGTGTTGGATTTTGTCAAATGCTTTTTCTGAGTCTTTTGATAAAATCATGTGATTTTTGTCTTTCATTTTGTTTATGTGATATATCATGTTTATTGATTTGCAAATATTGTACCAGCCTTGCATCCCTGGAATAAATCCCACTTGGTCATGGTATATGATCTTTTTAATATGTTGCTGGATCCAATTTGCTAATATTTTGTTGAGGATTTTAGCATCTATGTTCATCAGGGATATTGGCTTGTAATTCTCTTTCTTTGTAGTGTCCTTATCTGGTTTTGGAATTAGGATAATGCTGGCCTCATAAAAAGAGCATAGAAGTGTTTCTTCCTCTTGGGTGTTTTGGAATAGTGTGAGAAGCGTAGGTGTTAGTTCTTCTTTGAATGTTTGGTAAAACTCCCATGTGAAGCTGTCTAGACCTGGGCTTTTGTTTACTGGGAGTTTTTTTTTTTTTTTACTACTGTCTCTATTTCATCATTTGTTATTGGTCTATTCAGGTTTTCTCCTTCTTGATTCAGTTTTGGGAGATTGTATTTTTCTAGGAATTTGTCCATTTCATCCTCATTTTCCAGCTTGTTGGCTTATAGTTGTTCATAGTATTTTCTTACAGTCCTTTGTATTTCTGAGGTGTCAGTGGTTACATCTCTGCTTTTGTTTCTGATTTTATTTGTTTGGGTCCTCTCTCTTTGTTTCTTTACGAGTCTGGCTAATGGTTCATCAATCTTGTTCATCCTTTCAAAAAACTAGCTCTTGATTTCATTGAATTTTTTTATATTTTTTAGTTTCTATGTCATTTATTTCTGCTCTAGTCTTTATTATTTCCTTCCTTCTACTGACTCTGGGCTTTTCTTGTTGTTCTCTTTATAGTTCTCTATATTGTAGGATTAAATAGTTTATTGTTGATTTTTCTTGTTTTTTGAAGTAGGTTTATAGTGCTGTGTACTTCCCTCTCAAGTGCTTTTGCTGTGTTCCAGAGATTTTGGGTTGCTGTGTGTTCATTTGTCCTCAGGAAGTTTTTTCTTTCTTTCTTGATCTTCTTGGTAACCCATTCATTGTTTAAACATGCTATTTATCCTCCATGTGTCTGAATGTTTTGGGGCATTTTTACTATAGTTGATTTCTAATTTCATTCTACTGTTATCTGAGAAGATGCTTGATATTAAATAAGTCTTCTTGAACTTATAGAGACTTGTTTTGTGTCCTAACATGTGGTCTATCTTTGTGAATGATCCATGTGCACTTGAGAAATATGCATGTTACTTGCATTGGAGTAAAATGTTCTATAAATGTCAATTAAATCCATCTTATCCAGTGTGTCCTTTAGAGTCACTGTTTCCTTGTTAACTTTTTGTGTGGAAGATCTATCCAGTGAAGTTAGTGAGTTGTTAAAGTCCCCTATTATGATTGTATTGTTGCCAATCTTTCCTTTAAAGTCCTATAGCATTGTTTTTATATATTTAGGTGCTCCTATATTGGGTGCATATGTGTTTACCAGGGTTATATCATCCTAATTGATTGATCCTTTTAATATTGTGTACTGATCTTTGTTGTTTCTTGTGATGGCCTTCATTTTTTAAAATTAATTTTTATTATTAAGATTATTATAGATGTCCCTCTTTTTCCTCCCATAGCACCCCTCCATCCAGTTCCCACTCCACTCCAGGCCCTTGCTACCCTATTGTCTTTGTCCATAGGTAATACATATATGCATATAAGATCTTTGTCTAATCTCTTCCCATCACCCTCACCCCTTCCCTCTGTGAATCATCAGTCTGTTACATTTCCATGCCCCTTATTCTTTTCCATTCACCAGTTTATTCTGTTCATCAGATTTTCTATTCATTTGATTTTTAGATTCACTTGTTGATAGATATGTATTGGTTGTCACTTGGTTATTGATATTTTTTAGCTTTTTCTTGTCTGTGAAGCTTTTTACCTGACGTTCAATTCTAAATGATAGCTTTGCTGGGTAGAGTACTCTTGGTTGTAGTTTCTTGCTATTCATCACTTTGAATATTTCTTGCCACTCCCTTCTGGCATGCATAGTTTCTGTTGAGAAATCACCTGACAGCATATGGGCACTCCCTTGTAGATAACTAACTGTTTTTCTCTTGCTGCTTTTAAATTTTTCTCTTTGTCTTTTGCCCTTGGCATTTTAATTATGATGTGTCTTGGTGTTGTCCTCTTTGGATTCCTCTTGTTTGGGGTTCTCTGTACTTCCTGGATCTGTAAGTCTATTTCTTTCACTAGGTAGGGGAAGTTTTCTGTCATTATTTCTTCAAATAGGTTTTCATTATCTTGCTCTCTCTCTTTTAGCACCCCCATAATTCGGATGTTGGTACACTTGAAGTTGTACCAGAGGCTCCTTACACTATCTTCATATTTTTGGATTCTTTTATCTTTTTGCTCTTCAGGTTAGGTGTTTTTTGCTTCTTCGTATTTCAAATCATTGATTTGATTCCTGGGATTCTCTTATCTATGGTTGAATCTCTGTAGATTATTCTTTATTTCAGTCAGTGTATGCTTAATTTCTGACTGGTCTTTTTCCTTTTCCTTTTTTTTTCTTCTTTTTCTTTTTTCATTCTCACAGATGCTTGAAAGTCTCACTAAGTTCCTTGGAGGTTTCTAGAAGATGCTTGAGTAACCTTAAAACCATGGTTTTGAACTCAATATCCAGTAGTTTGCTTTCTTCCATTTCTTTCATTTGTGACATGTTTCTTTGTCTCCACATTTTGGCTGCTTCCCTGTGTTTGTAGCTGCTAATTCTCCTTGATTTGATAAGAGTGTCCTTGTGTAGTAAGTATACTATAGGGTCCAGTGGCTCAGTCTCCCCAGTCACCTGAGGTGGACACTCTTGGTACACCCCTTTGTGGGTTGTGTGCACAGTTTTGTTGTAGTTGAGCCTTGATTGCTGTTGGTGTCACTGGGAGGAATTGACCTTCAGGCCAATTGGTTGTGGAGACAAGCTGTGACTACAGTGGGAGAGATGTTGTGCAGGAGACATTATTATGGAGCAGGACTTGCTTCAGTGGAGCTTTGGTGCTCACTGAGTCTAACCCCTGAGTGTGTTGCTTATGGATGTGACAAGTTGTAATCTGGTATGGTCTCACACTGACCGGTGGGTACACTGGCTCTTGGGTCTTCAAGGAGGTGCCAAGTTAGCCACTGCCTGGGGCCAGCTAGCAGTAGCTATAGAGAGATCTGCAGATTCTTCCTCTTTGTATCTGGTTTGGCAGTGCCCAGAGGAGATCCAGCTGTGAAGTAAGGCAGGCTGGTGCTGGTGCTGGGTCTTAGACCTTTTATTGATAGGTTTGAGGCTCCTTGACCCAGCTGCAGCCTGTTTGACTGGTTTTTAGCCTGAGAAAGGAAAGACCATTCATATGCAAAAGCCATTGCATACAACTTGGGTGGGGTTGTAAATTGGATGAAGCAGGGTCTCAGGGAATCACTAGGGCTAGGGCAGAGCAAACAGCAATGGCTGCCAGTCAGCTCTGCAGAAGGTGGTTAGGCGCCCAGCACTGGAACAATTACTGCTGAAAGCACCTCTCTCTGGAAGAAAGCCACCCCCAAGTTTTTTCCCTGGTGCTAAACTGTCCAGTTTCTCCCCATATGTGTCTAGATCCCCCAGAGCCTCGCTTGGCAGTGTGTGCCACAGCTCCCATAAGTTGTCCTGTTTTTTAATTGTGTTTTGTTTTGTTTTGTACTCTGAGTGATTTTCTTCAACTCTTGTCTTCTAATTCACTGATTCGGTCCTTAGCTTCCCCTAATCTGCTATGTTTTTTATTTGTGCTATCTCATTCTTTTTTTCGAACTGTTCTTTTTTCATAGTTGCTATATTGTTTCTCATGCTGTTGAGCATCTTTATCATCATTATCTTCTTCTGGAGAATTCTCTTGTTCTTTCATTTGTGGGTTGTTTCATTATTTCCTCATTTTGGCACCTGTTTAGATTTGTGACTATGTATCTTTTACACCTCTCAATCTCTAGTGCAGGACAAGTGTCAAATATTGTTTCTGACTAATTATATCAGGCAAAGACTCAAAGTCTCCAGAGACTGCCTCTGGCTGAAGACTGATAGGATTCCTCTTGATCTGCCCGCAGGCAATCATTTACAGGTGTGGCAAGTGTTTGGGGGTTTGTTTGTTTGTTTTGTTTTTTCCTGCAGGATGGGTTAATTGTTTCTTCCTGCAGGCTAATTGTTATTCTCAGTCTTGTAAGGAGCAAGGTGCTTTCCAATAGAATGGGTCAGTTGTCTTCTCCCCAGGCAGTTATCTGCTTAAGAAAGATTATCTCTGGAGTGTGAAGGAATGGCTCAGCACAAGAAACTGGGGTATCTGCCTTCTGATCCAGAGCCTTTCATCCTGGTGTCTACTTACCCAGCTCCATCCACTCTGCTGTTCCTTTGTCAGAGCACAAGATGGGTGACTCCACAGGGACTTTTATGCATTGGCTCTTTAAGAGGGCCCTGAATTTCCAGCCATCTCTCTCTGGCAGAAAGCTACCCCACTGTTTTTCACAGAAAGATATTATATGGATTCCCTTCTCAGTTTTGGTATTCTCTGCCATGGGGCCTACTTCGGGAATTAAACCCTAGAGTTCTCAGTGGCAACCCCCACAGCTGAGATTTCTCTCCAGAACTTCAGCTGCTGTCTATGAGGGCTTGGCCAGCCCTTTCACATCTCTACCCAGCCTCTATGCAGTCTCCACTTTGCATTCTCAAATTATCAGGGTTCTCTCCAGTGTGCCTCCATTGATTATTCAGTAAGTTTTTCTGTATTTTAGTTGTAATTCCTGTTTGGATTTATGAGCATGTCTGTGTAGCATCCATTTACTCCACCAGCATTTTTAATATCCTGCTCTTGTGTTTTTGTTATTAGCCTCTGTTGTCCATTTAAGAGGCAAGCAGGCCCTGAGCTTTCAGAAATAAGTACTTGTGTTTTTTTTTATCTATAAGGTGAAGAAAACAATTGTGTAAGCAAAGTCACTTGGTGAAACTTAGTTCAGTAGATAAGGGTATAAGTGAAGATGAATGTGGATTGGCAGTGGCAGGAGGAGCAGCGGGCCTTGTTGGAAGGATGAGATTTAGGGGAAGGGTGGCGACTTTGGAATCACACTATGGGAGCTACAAGTGTCAGTCACTAGTGAATTATAGGTGTAAGGTTCCTCTGAAGTGTCATGAGAAAGGTGACTTTTAGAAATGTTAGTGCAGCATCATTGTGTGGAATGCCTGGCAGTTTAAAGATGAATTAGATTTTTACAAGGTCTTTCAATAATCAAGGCAAAGGTGATGAAAGCACAAAGTGAGAACAGAGAAGTGATGAATGTCAGCAAGCATTCCCTAAATAGAGCAAATAAATGAGACAAATAAATGAAAGGTGACTCTAGGAAAAACTAGTTCCCTCCCCCAAACAGAAACAACTGTAAATACTCAAAAATGGGGTAATGATTAAGTAAGTTATGATTCCAACTCAGTGGAATGTTATGCAATTACTAAAATTGTTACAAAGACCATGTAAGAACATGGGAAATGTGTATGCTGTAAAATTAAATGAAAGAAAAAAGATATTTAATTATAAAGAGGTTCCAAATAAAGATGGAGGATCAAGTACCCACATTTGCTTTCATTCCCTCCCAAAACCTCACTAAAACAACAGTGAAGAGATTTTTTTTTAAAAGACATAAACCCACAAGGACAAAGAGAATGGGAGAGGAGACAACGGCAACAACATTTTGGAAGCTGGGAAGCAGATGGATGAGTGGTAACTGACTTAGCAGTCCTGAGAAAGCTGAATCCTGTGCCAGCAATAGAGAAAGCCAAGAAACAACCCAATTTTCACAGCAGAACCCTAAAGAAATTTAGAAACTGTCAGCACCAGGTAACTGTAAAATAGGAAAGAGGTGTGTGAAGAGAAGACTAGCTCTATTGATTAAAAGTTTATTTAAAAGATTGCCTCTTCCATAATTTCGAAGAAGACCAGAAATTTACTCCCTGGGCCGAATAAAGTAAAGGTTGTTTGAACTAGGGGACCCTTGATGGAGTGGTCCCTTAGCAGAGGTTGAATAAACTCTGGCACACTGAATGTTAAGAGTCCCAGCTTACTTTTCCTAGTCAACCCCATAATTCCAGTAGCTGAGTCTATACCCTGAGTCAGGAGGTGGGAAAATTTTTTCTCTGAGGAATCTGAATAGTGAGACAGATTTAAAGGTAATAACCTCAGGATTGCTGAACCAACAGCCCAGCTCTATCTTTCTATAGTAAAGCTTATGGACAATCAGCTCCACTTACATAAACAGAACATTTTAGGACTTCACAAAAAATCAGCCTATATTTCACTTTCATGTATGAAGAGACAACCAAGAGGAAAGCCTCTAACATGATATAGGAAAACCAAAGCAAGCAAACAGAAAAAGAGCAACTAGAACAAGACAGACTATACAAGGAAACAAAACTATTATTTACATCCTAAGAGAACTGTTTAAAAGAAAACATATCACAAGATATAAATACTTTTTTAAAATAAACATTTGGAGGGTGGAGGGAAAGCTCTTAGAAATTAGAAACATATTAGAAAATATAAAGACTCAAACTTCTGGTTAAAAGATTAAATTGAGGAATTGTCCCAGAAAGAGTAAGAAAAGGTAAGAAAATTATAGGACCAGTCTAAAATGCCCAGCATCTGTTCAATGAATATTCCAGAAATAGAGAATAAAACAAACAAACAAATAAACAAAAAAACAGAAGGGAAGGAAATAATTCAAGGAAGTACCCTGACTAGAGGTTTGACTTTTTATACTGAAAGAGCCCACTGTCCAGCACAGTGGTGGAGGCACATCCTTACTAAGCCACATTGTCCTACAATCTCAGAACACTGAGAACACAGAAAGGTCCTTTAGGCTTCTAAGGGTTAAAAGAAAGAAAAAAAAAGTCATACAGAGTAGATCAGAACTCAGACTAATGTAAGGCTTTCCTGTTAAAACCCTAGAAATAAGATGACAGTGAAGCAAAGCTTTCTAATTTCTGAAAGACTATGATTTCTATGCTAAAATTTTGTACCCAGTTGAGCTGTCAATAAAATGTGAGAGTAGAAAGGACATTTTCAGTTATGCAAATTTTCAGTTTGTTTTTTTCAAACAAAAAAGGTACCTCTTATATACCCTTTCTCAGGAAGATGTGCTTCACCAAAATTAAGGAGTAAGCCAGGAAGGAGGAAGACATGGGATTTAAGAAACAAACAAACCAACACAGGAAAGAAGTGAAAAAATCACCTAGATCACAAGTTGACAAACTTTTCCCATAAAGAACTAAACAATAGATATTTTTAGCTTTTATAGGCCATTTGGTATCTGTCGCAACTACTCAACTTTGCCCTTGTAATAGTAAACACACACACACACACACACACACACACACAAAACAATACATAAATGAGTGAGCATGGCTGTGTTCCAGTAAAACTTTACTTAAAAACAGATGGCAGGCTGAATTGGCCCACACGCCATAACTTGTTGACACCTGACCAAGGTGATGGTGAAGGAAGTTGCTAAGATACAGTTCTACATGGTGTAGAAGGCTCTAGGAGAGATACCGTTGATAAAACGAAATAGTTAAAGTATTTGTGTATCTGAATTTCTTGAGAGATGATTTAGACTGCCAGTTATCAAGCTTTTTGGTCTCAGAACCTATTGCATCAAAAAATGATTGAGGATCTCAAAGATCCCATTACCCTATTAGAAATAAAAACTGATTAAATTTTAGACATTCACTTATTTTAACTAAAATAAATCCAGTTCATTATATATTGATATAAATAACATTTTGTGAAAAGTAACTATTTTCTAAAACAAAATTAGGAGAAAAGCTTTTTTTACATTTTTGGAAATTTCTTTCATATCTGTCTTAGACAAGACATTGAGCTGGGTTCTCACATGTAGTTCTATATTCAGTCTATTGGGATAAATTCTTTTAGTTGAAATATGTCAAGAAAATCTGGCTTCAGACAGATATTCAGTTAACATAGAAAGGAGTATCTTAATAGCTTTTCTTCAAATAATTGTGGATATTTGTTTATATTGCACAAGAATTTGACAGTAATCTCTTAATGTCAAATCTGAAAATATATCTGCCATGGACTGAATTGTGTCTCCCTCCTTCCCAAATTCATATGTTGAAACCCTAACCCTGGATGTGACTGTATTTGGAAGTAGGGCCTTTAAGGAGATGATTAAAGTTAAATTAGGTCATGATAAAAATGATAGGATAGTACCCTTATAAGAAAAAGCCAGAGGGCTTACTTTCTCTCCCTGTCATGTGAGGACATAGTGAAAAGATGACTTCTGAAAGCTAGGAAAAGAGCTCTCACCAAAAGCTGAATCAGCTGGCACCTTATCTTGGACTTCTAGCGTCCAGAAATGAGAGAAATATCTGTGATTAAGCCACCCAGTCTGTGGTATGTTGTTATGATAGCCCTAGCAGACTAATACAATATCAATTGATTTTTTTTAACTGGGTTATATTATAATCTTGGTCTGTCTTATACTCTGAATGGATCTTTTATGCGTGATTTTTATCATGTATTTAAAAATTTAAATAATTTAGAAAATATTAGTTTGTTATACTGATCTTCTAAATGTGGACACATTTCATTATATGATATCAAGAAATCACATTTTGTTAATATTACTACTGATCTTAGACAAGTCTTTTAGGAAATGTGTGTAATATGTGTCAGATACAAGGTTTTCAAAATTCTAAAATTCAAATTTTTTATCATTGGCAATAAATAATGTCAGTTATTTTCCTTGAAGTGCCAAATAATCATAGTTTGTGTGTCAGTTGTTCCTTCAAGTAAAAGTGATATTCCATAAAAAAAAAAAAAGCAATCAGTTTAGCTCACAACTCAAAGTTATATAAATGCTTTTCCTCAAGATAATCATCATACTTCAACATGCAGAATAAGTGATAAAATAAGCACTAAAGGGTTGAGATGTAATAAAGTTAATAACTTTTACTGCTTCATCAAAAACATTCTTACGTGAACTAACTGTTTTTCCCTGAGGGTGTGAAGTGTGATGAATTTCCTGACCACTGGTACCCTTTGTTGCAAAGGCCGGATTCATGCCAAGGCAGCAGTTTTCCCTGCCAGTGCTTTTGTGCCATCAGTGTAAATGTCAGCATATGGAAAAGGGCAAATAATGCCTTAGTACTATTATGAAAATAGTTTTGACCTTATAAGTCCCTGAAAGGGTCTCAGAGACCACCAGGAGTCCACAGACCATGAGAACCACTGTTCTATGCAGTTGGTAGTTTGGAGTGGATCGAAGTACATAGTAAACAGAAAAAGAAGCAAATTAAAACAAGACAGTTATTAAATTCAGTGAAAATAAAAGTTGTATAGGAAAGAAAAGAAACATTCATTATCTATATAATCATAATAGTTAATGCTGATAGTTTATTATGTAACTTTATTGGGAGGATGAGGGCCTGGAACAATTATGTGGGTTTGATTAGGGGAAGGTTGTATGTGGAAAGAAAAATAAATTCTCTTCTTCTATAGTGAAAAGTTTGTGAATAATGTCTAACACTGAAAAATCAAGAAGTAGAAATCAAGCAGGCTATACAAAAATAGGAAAGTAATGCCAAAATAATCTGATCTGCTGAACGAGGTGAAAGTGATTACCCCATGGGCTGGGCAGAAGAGAGAGAGAGACAGAGGGCTACTGTTTTCATAGCAAGCTTTTAAAACTATTTGACTATGTGAACTATGGATACTTCAGTCTTCTCATTTTTATTTTGTAAAATTTCAAGCATACAATAACACCCCCCCATCCCTGCTCCCAGACTCAACTATATCAACATTTTTTTCTTTGCTAAAGTACTTTAAAAGAAACACAGACATCATGTCATTACATTCATACATATTTTGATATGTAATTCCAAAAAAAAATGTGGACACTTTCTTATGCTGTTAGCACACCTAACAATATGCTAGTGCTTTGGTGTCATGTCCAGAATCCAGCCCATAATTACATTTCCTGGATTGCCTCCAATTGATTTGTCCAGACTGGAATCAAAACAACCTGCACACATTACATTTGGTTTTGACAGTTCCTATATATCTGATAATAGATTCCTTTGTGAGAGTCAAGAAGCAAACCTGATCTGAAATACAAAGAAGGAATTGTGAGGACAGTATGCCAGTAATCATATTTTGGTGGGGGTGGGAACATGCATGGGGAAAAAATGAATGGAAAAAGACCAGAAGGAAATAAAATAGAATGCCAATAGTGGTTGTATTTGGGTAGTAAGACTATGAGTAATTTTTTCTACCTTTTTTGTGTTTTCTAATGTTTTTTTGAAAACATATTACTTTTATATTTTAATAAGTGCTTGTTTTTGCAAAAATTTAACTAACTAGAAAACACAGGAGAAAAGTAACTTGAATCAACAGAAAAGAACGATGAATTTGAATTATGCCTGCCAGGTCAGACCCAAGGAATAAAAAGCTGCCTGATCTAATGAGCTTCTAAAATATGAGGGTCATAAAAGAAGCACTAGAAAGAGGCACTCTGAAGGCTCAATTGGTCTTTAGGGTTTCTGTTGGAGTTAGTATCTGGTAACCAAGCCTTCTGGCATGAGGGGCCTATAGAGCAGGTGTGAAGTAGGCACAAGGTCCAGGAGGGGATGCTGGGCCTCTGTCAAACAAGCCAAGTAGGAAGTGAAGGGATTTGGAGTGGGAATAGTTGTGGAACCACTAACCACACTTATTGTACTGTGGTCATCCAAGCACCCTACCAGACCTAATAGCACATAGGGAGTTAACCTGGTTGGTTAGTCCAGAGGTGTAGTGACCAATGAGTAGCTCTTACAGCAGGGATGGGGAGCCTTTTTTTCTGCCAAGGGCCATATAGGTATTTGTAACATAATTTGCGGGCTATACAAAATTATCGATTTAAAAATTAGCCTGGCCCTAGCGGGTTTGGCTCAGTGGGTAAAGCATCAGCCTGCGTACTAAAGGGTACTACCGGGTTTGATTCTGGTGAAGGGAAAGTGCCCAGGTTGCAGGCTCAATCCCCAGTAGGGGACATGCAGGAGGCAGCCAATCAATGATTCTCATCATTGATGTTTTTATATCTTTCTCCGAAATCAATAAAAATCATCAAACCTCAGAGGGAAGGTAGGGGAGGATGGGAGTAAGGGAGAGAGATCAACCAAAGGCCTTATATGCATGCATATAAGCATAATCAATGGACACAGACATCAGGGGAGTTAGGGCATGGGGGGGCAAGAGGGGGAAAATGACACATATGTAATACCTTAATCAATAAAATTATTTTTTTAATTAGCCTGTTAGTCAATCAATGATTCTCTTATCATTGATGTTTCTCTCTCTCTCCCTCTCCTGTCCTCTTTGAACTCAATGAAAATGTATATTTTTAAAAGTTATCCTGTTATATTTGGTTAAACATTTAATTAACTCCTAATGTCTTGGCAGGGCCAGAACAAATGATTTATTGGGCCTTATAAAGCCCAAGGGCTGGACATTCCTCACCCATCTTACAGTTAAGATGCATGAAATAGGGTACGGGTGGGTGGGGGCAGGTGGGAGGGTCAGACCAGTAGGGACCCTGAATAAATGAGGAGGAGGGTGGCCAAAGCCTGAGGCTGGGTTTATAGTGATGGTGTGTAATGATGGCTTCTAAGCCCTGGAATTTAGGAGTCCGAGCAGGGCCAACAGCATCGTACCTCTGCTACATGGTGCCAGTCTCAACCTGGAGATGAAGTGGAGAATGTTTTGTAGTTTTCCTTAGCCTGTGGGAAGTCTTATTTTCTGGAGTAGGCATGATCAGCTATAGAAAAGATATTTTTATTTAAATACCCACTATGTTTTTTTAAACATCCAGCAGAAAATCTTGGTCATACATGCTTTCATTAATCCAGCGCCCAGACTTTTAGATCAGTAAATTCTGAAGGATCTATTTTTAGCATTTTTCTCATATATTGGTAGTGAGAACATTGTTCTCTGATCTAGATATTTGTGACTATATATTGTCATATGGAAAACAAGCCCAACTGAACCATGTGCTTTGTAAGATCCAACTTGGGGACCATGAAATCCACTCCGACCATGTTAGCCCAGTGCCCTGGTTATGTTCTGAACACCTCTGGCACTCTGTCTCACTTGGCACTAAGGTCTTACAAAACAGAGACCATACCTAACTGCCCCACTCATCAGAGGCATCTTAATTTTGAGTAACTTCTGTAAAAACATCTATCTTACATATTAAAGGTCAGAAACAATGAATCTGACTTGATAACTAAGTTCTTAGATCTTAAAACTGTAATATCTCAGGATCACAATTTGGAATACTGAAGGAAGTGTCTCACAATTATAGTAGCTCTTCACGGCTTGCCTTTCCAGCAATATCCCTGCCATCGCTCCTAAGTTAGAATGTAAGGGTATTCTCTAGAAGTTGCCCATTTCAACCTTAATTAGTAACAAAAACCTCATTTCAGCCATTTACGTAGCCAAAAAACCACTTTGATCTTTCTCTCACCTTTTACATCCAATCCCCAGTGAATCCCCTCGGTTTTATCATCTTAACTACCTCTGGAATCTGTTCCTTTCCTTGCCACTACCAGTATTGTCACCTGGGTCCAAGCTACCATCCCCCACCTGGACTACACTGGCCTCCTAACTGTTCTCCTAGCTTCTACATGCCCCACTCATCTTCTCTCTACTCAGCTGTCAGAATGATCCTTCTAAGTCAGAAATTAGGTATTAACTCTCTTAAAAAACAAACATAAAACTCTCTAGTCTCTTATTCAGAAAAAAAAATCTAAAAAGGGATTTTTTCCCTTTCTTTTCTCCCTGTCTTCATTGCTAGAAATGCATGAACTACAGAGTCTGCTTAAGACTAGAGTCTCTTCTCGCTTCCTAGAGCATCTCTGCTTTGGGAAAAGCTGTTTTGTTGTTGTTGTTGTTGTTGTGTGTTTTGTTTTTGTTTTTGTTTTTTACTGTTTATTTTTTTTTAATTTTTTTTGCAGTATAACTTAGATATAATAGTAGTACGTATGTTTTCCTTTTTCCCCCATTATCCTCCCCCCAGCCTCCCCTACCCCCCAGCACATGTCCCCACCTGCCCCTCCCACCCCAGTGTCCTTCATTCATTGGTTATGCTTATATGCATGCATACAAGTCCTTCAGTTGATCTCCCCCAGCATCCACCCTCCACCCTCCACCCTCCCCAGCCTTCCCCCTGCAGCCTGACAGCCTGTTCAATGCCTCCCTGCCTCTATATCAATCACTCTCCCCTGTTTCTTTTTTACAAAAATATCTTGCCTCTGCATACTAGAGATAAATGTATAAGAATAAAAAATGTTTGAGTCTCAGTTTCAATGTCCAACTGTTCTGAGTCCCAGTTTCAATGTCAAATAGTTCTTTATGTGTAGATGTCAGCAATGGTATCTGGATGGTGGACACATTGTAGCAATGCAAGTTGCATCCTCTCTGGTTTGGTCCTGGGCCGCCTGCAGCCACACACAGCTGCCAACTGCTAGCATGGCAAGGTGTCGTCATTGTTCCCCATCTCTGGACCGTCCTCGTGACTGAAACAGACCCGTCAGTTCCTCACTGTCGCAGGAACCCACATGGTCTTGGAGTTGTTCTCCGAAAACACACAAACACATTCTCAACCAAAAGTTAACAAAGGGATCCTCTCTGCAGATTAGACTAGGGATTCTTTTTATTTTTGCCTTAATGATTTTCCTTTGGCTTATTTTGACACCATGTGTGTTTTTTCGTGGGTGTCCTGCTGTTGGCTTTACAAATGGAAGTTACTTTTCTGGAGTAAGAATTTTCTAGATGTATTTTACTTACAGGATATTTTTCCTTACATGATATTACCCCACTATCCCCCCCCCCTTTGATTAATGGGGGCTTTTGGAAATTTTAGATTGCAGTCTTGGTAATTTTAAATTTTGCACACAAATATGACTGCTGGAAAAGCTGGTTTTTATTGCATAACTGAGCTCTCCACTATGCAGCAGCTCCCCACCCCAGCTTCCATGACCTGACTTCATTCAAGTTTGCACTTTCCTAACTGCTACCATAGAACATCCTTCAAGTCTCCATTCCTTGGAGGTCTAAGAAAATCTTTCCTGTCCCTGCCTAACACCCACCATTTTGAATATTGGACACTGTAGCAGAACTACAATGTCTTTCTTCAGCTGGACCTTCAGTGTGCTACTTAAGAATCCTTTTATTGCCAATGTAAGTGTTTCAAACTTTTATTCTTGACTCCAGCCTTCAACTTTGCCTTCCACTCCTCTTTCCTTTAAGATCCACCATTCCCCCAGGAGACTTTCATTTCTTCTTGAAAATCAGGGAAACAAGCCAGCTTGATCTGCTGAATTCCCCACTTCAGAGAGTCAAAATTCCCCTCTGCCTTTCCTCATCCCTTCACCTCTCTTCTTTCAGTAAAACATCTCCTGCTGCAGCTTGAGTTCAAGCTCCACCTTCTCTAGATCTGTTGCTGGCATCAGCATCTTCCAAATCACTTAGACTCTCAGCCTTTAGCCTGTTTCACATCTGCCAAATCCCAGCAGTTCTAAGTGCTAGCAGCTCTACCTTTTGCAGAGTGTCTCTAGTCACTCCTCTCTTTTCTGTCACCACAGTCACTATCCTACTCGAGTCCTTGTCATCCTCCTCTGGGATGGCTGAGAGAAACTGTTTAAGTCCTCTCCCCAGTGGTGTTAGATGTCTTTCTAAAGCGAAATCTGGTCTCATTACACTTACTAGAGGCCTAGTGCATGAAATTCATGCATGGGGGGGGGGGGTCCCCTCAGCCCGCCTGTACCATCTTCAATCCTGGACCTCTAGGGGAATGTCCGGCTACCTCTTGCAATCTGGGACTGCTGGCTCCTAATTGCTCGCCTGCCTGCCTGCCTGATCGCCCCTAACCTCCTCTGCCTCACCCCATACCCGGGACCCAGGATTTCCTCCTCTAGCCGGTCACAGGCACCTGGGACCTGGGCTTCCCTCCCTCTGGCCGGCCACAGGCACCCAAGACCCAGGCCGGCTGCAACCACAGGAAACCATGGGCGGGCAGCTTCACATAGACCACAGCTGCAGGTGCCCTGGACCATGGGGCGAGTGGCTTGTTTCTCTCCTGGGCTGCAGATGCAGGCACAGCTGCTGGTACCCGGGACCACAGAGTGGGAGACTTGTCCCTCTCCTGGACTGCTGGCTCAGGTGCAGGCACAGCCGTTGGTGCCCGGGACTGCGGGGAGGGCAACTGTCTCTCTCCCAGGTAACAGCCTTGCTGGTCCCCATTCCTCTCTTGCAAGCTCATTTGTGCCTGGCTGGTCCCCATTTCACTCTCCTCAGTGTTGAGTGTCTGAGCCTTTACAATGTGAGGGGGTGATAACCATTTGCATATTAGCTCTTTATTGTATAGGATAGAATTTCTCAGCATCCTTCTACAGCATGACAGTCTCCAGAGCATGATATTCAAAGACCTCACTGGCACCTCCACTACTACGTGACCATTTGCCACCATTCTCTAGTCCCCCAAGCCCCTACTTTTGCCGCTGAAGGGTTTATTTGTCCTCACACTTCTGAGACTTTGCATATGCTTTTCTCTCTTCTTAGACTGTTCTTCCCTCATCTCTACCAGTATGAATCCTACTTATTCTTTGAGATCCAGCTAAAATACCACTTCTTCCATGAAACTGTTGTTAGTCCTTCATTCATTCATTTAGTGATTAGTCATTAAACATTTGCTCTGTTCAATACAACTACATATGTACTGAAATAGAAACAGGTCATAATTTTCTCCTAATAGTGGATTTATAGGAGATTCTTTTTCTCCTTTTCCCACCTGTATTTAAGTTTTCTGCAGTGAATGCATATCACCATTGTAGTAAGAATTATTTTGAGGTTCTTTTCCTGTTATCTTTTCTTTTAAATAAATAGATGAGAGAGATTGGAGTTTGTTTGTAGGCTGTATGGGAAGGTGACTAGAAAAGGAGATCTTGAAGACAAGGAAAGAGGAACAGATTTTTAGAATCAGATCATGAAGGAAGGGGGAGACTTAAAACCCAAACCCCGGGTGAGGGAATTGCTCCCAATCCTATATAATAAGATGTAATATACAAATGATCGTTACACATGAAGTGTAACGACCGGATCATGGATCAGTAGGAGGGTGGAGCAGTGAGCTACAAGCGGGCGGCTGAGAGCTACAGGAGGGGGCAGAGCAGCAAGCTATGGGGGGGTGGGCAGGGTGAGCTGCAGGAGGGCGGGGCGGCGGGTGGAGAACTACTGGAGGTGAGCTACTTTGAGCTACTGGTGCATGGATTCGTGCTCAGGGCTACTAGTGGGTCTGTAAAAACCACTAACTCACAAGCCTCGAAGGAGGGCAGATGGGGGCCCCTGCTATAGTCTGGGAATGGTGCAGGGTAGACAGCCTACAAAGGTGCTCAGATAGGAGGGCCCCATTCTCCCTGCCAGAACCCATTTTCCTGCCTCTCCATCTCTATAGCACCTGTCATGTGCACTTGGGAGCCAGCAGAGCCCATTGTTAACTACTCTCTTAACCCCCTCCACACCACAGTGCCATGTAACTCCCTAAAATGCCCAGAAATGATTTCATAAAGTGAATTGCATATCTGTTTTCTCAGTTCTTTGTTGAGTTGGTCTGCTTAATTAGAATGGCATTCCCCTTGGTAAGGCATTTTTATCCACAGCAGCTTTCTCAGCCTTCTTGAGCCATATCCTGGGACTTGAGATCGACCTTCCACAGCTCATGCCAGGAAGAATTGATGATTCTCATAACCCCTCCACAGAGGTTCATTCCACTGCCTCCCATGCTCTCCCTGCCGCTGCCACCCATGGAAATCCTATGAAATGTGAAAAATAAAAGATTATGCTTTCTGGGGTCGTCATTAGTGTCTGCAGCCAGCTCACAGAGCCAAGGTTCATGAGCACCATTGTGTCACTTGGGGCTTCAGTTAGTGGTAAAGAAATAGACTGTTTTGCTTCATCCTCGGGCACTACAATGGGAGTCTTGTCCACGAAACTCCAGTGAGAGGCAGTAGCTTCAAAGGCTGCTTCTTGAAAGTAATAGAATGGTTACCAGAATGCCCATCTCTAGTCCTTAGCAGACGCCAGACAGAATTGCTTTATCTCAGGCCTATAAAGACCACTGGGGACCCGAGAAGTCTTTGGAAAACTGCTGTGTTCTTGGTCCCCTGTGTCCCATTTTGCTAATGAAGGCCCCAGGCAATTAGAGGCTTCCCTGAGGTCACTTCAAGATAACAGCAGACTGAACCTTGGACACTGATTTTGCTATGAATCCTTGAGAATTCAACATAAAATATTTTCAAGGAAAAAAAAGACACCATTGACTTATAAGACTGTCCTGCTAAAAATGATTTTTAATCATCTTTTCTCCTGCATTTTAATAGTTATTAATAGTGAACTTGACTTAAATCTTAAGGACTTGAGTCCTAAGTTAGTTAACAACATAACATGTCACTTTGCTGGGTGTCTTTAAGAAAAGCTGACCTCTGTCCATGAGAGCTGGTTTAGGTTGGTCTTGTTGAAAGACTGTGTCTACCTTGCCAGTGTTGCTTAGTGGTTGAGCGCCAGCCTATCAACCAGGAGGTCATGATTCGATTCCCAGTCAGGGCATATGCCTGGGTTATGGCTCCATCCCTGGTGGGGGTTGGGGGGAGCATGTAGAGGGCAGCTAATTGATGATTCTCATCATTGATGTTCCTATTTCTCACTCTCTGAGATCAATTATATATATACTAGAGGCCCAATGCATGAATTTCATGCAAGGGGTTTGGCCCTCGCAGCCCTGGCTTCACCTGGAAGGTTATCCAGACGGTTGTTCTGTTGTTTGGTCTAATTAGCATATTAGCTCTTTATTATATAGGAGATATATAGATATATATATCCTATCTAATAAAAGTAATATGCAAATTGACTGTACTTTCACTACACCCACAAATCATGCCCACAAGCCAATAAGAGCGAGTATGCAAGTTAACCCAACCAAGATGGCGGTTAATTTGCATATGCACAGCAGAAGATGTTGTAGAAGGAAGCCAAGCACTACAGAAGGGAGCAAAGCTGTGGAGAAGTAAGAAAGTGGGGTGGGGGAGAAGGGAGGGAGCAAGGCAGAGGAGACTAGAGGAAAGGAAGGAGCAGAGAAGGAAGCAAGGCAGCAGAGATGGGAGCCAGGCAGCAGAGATGGGAAGGAGCTTTGCTCAGGCTGTAGGAAGCTCTATTCTTGCAGGAATCTTTCTGCAACAGGTCTCTAGTATATATATAATTTATTAATTTTTAAAGAGAAAGAAGAGCTGGGGCTGAGCTAGCCTCACTGGTCCTAGAAATCTGCTTTTGTGTTTCTTCGATCTGTCTGAAGCCAGTCCTCAGAAGGCTTTCTCCGTGCCCCTCCAACATTTCCCACCTTCTCCCCCACCTTTAACTTCCTTCCCTAGTTCCTTAGGCCTCCCAGCCTAACTACCAACCTGTGATTCCCATTGCCCCTCCCCACCCTCATGCAACTATCATGGTAAAGGGAACACTTTTCAAGGGCTGCTCAGGCTTGGAGCCTCACCTACTGTCATAGAAATGGAATTCTTGTCTCCTAACCACATCAGGGACCTGAGGTTCCTCTCACATTCCTGCCATTTTCTACAGTTGCTAGGTAAACACTTAAGGAAATTCCCTCATTTCCTTCCTCTTAGGCTTGGAAGTTTAGACAGTTGACCTTTAGACAGGTCAAGATGGAAAGGGGCCTGATTATTGTCTGCGGGTTGGCAGACTAGGCTGATGGTGACGTGAGACAGAAGAGCTCCCGGGTTACTCTGTTTTTTTGTTTGTTTGTTTGTTTGTTTGTTTTTTATGCAAGCCTTCCAGAAAATTCTGACACATAAACAAACTGCCTTATAAACTAAAACAGGCTGACAAATGCATGGCCCAAGCACAGGCCCCTCCTCTGTGCATTCTGGTGGGCCGAGTGTGCCTCAGGGCCGCTCCACACAGTAGGAAAGGACACAGCTGGGTCTAAATGAAGTGAGTTGCTGACAGTTCTTCCATCTTGTTTTTTACTCTCTAATCTCACCAAAGTCTTCTCTTTTCTTTAAAAAGTGACCTGCACCTTACTTAATCACTGTGGGCCTAGTGTAAGGAGTGAGCCTAGGGGATCCTTGCTTGCTCCTGAACCAGCTACCACCCCAGTGCCTCTCCCCACTGCAGTCCCAAGGCCCCCATCACAAACATGTTGGTCTCTCCTAGCTGCCTTCAAGCCCCCCCCCCCCTTTTTTTTTCTGCCCAGTCCCTTTTCAGGCATGTTCTTCTTGGCCCCTTGGACTTTTCTCACCACTGTGCCCCCGCAACCCCCTGCCGATTGACTTGTGTTCCAAGAAGCATAAATTCCCCATCCCCACCCCTGGCCACCTCAGACTGGTTTTATTCCAGTCAGGAAAATGTTTCTTCCTAATACTTTTTTTTTTTTTTTTAAATTCTCAACTGAGGATATTTTTCCATTGATTTTTAGAGAAAGTGAAAGAGAGAGGGAAAGGCAGAAAGAATATCGATGTGAGAGAAACACAGGCTGGTGGCCTCCTGCAGAAGTCCCAACCAGGGCCTGGGCTGGGGAAGAGCCTGCAACCATGGTAGGTGCCCTTGACCAGAATCTAACCTTTGGTCCACAGGCTGACACTCTATCCACTGAACTAAACCAGATAGGGCTCTTTCTAATACTTAAAAAAAAAAAAAATTATATACAGAAAACCACAACTGTTGTAGAAGTAATTTTGTACCTACTTACTTAAAATTACAAATTTACCCATTAGCAGTTTTTGAACCAGAAATGCCTTAATGAAGCACTGACATTTTTTTAGAAGATAAATTTTATAAAGTATTTAACTAGAATTTAAGTTTTCCAAGGATATGGCGTCCTCACAACGTGGTATCTATAATATATGAGGCCGGTATATGAGGCATATTTCCTTTCCTTTACTCCACCATCTTTGTCTATTATGTGACCTTTTGCTAAAATATAATACAAGTAACACTAGATTTTGAGCCTTAAATCTTTAGACATAGATCTGCTCATGGCTGCCACTTAGACACTTTTTCCCAGCCTGTTTTCTCAACTGTGAAATGAGCTGAATAATGCAATCCTCCCAAATATGTTCAAGAAACTGTGAAAGGTTGTTCAATAGGGGTCAGGGCCAGATACTCTGAAGTGCTGTCCACAGCAGTGTTGTTATTTCTTGTCCTACCTGGGGCCAGAAAGTAGGTCATTAGATAGAGTGTTTGCTCCATTCTGACCAGGTTTTCTTCCTCACCATATGCCTTCAGTAGGCGTTGGCACAGAATTCAGTCTGATATTCTAAACAATGATGTCCTCGAATGAATGCAGAAGTTTGCCACCTGCTGACAGCCAGTGACCCAAGTCCTGTGATTAAGCAAAGGACAGAAGAAGGACATGATCTTCTCTCTGAAGGGTTTTATTTATGAAGCTCTTCATGGCCTTTTTACTTTTTCCGTGAAAAACTCTGTCCTTTTGTCTTCTGCCACTAGTCCTGGTTGTGGATAGGGTGTTGATGTGAATACAGCTTCCAAATTGGAAATTAATGAGGTGTACCTTCCAGAAAGGCCTTCCTCCCTTGCTGTTAGGTATGCTGCCCCTGAGAGCTCCCATTCTTGGTCCTTCTTTCCCTACTGCCCTCTCTGTGAGGCTGTGGGGGACATCCTTGCTTCTCTGCTGCCTCCCCACAAGGTTGTTTTAGGCTAGTTTTCCTGGCCTCAGTTTTTTTTAGTCCCTGTGTCAGGTTGACTCCAAAATCACTGGATTGTGTTAAAGCAGAATAGGTTCTGCTGCCTGAGGCCACTGTCACATGGCCACATAGTTCTCGATGGCTCTTCAGAACTTTCACTTCAACCCCTTCAAAAAGAAGGGCAGTACAGGTTTTCTGGGTTTCAGGGATTGTAGGAAACTTCTCATTAGTTGCAGATCTGGTGGTGTTCATGTGTGCTGTTAAGATGGGTATTGGTGGGTAAGGAAACCAGCTAAAGAGCCAAGGTGCCTGTTAGGAAGAAGTGGCTCATACTGAGATAGTGCAAGCAGTGTGTGCTGTTAGAGAGCTCTGATAAGGAGTGTAGACTTCCGATTCTGCCAGATTACAGATAATAAATTTTAAGAACTGGCATTGATGGCAGGGCTCTTCCACTTTCCTCATGCCTTTGAATCTCACTCAGGACCCTCATTCTTTGCCTTCTACTTGGCTCCATAGGTTGGGAAAGTCTGATCTGAGTGCTTTTGGCTTGCCTCTTCCCCTCAAGATCACCTTTCTTGCCCCGCCCCCATCCTTCCCACCTCCCCTCCAGGCCCCTGCTCCTCTCTCATGGATGGGCCACCTACTGGAGTCCTTTGGCTCAGGACCCATTTGTTCTCCGGCACCGTCAATTCTCCTTTTGTACTGGCATCTCCCCTCACCCTACAAACAGCAACATCCCTTTCCTTCCCTCCTTGTGGAATCAGCCATCCACATGTTGCCGCCACTGCTTGCTAGCTGTCCACCTGTCCTAACCCAAAATTTCCCAGACTTTCCCACATGTGCCTCACACAGAAGATGCTGTTTTTTGAATGGCAGACAGGGTGTGAGAGGCTGGTGGAAGGCAGAGCTGCGGCTGCCGGATGACAGTGTCTCTGTAATCCATCTGTAGCACATGCCTGAAATCTACCCAGCCTGTATCATATTCCCCCCTAAAATAGCCTTCATAAAGCTCACCGATAAGCAAATGCTCAATACAAGGTCTTTTCCTTGCTTTTCATCCTCTTCGATGTCCAGATAGCATCCGACATAGCCTAGCAGTTAGGAGCTCAGGCTCTGGGGCTGGACTGCCTGGGCTCAGTTCCTGGCTTTGCCATTCATTCTTGAGCAGGTCACTTAATGGGTCTGTGCCTTAGTTTCCTTGTTTGCAGAGTGAAGATAATAATAATAATAATAATAATAATAATAATAATAATAATAATAAAAAACCTGCCTCATACGTTGCTATATGATGAAGTAGTTGTATGGAAAGTATAGAAATAGCATCTGTCTCATTCCAAGGGCGATGAAGTGTGTCTGTTGTTGCTTCTAAGCACCCCTTTCTTCCACCCTGTCTCCTTCTCTTCCTAACAGACACTCTTGAATTTTCTCCTGTATTTTTGAGTTCTCTTATTTTTGTTTGTTTTCAGTGTCCAGCTTTTCTTTTTGCTCCCCAATATGAAGGAGTTTATAGAGAATATGGCCTTCTCTTTCTTTCAGGTCTGGGAGGCCATCTCGCCACCTCAAAACCAGTCATTGCCCCAAGGCTATACCCTACTGCCTGCAACATGGCATCATCTAGGTCTCCTCCCTGCACTCAGACTCAAGAGTCCCCCAAATAGTTTAAGGTTTACTTTATTTTTGTTTTAAAAGTAATAAATTCTCATTATAAAAAATGAAAGGATAAAATACAGATCAATGATAACCCATCCCTCAGTAGTAACACTGCTCAACTCAGGTGTGTCTGCCTCGAGCCCAGTGAATCTCAATATGCTCCAATAATCGCAGGGAACATTTGGCAATGTCTGGAGATGGTTTGGTTGTCAACTCAGGGCTGGAGAGAGGTGCTAACAGGTAGAGTTGAAGGATACTGCTAAACATTTCACAGTGCACAGTACAACCCCACAACAATGAATTAGCCCAATAGTGCTGAGGTTGAGAAATACTGTTCTGGGCTTTTGTTTCTACATCAGTGCCGCAAAGAGAACAAGTTAAAATTGGCTTTTTCTTTCTCCTGCATCCTGCTCTCTGTTTCTAGGGGCCCCACCTTTTCCCTCATCCCATATCACATCCATTACCAAACCCACAGACTCCCCATCTGCACATCTTTGGTATCTGTCCCTTCTTCTGTTTCCCAGTTTTGACATTGATGACCATTTACCCAAACTAATGAAAAAGCCTCCTATACGCCCTTCACCTCAGTCTCCTGCTTGGCTTTGCCTGAGCCCCTGTGCTCGAAGACATCTGGAGACTCCATGCCTGCCCAGTCTAAGCCTGGTAGAGGCTGAGCTCGCTGAGGGCAGCAGCTTCCACATTAGATCAGTTTTTGTACCCAACCAGAATCTAACACCATTCTGAGCAAAAAGCCAGTGCTCAGGGAATCTTTGGAGAATGCATGTGGGTAAATATCACATGTAAGAAAAACCTGAAAACCAATTCCTCACAATCTGTCCTCCTGCAGATCCTTAGTGAGTGGTTTGGCCGGACCATCATCTGCTCCTGCACCAAACTGAGCTATGAGCACGCACAGAGCATGATTGAGAGCCCGACTAAGACAATTCCTGAGCAGGAGCTGCCCCCCATCTCCCCACAGCACACCAGTGAGGAGGTACACCAGGCTGTCTTGAATCTTCACCGGATTGCGAAGGAGTTACGCAAACAGCGGTTTTTGGACGGTGCACTGCGTTTGGATCAGGTCAGTCACTTCCTTTTTTTTTTTTTTTTTAATGCAACCAACAGATTTGCTTTGTGCCTGACCCAGCGTGTCTGCAACTCAGCATGGTAGTCTTGGACTCTTCCCTCCTTGTTTCTTCAGTCACTGCTCTGAAACAATGTTCCCCAAAGTAGGCAGGAACTAACTCCCACTCCTAGCTCCGCAGGCACCTGAGACCTAACACTGTTTGCCCAGACAAAGGGTAGTGTTTGGGTGGCTGTGAGGCCAAAGCCTCCAGCTGGCCTAACCTGGGAAGGTATGTTCAGTATTTGGTCCTCACCTCGGTTTCTACTGTTAATCCCTCTTAACTGAGCTGGGAACAGGAAACATGGACATGTCGGAGTTAACCAGAATCTGATAATGGGGCTTAAAGAAATAAGTATGTCTTCTTATCCTTGTCTTCCCAAAAGAATTATGTTTAAAAATTCCAGATTAATATCTGAGGAAGCACAGAACTGGGGAGACTATAGAATGCTGCCTATTAAAGAAAACAATGTCCCGGAATGGTATTGATGGCTCTGGAAGAGCACAGCCATGCCAGCGGTGCACAGGGACTTAGGCAGCTGTCATTCAATCCTGGCTGAGTTGCTATGTCTGGTAACTCAGTTATCTGTATCTCATTGGACCTCTCATTTTATAAATTAGAAGGCCAAAGCCCCCAAAGGTTAAATAAGTTGCTTATCTGCAAGAAATCCAGATAGCTAGCACTTTGTTCGCCTTTCCTCCTTTTACGCCATGCTAATTTAAGAGAAAAAGATTCCATTCAAGTGAGAAAAACAAGCCCTCAAAAGTCCTACTTAATTTCCAGTTAATGAAGGTTTGAAAATAAGGGATTTGCATCCTTGGAGTTGATTCCTTGGTTCTCTAGATGAGTGTGTGGACCAGGACTTTAGGAGGAGCACATCAGTCTTCTGCAACACCATGAGATCCTTTATAAATCAGCTCAGTGGCCCATTTGGCAGTCACTGCATTTATTCTCATATGCCAACTGCCTGCATTTGCCTTCACTAAAATCTGTTTTTCTTCAGGGCTTTGGCATAGCCTGCTGTTTGAGTTGCTGTCTGATGCTATGTTTGCCTCAGTTCATGATGTCCGCGTTTTTGGTGGCAGTCCTAAAATATATATATGCGTTTTTTACATTAATCTCAATTAGGAAGGTGCTGTGAGAGGCCTTTGAAAGAGGGGACACCATCCATGTCACATAGTATGTCCTTGAATGCAGAATAGATCTGCTCACCCAGAAGTCACCTTTCCAAGAAATCAGTTTACCATGATGACTTTCAGAATGGGTGAGATGGAGGACACTAGCATAGTATCTGTTTGTCAGCTAAGGATTCAATGGTTTGGAGGTCATAACAACTTCAGAAATGCAGAGCAACTTGACCACTGGGTGATTGCGTCCACACCTTAGATCAGAGCTGCCACACTCTGAAATGGTGCACACTCAGCGCTCAGGGCCATCTGGGCTGGCCTCAGTCCCTGGGGACCACCTGCTAGCAGCCCTGTCTGCTTATCCTAGCATGCTGTTAGGTACTAGCAAGTTCTGTATGTACTGTGATGTGAAACAGATGGGAAGCACTGACTTTGAGGTCAGATTACCTACTCCAAATGTCTCTTTTACCTGGTGCTTAAACCAAGTTGTAAAGAGATTCTAGCTCAGTGAAATGACGCTCTTCTATGCCATTGCCCAAAAGCAAGTGTAGGTACTGAGTGCATTTTTTGTGCTTGTGGTTGGATGTGTTGAGGAACATACCTTCCAGGTGATTTCTTCCCACCTTCATGTTTTCTGCTGCCATGTTCATTCTAGAGTTTAACACATGCATGTTTTATTTTCTTTATGATACATATGTTTATATATATATAACATATATACATATGTTTATATATATAATATCCTGTCTAATAAAAGAGTAATATGCAAATTGACCATACCCACAATCAAGCCATGCCCACAACCACACCCACCAGCCATTCAGGAGCAAAATATGCAAATAAACCACAACCAAGATGGCTACGGCCACTGAGAGCAGGAGGGAGGTTTGGGTTTCCCCAGCAAAAGAGGAAGCCAAGCTTTCCACCTGCCATTGCCAGCCTAGGCCTCCACTCAATGCTACAAAGTTTCAATTATAAAAGATACATAATCCCAACAGAAATGGTGGCAGCCATGGAGCTGGAGAGACCAGAGGCTAGGGTTGCTGGGGTGATGGAGGGAAAAAAAGCCAAACTTCTGCAGCCCTAGCCTAGGCCTCCACTCCAGGCTACAAAGTTTCAGTTGTAGAACATAAATTAATCCTAGATACCAGGGCTTCTGCTCAGATCAGTGGGGGCGGGGGGGCCGTGGCCGACCTGCAAACCTCCACAGGCCCCTTGCCCAGGCTGCCCCACACCCCAAGGGAACCCCCACCCTGATCTGGGACACCCTTCAGGGCAAATCGCTTGGCCTCCACCCATGCACCAGGCCTCTATCCTATCTAATAAAAGAGTAATACACAGATTGACCATCACTCCAACACACAAGAGGCTGCCCCCATGTGGTCAAAGATCCTGCCCCCATGTGGACAAAAGATGGCCACAACAAGATGGCCAGCAGGGGAGGGCAGTTGGGGGTGATGAAGCCTGCAGGGGAGGGCAGTTAGGGGTGACCAGGCCGGCAGAGAAGGGAAGTTGGGGGCAAACAAGCTGGGAGGGGAGCAGTTAGACATCAATTAGGCTGGCAGGGTAGTGGTTAGTGGGTGATCAGGCTGGCAGGCAGAAACAATTAGAGGCAATTAGGGAGGCAGGCAGGCGAGCAGTTTGAAGCCAGCAGTCCTGGATTGTGAGAAAGATGTCCAACTGCCTTCCTTCGAGGGGTTCCATATTGGAGAGGGTGCAGGCTGGGCTGAGGGACATCTCCTGCCCCCCCCCCCCACGTGCACGAATTTCGTGCACCGGGCCTCTAGTATATACATACTAGAGACCCATTGCAGGAAGATTTCTGCAAGAATAGAGCTTCCTGCGGCCTGAGAAAAGCTCCCTCCCTTCTCTGCTGCCTCACTCCCTTCTCCACTACCTCGCTCTCTCCTATCTCTGCTGCCTTGCTCACTCCTATCTCCTCTGCCTTGCTCCCATCTCCTCTGCCTTGCTTCCTCCCTTCTCCCCCGCCCCACTTGCTTACTTCTCTACAACTTTGCTCCCTTCCACATTGCTTGGCTTCCTTCTATGCTGTCTTTTGCACGTAAATATACAAATTAACCGCCATCTTGGTTGAGCTAATTTGCATACTCGCTCTGATTGGCTTGTGAGTGAGGCTTGTGGACATGGCTTGGTTGGAGGTACAGTCATTTTTCATATAACTCTTTTATTAGATAGGATGTTTCTTAAACAGAAATTCCCATAAAGGGACTTTTATGTATTTGTAGTCAGAGTAATCATAATGGATTATAATCATATCCAAATCTGAGTTTTGTGGGGTAGGGGACTTTGGGAAGCCCTTACACCCTGTTCAGGTTCTTCCTGGATGACTCAGGCCTGCCCTATGGGCCTTGGGAGTGCACAGAGCTCCCTGACCCCCATCCTCCCAGGAGCCTCCTTTCCAGGGATGAAGATGCCATTAGTTGACTCTGATGTGATGTTCTGTGTCTTAGCCATTGCCTTCAGAAAGGATAACAAATGGAGGGTAGCAGGGTGCTAAAAAGAACCCCCCAACAAAAATCTGAAGTTATACCTACAGTTTTCCAGGTCTGTCTCCAGGCTGACACGTTTAGTGTGGTGACAGCACTCAGAAGGAGGCCCTCCGTGGGAGGCTTCTGAAGAAAGGAGCCCCACTGCCTGAAGGAAACTGGGCCACTTCAGGATTCTCAGCATGTGAGAGGGTGGATATGACTGGCTCCTGACGAACCCTTGACTTTCTGAATTAGAAAAGTTGTAGTGAAGAAAATTTATTTTCATCTTCTTAGTCAAATTCCTATAAACTAAAGGGGCCTTTATTAAATTCTCAGCCATCTTACATGAATCCTGCCTAGCACAATCTTTAAGCTCAAATTAGTGGCTATTTCTGTGAGCAAGATAACCTCATTAATGGAAATAATTTTTAAGTGCCTTGGGACCCAAGCTGCTGTGGAATGCTATTATGGACTAGAGGACTGGTGCATGAAATTCATGCATAGGGTACCCTCAACCCAGCCTGCACCCTCTCCAATCTGGGACCCCTTAGGGGATGTCCAACTGCTGGTTTAGGCCTGATCCCAGGATCAGACCTAAACCAGCAGGTGGACATCCTTCTCATAATCTGGGACTGCTGCCTCCTAACTGCTAGCCTGCTTGCCTGATCACCCCTAACTGCGCCCCCCCCCCTGCCAGCCTGTTTGCTCCTAACTGCCCCCCTTTATTTTGCTCTCCTTCAGTCTAGTTGCCCCAATTGCCCTCCCTGCTGGCCTGGTGCCCCCCCCAGCTGGCCTGGTTGCCCCTCACTGCCCCCCTCTGCCAGCCTGGTAGCCCCTCACTGCTCCTTTCTGCTGGCCTGGTTGCCCCTCACTATCCCTAAACCCCCGCTGACCTGGTCGTCCCACATAGCCTTCTGTTCAGTTATTACTGTGAGGACATCCTGACAAATTTGTGTATTACTCTTTTATTAGTATAGATGGCCTTGCCTAGCCATCTTTTAAGTTATGGGTCTGCAGGCTTCCTTTAAAGGGCAGATAGTAAATATTTTCAACTTTGTGGGCCATAAGGTCTGTCTCCAGTACTCAGCTCTGCTGTCATAATGTGAAAGCAGCCAGAGATAGACAAACAAGTGAGTGGGGCTGTTCCAATAAAATTTAAGGACATTGAAATTCAGAGTTCATATAATTTTCATGTCACAAAATAGTGTTCTTCATTTAATTATCTTTCATGTATTAAAAAATGTAAAAACCATTCTTAGCTACCATACAGAAGCAGGTGGAAGGTCGGAGTTGGCCTGTGGTCCATAGTTTTCAGACCCAGTCAGCTCTTAGCAGCTCATCATTGCTGCACTGAGAATTGGACTGGGTAATGGTAATAGTTGTGCTAAGTTAGCTCTCAGGGTGGTTTCATGCAATTAAGTAAAGTATTCCTTTGATTACTACCATGCTTAGCAGGTCCAATTGGTGGCCAGAAGTAGAGGAATAAATCAGTTTAGCACCAGTTCCTTTACCCTATTTACAGTCAAGTAGCTTTAATTAGCCTGAAGCAAAAAGAGCAGTGGTTTTAATTTCCCATCTCTGCAAGCTCCGCAGCCTCTTTACAGTCAGTCTCTTCCCACCAGCCCATGTCCCTGGACCCACTTGCAGAGTTGCTGGCTCTGCCATTTTGTCGGGTACACTGAGGGTGGGGGTTGCTCATGGCAAACCTGGCTCTGATGCCATGGCATGGCATTCTCCCCCCACCTCTGTTGCTATATGTAGCAAGAACTTATGTTGAATCATGCATTTATAAATTATAATTAAGAATATTTTTATTCCTTCTCTCCAATACAGTTATTTTTAAGAAATTAGCATTTTAGCTTTCTGCTGTTTAATTTTTATCTAGTTTGGTATTTGGTACAAGATAGAAGGATGGGCCTAATAATTCTATTTGGCTCTTCTTTGGTCTTATTATTTATGCCATCATTTTTGCACAAGAATAAGCTGTTAATCAGGTGATTGGATATGTTTGTGGAATCTGTCTCGATTCTTATAGTCATGGAGTCCTTCATGCAACATGGCTTCAGAAGGCATTATTTGGGTGCTGGAGGTGAAGGGTGAAGGAATAAGACTTGTTATAGTGGAGGAGCCAGCAGACCACCCAGAAAATGAAAAGTGCCGCAACAGAGCTCTCACAGAGTACAGTGAGACTGTACCGGAGTGGACTGGACAGGATTCAGACATCAGAAGGTTTCCCAGCAGGGCAGTGTGCCCATGTTGGCCTTAAAAAGACTTGAGGGACTCACTGGGCTCTGAAGGCACTGGGGGGCCTGAGGAGCGCATTTCAGTAAACTACTGGTACAGGCATGGGAGGAGCAACAGGTGGCACATCTGGGCAGTGGCCAATTGCTCCAGATCGTGAGGTATATAGTGAAGAGAGGGAGCAGCTAGGGAAGAAGGCAGAGGCTGGGCCTTGAAATCTGAGGGAACCGTCTCGTGGAGCCATGAAATTATTTTAAATATGGAGGTGACGTGATCAGAACTGTGTTTTAGAAGGTTTACTAGCTATAGTATGAAGAGTAGACTGAAGGAGAACAAAATAAAGGATTCTTATATTCCAAGAGAGAAACAACCAGGGCCTGACATAGAAACTGTAGGGAGAGAAATTTACAGATCCAAGAGAGGAAGAAAAATCAGTGAGCCTTGACCAACTTGACTTAGGAAACTTTATCCTGTCTCTGGTTATCTCCTTAGGACATTCCTGGAATGGTGATGATATGGTCAGAAATACATATATATTTTAAAATCTTGAAATATTGTCACATACCCTTCTAGAAAGGTCATACCAGTCTATGCCCCTTTCAGTTATAAGAGCAGGAGGGGAGAAATGCTGGCAAGCATTCTTTGCCTACATGGGAGTGTTTGTGTCTGTCCATTTCTCCCTCCCTCACTCTCTTCCTCTCTCTCTCTTTTCCTCTCTCTCTCTCTTATTTTGAATGTCTGAGAGAAGAGATTGAAAGCATCTCGCTAAGCCCTTGCTAACATTGAGACCGGAGATCTTCCGCCCACAACTACAGTTCTTCCCACTCTCATTAAAATTAGTGATCTCCCTCACCAAACTACAGTTCTTCCCACTCTCATTGGAATTCATACAGAAACCCACTGTATTTGGAATGGTGCTGAGATTTCTTGTTGTATTTTTAGATCCTTGGAGAACATTTGTAACTTCACTAGCCTATTTTGTTGCCCTAACTTCCTGTGTGTAACAGCTCTCATGCATTGTTTGGGTCGGCTGCACATGCATAATCACAAGGAAATCTAATTAACCTAAGACTGAGGAGGATAAGATTGCTCATGTAACCTGTGCCACTGTAAGAATGGTGCCACTCTTTTTAAGGTGGTGATAAACAGTATAAGAAGACTTCCAGAAATTCAGGATTTCTGTTTAAATGTGCATTACTTCAGCTGTGGAGATAGTTCCAGAATCAGTGAGGCTTAACGAATCTTCACCCTGTCATATTTTTCCTAGTTACCAGTTTCATACTAATCATATTAGCAAAATTTTTGTTTAGACTTATTCAGTTTATTTATAAACTAGAGGCCTGGTGCATGAAATTTGTGCATGGGGCGGGGGGAGGGGGGTCCCTCAGCCCAGCCTGCACCCTCTCCAATCTGGGACCCCTTGAGGGCAGTCGGACATCCCTCTTATAATCCAGGACTGCTGGCTCCCAACTGCTCACCTGCGTGCCTTCTGATTGCACCTGACTGCTCCTGCCTGACAGCCTGATCACCCTCTAATTACTCCCCTGCCAGCCTGATTGATGCCTAACTGCTCCCCTGCCAGCCTGTTTGCCCTTAACTGCCCTCCCCTGCAGGCCTGATCACCCCTAACTGCCCTCCCCTGCAGGCCTGGTCACCATCCCCCCCCAATTGCTCTCCCCTGCAGGCCTAGGTCCCCCCAAACTGCCCTTCCCTGCAGGCCCGGTCACCTCCATCTTCCCTCCCCTGCTGGCCTGATTGCTCACAACTGCCCTCCCTTGCAGGCCTCGTCCCTCCCTACTGCCCTCCCCTGCTGGCCATCTTGTGTTGGCCATCTTGTGTCCACATGGGGGCAGGATCTTTGACCACATGGGGCAGCCATCTTGTGTGTTGAAGTGATGATCAATCTGCATATTATTCTTTTATTAGATAGGATAGAAGCCTGGTGTATGGGTGGGGGCCAGCTGGTTTGCCCTGAAAGGTGTCCTGGATCAGGATGGGGGTTTCCTTGGATTGTGGGGTGGCCTGCACGAGAGGCCTGTGGTGGTTTGCAGGTTAGCCATGCCCCCCGGTGACCCAAGCGGAGGCCCTGGTATCTAGGATTTATTTATCTTCTATAATTGAAACTTAGTAGCCTTCTGCTCGCTCAGTGGCGGCAGCCATTTTTGTTAGGTTTTATTTATCTTCTATCATTGAAACTTTGTAGCATTGAGTGGAGGCCTAGGCTGGCAAGAGTGGCAGGGAAGCTTGGCTTCCTCCATCGCTAGGGGCAATCCTATCCTCCTGCTCTCTCCAGCTCTGGGGCTGCTGTCATTTTTTTGAGGATTTATTTAATGTCTATCATTGAAACTTTGTAATATTGAGTGGAGGTCTAGGTTGGCAAGGGCAGGTGGAAAGCTTGGCTTCCTCCGTTACTGGGGAAACCCAAGCCCTCCCTCCTGCTCTCCATGGCTACAGCCATCTTGGTTGGGTTTATTTGCGTATTCGCTCCTGATTGGCTGTCGACATGGCTTGTGGGTGAGGCAGAGGTATGGTCAATTTGCATATTACTCTTTTATTGTATAGGAAAACTCTGTAGCCAAGATTGTGCTCTTTTGAGCTCCTCGGTCCCCAGGTTTTTGAGGATGACTTCTGGAGGAGATTGGAGCAGCTGGAGAGGGGACACACTGCAGCCTCTGTCTCCATGGAGGATTCCCAGTAAGAGGGCATAGAATCTTTCCTTGAGGGGAAAAGAGAGATTGATCCAGTTGTCATACTTTAATTTCATATTGAATCAGGGAAAACAAGCCATATGTATCCATCCTATGGCATGAAGAAGACAGACTTGAAAACTTGACCTAGTTCTATGTAAGTACCACTAATTACAGCTACTGTGTGAGCTGATCACTATTTGTGGCTTGTTAACATACACATAAAAACTAACATATATCATTAAATTTCAGAGTAACTCTGCCGAGCAGCTTGTTATTATAAACCTAAACTCTTCATGTACTCACTCTTCCTTTAGGCACATCACAGAGTGATTTACTCATAATTTTAAAAAATTAGAAGGGCTACAGGTAGTATTATTCTGGAAGTTGTTAAAAATACAGACTCAGACAAGATCTCTAACCTTCACTAGACAGTTATTTCTTGAGCTCCTATAGTGTCACAAATTCTGCCCATAGTTCTGTGAAGGAGCCTTTGACAGTGGAAGACAGACTTTCTGTCCTAAAATTGCACAGTGAATTTGAGAAAAACTCTGTGTACTTACAAGAAACTCCAATAAGATAAAATTGAGGCCCTACCTAGTTGGCTGATACAGGGCTGAAGGAATACAAATCTTATGGTTCTTAGGTAGATTAGATAAGTGAAAGAAGACTAACTTAGAATCAATGAGGCTTAACGAATATTTATCACCTGAGTCACAGGTGATGAAGTGAAGGTGTGACTGGGGAAGAAGAACTGAAAAATGTGGGATGCCCACCCTGTTGAGATTTCAGGGAAATACAGTTATCTGCAACAGATTGGTTCCCAGACACCCCACAAATACCAAAATTTGTGGTACTCAAGTTCCTTATATAAAACTAGAAACCCATTGCAGGAAGATTCCTGCAAGAATAGGGCTTCCTGTGGCCTGAGCAAAGCTCCCTCCTTTCTTCGCTGCCTTGCTCACTCCCTTCTCCACTGCCTCGCTCCTTCCCTTCTCCCCCACCCCGCTTGCTTACTTCTTCACATCTGCGGTGCTTGGCTTCCTTCTGCAGTGCTTGGCTTCCTTCCGTCTTCTGTACCTGGATATGCAAATTAACTGCCAGCTTGGTTGGGTTAATTTGCATACTCACTCTGATTGGCTTGTGGATGTGGCTTGTGGGTATAGTGGAGGTATGGTCAATTTGCATATTACTCTTTTATTAGATAGGACTAGTCTCCCAGTGCACAAAATTTGTGCACATTAAAAGGGAATTAATTAGAGGAAATATTTTAATATTGCTATTTGCCCTTTCTCTATAATGGAAGTGTCAGAGATGAAAGAAAAGTAGTAAAATATATATGAAAATAATATATAAATTTATTAATAAATAATAACACTGTCACATCCCCTGGCTGGCGCTGGGTGGGGGATGCAGCATCATGTTCCCCAGGTCTCGCCCACCCATGCCTGCCATGCACGCAGCTTCCTGCTGGATCAGTCATTACAGCATAAGGGAGTCATGACTATTTGCATATTAGCTCTTTATTATATAGGATGGCATAGAATGATACATAACAATGTCTGCCCTCCACATCCAAGGCTTCCCTACCCTTGACTAAAAATACAGCTGGTTGAAGCCACAAATGCAAAAAGCATGAATTCGAAGGCCGAACTGTATTCTCTCACACTCTTCTCTGAGTTCTGAACCCACTGAGAAATAGACATGCAAATCAGACTGATATCAAAATATTCCATCTATTACTGATAAAGTTTGGTTTAGAGAAGCAGCTTGAGCAAATTCAGTGTTTTGCACAGTGCTTGGGAACAGCCCAGAAAAAATTAATGTTATAAAAAGAAACTCTGGCCCTAGCTGATTTGGCTCAGTGGATAGAGTGTCGGCCTGAGGACTGAAGGGTCTTGGATTCAGTTCCGGCCAAGGGCACATGCCCAGGTTGCAAACTCAGTTCCCAGCAGGGGGCGTGCAGGAGGCATTAATGATTCTTTCTCATCATTAATGTTCCTGTCTCTCCCACTACCTTCCTCTCTGAATGCAATAAAAATTATTTTTTTTTTAAAAAAAGAAACTCTGATTGAAGGGATTATAGGGAGCAGAAGGTAGTAGAAAGAGAACCATGCCCTCTGCCAGCCACACCAGGGACTCCAGGATGGTCCTCATGTGACCTTTGCTGCTAGGTGCCCTCAGTGCAGTGTCTGCTGGTGAGTACCAATAGCGGATGCTTCTGCTCTTAGTTGGAATGGTCTATATAACTCTGAAGACTGCTTTCTATATGACTTCAGAAAGTAACCTTGCTCCTGCCCCCTTCCAGAAGCTTTTTACTTGCTTTCTGGTTCTTTCTGCTTACTTATACCCAGGCTCATTTCTCATAGATAGGAAAAGCCCTACTCATACCCTCCCCCATCCCCTAAAGACCTTTCTTAGTTTCCAGGAACCTGATGAGTGAAATTCCATATCTTGTTGCAGAGAGGTTTGCATTGCCTGCCCTCCCAATCCATTTCCTCCCACTTGGGGCTCCCTAGCTCTTTATTTATACCTGTTACCCCTTTTTAAAAATGCAAACATTTTTTTATTGATTTTAGAGAGAGGAAAGGGAAAGGGAGAGATAGAAACATCAATAATGAGGATCATCAATCAGCTGCCTCCTGCACACCCCTCACTGGATAGTGAACCTCTGGTTCATGGATCGATGCTCAACCATTGAACCACACTAGCCAGGCTACAACTGTCACTCCTCTTGATCATATTGTCACATTGCCTTGTTATTTTCTATTTACTTCCCTGTCTCCTCTAGACTGAGTTCCTTAAGGGTAAGGACCGCGTCTTTTCATCTTTGTATCTCCAGCTCCTACACAGTGCTCATTTTTAACCAGGCATTTCAAGGTTGTAAGCATCTCTTTATATATTGGTCTTTTTAAAGAAGTGTGATGGTTGTGACCTGAAAGAGGTACTGTGGCTAGAGGAGAGAGGCGTGTTTATGTAAGAGAATTAAATGCACATTATGAATCAGAGAAGCTTCCTCCCCGTTTGAATAAAAGGGTTGGGTGTTTGATTGCTTGCCAGGGCATACAGGGTTTAGAACAAGGTGTAATGAGGACTTTCTCAAGGTGGAGCTGCCTGGACAGGTGTGAGGAGCCAGGAAGCTTCAGCACCCCAGGGGGCTGGCAGTGCTTCTGAGGGGTCCTGAGCAGTCTGTGTTCACCTCGATATCCTAGGCCAAACTGTGCCCCTTGGCGAACCTGGCAAGGACACTCTCTGGAAGAAGGCACTGAGACCCCAGGTGCCTCCCTGGAATGGAGAAGCTCAGGCTTGTCAGAGATGTGGCTTGCCAGCACAGAAAGGTAGGGGAGGCACCAAATTCCCCCACATGCCTCTCAAAGCGATTCTCTTTGGGGTGAGCTAATATGAGCTGCTATCCCCACTCCATGAAAATGATTTGTCTACTCCATTGGAATCCCTGGTCTAATAGTTTCCTCTTAGAATTTGATCAGAGCCTGGTGTTGCTTCTAATGAGAATGATTTCCACAAGATCGGTTCTGTGTTAGTTGTTGCTGGCCTTTCTGAGAAGATAACTCACATCAAGGTTGGAGTTGAGAGTGTGCCCGGTGACTCAAATTTAAGTAGCTCGCATTTCCAGAGGGCAGTGAAGTGACACAGGGCTCTCACACTGACGAGATGATGTATAAGACACTTCTGGGGTCGAGCAGGGCAGTGACAAGTGCCCCATGTCCCTCTTCAAGCTGTGAGCCTTCAGGTTAGTGGCCTTGACAAACGGAGTAGATTTGACTCCTCCAGGCCTGTCTTTTGGATTAAACAGGGCTTGGACTCTCCCTTTCTATTCACAGGACACCCTGCACGTCCCGCCCTACTCCATGTCACACCCACGTCACTCAAATGTGAGCCAAACAGCTACATAAGAGATGTGGAATCCTTTGACGTTAGTAAAACCTGCACTGGGAAAGGCATCCTTGCAGCTGATCCTTGATTTCTACCACGACTGCTTCAGGCCCAGTTGAGTTTGACTTTTATGGTTCAGTGAATTGGGGCTCTGCTCCTGCTCTGTCCTAAACCCTGCTGCCAGAGATTCCCCAAATGTGCTTTCACCTTTACTCAAGAACCTACGGTCTTCTGAAACAACTTTCACGGACCAGTAAAATTTCCATAAATATTCTGGGACAAGATACAGTGACTAGGTTTTAATTTTGCTGAACAAAGACATTTTCCTAAAAATCAGTTACCATCTTTTATCTCCATGATTTTACATGTGGAAACATTTTAGCACCAAAATGAAGGAAATACAGAATTTCATAATACAGAGTTGTCTTTTATACTGATTGAGCTTTTCAGAAAACCTTTTTCTCGTTTTGTTGATCTCCAATCAGCCTTTGAAAACTACTGACTCATCTCATCAGATCCAAACACCTCCTGGCTTTGGAGGCCCTCTGTGTTGTGTCCTATGTTTGGTACTCCCTATTTCCCAGCCACATTTATACCTTCCTCCCTCGTCCTTCCCTGCATCATGGAGCCCAGGCCTTCACTTGCTGCCCCGGTCCCACAGACCTCCTTCCTCCACAGAGCCTGCCTCCCACTCTCCTTCCCAGGCGCTGGATGGAGTACTTGGTAGATTTGCATTCGCTTGTTTTGTAGTTTTGCTCTTTATTCCCTTCCTGCTTCCTCCCGCCTGCATTCTGGATCGCCAGCTGTGTACAAGGCAGATACCTCTCTATCACTTCTTTCTCACCCATAAATTTATGCACTGTCACACCAGAGGCATGCTAAAAGCCGTTCCCAGCACTCCAGGTCACCTGAGGTCAGGGGATGCATGAGGACACACTGCCCATCTCCAGTCTAGAGCTTGGAGATGTGGGCCTGTTATTTCTCAAGATATTTCCACATTTTTAGTGTTAGCCAGTTTGGCTCGGTGGATAGAGTATTGGCCTATGGACTGAAGGGTCTCAAGTTCAGTCCTAGTCAAGGCATGTATCTCGTTTGCAGGCTCAATCCCTAGCCCCGAAAGGCTGCATGCGGGAGCCAACCAATGGATGTATCTCTGTCATATCGATGTTTCTCTTTATCTGTCTCTACCCCTCCCTTCTACTCTTGCTAAAAATCAATGGAAAAATATCCTCAGGTGAGAATAACAAAAAGAAATGTCCATATTTTTAAAGAATAATAGTGTTGCAACAACTTTGTTTTGTTTTTTAACAGTTATACCATTCCCATTTTAAATGACATATGACTGGCATTTTTTAACTAAGGATATTTGAAGCACCTTAAAATTATTTTGTAACTTCTGATTATCCCCTTTACTTTACCTTTTTAGAACCCCACATGTTTTTTGACTATCTACTAGCACAAAGTACTAGGTATACTGGTTAATAATGCCAGATTTTGTAATCAAAGAAAACATGATAATTTCAAGAGAAACATCAAAAGTGCTTTATTCAAAGTAATGTCCATCGCTAGCTACACATTTTTCCATTTTTCAGGTAATTTGTGGAAACCATCCCAATAGAACTTTTCTGTTTTGAGGCAAACCATTCAGAGACCCAGTTTTCCACTTCCTCGTACATTTTGAAGTGCTGCTCAGAAAGTGCATATGCCATTGATCAGAACAAGTGGTAATCTGAAGGAACAAGATCTGGTGAATACAACGGGTGGGTTAGTACTTCCCAGACAAGATCTTTTAACTGTTTTTGAGGTGTGTGATGGTGCGTTATCTTGAAGCAAAATTACTTGGCCATGTCTTCTGGCCCATTCTGGTTGTTTTACAATCAAAGCGTGGTTCAAATTGATTATTTGGCCGAGACCGGTTTGGCTCAGTGGATAGAGCGTCGGACTGCGGACTGAAGGGTCCCGGGTTCGATTCCGATCAGGGGCATGTACCTTGGCTGCGGGCACATCCCCAGTAGGAGTGCAAGAGGCAGCTGATCGATGTCTCTCTCTCATCGATGTTTCTGGCTTTCTATCCCTCTCCCTTCCGCTCTGTAAAAAATCAATAAAATATATTTAAAAAACAAAAAGCAAAAAAAAAACCAAATTGATTATTTGTTGTCGGTAGCTATCAGTATTAACGGTTTCACCTGGTTTTAGAAGTTCATAATACACCACACCTTCCTGATTCCACCAAACGCAGACCATTGTCTTCTTTCCAAAGCGATTTGGCCTTGTAGTCAATGTTGATAGTTGACCTGGATCAACCCATGATTTTTTGCACTTGGGATTCTCAAAATAAATCCATTTTTCATTGCCAGTCACAATTTGATGCAAAAAAAGACTTTCTTTCGTGCTGTTGAAGACATTTTACTGATGACTTTTCGGTTTTCTATTTGTCTTTCATTCAGTTGATGTGGCACCCATTTTCCTTCTTTTAAAATCTTTCCCACTGCTTGTAAATGATCGGAAGTTGTTTGCTGAGCAACGCTTAATTTTTCTGCAAGTTGTTTTTGAGTTTGACATGCATCTTCATCCAATAATGCTTGTAATTGTTGGCCTTCAAACTTTTCGGTTGACCTGGATGTTCTTTGTCTTTCACATCAAAATCATCACTTTTAAAGTGTTTAAATAAAAGTATATTGAGATGGAGTATGTTCACCATATGCTTCCTGAAGTATTCAGCAGCACTTTTCTTCAAAATAAAGTAATGAATTGTAACTTCCCGCAAATGCTCTTTCTTGGGCACAAAATTTGACATTTTTAAGCATAAAAATATCTGTGATGTTAATACCTTCAGCGAATTTGACATGTGAAGTCTTGAAGCTTGTTGTCAATATAACAAAATAGCATAGATTTCAAATCGCATATATATCAACATATGTGTAACTCCATCTATTGAAAAAAATCCGCATTATTGCTGAGACCGGTTTGGCTCAGTGGATAGAGCGTCGGACTGCGGACTGAAGGGTCCCGGGTTCGATTCCGGTCAAGGGCATGTACCTTGGCTGTGGGCACATCCCCAGTAGGGGGCGTGCAAGAGGCAGCTGATTGATGTTTCTCTCTCATCGATATTTCTGACTTTCTATCCCTCTCCCTTCCGCCCTGTAAAAAATCAATAAAATATATTTTTTTTTAAATCCGCATTATTAATCGGTACACCTAGTAGTATGCTAGGTGTTGGGGACAAAGAGAAAATTGGATCCTGGTCCCACTCTCAGCATGGCTTAATGCCTCATGGAGGAAACAGACACATAGAAGCCTGGACATGTTGAGTTGGGCTGTGTGGAAGTGGCTGCTTTGGTGGTTTACATGACACTAGCTATGGTAGGAAGGAGCCACCTTCAAATTTTTATTTGGAATAAGGTCATTCTGATATTAAAATTTCTTCAAAATAGAAATTAGCAATTTGCTGTATAAAAATGCTAGAAATTCTTAAAATAAATTAGAAATTATTTAAGCACCCTTGAATTATGACCTCCCAGGGTCAAGGAAATCTGCCTGTGAAAGGAATAAGTGCAGACTCAAAGGGCAACACCCAGAAGGGAATCCCAGCAGGTCTCTTATCAGCTTGTCAGCATTAAATTGGCAGTCTCCTAAATAAAAACATTTGCTAATGATTCGCAATCTATCGGCTTTAAAGAGCTCTTGATCAGGGAGCTGTTACTGAGCTCTGAAAACTTGGGCGTGGCCATCAAACAGGTTGAAACTGATTTGCTACAATCAATTTCCTTCTGTAAATAATAAGGAGTTCTCCCCTTCATTCTCCTGCCTTCTACCCAGAAGTACTGGGACTTAGCCCTTCCTGCAAGCTTCTGGCCAGCCAAGCCTCCAGGTTTGCCTGCCTCCCTGGCTGGCCTGCAGAACACACTTGTGAATTCAAGTGGAGGGGGAGCAGAATGCTGTCTGAGCTTTCCCCCTTTCCTCCGCCTGCCTGGCTGTCCAACTTTCTGGCCTGGATTCCTGACTCCTTGTTGCTGAGGACTTCTTGGTCCCTGTGGAGATCTGTCCTGTGTGCCCAGAAGCCTAACTCTGAACTCCTTTTTGGCACATGCTTCTGCTCCAGACTGCCCATGGGCCAGCGCCAACTCTGCTGTAACCACCAACTTCAAGTCAGTGACTAGTAACAGAATGGAGAGCTCAGGAGCATATACCCTGCCTCAGACCACTGGGCTTCAGACCCTTTTTCACTTTGCTGTGCAACTTGAACTATTCCGTGCCTCAGTTTCCTAAGATAGTAATGAGTAAAATGAGATACCACATTCTGAGATAACATTTGGTAACATTGAGATTTCACCTCACCTATGTCATAGGTTTGTTGTTAGGTCATGAGTTGTACCCATAAAACACTTAAGACAGTGCCTGACACATAGCACTCTGCAGAAGTTAGCTGAATGAGCAGATGGTGAGAAAGGCCCCATTTTTGTCCTCACAGAAGAGCCACCTCTATCTGAGAAGAACCCAGTAAGGGCTATAGTACAGGGGTGGTGGCCACCAGAAGAAAAAATTATCCTTGTTTGTGATATTTCAGATGGTCTGGATGGAGGCGGGGGATTTGACATGCAGGTGCAAGGGCAAGGAAGGGTTCTCCCCTGCTCCACAGGGAGCGGGCCAGGTTGGGCGTGTGTGCCAGCCAGAGCTCATACTGGGCTGTGCTGTAGAGTTGGTATCGGGTTCATTCACAGGGGACACCACGCAAGATTGTGCGCAAGGGAGGGAAGAAGAGGGAGTTCTGCACATCACGCTTCAAGTTCTCAAAGAGGAACTGCAAAATATTCCACTTGTATAAATATATCATACTTTATGTAACTCTTTTGTAATATTGTTGTCATAGGTCAATTTTAGTTTTTATATTGTAAATAACATGGCAATTAGTATTCTTATGCATAAAATTTGAAAATCATTTTGTAAATCAATTTGTATCTCCTTAAGAGTACATTCTAAGAATTACTTGATTGAAGGGAATTTATTTTTTTTCTGTGTTACATTTCTCTTTTTTATTAACTTTCATTATTTTATTGTAAAAGTAATACATATTTATTTTATAAGAACTTAGAAGTTAATAAGTAAGCCAGAAATAGCCATTGGTCAGTCACCCATCCCCTAGCAATAACATTTTTCTATGTATCCTAAAAAGTGTACATTCTTACCCTAGCTGGTATGGCTCAGTGGATGGAGCATTGGCCTGTGGACTCAAGGGTCTCTGGTTCGATTCTGGTCGGGGGCACATGCCTGGGTTGTAGGCTTAGTCCAACATTCCTCTCCTTTCCTGTCTGAAATCAATAAATTTTTTTTTAAAAAGGAGTGTACATTCTCAGAGCTTTTGGTACAAACTCTTAGGTAATTTTCCAGAAAGGTTAGATTGCTTTAGGCTTTCCCCAGCAGGAACAATAGTGCATTGTCACTGCCTCTCACCCAATTGAGAGTTTGTGGTTTTATTTAATCTTTGTTAATATGATAGGTTGGAAATAGTGTTTTATTAGTGTTTGGACTTGTATTTGTTTCATTGTTTGTGGGCTTAATCAACTCTCTAGTCTCCTATGAAAGGGCAGATCTTATACACCATCATCTCCTACATCTTAAACAGTAGCTCTACTGGCTGCATTTTTAGCCAGAATTACATTTTTTTCCTAGTAAGACATAGTTTATACACAGTAAAATTTGTTCTTTTTAGTGTTGGTCTGCAGGCTACACATGCCACAATAAAAAATATAGGACAGTTGTGTTGTACCAGAAAATTCTTGCACACTTCTTAGTAGTCAGCCCCTCTCCTCTAGCTTCAGCCCCTGGCGACTGCTAGTCTGGTTTCTATGCCTTTTGCAGAATGATGCACAAGTGGTCTTGTTCATTTGGCAGCCTTTGGAATCCAACTTCTTTCACTTAGCATCATGCCTCAGAGGTTCATCCTTGTGGTTGTGTGTATGTGTACGTTCCCTTTTACTGCACAGTAATATTCCATGGTACAGATGCACCAATTGGTTTATTCATTTACTAGCTGAAGGATACGTGGGTTGTTTCCAGTTTTCGGTGATTATAATGATGCTGTAAACATTTGCCTACAAGCTTTTGTGTAACCATTAAGTTTTCATTTCACTTGGATAAATATCTAGAGGGGAAATTGCTGGGTCAAATGCTAAGTGTATCTTTAACTTTATGAAAAACTGCCAAACTGTTTTCCAAAGTGGCTGGCTCTACCACTCATCAGCAATATGTGCGAGTTCTGGTTTCTTCAAATGCTCACCAATTATTGATATTGTCAGTTTCTTGTTTGTTTGTTTGTTTGTTTGTTTTGTTTTGTTTTTGAGCCATGCTAACAGGTGTAGTGTGATTTCATTGTGGTTTTCATTTGCATTTCCCTAGTAGCTAATAATGATGATCTTTTCAGGTGCATATTTGCGCTCTGCATATCTTTTTTGATGACATGTCTGTCAGACCTTTGTCCATTTTTTAATTGGGTTGTTTGGTTTCTCATTAGTGAGTTTTGAGAGTTCTTTTTATATTTGGTTATAAATCCTCTCAGTTACGTGATTTGCAAATATTTTCTTTTAGTCTTTGGGTTAGTTTTTAATTTTCTTTCTCTGGCTTATCTTTTCATCCTCTTTTAAAGAGTGAAATTACAAACTTTGATGAAGTCCAGTTTATAAAAAAAATTTTTTTTATTGTACTTTTGGTTAAGAGAGCTTAGACTAACCCAAGGTCACAAAGATTTTCTACTCTGTTTTCTTCCAGAAGTTTTATAGTTTTAGGATTTACATTTAGGTTCCCCTTCCTTTCCAAACACTATTTTCTTGGGCCCAGAAATTTCTTTTGTAAAACAATTCCAGAAACAGACAGACCTACCTAAAAAGGTTTGGGATAGAGTTGGTCCTGGGAGCCTTTCCAGGCATGGTGCCTCCCAGGAACCATCTGAAGAGCAAGTATCAGCATCAGAAGCTGCCCCAGGAGTGGCATTTAAACACATATGAGGCTTTCCTGGCTTAAGACTTGGCATAAAAGTGAAAATTATATCTTTCCAAAAGGAGGTGCTGATGATAAGAGAAAACCCTCTAAACTTTCTAGATAATTCCTCTGACTGCTGCACAAAATTGGGACAGCAAGTGGTGCCAAGCACAGGGCTTTGCCGATTACATGCAAACACCCATGTCAGTGACTCACTCAATCACACTTTAATCTTATAACTGAGAGGATTTTAAAAATTATAGTCAACAAGGCAGCTTGCTAGTAATGACTGCCATTAAAATCGGGTTTTCCTCAGAACAGCTGGAGTATGATGAGGTGGGAAGAGAGCCTCATGTGGATTCGAGGCCAAGGATTGCTTGCCTGGGAAGGACATGCAGCTAACGTTTGATAGAAATCTGTGAAAGGACCAGCCTCAGCCAAGCAAAGTAGAGGCCTGCCATCTTTCATCCATGGGAAAAGGCTCTGAAGCAAAAACACTCAGAAAACAACACTGCTTGTCGGCTTGTGTTGGTCATTGCACAACAAATTAGCCATATCTCCCAGAAACGCCTGGTCCTGATCGTGAGCCTTGCTGGATCCAAGGAGCCAGAGGAGATTCCCATCTTAGGAAAGGAGAGCAGGTTGGGAATGGCTTTTCCAAGGATGTTCCAGGCCAAGCAGTGCAGAGGTTTGGTATGTTTGAAATGTGCAGGCTGTTGGTGTGGCTGTGTCATAGGAAGAGCTTACGGAGTGGCCGGGAAATGTCCTTAGAGGTGTAAGTAACCAGGGCCAACCTAAATACCTTGTTTGCTTTGCACTGAAATATGAGTATGTTTAATTCAACTTGCTACCATTGAAGGATTTTACATATGGGAGTGATGGGATAGGACTTGCATTTTCGAAAGTTCTCTCTGGAAGCTTCATAGTGAGAGAATTGAAAGGAGTCAAGGTGAACATCAAGGAAGCCAGTTGAGTAGCTATAGACTAATCCAGGAGAGACCCACTGGGCCCTGCCTTGAGATCATACAGCTGACAGGAAAGCCCAGACAAGAAGTGCTGAGGAGGTGAAATCAGAATCTTGGAAGTGGAGAATGGGGATCTGGATACTCCTCCTGGGTTTCTCTGCCTGGGCAGCTGGCTGGTTATAGTGCTGCCCAGGAGAGTCTCCTCACACCCTGGGAGGAAGAGCAGGCATGAGGTGGGGACCCTGTGGGCCTGAGGTACATTGGGGTCATTTGGTTAAAGAACCCACAAGACTGGTGGCCATGGAAGTCTGGTGTGCCTCTACCTTGGCCATAGGTTTCTCCTCTGTTCCAGTTAAGTGAGCATTTCTGAAAGCACTAGGAACATTTGTGCCTTCCAAAGTACAGTGAGTAGGACTAGAAACAATATAAATAGCAGTGTCAGAGGCTGTGGTGAGCACACACAGGACTGAGGAACAGCATGTGGCCCACCTCTGTCCCCCCACTGTGAGAGAGGATGCCAGAGGAGCACTTGTGGCTGCATGGAGCTGGAGGAAAGCAGCACCATTAGCTCGGTCCTGCTGCTGCCCTCCACCTTCCCTCCTTCCCTCTTCCCAGCCTTCTCACTGGTTTAAAAAAAAAAAAGGAATGAATTCACTCCCAGTCCTTTTGAAACCCAACATGTCAGTGATAGATGAGGCGGTATTCATTAACTTCAAAGGAGAAAGAGTGAGTGAGTGAATGTGGGCCAGGGGAGTTGAAAAGTCCAAGGGAACAGGAGACACATGGGGTGACCCCACCATCAGGAGGAGTGCCCTCAATCCCACCCCTGCTGGTGCCATGCAAAGGCACAGACAATGCCACTTTTAATAAATCATGAGAGATCCTGAATACCCATTTTTGTCTGTTTTCAATGGGCCTTGGGCATATTGCTTAAGATATAGCCAGCCATTTGTGCTGGGTTCCCAGCTACTCAAAGTGCTCTCTCGACTATGTAATGGAGTCTTTGCATGTGTGATTTGGGGGGAGATTTCTTCAGATTTCTGTAGCTAGTCATGGTAAAGGTGACATCGTGGTCAGTGTGGGCCATTGTCATCCTTCACACATGCAGCCTTTGAGTGATGCTGAGCTTTGTGAGGTATCCATGCAGCACCTAATTCAATCACACATCTGACCCTTGCCTCTCTTTGGCACTGTCCCACTCTCTGTGCTCAGTGTGCTGCTGGGGTCTCTGCACAAACCCTTGCTGTCCTCTGGAGGCATTGGTGCTAAACTGAGAGCCCGGGGCCATTTTTTCCCACTTTCAGAATTCTCGGCCCCCTAGTGACACTGGCTTGGGGAGTGGCTGCTTATTCTCATGAGGGTGTGCCCATGGAGATGCCTGTTGGAAGGGCCTTTTAAAACTGTCCACTTGTTTCCATGGTGGAACAGAGGAAAGAATAACCTGAGGTCATGTAAGGGCTGGAGGGGTCATTTCCTTAATCGTCTGTGACTATTAAGAGTCTGGTTTTCTATAAAGAGACACAGCAGACTTCCTTGGCTTATTATTAATAATTACAAACAGCTAGAATGTATGGAGCACCTGCCTCTTGCCAAGTGCTTTCACATATTACCTTATTCAATTCTAAACCTTATACCCATTTTTACAGATGAGGAAACTGAGACTAGCATTAAGTAACTTGTCAAAAGTCACATCGCTAGAAGTGGCAGAACTAGGACAGACACAGACCCTATTCAGAACTGTGCTCAACAAGGGCTTGCTTGACAAATTATAACATGGAACCAAAGGAACATCTCTTCTGAGGCTTCTGTTTTACAGATGAATTGACATAGGACTAAACACACATTGTACCAATAGATAGGGGCCCATGACTTCAGAAATAGAAATTGGCTCTAAGGTGCTCTCTTTGGCAGCACATATACTGAAATTGGAATGATGCAGAGAATATAAGCATGGCCTCTGTACAAGTATGACACAAATTCATGAAGCATTCTGTATTTTTTAAAAAGAAAATGAAATTGGCTGTATGAATCCCAACCCATTTTTTTCAGTAGGATAATAATAGATCCTATATTAATTGTAGTTTTTGTTATTACTTCTTTGTTTTTCTTCCTGACATCCATTATTTTTACTAGCTGACTAGTATTTTCTATTTTATTTTACTAGTATTTCCTCTCTTAGCCTTTTGCATACCCTATGAAGCCCTTGGCTCTGGTTCTGCTTTTATTACTACCTATGTGATAGAGGCACGTCAACCAGAGGGCAGTTCATTGAACTGGAAAAGTAGAACCAGCCCATCCTCTTTTTCTCACTTGCTGTCACTTGAGTGGACTTACCTGGCAAAACACTAAATGAGGCAGGCCCACCCACCATTCACTTACTCCAGTCCAGCTTCTCCACCTGAAACTGGGCAGGTCGGTCTGCTCAGCCTCCCTGTGGACAGAAGGAGTCTCCACCTTGTTCTTCAATAGTGCCTTTGCCAGTAAGCCTAAAGAGACTGAACGCCCTTCGCTGTCCTTCATCGATTGGATTCTAAATAAGAGAAGTAAATTTTGGAGCACCTTGTTTGTGGGATAAGAAATTGCAGGTGTTGCCCAATGGGAAATGCTACATGGATTTGGATTTCATTTCTGGTTCTGCCGAGTGTTGCCTGATCTTGGGTAGGCAAATTAGTTCCCTTCTCTGAGCCTCAGTTCTTCATCTTTAAAATGGAAGTAGTAGTACCTGTATACATGAAGCCTTTCCCACCATGTTTGGTTTAGTATGGAACCTGTTATTCCTATTACTTATTACAGGGCCCTATATCACCTGGAAATCCTTTATTTAATACCAGAGTCCCGGTGCACAAAATTCGTGCGTGGAGATTGGGGGGGGGGGGGTGTCCCTCAACCCAGCCTGCAGCCTCTCCAATCTGGGACCCCTCAAGGGATGTCTGACTGCCCGTTTAGGCCCGATATCGGGCCTAAACGGGCAGTCGGACATCCTTCTCTCAATCCAGGACTGCTAGCTCCCAACCGCTCACCTGCCTGCCTCCCTGATTGCCCCTAACTGCTTCTGCTTGCTAGCCTGATCACCCCCTAACCACTACCCTGCCAGCCTAATTGATGTCTAACTGCTCCCCTGCCAGCCTGTTTGCCCCCAATTTCCCTCCTCTGCCAGCCTGGTCACCCCTAACTGCCCTCCCCTGCAGGCTTGATTCCCTCCAACTGACGTCCCTTGCAGGCCTGGTCCCTCCCAACTGCCCTCCCATGCTGGCCTGATCGCCCACAACTGCCCTCCCTTGCAGGCCTGGAACCTCCCAAGAGCCCTCCCCTGCTGGTCATCTTGTGGCGGCCATCTTGTGTCTACATGGGGGCAGGATTTTTGAACACATGGGGGCAGCCCTCTTGTGTGTTGGAGTGATGGTCAATTTGCATATTACTCTTTTATTACATAGGATAGAGGTCTGGTGCATGGGTCGGGGCCAGCTGGTTTGCCCTAAAGAGTGTCCCAGATCAGGGTGAGGGTTCCCTTGAGGCGTGGGGCAGCCTGGGCAGCAACCCAAGCGGGGCCCTGGGATCTGGGGTTAATTTATGCTCTACAATTGAAACTTTGTAGCCTGGAGTGGAGCCAAGCTTCCTGCTTGCTCTGTGGTGACAGCCATTTCTGTTTGGGTTTATTTATCTTCGATAATTGAAACTTTGTAGCCTAGAGGCATATGCACTAGGGCTGCAGAAGCTTGGCTTCCTCCATTGATGGGGCAACCCTAGCCTCTGCTCTCTCCAGTTTTGTGGCTGCCTCCATTTCTGTTGGGATTATGTATCTTCTATAATTGAAACTTTGTAGCATTGAGTGGAGGTCTATGCCAGCAATGGCAGGTGGAAAGCTTGTCTTCCTCCATTGCGGAGGAAACCCAAGCCTTCCTCCTGCTCTCAGTGGCCGTAGCCATCTTGGTTGGGGTTTATTTACTCCTGATTGACTGGTGGGCATGGCTTGTGGGTGTGACTTGTAGGTATGGTCAATTTGCATATTACTCTTTTATTAGATAAAATAGGCTTGGGTGGAGGATCACCAAGAGTAACCAACTGGGAGCTTATAATCTGTAATAGTTAAACAAATATACAGCTACAGACATGTTCCAAGTTGAGGATAAATGAAAAGAATCAGACCACGATAGAAGCAATTTTTTTTATATCCGAACTGTCAGAGCCAGCCCTCTGCCTTGCTCTAGCAGGTCATTGTGGCCTCTTCCTTTCCCAAGGAGATATTTACTGACAAGTTGGTGTCAGTGCAGAGGTATTGGGCAGCCTCCATGTTGAGGCTTGCCGCCCTTCAAAGCTTCTCTTTTGAGTAGTAAGCCTTGGGTAGGGCACAGCATCCCCCCTGCCTGCTGCTGCAGGAGATCTGGTCACCAGAGAATACAGTGGGGCTGCCCTATGATAGAAGCCCGTATCAGCACAGCCAGACAGCACTATAAATGCCAGTGGGGCTGTCCAAGCAGACAGGTGATGCTTTGAAGCATCATGTCCTCCTGCTGAGTGCCACAGTGCTCCTGCACGTGGAGAAGTGGATTCCAAAGTACTGCTCCAGCTCAGGTTTCATGGTAATCCTACTTGGAACTGTGGAGTCCCAGTCAGTGTGTGCCAGTGTGTCATCTTCTAAATTGTGATCTCAGCTCACTATAAGAAATAAACCCAGGCCTTATTACATCAAAAATATTTACATAATGTTTGCCATAGCCAGGTACTATTCTAATTTGGTTTTTCTCATTTAATTTTCACAACAACCCTATGAAGTAGGTACTATTATACCCATTTTCCAGAGGAGAAAACTGAGGTACAGTAACTTGCATGGCTTACTAGTAGACAGCTAATAGGAGGTAAAGCCAGAATTCAAAATTATACTGCCCAAAGAGGCTGCACCTTAACTCTAATCGTGTGGCCTCCCTGAATTGCTATTGTGTATAAGTACACCTGCTTGCATTTCCTTCCTTATACAGTACGCCAGTGTCCCAGGCAGGGGCATCGCTGCAAAAGTCAGAACTCATCGGAAGGGAATTTGGGCAGTCTAATGGGCAGAAAGTTAGACCAGAGGGTCCCCAAATCTCTGCAGAGCATAAGAACCTCAGCCTGGCCCTGAGTCCAACCCAGACCCCTAAAGAGACTGTACAACGATCAAAAGAGAAACAAGTTTCTGCTTAATAAAAATGTTCCCCTAAAGTCACTACAAAATGATTTTCAATTATGTTTACTATCCAATGATTCTCTATTTACCAACGCTGATTTTTCTGGTAGTAAGGAAATAGAAATGCCTTTCATTTTCCTTCTTACTAGATCCTAGCATTTTTAATGCCCTCAACTAAACTCTATAAATTTTTTTAGTTTTACAAGTCAACTTAGCTGTAAACTTATTTTGTACTTCCTTTAAACTTATATATACCCATATATTCTTTGGTTTTTATCATAATTAGAATGGTACCTATTAGATTGATAGGTTGTTCTATAAAGAAAAGGGCTATTTAGAGAGGGAGGAACCAAGATGGCGGCATAGGTAAACACCTATCTTGCTGCCCCACATAACAATTCCAAAACTACAACTTAACGATAGAACAAACATCATTCAGAATCACTGGAAAGCTGGCTGAGTGAAAATTCCACAAATAAAAGTAAAGATAGGACACTGTGACTCAGAGGAGCAGCAGAGCGCAGCGTTGAAGATACGTGCGGAGAGAGGTTTGGAGTCCTGCACGTGTGCCAGCGGAGAGGGCAGCTGTAAACCCAGCTGGTTTTCTCCAACGGGGAGGGCGGAGGCGTCCCACTGCACTGATTCCCCAGTTTCAGGCAAGGTCTGGGGAGCCCACACTCATACAGGGTAGAACTGGACAGTGGGAAAGCACGCTGAAGCCCAGCGCGGCAGAGGTCTGTGAGCTTGCGGAGAGGGCGAGCTTGTGGAGTGTGTGTGTAAACTTGGAACAGCAGTTTGCACATAAACTTGGGAACAGAAGTGCGTGACCACACAGAAAGGACTCGTGACTTGCTCCCTCGTTCGGGAGACCACCGGACTGCGTTGTGTTGCAACCCTGGGCGAGACTATGGGGGTGCGGACTCATTTGGGGAGAGGCTGAGTTGTCTGGAAGAGGGTGGAGACCAGCGGCGGCCTTCTCTCAGAGGTGCACAACCCTGGTGCTGCATAGGACGGAGCTGACGCTGCCTGCTCAGCCAGGAGACTCCGCCCACCCAACCTGAACGCAGCTTACCCTCACAATCAATTGGCCTGGAGGTCAAACCCTCCTAGTGCTAACAACAATAATCTGGGCTTAACTTCAACAATACTGTACAACCCATAAAGGACTGCAGCAAGAGTATCCACCTCAGGTAACTGGGGAGGCTGAGCCACTGTCCCTTGTGTGGACATCTACCACACAAAGCTAATGGACCAACTCAGGAAAGCAACCACAATGCAGAGAAATGGAAAGAAATCAGATGTGAAAGAAATGGAGGGAAAAAAGACGGCTAGACATAGAGTTCAAAACCACGGTTATAAGGTTTTTCAAGAGGCTCCTAGAAAAGGCCGAGACCTACAAGGAAATGAACAACACCTACGAGGAAATGAACAACACCTACAAGGATATGAAAAAGAACCAACTAGAAATTAAGCATACTCTGACTGAAATAAAAAAATATTATACAAAGACCTAAAAGCAGTCCAGACGACCGCAAGAACCAAGTCAAAGATTTGATATACAAAGAAGCAAAATCCACTCAGCCGGAAAAGCAAGAAGCAAAAAGAATCCAAAAAATTGAAGATAGTGTAAGGAGCCTCTGGGACAACCTCAAGCATACCAACATCCCAATTATAGGGGTGCCAGAAAAAGAGAGAGAGCAAGATAATGAAAACCTACTTGAAGAAATAGTGACCAAAAACTTCCCCCACCTGGTGAAAGAAATTGACTTAAAAACCCAAGAAGTGCACAGAACCCCAAAATATAGGAATCTAAAGAGGACCACAACAAGACACATCATAATTAAAATGCCAAGGGCAAAAGACACAGAGAGAATATTAAAAGCAGCAAGAGAAAAACAGTTAGTTACCTATAAGGGAGCACCCATACAACTGTCAGCGGATTTCTCAACAGAAACGATGCAGGCCAGACGGGAGTGGCAAGAAATATTCAAAGTGATGAATAGCAAGAATCTACAACCAAGATTACTCTACCCAGCAAAGCTATCACTCAGAATTGAAGGTCAGATAAAGTGCTTCACAGATAAAGGCGTTCATCACCACCAAACTAATATTATATGAATTGCTGAAAGATATTCTATAAGAAGAGGAAGAATAAAAAGGTAAAAATATAAATTATGAACAACAAATACACATCTATCAACAAATGAACCTAAAAATCAAGTGAATTAATAATCTGATGAACAGGAGAAACTAGTGAATATAACAAAATCATGGATGTAGAGAGGGAATGGACTGACAATTCTTGGGGAGAAAAGGGGTGTGGGAGGTACAGCAAGAGACTGGACAAAAATTATGCACCTATGGGAGAGGACAGTGTAGGGGAGGTAAGGGCGGAGGGTGGGATGGGTACTGGGTGGAGGGGAGCTATAGAGGGAAAAAAATGGAAACAATGTAATTAATAAACTGAACAATAAAGATAAAAAGAAAAGAAAAGGGTTATTTAAATTATTTTGGATGAAAATAAGAACCTGAGGTATGGGCTTCCAGGTATGGGCCTCCTAAGTGTCCCTTCCAGATTGTTCTGAGCAATTCAGATCAACAGCCGTTTTGTGCCTGGATGGAAGTGGACAGCTATTATGCCAGGAGGTACTGCTGAGCCCGCTGCCTCAGATTAATAAGCTGAAGTCAGATTGCAGGATCAGGGGAGAGGGGCAGACTGGCTGCCCTAGTCCAGAAAAGCCCTTTGAATACTGTCCTGGTATATATTGTCCAGACATTTGACCTTGTCTGAGAGGAAGGAAGTAGAATTAGCATGAACATGTCGTGAACTTTGTCAGTTGCTCTTGGCCACATAAGACAGCATTAAGTAGTAAAATTCTTAACTGTCACTTATTTCTCATTAAAACATCCAAAGATGGGAGCACTGGTCAGTCTGAATCCTCGGAGCTTCTATTCTCACAGATTTATCAGGGGCATATTACAAGTATTTTCTTCCAATAAACCTAGACAATATCTCATAGTATTTGTCCATAAAACAGACCTCAGCAATGGCCAAAGAGGAACTCAGCTCCATGTTACAGGTGGGAAGGCGAAAGCCAGCAGAACCCCACTACCACCCTGGAGTCTGGGAGAGAAAGAGACAGGCCCGGCAGTGCTGGCTCCCAGCGTGGGGTTATATAACTCCCAAACCCTCAGGTCCCTAGAAACTAAGGCCAATTCCCTGGAAGATCATTTTGTTCTCTCCTGTTTTTTCAAAAGTAGAGCCAGCCTGATTATGGCTCTGAGGATTGTACAAGACCATCCTGTGTTCTCTCTTCCATGAACTGAATGCCTACCATCATGCTCATTGTTTCCTCAGATTGTATTCAAGTTTGCCTGAATCTGGTTTTACATTTGACTTTTATTTTGAAGACCCTTATTTTATTTATGTACATCCTCAGCCATCTCCAAAAATGGTTTGCGAACTCTTAGAACAAAGGAAATGGTCCATGAAATTAATACAATAGAAAGACAATCAGGAGAGGAGGCAGGAGGGGGAAGGAAATTTTCATAAGGTTACTTCTTATAACAAGCCTCATTCCTAGCTCTCAAAGCACTTTCTCATGTTGGCTAGATATGGGGACATTAAATGTCATAGTGGACAGATTTTTACATTTATGGCAAATGAAGAAGGAGGTTTTATAAGGCTATTTCTTAAAACAAACTTTGGTGAAAATTGAAGGATGATTAAAACAGTTCGAGGGTCTGGCTGGTGTTGCTTGGTGGTTGAGCATCAACCTATGAACTAGATCACAGATCAATTCTTGGTTAGGGCACATGCCTGGGTTGTAGTCTTGATCCTCAGTAGGGGCTGTGCAGGAGGCAGCTGATCAAAGATTCTCTCATCATTGATGTTTCTATCTTTTGTGTCACACACAAAAGCGATACTTGCAACTAATCTGCTTTGAGAGCTAAAGTGCTTTGAGAGCTAGGAATGAGGCTTGTTATAAGAAGTAACCTTATGGAAATTTCCTTCCCCCTCCTGCCTCCTTTCCTGATTTTCTTCCTCTGCCTTCCCCACTGAAATAAATAAAAGTATGTTTTTAAAAAAAAAAACCTCAAGGAAGGCAAGTGAGCTGTGAGCATGCTCATGTCCGCATATGTAATTTGCCTATAGCCTCACTTGCCTCCAAGAGAAGCTTAGAGCATCTCCTTTGTGTGGCTGGTGGCCCTTCACCAGGCTGCTTCCTCCCAACTGGGTGTGGAATAGAAGCTTCGAGCAGACCCTGATGCTCGAGGCTCTGCAAGGTCTGCAGTGGGGAGATTTTCCACTATGTGGGCAGGGCCTCCAGCTTTAGAAAACAGATAGCTAGCTGGCAGAACTGATACCTTCTAAATGCAAAGGGACCCAGAAGACATCTCCCCTCCATGGAGGGGCCAGGTGCCATCCCCACAGTTAGCACTGGCACTTTCCCATAGAAGCAGCTTTGAGCGACTCCAGTCCTTGAACTGTGGTTGATGTGAAATGGTCCCAGAGCTCTGAGCTGGCAATGTCCTAGCACAGTCACCCTTCCTGGCCCTGAAAATCATAAAAAAAATGTTTCAGCTGTGGGTAGGATGAGCAGATTAGTTGCAAGTATCGCTTTTGTGTGTGACACACACAGACTTGCTCACCATGCTTTGTAGTCATGTCGGCCAGAAATCTGAGGGGCAACAGTGTAGCCCAGTGACCAGGTAAGGCTTCATCAGGAAAGCGAGGCTGTTCTGCTAACGGAGACCCTGGGATGGTGAATGAGCTCTTCTGGGCTGTTCTCACCAGTAACACAAGCAGAAGTAATGTGGGCAGTGATCAGCAGAGCCCTACCAACCCTGGCCTTGCTGTTGAGCGATGAGATGACCCTCAGAAGAGGAGGCAGCCTGACAGGTGGGCAGGAGAAGCCAGGCTTCTCTCCTGGGACCTGCTTGTTGACTGAAGCAAACAATAAGCCTCTGAAGCTCCTAACTGAAAAGCAGGCGGTTTTCTTCTGAGCAAATAAAACCTCAGCATTGAAGAATCCTTGTCCTGTCATTTTTAACCATAATGAGAATAGAACGAGCCTCTGGAACAAGGTACAATGGAGTCAGGAGAAGTGGCCTTAAGTGAAAACACAGCTGTGGGGTTTACAGACGGTGCGCTGGGAGGCGTCATCCAGTGGGAGCGTCCAGCCTCACTATAGACTTTCCAACACTAATGAATTGGGAACTCCATGCTGAACAGGATTGAGTTCGATGGGTTCCTGTGCCAGCAGATGGATGTATTTTTCTTGAAAGACCAAGGTGCCAGCAATCTCCACGATTACGTTACTGGAGCAAGGCTCTTTTTTGTGGTTTGTGAAGTTGAGCGTCAGGACTGCAGGATTCTCTTGCTCTTTCTCACTCTTATTTTTTCCAGGTCAGAACCAGAGCCTGGGGTGGGGAGGAAAATCCTGCTGAATGAGCAAGTTCTTTCTTAAAAAGCTCTCTCCAAGTCCAAAAAGACTTCAGTGGACTTAGGAGAAAGAAACTTAATACATTGCCATAGAATCGTTGTGAACCAAGTGAAAGCCAAGTCCACAGCATCTTTGTCTTATAAAAGAGGAGATGGAAAAAAAGAAATAATGCTTAGGAAATCCAAACCAAACAAGGAAAACTAAAGAAGAAAAACTAAAGATCACCTCAGAGAATGTGAAGATTTCCTTCTAATAAGATTTTTCAATTACAAAACCAGGCTCAGGTAGAAGTTACTTTTCTATTCTTTCTAAGTGCCATAAATGGCATACCTGAAATGTTTGAACTAGGACAGGGTTTGCCACTTTCAGCTTAAGAGAGAGTTGGACACTATGCAAGACTAGTGGACTTTGTGGACCATGTAGCAGCTGGAGGCTTCCCAGACTGGTCCTTGACCTGCGTTTGAACTTGGTCCTAATAGCTAGCAGATTGAAGCAAGCTCATAAGCCTCCCAGAGAACCCATGTTGGTTTGAACTCGAGCAAGCTTGGTCACATAATAGCACTCTTTTTTTTAACCAGCTACCTCTCTCAGTGCACCCCTGTCAGAGGAACTCAGAACTGGACTCCAAGGTCACCTCTGCTCGATGATGGAGCAGCCTGCAAGTACCATCCAGGCCAAGGTCAGAGAGAGACCTGATTGCTTACCAGAGTTTATCTTGGAGCTGATGTGGATAAGACAGGCAACTCCTAGATTTCTTAATGCATGTTTTGTCCATCCAAGGTCAGGCCAGGTGTTTTCAAAAGCAGCAGAAGCTCTAAGCTGGTACCTTCCTTAGCTGATGGAGTTTAGTGCCAAGTAGCCTGAGTATAATGTTCTTTAGTAATGTGGCTGTTAGGGAAAGCCAATTGTGATGTGAACAGATTGAAGACTAACTTGTTTACAAGCCCAGGGCACACCATGCCTAGCCACCCTTTCCTATCCCATCTCGTCACTCTTTACTGGTTAGCCTCATGAATGTGATCTGGCTGTTGGCTTCACTGGGTTGGCCTCCAAAGTAAGGTCGCATTTCCTTTTTTTTTTTTTTTTTTAATATATTTTATTGATTTTTTTACAGAGAGGAAGGGAGAGGGATAGAAAGTCAGAAACATCGATGAGAGAGAAACATTGATCAGCTACCTCTTGCACACCCCCTACTGGGGATGTGCCCGCAGCCAAGGTACATGCCCTTGACCGGAATCGAATCCGGGACCTTTCAGTCCGCAGGCCGATGCTCTATCTACTGAGCCAAACCGATTTCCGCATTTCCTTTAATGGTTACATTCAGTGACTCTGTGCACCCCTCTCCCGCTTAGCCCAGGGTATTTATTCTTCCCCTTAGGTTTACCTACCTGAAGGGTCTTCCTCAAGCAATGTCTGAGAACCCTGAGGAGTATTTAGTCCTGAATCAGTCATTCTTGTTGCTCACCTATTGCTACCTGCTGAGAGGATTGCCCTATTGCCTCTCTTGCCCTCACCCTACCAGCTCTCTGCTCTCCCAAGGGTCTTCACCCCTTCCATTCATCCAAAAGCCTCAGCTCACCCACACTGCTAGTGTCTTGGGGGCCCATGTTGTAGCACAAGATAGTCAGAAGGGGTACCAGCAGGAGTCTCATACTCTTGCTATCCTGAGCCTGCCCTCCTTGGTGATGTAACATGAACCCCTGAAAGTAGAAGACTTCCCTTTCCTGCCCAAGGCAGATGGCCTGTCCTTTGTCCAGAGAAAACCTTTAATCAATTATACCCATCTAAAGGCCTCCTTCCTCTCCTAGAGGAGTGGCCTGTGACTGCCCTTGGGCTTCTTCACTTTCTTCCCTCCTCACTCAGTACCAGGAATGCCATGCATTCAGAATGGTCTAGTTGATTGGGGTGGACTCTTCTCCTGCTTGACGTGGCAGCTGACTCTGGAAAGGGAAAGACAGACCTCAGAACATCTCATAAGACTTTCCAGGCTTCACCTCTCCACTGATGAGTTCCTGTAGGCCCTAGTTAGAGCTACATGGATACAGATGGCAGCCTGGCTCATAGGATACAGTCAGTAACTGCTGTTGAATGAAGGACTATATGTGCCTCTTCAAAGGCACTGGTGAGAGGGGAGCATCTGGCCACTGAGAGAATTTGAGCCACTGCTTGTCTAGTGGCACAGTTACTGAGTGGGGGTGGGTGTGAGGTAAAATTTCCTTACTGAAGTAAAAGGAGGAATAACAATCTCAGGTGAAATTGGATGGGTAAAGATCTGTTGGCCTGGATCAAAATGTGCCAATGGGCACAGCAGCCTGCAGGGGGCATGGCTCTGTGTCTGTAAATCAGTGCCTGGAACACATTGGTCTACTGCCATTTTTTACCTTCCCATCTTCTATGCAGTCTTTGATATTTACAAAATCTTCCTGTATAATTAAGTATGCATCCTGTTGTTTTCTGTGTGTTTTTTTTTTTATCTAACCCAGATATTTTCCCAAGTTAATAAAAATTCTTCATAAACAGTGTAACGGCTGCATACTATTCTGCATGCAACTCTGGTATAGTTTATTTAACCATTCTGCTGTTGTTGGTCTTTTATAGTCTTTCCAGCAAATAATACTGAGGTGAACAGGTGTGTTTTTTTTTTGGGGGGGGGGAGCTTTCCTCTTACATTTATAATAATTTTTCTAAGACATAAATTCATAACTTGAATCACTAAGTCAAATGATTTAAAAATTTCTAAGCAGTACAGTCTTTGAAACAGACCATATGGTTAGAGACCTGACATTAGCTGCAAAGAGCGAGATAAAGAGAAAAGGGTTATAGTTAATAGATTTTTAAAATAATTATTTTCTGTTTTACTGAAGGAGATGTGGGAAGAACCAGCAGTGCTCTGTAGGGAAAACACACCTTTAACTTGGAAGTTTCTGGCTTTGTGATGGTAAAGAAGGGCTTGTTTCTGTTTTTGTATTTTCATGTGGGTCAGTAAGAGGACAAGCCATTCCTACTAGCTTGTTTCCCTCTAAAGAAGAGAAAACTTGTCCAGTGTCTAATGATGCAGATCATTAGCTATGTTAACAGCCTTGCAGTTAGAAAAAAAAATTATAATATTGTATCCTTCTAATATGCAGTTGATTTTAAGTGAAAATTTCCCTAGCAATTAAAAAACCCAGTGAATTTGTAAATCTAGTAACTGGCTCTGCATTTGGAAATGTTAAAGCTGCCATAGCCACCTGGGCTCTAGCAGGACACACAGAACCTCCCTGAGCTCTGGCTCCTCAATGACACAGACTGAGCTCCACCCACCCCAGCCCCTCTGGGATCCAGAAAGAGAAACTTCATTACCAGAGTTCTTATTCCTGAGCTTCCCTAACCAGAGAGAGCTAATGAGTGCCTCCAAGTTAACATGTCCAAAATCAAGCTTTTGGCTCCCTATCCATATCCAAGTTCAGCAATGGAACAACCACCTGCCTGGTTGTTGAAATCAATGTCTTCACTACTCCTGAACATCAAGTCCATCAGTATATCCTGTCAATTCTACTTCTAAAAGTTCACTTCAAAGATAGATTTCAAATTGCTCATTTCTGTCCACCTTGCCCTCTATGCCCAGCCCCCGTCACCACTCACCTGCTCTTCTCAACAAGCCTTCTACAGGGCTCCTGCTTGGCTCTCTCCCCTAAAGTCTGGTCTCTACATGGTAGCCAGAGGGATCTTGGTAAAACCTAACTTTGATCGTGTCCATCCCTTCCTTAAAATATGTCATAGTTCTTCCTTTGCTGTTAAAGTAAAGGTCAAAATTTCTAATGTAGCAAGAAGGTCCTGCATTTTCTGCCCTGGGCTCCCTCTGCTGCATCACTGTGCACTGTGTCCCTGGAAGCGAGTTCTGGCTTTCCAGCATTCCTTCAGGTCCTGGAATTCCTGCACCATGGCCTCTGTGCCCTGTGCCAAGGAGAAGCATCTGCTCCCCCATCCTTCCTCCCTATGGTCCAGATAACCCTCTCCTTCTTTCCTCAGTCCTAGTCTAGGTCCAGTTATTTACTTTTAACAGAAACATGGGAGTTTTTTCCTTCTTCAGAGGACCTATTTTAATTTGAAGTTGTTTATATCTGTACTCATTAGCTTATGTAATTGATGTCCCTCTTCTGCTCTTGACTATAAGATCTGTGAATGAGGCTGCTTTCTGCCTCTGTTCACTGTTCTTTCCCTGTCAGGCAGACCAGTGTCACAAAGTAGATGCTTAATAAATAATTGGTTGCATTCCAAATGAATAGTAGAGTCCTGGTAACAACAGTGTCCCTGTGAGGCCTGGGCTCTTCCCAGAAGTGGCAGGCTCAGGTTCTCCACAATACATCAGCTGGAGGGAGTTTGATTTTGCTTTTTTTTTTTAACTTTCAGCTGTCAGAATGAATAGAGCATGCTGCCTACATCTTACTTGTTTTTATCTTCTCTCTTTATTCAGCTGAAGCTTGCTTTCACTCTGGACCATGAGACTGGATTGCCTCAAGGATGTCACGTCTATGAGTACCGCGACAGCAACAAGTAAGCCACTCGGTGGGAAAGGAAGGCACCTCACCGTGTCCAGTAAGGGTAGCACCTGTGGGCTTTCTTATACCGGGCTTCTCCTCCTACAAAGGGATTGTCAGGGAGAGAATCACACTTTTCATGACTATACTAGAAAATAGGGTTGCAGGAAAATATTTCTCCTTTTGCCCATAAATAGAGAACTTGAAGTGCTTGTATACAAGCAGCTGTGATGTTTGACTTGTGTGTCCTGAAGCAGACCTTTCTTTCCAGGCTCCAGACCCGCCCTGCTTTGTCTCCAGCCCTATGCCTGCTAATTTGACTCATTGTGTGACTTTGGCTTTCGTTGACGTTGTCTGATTACACTTATGTTTGCAGGTTTTGTTGTAATTGTCTACCTCATGAATTTTGTAGTTGGGGATTTCTAGGGATTTAACCTGGTCGCCTTATCAGAAGGGTGGCACCTGGCATGCTTCCAGAGCCCCATCTTTCTTCCTGGCAGACTGATCCGTGACTCTGTGTTTCTGTCTATGAGACAGTAAAAGTGATGGTGAGCAAGCCAAAGGGAATATGCCCTGATGACAGTGGCGATGATGGTAAATAAGACGGCAGCCACCATTGAGAAATTCTGCTGGCGGTTAGGACAGTACTAGAACATTACACTTGCTCTCCAGTTTAATCCTCATAATAACCTAAAGACTTTGCTTTTACCATAGGTGCTGCAAAGCGAACACTTGAGTTTCCTTTTGTTATTGTATTAGCAGAAGCTGGAGTCAAGGGCACTTGCTCACGGTCACTGGCCACAGCTGTTTGAGGCAGAGCCACATTATCATGTTTACTCTGAGGAGAGAATAGACAACCTGTTGTCCCAAGTTGCTACCTTGGAAACTCCAGTCAATGACAAGAACAGCCTCAATATGGACTTGAGGACAATATGCCCTGGTCTGAATGTTTAAATATCTGAGCTATTAATTTTATGCAGTGAAAGGAATCAAATAGTCATACTCCAGTGGGACTGTACATTACCTTCCAAAGGGAAACCCATGTCTTCCTCAGAGCTCTTGCTTTGTTATGTGTTGAGATGGTTCCTGGGTGCTTCATGATCAAATCTCCACTCAGGTTGCTTTTAATGCATCATTACCCTTTGTAATTTATATTCAGGAGGATGGATGTCCCAGTGAGCTGTTGTGTACCCTCAGTTTCCACTAAGTTAATCATTTAGGAAAGGCTAGCCACGCATCCTTTAACACCATCCTTCCTCCTCTTGGATGGCACTGTTTCAGGCTATATAAGCCATGGTGTTGGAATTACCATTTCAGCTTCTTGTAGTGCTTAATTCAATAGAGAAGTAGAGCTGGACTTCTTTGGAGTCCAGGGACTAGCAGGGACAGTTGAGCAAGTCTCTGGGTGGTAAGGACAGCCATCACTTGGGAATAGGAGAAACATAAGCCTCAAGCAGCTTGGCGTGCCATTCTGTTACCCTGCTTATCAGCGCCCCCCCATACTCCCTGCACTTGCCGGATGGCGGTGGATGGCAGCCCCATGAATGGAGATCATAGCAGCAGAAACAGATCTTTATGCTCAGGACTGTTTACAGACTCCATTTCTGGCCTGACTCTTCACTCCCTGAAACAAAGGTTGGCAGGGTTTTGGTTCAGTGGGAGAAGGGCATTGGCCCTCTTTCCTATAAATTCATGTGGTCCAATGACAACTACTTAGGTTGTCTTTGAAGCTGAGAGGAGAAAATAGCCTAGCTCTGTTTCTTGGTCCAACCCCTAGCTCCTAGTATTCATATGTATCAGAGTAAGCAATGTTTAGGAGGAGAATTTCGGGATTCTAAACATAAGTATGCTTTGGCCCCCAAAGACCTGTAAAAGAAAACATTTGTGTAGGAAGTTGGATAGGAAAGTATGTGATCCAGTGCCTCAATGGCCCCTCCCTATGGTTCTGTCTTGCTTGTCTTAGAGGCAACTTTGGGATTCATTCTCAAATTGTGGATAAATTTCCTAACCTCTCTGAGCCTCAGGTTTCTTCATCTATTAAGGTCAGTGGGACTAATGATACCTACCTGGCATGATTGTCATGGGATTGAGTAGGAAGACGTGTTAAAAGCATCATCACTGACTTAGCATATAGAATGCCCAAAGTGTTGATTGTCTCTCCTTCCGAAACAGAGAAGTCACTTTATGTACTCAGTTCTGTTTTCCCCTGCCAGCAGGGCTGTGTTCATGAGCCCTGGATGCAGCTAACCTCATCTTTTTATTTGGGAGGAGGCTGGTTGTGCCCACACCTCTGATAGCCCTGTGTGATATACTCTGTCCAAAGGCAGACTCCTTTTCCCACTTGGAAATTGTGAAGTGAAGCATGGAGAACCCCATGAGTTTGATCATGATTTTCTCATTTCCCCCAGGCTCTGCCCTGTGTTCCTCTGCTCACGGTCATGGTCATTTCCCCAGGAGTGCCTGAATCCCAATATTGGTGTAATAGTGATGTTTAGGAAATGGGGATATTCACTTTGGCCATAAGGAACCAAATGACATGAAGGCAGCAGCAGCAGAGAGATGAGGGTCTACATGTGAAAGAAACTAGTTTGATAGCTCATTATTCGTTTGTAATAATTAATTATTAAAACCACTACTTATTTTGTTTATTTCAGTACTCCTAGTGACTAGCCCAGGACCTGACAAATAATACCTTTTTTTTTTTAAGATTAAGACTAGTTTTATTGTGATACTCTCTTCTTTTCTTTCTTTCTTTTTTTTTTTTTTTTTTAATCCTCATCTGAGGATATTCTTTTCCATTGATTTTTTTTTTCTTTTTTTAGAGAGAGTGGAAGGGAGAGGGAGAAACAGAGAGAAACACCTATGTGAGAGAGACACATCAGTTGGTTGCCTCCTGCATGCCCCAAACCAGGGCCAGGAGCCTGCAACTGAGGTACGTGCCCTAGGCTGGAATCGAACCTGGGACCCTTCAAGCCACAAGCTAACGCTCTATCCATTGAGCCAAACCAGCCACAGCTGGCAAATAATTTTTGATAAAGGGATGGGAAAACCCAGTTTAATCCTTTCAGAGAGAACCTAACTATTGGTCAGTTAGGTTCTTTGTCTTTTCTTTATTGTAGGATTATGATAAGGATTAAATTACTCATGACATGAGGGGAAATTATCTCCTTGGATAGTTTATGGATTCTAAAGAACTAACATGTAGGAGAAAGTAGCTATTAAAAATTTGGTTTAACTTTGTGAATACAGAAGTAATTATAGTTACCAATATTTACAACTGCCTACCATTTTTTGCCTGATAATGAAGCATAGTAATACTGCTATGCTTCACTATCATTTTGTTTGATGAATTGAATACACCAGACAAAATTAAAATTGTAGGAGCCAAATTTGTTTGCAAGGTTACACTTTGTTCACAGCCTCTCCAGTTTCTGACCCAGGGAGCATAAGAATGATAGGAGTGCCCTGCCTGGTTTGGCTCAGTGGATAGAGCATCGGCCTGCAGATTCAAGGGTTGCGGGTTTGATTCTGATCAAGGGCATGTACCTCGGTTGCAGACTTCTCCCTGACCTGGACCCTGGTCAGGGCACGTGCAAGAGACAACCAATCAATGTGTTTCTCTCACATTCATGTTTCTCTGTCTTTCCCTCTCCCTTCTGCTCTCCCTAAAAATCATTGGAAAAATATCCTCGGGTGAAGATTTGGAAAGAAAAAGGAAGAAGAAGAATGATAAGAGCTCCTGCCTCCCAGCTGCCCGCAGCTCACCAGCCCTGGGCTCACCAGCACTAGGCTACAGCCTTCACCATTTATCTCTAGTTTCAAAACCACTCAAGATAGACTTCCTCTCACAGTTTTACAGATTACAAACCAAAAACACATTATGACTGAGAGTCAGAGAGTATAACCTGCCCAAGGTCATTCTATGGTCAGAGCAGATTCTGAACTTTATCCCAGCTGTAGCAGATTCCAAAGCCCATGTCACCTGCCTTTCTCTTCACAGTTTAGAGAGCGAGGGAGCTCTGATTATAGCCTCTGCTAAGCTGACCTTCCCTAGAATCTCCTTGTTTGGAAACTCTGAGATTTCTAATCCCTGCAGACCTGTGGGTAGACAGCTGGTCTGGTAGAATGAGTTCTTGATTTGTCATTGTAAATCTGAGTCTGGCTAGTCACTCTCTGTGGCAGGTTATTGTCTACTCTGTGATGTAGCCTACCCATTAGAAACATAAAGGTGATGATACATCTCAGGTTGAGGGAGAATGCAATGATGTGATGTGTGATGTGACTGTGGAAACTGTGGTGCTTGTCCTTGTACCTGCCTGAGTGGCCCGTGCACTATGCCTTGCCCTGGTCCACAGACTCCCTGACACCCACAGCCTGCTCCCCCACCTCATTCTTACTCTTGGGTATGTGAGTTTGCTAAACAGATGAAACTGAATATTCTGTTTGCCTCACCAGATGACTCATCATGGCACCTTGAAACCTGTATCATCAGGGCTAATAGCCCACATCTAGAGGTATCAGAGAGAGAGCTTCCAGTGGGACTAACTGTCCTCAGCTGAAGTGCCTCCACCTTCCTAAACCCACACTGAAGGACAGTGTCCCTGCAGCCTTCCAGAGCACAAGGCAGTTCTGTTCTCACTTCTGTCCTCTCCTCTCCCCAGCCCAAGGTCACCTCGTAGTTCAGGTCACTGGCTTTTATGGCAGCAGGCAGGGGTGAAGCAGGGCTCTGGGCCCCTGCAAGCACACCTCAATTCTTTCCTCCAGCCCCTGATCAGCCTTCTGAGGGAAGTGGGGGCTGTCCTTTTCTAAGTTGCCAACCCTTTCTGGACTTTTACCCAATGGAGCCTGGATACATGAAGTCAAAGAATCCTGGCAGTAACCATCACTGGTAGTTCCCAGTGTGCTGGCCTGCCTTGGGGGCCTGGCCTGCTCAGCCTCTCCTCAATTGGAGGACACTCCATGCAGGCAGGACAGACCCAGAGGACAAAGCTCAGGGTCACACTGAGAGTCTCCTTCTGTTGTTTTGTTCTCATCATGGAGGCCATGCTGGTTCAGGTCAGGTGCACTGACAAGTAGACTTCCAGACAAGATTAATGAGCAGGAGACATATGGGGGATGAAGGGAGTGGTGGGAGGCTGCAGACAGTGGCACCAGCCTGACCCTGTGAAAGAGGGGTGCAGGGAAAGGAGAGGTGGTGGGCAGGGTCTCAGCCTGAAATCAGGCTCTAAGAAAGCTTTGGCCAGGCCCGGGGCTCATCCTCCAGCCAAAATTGCTGATTTGAGGAATCTCACATCCCATGTTGGAGAGCAGTCCTGCCTCGAGACCCCTGCTGTGTTCAGTCAGCCCAGGCCTCTTCCCCATAAGGAGCTTAGAAAGGAGAAGTGAGTGGGACAAACTGCCACCTCCATTATCATAGTGGAACTTAGAGCCCCAACTGATCCTCACCCTCAGCTAGCACCTAGCAGGTCTTGGCAGCTTAGCTGTTAGTGTGACCCAGACCTTCATTACAAGGTTTCTGCACTTTTGGCTGTATTATCCCCCTCAGGATTGATACATATGTCTGTTCACATTTGGGCAAAGGAGTGCCAGCAGGTTTCTATGGGTTCAACACATCTTTCTCCCTGCCTCTCTTCTGATCTGGGTTGATTATCGCCCCACCCTCCCTCCATCTCTCCGTGGTGACTCTTCCTCTTTCCCAATGGAGCTTGGATACATGAAGTCAAAGAATCCTGGCAGTAACCATCACTGGTAGTTCAGATGTCTGACCTCTAGTATCTCAGCTCCTTCATCCCCATGGGTGTTAGTGAGCCCAGCTCTGTGACTACCTCTCTGTGGTCCCCTCTGGCCTGCGGAGGAATGCCACCACCAAACTCCTTTGTGATGCTGGCATCTCACTGGTGCTTTTCCTTTTCATTTTTTTTTCCAGAGAGAGGGAGGGAGAGGGAGATAGAAACATCAATAATGAGAGAGAAACATTGGTTGGCTACCTCCTGCATGCCTTCCATCAGGATTGAGCTAAAAACCCAGGCATATGCCCAAACCAAGAATCAAACCGTGATCTCCTGGTGCATGGTTTGATGCTCAACCATTGCGCCACACCAGCCGGACTCACTGGTACATTTCTGATGACCCTGGTGAAGGGGGTAGCCTACAGATCCTTCCACAGAACACAGGGCTCTCTCTCTGGTGGGCCTTCTGGGCCCAGTGATACATCTATTCCAGCCTAGCCCCTCCCCTCAGCCTCTATTCTTACTCAGCTATTTGCCAGGGAAGTTCATGCCTTTCACTTTGCTCAGCCTTAGCTGTCAACTTTCTCCAGGCTCCTGGACAGCAGTTTGCCCCATGCCTTAAGGTCTTTGCCAGGATGCAAAATCCCACATCTCAAGAAATTACCCCTAAATCAATGAATTGTTGCCCACCTGATCTTATTCCCTGCCCCCCTTGTCAGGCCCGGCACATCCCCCCGCCCCCCCCCCCCAACTGGATTGTCCTGGCATTGAACCCTCATTGTGGGCCAGACAACCCAGAAAGGAGGTGGGAGGCTCTGGAGGAGAGGGGAGAGATCTCTGCTTATGTCCAGGTATGGGGGCATTGCCAGCCTTCTGAGGGAAGTGGGGGCTGTCCTTTTCTAAGTTGCCAAAGAGGTCCTCCGGCTCTCCCACTTAGACTTTGACCACTTTCTAAGGGCCCTCACACTGTCACTGTCCCCTGCTGAACATCAGCACACCTGACAGTAATCAGCCAGCTCCCCAGTCCTGGGCCTCCCAGGCTTTCAGGTGCTTTAGTCGTTACACATTGATTAAACGCTCTTTCCTAGGTCGTGTCTGAGTAGTTGTGCCACTTCTCTGTGCCAAGGACTCTCCGTGTCTCACATACTGCTCAGAAGAGTGTCCCCTTTGCCCTCCAGGTAGTGAGTGAGCCAGTCTCCAAATTCCATCTTTCTGCCTGTTTTTCTCGGATCCACTCCAGGACCATTTGTGTTAGCTCAGGTCTTCCAGGGGCAGGCGCCAAGACAGGATTAGATGTGCACCAGATTTATTGAGGGAAGGCCTGTGAGGAAAAGAAGGGCAGGGATAGAGCTTTTGAGTCTGACCCCTGAGAAGGAGCAGGGAGGAGGAGGATGGTAGGAAGAGTCCTAGGCTGCAGTCTGGTTTTCAGAAAGGTTCCCCAGGCTGATGGGAAGTCCTCAAGCCAAAGTTACCTGTTGGAGGATTCTCACATCTTGCAGGCCTCCCCAGAGTGCTCGGTCACTGGCCAGGAGCAACCCATGGGACGTGTGGCCTCAATGCAAGTGCAGTGGTGGGTCACAGGGGCCACAGCTGGGCTGTCAGGCAGTTTATGCTCCCATAGCAGGAGCTCCAAGGGGCACCTATTCTTGGCCATCAACTGTAGGAGGAGAGGGAGCAGAGCTCTTGGATAAAGCCTTGAGTGTAATTTGTTTCCTTCTCCACTTAGTTCTTGTCTCCTTCCTTCACCTAAATAAGCAGAGAGGGTGAGTCCCGGCAGCCCTGACAACTTCAGACCAATCCCAGTACTTGTCAGTATTTGGAAATGACACTTTGTGTCTGCGTTTTGGACCTGAGGCCAGCTCCTCAGGCTAAGCAGTGATGTGACCTGAGAGCCTCCAGACCTCCCACTGAAGCCACCAAATGAGAAGGAAGAATGCCTTTCTTATCCTGGGGAAGCTCTTGCTTAGGCGAAAGGGGAGCTGGAATGCAGGCAGAGGAGGGTTTGGGGGGGAAATTGGAAGCAATGCAGCTGGAGAGAAGTGCCAGAGGTGACCTCATGGGAGCTAGCCTGCAGCTGTGATGTGCATGCTGGAGTTGGCTAGAATGTGAGTTCACTGTTTCCATCACAGCCTTTACTGCTGGGCATCACCATGTTAAGTTGCTGTACTTTCAAGGTGGTGATTGGTGAAGGATGTGCTTCACCTTCCCACCACACAGAGAAATAAATAGGTGGTAGCTCTTTGTTTCCTCCCATCACCTCACTCCATGCAGTGACAATAATGATATTTTGGATGACAAAATGCAGTGTTCATTTGACCTCAGTTTTTCCCACAGGAAGAGAACGGGGTATGAGCACTCCCATCTTATAGAGAGGGCAGCCAGTTCCCTGAGAGGTGCCCTGCCCAAGGTCAAGCTGTAAACTGGAGATGGAGCCAGCAGGCTTCTCTCTGGGATATTGCCACCACAACATGAAACATGGAAGCGAGCCTGGGACAGCTGCGCAGAGTGGTGCTGAACTGCTATGGGCCCTGCAGGGAGGGCGGCAAGGCCAGGTCAGAATGGCTGCCTCCTGTGTTGCTTACATTACCTTGGGTTACAGTAACCCAGTCTCCCACAAATGTAATGTGGCCAGGGCAGGGAGAAGCTCTTAATGAATTGTGTGTGGCAACACCCTTTCCTGCTGCTGGGAAATGGGGGAGGGATGTAGCCTGAAGTCACATTTTAAAGCGCTAAATTGCCTCAGCAAAGGATTCCCATCTGCAGGTCAGGGTTCTGAGCCCTTGGTGGCAACCACTAGCTCCTCAGCTCCTGCTGCTTTCTAAGGTTGGACTGATGACAGTGAGAACACGTGGAAGCCACAGGGGGAGATGGTGCTGGATGGAGGCCATGCAGACACATCAGTGCACATGCAGAGACGCCCTGATCCATGTCTCAGTGTGTGTTAATGTCCACCCCACTCTTTCCCTCAAGTGCGCACTGGGAAACATTTTTAGAATAAACTCACTTCTGTAAAATGTCTTTTTAAATTATGGCATGAAGACAGTACAAGAATCTTATGTATCTATTTCAGACCTGTGTAAGAAGGAACACACCAACTTAACTATTACCCAAATCAAGAAATAGAATATTTCAAACCCCAGCAACGTCCTTTATGCCCTCTCATCCCAAAGGGAATCCATAAATCTTAACTCCAAACATGTAGATTAGTTTTGTGTGGCTTTGAGCTTTATGTAAATGGAATCATTCAGTATATTCTCTTTTGTGTCTGATGTTTTTCTTTCAGTAACCATGGTATATATCAGCCTTTATTTAGATCCTCTTTAATTTTTCTCAGTAATGCTTTCTAATTTTCTATGTAGAGGTCTTCCTCATCTTTCCTTAGATTATTCCTAGGTATTTGATATTTGTGATACTATTTTAAATAGTATTTATAAATCTCCTTTTATCTTTATTGCTGATATGTGGAAATATAGCTTATTTTTATTGACCTATATCCAGTGACCTTGTTAAATTTATTTATTAAATTTAAGTAATTTGTTTATAGATTCTTTTTTATTTTCTATATTAGAGGCCCGGTGCATGAAATTCATGCACTCAGGGGAAAGGGGTCCCTCAGCCTGGCCTGCACCTTCTCACAGTCTGGGACCTCTCAGGGAATGCCCAACTGCCATAGAGGAAAGAGAGGTTCCAGCCACCGGTGCTGTGCTCGCCAGCCATGAGCCCAGCTTCTGGCTGAGCTGTGCTCCCTCTGAGGGAGCACATTGATCACCGGGGGGGGGGGGGGGGGGGAGACAGCTCCTGCATTGAGTGCCCCCTGGTGGTCAGTGCATATCATAGCAATTGGTCACTCTGCCGTTGGGCCAAAACCGGCTCTCCAACATCCCCTGAGGGGTTCCAGATGGCAAAAGGGCGCAGGCCAGGCCGAGAAACTCCACCAGTACACAATCGGGACCAGGGAGGAATTGTGAAAGGGCTCTAGGGCATGTCCAGTCCTTCTCACTCAGTCCCGATAGGCCAGATCCCAGCAGCAAGCTAACCTACCGGTCAGAGGGTCTGCCCCCTTGATGTTCAGTGCATGTCATAGTGATTGGTCTACTGCCCCCTGTGGGTTAATGCACACCATAGCAAGCAGTTGAGCAGCCTTAGCATATCATTAGCATATTACACTTTGATTGGTTGAACAACTGATTGGATAAACGGACACTTAGCATATTAGGCTTTTATTATATAGGATACTCAGTCATATCATCTGCAAGTAGTGACAGTTTTACTTTCTCCAATTCTCTCACCATGTTATTTCTTTTTCTTGTCTTATTGTACTTGCAGTATTTAATGGAAGTGATGACATCAAGCATCCATGTCCTGTTTCCGATCTCAGTGAGAAGGGTTTTTTCCCCACACTTACTTTTATTTTATTTTTAATATATATTTTTTATTTGTATTCTTTTAAATATATTTTATTGATTTTTTACAGAGAGGATGGGAGAGGGATAGAGAGTTAGAAACATTGATGAGAGAGAAACATCGATCAGCTGCCTCCTGCACACCCCGCACTAGGGATATGCCTTCAACCAAAGTACATGCCCTTGACCTGAATCAAACCTGGGACCCTTCAGTCTGCAGGCCGATGCCCTATCCACTGAGCCAAACTGGTTACAGTAACCCAGTCTCCCACAAATGTAATGTGGCCAGGGCAGGGAGAAGCTCTGCCACACACTTACTTTTAGATGAAAAATTACCCTGGAATTTTCTTTAGTATACGCTTGATTTTACTTGTCCTCAAGATGAGCTTTCAATTTGGGAATATTTTTCAGTTTGACATGTGGCAGTGATGTACTCTAGGAGCTAGATTAATAGAATCGGTTTTATATTTGAGAGAAAGGAGCTGATATTTATCACAAGACTGTGGCTCTTTATTTTAACCTTGTGGAGAAGATTTTGCCTTTTCCATTTTACAGAAGGCTCTCATGGCTAGTACAGATGAGCAGGAATTCAAAAAAATGTGATGGACTCAAAGCTGTTCTTACTATTCCCAGTTCCCTGGAAGAATATTGAATGTCTAATCCCAAGGTCACCAAAGTATCACTTTTGTCTTAGATCTCTAAGAGAAAAGTTGTTAAACTGCTTCATAGGTGTATTTAATATATTTTCCTTTTTCCTCTTCCACATCTCTTTAAATCAATCACTGTCATCTGTCCCATCCCACTTCCTCTGATTTATGTTGCCATGGAAGCAAACTTGGGCTTCTGTTGAGTCTCTCAGGAAAGGAAACTTTCATACCTCCCTGGAACCTTGAAGGTCTGCACCTGCAGCTCTCCTCAGTCACCTGACTGAACCACCCACCAGCCAAGTACAGGGCTTCCCTCATCTCTGCTGCCATGTGTGCTCTTGCCTAATGCCAGAGGATGGAGGTGGTGACTGAGAGCTTTCCTCTCCATCAGGCTGCTTGGGTCATGGCATAGAACTGTGTATTTTTAAGCTCTTTATAGTCTCAGCTGTCCCAGTTTGAGGATTCTGAATCCTGTGCAGTTACACAGACTTTTTCTCTGCTGTGATTTGGAGAGATAAAGAAAAAGTACAGGGAGAGTAGAGACCCAAACCAGCCCTGAGCTGGCAAGGTGAGGATGTCCTTGTTATTCTCACAGCCCTCCTTTTGCAGCTCCAATAACTACCTAAGGATGCCCCAAGAGATTTCCCTGCAAGACAGAAAATTCTAGGACACCAGGATCTCTCGAAACTAACACTTTAGAAATTCTCAAAGACCTTATTAAAGAGAGTAAATGTTTTCTTGGTTGATTTAACATAGAGTTGTATTAAGCAAACAACGTTTTTTCCTCCTTGAGTTAAATTTCTTTTGTACAAGTTGGCCTTTTTCTTTACTCGTCTTTTTTTACACTGACTGCAGTTCTCACCATTCTGGGGTGCCTCTTGGGGCAGCAAGCCAGTACAACTTGGAGCCCTTCAGCTAGTTTTTTTCCAGTTGCTTTTTAGCATGTGATGACATGCTTTGACCCATGAGAGAGGATGGGTACAATTGGCATATTTGTTTTCTCTATACCTCTACTTGCCACATCTCTACCTTTTTCAGAATTTCCTGGCATGATTCATGACTCTTATTCTGCCTCTCTGGGTGTTTGTCCATCCACAGATTTGTATTCCAGGTGGGAGGAAGGGATGGGGTAAGAGCCTGCTCTTCAGCCCCTAAGGCCAGTTTTTTTTAGCAGATGGCTAGACTGGGCAGTTTTTAAACCCAAGGAGGCCTGCCCCCTTTCAAATCTTTGAAGAGTTCTAGAAGAGGCTGGTGATATCTAGGCTACTCCCTGGTTGATGAGCAGGCCCATAGTTCCTCCGGACGTGTCCCTCCAGACCTCTGTGCTGGTGTGCTGCGCCAGACTCCAGGACATGTGCAGATACTTAAGAGCAGCAAAAACCTCTGCGTAGACACCCTCTCTTGGGTACCTGGAAGTCCAGATCCCAGGCCCAGGCCACAGAAGCCTGAGAATCTCTCAAGAAGGTTAGTTAGGAAACAGGTCACATGAATGCATGTTGGCTCTGAGCCTAAAGAAAGGTGCCCGTGGTTGTGACCTCCTGCAGCTGCCTGGCAGGTAACCAGAAGTGTTTGGCTCTCTCAGCTTTTGGCTGTGCTCTCTGTGGGGAAGTGTTTCAGATCTGTCTTCACTGCCACTCCCCAGCTCTCTTGAGCATTGTGGCTTTTTCTTGGTGGTTGGGCAAGAAGCCTCCAGAGCCTAAAGGAATTGCTGTGCTTGATGACAAAGGCCATCAATTGATATAAACCACTGAGAGGCTGCTTCATTTATTGAAGAGGAAGTGAACATGATTACTCTTTCTTCTTAGTGCACTTCTCCAGTGGTCAGCACCCAGATGACCAAAGATCTCACTGAGGGGCTCAGCAGGTGCCCAGCTCATGGCCAGTGAATCAGGTGAAAGCAGTGGCAGACTTACACAGCTACTCTGAAAACGTGAGAGTGGCTGGGGATGTTAGAGGACATGGCTCATTTCCTGCGATTGAGGACCCCACTCTCACCACCATAAAACTGAAGGGCTGTGGAGAGCTCTTAGGACTGACACCTGCAGAGGCAGGGATGCCAATCCACCCTTCAGCACCTGCCAGCACCCTCACTCTTCTGCAGCTTCCTCACCTGCTCTTCTGGGCATCTCCTCCCCCATGTCTCACACAGGGGCAGGCCAGCATGGTCATTAGATAAATACCAGAATGTTTGAGTCTTCTGGAACCCTAGGGAGGGAATTGTTCAATAGAATCATGTTGTCACCTGCTAAGGAATTATTTTAAGCACCAGAACTTTTATATACTTACTGTTTGATAGTGTCAACTGGACATAATGTGTCCCTTCTAAGATTTAGAATTATTCGTAGTGTTTAGATTGTGATGTTAGAATGTTTTCCTTGTGGTCTGCTATGCTGTACCATGCCCTTTGCCTCCATCTATGCTGAATGCCTCACAGTGCAGGTGTTTCCATTCGACTTTACCAGGTCACCTCAGAAGAAGCCCCTTGCACTCTCCAGCCTGATGTAAGTGTGTGGCTCCGTGGGTGTGTGCGATTAGTTAGGAAGCCAAGTGGAGGGTTAGAATTATTCATGAAGAAAAGAGGCTCTAAGTGACTTCCCCGCGAATCACACTCAACGCCTGGCTCCCACACCTGTGTTGGCTGCTCACTATCTTTCTTTGTGGCTGGTTTTCCAGGTTCTGCCCATGTTTCAAATATTCAAGATTATGTGTGATTGAGTTCCAGACAAGCAAAATGAGGCTCTACTTTTTAAATCAACTTTTAACTCAATTGTTTAGTGTATTTTTCATGCTAGAAAGCTCCTTCTTAGTTCTACCAGCCCTCCAGTTTAATCTAAATCTGTTCTTCTCAGTAGTCTTCAGCATAGATCAAAGACCAGTTAGCTGGTTACCATCTTTTGTGTCATAAATATTCTTAAAAAAAAACAACTATCAGATTCTTCAGTGTTCTTTCTTGAAGCTGAAGGAATTCTTCACCCTCTTAGGCTTTTTCAACTGTCAGTGTCATCAGATGTCACTCTTATGTTGCCCCTGTACTTTAGACCCACAGCACTAGCCTGCGTACCAGAGGCAGGCTCCTGCCTTTGGCTTTGTGGAAACTTTTTTGTGGGTCAGGTGTGAGCGTAAAACCACTTTACTCAGATCATCCGAGGGATCCATTGCCCAAAGTGCTAAAAACACTTTGTGAGAGCTCAGGAAGTAAATGCTCCAGGAAGGAGCCCCTTTATGACTCTAAGAAAATTTTGATGGGCGGTCCCTGGGGTGAGTGCATGTCCATTTTCTAATTCCTGTGCCCAAGGGCAAGGGTGGTATCTCTGTCCCAGCCCCAGCACGATGCCTGGGGCACTATGGATGCCCAACTGTGACTGACCAGCTCTGGGAGAAGGCTGCCTCTGTTCTTATACCCCGTGTTCTATGTTCCTAACATTTTCTATTAATAACAGCAGATTCATCACCTTAAATAATAAGAATGAATATGTATGAAATACTGAACAACATGCCAGGTCCTGGATAAGAGTTTTATACATTTTCTCACTCCATCTTCATGGAAGAACCTGTGGTGTGGGTCATGGAGGTGGGGAGGTGAACCCGCCTTGGTTTCCAGGCAGCCAGTGGACGACTCTCCATTTTTCCCTCGCTGTAGTAAGCAAGAACATAGGAGGCCACTGCTGCGCTAAGCTCAGATATAAAGGGAAGCTGCTTGTCCCCAGGGGAGAACCCTGCCCACCTTTGCTCATTCTTCCCATCCAGGCCAGGCCTCCCTGGAGACCTGAGGCCAGTGCTGGTCAGAGCCCCAATAAAGCTGGGCTGGAGCAAGGCAAATAGGAATCTTCAGGAAACATATTCAGAATTTCATTACATACCAAATGGGTCATTTCCCCCTTCCGACTTAGAAAGTGACCCCTAAGACATTCCTCAGTGCCTGAGGAAGGGCCTTCAGGAGGCTGCCCACGGGCCTCACAGTCGGAGGACCAGTTGCTAGTGTTTTCAGCCCAGACCTAGATACCATTTCTTTGCTTGTTCAGCAAATTTTTTGACACCTGCTAGTGCCACTACTTTCCAAGTGTATGCAACCAAAAGGGCCCTCCTCCCTGAGGCAGACAGCCCACTGGGAAGAATGTGTAAAACAACACCCATGAGCGCTAACAAGGGCCGTGGCAGAGGTGTGCAGAGTGTGTGGGAGCAGGCTCCCAGTGACATGCCCGCTCCATGTGAGGAAGTCCGCACAGCTGGGAGCCTGGGCAGTCAGTGTGGGAGGCCCAGCCCACCCAAGGGAGCCAAGTGTTCAATGGCAGGTGGCAGTGTGGGGCACGGGACAGAAGCTAGGAGAAAAGAGGCTGGCTAGGCCCTGGTGAGCCAAGTTCAGAGTTGAGAACTAGCTCATAAAGCTTGCGTTCTACCTTATCAGGCTTTTCTGGAGTGAGAGGGACCCACTAAGGATCATCAATGGGAGAAGAATGGTTCTCCCCATCCTACCCCTGGCCATCTCTCCCCAAAACTCCACGAGCATTCCCCAACAGAGCAGATGGGTTGTCACTTCCATTTGCACACCTGTGTGCATGGCCACTTGTTTCTTGGAACTCTGTGCTGGGGCACTGGCCCAGCTTGCCTCAGTGCTCAGCACGGTGGGTGTCATTGCTGCTGGCACGGCTGCTGTGGCCACTCCTGGGCAGACAGTGCAGAATTAGCAGAGGAGCAGCACTGGTCTCTGGAGGTTGGCTGTGGACACTGCTGAGCTGCACACTGCCTGTAAGAATGTTCTGGCGAAACCAGTGGCCAGGTCTTCTCGTTATTGCAAATAACCATTTGGCAGTAATTCCGCCAAAACCCAAATGTGACTGGTGTAAGTGGACTGGCATAAACACCATTAACCAGGGAAAGCAGTCACTCCTTCCTTGCAATGGTTGTTGGGAGAGACAAGAGGCCTGATCGTGGGAGGACAGCTGCAGCCAGGGAACCACATGGCCCTGCAGGGTGTCAGGTGGGGCCTTCACCCAGGTGGGGGCAGCCAGGCTGAGACCAGAGAGTCCTGAGTGCAGTGCCTTTGCCAATGAGAGTGGTGCACACCTGAAGGAGACCTGGATGGAACGGACTGGTCCTCCCAGTCATGAATGGCTGTCCAGGCCTGGCCTGAGCTGCCTTTGAAGAAGTCCATTGTTCCAGGTGCCTAATTTTCTGAGAGTGTCTCTAAGTCATGGATAAATAGGGGCCCCCCTCTGCATCCTGGGCTTCCCTAAAAGATGAACTTGGAGCAACTGGTCAGGGAAGTGGAACTATGGGATCCAGTCAGGTATTGATACTCACTGGCCTCACACTCTGACTTATCATCCAACTCAGCTCATTTTTTAAAAATTTCTTTATTGATTAAGGTGTTACATATGTGTCCTTATTCCCCCATTACTCCCACTAACCCCCCACACACACACACACTCATGCCCTCACCCCCCTGTTGTTTGTGTCCATTGGTTAGGCTTATATGCATGCATACAAGTCCTTTGGTTGATCTCACTCCCTTCCCCCCACCCTCCCCTACCTTCCCTCTAAGGTTTGATGGTCTGATCAATGTTTCTCTGTCTCTGAAACATTTTTGTTCATCAGTTTATGTTGTTCATTATATTCCATAAATGAGTGAGATCATGTGATATTTATCTTTCTCTGACTGGCTTATTTCACTTAGCATAATGCTCTCCAGTACCATCCATGCTGTTACAAATAGTAAGAACTCCTTCTTTTTTTACCACAGTGTAGTATTTCACAGTTTTTTAATCCACTCATCTGCTGATGAGAACTTAGGCTGTTTCCAAATCTTAGCTATGGTGAATTGTGCTGCTATGAACATAGGGGTGCATATATCCTTTCTAATTGGTCTTTCTTGTTTCTTGGGATATATTCCTAGAAGTGGTATTACTGGGTCAAATGGGAGTTCCATTTTTAGTTTTTTAAGGAAACTCCATACTGTTCTCCACAGTGGTTGCACCAGTCTGCATTCCCACCAGCAGTGCACAAGGGTTCCTTTTTCTCCAAATCCTTTCCAGCACTTATCATTTGTTGATTTGTTGAAGATAGCCATTCTGACAGGTGTGAGATGGTACCTCATTGTCATTTTGATTTGCATCTCTCAGATGATTAGAGGCTTTGAGCATGTTTTCCTATGCCTCTTGGCCTTCCTTCTGTCTTCTTTCGGAAAGTATCAATTTAATTCCATCGCCCATTTTTTTATTGGGTTATTTATCTTCCTTTTATTAAATTGTATGAGTTCCCTGTAAATGTTGGAGATTAGGCCCTTATCGATTATAACATTGGCAAATATGTTCTCCTCTGCAGTGGGTTTTCTTGTTGATTTGTTGATGGTTTCTTGTTCAGCTCATTTTTTTATTAAATTTTTTATTGATTTCAGAGAGGAGGGGAAAGAGAGATAGAAATATCAATGATGAAAGGGAATCATTGATTGGTTGCTTCCTGCACACTCCTACTGGGGATCAAGCCTGAAACCTGGGCATGTGCCCTTGACTGGAATTGAACCCAAGACGCTTCAGTCCACAGGCCGACAGTCTATGTACTGAGCCAAACCAGTTAGGGCCACTTAGCTCATTTAAATCACTTTGAACCTAGTTCATAAAACTATGGGTCAATATTTTAAAAGACATGTAACTAATGAAGAGCTGTGCCAGACTCAACACACTGCGTCCCAATGGGTGATAACAAGTGTTAGTTCAATGGAAACAGTCCAGAAAGAGTTTTTGTGTGTTTTTTAATAATCAACTGGGCTTCATATTTATAGTGAGGTGGGCTGCCCTTGGACAAGAGTATTTATTGATTAGGTGGCCAACAAATGCATCCCAGCACACCATCACCTCGTGTTGGGTCTAAGTGATAACCAACTACAACAAATAGGAATCTCACAAGAACAGATTCAGTGAGTCCCACTAGATTGGCAGAAGCTGCCTTATTTCTGTCTGCCAAGTTCACATGCCCACCTTCCAGCAGGGATAAGCTGAAGGAAAGCCTCAGGAGCTGAATCACCACTTCTAGGGCCTTCTCCTGGACGCTCCACTCCCACTCCCCAAAAAGGCCTGGTTTTCCCCTCAGCATTTTCTGTGGATCATCAAGCAGATCATGTCTCTGAAGTGCTTATTTGTTCTATAAATATTTCATTAGCACCTACACATGCCCTTGGCCCTGGGATGCAGAGATGAGCGAGTCCTGCTCCTCAGAAAAGAAAACTGCTAATCTAGTGAGTTGAGCCTTGAAAACTCAACATGACAATGTGGGCTAGGGCCTGGCAGGCAGAGAAAGCAGTGTGGAAGCCCCAGAGGGAATCCCAGAGCGTTGGGTGCCCATCAGCCAAGAGAAGGCCCAAAGGCAATGTTTGGAGGTGCCCATTTCCTCGTGACTTGGTGGGGAGCTGGGCTGAGGCCAGGAGCTGGCCAGCAAGAGCCTTGTAGGGACCAAGGGAGCTGCAGCCTTTGATGCAAGCAGCCACGTCCCTGGTGCTGAGAGCCTCCACAGGCCTTGCTGAACTGGCTGCCCCACTCAGGTAGCCTGCCCCCCGTGTCCCCCACCTCTCCCCAGCCTCTGTAGGTCTCAATCATTGGGCTTGGGGAGACTCCCCTCTTTATTGCTGAGGAATCATTATTTATCCAAAGAACTCAGATTCCTGTTTTGCCCAGTCTAGAACACCCTTTTCTCCTGTACACATTACCCTTTCCTCCACTTGCACCAGGTAGGCCTGGACCTCAGCTACTCTGGCAGGCCCTTCCCACCTGTAGCTTGGTGGTGGCGAATAGGCTTTGGAGTAAAAAAGACCAGTCTCCAGTTACAGTCCTGCCACACTCTGGTTGTGTGACCTATGCACTCACCGTGCTTGGCCTCTCAGACACCCATTGACCCTCTGTGCAGATTAGGGGCTTCACACTGCTCCCTGTGCAAGGCTTCTGTGCAGCTTCAGTGAGATGTCTGAGACCAGCAGTTGCTCTTTTTCTCTAGCTGTTGATGGCCGTGTGCCTGCTCAATGGGAATTGTACCCAGCAGCAGTGGGGCCAAGAGCATCTGGAAAGGTGAGCAAAGCATGCTCCAACTTGCAAAACCAAACACGTGTTCCCAGAACATGTGTCTCATCTTCCCTTATCTCTGTGTGTGTACAAACAACTGTGTATTCCAGCACACCCTTATCTTTTCGAAGAGCTTCATGCCCAAAGCCTAACTTTAAAATCAAAATTGATCCCTCCCAATGTCAGTGGTGACTTGGCTGGCCCCATGGAACTTGTTCTAGGCTACAGAGGCAGCCCTATTGTTGGGCTGGGGTATGAAAGAGACCCCTATCCTGGGAGTCTAAGAAGAACAGCAAAGCTGTTGGGGGCTCTGCGGTGGTTCCCCGAGGTGGCTGGGCCTCTGTGCATCTTGGCCACACCTCCTCTGGTCAGCGGTTCCAATTCCAGTTGGACAGCAGCTAGAAGTGGAGAAAGGCATGTGTGTCAACACCGTGGCAGAGCCAGCAAGCCCTAATTGCCCAGCTCTGCAAGGCTGCGAAACTGCCACCTGGTTCTGCTTAGGGGGAGTTTTCTGCCATGAGCAAGCCCGGCACTGCCGCATTCAGGCCTGCTGTGTGCCTCCCTGAGCAAAGTGCTGAACCTCGGGAAGGGAGCGAGGCTTCTCTTTACGCTGACAAAGGGCTTTCTGCCTGTCAACCGGCTCCCCAGCAAGTACCCACCCCCTGCCTACCGCAGCTACTGGGCCTCCCTTTGGCAGGGCCCAAGGGCCCGTGCTCCGGAGGCCTAGCCTCTGGAGACTTCCTTTTGAGCAGAAAAACAAGCAGCTGAACCATGTCTTGCTGTAGCTGGGCCCCGCCTGCTGAACCTATAGGAAGGCCTGGAGTGGGTTCAGCCTCACAGAAGAGGAAACCTGGCTCCAGCCTCACCCACAGGGCCTGTTATGTCTGGCTCCAGAGGCCTTCTCCTCTGGGGTTTTCCATGCCTGTGAACTAGGCCCCATTCATTTCCCTGTGGTTTCATGGGAATGTCCAAAACGCTCAGCAGGTTGCAGCGAGCCCAGGAGGAGAGGGGTCAGCAAGAGGCCCAAGCTCTGACGTGTGGGCGGCCCTGGGGCTGCAGCACCCTCCACTCAGTAGCTTGAAGTGGGGTGCCCAGCTGGCTGTGGGTGGGCGCCCATCAGTCAGTCTGCTAAATTTCCTCTGGTGGGCTCCCCACCCACCCTGGCCTACTCTGCTTGCAACTCCCTCTCTCCCGGCCTCTGCTTTCTAGCTCCCAGGCCACCAGCTCCACCCTGGCCTGGCCTAGGGGAGCACTGCAGCAGAGAGCTTCAGTTTCCCAGCCCAGCACTCTCACTCCAGTGCTCCTTGGCCACTGCCTCCCATCAGACCCCGGCACCGGGCCCTTCCAGTTTTCCACCACACTATACTCAGTTTATGGCTGCAAGAGAGCAGCAGGTCCCCATGAGGGTGGCCACTGCCTCCGCCCCTGCGGGCCACTTAGTCATGGAGAAGCAGCATTGCTCAGGTACAAAGCTCTTGTGAGAGGCACAGCTGCCTTCAGGGCTGGCCACAGCAGAGCCTAGGAGCTCCCAGGCCCACTGTGAAGATGTGCCCAAGTGGGGAAGATCTACTCTTCAGAAGAAATGAAGTTGAGACTGGCTAGAAGCAATTCGTATCAGATGTCCCAGTTAGCAATTTTCACCAAGAGCTAATTGAACAATATCTGTGAGTGGCCTGATGCCATTTGCATGAGACTCCCGTGGAGTTGTGACAAGTTCCCTGGTGGCTGAGGGCAGAGGCTCTTCTAGCCTCTCACTTGGTTTTGGGCTTTGAAAAATTGATGCATTTTCAGGTTTGGGCAACAGCCATGCCACTGCCCTGGCTGCCTGGCTCCTGGTTGTTTCCAAAGCCACTTTCTGAGTGTTCTGAGTGTGGAAGGGGTGGGGCGAGTTTCTCATCTGGTTTAGCTGGTAAAATGGATCTGGAAACATAACATCCTCGGAGGCCCTGCCTCTCTTGCCAGGCAGTGTGGAGAGGGTAAGTGCAGAAGAGCAGCGAGCCCAAGTTTGAAGGCCCTTAACCAGCAGGCTGGAGAGCTCAGCCTGCCTGCCAACACCACCCAGGGGTGGGGAGAGTCCTGCTGCCGGCAGGCACCAGCTTCCTCTGCTGTCTAGATGGGCCAAGTGCTAAGGGAGGGGACAGCAGCCTGCTGGGCTGTGATCAGCTCAGCGCTGACCTTGATCTGGACCATGCCTCCAGTGCCACAGTACAGGGGCCAGTGCCCCCCGCCCGGATCTGCTGGAGAGGTTGCCCTTCCTTGGACAGCCCTTCCTCCTCGAATGCTGGCGGGTCACATACTCAGCCTCAGGTCTTTCTCACAGTAGCTCCTTTGCCTCTGAAAGCACATTCAGATCTTTTAAATACTTAAAACAGCAATCAGAAAACATTACAGAGGAAACACTTGAACTCTAGTTTATTTCACCAATAAATGTATTGAGAGTTATCCACCCTTAATGGCCTCCCTCACTCTTCAGTCTCTGGTTTTCTGAATCAACTTCCCTACCCCACCGCCATTGAGAGCCCAAGCTCCTACTTGCCAAATCCAGTGGCCTCTCCAGCCTCTTCGTCTTCACCACAGCGCCAGCACTGTGGGCAAACTGCCCAGCTCCACCTTATGCCCTCCTCTCATGCTACTATCCTTCTCAGCCACCCCATCACCCTTCAAGCCTCCTCCTCTCTTATTCCTCTGTGCCCACGACAAGGTGACAGTTGTGTCCACTCTGGAGCCTCACCTTGTATGTTTCTCTAGACTCTGGCACAACCTGCCCTTTCTTGCTGCCTCTGGTTTGTTGCCAGCCCTCAGACTCTTCAGCTTCCATCCTAATAGCATATGGCCTCTGGTCCCCGTGTCCCACCATTGCTGGTTCTTCTCCTTCATTTCCGTCCATCGTCCTGCAACTCCCTAGTCCCCTCAGTGAGGTCCCAGCCTCCCACTGCACAGCCCTCCTCCTTAAGGCCTTATTCACCAAACATGCCTTTTTTTGCCTTCACACCTTTACACCTTCATCCCTTTGTGTAAAGTATTTCCCTCCTTCTTGCCATCTTTTGGAATTGATCTTGCATTTCTAGATATATCTCCTCATAGGGTTGGGGCTTCGGGAGGGCAGACCAAGGCTCTCTGGTAGCGGCAGGGCCTCAAAGCCCTGTTCATGAATCCCAGCTGCTCTCAGGGAGAAGAGGGATGTGGGGCCATCTCCTTATTTTGTATCTACACAGAGAGGGATTAAAAATGCCTCCCAGGGCCGCATCAAGGTTTCATGGGCTGCACTCACATGTGGTACTTACTGGGTGTCTCGTTCATCTCTCACTGACCCAACCCACAGCAGCAGCTCAGAAAGATTTGAGGATGAATAAGAGTACAAACAGGAACAAATGAATGGCTCTAGTTGGGAGGTGTAGCGCACCGGCTTGTCATAAGTGCACATGGTGCTCTGTGGACTGGGGGAGGGGAAGAACAGGAGCAAGCTGTGCTCTCTGGCCTGGTTTGGGGATGATCTCAGTCAAGCTCTTAGGCAGAGCTTTAAATTAATGACAACCTCTGGCAGCAACGTAAGGAGTCAAAAGTAAACATGTGAAGATGGTATGCCCGAAGAGAAAGGAGCATGGTGGCAGGGACCTAACTCTCAAGTCCTGAACATGCCCCATCCTGTGAATCCTTCATTCTCCGCAGGTTTATTGAGTGGCTACACTGTGCCAGGCCTTGTACTGGGTCCAGGGGAGACAGCATTGGAGTGAGGGTGAGGGTGTGGGGGAGATACAGCCCATGGTCAGTGATGTGAGCCAAGTGCCAGAATGGGATATAAATGGGTGCCCAGGGAGCACAGAGAGTGGGCACCTCATGCTGCCTCTGCAGAGGAAGGGATATCTAAGACAAAGAAATGGGAGAAGGGTAGTCTAGGAATCTAGGCTAAAGGAACAGCAGTGCAAAGGGACAGAAGAAAGAAACAGCCCAGAATTCAGTATGGTTGAAGTGTGTGTGTGTGTAGGGGGGGGTTTAAGAGGGAGAGAAAGAAGAGGAGGGAGGGGGAAGAGGTGATCTGGGTTCATGACACAAAGCTTTGTAAACTTTAGGAGGAAGTGGAACTAACTGTCTGGAAGGCAGTGGTAGCTCCTGAAGGGCTTCAGGCAAGAGAGGAAAGTGACCAGATTTGTCCTAGAGAAAGAATACACCACTTTGGGTGCGAAAAAGGAAACAAAGCAGGCATAACTAGAAGTAGGGAGGTCAGCCCTGGCGGGTGGGCTCAGTGGATAGAGTGTGGATTTGATTCGGTCAGGCACACGTGTCTCAGTTGAAGGCTTCATCCCTGGCCCTGGTTGGGGTTCATGCAAGAGGCAATCAATGTGTCTCTCTCATCATTGATATTTCTATATGTCTATTTCTCCCTTCCTCGCTGAAATCAATAAAAAATATATTTTTAAAAAAAGAAAAAGAAAAAAATAATAGGCCAGTTGATAAGAGATAGAGGCCTAGACTTGGGGTGACATTGTGGTGAGAGCACAGCAGAGGCTTCTGGGCATCTTGCCATGGGCAGCCAAATCCTGGGGTTGGGGCCACTGAGGTCAGTTACCTCCACAGTATGCAAAACAATGATGTTATAATTAAGGCTAGGCACTTGTATATTGCATCCCCATTTTTCAGATAAGTAAATTGAGATTCAGAGAGGTTAAGAAACTTAACTGAAATCACAACTATTGAGCAGCAGACCTGGGATTGAAGGCAAGCCACTGAGCTGGTAACCACTAGCCTCCCCGCCTCTCCAGGTGGCTTGGCCTGAGCAAGGAAGAAAGTAGTGTCAGGAGAAGTCAAGAGCAGGAGTCTCACCACAGGACACCCCCCAACCAGAGGGCCTTCTATGGACTCAGACACAAAACAGAGCCACTGCCTTCCATGAGCAGAGGAACACTCAGTCCAGTTCCTTGACAGTCAAGGGCAGACAGCCTTCTTCTGAAAGGTAGAGTTTTAGCCCAGTTCTCATTTACTAGTAGCCACTGCCTGATTCCTGCCAGGTAGAGGGACCTTTCCCAAACATTGCCCTTTAAGATGCAACCAAGCAGGTTCAGACATGACTGAGCAACAAATGTTGCATCCACCAGCTCCTCCTCATAAAGTCACAATTCACATTAGCATCCTAAAGGCGAAAGGATGTCCTATAATATTGTCAAAACAGAATAACCTCCAGCAGTTTATATGTATTTATTCTTTAATCCTCACTTGCTCTTATTGGTTTTAGAGAGAGAGGAAGGGAAAGGCAGAGACAGAGAGAGATCAATGTGAGAGAGAAACATTGATCGGTTGCCTCCCATACATGCCCCAACCAGGCATGTGCCCTGACTGGTCATCGAATTGGCAACTTTTTGGTGCATGGGACAAGGCCCAACCAACTGGACTACCTGGCCAGGCTATACTTTATTCTTTACGTGACAGTAACACCTTTTGGGAAACACTATTCTAGACCAGAGTCGTCTTTGCTGTGGGAGGAATGTGTGTACTTGTGTGTAGGTTGCTTGCAGTCTTACCTGCCATCTGCCATAGTAGGTGAGGGACTCTGACACCTCTGGGCTTGCTCAGCTCCTCTCTGGAATGAGTAGCCTCTCACCTGTCCTCTGCCTCGCCCTCCAGCACCTGGAGGCCCAGAGCACAGGTAGGTGGTATGCTGCAAGTGTTTGCCTGGCCTGCAGTTGGCCATGCAGTTATCTATCACAGCAGAGCCCGCCTCAGACCTCCAGAGTGGTAGACCCCCAGTGGCACTGGCTCCAGATGCTCAGCAGATGCCAGGCCTGGGACTAAGGCCTCATCTCCGAGGGCTTGGCTTGCTGTTCTGGAAGGTAATGCTGGCTGGCGGCCATTCCTGAGCCCCTATTTAGAGCAGTTGTCAGGCAGTGGCTGAGTTCCAGCTTACACTTCCCTCCTTCCCCCCAGCAGGACTGGGTGATCTCATGCCTATGCCATGCTGGGAGGTGGGATGGGAGGGGGAGGGGTTATGATTAGGGCAGCGTGCAAGGCTCCATCTCCATTGGGGTTCCCAGACCCCAGTGTGTGCAGTTCGCTCTCAGAGGAGTGTCCTAACCACCCAGAACAGCTCGGGACATCACCTAAGGCCTGGCTGTGGGCCTGTGAATACAGCTCCGTGGCCCCCAAAAGAGGAAAGAGAAGGGGTGTTGCTAATGGGGTCAGCTGTCAGAGCTCCTCTTTCTATCCCTGCTGTTCGCTTTCCCTGACTGAGTGCAGCCTTCAGCCTCAGAGCTGGCTTTGGTGAAAGAAAAACACTGAATGGGAACCCAGAGACCCTGGACCTTGGGCAGCTTATAAACAGACGCCCTTTCCTGCTCAGAAATTCCTGGGTTCTAAGATGCTCCTGCCACATCGGGGGTCCTGTGAGAGGGAGATGTTGGGGGCCCCCTGCCGGTCCTTCTAGGGAACTGACCCATGGGGGACCTGTGACACTTGCCCTGGCCAGCCCAGTTTTCCCTTCTGTAGTGCCTGCCAAGATTTGACAGTGAATGCTGAACTCTGGAATCTGGTTTCTGGCGCTTCGCTTTTCCTTGGCCTTTCTGTTTTTGCACCCCTTGGGGACCCAGTTCCGTCTGTGCTGCACCCCTCCCTGCCATCCCAGGGCTTGATCACAGGGCTCTCCAGGCTCACTACTGCTTTTTCATGCTCACTCGTTGGCAGGTTCTCCTTATTCTCCCTCTCCCACCTGCTGGTATAAGAATTTCAAGGACAGGTTGTGGGGAAATGGTCCATGCAGCTGTGCTAAAACACTAATGAGCCATTGTGGCACTAAGGGAACTAGGCTTATTACTGCTCAGCCTCCCAGTTTGGTGACATTGACATGTTTTTGGGATGAATGCTTGATAACAGTGAAATAATTTGGAGGGGATTCCACAGGCTGCCTTCCTAATTCCTGCCACTCTGTGCAAGACACTCAAAGGGAATCAGAGCCCCTCAAAGGCACCAAGGCACTGTCCAAGGTTGGCCTCTAAATCCAAAGCTTCACCTAACTTTGCTCTCAAGGTGAATAAGAGAACACTTGTTTTTCTCTCACCAGCCTCAAGTGACTCACAGCACTGTACTGGGGGTCCAGAGAGGACAAGGAGTGGGGTGTGTTGTCACTCTCTGGGGCTTTGGACATTGGCTCTCCCCTCCCCTTCCTTTCCCTCCAATTCTCCTTACCTAAAGACCTTGATAAGTAAGACAGGGCCCTAGCTGGTTTGCTCAGTGGATTGAGCATCATCCTGCAGACTGATGTCCAGGGTTAGATTCTTGTCGAAAGCACATGCCTGGCTCAGTCCCCAGTAGGGGGTGTGCAGGAGGCAGCCAATTGATGATTCTCATCTTTTATGTTTCTGTCTCTCTCCCTCTCTCTTCCTCTCTGAAATCAATATAAATATATTTTTAAAAGAAGAAGAAGGAGAAAGTAAGCCAAGAACTGGGAACTCGAGCTTGGCTCTGCTTGGGGAGGCTGCCCAAACATTCAGTTCCTTCGACCCAGGAGGGGAGAGCTGAGTGAGGGGACAGGCTGAAGGCACCCCAGCTCAGTCCTGCTACTTTGCCCTACAGCTCTGCTGTGGGGACATGCTGCCCCCTGCTGGCTGTGCTGGCAAAATGCAACCCAGTGTCTTCACCCTAGCCTGCTATTAGGCTGGAGACTGGGCATTCCAAACTCACAACTATTTTCTGACTGCATGGGAAAACAAGCCTAGACCTGCCTAGCACACAGCAATGTTTGTTGAGTGAACAAACGAGCGGATGAATATATGTATCTGAAGAATTTAGGAGGTGATGGCCTGCAGTGTCTGACCAAGAGAAGACAATAAATCAGACATTTATTGAGCAGAAATTGAGACTCCTCTTGGGTTGACAAAATCCCAATAAGAAAACCTAATATGAAGCGTTAGATGATGCTAGACTGTGACACAGGTGACCATAGAGAAACCTGGACCTTTAGGGAAGGCATGGCAAGGGCGAGGGAGGGGGACAGATGGCAGGGATAAAAGTCACGGGGCACTTGGAGACACCCAGGCTGGCCACTTGGCATAGAGGTCAGGGAAAGAGGAAAGCACTCCCTGTGTCTTGAGGCACAGGATTGGCCCTAAAATATGTATTCTTGCGTGAAGAGGTGCTGTTTATTATTATTCCTTTTCTACATTTGAGAAAAAGGAGGGTCAGAAAAGGACCGTGACTTGTTCAGGGTCCTACAGCAAGATCATGTGAGCCTGGCAGGGTAGCTCAGTTGGTTAGAGCATTGTCCTAATATGCCAAGGTTGTGGGTTCAATCCCTGGTCAGGGCACATACAAGAATTAACCAATAAATGCATAAATAAGTGGAACAACAAGTTGATGTCTTTTTCTCAAAAAAAAAAAAAAAAAGAAGAAGAAGAAGAAGAAGAAGAACATGTGGAACCAGGTCGAGATTTCATCTGAGGAGATTATTTTTGGTGGTTGGGTTCAGGTGCTTGAACTCAAGAGTTTTTCCACAGGGAGTGATGTGCTCAATGACAGATGGGGAGGGGAAGGATCAGGATGGCCACTTTAAAAGCTGTTAGGGCATCCCAGTGGTAATGAAGAAACTCCCATTCCCTGCACTGGCTTCCCGTATGGCACATGGGCTAACAGAGGTCCAAGCCTGTGTCCTATACCCCAGTTGTAATCCTGCCCCACAGTGCGCTGGCCCAAAGCAGTCCCTATAGAGGCGGGGCTAGGGGTGTAGGACTTATAGAGAGGGCTTCTGGGAGAGACAGATGTGCTGTTGGGACAGCTTGGTAGACCAGAGACAAACTTCTGCTGAAGCAGGTTTAGTCTGGGGGGAGGAGGGACATCACATACCCAGACTCCCCCTCCGCCTGGCCCGCTCCTGTCATTGGCTATTTCCCTCCCTCCCTTCCTTCCCTGCCTCCCCTCCTTCCTTCCCTACCTCCCCTCCTTCCTTCCTTTCCTTACCAAAGGGTACTTTTCCCATTGATTTTTAGAGAAAATGGGAAGGAGGGGAGAGAAAGAGAAACATTGATGTGAAAGAGACACGCTGATTGGTTGTCTCATTCACCCCAACCAGGGCCAGGGATCGAACTTGCAACTAAGGTGTGAAGTATGTGTCCTTGACTGAGGATGGAACCTGCAAACCTTCGGGATTCCACTGGCCAGCACTCTAAACACTGAGCAACCGGCCAGGGATCTTTTTTAATTTTTATTCTGAGAGTACAATTGTTAAAGCTGGGGACAGTGAAACAAGAAGAGCTTAGGATAAAAGAAGCAACAGAAGAAAGCTTAGATGGGCTGCTTTGGCTTTCTAGAAATGTTGTAGGAAAGAGACAAGCCAAGGTGGGGGCTGCTATCAGCTTCCTGGAAAGTCAGAGAAATGGGGGCCTTGGAGATGGGTTCAGAGGGTTAGCCTGTGGTGAGCTGCCGCAGCTCATTGCTCCCTTGGTTGCAAATCTCATGGGGACCCTTACAATTTAGGAGATGCACACCTCAACGGGAAGAAAGGCATGGGCATGCTCCCAGAAAGATAGCACACCTGGCTGCTTTTCTTTCCAAGAACTTGGTCAGGTGACAAGGCTAACTAACCCTGCCTGCAGCACTACCCAGAAAGGGGAAGTTCCTGCTGGGCCCCAGCTACTACTGGCCTGCCAGAGCATCCTTCCTGAGCTCTCTGCCTTGGAGGGAGCAACCCAGGTTGACATGCAACCTGGAGCTCAGATTAAAAACAGGGGAGAGTCTTTCCTATTCTGGGCAAGACTTTCCCCACTCGGCACCCTGACCACCATGTTACTAGGACATGCCTGAGCCCTCTTCTCAGAGGCCTCAGCTCTTGGGCACCATCCTTATGATCCATGGGAGCCCCAGGTGGGGGAGTGCCATGTAGGCTGCCTCAGATTAGAGTTGGGGGTGCTGACCTCAGGCCTCTGTGGTCCAGCTTCCAACTTCGCCTGACTCTTCCGTTCTGGCACACTTCCTCCTCCTCCACAGTCCTCTTTCTCCCTCTGGGCCCTTGGTGAGCCTTATCTATTCGTACTTATTGTTGATCCTAATTACACTAAAGTGAAGCAGAACTGGAGTGTTAATTCCTAATAGGTTGACTGGGATTTAAACACCCCAACAGACCTTTGCGTTGTCCCAGGATGTGTGAGGTCACTCTTGCTCTCTTGAGGACTCTCCTGTTCATCCTCAGAAACCCTCATCTCCCCAGGGAGAGAGGGAGTCCTCTGGGTTCTTGGGGCACATTGTTTTCTTACAGAGATCATCTCTGAGCACCTTCTGTGGGTCAGATGGGTTGCCAAGCCCCAGGGTGAAGCAGAGAATGGGACAGACCCCATGCCTGCTCTCCAGGAGCCCCATCTAGTAGGGCAGACAGTGCCCAAAGCTGCAAAAAGAAGAGTCTTGTGAACTGATTAGTGCAGTGAGGGGTGTGAGCAGGGGTGAGAGAGAAAGCAACTTGAAGAACAAAGTAGATTGGATGGGGGGAGGGCATCTTTAGGCTAAGACTGAGGGTACAAGAGGGCCAGCTAGCAGAGAGCCTGGGACAGAAAGAATGCGCATGGCCTCTGACGGTTCCTCTCCCTGCAGGCTCGTGGAGGAGTTCATGCTCTTGGCCAACATGGCAGTGGCCCACAAAATCTACCGCGCCTTCCCTGATAGGGCACTGCTGCGCCGGCACCCGCCACCCCAAACCAAAATGCTCAATGACCTAGTGGAATTCTGTGACCAGATGGGGCTGCCCATGGACTTCACCTCCTCTGGGGCCCTCAATGTGAGTTCTGGGGGCTGGGAAGTTGGGGGAGGCAGGTAGAGGCCCTGTTTGCGGGGGGAGGATGATGTTATGGGTATAGCAGCCTCCACATTCCACCAGAGTTCGTTCTTCTTCAGCCAGGACTTCCACTGCAAAGCCTTGGCCCCGAGCTGTGGTTCCCACCAGGACCAGGCAAGAGAAGGCATTTGAGGTTCAGCCATGGCAGGGGTCCTGTAGCCAGGCATGGGCTTGGCTTGGCCCAGAGGCCTTCAGTGGGGGTTGGGTCATTGGAAGCCATAGCATGCCTTTTATGGTAAGTGGTATCACGTGTTCCCTGCCTCGAGCTAAGCTTCAAGGAGCTCAGGACTCCAGTGCCCAGATCTGATCCCACTGGAGGGAGATATTTCCACCTGTGCCCAAGTCTAGGCTGGGTGCAGAGGTACCTTGGGTCAGACAGCTAGAAACAGTCTGTCCAGGCCAGCCAACTACCAGTGAAAGGACTGACCTTCAAGCTGTTGCCTGTGAGGCAAGCCCAGTGCGGGACACAGGCTGGGGGCTGCTGGCTCCTGAGCCCCACCCATGGCCATCTGAGCAGGGTTGGGCTCCTCAACTGACCCTCCCTTCCTCCCTGAAGCTGCCTCTCAGATGCTCTGCGGTGACAGGGGTCCTAGACCCTCTCCCCAAGCCTGACTGCATATCACATGGGTTTGCTTCTAGAAAAGTCTGACCGAAATATTTGGAGATGACAAGTACTCACTGGCCCGGAAGGAGGTGCTCACCAACATGTGCTCCCGGCCCATGCAGGTAAGGAGGAGCCTGTCCCCCAACCTCCCCTTCTCCCAGGAGCATCCATAACTTCTGCACCTGCAGAGGACTTGAGTGGAAGAGTGATGAAGATGTCCCCAAGCAACACCTGGGACAGGTGGGTCCAGAGTTGAGCCTGATCTGCCTCCAGCCCAGTCTTGCCTGCTTCATCTGCTCAAGGACAGCTTGACTGGACCTGCTCGAGGGCCCAGTTTGAGCCCTGCTGACCCTTTGTGTGGCCTCTGGGGTTCTGTTTCCTGGCACAGGACAGAGAGGCACCACAGGGCCTGCACCAAGCCTTCAGTGCCAATTCCCAGAAACCAGACCAGTTTGGGGAAGGGAATGGGGATGGTCAGCACTCGTGCCCAGATGGGGACCCTAGAGCAGGGAGAGTGTTTCCCAAAGCAGCCTGTACAGGGGAGTGGTCCTCAGCCCCCACTGCAACTTGACCCCAGGAGAAGAGAGGTCAGACTGTGGGCCTGTGTCTGCAGGCAGGATAATGAGCTGGCAGCCTCTCAGTCCTCTGAGGCTGAGCTTCAACCCCTGCAAGCCCGAGCATCTTGGGAAGGAGCCAGCCCAGTAGACTGTCAGGCCAACAGGAGCTGTGGATGCTGATGGGGCTAGCTCTGGTCTGAAGCCCTTCTGGGGGTCAGTGACAAACAATTTTTCAGGGGCTTGGTCACTCAGCACTATTCATTCTTTTCACAAGAACCAGATCGCCCCATCTGGCCACAGGTGACTTATTTGCTGGCGTCTTATAGCTCTGCCAGGGACAAAGCTGTCAGGGCCTGTTTAGATCTAGCTGCCCTTACCCTGCTCCACACTAAGCACCTTAAAGCCCATATGGGGGGTGCGGGGCAGTGTACCTATAGCCATTGGACTCAACACTACTCTGCCCTCTAATTGCCCATAGGTCACAAGATCTGCCCCCTGGCTGCGTCATGCAGGGCCAGTGAGGCCCCCATTTCCTGACCCTGGAGCCATGCACATCCAAAGTCAAACCAGCCCTAGAGCTCCATGAAAAGGAGCTCTTTCAAAAAAAAAAAAAAAAAGAAAGAAAGAAAGAAAAGGAGCTCTTTCCTGAGTTACTCAGAGTCTGAAAAAGACTGGCCTTTCCTGCCAGTGACCTCAGAGGCCTTCCTCTGCCTTGGGATCTGATGGCAGGGAGTGACCAGTCTAGAGTCCCTTTCTCCCACCCCTAAAAACTGTGGTAGGGTGGGGGACCGGGCAGGGGAGCAGCAGTGAGCATGAAAGTCCTGAGTGAACTGCTGAAACAGGACATGAGGGCTGTCCCAAGGAGGGCTGGTCACTGTGGGAAAGCTACGGTCCCCACCCATCCCACCCTGCCAAGAGACTTCTTTGCCAGCCAGGAAGGGAGCCATGGCCTTCTGTCCTCTTCACCCCAGCTCATCTGGGGAACTGGGCCACCTCTGAGAACAAACTGGCTCAGAGTGGAGGCAGCTCTCACCTCCCCCTGTGACTTGCCCCAGACATAACCCAGGACACAGCAGGAGCTGGAAAAGAAGCTGAATTGGGGAGCTGAGCAGGTCACCACCAGCTGTGCCCGGGGTTCCAGCTCCTCGTACATGGGAACCGGGGCAGCTGACCATTTGGCTGAGTAAGCACACGGAAGGGTGTGAGGGTGAGAGAACGTGGCAAGCAGCCCGTGAGCAAGTGAACACACAGAGTGTGAGTTTGGCTTCGATGAGGAACCTGCTCATGGGCTCCCAGGCAGCAGCACACCCTTGTTTCGCAGCCCTGAGAGCTCAGGAAGCAGCGCCAGCAGCTTCAGGCCTGTGGCCAGGGCTCCCAGGACCACAGGACTATTCCAGCCTGGGGCTATTTGCAGGGCCCCAGAGCAATGCCTGTCCCTTCCTATAGCCCGGTCATAATCCCTGCCCTGCCCAAGGGCCGTTTTAACTCAGACCTGGGTCTTGACCCCGGGACAAGTTATCAGGGACAAGAAGGATTGATGCTGGCGAACTGTTGCCTTCCTTGGCTGGCGCCCGTTGGACTGTTGGGGGCAAGGGGTATGGAACCCCTGACCCAGCCCTGCCCAGCTTAGCCAAGCTGTAAGACCACCCTTCCCCCGCAGATGGCGCTGTACTTCTGCTCGGGGATGCTGCAGGACCGGGAGCAGTTCCGGCACTACGCCCTCAACGTGCCCCTCTACACACACTTTACCTCGCCCATCCGCCGCTTTGCAGACGTCATGGTGCACCGTCTCCTGGCCGCTACACTTGGTAAGAGACGCAGTTTGGGAATGCAGGCTGTGCCCAGCTACTGGCTGCCCACCCCCTAAAGTGGGTGCCAAGAGGCCACACTGCTATGACTATGGAAGTTCCAGCAGTAGGGACTTTGGACCTGAAACTCCCCCTCTGGATGTCCCTATAGGGGAAGCCACAGTAGGACTCATTAGAAACCCAAACAAAGGCTGCTCCATCGTTTCCAGTCTCCGGCTGGGCAACAGGAGGCCTTCACTCTGCATGGGACTCCCAGGCCCCACCTTACCTGGTCCCAGGGAACCACATTACCCATCACCCAGGCATGGCCATGCACATAGAGTACCGCAGCTCCCTCTCTGATAGCAGGCCCCCAACCACCCTCTCTCCAGGCTACAGGGAGGTGCCACATGTGGAACCCAGTGTCCTGCAGAAGCAGGCCGACCACTGCAATGACCGCCGCATGGCATCCAAGCGTGTGCATGAGCTCAGCACTGGCCTCTTTTTTGCCATCCTGGTCAAGGTGAGGCCACCCTCCTGACACCCCCTCCCCTTCCGTCTTCCCCACCTCCCCTCCTGGCAGCTGCTCACAAAGGCCCTGGAGGATCCCAGGGGCCTTCAGCAGCCAGGGTGGGCCCTGGGGGGATGCCATGTCCTTGGCCAATCCTTGGCTGGAGCCCTGCCCTGTCCTGCAGGAGAGTGGCCCCTTAGAGTCGGAAGCCATGGTGCTGGGTGTCCTGAACCAAGCCTTCGACGTGTTGGTACTACGCTACGGGGTGCACAAGCGCATCTACTGCAATGTGAGTATGTGGGGGGCATCCAGGCCACAGTTAGGGACCTTCTGGGGAGGCAGAGGCCAACTACAGGTTCAGACACCATTGACTGTGAAATGAGTGCAGGGGCTGTGCGGTTCCCCCTCAGACATCAAGCCGCATCCACTAAGCACACACTGTTTTCCTCTGCCTGTCCCATTCCCTTTGCTGAGGTCTCCTTCATATTTTCCAGGCATTTGGGGTGGAGGGGGGTCCTGGCCCAGGGACAGCCCTTAGTGAACATATAAGCATGAAGGATGGGAGCACAGGCGAGGACCCTGCTGTCCCTGTCCTTGCTGGAGATCCAAGCTGTGGTGATGACTCTGCACTGCACCCTCGCTCAGGTGTGGACTATGTTGGCACATGGAGGCAGAGGGTATGGGGCCCCTGACCATGGTCCCCTCCCAGACCCATCACCAAGCCCACCCATAGGCCCTGCCAGGATACCCAACTGTGCTGTCTGGGATGGGGGATACAGGCCAGAGGTCATTTATCTTCTTCTCCAAGGTCCCAGAAAGCAGGTCCCTCCATAACCAGAACAGGATGGCAGGGTACAGCCTTTATGAGATGTTTTACAGGAGCATGGGAGAAGAAAAGACCAGAACGAAGGGTCCATTGCCACTCTGAAAAGGATGCCTCTAAACTAAAGGAAGAGACCAGCCTTTGCTCTCTCTGATGGCTATTTATTCCAGGCTCTCGGTGCCTGTCTAAAGCCACCTGACGGAGCTGTTTCAGCCTACCTTGTGGTTAACATCCAAAACACTTTGGGGTGTGCAGAGCCCAGAATAGTGTAGAATAAACATGATAATAACATGGAGTAAAACAGAAAAGCAGAACAGAGGCCAGCTGGAACCAATCATTCTCATCCTAAGTCCTGACATTGATCAGGATAGAAATTTAAGTCTAGATCATCTCTGCAGAAAACCCAGCCCTCAGTCTGTGCTAACATCCAGCGCCAGCAGGGGGCAGCAGCCCCTCAGTCTCAGGTGCTTGGTCCACCTTAGGCCCAGGTCCTGATGAGCCTGGACAAACTCACCACTTCCTCCGGAATAACACACACAGCCTGGGTGCTGGCCTTGTCCTGCCCCAGCTAAAGATGGCCAGGCAGGGCCTCCCTGAAGCTGCCCAGAGGTGAGGATGAGGATGGTACCCCCAGAAAGTCAAGCAGCCAGCTGCTGGAAGGGGGGGAGGGGCGTCAGGACAGGAAGCTCCCTTGAGGTCAGTCAGGGCTTTGCAAAGTCAATGGTTAGGAGGCTGCATCCAGGTCCAGGGCCTGAGACCCAGCTGTGTGCACCCCTAGGCCCTGCCCCTGCGGTCCCACCACTTCCAGAGGATGGGCAAGAAGCCGGTGCTGACACTTGTCTGGGATCCTGAGGACATGGAGCAGGAACCAGTGCAGCAGGTCAGAACCCAGGGCTGGCGCCTCTTTCCCAGAGTACCACTGTGGCCCTGGCCCCCACCCCCTCCCCTGCACCCAGGCTCCCGGTGGTGGGCACCAGTTCACCCACATCCCCTCCTAACTTTCTGGTACCATCTTCCTCCCTTGGGAATACCCACTGTGAGGAGAGGCAGAGGTGGGGGGATGGGTTCTGCCTGTCTCTTTAAGACAGGACCTTTAAGTTTTGAGAATCTGATGAAAGCTATGGACCTCCTGCCCAAGAAATTCTATATAACAGTTTTTACCTAAACATGCTCCGGAGGCCAGCCCAGACCCCACCGTGTCCCTACACCGAGTGCTCACTGTGTGCCAGGGCCCCAGGGCCTCAGTGTTTGAGTGGCTCAGCTCACACACTGGCATCAGAGGCCTGAAGAGACAGAGCGAGTGGTCTCAGGGACCCCGCTGGATAGATAGTGGCAGAGCTAGACTTGGTCCGTGGGTCCCTGACCCTCCTGTCCCATGGGCAGCCCCTTCAGACCCACCCGTGTCACTGCCTGACTCTGCTGTGCTGCAGGTCATCACCATCTTCAGCCTGGTGGAGGTGGTGCTGCGGGCAGAGGCTGCCGCCCTCAAGTACAGCGCCGTCCTGAAGCGGCCGGGCACCGAGAACCTCTTGGGCCTGCAGGACAAGGAGGAGTGTGACAGTGACCATGACCATGAGCAGGAGGACTGAAGCCACCACCTTGGCACCACCCTACCTGCCTACCCGACCCACTGGCTTTTAGAAATAGGACCTTTTGACACCAAAGGGGATTTTTAATTTGGTTTTTAACATCTCAGGGTTTTGTTTTTATTTGTTCATTCTATTTTACTTTTGCAGCTCAATTTTTAAATGAAGTGGAGGGAAGAGGGTAGGGCTGGACGGACCAGTGCTTATCAGAGCAGAGAGATACCACCCTCCTGGGAGGTCAGCCCCCCTTCTGCCAGGCCACCCTCGGCCTTCCCCTGACCAGGAAATGGGGTTTTCAACAAATCAGTGTCATGGAATAAAATCAGGTGCGAAGTGCAGCCTGGTGTATGGGGCACAGCTGGGAGGCCGGGATGGCAGAGTGCCCCTTGGGCCCAGGACCAGGGACCTGGCTCAGGCTCTACCCGTCACAGCTAAGCTGGGTCACCACTCTCTGGAACCTTCCTGTCAGTTCCCAGGATGATTCACAGAGCTGGCCACCTGGCAGATTGATGCCAGCGGCTCGTTCTGGCTGATTAGAAATGTCATTAGTATGCAAGGCGGCAAGCTCACCCATCCCTGTTGCGGATGGCTATGTCCATCCCTGCCCCCACCACTTCCTCTCTGCCTGCTGGACCCCAGATGGGGCATTGGTTCTGTAACACCCCCTCCCCCTCTTCCCAGGCTAGAGCTCTGGCCCTGTTTCTACCCCTTGGTTCAAGCCAGTACTTCAGCACCTTCAGTCCAAATCTTGCACCCTGGCAGCATCGAGGGGGCCTGGGAACAAAGTGAGGGCTGGGCCTGTGGGACATTTGAGGGCCCTCAAACTGGCCTTCCCAACCAGGGAGCAGAAATGGGTGCCTGGTGGCCCAGTCTGGCCTAGTCACCTGTCAGCCTCCTGACATCCACGAATGCCACCCACCATCTTCAGGGACGCAGGGACAGAGATGGCAGGCCCCTGGGCAGCACTCTGTCCCCAGCAGCCTGGCCACAGCTCCTGCTCCTTCCCCACCAAACTAGGGAACCACAGGTTGGCTCCCCCAGTAGCTGCCAGAAGCTAGAGTGAGAACCATGGTGACCACGCTGTTTCCTTGCGGGGAGGTATTAACAGCCTGTTTGATCTAGTTATAGTGAATGTTCTTCAAAGGAAAAATCAACACAGTACCTTTAGGAGGGCCTCGCAGGGACTGGGCATGGCTGCTTTAGCCTGTCACCAGTGGGCTGTAGTTCACTGTCCACCCAGCACTGGGCTGGGTGCCAGAGGGGACAAAGGACACGTGTCTGTCCCTGCCCCCTGTTCCTTTCTCTCCTCCTTTAACGTCTGTCAGCCTTCAATCTGTCCATCCTGCCACTCAAAGCTGCCCCAGGAGCCACCATCCCCTTTCTGCTCCTGTCCCCAAAGGCTTCTAGTCCCAAGTATATGGGAGAGAGAGGTGGGTGTCTGGTGGTTTGGTATTTAGATGAGGAGGTTTCTGGGTGCTCCCCTATCCTGAGTGGCCTAACAGAGCCCAGGTGAGGTCCTGTCCCCAGCCCCTCAACTGCCCCACCCTCTGAGGAGGAGCAGCCCTCCTCTCTGCTGTTGTCCCCCAGGGCCTCTCACAGAGCCTGGGAGCTGAGGGCGGAGCAGCACCCAGGGGGTAGTGCCCCTCCAGTAAGCAGTGGGTCAGAGAGCTGGGGCTCCCTGGTGGATAGCATGGACCCAGGTCACCAGACATCCCTTCATGCGCCCCAGCCTTTCCAGGCCCATGAGGAGTAGCCAGGTTGGTCAGCGAGGAAGATCTTTGCTGGCCTAGCCTTCATGTCCCTAGCTGGAGCCACAAGGGCCATAGCAGCCCCGTCCACCACCACCCCATTTGACAAGAGTGGAAACTGCCCCCAGAATGGATTCAGGTCTCTGGGCAAGGTGACATAGCAAGACTGCCCAGCCAGGACCAAGTCTCAGTCATCTGCCCTCCACCCCACCCACTGCCTGGGCCTGAGCCCACCGTCTGCACCCACTCATGCAGGGCAGGGGTGGGACCATGTTCATGCATCCTAAAAGGAAAACAACCCCTTCTGTTGCCCCATGCTCGAGGGACTGTTGACAAAGGGGGTGATGAGACCAAAAACCTCATCAAAAAGGAAGACTTGGAAAATAAAATACAAATTAAAAAAAAAAGATAACCAGGAAGACTTGTTTGCTGCTTAAACTATCCTGGAATACCTGCGTGCCCATGCAGGCCAAAGCCCAGGGCACAGAGCAAGGCTCTTTTCCAAGTCTCCATGAGTGAGGGACGCAGACTCAAAAAAGTCACCACATAGCGAAGTTCTAGCAAAGTTCCGAGTTTGGGTGGCATATTCCCAACCATAATGGAATAGCACCCACAAAAAGATGGCAAAGGAACTGAGGCTTGAAGGTATTTGATAGGAGCCATGAAGGTCTGAGGTCACTAGGACCACAGTGCCCAGGGGCGTGCAAGGTGATGCTGGAGAGGCAGGAGCAGGTGGTCACCTCGAACCTCTGCTGCCCGAGTCTGCACTCTCCTCTGGGCAGTGCAGAGCCCTTGAAGGTTTTCATCAAGGTGTGACACAATTTGACCTCTGTTCCTTCCTTCAGTTATTCAATGACAGTGAGTGTCCACAATGGGCCAGTGTTCTCAGAGAGCTGAGGGTCAGGAGGGCGTGTCCCATTTCTAGTGTGGAGGTGGCAGTGATGGCACGAAAGGTAAATCAGGGAAGCGAGGCCATGTGTGGACAGAAGCCTTGGAGTGACCTGGTGGCTATTTGCAGGCACAGACCCTGAGGCAGGAGTGTGATGGTCAGTGGAGGGGCACGAGGGCAGAGCACTGGGCTGGAATAAGATGGAAGAGCCCGGGAGCTGAGGTGGACTCACCTAGGCTTTTCAGATGGTCGTGAGGATTTTCCTAGGATTTGAGCAAAGAAGGTACACAAGCCAGCGCCTCCCCGCCCTCCAAGCGTGCTGAGAAGAGAACCTAGGGTTCTGTGTGAGGCTGCGGCCAAGATCCCTGCAGGGATGGAGGGGAGGGGTAGTTGGGTTTAGAAGCTGGGGCCATAGTGACAGAATTTAGGAAGGAATCGATGTGGAAATGACAACAGAGGTCTAAAGTGCAGGGGAGCACCTGTGCTCTGGGCGAGGAGTGGGTACAAAAAGGACAGAGGCAGGGAAGTGGTAGGACAGAGTGAAGGGCAGAGGCTGGACTCCTGGGGACAGGGAGCTCAAAGAGATGGCAGAGAGGGGTTAGGAGAGTGCTGACAGCCCAGCAAGTGAGCAGGCAGGTCCTCGTGATCAAGCTGAGGTAAGGACGCACCTAAGTGTCTATCTGCAGGTAGATGGGGAAAAGGATGTAGCACGTATATAAAATGGGATATTATTCAGGCTTGCAAAAGGACATCTGCCCTGGCCAGTGTGGCTCGGTTGGTTGGTCATTGAGCCCAATTGGTCGCCTGTTCAACTCCCAGTCAGGGCACATGCCTGGGCTGCAGGCTCAATGCCAGTAGGGGGCATGCAGGAGGCAGCTGATGGGTGTTTCTCTCCCTCTCCTTTCTTCTCTTTCTGAAATCAATAAAAACATGCTTTAAAAATAAATAAATATAAAAGACATCCTGCCATTTATGATAGCGTGGGTGAACTAGAGGATATTATACTGAGTGATGTAAGCCAAGCACAGAAAGACAAATACTGTGTGTTCTCATATGTGGTGTCTAATCTAAAATACAAGCAGAGAATAGAATGGTGGTTCCCAGGGCGGGGAAGGAGGGAACGAATTAGGAGATGCAGGTCAAAGGGTAGAAGGTTTCCTTGAAAAATGAATGAATTCTGGAGACCTAATGCAAAGCATGGATATAGGTAACAATACTATGTTGTACACTTGAGATTTGCTAAGAGGGTAGATTTCTTTTTTAATTTAAAAAAAAGTTATAGCCGAGACTGGTTTGGCTCAGTGGATATGAGCGTCGGACTGCGGACTGAAGGGTCCCAGGTTCGATTCCGGCAAGGACATGTACCTTGGCTGCGGGCACATCCCCAGTAGGGGGCGTGCAAGAGGCAGCTGATCGATGTCTCTCATCCATGTTTCTGACTTTCTATCCCTCTCCCTTCTGCTCTGTAAAAAATCAATAAAATATATTTAAAAATAAATAAATAAAATAAATTCATAGATTGAATTTTAGAGAGAGAAATTGATCCACTTATTTATGCATTCATTAGTTGATTCTTTTTTGTGTGTGCCTTTAGATAGGAGGGGGAGAGAGAAAAGCATCGATGAGAGATGTTTCTCCTGCCTCCTGTACACCCCCTGTAGCCCAGGCCTGTGCCCTGACAGGAATCCATCTGGTGACCTCTTGGTAGATGGGGTGACTCTCAATCCATTCAACACACTGGCTGGGCCATTGGTTGATTCTTATATGTGCCCTGACCAGGGATCAAACCTGCCATCTTGGCATATTGAAAAGACGCTTGAACCAACTGAGCTACCCAGCCATGGCAAAGAGTGTAGATCATAAATGTTCTTACCACAAGAGAAAATGGTGATATGAGGTAAGTAATGGGACTGTTGATTAGCTTGATTATGGTGATCATTTCACAGTGTATACATGTATCAAAACATCAAGTTGTACACCTTAAATATGTACAATTCCTATTTGTCAATTATATCTCAGTGGAGCTGGTAAATTCACTAATTGGAAATGGAATCTATGTTTCCTCCCTTGAATCTGGACAGGCCCTATAGCTGCTAACAGGCAGAAATGTGCAAAGTGACAACGGGCCGGTTTCTAAGCCGATAAGAAACCAGCAGCCCTGGCTAGTTTGGCTCAGTGGATAGAGCATCAGCCTTCGGACTGAAGGGTCCCAAGTTCAATTCCAGTCAAGGGCACATGCCTGGGTTGCAGGCTCAATACCCAACAGAGGTTGTGCAGGAGGCAGCTAATCAATGATTCTCCCTCTCCCTCTCTGAAATCAATAAAATATTTTTTAAAAAAAGAAAAAAAGAAAGAAACTGGCAGCTTCTTCCCGTCTCTTGGAATCCAGCTGCCATGTTGTTCAGCAGCCTGTGGAGAAGCCAGCCCACAGGGAGAGGAGCCAGTTATCTATGTGGCAGCTGCTTCAGGGAGTGGGTCCCCAGCTCCTATCCAGCCCCCCAGCTGAGACCTCACAAATACACCAAGGTTGTGTGTTTAATCCTGGCTCAGGGCACATACAAGAAACAACCAATGAATGCATAAATAAGTGGAACAACATCTCTCCTTCCCTCTCTTTCTAAAATAAATAAAAATGTTAAAGGCATTAAAATGAAGTAATTAAAATAAATAATAAGTAATTGCTTCTTGGTCTTTTGGCTAAGATTAAGTATAGTACCTGTTCCTATCAGCTTAATATCTGATACATCCTCTATCTGAGGACAATACTGAATGAGAAAAAAAATGAACAAGTATGTTATTTGAAAACTGGTAAACATCAAATTAAAAAGCCAAGGGAAAGATGACTGCCTCTGAGATGGGAAAATGCAAGGGGAGGGGGGCTGCTGTTTTGTTGTAACAAACATGGATGATCTAGTTTATACTTTACACACATGTATAACTCCAATAAGAAAACTTAAAAAAAATTTTCCTTACCAAGAATGATCTACAATGGGTTTGAAAGGCTTCCTGTATAGTCAGCAATGGCTACATCAAATTCCATTATTCCAGTAAATAAGATAAAGTTTTTGCTGACCACGGCCTGATAGTCCCACTCAGTTAAAATGCTGCCTAAGGTTTTCAGCTTCAACACTCGGGTGGTTGTCTTAGCTGTGAGGAGTCCTGGTTGCCTCGGTGAAGCCCCAGGGACTGAGTCTATTGTGTCTGAGCCAAGACCAGGGCATGCAGGGTGCGGGGCTGACTCCTAGGCAGCTTGCCAGCTGGAGGCAGCTGCCTGGCCAGGAAGGGCAGAACTGCAGACAAGGCGCCTGGCCCCGCTGGGGCAGCCTCACCAAGGGCTGTGCCATAGGTCCTGCCGGGCAAGCACCACTGAGGCCACCTCCCAGGTCCCAGATGTCAGGGGGACTGGAGTTGGAGCGGTGCTGACACAAATGGAAGGTTGGAGTTCTGGCAAGTGGGAGGAGGAGGGCTGATGCCTTTGATGATCACAAACGAGAGTCTGGAGATGGGAGAGGATGTATTTAACACTTGGAATGAAAAGTTTGAATTTGCACATAACTGAGTTAGGTTAGAATTTAAAACCTTTTGCAATATAATTTCCCTGAACTTTCCCTGTAGGGGGTTTATGGTGGGGTTGTGTGTGTGTGTGTGTGTGTGTGTGTGTTTTAAATTAACATAGAGACTTGAAAAAAACTTTACCCTTAAGGTTCTTTCAGCTGGTCTAATCATCAACTGGCATGAGACATATGTATGGGAATCCCACATCCAGGAGAGTCAGAGACCTCAGATGCACCAGAGGTTCAGACAGATGGGGAACTTGACATTCTGGGGGATGGATGCGGTAAGGTGCCTCCGGGGCTCCACTGGGTCACCACAGCCTTAGAAGAGCAGGTGCTTAGTAAATAGAAGCTTGCCCCACCGTAGGTGGGTCAAAAAGCGATTATAGCTATCTCTCTTAATTCAAGTTCTAGGCCAGGGAGGGGCAGAAGTTTCTCCTGAGCCTGAAGCTAAAATAGCCCTTAGCTCAGAACAGTCGCATGCCACCGAAGTACAGCTTGGTGTGACTGGCTCAGGCGCTCTGTCACAGTGATGCCATTTGGGACTGGTTTTCTCTTTCACACTTCCAGGTTCTGGCTGGTGTAATAATCAAATTCACATGAGACAGCAGCGGAAAACAAATTAACATTTAATAACATGAATTCCACTTATAGATGTGGGAGAGACTCAGAACAGCTGAGGAACACTTCCAAAGAGTAGAAGCCACACCTTAAATACCATCTCCAGCTAAAGACAAAAACGATGTAGGGTGTCGGGGGTCAGGCCTGGAAGGTGACCAGGAGAAGCACAGCAAATGGGAGTCAGGCTGTTATGCAGGTTTAAGTGTCTGCTTCCTTCATGGATGAGTTTCTAGGAATTTAGAGGCTAGCTCTTTCAGTGAGGAAAATAGCCTTAAAACTACAGGTTGCCCACCCTGGCTGGGTAGCTCATGTGGTTAGAGCTTCACTCCAATACACCACAGTTGTGGGTTCCATCTCCGGTCAGGGCACATACAAGAAGCAACCAATGAATGAATGAAACAACAAATATCTATCTCTCTCTCCAATCAATCAACATTTTTCAAAAATTACCCAGCCTTAAGGGAATCATCCCCAAAGAGGCATATTTTGGGATGGCAACTCTGCTCCCCTTCAATAGGAAGAGGATGCAGGTAATAGAGGGAGTGATAGAGGCTGGCAGATAACTCTTGGAGGTGAGATTGTCTCCGTAGAGCGAGGAGGACTCAGGAAGGCTCTGCAGGTGAGGAGGAGGACCCAATGGCAAAGGGGGCTACTGTGGTCTCTTAGGGTGGGCAGAGCTGGGAAGAAGGGTCATTTTTAAGTATATATATCATTATGCCCAGCCAGTGTGGTTCAGTGGTTGAGCGTCAACCTATGAACCAGGAACTCAAGGTTCAATTCCTGGTCAGGGCACATGCCCAGGTCGCAGACTCAATCCCCAGTAGGAGGCATGCAGGAGGCAGCCCACCAATGGTTCTCACTGATGTTTCTCTTTCTGAAATCAATAAAAATATATTAATATATATATTAAAATATGGTAAAAAGCATGACATAAAATTTACCATCTTAACCATTTTTAAGTATACCGAGTTCAGTAGTTAACAAGATTATGTGCTTTCAGAAGGCAGGGGTGGGTGGGTGGGAAGAGATAACCAATGAACTTGTATGCATATATGCATAACCCGGGGATACAGACAGTAGAGTGGTGAGGGGGATGGGAGCAGGCTGAAGAAGTTAATGTGGGGAAAAGGAGGACCTATGAAATACTTTCAGCAATAAAAATTAAAAGATCCCTAGCCAGTTTGGTCAGTAGATACAACATCAGCCTGTGGACTGAAGGGTCCCAGTCAAGGGCACATGCCCGGGTTGTGGTCTTAATTCCCAGTAGAGGGGCATATAGGAGGCAGCCGATCAATGATTCTCTGTCATCACTGATGTTTCTATCTCTTCTTTCTTCTCTGAAATCAATAAAAATATTTTTTTTTTAAAAAGGAAAGAAAGATTATGTGCTCTCTTGAGGGTTAATACCCCTTCAAGGGATATTACTTCTGGTATTTCAAAGGTGTGTTAACCTAGATACACAAGAGCAGAGTTGGCTTCAAACCTTTCACTGAAGAAGTTATAGGCCTGGAACATGCCTACCCAGCATGACCTGCCCAGTTAGGAATTTATGGTCAGCTCTCTCTGTGAGGTTACTTTCCATAAAACCCCATTTTCATCTACAGTATGGACACTACATTTTGTTTATTCATCTGTTGACGGACATGTGAATTGCTTGTACCTGTTGGAGAGGGGATAATTCTCCCCTTTCTACCCTTTAGTTCTTAATTCTGGACTGCTAATAAAATAATAAAAATTGATACAAAACTAGATTAATAGGATGTTAACAAAAATTCCAAGATGAATTAAAAGAGTGTTTTATTCAGATATGATTTGCAAAGCAGGGACATAGCTCTTGGTGTGAACCAGAGACATGTTCCAATGTGGAGGGGACAAAGCAAGGCTTCCAAAGGCAAAGTGCAAGGGCTGCTGATCAAAGAGGTGAGTGGCTGGGGGGAAGACCACAAGCTTCCATCACTGGTTCTCTGATAGGTGGAGGCAACTGCAAAATTCAAGAATCTGCTGACTCAAGGGTCAAAAGTAAGACTGTGATGCAAGAACAGTAGGTAACATGATGAGGCATTTGTCAGGTTCTAGTTCTAGTTAAGGCCGTAGGGAACAAGTTCTGGGTTATCCTATATAATAAAAGAGAAACATGCAAATTTGACCATACCTTCGCTCCTGATTGGCTATGCTACCAGCCAATCAGGAGCGGGGGCGGGGTCAAGTGGTGTAAGCACTGGACCTGGAGGTGGAGATGAAACAGCAGTGATGGCGAGCGCCCAGCCCCCGAGGCAGGGTGGTCACAGGCAGCCTGGCTGAGCTGAGCAGGGCAGGCTGGGGGTGAGCCATCAGTTGGGCATCCCCTGAGGGCTCCCAGGATGTGAGAGGGGGCAGGTTGGGTTGAGGGATCACCCACCCCCCAGTGCACGAATTTTGTGCACCAAGCCCCTAGTTTATATAATAAAAGCCTAAGTGACTGTTAAGGCAGAATGACCAGGACAACCAGTCGCTATAATGAGCACTGACCACCAGGGGGCAGATGTTCAATGCAGGAGCTGCCCGCTGGTGGTCAGTGTACTCCCACAGGGGGAGCACCATTGAGCTAGAAGCCGGGCTCCTGGTTGGTGAGGGTTCCTGGCTGTTGAGCTCAGCGGTGGTGGCAGGAGAGGCTCTGCAGCAGTGCTAAGGAGCAGCAAGCAGGCGGGCCTGGACTGCAAGAGGGCCCCTCCCTCAGTGTATAATTTCATGCACCAGACCTCTAGATTATTTATCAACAGAAACCAGTGCAGAGAGAGCATTCAGTTGTAGGCAGCAGGAACAGCATCAGGTGTCGGAGTGGTGGGTGTAAGGTCTGGGGCTGGGAAAATAGGGACTTCCCCAACCCCATCTGCTGAGTTGAATAATAGTGGTCTCCCAGGACATACCAGAGCAACAAAGCCACAGCTGTGCTAACATCCTGCTGGACAATAAACAACCACCCAGACTTATCAGGAGGGCCAGGTTGCAGCTATACGAACAATAAACAACCACCCAGACTTATCAGGAGGGCCAGGTTGCAGCTGTACGAACTTCCCGCTCATAAATCACCTGCCACAAACTACCTCAAATAATCCTGATTGGTTCAACAGCAGCATAAAAACTGCCAGGCATAGGTGGGTGTGACTCCCCCAGCCCGTGCTCTCAGACCATGGGACCTCACCCGAGAGCTTTCAATAAACTCGATCTTTCACTTGTACCCTGCTTGTCTTGGTCAATTTATTGGCTTCTGTCAGATTAAATCTTACATCTCAGATTAAAACTTTACAGTGGGGTCAGACTGTGGACCCAGGTTCAGCAACCTCGGTACTTGAGTTCTAGCTACGAAAGAATTCAGAGCCAAGACTTAAACTATAAGAGAACATTTCTTTATAAAATTAAGAAATGGGCTGAGGAAATGAGTTATGGAAGCAAAGGAAGGGCTCTAGGAGCTTGGGAGTGAGGGAGGTAATGGTAACATGCCTGAGGGTGGGGGTGGGGGTAGGAAAAGGAGAACACTGGGAGAAAGCACTGGGTCCTCCATCCTAAGGGTTTTAAGGGTGGAGATTTTAGGGGAGGTCCCAGAGAAAGATCCTAATAGAATATTCAGCAGTTTTCCAGGTGTGTCTGGAGTTGTGGCCTCCACTGATTGGTTGGCCAGCACAGGGGACCATTATTCAATGCAGCTGGCCCTGAGATCAGCCATGGGGTTGGTGGTCTGGTTTTGTTGCTTTTTTGGACCCATAGCTGAAATACAACTGAGGTGTAAATGTTATCTCCAGGGAGAAAAGGTCAAGAGGTTGAAACCCCATGACCATGGACATGCTAGGGGAGGAAAGACCATGCTGGTGGTGAGTTCACACCCTACAGTTAGCCTCTGTTGGACACCTGTAGCTTTCTGCCCTGGTGACCTTCTGTAGCTGCCCATCCCACTAGCTCTGCACATGTCTGTCTATCACAGTTCTGTGGGTCGATTCCAGGCCCGGGAGCAGAGTCATGCTCTTTAAACAGCCTCGGAGTTCACCCTGCAAAAACCCAAATGTTGGGACACATGAGGATCTTTAGGCTCTGATAAGTCCCCAAGGAGAAAAACCAGTTTAAAACACGCAGGAGAACCAAGCGTGATGCTCAGGTCATAAAATGAGGCTCAAGAAATGTTCGAACCAGGCACCTTTTTATGTTTTTTGTACACGCACATCTGTGAAAAACTGACAAGACAGAGAAAGTCTCTGCTCATTGAAAGGAATGTAAGCAGGGCTTGGGCCGGGCGGGACAAGCGTGCTGACACCGCCCTCTCCTTCCACATTCCCAACTGTGATAAGGTGGTGTCAGCCCTGTGCCTCCTAGGATGTTACCTCCTGCTTTCAGGGACACAGAGTCAGGCCTCATCCTGCTCCTGCTGCCTCCCAGGGGACTGCAGTTGGAAATAATCACCAGGTCACCGTGGAATATTGTGGGGCGGCATGTCCTGGGCCCCAACACACCTTTGGCTGTTATGGATAGTGCTCTTATGAATATGGGGGTGCTTATGTCTTGAAGGGTCTGCTTTCAGTCCTTTTGGGTTAATACCCAAAGGTAGGATTGTTGGGTGGAGGAATGCTTCTGAACGCTCCTGATCAGCGGAGAGCAGACTCATGCCTGTGCTCCAAACCCCTGTCCAGTGGAGCAAACAACATGTTCAGGGCGCAGGACCCTGCCCGCCTGCCTCTGGAGGCACACCTGTTACCACCTGCTACCGGACAGGGTACCTGGCTCAAGCAGGTCTGCCTAGGGCCGACAGGTAGTGTGTGGGTTCTTGAATTCATGCAAGAAAAATTCACAGCACAAGTCCAGGTGAATTTTAGAGGACGTTTATTAAAGCTGGGTACAATGAAATAAGGAAGGCCTAGGGAAATGAGCCTAGGCTGGGCTAGGCTGGCTCCCTAAGAAGTCAGAGAAAAGGGGGCCTTGGAGATTTTTCTGGGATGAACTGCCATGGCCCACTGTTGTCCTGGTTGTAAGCCTCCTGGGTCCCTAAGTGTTTAGGAGATACATGCCTGTAAAGAGGGGGTAGGGGAGGTCAGGTGTGCTCCTAGCCGGGCGGGACCTTTGTTTTGAGGGGATTGTAAAGGCTGTGCCCTTAGGAGAGGGCTTAGGGGAGGATTTAAATAGAATATTGTAAGTGGATGGATCAAAATGAGATTAATCCCTTTCACACAGATGGTCCTAGGCTAGGGTGTGGTTAGCAAATGGCACTAATTGGATTTCTGTTACAAGTCTCCGGGAGTAGGATGATTTAAGCTATTTACCCTCTTAAGTGTCCCTGGTTTAGGGAAGATAGGATTTACTAGATGGCTACAAACTGCTGCTTAACTCTGTCTCAGTTTGCCTATTCTATTCCCCTTTACCTGGCTTACAAGCCTGTCTCACATACACACTGTAGGGGTGGCCCAGCCCACACACAGACCAGGTCCCCATTGTTGTCACTACCACCCCACCCTTTTCCAGTGAACAAGACTGGGCCCCAGCTCCTGGACACACCCAGAGGCCCAGTGTCCGTCCACCTGCCCAGGCCAAGCCTTGTGAAAAGCCACCTGGGTGGAAGGACGACATCAAGAAGCCAAACCAGGCCCCGGGGCAGGTCCTGTGCTTGCACCCCACCTCCCTCAGCACTCAGGACTGAGCCTGGGCCCAACTAGCTCAAGGAAATACTGAACAAATGAGGTGAACAAAGGAGTGACAGGTGCCCAGGACTGCAGGAGCAGAGGATAGGGGGAGCCCAATTAGGACCCCAGGAATGCTCCTCACCCAGAGGGCAACTGCCTCTTAGCCCCACCCTCCGCTGGGGATTCACTTGGGCTTCTCCTTGCTGATGGCTTCGCCTTTTGCAGGACCCCTGCCCCAAGGCTCTCACACCCTACCAACAGGAGGGGCTGTCTCAGGGTGGCTGCCTGGGGCCCTGGGAGGAACCCAAAGCCTCTTATATATAGCCAGGGATGAAGGCCTCCCTGAATAAGCCCAAAGAGTTTGCCGAGCAGCTGCTTCCTACCGCCTCAGCCTTGTCCAGGTTCCAGCCTCACCAGGTCCCAGCCCCTCTTCAGAACCAGCTCCTTCGCTGGCCCACCATCCTGCAGGCATGCAGGGAGCCCACGTGTTACTGCTGCTGCTGCTGGGCCTCAGGATACAGCTGACCCTCGAATTTATCCCAGGTAAGGGGACCCTCCCCTCCCAGCGGGCCCACACGTGGGGTGCTCCCCCAAGGCTGACCTGACTGCCCTCTCCCCTTGGCCAGCTGAGGAGGAAGACCCAGCCTTCTGGAACCACCAGGCAGCCCAGGCTCTGGACGCCGCCAAGAAGCTGCAGCCCATCCAAACCGCCGCCAAGAACCTCATTCTCTTCCTGGGGGATGGTGAGTGTGCATGGCATGTCCATTCCCAGAGCCTCACAATCCTGGTACCCAGGGCTACCTATGGGCACAGCCATGCCTGCGGGCTCAGACCTGACAGGGTTCCATTCCTTCAGGGATGGGGGTGTCCACAGTGACAGCAGCTCGGATTCTAAAGGCACAGATGAATGGCAAGCTGGGACCTGAGACCCCCCTGGCCATGGACAAATTCCCATACATGGCTCTGGCCAAGGTAAGGGCTGGGTGGCCTGAAGGTGCTCCACACACAGGGGTGTGGTGGGCCCTAGAGGGAGCCTGGTAGGAGGGAAGGCCCCAGGAGGGTTGGGGCCTGAATTAAGGGCCCAGGGCCTGGTCATGGTCTGGGTGTGCCAGAGAGGAGCTGAAGGTGTCTCTGTCCCCAGACATACAATGTGGACAGACAAGTGCCAGACAGTGCAGGCACGGCCACAGCCTTCCTGTGTGGTGTCAAAACCAACTTCCTGACCATTGGTGTGAGTGCAGCAGCCCGGTACAACCAGTGCAACACAACACATGGCAACGAGGTCATCTCGGTGATGAACCGGGCCAAGAAAGCAGGTGGGCTTGGGGCCAGCCGAGTGGGCAGGGGTCAGGCCCGGAGAGCACAGTGGCTCACCCTGATCTGACTCCATCACCCTCAGGGAAGTCAGTGGGGGTGGTGACCACAACGAGGGTGCAGCATGCCACGCCAGCCGGCACCTACGCACACACGGTGAACCGCAACTGGTACTCGGATGCAGACATGCCTGCCCAGGCGCTGAAGGACGGCTGTCGGGATATCGCCACACAGCTCATCTCCAACATGGACATTGATGTGGGTCATGGGGCAGTGGGGACCTGAGCAGAGGGGGTGGGCACCATGCTGGCCACAGACCCAGGAAACTCACAGCCTGAGCCCTGGGGCCTGGGGCCTGGCAGTGTCTCTGGGCACGTGGGATGGTGGTGTAGAAGGTACAGGCAAGCCAGGAAGGCCCAAGCTCACCTGTCCTACTCCTCTGGCTCCAGGTGATCCTGGGTGGAGGCCGCAAGTACATGTTCCCCAAGGGGACCCCAGACCCTGAGTACCCTGGTGATGCCTCCCGGAGCGGAGTCAGGGTGGACATGCGGCACCTGGTTCAGGAGTGGCAGGCCAAGCACGAGGTGAGGGGGCTTGTGGGTGCAGGGATAGAGCAGGGACAAGGGCAGAGCTGCTGCTTGTAGAGCCATGGGCTGAGGCCTGCTTCTGTCCCTCCCAGGGAGCCCGGTATGTGTGGAACCGAACAGCGCTCCTTCAGGCGTCCCAGGACCCCTCCGTGACACACCTCATGGGTAATGACCCCTCCTCCCCACCCTCCTGCCCTGTCCTTCGGGTCCCTGGACATGCATGTGTGCAGGAACCTCCCTCCACAGCTTGTCGGTCACCCGTGTCCCCTTCCCCACAGGCCTCTTTGAGCCAGGGGATATGAAGTATGAGGCCCAACGAGACACCAAGCAGGACCCAAGCCTGAAGGAGATGACAGAGGCTGCCTTGCGTCTGCTGAGCAGGAACCCCCGGGGCTTCTACCTCTTTGTGGAGGGTGAGTGAGTGGCACCCCCTCACTGAGCAGAGGTGGAAGGATATTCAGTGCACAGTCCCCATCACCCACCCATGGTCTTTCTGCAGGAGGTCGCATTGACCATGGTCATCATGATAGCATAGCTTACCTCGCATTGACCGAGGCTGTCAGTTTTGATGACGCCGTTGACAGGGCCAGCCAGCTCACAAGCGAGAAGGATACACTGACCCTCGTCACTGCTGACCACTCTCACGTCTTCACTTTTGGTGCCTATCCTCTGCGTGGCAGCTCCATTTTCGGTAGGTCTGGGGAGAGGGTCAGGTGCTGCTTCCTCAATTAGGAGTCAGAAAATGCTCTGAGCCTCAGTTTGCCCATCTGTCAAATGGGGTCATAATAGCCATAACTCTGCAGGGTCTTGTGTGGATGAAGTCACTGAATAGGCAAGGTGTGCTGGGGCTTAGCCCACAGGGGGCGCTGCAGAGTGTGGTGGTGTCATCACAGGTCCCCTCCTCCCCACAGGGCTGGCTCCTGAGAAGGCCTCCGATGGCAAGGCCTACACCTCCATCCTTTATGGCAATGGCCCCGGCTTCGCAGTCAGCGGAGGCTCACGGTCAGATGTTCGTGACAGCCAGAGCAGTGAGTGCACCAGTGGGTGGGCGGGCAGGGGGAGCTCGTGGGAGGGTGCCCACCATACCTGATTCCCCATTATCTGTCCAGGGGACCCCAACTACAAGCAGCAGGCGGCCGTGCCCCTGTCGTCCGAGACCCACGCTGGCGAGGACGTGGCGGTGTTCGCGCGTGGTCCGCAGGCGCACCTGATGCACGGGGTGCAGGAGCAGAGCTTGGTGGCGCATGTCATGGCCTTCGCTGCCTGCCTGGAGCCCTACACCGCCTGCGGCCTGACACCCCCTGCTGAGCACTCCAAAGGCCCCTCCGCAGGCCCTTCACTGACTTTGCTGACTGGTGCGCTGCTGCTACTGCTGAGGACTGTTAAGCCCTGACCGCCCCATCCCTCCCCCTGAGGCACTACACCAATTCTGGGCCACTTACTACCAATACTGAATCTCCCTTCATCACCCCCAAGCTTCCCAAGGCCTGACCTTTACCCTGCGATGCACACTGCCCACTCAGCCACCTTGGGATAGGGCCAACTGGGACACCCTGCAGGCTGAGGTGGTGGCTTCCTGAAGCTCTCCAGGTTCTCCCAACTGCTCTGGACTCCCAGCCCCCAACCTTGACTGCCAAGGAAGTCTCGTAGCACCATGAGGACCTGAGGACTCTGGCACATGGCGGGTATGGCATGTGGGGAATAAGGGGGTGTCCAGGACAGGGATAGCTTCCTGCCACCCTACAACCTGTCCTATGGCTACTTCCTAGCCCACAGGCCACTGTGACCAGTACATTCAGTGCCTTTGACATAAAGTCCTGGGCTTCCTCATCTAGGGGCCCAGTGATACCATCTCACAGAGGAGATGGGGACACAGAGGAGAGGAGTTTGTTCCCCGTCACTAAGCTACTGAGGTGGTCACCTCACAATACCCATCCTGGCTGAGTGGTCCAAGGCACATCATGGAAGCTGCTGGTGCAGCGGGCAGCCCCGGAGCAGCCCTTCCCCCACCCTGAGGGCACTAGACATATTTGCAAACAGGATTCCCTGCATCCAGGGGCCTCTATTCTGGAGGGACACATACAAACCTAAAATAAACTGCTTCACAATGTAATGCCAGTTCTGATATGTTCTTGAAAGAAAAATTAATATGTGGGAGTACGGGGTATGAGTCAGAGGGGAAGATAACTCAGATGAGGTCAGGGAGCAGGAAGGGGCACCCTGAGGAGCAGACATGTGCCCAAGATTGAAGGCAAGAGTGCTTCGAGGGCTTCAGCAATGCTAGCAAGGGCCCTGTGGCAACAAGTGACTTTGAGGCCAAGAGCTGGGTCAAAGTTGGATGCTGGGAATGAGGGATAAGAAGGGATGGGAAAAGAGCTTGAACTTCAGAGTGTGGCTTTGAGCAAGGACATAACATGACTTTTTTTGAAAATATCAACCTGGGCATATGTGGGGAGGGACCAAGATGGTGGCATAGGTAAATACGGTACTGACTTCTTCCCACAACCACATCAAAATATAATTAAGCCCTGGCCAGTTTGGCTCAGTGGATAGAGCACAGGCCTGCAGACCGAAAGGCCTTGATTCTGATCAAGGGTACATACGTGCCTTGGTTGCAGGCTCCTTTCTGGTCCGGGCCTGGTTGGGGCTCGTGCAGAAGCAACCAATTGTGTTTCTCTCACATAGATATTTCTTTCCCCACTCTTTCTCTCTAAAAACTAATGGGGAAATATCCTCAGGTGAGGATTAAAAATACAACTAAAGTAACAGAACAACCATCGTTCAGAAATGCCTGAAATCTGACTGAATAAGGTCATATTATACAATGAGGGAATGAAAGAAGAAAGCATACTGAGACAAGGAGGGGCAGAAGTGCAGAATGGGCTAGTTCAGACCCTCGTGTTTGTTTTTTTTGTTATTTTGTTTTTTAATTCGGAAGGTATCTTGGCTGTGAAGGCCTCCTATGAGGAGCATGGGGTTCCATTCCCATGACAGACCCCTCAGCCCAGGCTTCCAGTACTGGAAAAAGAAGTCCCCATAATTTCGGGCTATAAAAACCAGCAGCGATTGTGGCTGAGTGACACAGAGCCTTCTGGAGATCAGGCAGTTCCTCTTAAAGGGCCAGCACACAGACTTAATTAGACTCACTCCTGAACTCTAGTGCTGGGGCAGCAGCTTGAAAGGATCCAGGGACGTACATGTAATCTGGGGGGAACTAAATTGTCTGGCATCAGGGCGAGACCTCGGGGGTGGGCAGCTTTCTCCCAGACAAGTGCTCACAGAGATCATTGTTCCCATGCTGAAACCTCTCCCTGACACAGCTGAATGGCAGGCGCCATATCTGAGGCTCCATCAACCTGAGCCACTCTTTGCCCTGCCCTGGTGACTCCCTGAGATTCTACCTTGCCCACTTTGCAGTACCACCCAAACCATTTGCAGCAGCTTTTCCATATGAATAGCCTGTTCTGGCTTAGGCTTCAGACTTTCCTAAAATCCCTCAACTAGTAGCCACTGGACCTAGCGTGTCCCATAAATCTTAAGTGGCCCCAGGCCTGACATGAGCAGCAGCCTGTATTGGATCACAGTTTGGCCTCTCCTGGGCACCTGGAGCCATCTGCAGGTCACTCTGTTGCTTGTGTGGGTAGTCCCAGGCAGAGCACAGGCAGTGATTGACTTTGCACCTCCCAGGAGGCTCAGAGCCAGTGCAACTGGTGGACAGCTTCAGACCGTGCCAGATTAAACTCTACACATCTATGATTGACACACTCAAGGGGCAGACTTGAGCACCAAAGCCCCACTGAAGCAAGTCCTACTCTATAGGGGTGTTTTCTGCACAGCAGCTCTTGTACTGTTGGTCCTCACAGCCAATTGGCCTGGGGTCAATTCCTCCCAGTGACGCTAATAGCAATTAAAGTTCAACTACAACAAGACTGTGCACACAGCCCACTCAGGGGTGCACCTAGAGTGCCCAGCTCAGGTGACTGGGGAGGCTGAGCCACTGGGCCCTACAGAACATCTACTACACAAGGCCACTCTACCAATTCCAGGAGACACAGCAGCTCTACCTAATACATAGAAGCAAACACAGGGAAGAAGCCAAAATGCAAAGCCAAAGAAAAATGTCACAGATGAAAGACCAGAAAAAATCTGGAGAAAAAGACCTAAATGAAATGAAAGCAAGAAAACGACTGGATACAGAGTTCAAAACAGTGGTTATAATGAGAGCTTCAAGGGACTCAGTGAGACTTTCAAGGATCTTAGTGAGAATTTCAAAGACTTGAAAAAGGTCCAGTCATAAATGAAGGATACACTAATTAAAATGAAGAATAATTTTACAGGGAATCAACAGTAGAGTAGAGGATGCTGAAAATCAAATCAATGATTTGGAATATGAGGAAGCAAAAACACACAGTAAGAGAAGAAAAAAAAAAGAATCCAAAAATACGAAGATAGTGCTTCAGCAGCACATATACTAAAATTGCAATGATACAGAGGAGATTAGCATGGCCCCTGCCCAAGGATGACACGCAAATTTGTGAAGTGTTCCATATCTTTATAAGACACTGGGGCAGGAGGGGAGGAGCAGGTGAGGGCATGTACTGGGGGGTAGGGGAGGCCAGGGGGAGGTCAATGGGGGTGGGGGAAGGAGATACATGTACTACTATCTATAATACTTTAAATAGTAAAAAAAAATTAATTATAAAAAAACACACAAAAAAGACAAAAATATGAAGATAGTGTAAGGAACTTCTGGGACAATTTCAAGAGTACTAAAATTCACATTATGGGGGTGCCAGAAGGAGAAGAGAGAGCAAGATATTGAAAACATGTTTGAAGAAATAGACCGGAAATTTCCCCTATCTGGTGAAAGAAATAGACTTACTAACTAATCTAGGTAGCACAGAAAGTCCCTAACAAGAGAACCCAAAGATGCCCACACCAAAACACATCATAATTAAAATTCCAAAGATTAAAGACAAAGAGTGACTTTTAAAAGCAGCAAGATAAAAGCAGTTAATTACCTACAAGGGAGTGCCCATATGACTGTCAGGTGATTGCTCAACAGAAACTTTGCAGGCCAGAAGGGCATGGCAAGAAATATTCAAAGTGATGAAAAGCAAGGACCTACAACCAAGATTACTCTACCCAGCAAAGCTATCATTTAGAATTGAAGGTCAGAGAAAGAGCTTCCTAGTCAAGGATAAGCTAAAGGAGTTCATTACTGCCAAACCAGTATTACATGAAATATTAAAGGGATGTGAAGAAGAAGAAGAAGAAAAAGAAGAAGAAGAAGAAGGAGGAGGAGGAGGAGGAGGAGGAGGAGGAGGAGGAGGAGGAGGAGGGGGAAGAGGAGGAGAAGAAGAAGAAGGAGGAGGAAGAGGAGGAGAAGAAGAAGAAGGAGGAGGAGGAGGAGAAGAAGAAGAAGGAGAAGAAGAAGGAGGAGGAGGAGAAGGAGAAGAAGAAGAAGGAGAAGAAGAAGGAGGAGGAGGAGGAGGAGGAGGGGAAGAAGAAGAAGAAGAAGAAGAAGAAGAAGAAGAAGAAGAGGAAGAAATGAAAAATATAAATAATAAATGGCAATAAATACAAATCTATCAACAGTTGAATCTAAAAATCAAAATAAGTGAACTAGAAATCTAATGAAAAAAATAAATTGATGAATAAAATAGAACCAGAGGCATGGAAACATGAGACTGACAAATCTCGAGGAAAGGTATGATAAGGTGTGGGAAGAGATTAACCAAAGAACTTATAGGCATATATGCATAACCCATGGACATGGTGAAGGTCTGGGTTGGGGTGGAAACTGGGTGAAGGGGGGCAATGGGGCAAGTGGAACATCTTTAATCTATAATATTCTCAACAATAAAGAGTATCCTATAGAATAAAGGGGTAGCATGCAAATTGACCATCACTCCAACACACAAGATGGCCACCACAAAATGGCCAGCAGAGGAGGATAGCTGTGGGCAATCAGGCCAACAGGGAAGGGCAGTTAGGAGGGACCATGCCTGCAGGGGAGGGCAGTTAGGGGTGACGAAGCCAGCAGGGGAGGGCAGTTGGCAGGGACCAGTCATCAAGGGAGGGCAGTTAGGGGCGACCAGGCCAGCAGGAGAAGGCAGTTGGGGGCGACCAGGCCAGCAGGAGAGGGCAGTTGGGGGTGACCAGGACTGCGGGGGAGAACAGTTAGGGGCAATTGGGCTGACAGGGGAGCAGTTAGGCATTTATCAGGCTAGCAGGTAGAAGCGGTTAGGGGCAATCAGGCAGGCAGGTGAGCAGTTGGGAGCCAGCAGTCCTGGATTGTGAGAGGGATGTTTGACTCAGTTTAGGTCCAATCAGGGGGGTCCCAGATTGGAAAGAGTGCAGGCTGGGCTGAGGGACACACACCCCATGTGTGAATATATACATATATGTAATCCTGGCTACTGTGGGGAGACTATATTCTGTTTGTTTGTTTTTTGTTGTTGTTGGAGGGAGGTGGGCAGAAACAGAAGATAGGAACCCTGAGGGGAGATGTGGACACAAACTTGTTTGACCTCCATCCCAGGGCCAAGATTCTGGGGTACCCACTCCAGTATACTACATTTACTGAGTATTTAACCCACCAATAATAATAATCCCAGAAAAGGTGAAATCAACCATATTTTCCAATGCATTTTAACAGAATTACAAATTTATTTATGCATTGACAAAGGTGCAAAAAACCACTTGACTCTTACTACTAAGATGATAGAGCATGCTTCCTCATTTACTACCATCTTGACTAACACTAACATCACCTTGAAGGCCTGAGAGTCAGGCAATTTGGTCCAATCCTGGATTCAGTGGCTGTCACAAGAATGGGAGCGCAGTGGAAGAAGGGCACCGTTAGCTGGGCTCGTGAGCGTGTCACTCACTGGGAACTCCATCCACAGGCTGTGCAAAGGGCTGTGTTAGAATCCAGCTACCGTTTGCCTTCCCTTTGTCAGCCAGTTGATGGTGCCCAGCAGTGGGAAGGCGTCACATGTTTGTTTCATAAACGGATTCAAAACCCACGGTGACCCACCCTAGACGGTTTGGCTCAGTGGATAGGGCATCAGCCTGCAGACTGAAGAGTCCGGGTTTGATTCCAGTCAAGGGCAAATGCCCGGATGGGGGGCTCGATCCCCAGTGCAGGAGGCAGTCAATCAATGATTCTCATCATTGATGTTTCTATCTCTCCCTCTTCCTTCCTCTCTGAAATCAATAAGAATATATTTTTAAAAAAAACAAAAAGGTAGCCCTACATTTTAAAACTCTACAGATTTTAGAAATAGATTATTCTAGAATTAGTGTTGATGGCCACACAACTTCAAACATTCTAAAGAACATTGAACTGTGCACTTTAAAAGGATGAATTTATGGTATTTTCTTTTTTTTTTTTTTTTAGAGAGAGAGAAAAGGAGAGAGAGGGAGAGAAATGTCAATTTGTTGTTCCACTTATTTATGCATTTATTGAATGATTCTTGTATGTGTTCTGACAGATCAACCCTACAACCTTGGCATATTGGGACAACCAACTGAATTACCTGACAAGGACTATCTAATTTTTATAATAGTTTCTGCTTCCAATGCACAGGTATGAGGGGGTGTATTGTCAAACACATTGTTGGCTGAAAAGTCAGGTGTCCATGAAAACATTCCTAATATCTGATTGTTTTTACCTTAAAGGGGCAGACACATGGAAAGTGTATTTTTTAAGGTTTTTATTGGGGGCCTAAGACTGACAGCTCTTGTCAAGACATGTCAGGACCTTGGTCTTGAATTAGGAGGGAAGTTAGAAAGAGAAGGAGGAAAACTCATGAGAGCCTTTTTCAATACTTTGCCATCAAGATGACTCACTCTTGGTTGTCTGGAGAGTTTTCATGCTCACACCCAATCTTGTAACTGTGAGCAGGATTCCCCACTGGCTGGGCTCTGCTCACCCTGAAGCTGCGGCAGTAGAAAAATCCAGGGATTTCTAACATGAGCCTGCACTTACCCCTTGTGGCCATAAATCAGTCTGAAGAATGCATTGATGATAACACTTTGGTTAGATAGTGGGTCTTACGGCTCTAAAGACTCATTCCTGGGAAGTCTCAGTATCACCCTCTTGTAGAAATGGTGGGCCATTGAGGATGGGGCAATACTGTAACTGTGGGATGTGAATTGAGGCCAAATTTTCCCCAAAGGAACGGGCAGGTAAATGGAAGGCAGTCAGGTTGTATAGCCTTCATTGTGAAAAACACTCTGGATCATTTCCATCTTGTAACCTATCGTGGTCCTAGGTTTTCGGTTTGTCTCATTTTTCTGTATTTTGCATCTATTGTAACATTTACAGTAGCTAAGCCACAAAGAGTATTAATAGTTATCTTATACTAGTACATCTTCAGTAATCATAAACAGTGGAATATATAGATAAAAAAGAATACAGTGGAACCTTGTTTCTCGAACAATTTGCTTCTCAACCTTACAACCTTTTCATGCTGATTCCTGTATGATCAGTCACACCTCTCTCAGGTGACAAACCGGAGAAAATGCACGAATATGAGTCAGTTTACCACTGTAAAAACCTAAGGACAGTATGCTATGAATATTTCTGTGTGGTTCTTTTTTCTTTTGTTGCTGCTTATAATTTTTGTTACATTTTCATTTTTTACTATACATTTCCTTTCCTTTTTGTTAAATTTTCATTTACAGTTGATGCCCTTTTTGTTTTTAAAAGTGCTTATTTGTAGATTAAACAGTATAATAGATAGGTATTGAATATAAGAAAGGTTAAAACAGGGAATCATTTGGGGGTCTGGAACAGATCAATTCAATTTACATTATTCCTAATGGGGAAAAATAATTCGGTTTTCAAACAGCCTTACAGAACAAATTAAGTTCGAGAAATGAGGTTCCACTGTATAACTATTTTAATATTACTAGAGGCCTGGTGTATGACATTTTTGCACTGGGGTGGGGGTCCCTCAACCTGGCCTGTGCCCTCTCATAGTCCGGGACCCCTCTGGGGATGTCCACTTGTCAGCTTAGGCCCGAGGAGATCGGGTCTAAGCTGGCAGTTAGATATTCTTCTCGCAATCTGGGCCTCTCCCAGTCCGGGACCTCTCACGCCTTACCACCAGCCTGCAGTGGAGGTGGGAGAAACTCCCGCCACCACTGCTGCTCTCGCCAGCTATGAGCCCCGTTTCTGGCTGAGCAGCACTCCCCCTGTGGGAGCACACTGACCACCAGGGGGCAGCTCCTGCATTGAGCATCTGCCCCCTGGTGGTCAGTGTGATCCACCCACCGTTGGGTTGGTTGGCATATTAGGGTTTTATTATATTGGATTAGTAGACAGGTAAAGACAATCAAAGAAAATGGATTTTGGACTCAATATACATCTGGAGATTCACAGGTCTTGTTAATGTCTTGGGATTGCTGTCTGCCTCTGTTGTAAGCAGCATCCCATCCTAAAGAAGTATGATGTCTGTTTTAGGTGTAGGCAAGTGGACATCTGACAGGGGCAGAATCATTGTTTAGATGAGAAATGTGAATCCATGAGTTAACCCCTTTAAGTTGAGTTGCACACAACAATAAAACTAAAACAAACAAAAAAAGGTTTAGTTGCATATAGATTTATTAGTAACACCTGATCTGGTCTTTTCTAATGAGATTGAAAAGAGTCTTTTATTTGATATCACTTCCAATAGACAAAATCTGCTGATTGTAAGCCATGGTCTTTGAAGCCTGTGTTTCCTGGAATCGCACTGTGAAATGAATCATCTACTAATTTATTGATTTTTAAAACCAGAATCTTTTATTAGCAGGGAGCAAAGAACATTCTTGGGTCCAGATCATTTGATTGCTTACTGCTATTTGTCTAGCTGCTGCATCAGCTAATTGATTTCTTTTTGTTTGCTGGTATCAAGGAATCTTGATTATTTCCAGTTGTCTTGATTGCTGTATTTGTTTTCCATTCTTTATAGACTACCCCTAAGGAAGTTAAGCAACCTGTTGCTTCCATAACATTCTAAAGTCATGAGCCACACCAAAGGCACAGTGACTATCAGTGTAAATACTGACTACTTGGTCTTTGACCAACTGTCAAGTTTGAGTTAGGGCAATTTAATTTATTTGAATTTTTTATTGATTTCGGAGAGGAAGGGAGAGAGATAGAAACATCCAAGATGAGAGAGAATCATTGATCAGCTGCCTCCTGCACATCCCCCACTGGGGACTGAGCCCACAACCCAGACACGTGCCCTGGCTGGGAATGAACCGTGACCTCTTGGTTCATAGGTTGATGCTCAGTCACCGAGCCACGCCAGCTGGGCGAGTTAGAGCAATTTACTTGGCTTGTTGGTCGGATCTTAATTCAGCTAAATGAGAACTTTCCATTATATCCACCTGAAAGTTTTTGCATATTCGTCTAAGTTATGTTCCTGTTTGTCTTTGAGATAAGATCCATCTGTAAACAAAAATAAGTCTGCATTATCAATAGGAATTTCCTGTAGCTGGTAAATCTTCCCAGGAACAAGGAGGTGGTCAGTGTCTCTATCCTGTAAAGAAGGTAATAAAGTTGCTGGGTTAAGACTGTTACATTGAACAAAAGTAATATTGGGTGTAGAAAGCAGGAGTATTTTATAAGAAGCCAGTTGAGTAATGGTGAGAGTTTAGCAAAGATTTGACAGAATAAGGAGGAACATAAGTGGTTAAATGTTTGTTTGCATAACCTGGCTGCAGCAGAGGTGGCCCTCATGCAGCAAGGGAGCCCCTTGGGTACTGCATCTAATTGCTGACTGTAATATTCTATAGAGTGCCGAAACCGGTTTGGCTCAGTGGATAGAGCGTCGGCCTGTAGACTGAAAGGTCCCGGGTTCGATTCCGGTCAAGGGTATGTACCTTGGCTGCGGGCACATCCCCAGTAGGGGGTGTGCAAGAGGCAGGTGATCGATGTTTCTGACTTTTTATCCCTCTCCCTTCTTCTCTGTAAAAAAATCAATAAAATATATTTATATATATATATATATACACACACACACACACACATATGTATATATATATATATTCTCTAGAGCTATGACGCTCTTCGTGTTTCTGAGTTAGAATTCCTAAAGCATTTCCTTTATTTTCCTGTGTAAAAGGGAAGAAAGGAAGTTTATAATTAGGGTGTCCCAAAATTGGAGCTTCAGATAATTCTTCCTTTAAAGCTCCTACACTGATTCCCTCCTACTGAATGAGATCAAGTCCATCTGATTGCGATATGGCATGCAGCGGTTGAGCCATTAACGAAAGGTTGGAACCCAGTTGTGACAATTCCAGATATCTGTACAAAGCCCATGAGCTGTTTCCTAGCTCTTGGAAGAGGAAAGGCTAGGAGTCATCTGAGTCTTTGAGGGTTAATTAATTAGTATCCCACTTTTTTTTTCTTTTACTTTCCCAGCAAATCCTCAAAACCATACTATGAGTTAGGTACATTTATTATCTCAGGTCCAGAAAGGTGAAGTTATTTGTCCAACACCATACAGCAAGTGTCTGGCCAGGACGTGATCTTAGACTAGTCCAGAGCCCTAAACCAAGACCTTACCGCATGTTGCACACTGAGCTCATTTCCCTCCAGCCTGCAGTCCTCTTACCCACCCCTTTCCAGTAGGAATCGCAGGAACAGAAGACTGTTGTTGGTGGAGCCCCAGGTACTGTAGGGTCCTGGGGAAATAAGAGGACAAAGGTGCCCTCATCCTGAGACTGGCTTTTCTCTAAGCAGAGCTACAATGATTTGTGTGGGTTGTGTGTATGTGTGTGCGTGTGTGTGTGTGTGTGTGTGTGTGTGTGTGTGTTTCTAGTCCTATCCAGTTCTGTCTTTTAATTCTTACTTTCCCCTAAGCCCCTTACTTTCCGGGTTTCCATATATCCCTTCACATTACAGTCCAAGTAAATGGGAGGTCTCCCCCAGGTGATGGTAAAGAGCTATTGACCGTCTTTTCTACAGGAATGCCGAAGGCACTGCAGAGATCTTATGAAAAATATTGGCAATCCACAGGAATGACTGACAATAGGATACATGGATTTAGAACCATAAGATATCTGAGAATACCTTTTTTTTTTAAATCCTCACCTGAGAATCTGTTTTTATTGCCTTTTAGAGAGAGAGGAAAAGGGCAGTGGGGTGTGTGTGTGTGTGTGTGTGTGTGTGTGTGTGCGCGCGCTCGCGCGCGCATAAGTGCGTGAGAGAGAAACTGATCAGTTGCTTCTTGCCTAGACTGGGGATTAAACCTGCAACCCAGGTATATGCCCTGACTGAGAATCGAACCATGACTTCCTGGTTCATGGGTTGATGCTCAACCACTGAGCAACACTGGCCTGGGGATAATTTCAATTTCTCATAAAGCATTGGTAAGAAGAAGGGGAAACATCCTCTCATAACCCTTAGAGAAGCTCCATGCTTTCTCCTCCCTCCCCTTTTTTTCTAAATTCCATTCCAATTTTTGACAATTTTCCTTAAGACAATATAGCTTTTTACAGTAAAAAGACTCTCTTTTGACCTCATTGGAAAGTCCTTTGGGGAGGTCTGACCTGATTGCTTAGCTGCTGGAGCTGTACATTCATAATTTTAGTAACTTTATCCTTTTCTGCCTTTGAATCGTTTCAAATAAGTGATAGGCCAGAACTGCTAGTTTATCAGAATTGCTAACATATGTGATTGACCAGTTTAATTCATGTTGTTCGACCAGAGTTACAAGCTCCTCATCTAATCCTTCCAGAAATGCTGATAAGCATTGGATCATTCTGATGTTCCTTAAAACTGTCTGAGGACAATCCTCAATGTTGTTTGGAACTTTTCCCCAAAACATTCAAATAAATCAAGTATGTTTTCATTGATATTGTTGGATTTTCATCCAATCTACTTTCTGGGGGGTAAGCCAGTGGGCTTAATTCCCTGCATTTTTCTTGGCCTGTTTCTCTGCTTTTAAGAAAATCCTCCGTAGGAGTTTTCCAGCAGACCTTACTTAGCTATCCTGCTGCTTTGCTCTCAGAAACTGGTAGCTGTATCGTTTGAAACAGGTTAGAATATCCAGGATCATATATTCTAACAATTAAGTGAAATTCTTTTGCAAACCCAAAAGGATCTTAAAGAGGATCAGGGAAATCTGTAGTTAGATTCCTTAATTCTGCTTCAGTTCATGATAGCAAATTATTGGTGGTTCCCCTCATCCTGAGACTGGCTTTTCTCTAAGCAGAGCTACAATGATTTGTGTGGCCCTATTCTGTTCAGTCTTTTTTTTTTTTTTAATATATTTTATTGATTTATTACAGAGAGGAAGGGAGAGGGATAGAAAGTCAGAAATATCGATCAGCTGCCTCTTGCGCCCCCACCACTGGGGATGTGCCCGCAGCCAAGGTACATGCCTTGACTGGAATCAAACCCGGAACCCTTCAGTCCTCAGGCTGACGCTCTATCCACTGAGCCAAACCAGTTTCGGCCTGTTCAGTCTTTTAATTCTTACTTCCCCCTAAGCCAGTAGAGGGTGATAGTAATGCGGAGGGAAGAGAGGTGAAGAAAGGAGAGGCAAGCTCAGAACAGGGAGCTCAGAAAGGAGCGGGCAGATGGAAGAAGGGTGAAGTGGGGTGTTGGCTCTGGGCAGACTCAGAAGCCTTCTTTAGTTCAGAGACACTTTCTAAAAGTTTCTTGCTAACCTCCTTGAAGAGAAAAAAATGTAATCTGACAATTCAGAAATAGTCTTTAAAATTCTCTTAAATTCCCAAATAGAGGACAGCTTGCCCGTGCTCCTTGTACAGACTTCTGTTTTCTGCTGAAGGTTCGTGTCCCATTCATCCAGTTCCATTCCAGAGCCTGGTTTTTCCCAATAAGCACACCAAAAATAGCGTAGCGGCATCTAAAGATACCTTTGTTGCCCATCTTAAGCTGCTATCACTTTTATCTACTTCTCCCCATTTCTGTAAACACTCTAAAGTTAAGGCTTCATACACATTGCAGACGAAACTTGCCTGAGTACTAAAGGAAGGCTGACTGCCTTGGATATACCGTTTCCCACGTTAATTTTCATTTTAATTCTGAGCCAGTTGAGAACAACTCAAACAGCCCTGGCCAGTGTGGAGAGTTGCCCTGCACATTGGAAGGTGGCAGGTTCGATCCCTAGTTGGGGCATGTGTCCGAGGCAACCAAATGTTTCTCACACTGATGTTTCTCTCTCCTTTCCTCTCTTTAAAATCAATGGGAAAATAACAATAAATAGAAAGAACAACTCAAATAAAGCTAGGAACCACTACCTAAAGCAGGTAGGTTGGGATTTCAGAAGAGACCCACACAAGTTTACCTAGTGAGGGTCAGAGAGCCCCGGAGCTCGTGGGCACACTGACACCTGACCCCTGGCCTGGCGCCGGGTGGTCCTGGCTGGGCCTATTTCGAATCCTGCCAGCTGAGCCCACTAATGCCCATGTAAGAATGTCCAAACCTGTGGATGATTTTTATTAAAAAGCATTTGAGCCAAACAAAGCATATACCTAGAGGTAAGATCTCAACAGAATGAGAAAAAAATGCTTCTTAGAATGTCGTTTGCAGTTTCTTTCTTTTTTAAACTGTAGCTTTTTTTATACATTAGGAATTAAGGAGGGAACATAAGGAAGATTACATGAAGGTAAGAGAAAGCAAGGCAAGACTGGATTACAGGACAGTTAACAAGATTATGTGCTCTCTCGAGGGTGGTTTTTCTTCTGAGCAGTCTGAAAAGAGACCTTTCGAAGATATGTTAACTCTAGGTGCACAGAGACAATGGGTAGGACTTGCATTGGGCAAAAATAAACCTTTTACTAAAGATGATATATGCTCATCCATTAACTGCCAGTTTGGGAATGTACAAGCTCACCCTGTGAGGTTACTGTCCATTTTGTCCCCCTAACCTCCCTCCACACCCAGAACTGAGCCTGGGCCCAGTTCTCAAGGGGAACATAGAACAAAATCAGGTGAATGAAGGAGTGATGGGTTCCTAGGACCTTGGGAGTAGAGAGTTGGGGTGGCCTCATTAAATGCTCCTGCAAATGCTCCTCACCCTGACGGTCTGGTCCAGCATCTAAAAGGGTTCAGGAATCTGGAGAAGGGGATGTGGTTAATTATTAAAGAGTCTAGAGATGAAACATAATTTTGGAAGGCATTTTGGGGGGCCGAAGGAGCTTGGCTGTAGGAACCAAGTTCTGCTTGTCTCAGGACCCCTTGCTTTTTATTAACACAAATTGTCCTAAGGCAAAGTAGATATACAGATCGAAGGTAAGGTTTAGTATACAGAATCCATTGTCAGATTGGGGGAATTGCCTATGGCTGTTCAAGTGTTTGGCCAGTAGGAGGCAATAACTTGTAGATTGAGGTGGCCTCAGCTGTCTGACTGCAAGAAATCATTATGCAAATCTTTAGATGTGGAGAAAAGCCCTTAGCCATTTCCAGCAGGCAATCATCAAGGTTCCATCAACCTTTTGATGAAACTTCTTGCACTTATGACATGCTGGAATTAGCTTCCAGTAGGCATCTATCCCCTCAACCCACTCTACTTGGCAGGCAGCAGGCTCCACCTTGTTCAGGCCTCAAAACTTTGGCACACCCTATCACTTTCCTTCTGCAAGCAGGCAGGGGTGGGGTCAGGGGAGCTGCCTGGGTCATTGGAGGGACATGGAGACTTTTATAGCCAGGGCTAAAGTCCTCCCCTGATTAAGCCCAAAGAGCTTGTCTTGCAGCTGGTGGCCTGGTGGCTCAGCCTTGTCCAAGTTCCAGCCTCACCAGGTCCCGGCCCCTCTGCAGTCTCAGCTCCTTTGCTGGCCCACCATCCTGCAGGCATGCAGGGAGCCCACGTATTACTGCTGCTGCTGGGCCTCAGGATACAGCTGTCCCTTGGATTCATCCCAGGTAAGGGGCCCCTTCCAATGGGCTCATACATGGGGCACTCCTCAAGGCTGACCTGACTGCCCTCTCCCCTTGGCCAGCTGAGGAGGAAGACCCAGCCTTCTGGAACCACCAGGCAGCCCAGGCTCTGGACGCCGCCAAGAAGCTACAGCCCATCCAAACCGCCGCCAAGAACCTCATTCTCTTCCTGGGGGATGGTGAGTGTGCATGGCATGTCCATTCCCAGAGCCCCACAATCCTGGTACCCAGGGCTACCTATGGGCACAGCCATGCCTGCGGGCTCAGACCTGACAGGGTTCCATTCCTCCAGGGATGGGGGTGCCCACAGTGAGTGCAGCTCGGATTCTAAAGGCACAGATGAATGGCAAGCTGGGACCTGAGACCCCCCTGGCCATGGACAAATTCCCATACATGGCTCTGGCCAAGGTAAGGGCTGGGTGGCCTGAAGGTGCTCCACACACAGGGGTGTGGTGGGCCCTAGAGGGAGCCTGGTAGGAGGGAAGGCCCCAGGAGGGTTGGGGCCTGAATTAAGGGCCCAGGGCCTGGTCATGGTCTGGGTGTGCCAGAGAGGAGCTGAAGGTGTCTCTGTCCCCAGACATACAATGTGGACAGACAAGTGCCAGACAGTGCAGGCACGGCCACAGCCTACCTGTGTGGTGTCAAAACCAACTACCGGACCATTGGTGTGAGTGCAGCAGCCCGGTACAACCAGTGCAACACAACACATGGCAACGAGGTCATCTCGGTGATGAACCGGGCCAAGAAAGCAGGTGGGCTTGGGGCCAGCCCAGTGGGCAGGGGTCAGGCCCGGAGAGCACAGTGGCTCACCCTGATCTGACTCCATCACCCTCAGGGAAGTCAGTGGGGGTGGTGACCACAACGAGGGTGCAGCATGCCTCGCCAGCCGGCACCTACGCACACACGGTGAACCGCAACTGGTACTCGGATGCAGACATGCCTGCCCAGGCGCTGAAGGACGGCTGTCGGGATATCGCCACACAGCTCATCTCCAACGTGGACATTGATGTGGGTCATGGGGCAGTGGGGACCTGAGCAGAGGGGGTGGGCACCATGCTGGCCACAGACCCAGGAAACTCACAGCCTGAGCCCTGGAGCCTAGGACCTGGCAGTGTCTCTGGGCACGTGGGATGGTGGTGTAGAAGGTACAGGCAAGCCAGGAAGGCCCAAGCTCACCTGTCCTACTCCTCTGGCTCCAGGTGATCCTGGGTGGAGGCCGCAAGTACATGTTCCCCAAGGGGACCCCAGACCCTGAGTACCCTGGTGATGCCTCCCGGAGCGGAGTCAGGGTGGACATGCGGCACCTGGTTCAGGAGTGGCAGGCCAAGCACGAGGTGAGGGGGCTTGTGGGTGCAGGGATAGAGCAGGGACAAGGGCAGAGCTGCTGCTTGTAGAGCCATGGGCTGAGGCCTGCTTCTGTCCCTCCCAGGGAGCCCGGTATGTGTGGAACCGAACAGCGCTCCTTCAGGCGTCCCAGGACCCCTCCGTGACACACCTCATGGGTAATGACCCCTCCTCCTCACCCTCCTGCCCTGTCCTTCGGGTCCCTGGACATGCATGTGTGCAGGAACCTCCCTCCACAGCTTGTCGGTCACCCGTGTCCCCTTCCCCACAGGCCTCTTTGAGCCAGGGGACATGAATTATGAGGCCCAACGAGACACCAAGCAGGACCCAAGCCTGAAGGAGATGACAGAGGCTGCCTTGCGTCTGCTGAGCAGGAACCCCCGGGGCTTCTACCTCTTTGTGGAGGGTGAGTGAGTGGCACCCCCTCACTGAGCAGAGGAGATCGGGATTCAGGGCAGGTTTCCCATCACCCACCCATGGGCTTTCTGCAGGAGGCCGCATTGATCAAGCTCATCATGCGGGAAGAGCTTACTTCGCATTGACCGAGGCTGTCAGTTTTGATGACGCCATTGACAGGGCCAGCCAGCTCACAAGCGAGAAGGATACACTGACCCTCGTCACTGCTGACCACTCTCACGTCTTCACTTTTGGTGGCTACACTTTGCGTGGCAGCTCCATTTTCGGTAGGTCTGGGGAGAGTGTCAGGTGCTGCTTCCTCAATTAGGAGTCAGAAAATGCTCTGAGCCTCAGTTTGCCCATCTGTCAAATGGGGTCATAATAGCCATAACCCTGCAGTGTCTTGTGTGGATTAAGTCACTGAATAGGCAAGTAGTGCTGGGGCTTAGCCCATAGGGGGCGCTGCAGAGTGTGGTGGTGCCATCACGGGTCCCCTCCTTTCCACAGGGCTGGCTCCTGAGGAGGCTTCCGATGGCAAGACCTACACCTCCATCCTTTATGGCAATGGCCCCGGCTTCGCAATCAGCGGGGGCTCACGTCCCAACGTCAGTGACAGCCAGAGCAGTGAGTGCACCATCCCGGTGGGCGGGCAGGTGACCTCTGTGGGGAACTCCCTGGCGGGGGGAATTGCTCAAGAACCCTGAACCTCACCCTGAACCCTCATCTTTGGCCAGATGACCCCAACTACAGGCAGCAGGCGGCCGTGCCCCTGTCGTCCGAGACCCACGGAGGCGAGGACGTGGCGGTGTTCGCGCGTGGTCCGCAGGCGCACCTGATGCACGGGGTGCAGGAGCAGAGCTTGGTGGCGCATGTCATGGCCTTCGCCGCCTGCCTGGAGCCCTATACCGCCTGCGGCCTGGAGCAACCCCCCACCACCAGCATCCCTGACGCTGCGCACCCCGGGCTGTCCTCAGGCCCCTCGCTGGCCTTGGTGATTGGGGCGCTGTGGGTGATACTGCTGGGGAGAGTGGTGCCCTGACCATCCCACTCATCACTCACTTGGGCCCCCATCCGATGTCAGCTGAACCTTTGCCCAAAGCCTCCGGACCCAGGATCCACCTCGGGCCTCTACCTTCTGACCTTCACTTGTTGGCAATAAATGAGCCTCAGCTGGCGCAGCGCTGCCCCGCCCCACCCTGCAGTCCTGATGGTGGGGCGCCCTAGAGGCTGAGGCAGTGGCTTTCCTGCCGCACCCACCGTCCTAGGTTGCTCTGGACTTCCCGACACCCCACCCCCAAACTGGGCAGACTGAGACGTGAGCAGTGTCCAGGGACCCTGATAACAGTGGCTTCCTGTCACCCAGCAACTGGCCCTGAGGGTACTGTGTGGATGGAGGAGTCACATGGGGGAAGAGGTCACATGGGGGGTGCGCTTTGACAGAATCACTGGGCCTGGTACCGTTACCCAGAGGAATAGGTAGAGTCCCAAGCCACTCCCAATGCCCTTTCAGTCCGGGAGAGCCAAGAAGCTGTGGGCAGCCCCAGAGCAGCCCTTGCTCCCACCCTGAGCCGTGTGGGCACTGGGCATAGATGGGTGGCCAGGGGCCTCTGTTCTGGGAGGGACACAGGAATAATTAACTAAACTGTGATACAACATATGCCAATGCTGATGTGTTCTGGAGAGAAATATCACTAGCACGTGGGGCCACAGAATGTGTGTGTGTGAGTCAGGGGAGGGGAAAGGTAACTCAGATCAGGAGGGCAGGGGGCAGGGCGGGGCTCCCTGAGGAGCAGACAGGTGCGCTCAGACTAGAGCCAGGCGGGCTTGAGCAATGCTGAAGGAACAGCCTGCAAAGATGCTGAGGCAGCAATCCAGTGCTGCTGAGGCCAATCGCTGGGTCTAAAGAGATAATCCTGAAGGGAGGGGAGCGGCGGGGGAGGACCTCAGCACAGACCCACAGACTGGTATGAGTGAGATCAGAAGGCTTTGAGCACCGGCATAACACACCTGACTCTAGGAACTATCGCCCTGGCTACTGTGTGGAAAAGACTATTTCTGTTTTGTTGGAGGGGGTGGGGCAGAAGCCGGAGATGGGAAACCCCAGGGGAGATGCGGACACAAACCTGTCTGACCTCCATTCTAGGGCCAACATTCTGGGGTACCCACTCCAGTAAAGCTACACTTACTGAGTATCTGACCCACCCAAAGGGAACAGGTAAAATAATCCCAGAAAGGTGAAATCAACCATATTTTCCAATGCATTTTAACAGATTTACAAATTTATTTATCCATTGACAAAGTGCAGAAAACCACTGGGCTCTGACTGGAAATGCTGAGATGATAGAGCATGCTTCCTCATTTACTACCATCTTGACTAACACTAACATCACCTTGAAGGCCTGGGTGTCAGGCAGTTTGGTCCAATCCTGGATTCAGTGGCTGTCACAAGAAGGGGAGCGCAGTGGAAGAAGGGCACCGTTAGCTGGGCTCGTGAGCGTGTCACTCACTGGGAACTCCATCCACAGGTTGTGCAAAGGGCTGTGTTAGAATCCAGCTACCGTTTGCCTTCCCTTTGTCAGCCAGTTGATCGTGCCCAGCAGTGGGAAGGTGTCACGTTTGTTTCATAAACGGATTCAAAACCCACAGTAACCCTACATTTTAAAACTCTACAGGTTTTAGAAATAGATCATTCTAGAATTAGTGTTGATGCTCACACAACTTCAAACATTCTAAAGAACATTGAACTGTGCACTTTAAAAGGGTGAATTTTATGATATATGAATTATATCTAAATTTTATAACACAGTTTCTGCTTCCAAGTTATTTCACTGTGTAGGTATGAGGGCGTATATTGTCTAACACACTGTTGGCCGCAAAGTCCGGTGTCCATGGGAACACTCCCAACGTCTGTTTGGTTGTCTTTACCTTAAAGGGGCAGACACATGGAAAGTGTGTTTTGAAAGGTTTTTATTAGGGTCCTAAGACTGACAGCTCTTGTCACTCAAGATATGTCAGCACTGTGGTCTTGAATTAGGAGAGAAGTTAGAAAGAGAAGGAGGAAAATTCACGAGAGCTCTTTTCAATACTTTGCCATCAAGATGACTCGCTCCTGTTCCTCTGGAAAGTATTTGGGTCACACCTTCTTCCTGTGAGCAGGACACCTCACCGGCGGCCACTGCTCACCCTGAAGCTGCAGAAGGGAGGTCCAGGGACCACTAATAAGAGCTGGCAAAAACCATCAGACTTCTACCTGCAGAGTGCAGGAGAGGCAGAGCGGTGAGGCGCCTTTTCTACATGCAAACAAGAAGTATGCGTGGGCCTACTTCTTTGGGCACAGTGACTGTTCATTATTTGGTCTGAGTGCTCGTGGTTTTTATTTGCACTTCCCCCCCGGGCATGGCTGCCGCTTGGGTCCTGAGGGCTTGGTGTGGCTGACTGCCGGCCTGAGACAAGCTGCCCGTCAGTTCTTGGGGCCATCAGAGGGTATGACTCTGGGGGGGAACAACCTCTGCACCCACAGCTTGTATCATACTGCCAGAAATATTTACCTTCCGTCCTGGCTGAAGCCAGACAAGACACACGAAAGGATTTTGTGACAATGACCAGAAATTTGGCCAAATTGGAAGCTGAGATTCATAGCCTGATAGAGAGCACCTCCTATAAATTACATTAAAACTATGTAACCAGAAGGAAAGAAGCAAGTTAGAGGTGATGTAGTTGGACATGTAGGTCAACCTATGATGCCACTTAAGTTACCCAGTTTTTTGGAGGAATTGAGCTATTGCCCTTATCTTACATATTTTTTGTAAAACCATAAATGTAGCTCTAGACAGTGGTTCTCTACCTTCCTAATGCTGCAACCTTTTAATACAGTTCCTCATGATGTGGTGACGCCAACCATAACATTATTTTTGTTACTACTTCATAACTGTAATTTTGCTACGGTTATGAATCGTAATGTAAATAGCTGTGTTTTCCGATGGTCTTAGGCAACCCCTGTGAAAGGGTCGTTTGACCCCCAAAGGGGGTTGAGAACCGCTGTGCTATGAGAAGTTCAAAGCACACCTGTCTTTAATATTCTCAATTTCTAAGACTGAAAGAAAAATATGTTTTTATTTATTTCAGAGAGAGGAAAGGAGATGGAAAGAGAGATAGAAACATCAATGATGAGAGAGAATCATTGATCAGCTGGCTCCTGCACACCCCCTATTGGGGATTGAGCCCACAACTGGGGCATGTGCCCTGACTGGGAATTGAACCATGACCTCCTGTTCATAGATTGATGCTCAACCACTGAGCAACACCCACCGGGCTATTCCTAGTACTTGAAATTACATTTAGGATGTCCCCCCAAAATGTATACACACTATAACAGCTGATAGCTCAATTTTGAAAAATGCAACCTATTTTAATAAACACTACCTTTATAATTATTAAGAGTGTGTGTATGCATTTTTTGGGACACCCTATATATTGAAATTTTATTCCTTAAAATTTTTAATTCCTAATAAAAAATAAAAAGCAAGCAATTTTCTTCCTTTAGATTGGCAAAGTTATGAATATATTTCATAACCTCTATAAACATAGTTTATTTTACTGACAAATATATCTCATAATTTTTAGAGATATATGCTTCCTCAATGAATCACAAGCCATATTTATTAACAAATCTGATTTTATCTTTCAGTTTCTCTATATAAGAAACCAGAAGTAGGTAAACTTATGCTTATTTAGTAATTAATGCTTTATTGTTTTATCTTATTTGGAAATGATCTAGAAGCCCTAGACAGTTTGGCTCAGTGGAGAGAGTGTTAGCCAGTAGACTGAAGGGTCTCGAGTTTGATTCCAGTCAAGGGCACATGCCCAGGTTTCGGGCTCGATCCCCCAGCACTGGGGGTGTGCAGGAGGTAGCCAGTCAATGATTCTCTCTCATCATTGATGTTTTGAAAAAGAAAATTATTTAGATATTGAATAATTTTCATCATACACAACTTAGCAAAACTCTAAGCTTTCAAATTATCAAAAGATTTTAGGAAACTATTAAAAATATATATTTATTGCTAAAGTGTTTCACCTAAACACTTTTTATTTATTGACATCTATTTATTAGGGTTTTTTGTTTTTGTTTTTGTTTTTTTTTTGGCGGGGCGGGGGGGACAAAGATCTTTCTTTTTCCTTAATTCCTTTTGCATTCTGCACAGACACAGAGGTAAAAGAAAATGACTGAAACTTAAATATGAAAGAGTTCTTTACAATTAAATCCACAACTTTATACATTTATCTTACGCCAGTGAAAAATCACCATTATTGTTTTTACTTAATAATTGTGAAGTACGACAAATTATAAAAAAGAACCAAAAAGATCTAATAAAAAAATATATCCAGTTCTGAAGAGTGCTGCACGCTTGACACCTTCACATCCTTCTCTTCTGTGTGCTTATGTAGAACACATTGTTTCCTCGGATAAATGCATCCCCATACTTATTCTTCAGTTGTCCATTTACATATTCTTCTGTCTGCTCCAAGGCTATCTTCATGTAGCCATCCAGGCAAGCCAGGACTCCTCGATAATCCACTCCAGAATTTAGTTTTACTACCACTGGTCATCCAATGATTTGCTTTAGGAAGAAGTCGCTGGGAGTTTGCTTCCGTAGACTATTGTAACAATCCTGATCAGAAATTTGGGAGGCAGGACACCTGAGTTCTAATCCCAGCTCTGCTGCTTAATTAGCTGTGCGCCTTGCATAACTCATCATTTCATCTCTCAAGGCCTCAGGCTCCTCATCTTGTGGCTGGGACCTGGAATCCCGTCTCTGGGAGCCCCACAAGTCCAGCCTCCACCAACGGGTCGAAATCGAAAGTCTATTTATTAGTTCTTAACAATCATATTTAGGTTACTAGAGAAGATTTTATGCTACATTAAAGCAGTTTTTTTTTCATGAACTTATTAAACCAGAACAATTTTTTTGTATAAAAATTTTTTTAAATTTTATTGTTGAGAATATTTAAAATGCCCCCTTTCGATCCCCCAATGCCCTCTACCCAGTTCCTGTCACACCTCAGGCCTTCACCACTCTACTGTCTGTGTCCATAGGTAAGGAGTGTGCAGGAGGCAGCTGGTCAATGATTCTTTTTCATCATTGATGCTTCTATCTCCCTACCCTTCCTCTCTCTAAAATCAATAAAAACATTAAAAAAATAGTTTGCTAATAATTCCCACAAAATCCCAGATCTCTTATCTATTTTATTTTTTTAATATATTTTATTGATTTTTTTACAGAGAGGCAGGAAGAGGGATAGAAAGTCAGAAACATCGATGAGAGAGAGACATCGCCTCTTGCGATGTCTGCCTCTTGATCAGCTGCCTCTTGCACTCTCCCTACTGGGAATGTGCCCACAACCAAAGTACATGCCCTTGACCAGAATCGAACCTGGGACCTTTCAGTCCGTAGGCCGATGCTCCATCCACTGAGCCAAACCGGTTTCGGCTCTTCTTATATTTTTTAAATTCGATATGAATGTACTTTATCTATGACAGTGTCCAGAGCAATGTGGTTCTTACCCAACCACATGACTCTCCAAAACCTTGCTATGGTACCTGGACCTTGAACAGTCTGTGGATTTACTGTCCACCCTCTCTGTGTAGGTGGTCCGGCAAAGCGTATAATGTTTTCTGTAGCAGAAGTAAATCTTTACAGGTCAGCATCATGTCATCCATATAATTTTAGAGGTCGGGAAGGGAGCAGCGATGAGTTCTGGGCCCTGTGTGGTGGGGCTATGTAAATAACCTTGAGGGAGTATCTGGAAGGTCCATTGTTGCCCTTCCTAGGAAAAGGCAAAATGATCTCGGGGCTCGATAGCCAGGTGTGTGCTAAAGAAGCATTGCTTGGGTCCAGCACAGCATGGGATGTTCCACAGCCAAACCCTTGGGTAGAGGGGCCGTGTTCCGTACAGCTGCATAAATAAGAGGCACTACCGTATTCAGTTCTCTGTAGTCGCTGTCATCCTCCGAGGCCATCTGACTTTTCAACCGGCCACACTGGACTGTTCAGGACACTCAATATCCACACCACGGAGTTCTTGAATAATTTCTCCTGTTCCCTCGTTTCTGCGTGGTAACTGGTAACTTGCCATTCTGTGGTTATGCGTATTCAGAGGTGGATTTTCCAACAGAGGTGTGTAGGATCTGGCCTTGCAAAATATCAATACCCAGAATGTTCTCTAGGACGGGGAGATAGACATTGTATTCCCAAAGGGGTGAGTATCCAATTTACAGAACCATCTGGGGTCCATCTAATCATAATACTCTGGCTTTCATAGCTGTATATAGTACTGAGGAGACCAGACAACTTGTTTAGGACGACTATGTATTAGAGTTCATTTAGCATCATTGTCAACCAAAGCAGTTACTCTTTGTGTATTTCTGGGGAGCCAATGAATGGTGGTTTCTACTTGAGGCCTCTAGCCACGCCCTGTAGCCTTCACTTGAGGTTGATCTTGACTTTCATCCTATCCTGGGGTGGAGGGGTAGGAGGCATCCAACCAGAGTGGAATGAAATCCAGAGAGTCCTCCTGTGTGGTGCTGCCCTGCTGAGGCCTCAGAGGCTAATGCTGCCACGGCTGTCTTTGAATCAAAGGTCAGATGCACTGGGTGTGTCCTCAGCTCACTGCTTTTATTATCCCTTGGGAGAAACTAAGCTGGGTAAACAATTACTGTAAATTAAACGAAGAGGGCTACGGGAAACCCAGGAGTGACACCTGCATCTTCCCCACTCCCTAGCAAACCCCATTTTTAGATTTTTGGGCTTCTTCATTCACCACAGTGCATTTAAGCTGGAATGCAGTCAATGCCACTTAGTATAAGTTATCCACATGTTCTCATGGTTGCATGTATGTTTTCCAGATGGGTTGAAGCCTTCCCCTGCTGCAAACTGTCAGAAAATGTGTTTTCCACTGGGCTATGCCTTTCACAGTCTCCAGGGACTGAGGCACCCACTTCACAGAGGCAATCATATGAGCCTTGATGGACAGCCTTGCAAAGAAAGTTATTGGGATTGTCACAAACCCTGTCACCCTCAGTTATCAGGCAAGGTCAAGAGAACTAATAGAAAAACTTGATTCAAGAAGAAGTATTAATTACATGGGACTGAATGAGCTGACAGGAATGATTATAATTTTATGACTTTTTGTTTGAAACATTGCTGGTTCTTTAATTTTTTTCCCCAGATACAAGGGAACCTTTTCTCTTTAACTAAGACTTAATAGAAAGTTAGTAAATTACACCTTTACAGACAGAGTTGAAACACTTCTCTTTTTCTTTCTACTCAATCCCTCCAGAATTCAGAAACTATATTTTTATTTCCATGGAAATGTTGCTATCTGTATGAGTTCAATAAGAATTTTGTTGTCCTGGTGGGGTAGCTCAGTTGGTTAGAGAATCATATAGATATGCCAAGGTTTCAGGTTCAATCCCCGGTCATGCACATACAAGAATCAACCAATGAATGCTGAAGTAAGTGGAACAGCAAATTTCTCTTTCTTCTTTCTCTCCTTCCCTCCATCCCTTTCTCTCTCTCTAAAATCAAACAGTCAATAAAAAAATTTAAAAAAACACGCCATGAATTTTGTCTACCTGGTGTGGCTCAATGGTTGAGCATCACCTATGAACCAGGAGGTAAGGGTTTGATTCCCAGTCAGGGCACATGCCTGGGTTCCAGGCTTGATCCCCAGTGGAGAGCATGCAGGAGGCAGTCGATCAATGATTCTCTCTCATCACTGATGTTTTTATCTCTCGTTCCCCCTCCCTCTCACTTATTCTCTGAAATCAATAAAAATAGATATTTATTTTTAAATATATTTTTATTAATTTCAGAAAGAAAGGAAAAGGAAGAGATAGAAACATCAATTATGAGAGAGAATTATTGATTAGTTGCCTCCTGCACACTCCCCACTGGGGATCGAGCCCACAACCTGGGCATGTGCCCTTGACCAGAATCAAACCTGGGACCCTTTAGTCTGCAGGTTGACTCTCTATCCACTGAGCCAAACCAGGTAGGGCAAAATATAGATATTTAAATAAAGAATTTTGTTCTTGTAATGGTGCACAATTGGAAACTAATTATGTTACGAAGCTTTGACTGGAATGCCATATTTGAGAGAGTCACACATAGACTTAGATACGACCAGACAGCTTTAAGGAATTAACTTTGACTTGGGGAAGTCAATAAAATCCTTGGAAATGTTGTCCTGGTACCTAATATACAGGGTTCTTAGCAGCCCTAGCAGGGGAGTAAAGAAGTCACTTCTTGGCAGGTACAGAAATCTCAAGCGACTTGGGGGGACAACAAGAAAGGAGGAACTCGCCCAAATCTGCAGGTGTCGCCGGTGAAGTCTGAGCCACTCCTTGACATATCTGAGCTGCTGGCCTTCAAAGTTCAGTCAGGAGGTTCCTTATGGAAAAGTCCCAGCAAAGCAGACTTAAAAGCACCTGTATGATCAGTTGCTACTCTTGTTGTATATATACACATAATACACTAAGTTTATTAAAACTGTACAATTTCAAACAAATTCATCTTAATTTGGCTATTGGTAAAAACGAGGGTGAGTTTAGAGAGAAAACTGAGTTCAGTAAAGCCCTTTTGTGGATATTAGATTCTAGTGCTGGTCATTGTCTTTCCGGGTTTGATTTCTACGTGTAAACTGAACTGGGTCCTGGTTTTCTCCAGTGTCTGCCTAGGACTCTCTAAACTCACATCGCCAATGTTTCTCCCATCCTCTGGGAATTGTTGAGAACCCAAACCTCCTTCTCCAAAGCTGTGCGAGCTGCAATGGGACAACTCTGTGTAACCTTCAGAGAAATCACAGCAGCTCAGCTCGTGCCTGTGGCAGAAAGACCATCAGACTCGTTTAAATGCCAATGAGGAGAACCTGTCAGACCCTCACTGCTTGCCTTCACCAGGTGATTCCGGCCAAATGTCTAGAAATCCCCTTGCCTGCCTGCCTTCAGAACTCAGACACTGGGGTTATAGGCTGCTCCAGTCACTAACCATTTTTCTTTTGTTTCCACAGAGATGCCTCTTACTATGTACCTGCTTGCTTGTACCATAGGCCTAAATTTGGGGGCAAAACTGTTGAACTGAACCGATCTGTTCTTACGACAGACTGGTTTAACGAGATATGGAGCAACCTCTCAACCCAACTTCTGGACCGTGCGAGTTCTCAGGAAGTTTTAAAGGCAGAGCGAGGGGCTCAGAACAGGCCTCCCCGCGCTATGCCACTTCGGTGTGGGAATTATTTTGAGCGGAAGGCAACCGAGACCTTGCAGTTCATGAGAATCTTTCCCCTCTGCCTTAAAGAATTTTAATTAGGGGCCTCGCCCGTAATACAAGTTATCAGAAATAATTTTTTATCTATAGGGCAAGGCAAATCTCTAATTACTGAACATCCGCCCTTCTTATCGCCCTTCAAAGACCTTCCTTCCCTGAAACCCGGGTGCCTTACCTCACTCCTGGCTCAGAATGTCAAACGTACTCCATTTTTCCTTTCTGTCCCAGAACCTCCCATGTCTGTGGGGTCTCTGGCTCTTGTGTATGTGGAGTTCTCTTCTGCACGTATACAGTTAAACTTGATCATTTTCTCTTACTCATCTGTTAACCAGTTGATGGGTCTCTCACATCTATGTTTTTCTCTCTCCCTCCACCTTTTCCCCTCCTCCCTTCCACTCTCTCTAAAAATCAATGGGAAAAAATCCTCAGGTGAGAATTATATAATAAAACTGTTTGAAGTGCCGCCCACCCCATCAGAAGAGTCTAGAAGGAAAAGCTTCCCCACATTACCAAGTATCATAAAGCTCCAACACTACTAGGGCACTTTTGTTTATAGAGTTAAGGCCACAGCTGGCTCTGCAGCATTTTGTGTGCCGTTCAGGCCTCTAGCCCTTTCCTGCAAGGTTCTGACTGCGCCCGAGCCATCAAAATCCTTTAAAATAAAAAAATAAAAAATCCTTTCTGGGAAACTGCTCCATTGAAGGGTGCACTAACACTGTTTTCCCCATATGACATTGTTTTTATTAAACAAGACATTTACTGTTGAGAATATATCTTCTCTGCTATATCTCTCCTTTAGTGGTTCATGGAAAAAAAAAAGGTGGTTTGTGGATTTCATTATTGAAACAGAATTCAGCAAATGTGTTAAGCTGAGATGTGTTATAAACATCTGTACTTTCAGCCAACTGTACCGAAAACCTCCCACACTGGGTAATTTGCTCTTACATTTCCTTCTAATCTACAGCAGTGTTTTCTCTACATCTTCCAACAGTATTTGCTGACAAAGAAATGCTTTTCGGTTTGTTGACAGATCATTTTCTGTGCATTGTTTCTGCCATTTTTACTGCAGTAGAAAGAATGAGTGCCTGGCGGCAGTTGTTTTTGTCTTCCGCTATTATGTAAGAAACTTTAAAAGAGCTTTCCAAATATTTATCATTGCTTAGGGAAATATCAAGAAGTACTGGCTGGACAGCATGTAACTTTAAACATCATTGGGAAAGGTTGCAGGAGTCCATCTCCATGTTCTGGAAGCTTAATTTTTAAATTCCTTGCTCACCATGAGGATTCTGTGTTGTCACTGACTAATATCTCAAGGCACCAGACATGCAGGGAAAACAGTGATGATAGGGATGGGATAGGAAGCAGTTTAGTTTAATATATGTACTAAAGGCCTGGTGCATGAAATTCAAGCACTGGGGCGGGGGGGGGGGGGAGTCTCTCAGCCCGGCCTGCACCCGCTTTCAGTCTGGGAGCCCCACGATCGCCCTGCAAAGGGAGGTCCCACCCACTTGCCACAGCGCCATCAGCATGTGGCCTGGGTCTCCATTGTGGGGTGATGGAGGGGGGGCAACCAATTGCAGAGCACTTGCCTTGGTTGGCCTGGTGCCATAGTGTGGTTGTCCAGACGTGGTTCTGCTGCTTGGCCGTTTGGTCGTTTTGCATATTATGCTTCTATTATTATAGATGTTGGAGGCTAACTTCTCCTCAGGTCTGTTCGAGGGGTGATGACAAGCATGTATCAGGAGGGAGGAAAGGTCTCAGCTGCTGCTTCTGTGGTTGTTCACCTGGGGGTGAAGTACTGATATTATTTGTAGTTTCTTTATAGGACTATTTTGTAAACCACTAAATTGTTTGGGAGGATTCGTTTAAAATTAGATCATATACTCCATAAATTCCATATAGAGACATACTGAAGTCTAACACATCGAAATCTACGGAGAGAGAGCAGATTGGGAGGGGTTGCAGCACCTACATCCTCTTCCCCCAGGACACCCAAGAACCATGTTGGGTGGGTGCCAGGCTGACAGGCGAAGGTGCCAATGGAGCTAGATTTTAAACACGTATGAGAGGTGCTGATTCCCTTCCATCTCAGCGCCCCTCCATCCCAAGGGCTGAGGTGAAGCTGCGAATGAGGTGAAGCATGGAGATCCCCGGACTAGGCACTCTGGGAGGGGCGGGGGGGACTTTCTGTGCCTTTCACCAAAACCCCTGACATCCAGAGGGGAACCCAGAGGGGTTTGGGCCTCACCAGATTCTCAAGCCCAGCAAATCCCTGCAAAGCTTAAACTGGGCTCTAGAGGGCGCCATTGGTCCAGCTAGACCGGGAGCCCCTGCTTGTGCAGCCCCTGTGAGCCCCCTGCTCCCGCGCCAGCCAGCATGGCTCTGGTGGCTGACACCGGAAGGGTCCTAATAGGTAAAAACAGACCCACTGCCTCACAGGCTTTAGGAACAGGGGCCTGCTGGCTGTGCCTTGTCCTGACCTTGGGGCTGACATTACCATCCGACGCCGTCATCCCCCCTGGTCCCAGAAACAGGTCCTCTGGTCAGCATCTGTTTGACAGGCACTGCGCCTGGACGATGCGTCCTGCAGTCCTGGCTCCCTGCGCGAATAGCCAGGGTCTGGGTACTCCAGGGAGCAGAGGCTCAGCGTTTGCTACCAGGGCACAAACAGAAGTAGCCTTGTCAAAGGCATCTGGAGTTCCCCTTTGCATGACCTTGCCACTGGGGATGCCCAGTCTGCCACGAAATGCACTTGGCATGGGGGCCCAGGGACCAGTCTTGTGTCTCCGATGTGCCCCTTAGAGAGGAAACAGCCGTTCCCTGTCCTAAAGTGTGAGGCCACCGTCCACCCTCAGCGGGAGGCTACCAGGCCTTGATGCCCTGTTCTGCCCCCTTTGTTCACTGGATTTGCAAGTTACTGGTCATCAGCCAGCACAGCGCCCCTCCCTCCCCGCCCAGCCTGGGCTCCTCAGTGAGAGGGAAAATAGCTGCATTCAGAGCCCGTCACACAGATCCCTGCCAGCGCCCGTGCAACAGTTTGGTCCTGCAGGAAAGTGGGAGAGTCTTATTATTATTTATGCAAAGTGTAGGCAAGGAGAGATGCGGCTAACAGCACCACGTGACAGCAGCTGGGGAATCTGAGCTGCGTGTGGGCCAAGTGAATCAACCTGAGCCACTGCCAGAGGCTCCCGGGTGCTGGGTGGCAGCTGAGGTTGGAGCCAGGTACTGCCTCATCCCCTCGGACCGATGAGCTCATGCTGGACACCAGCCCGCTCACAGGAGCCGCTCGAGGGACCTGGGCCTCCGGATGGACAGTGTGCTTTGCAGCCCTCTAGGCACCTTCTATTCCGCATGGGGTGGAAGGAGGGCTCGGAGGAAGCAGTGTGGGGTGGAGGGAATCCAGGGGCCAACATGTCTGCTGCAGCAGGGCACACCCAGATAGCAGCCGGGGGACCATGGCCAGGGGAACATGTTGGGGAGAGCCTCAAAGATGCTAGCCGGTTTGGCTTAGTGGAGAGAGTGTCAGCCTGCGGTGAAGGGTCCTGGGTTCTATTCGAGTCAAGGGCACATGCTCAGTTGCGGGCTCAATCCCCAGTGGGGGCATGCAGGAGGCAGCCAATCAATGATCCTCTCTCATGGATGTTTCTCTCTCTCTCTCTCTCTCTTCCTCTATGAAATATATATATTTTTAAGAGATGGGCTGTAAACAACTCAGGCACATGAGGAGGCCCCAAAATGACCTATAACCCATGTCACGTGAACCAACCACAGTTGGGACAAACGCTGGGACTGGAGGGGGTCCTCCTCAGGCCACAGAAGAGGGATCAGGGGGCCCCAGGGGTGAAGTCCGATTCATTCTGAAGACTGCAGGAAAGGCCAGGCCAAGGCGCAGCTAGTGTTCCCCAAAGGGAGGGGTGCCTAGGGAGCTGGAGTCCCTGTCCAGTGACCCCGAGCAGCTGCAGAGGAGCACTGCTCCTCAGACACAGTGAAGTACATGCCCAGGTCCCACTCAGGGGTGTGCGTCAAATGTGTGGCCTTCTCGCTGAAAAGGGAGGTTAGAGAGCAAGGGCTTCCCTTGGGAGGAGGTTCGTATTGTTCTCAATAAGAGCATGAAGGCGTTACAAACAGTGGCTCAGGCTCAGTGGCCTGCATTTTCTTGATAAAATGCTCCCGAGGACTGACTCCTTAGTGTGGTCAACTGCAGCAGCTGAGACCCGGGAGGGCTGCCTGGGCCCAAAGCCTAATGGGTCTCAGTTTCTCCAGAAGCCCCCCTTTTAACCCTGCCAGCTGGGCAGTGATGAACAGGGCGCAGGAAGGGGAGATGCCATTTAAATAAAAACGGGTTGTAGTCCCTTCTGCTTTGTCAGGGGTGCGAGGTGGCAAAATTATACCTGTAATGATTAAGCCCTCCTAGCCAGCTCTGTGCCTACCGAGGCGTGGGACCGGGGGAGGGACGCTGCGCCCTCAGGCCCTGCCCGCTGCCCTGTCCTGCTGCACGGTTCCCTGGTGGGGCAGCCTCGGGGACACAGTGCTCAGGCTCTGGGCCAGGCTGGAGCCAGCAGCGGGAAGGGGAAATTGCTCTTTTTATTTTAAAAAATATGTTTAAATGTTTATTTCAGAGAAAGAAAGAGGGAGAGACAAAAGCATTGATGAGAGAGAATCGTTGATGGGCTGCTTCCTGCATGCCCCCCACTAGGGATGGAGCTCGAAACCCAGGCATATGCCCTGAACAGGAATCGGAACAGGTGCATGGGACGACACTTAACCAACTGAACCACACTAGCCAGAGCCAACAATTGCTCTTTTTTTTTTCCCCAAAAATATATTCTATTGATATTTTACAGAGAGGAAGGGAGAGGGATAGAAAGTTAGAAACATCAATGAGAGAGAAACAACAATCAGCTGCCTCCTGCACACTCCCCACTGGGGATGTGCCCGCAACCAAGGTACATGCCCTTGACCGGAATCAAACCTGGAACCTTTCAGTCTGCAGGCCAACGCTCTATCCACTGAGCCAAACTGGTTTTGGCAACAATTGCTCACCAGGCTCGATACACCACACCTGGAGGAATTTGCATAGAGAGGACCCAGCACATTAGGAATAGAGGCCCAAGCCATTTAAAAATAGTGCATCGGGGCACCTCACAAGCTGGGGCACTTCGGACCCCCAAGGTGCTGACATCTGGTCAGCATAGAAGCAACCACATGGGTGGGAGAAACTTGACTCCAAGCTCCACAGAACGGGTTGGAAAGGCCTGGGGTTCAGGACTGCTCAGTGGCACCATAACCCCTGAGCCCCTTCCCGACTCCCCCATCAGCTGACACAAGCAGTGTGGCCTCAGAAAGGGCACGTGACCCCCCTCAGTTTCCCCCTCTGTTAAAGGGGCTGTCTCTGCCGCTATCCGCCTCCCTGAGTGGCAGTGAGGATGCTCTTGGGCTCTGTTTGGAAAAGCAGTTTGGAAACCAGTGGGTGACCAGAAATCCCAGGGAAAACAGACACAAGTTCGCCTCTTCATTTGGCGTCAAGTCCTTCCCAAATCCAAAGGCCTGGCTAGTACACACAGAGCTGGTACTCAGGGCTGAGGGTGACCCCAGCATCCTTAGCCCTAAGAATTCAGAGTTGGGTGGGGGTGAAGGGGTGGGAGGCTCTACCACAGGTAAGTGCACCCCCTCACTTGCACCCCAGGTCTGCTGATGATCTCCTGGGGTACGGAGACATTGAATCATTTGTCAAGGCACCTCAGCAGTGCCCCCGGTCTCATGGCTGCGGATGCCTGAAGCAAGGTCTGATGCAGAGGCTGGAAACCTTGAGGCCCTTCGCACACAGGGCACAGGTGCTGCCTGGAAGCTTAGGTGCAGTGCTAAACCTTTATTTCCCAGCTATTAAATGCTTAGCTGGAGACTGCTTCCTGAAATGGGTGAGCCGCGCTCTGAGGATGCCTGCTGCGTAGGGAGCCTGCCCTCCGGGGATGGATGCAGCCAGCCCTTCAACAGCCACCCCAGGCCATGTCTAGACTCACCCCATCACCGCTTGTTCCTGCTTCTCACTTCAAAGGGAAACTGAGGCCCAGTGGGCCGCCGTGCTATTTGCTCACCTCCTCCACCCCAGAAGAATAATCTAATCCCCAGTGTGGCTGCAGACAGGGCCTGGCAGACAACACAGCGGCCGGTGTTGGTGCTGTGTGCAAGGTTTCTAAGACACAGAGAGCTGATGCTGAATGTGGTACGGACACCCAGAGCTTGAGGACTCGGCAGCCAAGACACAGCCCATCAGCTGACTCAAGCAGTGTGGCCTCAGAGAGGGCATGTGACCCCCTTCAGTTTTCCTCTCTGTTAAAGGGGCTGTCCCTGCCGCTGTCCGCCTCCGAGTGGCAGTGAGGATGCTCTTGGGCTCTGTCTGGAAAAGCAGTTTGGAAACCAGTGGGTTCTGTCTTCTGGATGTTCTTGGCGTGCACTCCCTCTGAGCCGCTGATCGCCCTCTGTTCTCCCCAAAGGAGCACGAGGAGTCCCGAGCTCTAGGTGACAGCAACATCGACACTGAGTGAGCCCAGCGGGGACCCATCAGGCAGAGGGGTCTCAGGGAGCCTCATGCCTGTGGAACAGAATCTCACCATCAGGGTGGACACTCCCCAGCCAGGGTACACTCTGGGCATCAGACACCCAAGCAGCAGCTGGCAGGTGAGGCTCGCATGGCATCCTGGGCACCAGCTCTGGACCAGCCTCCAGGCCAGGAACCTTATGTCCTCTCCCAGGGCTCCTGGCCCACCTTCCCTCACATGCTCATTCCCCTACGGGCCCCCCAGCTGGGCGCAGATGTAAGGGGGAATGTATCCAGGCTTTGCCACACTTCTCACCACACAGCAGTGACCCTGGACTCACCTCACAGGCTCCCGACCCCGAGGCTTTCTCTAAGCCAGCAGGGAGACAGGAGAAATGGTTTTGAGTCGGTTGAGGGAACTTGGGGGGCCCAAGCAAGAGGGGTAGGCCTGGGGATTCCAATTCCAGCCAGGATCCTAGGCCAGAGGGTTGGGTAGGGCATGGGGCATGGGGCACCACTGGGCTGGGTGTCTGGCACCCACGAGGCTGGTCTGGGGCACCCCCAGAACTGAGTGGGAGCCTAGGCAGGACTTGGGGGAGGGGAAATGGGTTGTTGGTAAAAAAGACTGAAGAGCCTGGGGAGGCAGGACAGAGGCAGCTCAACCAAGGTCACTAGGAGGGGACAAGAAGGCCCCTAGGGTCCCGATGGTGCTAAGAGCCTGAACCTCCTCCTAGAAGAGCCCCCACCTCCAGCCCCACCTTCCCAGAGGCAGAGTTGACAGTTCAGCAGCTTTATTGACCAGACATAGCAGCAAGAACACAGCAGAGGTGGGGCCTTGGAGAGTCCGGCCTGGCCACGGGCTCTGGCTGACCAGAGTCAAGTCTGGGGACCCCTGCATCTCTCTCCAGGCCTTCCTACAGCCCAACCTCATCCCTGCTCTGAGTCCTCCCTGAAGTGATGGACAGCAGGGGCTGAGATCCTGGAGGGGCTGGGAAGGCAGGTGGCACTCAGATTGGGGCCAGTGCCAGGTCCAGTGGCCAGCAGGAGGCAATTCGTGCAGGACAGTGGGGTGTGCGGGTAGGTGGGAAGCGGCCGGCTCACCACACAGAACACTTGTGAGCAGGATTCATGGGCGAATCTTTGGGGCAATGGAAGGCCCGGCCAAACTCCTCAAACTGGGACACACTGCCCAGCACCCTGAGGTGGAAGAGACCATAAAGTGTGGGTCCCAGCTTATCCCAGCTGTCCCTTCCCATAGGTACCATCCCAGATACAAGGAAAGGGTGAGGCCCAGCAGCATACCTGTAGTGCTCAGGCGCGTGCTTGTCGGTCAGCACCTGCAGGTAGATGGACTGTGACCGCCGTTTGATGCACCAATTCTGGGCCCGGGGTGGGGGCGCAGGGGAGGAGAGTGGAAGATGAGGCCAGAAGTCCACTGCCCAAGCCCTGCAACACCCTTCCCACAACCCTCAGCACACTAGGCCTTAAACGCCCATCAGAACCCACAGAGCCACTGTCCCCACCCCAACCACCTACCAACCCCAACGTGGCCCACCTGAGCAAAGGCAATGAAGAAGAGCTGGTTGTGTGTGTACTTGAGCCGGTGCAGTGGGTGCTCTGGGCCATGCTCCCGCACCCACTTCTGATAAGCCTGGGGGTTCAGGAGGTTCAAGTGGCTGGAGCTGCAGTGCCCACAGCGGGGCAACCTGACTTACCCTCCACCCAGCCAGCCCCAGCTCTGCACATTGAGGCCCAGCTCCCTCCGTCTACACTCTCCAAGCTGTGCGCCCTCCCAGGAAGGCTAACCCCAGGTAGGTACCACTCCTCTGAGGCAGCCCTCCCTCATCTTGGAATGCAGGGCCTGGAAGTACCTCCTTTTGTTGAAGACCCCCTACCCCGTGTCTGGCACCTCCAAGGCCAGAGAACAGCAAAGCAGGGAGAAAGAGGTGAGTCCCCATCAGCTTCCACCCCTCCCCTGAAGGGATGGAGGGCCAAGCCCCAGCAGCTCACATAGTAGGCCAGCTTGAGGCCCCCCATATCTGCGATGTTCTCGCCAAGTGTGTGCTTTCCATTCACCTGCACAGAAAGGAAAAGGCTGGAGGCTGCAGGGGGCCCACTGACCTTCCTCAGGCTTTGCACTCTGGGCCCCCACCCACCCCTACCCCTGCCCCGTCCTCCCCTTTCCAAGAGGATTTAGGAGGGACTCCAATCCCTTTGCACCTCGTGGCCCTGGTGAGTCTGTGTGAGCTCATGTACATGCCTGTGGGAGTGTGCATGCACCCTTGGGTGTGTGTGCAGGGACCTGCACAGGGTTTGTTTGGGCACATGTGTACATGTGTGTGCGCACAGTCCTGTTATGTGCCAAGCTGGGCCCCAGGGGCTGAGGCAGGTCGGGGGTCTCACCCGCTGGTTGTAGACAGTGAAGTTGTCATAGAGGTGCACGATGCACTCGGCCTTGCGCAGGAAGCGGCGGTAGGAGGCCTCTGTCCACCAGTGCAGCAGGTTGCCCGCGCGGTCATATTGCCCCCCTGTGGGGAACGGGCAGGCTGGGCTGAGACTGACCCTCACTCCCAGAGCCCAGGCTTTGAGGACAGAGGGGCCCTATGGAGTTTTAATCAGCCCATCACCACCCTACCCCCCACTACCACCATCCCCTCACCCTACAGGCCTCACCCCAGTCGTCGTAGCCATGGGTCAGCTCGTGCCCGATGATGGTGCCAATGCCCCCGTAGTTCAGAGACCTGGGCCCACAGCAGCAGCGTCAGCCCCACCTGTGTTCTAAAAGCCCCTCCCTGCTGCCCAGGCCCCAGAGGCCATGGTCAGGCCAGGAGGTGACCCCAGTGGTGTCTGCATGGTGCCAGGCACTCCTGCCTCAGCTCCCTTGTGGGACATGTAAAGGGGTCATTTATACCTGCGCACCTGCCTTTTAGGAAATAACATCTCACAGAGTGGGGGTGGAGGGAGGGGGAGGAGGCAGGATTGGAGGGAGGAAGGAGGGAAATGCAGGCATCCAACATGGCATATGCCTTTTTCCTCATCACTAGAGTCGCTCCACTTTTGAAACTCCTGATGAAATCTCAAACTAGGTAAGGGGGCACTAGGAGCATTACAAAGAAAGGAAAAAAACAAAACTGCTTATGTTCTAAATAACCAAGGATGAAGTAGGACTAGGAGTTCCCAGGGTCTGCAGATATCATGGCTCCTGGACCTACCCAGGTTAGGAGCAGTCTGAGCAGCCCCCACCCCCCTCGCAGACAAGGCCAGGTTCCGTACTCACTGTGGAAAATCGGGGTCATACAGGGTGGGCTGCAGGATCCCAGCAGGGAACACTACAGGGAGGATGTGGTAAGCAGGAGGCCTGCCCACCTCCAAGCCCTGCCCCTCTCAAGACATGCCCCTTACCCATCTGGTTCTTGTTGGGCAGATAGTAGGCATTGAGTGCTTGTGGAGGAAGCAGCCACCTGTGGAGGAAGGCTGAGCTCAGCTGCGAGGGGTCCACGCTCCTCCACAATCCTCCTAGCCAACTTCTTGAAGGCTGTTCTGGTGGCCCAGCCTACAGCCATGTCCAGACCTCCCTCAAGCTGCTCCCCAATGATCTCCAAAGCTGACAGCCCCACCCACAACTTGTGCAGGCCTTGTGCCTCTCGCACCAGCATGGTGAGAGGCAGGTTGCCCCACCATCCTTCTGGCTTTAGTAAGGTGCCCTCTCTCCATGGCACTTCCCCGCCCCTCCCTCCCCCAGCTCTGGGCCAGGCACCCACGTGGACTTATCCACCTCCTGCCGGATCTTCTTGACTGACAGCTGGATGCTAAAGCGGATGCTGTTTAAGATGTTCTTGAAGTAGGTCTTCTCGTGGACTTCAAACTGCACAGGGGACAGGCAGCACTCAGCGCAGGCCAGGGGTGGGGCCAGCCGAGCGCCAGGCAGGCCACATGCCCTCCCAAGGTCCATCGCTGAGGACTGGCTGTGGCTTCTTCTCTGCAGTGGTGGTGGGCTCCCTAGAGGTCTTGGACAGGGGCCTGGAGAAACCCAGCAGGTCAGGCTGGACAGGAACAGGCCAGGGGGCAAGCCCACCTCATACTCCTTGTCCACGGCCTCAGGTTTGAGCAGGAAGTCTGGGTAGCCGACCATCACCATCATGTACTGGAGCTATAGTTGAGAGGGCAGTGAGAGTGGGCCAGGGCCTCAGGTGATAGCCCCCCACCCACCTAGCTCCCACTTAGAGGTGGAGTGCAAGGATGGAGAAGAGCAGACCGAGCCACGACAACTCCATAAAAGGCACCTTTGTCTCCTTTGTTATCCCAGCCCCAGGTGCTCATAGGTGCTCAAAAAATGTAGAACAAACAAATGGGAAGAAGATCCAATTCACCTTGGCCCGAGCAGCCGCCTTAGTCTCAGCATCCATCCAGTCCAGCTCCTCCAGGCGCTGGCCCAAGATGTACTTGATATCTTCCACCAGCTGCTGCACCTGCAGGGTCAGGGCTCAGGGTTCAAGGATCCACGCAGGAGGGCTTAGAGCTGGGCCCCCAGCACCTGGTATGAGGGGTCACCTAATTGTTCAGCAACACTTTCTAGGTTCAGGGCTGGTAGTGAACACCCAGGGGTGACCTTGGAGGTGGGGATCCAGGCCGTGCATCTCAGATAAAAAACTCCCAGCCTGGAAAGGAGCAAACTGCCCCAGTAATGATCACATGCATTCCTAAGACCATGCCTACTGAGCATGGCAGAGAAGGATGGGCGGGAGCTTAGTGGGGAGGGTCTCCTCTGGCTGACAGACCAGGTGGGCTCCTGGGGGAGGACACCTGGTGAAACTAGCCTGTAGCCTCAGAATGGGCAGAGCCCTAAACTGAGCCCACTGCTCCTAGCTGCAGGGGGATGTGTGGGGCTCCCCCTCCTCAAACCAAGGCCATACAAGGACTCCATGCCCAGCTCAACACTCGCAACCCCACCCCCAAGCCCAGGGCAGCCTGACCTTGGCTTTGCTGGAAGCTGAGAAGTGTTCATGTACAAAGAGGGCACCAAGAGCCATGCCAAAGTGGCGGTTGGCCTGGCCCAGGCAGACACGGGCCAGCTCCTGGGGCTTGTCACTCCCCTCCATCTCACGTGCCAACTCATGCAGAGCCTCTCGAAATGGTGGTGACAGATGCTCACTCAGGACCACCACCACGCGCCACACCAAGTAGTTGTGCAGGATCCTGAGGGCCGGGTGAAGGAGCTGGGTGTCCAGATAGGCTCACATGCTTGGGCCACCCCAAAGCACCATGCTACCGCCCACACTTCTGAGACAGGGGTTGGACCTAGCACCCCCCAGGAGTGAGAATCATTCCAGACACATGGAGGCAGAACCTAGCCAGGGACAAGGACTGGCAGGACACATTCTGGCCATGGAGCGGAGCACCTGATGCTGACAGGCCACAGGCCAGCATCATTTTTGGTTTGCTATGGGTGGGAGAGTTGGCACTTCTGGTGACTACGTGCCCCAGAGCTGGCCTTGAGAGGCCTTTGCTCCTCCCCAAAGTGGGCAGAGAGCAGGGAGGCTCTCCCCAGGGTGTCCTTTCTGATGTCCAGACCCACTCAAGCCTCACTATCCCCAGATGAGGAAACTGCAACTTGGGAAACTCGCAGCCCTACTCAGGGCTCCACAGAGTAGGTGAGAGAACCACGCCTGAACCTAGGGATCAGGACTCCTACTCCAGTGCTCCTCACATGCCTCCCCATGTGGCTCCTGCACAGAGGTGGGAATTCATAGCTCACCAGGAAGATGGGTCTGGGGTGTAGGGGGAGGGCCTGGGATGGGTAATTGGCAGTCGTACCTTCGGGGTGTGGAGCGGATGAGCTGGGACACCTGCTGCATGTAGTCCGTGGCCAGCAGCACCACCTCCTCATCCTCTGAGAAATCCTCCTGGAAGATCTGGTCCAGCAGCCACTTCCACTGCAGCTGTGGGCCATGGGTGGGAGCAGTGGGTGTGGGTGTGGCAGGGACCATAGAGCATAGGGAAGGGGTCAGGGAGACACAGAGAACACTGGAGTCCTGGGGAGGGGATGACCCAACAGTTTCAGGATCAACACCCCCACCCCCCACTCCCTGCCCCCAAGGGCCAGACCACACTCACATGGGGAGTGATCTTCTGCAGCTGTCCCAGGGTCACCTTGTTGTACATGGAGCTGACGTCTCGACGGAGGTCATCATACTCTGACACTGTGATCTGGGTGGATGGAGATCAGGTTGGCCCAGCCCTGCCCCATGGTCCCCTCCCCACAGCCCACAGCAGCGCCCCTGCTCACATTGGCCAGCCGCTGCTCCAGTTGCAGGATCTCCTGGGCCTTCTGCTCCACAGCATTGGCACCCAGCAGGCTGAGCAGGCGCTCCATGAACACTCGGTAAGCTGCCAGGATCTGCACCAGGATGGGGCATGTCAAGGGTGAGGATCTTTGCTAGGCCCTGGTCCATTCCTCCCCAAGCCTCAGGCCTTCCCTGCCCCCACACCTTCTCACTGTCCTCATCCTGAGCTAAGTACAGGGTCCTCTCCGGTAGAGTGAGCCCATCCTGGTCAATCTGGAGAGAAAGGTGGGGATCAGAGGTCAGAGGTCAACAAACTAGGTTCAAGCAAAGGAACTGAATTCCCACTCAAATGCCCAAATAGCAAGGCATCCATTGTCACAACCCCAGGGACACAAAGACATTAGCCCCTCCCTCTATCCAGAGAAGGCGAAGAAGCTCCTACTCTACCAGTCTAGCCTGGGGATGATAGAGGGGAGGTCCCCACCTCCCCACCCCCACCCCCAATCCTACTTCCTGCAAAGCCTTCCCTTTCTCCACCTGTGAGGAGCACTGGCAAGGAAGTATTGACATTTAGGGCCCAGCATCTGGCCTGCTCCAGCCCCGCAGGGCTCAGGGGCACACACACCTCCTCCCGAGCTCACGGAGCCTGCAAGAGGGCTGGGAAATTGCAGCTCCCGCGGCTCCGCTAAACACCGCAATTACTCCAGGGAAATTACTTGCGCCCTCCTCCCGTGCTCTGCCAGCGCACGCTCCCTTCCTCTTTCCTCTCCTCCCCTCTGGACTGGGTCTATGAGAAGCGGGCCGCCGGCGGGTACCCGGGGAGCGGGGGACACTCACGCGGATGACATAGCGTGAGGAGTTCCTGTCGTCCAGGTTCACGGTGAGTGAAAACAGCGCGGCGGCGCTGTACACGCCCTGCGCCTTGTACAGCAGCCGGTTGAGGTCCCAGTGTCCCGAGGAGCCCGGGCGCTCGGCGGCGCCGCCCAGGTCCCAGCCTCCGCAGTCCTCGATGACCTCCAGCATGGGCCGCGGGCCGAGCCTCTCTATCTCGCGCATGTCGAGGCACGAGCGGAAGAAGGCACGCACCTTGCGCTGCGCCGCGCCGCCGGGCCCACCCCCGGGCCGCGCCAGCAGGCGCTGCAGCCGCTCCTCGTTCTGCTCGCCGATGGCCGCGATGGTGCCGTAGGTGAGCTTGTCGTCGGGGATGGCGTGGCGCCGCAGCCAGCCGCCGCAGGCGAAGGAATAGAAGTCCTGACACGGGTCGATGCTGGTGTCCAGGTTGGCGGCCAGGAAGCGGGCGGCACGCGCGAAGGCCTTGCGTTCGGGACAGCCCTCCGAGCAGGCTCCGCCGCCCGCGCCCGGGCCCAGGTACTTGAGCGCCAGCATGGCGGCCAGGATGGCGCAGAGGCCGGCGGCGAACACCAGCCCCGACAGCAGGCACACCTCACGCCGGTTCCAGCGTGGCAGCCCGGTCCGGGTCCCGGTGGCGCTGCGCCCAACGCCCAGCGGGAAGCCGGGGGGCAGCGAGGTCCCGCGCGCGCCCCCAGTGCCGCACCGGCTCACGTACTTGACCTCCTGGAACTCGTCGTAGTGCGCAGTCATCGAATACGGGGCCTCCATGGCGCTGCCCGTGCCACCCTGCAGCCCTGGGCGATCTCCGCTATGGGATGCACCCGGCCACCGGCCTTCTGTCTGGCCTCTGCATGCCCCCCCCCCCCCCCCAGGCCTCGGCTACAGGGAGGGTAGATGCAGGCTTAGAGAGGCACTGGGGCCCGACGGAAGGGGTGCAGACCTGGGTCCGGAGGCTGGAGGTCGCCCGACTCCCCAACAGCGAGCAGACCTGGCGCTGGCCTCCCTGCGCCAAAAGGAGAACGAAGAAAGGGGAAGGCTCAGAGAGGCCCCCACTTCCCACCTATGCATCCTTCGACCTGTCTCCTCGTTCCCCGAACCCCCAAGCTAGTCGCAGATTTAGGAGGCCCCAGGTGGAAAGTTGGGAGCACCAGGCACGGGCCTGGCACATAGTAGGCCTTCAATTAAAGACTGTTTCTCTTGCCTTAGCCTTTCTTGTCCAAGACCTGCTCTGGCCAAAGCCAGTGGGGGAGGGGGAGAGCGGAAGCTGGAGAAAGGAGGTGCGATCGGGAGAGCGTCTATGCGGGAGAGCGTCTATGCGGACACTGAAGCCGCCTTCAGCTCCCCGCAATTAGACGTTCGGGAAAGCGGTTGAAAAAAACAAACTGCTCTCTCCGTTGTCAGCAGGGCAACCCCCAGCCCCATCTCTCTGTTCAGTAGCCACAATCCCTCTTGCTCAAGCGTCTCTGCCATTTGGCCCAGAAGGAGGAGGAACTCCCGACGGTCCTACGAACCTGGACCCAGTACCGTCTCCAGCTCCCCGTCCCGCCTGGGCTGGTCCCGGCTTCAACAGGTTCTCCTCGGAACCCAAACTTGGGCGAAGTTTCATTCACCCCAAGCGAGGACGGAGCCGGCTCCGCGCGCCCCGAGGTCTGGACGCCCAGCCCACCGCACCGCGCCGCGCAGTCCGCGGAGCCAGAGAGCAGAGCCCGGGAGCCGCCGCCGCAGCCGGAGAGAGAGCTGCGAGGACGCAGACAAAGCCCAGAGGCTCGCCGGCCGCGTTGGTGGCCGCGGCAGCAGAAGACCGAGTGTCACTTACCCATCAGGTGCGCCCCCGGGCCGAGCGGGATCAGAACGGGCTGAGCCGGTTCCCGAGCCCGAGCCCGAGCCCGAGCCGCAGCCCGACCAGAGCCTGAGCGGGGCGGGCGGTCGTTCTCTCCGTGCGCCCGCCGCCTCCTCTGCCGCCGCGCCGCTCCGCGCCACCCGCCGGCCCCGAGGGAGGGGGCGCGCCGGCGGCTCCACCCTCCTCCTCCCGCCCTCCTCTTCCCCCTCCTTCCTGCCTCCATCCAGGCTACCTGGCAGCTCTGGCAGCTCGGGGGCGGGGACCACGGCTGTGGGAACACGCTCCCGAGGGCCTTGCTTGGACTCCCGGCTCGGGGATCCCTTTTCCAACCGCGTCCGGGGATGAGTGAGGGCGCCCGCTAATCTCGGGATGTGGCCCCTCCGATCCCGTGTCCCCACTCGGGGCTTTCCACCGGCCCGTCGATAAAGGGCTCAGGTTGCAGACGACGCGTGGGCCGTCCCATCAGCGTCCACAGGCCTGGAGCACAGCCTGCCCAAGGACGACTCCTGGAAAAGCTGCAGCATGTGCCTTCACAGCGCCAGGCGCAGAGCGGACTTCAGAAAGGGGGCTGACTGCCTGGCCCATCCCAGCTCTCTCCCCTTCCCCCAGGACATCTGGGATTTTGGTGGCCGGTGCAACCCTCCCTCACCTAGCCCCTGGTGGAGGGAGAGCCTCCAGGGAGGCTGCTGCAGAAAGGGGACCTCAGGGATGAGACTGCGTCCCTCCCCAAACCTTGACTGGCTTTGTACCCACTGCTTAGGAAGATCCTGACCAGAGAGGAAGAAAAGGACTGGAGAGTCTGCCTTGCAGCCCCTCCTCAGACAGGCCCTGGGCATCAGCACCCTGGTATGTGGACTGGCGGGAGGAATACGGGTAGATGTAGAGGGAGTCTGAATTTATCCACCCACTACCTTCTTCCCCTATAACTTGCTTTTTAATGTGGGGCCTCTTTACCACACTCTCAGCTCTGAGGCAGACCCCACTTCTGCCTGGCTCGCCACAGCACCCACAGGGCTGGAGCTTCTTGGAAGAATGCTATCCTTTCTGGAATCTTTGCTTTCTCTGCCCTGCCTTAGCTACCCCTTCTGCTTTCGGTGTTCCTAGCAGAGGACCCTACAAAGCACCAGCGCTCCCAGGCCTGCAGGACTGGCCTAAACAATATTGGAGAGCTTAAGACTGCCCTGGAGCCCCATCTGATAAGAATCATGATAAAGCAAGGACCCAAAGGTCCCATTGCCCTGTTCCCTCCCTGGGGCTTCTCATAAGCACAGCCACTGGGTCCTGGCCCCCAGTGGCCTCCTCTGTCCCCATTCTGCCTGTCCCATGTCTGTCCACCTGTCCACCTCAAAGCAACTCTCTGGATAATCTCTGCCTCCATTCTGGCCATTCTAGGGTCCTCCTCCCCCCTTATGTTCTTCTTGGGTGCGGTTAATACTCCGGAAGAGAAGTGGAATTATGTAAAATGTGGTGAGTCCATAAAGGGGGAGGGGAGGGCAGGGCGGTGGCAAAGGGGCTCTTTGTGCTTTTAATCTGCATTTTCCCTCAGTGTTTTGTCTCCAGGAGGATAATTTTCCAGGCTTTTCAGGCCCTGATTGGTATCATTTCTCCAGCAATGACAGTTTTTATTTTCCCTGAAATGAGTGCCGTGAAATTTCCAAGAAATATAAAAATGGATATTGTCTCAGGGAGCTGACTCTCTTCCGACAGGAAAGCAAAAAGACCCAAAAGGCAAACATGCTTCCCAGGGATCCTGTGTGCCCAGTAACTGAGGATGGGGCCCAGGTCCTCAGCCCTGTCTGTGCCCCTGTCTCCTCCCAGCTCAGCTGTCTGCACCCCCTCCCACACTCAGCTGCCATCGTTCTGATCATACACCTACCCAGTCCTGGCCAGGCCACCCTCCCTGCAGGCTCCAACTTATCTGTTCTGTATAGCACCTCAACCCCACACCCTCCCCAAAACTGGGCCTATGACCACTCAGTTCTAGTGGCCCTAAATGCCCACCAATAAAAGCGACCAAAAGCCTTGTCTCCTCTGCTCCTTCACCCCTTTCAGGAAGTGAAGCCAAACAAAGATGAGTGGGGCTCCCTCACTCTCTTTCTGAAGCTTCCAGAACTCTTCCAAGGCCTCCTCCTCCCCACCCCATTGTCAAGGTGACCCTCTGAGGAGCAAGAGAATGACTGGACACAAAAGCTTCCAGCCAAACCCTGAATGAGGTCAATGGATGCCCCAGCTTGCAGGGTGGGGGGAACAGGAGTAAGGGAGCATGGGCCAGAGCTGCCTTGGGGGGAGAAGGCCAGAGGGATACAAAGGACAGAGGCTAAGGATTTGGTCAGTTCCCCCGAGCCTCTCACCTCTGTCCCTTCCCTGATCGTGGCCCAGATCGCAGCCCTCCCCTGCCCTGAACCCTGCAGAGGAGCACCAGCTCACCGGGAATAGCAGTCCTCACACTGATGACTCCCATCTATTGAGCTTCCCCTAAGTGAGATGCTAAATGCCTCACTCCAAAGGGGGGTTGCCAACCTGAAGCCAGGCCCTGTGATGATCAGACACATTTTTGTGCTCCTCTGGCATGCACATGTTGGGGGACAGACTGCCTGCTGCTTGAGCCCCTCAGGAGCTGAACCCCCAGCCCTGCCTCTGCTCTGGGAGATGCCCCCCAGCCTCCTCACTGCCCAACCAGCCCTCGCTCTCCACCAACGAAGGTTCTGCGGTATCTTCTGTGCCCTGGGAAACACCCCCAACCAGCTTCCTGTCCTCTGCTCAGCCTCCCAGGGCTCATCCCATCTATTATTCACAGCACAAAATGGATTTTTAATTTGAGAAATGAAATGACTCTCCCAGGTGGCTGGGATGGCAGGGAGGGGGTGGGGAATGTTGGAGCCACGAGGCGGCCACCATGGTGCTGACTCAGGCTGTTACTGGAAACCTGGGTGCCCACAGCAGACCTGGAGATTCCAAAGGTCCACATACCCCACTGCCCAGCCTGTGCCTTCATTCCACCCTATTGCTATGTGCTCTGTTGCTATGACCAAAGCAAGTGAATGGGTACCCATCAGTGGGCTCTGCTCCTGGCCAGGCAAGAGGCTAAGAAGGGCTGTGCTATATTTACTTCAGATTCTTAGACCTGGAGAGCAGCCTTGGGCTCCATGGCCTATTCCCGGGGCTTAGACCTTCATGCCAGGGCTCAGAACTCTATCTGGGGATGCTAACCTCATACCCAGAATCCAGTCCTGTATCGGGTGCCCAGACCTCCATCCTGGGCCCATAACTCCATCAGGGGCTCGGGACTACATCAGGGTCCCAGACCTCCAGGCCGGGCCCAGACCTCCATCCCAGGACCCAGACCTCCATCTGGGTTCCAGACATTCATGCCAGAGCCCATAACTTCATCCTGGGACCCTGACCTTGAACCCAGAATCCAATCCTATATACCGGTTGCCAAGACTTCCATCTGGGGCCTGTACCTCCATTTGGGGCTCCGACCTACATCCGGTCCCAAACTTTCATGCTAGGGCCCAGAAGTCCATCTCGGGGTCCAGACCTGGAACCCACAATCCAGTTTTATAGAAGGGGCCCAGCCCTCAATCTGGGGCTCACACCTACATCTGGGTCCCAGACCTTCATGCCAGGGCCCAGAAGCCCAACCTGGAGCTTGGCCCTGGAAGGAGATCTGGGTCCTTTTCTCCCCAAACCTCTGGGACCTCACTGTGCTGGGTTTAAGAGTCTTCCCTGTACAGACGCCTAGCTGAGCCACTTTGCTATGTCTCAGTGCATTAGGATGCCCACTCCATACTGGATAGCTGCTCCTACCTCCCCACTGGGCTCTGGCTCCCATGCCCCCTCCTCAGCTCTCATGATAGAATTCACATATCTAACATGGCCCACAAGGCAATGGCCTCTTCCTCATTCTTCTCTGTCCACTCCCTACCTCTCTCCTCTGTCATCTCCTTCTGGTCACTCTTATCTAGTTTCATTTCCCAGAATGTAGCTGGCTCTCACATAGCTCAGTGCCTTAGCACTTGCTGTTCCAACTACCTGGAACATTCTTCTCCCATCACCTCTTCTATTGGCCAATTGCCACTCATCCTTCTTGCGATGTCAGCCTCACTGTATGGTCCAGTGAAGCCTCTGCAGGCTGCAGACTTGCCCTCCCTGAGCCCCTACCACACTTCCTGCATCTTAATCAGCTGTGTAGTCCAGAGCCTGGCACAGGCAAAGTATCTGATAGACATGGATTGATCTCACACAGCAGGGGTCAGCTTATGGCGCGCCTCTGTGAAGAATCCCCCCAGGGCCAGGCTTTGCACCAGGTGCAACAACCCCACCTACACACACTTCCCCTTGGCCCTGGGGTCCATCAGAGGACAAGAGGGAGCCATTCCTCCCTCCCCTGCTCCCCGACAGTTTCACTCTCTTGCCCTGTGGTAGATTCCATCCCTTTGAGTACACACTCCTCTGAAGTCACCCACTAACCTCTAGATCAGGTTTTTATTTCATACAAGAAATATATAAACACAATCTTACTCAAAAAGATTAAACTACAAACGTATGTAGAGGGCAGATGAGAAGGCCCTCCACACACATCCCCCTTCAGACCCTCCCAAGGTAAGTTGAGGTAAGATCTGTGACCACTTCAGGTGGCATCTGGGCCTTGCAGGCATCTTTTTTCTTAAAAATAAATAAATAATAATGAATCCAGTGTAGTGCCTTGTGCCCACAGGCTTAAACAAGATTTTCCACACAGAAGTCCTTGGCATCACTGTCCCTAACTAAGGGACATAGGTCTTGATTACATCTGTCTGGTCTCCAAATCCTGGAGACTTAGCTAGTACCCTGTCTCTCACCTCCCTCTGGCCACACCCTGACACCACCTCTCCATCCTCTGGAGGCTGTGCCCAGGTGACCCCAGATTGCACCTTTACTCACCTGAACCAGAAGCTCCCTTCACCTGTACCCTCCTGCACCAGAAGCTCGCTCCACCTGTACCCGCCTGCACCAGAAGCTCGCTCCACCTGTACCCGCCTGCACCAGAAGCTCGCTCCACCTGTACCCTCCTGCACCAGAAGCTCGCTCCACCTGTACCCTCCTGCACCAGAAGCTCCCTCCACCTGTACCCGCCTGCACCAGAAGCTCGCTCCACCTGTACCCTCCTGCACCAGAAGCTCGCTCCACCTGTACCTGCCTGCACCAGAAGCTCCCTCCACTTGTATCTGCCTGCACCAGAAGCTCCCTCCACCTGTATCTGAACTTGCACCAGAAGCTCCCTTCACCTGTACTGGCCTGCACCAGAAGCTCCCTCCACTTGTATCTGCCTGCACCAGAAACTCCCTCCACCTGTACTGGCCTGCACCAGAAGCTCCCTCCACTTGTATCTGCCTGCACCAGAAACTCCCTCCACCTGTACTGGCCTGCACCAGAAGCTCCCTCCACTTGTATCTGCCTGCACCAGAAGCTCCCTCCACCTGTACTGGCCTGCACCAGAAGCTCCCTCCACTTGTATCTGCCTGCACCAGAAGCTCCCTCCACCTGTATCTGAACCTGCACCAGAAGCTCCCTCCACCTGTATCTGAACCTGCACCAGAAGCTCCCTTCACCTGTACCTGAACCTGCACCAGAAGCTCCCTCCACCTGTACTGGCCTGCACCAGAAGCTCCCTCCACCTGTACTGGCCTGCACCAGAAGCTCCCTCCACCTGTACCTGCACAGAAGCTCCCTCCACCTGTACTTGCACCAGAAGCTCCCTCCACCTGTACCTGAACCTGCACCAGAAGCTCCCTCCACCTGTACTGGCCTGCACCAGAAGCTCCCTTCACCTGTACTGGCCTGCACCAGAAGCTCCCTCCACCTGTACCTGCACAGAAGCTCCCTCCACCTGTACTTGCACCAGAAGCTCCCTCCACCTGTACCTGAACCTGCACCAGAAGCTCCCTCCACCTGTACCTGGCTACACCAGAAGCTCTCTGCATTCCAGTTCATCTTTCACTTACCCTCCTCTTTCTTCTTCACTATATGAGGACCAAATCCTGGCCTCTCAGCCTTAGAAAGGCTTCTCCCTTCCTCCCTCCATCCTCTTTCAGGAAGGTGGTCTCTTCCCCTTGCCCCCTAAGTATTGCTATATCCTGCCCATTCCTGCCCCACACCCTCTGTGACCCCTCCTCATGGCTTCTGAGGTCTCCTCTGTCTGGCTGTAGACCCTTTTCAGCCACTTGACTTACTTTCCTGAATGTCCCGCCTCCTGACAGGGATTGCATCCTTGCCTCTGTGCCTTTGTTCAAGCCCTTAGCCCCTTTCACCAAATGCCTCATTCCCATCCTTCCTGCCCTCCTTAGCTCCCTGTCAAGCTTCCAGAATGCCCTGATGGTCCTATGGCTGCACAGGTCCCATCCAAGGAGCCTCTCCCTTCAAGGAGAGATGTGCACCCCTATGGGCTAGATGGAGCAGGCCCCACTCCAATGTGGACCAGCTTTTCACAGCATGGGCAGGGCCCCCACAATGACATGCATGGGGAACCTCCTAAGTGCCATATTCTGTGCCAAGCTCTCTACCTGTTTCACCACATTGACTCTCCCAGTAACATCCTCCCCCCGAGGGGGCCTTGTTGTTGCCCAGTTTACACAGGAGGAAACTGAGGTCCAGAGAAGGAAAGCAAGTTGCCCAAGTGCACCCTGCTTACTAGTACTGAAGCTGAGATTTGAACCCATGTCTGCTACACTTAGGGTCTCAGGGACATGCACACTATGAGCTGGGAGCTGAAAGGACAGCCTGCAGGGGGCCAGGCAGGGCACTCGGAACCCAAGTGAAAGCGACACAAAGCCAGGAGGCTGCCTATGATCTAAGCCCAGGACTTGTATTGGGGATTATGAATCTGGGGGGAGAGGAGGTATGCAGGTGCCAAGGCTGGCTTTGCCCAGAGACCTCAGAGGGAAACCTAGGGCCTATATTTGGGCCTTGACCTACATTCCAGATGTCCCCACATCCAAGGACCCTGCCTGGATCCTCTGTCTGGAGTTCCCAGTGGGTTTCCATCTGTTACTCCGGGCATATCCTATACTGCATTCATCCCCACCTAACGTTCACTTGTAACTTGGTGTTTTCATGGACTCTCTTTCTCAGCTCCTTTGTGACCCCAGATTTTTCAATTGTCTCATCCTTCTTATCCAGCCTGAGTGACCAGGCCTCAACCACAAAGCAATTGAGGATGGGGCCAGATTGACAGAGCTGAAGCAGGGTAGTGGCTACGGGGGGTAGGGAGGTCAAGGGGCATAGAGTCTGAGGCCTGTGGGCCTGTAGCTCTGACAGCCAGGCCCCTTGGGCTTACCATTTGATGGACAGGCCATGACAAGCTGCACAGCTACTAATGCAAGATGCAAACAAAGCCACAGGGGCTGGCCAGATACAGAAAGGTGGGCCCCTTCTTATCAGGGTCACCACTGGCCTCTGCCTGGGACTACAAAGGGAGGGGGCTGACTTGGGACCTAAAGGGTGGGCCTCTTCCTGACCTCCCAGGTTCACTGGGAGGTCCCCTCCCCCAGCACTCCATCATCATTTCAAGTGATTGGAGCTGAAGGGGATCGTTAGCTAATTAAAGCTGAGGCCACTAATTGTCCCTTGTAGGAGAGAGAGCAGGGCTGCAGAGGGGAGGAGACAGAAGGGTTCAGAGGGACACAGGGGGCCCTGGCCCTGGGTGGAGCCTTCTTTTACACTGTGTTGTAGAGTGGAGCATTGTCAGAGAGTCTTCAAAGTGGAACTGCGGGAGAAAGGACAAGAATACCCATTTAGAGGTCCCATCCAACATTATGTGTCCCTGTGAACCTCCATGCCCACCTCTGCCTACTGCCAGCCCACCCCAGGTTTGGGGGCTGAGGTGGTGGGTTCCCACAGACATCCTGTGGAGGCACTGATGGGTCAGATTTGAGACAGGCACAAGGATGCCGGGGACCCAGCCCCTGGCTGGCCCCAAGCAGAAACCATGGCTGCCAAGTCTCTGCCCTCCCCTCCGCCCCTTGAAGGGGAACCAGCAGCTGGTGCACAGCCACTCTTCTGAGTGCCAGCCTCACCTGGGGCTGCCCTCAGCCTGGCACCAAGCTCCCTTCCTGGCAGGATGTCTCCGGGCCTTCCAATGAACTACCAAAGAGGGTTATTACTTTTCTAGGGCTGTGTATCAAATCACCACAAACGTAGCAACTTACAGCAACACACATTTATTATCTCAGCTTCTGTAGGTCAGAAGTCCAGGCGCAGCGGGTTTGCAGTCTCTGCTCAGGGTCTCACTGGGCTGAAGTCAGGGTCGGCTCAGGCTGGGCTCTCACCTGGGGCTCAGGCTCCTCTTCCAAGCTCGCTGGGGGTAGCAGGATTCAGCTCCTTTGGTTGTGGAGTCAGCGTGTCTATTCTTTACTGGCTGTCAACCTAGGGCTGCTCTCAGCTTCTAGAGGCCTGGTGGCCCCTCCATCTCCAGAGTCATCAATGGCATATTTCCCCTAAAATCAAAGCTTTGTCCTGCTTGGAGTCCGTCTTTCTCTCACCAATTAGCCAAAGCAAGTCAGCTTTTACTTTATTTATTTTTTAAAAGATATTTGTATTGATTTCAGAGAGGAAAGGAGGAGGAGAGACATAAACATCAGTGATGAGAGAGAATCATTGATCAGTTCCCTCCCGCATGACCCACACTGGGGACTGAGCCCATAACCGGGTATGTGCCCTGACCAGGAACTGAACCATGACTTTCTGATTCATAGGTTGATGCTCAACCACTGAGCTATGCCAGCCGAGCAACAACTCAATTTTTAAAGGGCCTAGGTAATGACATTCTTGAAATCCCTAGATTTTGTGTTGATTAGGTAACAGGGAGGATATATGTGCACACAGGGGCCAGGAAGCGTGGAGGCACCTTAGATTTCTGCCTGCCACAGAGGGCCTGGGTCGAAGAGCAAAGACCATATTAAGAATACTAGCACATGGGCCAGGTCCTAGGTTTTAAGTGCTAAGTTGTCCCATTTAATCCTCACAACAATTCTAGGCGTCAGTCCTACTATTATCCCCATTTCACAGAGGCAGCAACTGAGGCCCGAGAGGTTTCACAAAGTCATACACAGTAACTGGCCATGCTGGGATTCTAAGGCAGCAATCTTTAATATTTTTCACCTCATGGCGCATATAAACTAATTACTAAAATCCTACAGCACACCTAAAAATATATCTTTGCTGATCTGAAAAAAAAAACAAAACAACAAGGTATAATTTTGATTCATTCATACTGGATGGCTATTGTGTTGGTGTTGCCATTTTTTTTATTTTACAGTCTAAGGGAAAAGAGGTCAATGCCCTAAGTAGTATTTATTGCATGTTTTATTTATTTTTAATATATTTTTATTGATTTTAGAGAGGAAGAGAGAGGAATAGAGAAATAGAAACACCAATGATGAGAGAGAATCACTGATCAGCTGCCTCCTGCATGCCCCCCACTGGGGACCGAGCCCACAACCTAGGCATTTGCCCTTGGCCAGAATTGAACCCGGGACCTTTCAGTTGCAGGCAGATGCTCTATCCACTTAGCCAAACCAGCCAGGGCAGTATTGCATGTTTTAAAAATTCTTGCAGCACACCAGTTAAAATCACTGTTAGCATAAGTTCTGATCTAGTATCACGGTATGTTTTGGGGAAAGTGATGTAATCACTCTGGGCCTGTGCAAAATGAAGGGTGCTGAAGTCTGTTTCCCATAGAATGTAGACCAGACTCCAAGACCCATGTCAGAGGACCAGTAGACTCTGGCCTGGCCCATCCACAGCCAATGAACCTTGGGGGTGTCTGATTGGCACCTATGACACCCAGTGAGATAAGGTGGGACTGGGGTTCCTGATGTCAGCTGTCTAATTGCAGCCAATCTGGCTTCTGCAGCCCAAGGACATGATGTTTCCCGGCAGTGAGGCTGGGAGACTTATAGCTACCAGGGTGCCTCTGGTCCCAAGATAAATTAATGGTCAGGAAACTTCTGCTCATTCATCGGGCTAGGCCCCTTAGAGAATCCAATAGGAGCTTTCAAGCCTTTGTCCAGAGGTGGGTGTGTATATTAGGGGGGTGCCCCTCTTACTGCTAAGCTTTGGCTCTCTCTGTTCAGCTGGGTAGGCTCCTGTTGGCTGATGCTCTGGAGGGGGAGGGGACCACAGAGCTGGCAATGGCCACCTGCTCCCCGCCCCCTCCATGAAAAAGACTGTCAGTCAGCCCCTGTGCAGCCCCGCCCACAGTCCACAGCCTCTCCTGTCCCCCCAACCCCCATGCTAGAGCTGCCTCCCTCAGTAATGGGGCTTAATCATAACATGCATTAGCGAGAGCCTGCTGTCTGCAATTACCACTTCAATCAGCCACCCACCACCTGCTGCCCCCCAGCCTCAGGCCACCTGTGGGGACACCTCCACGATGCCCTCCCTGGCCCCTCCCCAAGTACAGCATAGGTGCCCCAGGCTGTGTGCATGGACAGACAAGTGACCAATGGCAGTGGGGGCCTGTGGCGGGGGCAGCCATGGACATAGAGCTACCGCTCAGGGTCACAGGCAATTACTGTAAAAGCCTGTTGGAAACGGCGCAGCTTTCCCAGCACAGCCGGCTCATCCCAAGGGTTGCACTGCCCCAGGTTACAGACATGCTTGCATGCACACATGGTGTTCACACGTGCTAGCCACACACCCACACAGGATGGGTGAATTCCAGGGCACACACAGAGTTGGCTACTAGTTGTCTCCAAGGTGTGGACACACAGGGAGGCCCCACCTGAGCGATCAGGGGGTGTTCCCTGCATTGCCCTTTGCACCCCCTGCCCTGTCCCTAACACAGACCACCTCATGTCCTTTATCGGAGCCTGAATTGAATTGGAGGACTCCCTCAGATCTGGTTGGGGGCTGGAGATGAAGGGGAGAAGGCAGACCTGGCGGGGCGGGTGGGGGGAGGGGAGGAGGAGGGGACCGCTGTTGTGCTGTGATTCTTTCTAATTGCTGTTTTTCTGAGAGGTAATTAAAATCCCTTTTTATTTCACACGTCAGAACCCTCACCAGCCTGTGGAGAGGGCGCAGGGGGAGGCTGGAGGCAGGGGCATTGGAGGGCCACACAGCTTGGCACAGGGAAGGATGGGGAGGTGGGGCAGCTGAGCCCAGCCTGCCAACCTGGTCTGCCTGTCAGAAGGCCCAGTGGCAGGCGTCCCCAGCCCAGCCCCTGGCCCAGCCCATGAATCATAGTCTGGCCCTGGCCAGGGTAATTGCAGTGCATCAGAGCCAACAAAAGCCTTAAGAATGGCTCACTAACATCTCCAAGTTCCTTCTACATCCCAGGTGCTCTCCTGAGCTCTCAACTTATGAATGTTTCAAAAATAACTATTACCAGATAGATGCCATTATCATCCCATGTGTCCGGACAGTGATGAAGCTGAGAATCAGAGAGGAAGAAATCGCCAAGAGCCCCAGCTTGTGAATGGTGGGACTGGATTGGAACTGGTGACCCCAAACTCAGAAGCACTGTGTCAATCTGCCCACTCCAGTCCACATAACCAAGCGCCCCCCCCCCCCCCCCCCCCCCCCCGCAGAGCCTGCCAGAGTTCCACAGCCCTCACCCTCACCCTTTGGTCCCCATGGTCAACTGCTGATGGGTTCAATGGACCAGGAGACATAGAGTTTCCCCTGTTTCTCAGAACTGTGGATGTTCCCTAGAGGCCTGGTTGGGACCAAGAGACCATGGCTAGCCCAGCCGGCATGGCTCAGTGGTTGAGCGTTGACCTATGAACCAGGAGGTCACAGTTCAATTCCCAGTCAAGACACATGCCCAGGCTGTGGGCTCGATCCCCAATGTGGGACGTGCAGGAGGCAGTTGATCAATTATTCTCTCTCATCATTGATGTTTCTATCTCTCCCTTTCCTTTCTTCTCTGAAAAATTATTATTATTATTACTATTATTATTATTATTATTATTATTATTATTATTATTATTTTAAAGAGAGAGATGATGGCCAGACCAGAAGCCTGGACCCATGCACAGCCAGAGTCAGGCTCGAAAGGAGCAAGATCCCGACCTTTTCCTGGGCTGGCTGGGGAAGGTGGGCCACTGGAAGCTGGGTCTTGCTGGCTGGAGCAGGTAAAAGCACCTCTGTGCTTTGCACCCCTTTCTCTCTGTTCTTTCCTTCATTTGAGCCAGGAGTTGCATCACTCCATCCTTTTCATCATCCTTATCCCCACCACTGTCATCACCAACATCCACCATGTCACCATCAGCATCATCACCATCACTTTCTCTGACATCATTATTTTTTCTCCAACTTTGCCATCACCATCATCATCATTATATTAATTCTCATGAAAGTCATCAGCACTACCACCACCTTTATCACCATGTTCATCACCATCACAATTATGATCATCATCACCACCACCTCCTCTACTGTCATTTTAGCCAAATTCAACATCGTCTCCATCCACCATCATTGCCATCATCAAATGATGACCATCACTTTTGCAATGATCATATCATCCTCATTTTCACAAAAACCACTATCGTCATCACCATCATCGCCATCAGGATGCACATGGTACCAGGCACTGTTCTAAGACAACAAGTATTTTATCTCATTGAACCCTCACAATACCCAAGAAGTAGGCGCCAGAATTATCCTTCCATTTTACAGATGGGGAAACCAAGGCTTACAGTGAAGGAGCTTGCCCAAAGCCACAGAGCCAGGAAGTAGCGAAGGGAGTACTTAAACCTAAACTGCCTGATACTAGAGCCCAAGTCATAATAACTACACTTTACCACCTCTCAGTCAAGGAGCCTGAGGAATCAGGCCAGAGGACATGGGAAAAAGAGAGGCCCTGGGTCTACTCAGGATTTACCAATCAGAGGCACTCCTCTTCCTGCCCAGCTTCCTGAGAACCTAGCAGCAGCACCTGGCCAACTTGCTGCCCTGCTGGTGGCTCTCTTGTCCCAAGTCTCCCCCCTGGCTGAGCCTTGCCAGGGCTGCAGTGGGAAAATGGTCAATAGGAGCCTTTATGTCTCTAGCCTGATAAAGGCCAGGCTGATCCATTTCCCCAATGTTCCCTCATTTTCTGGGCTATGGTTGGCTCTGGGGGCTCGTTCACCTCTTGTGAAGAGTAGCTAAGTTGAGGATGGGCAGTCAGGTTGGGGGTGCAGGGCAGGGAAGTGGCAGCCATGGAGTGTAAGACATACTTGCTCAGCAGCCCCAGGGGGCCCTTGGTGATGTCTCAGGACACAGGACTGGATTCTGACAAGAGAAGAATTCCTGCCCACCGGCCTCCCTGTCTTCAGGCCAGTGCACTGGCTTTGATGTCTTGCTCACACAGGTGCCAAGAATGCAGTCACAAACTCAGGGATCAGCCAGGTAACCTGCCACTCTGCCTGAGGTCTGATGGGAATGGGAGATGGGAGGCTTGGAGCTGCAGAGGAAGGACCAGAAGGGTCCTGAGGTCCACTATCAGGTGCCTCAGACTCTCAGGGGTAGACATGGTGACCCCTGTGTCTGTGTAGCGCTGTGCACTGGTGTCCATATGTAAGTAAGTCCAGCAAGAGAGAGAGGAAGAGGTGGCCAGGGACTCCCTGGGTCTGCAGAAATGGCATAGAGATGGTCCCAATGCCTGCAGCAGCTGAGACTGGGGCAGAGAAGTGTCTTATTCAGTGTGACATAATTAATATTTATGGAACAAAAGAATGAATGAAAACATTTTCAGAATTTAAATTGTTCCCTAACAGGATGCCAATTGTGGAGCTAAAGGATTAAAACCTCGGTCTCTGTAATCTGGATTCAATCTCAGCACTATTTCCTAGCTGTGAACAGGCCACTGGCCTTTTAGTTTGTTTCCTTATCCAAAAGTGGAGATAATGAGGTCCATCTGAGATCATGCACAAGGAAGGCAGGAGAGAGCCCGGTCCCATGACCAGGCCCGGGGCTGGAGAGTGACCCAGGTGGGCAATCCTCATCTCAGCATCCCAGGAGGGAAGGCTGGGGCCAGCCTGAAGCCCTGAGCCTCCCTCCCCATCCTCCTCCAGGCACCTAGTAACCTCCTTCCCACACCTCATTTGTCTCCACTGAGGAGCAACTGGGCATGGCTGATCCCAACAAAATGAACTCCCTGACCAGGTGCCCCAGTGCAGTGAGAAACCCCCTGAGGCAGACCAGTGGCAGAACAGAGGGAAGAGACTTCAGGAACACGGCTCCTGGGGTATTTGGGGGTCCTGGCACACCTGGGAAGGAGGCTCCAGGGAGATCAGTGGGATCCCAAGCCCTTCTTGTCCCTAAGCCTCAGTTTCCTCATCTGTACCATGGGAATAATCACAGGGCCAACCCCTCAGAGCCATTGTGGAGTTTATATGAGGTAATGCTGTGTAAGTCCCCAGCAGCAGGTCTGACATGTAGTAGGGCCTTACGGCTCATGAATATGAGCACAGGAGCCTGTGCGCATGCGTGCGCACGCACACACACAGGCACCCTGCAGCCCCTCCCTCTGGCCCCCGTTTCTTGAACATCAGTGGCATAAATGCACACTGCTCCCTCCACCCCACCCCTTCAATGTTCCCTGTCAACTAATGGGCCAATTTTTAGCATTACAGAGATTTGGCCAATTTGGCCACCCTGACAGAAAGGCACAGCGAACAGTTGCCTGGGGGTGGGGAGAGTCTGTAGGCAAGGATGAAAGAGGAGGAAGAGGAGGAGAAAGAGAAGGGGTCAGCAGGCAGCCTGTCTCTTAGGCTGCTCCCAGCTGCCCCTCCAAGTCCTGAGCAAGGGGGGTGGAACGGTGGGGACATTAGAGATAATTAGCCCCACTTATGCCCACCCTCACCATGCACAGGCCCTGTGCTAAGCACTTTGCATATATTTTCCATTTTAATCCTCCAATAACCCTATGAGGCCAGTTCTATTATTTGCTTGATCCTTCCTGGTATGGAACAGGCAGAGCTGGGAGCTGGCCCAAGGTCACAGCTAGGAAGTGATGGAGCTGGAATGTGAGCTGAGGCAGAAAGCCAGGCCTTTTAACCATAGCTGAGCTCAATTTTTAATTAAAGACTGAGAATTAGGCCAGGACCACCCCCATCTACCTTCCTGAACCCCCACTATCTCACAGAGCCTGGGCCTCTCCAGCACCTTGGGACCCCTGTCCAGCCCAAATGGCCTTCCCCTCCTGCACCAAGGTGTCTCGCCTTGGAGATCCCAGACCCAGCATCTCTGCAGGGAAAGCCCAGCATCTCGACATGTGCCTCACAGCGCAACTGCCAGGCTGAGCTCACCCCCCCTGCCCAGGCTGTGGGCTGGGGATCCCATGCCAGCTATGGAGCACCCTTTCCTGACATCAGTACCAGCTGGAAGTGGGTGTCAGCTGTGCCCTCCACCATATATGATGGGCCCTCTGGGAGCAAGGAGGCAGATCTGCCAGGGAAAACAGGGAAGGGAGGCGGGGGGAGGGGACTGCCTCTGAGCTGGGGGAGGGGGCTGCAGAACTCTGTGCATTAAGCGATCAGAGAGCACAATATTTCATTGCTGGCAGTCGCAGCCAAGACATCAACTACTTGGGGAGAGCAGCCTTAAAAGCCTTTTTATTTTATTTCTTCCACTTCATTTTTCCCCCCCTTTCCTTGCTGGTGTCCTTGACAAGGCCTCCCTTCCCCCTCTGCTGCCCCTTCCTCAGCCCCCTCAGGAGGCCTGGGAACCAGAGGAGGGGCTGAAGCCAGGGAGGGATGTGTGGAGGTGGAAGAGCTGCATGTATGTGCACTTTGTGAACGCATGCGTGTGAGGGTGAGGATGGGAGGCACTGCTCTGTGTGCACCTGGCACCACTGTGTGCATCTGGAAGTATGCATCCTGTGGACATACACCTGGGTGCCCAGATAGGTCTTGCGTGCACACTATGTGTGCATGCCTGGGTGTGTATGCACACGCATGTGCCTCACTGTGCACGCACACCCAGAAAGCCCCACCAAGGCAAGAGACACCGGGCCAGGGCCGCGGGAAGGTGACAGATTCAGAGGGCCAGGAGGAGAGAGGGGGGCTGGGACGAAAAGAGCCTGGGGGGGGGGGGGCGGGGGGGGCACTTTGAGGAATCACTCTAATTTGGCCAAATCCGGACCCAGTGGAGACTTTTGAGACCCAGAACGTCCCCCACAGGGGCCTCACACGGACACACAGATGTGCACACGCACGCACGGGCGGGCACACACTCACTGCAGAGGGCGGGGGGGTGGGGGTGGGGGGCCTGGTCGCTGCGGGACTCCTGGCCCGACGCCCAGGACGTCAGTGGCCTCGCTGTGACGTCACCGCCTTGCCCCGCTCCCCGCCGCGGGCGCTCCCCCTCCGCCCACCCGCGGGCGCTGCGGAATCGCACGTCTGTCATGTCCGGAATTAGTTAATTGAATCCGCCGCTCGGGCAGCTGCAGCGACCTCGGCCCTGGCCGGGGATGGGTGCTCAGCCTGGAGGGCGGCGCGGAGCGGGGCTCACCGAGGATGGGGCAGCTGCCACCCGGAACCCAGGATCTGGAACGAGCTCTCTCGGGAATACTTGTCTGTGTCCCGCTCAGCTACCCCAAACCCCAACCCCGTGAGGACGGAGACCGGAGACAGAGGGCCTGGGTGCCCGCGTGGAGCTGAGGGGCTGGCTGCAGCCCAGCCCCCTGCGGACACGGCCCGCCCCTCCCAGAGCCCTCGGGCCGCCGCCGGCTGCCCCTCTCCTTGCACCTGCCCCGCTCCCTCTATCCTCGCCTCCGCCCGACGGTGCCGGTGCCGAGGAAAGCGGCTAATTCCCGAGCCCACCTCCTTCCCCGGCCCCCTCGCTGCCTTCCCCGATCACGTCCCTGAGGTGCCTCGGGATGGGGACCCGTTTACCCGCCCTGGGGTTCCCTCCCGCTTTGCGCTTTGGCTGGCTCTCCATCCTGCCCTCTGGCCCTGTGTCCCTTACAGGTGCCCCCGGACCTGCCTGCAGGGTCTGTCCTCAGATCTCCGACCCTTCCTCTCCCCCACCTCCATCCTTGGGTCACCTCTCCATCCTCTCTCTTTCCTTCTAACGCATGGGACACAGCGCGGGACAGATGTCAGGCTGTCAGACTCAGGTTCCACGCACGGCTCTTCCGCTGTGAGCTGTGAGACACTGGCATGTAGCTTAACCTCTCTGAGCCCGTGTCCACACCTGACACTGCGAAATAGTAACAGGAGCCTATTGCATTGAGTAAAATTAAAGGACTTAGAACTTAAGGAATTCCGGTGGCCGACACATTGCAGTTTTTTAAAGGGGAGGCAGAGCTGCTGTGGGGTGTGGTTTCTCTAGAAGGAACCATGGGCATTGGGTGACAGAAGGCACCACATTGAGGACTGGGAAATTGGAAGGGCCAAGGAATCTGGATGAGGCTGCCAAGTGGACAAGGCTGGGGTCCCTCATAGTGAGGAGGCCCACCCGTACCAGGGCTCCCACCTGGCAGTCAGTCCTGGCCCAACAATGCCCCATCCGCCCTCTCTCATTAATTCCACACATTTGCATAGTCCTTCATGTTTCACAGATTAATCCAAACTGCTTAATCTTGGAACATTATCATCCCCATTACACAGATGGAAAAGCAGAGGTTCAGAGAGGTTCAGTGACTTGCCAAAGATTCCACAGCTATGATAGCATAGCTGGGATCTGAACCCAAGTTCTCTGGCCTCAAATGTCAGCCACTCTCCAATGCTCTGCCTCCCCCTCTGAGGACCACTCAGTTGCTAGGAGACCACAAACCAGTGGTTACTATGGGAACTGGGCTGATGTGGAAAGAGTTGGTGTCCAGGCAGCAGTGGGAAGGCTCCAGGTGGGCTCACAGCCTCTTCTCTGCCCCTCCCATGGCGTAGCGTTCGGCTTTCAGCTCTGGGGTCTGGGTTCCAGATCCTGGGTTCCAGGTGGCAGCTGCTCAGTGACAAGACCTGAAAGAGGTGTGATGATGGTGGGTTATCCTGGACACTGCCTCTGCACACCAAGAGCCCTGGTGGAGGGTGCAACCCCAAAGGTGGGGCTGAGGGGCAGACAGGTCAGGCTAGGGAGCCTCACACTCCTGCTTCCCCCAAATTGGCTGCAATGCCTACTCTGCAGACAGCAGAGCTGAGCCTGTTCCTGGGAAACAGGAGAAAGGGAAGGCTCTGGATCTGGGCAAAACCCCAGTTTTCTCATCTGTAAGAAGGGGCTGGTACTCTCCCACAGATATTGCATTGAGAAAATTAACAAAGATACAAAGCACTATGCCTAACACAGATTTCACTAGTTGTATGACTTTAGACAAGTCACTCAGCCTCTCTGAACCCCTGTAAAATGAGGATAAAAATAGCGCTTGCTGCCCTAACTGGTTTTCTCAGTGGTAAGAGCAATGGCCTGCAGACGGAAGGGTCTCAAGTTTGATTCTAGTCCAGGCATGTGCAGTAGGCAACCAATCAATGTATCTCTCTTACATCGATGTTTCTCTTGTCTCTCCCTCTCCCATCCTCTCTCTAAAACAAACAAACAAACAAAAAATCAATGGAAAAAAATATCCTTAGGTGAGGATTAGCAACAAGAACAAAAATAGTGCCTATCTCATAGGGTTGCTGTAAGGATAAAATGAGTGAATACAGATAAAAGGCTGGAAGACATTAAGTGTTGGCTGTTCTGTTTTTATAGTAATTTTCAACAGCCCCCAGAGGTCCAGGTCACTCTGGACCCAGCTTCTTCGCTCTCTCACTCTCTTAGGAAAAACACTCCTGCTATCCCTTTCCTCTTGTTGGGCACCTTGAGGAGGAGCAGAATCAGAAAGAGGACTCTGAGGCCTCAGACCTCCCTTCTCGAAGTTCAGGGACCTGGAGCCTGGGAGGTTGGGGTGGGAGGGAGATAGTGAAGAGGTGGTTGGCCCTGGCAGCTAGATTTGTTCACCCGCTTGCCAGCCCTTTAATCTGATCTCCAAGGAACAACACAGAGGCTTCACTCTGGATGACAAACGAGGCGGGGAGAGGCCTGCCCTGCCTGGACTCTGGGTGAGTAATGGCCTTGCATTAAGATATTAGGCCTGGAAAACAAGAACTGTGCTCGGGCTCCGCCTCCGGAGAGGAGGAGGGATTTGAGCTGGGGCTTGGGAAACAGGGTGGAGGGCACCCAGAGAGAGAACAAGAGACACAGACACACAGAAAGAAGGCAGGAGAGAGACACAAGAGATGAGGGTGTCAGAGAGACAGAGATGCAGACTCACTGAAAGACACAGAGGAGACGGGTGTCGGGGAGAGAGGACAAAGCAAGGGAGTTGGGGCAGAGAGACAAACAAGGACTCTGGGAGAGGATGGAGAGAGGGAAGATGCCTCTACTCACACAGAGTGGGCTCACCAAGGGGCATTCAGTCTCCAGGGAGGGCCAGGCTGGAGGCCCAGCTTCAAGGCTGGCTTTGGTCTTTAATGTTCCTCTACTTGATCCTGAGCCTCCTGGGCAGGGAGGATACTGGGTGGAAATGGTGGTCCTGTCGACTGGTGGACACACGGACAGCACCCTTCCCTAGGCAGGAGGAGAGGGGGCCGACCGCTCAGGGGGAATGAGGACAGGGACCAACACAGAGGGCAAGTTCCAGCTGCAAGCTCCTGCACTGCTGCTGGGGTGGGGGCTCTGGAGGAGATGGGGCCAGGCCCAGGGCAAGGCTCAGAGGTGATGGGCCAAGAGAGAGCACAATGGAGTGGAGATGAACCCCAAACAGATGGTGGGACAGACTTTTCTTCTGTCATCACATTCAGCCTCCTCTGGCACCCTCAGAGGTATACCATATACTGGCTCAAACAGCAGACCTTGCCTGCCGGGACTCAGCTGCTGGCTGCACCTTTCTGTTGTGTGACCTGAGCAGGCTGTGTGACCTCGCTGGGCCTCATGCTGTCCCAGTCTGTAAAGTGGGGTGATTGTGGTCCTTACTGCATGAAGCTTCTGTGAGGGATCCCTGGGTCAGTACCTATAGGATGCCTAGAACAGGCCTGGCACATGCTAATGGTTCTGTGCACTTGACAAATTACCGTTGTATTATTTCCTCCAGGTCTCAGCCATGACCTGTAAGCAAGATGACCTAGAGCAAATCTCTGTTCTGGGGATTTGCAAATCTCTCCAGTGGTTCATGCCCAAACCTGGAATCCTGGCTCACCTTGGTAAGCCGTCAACCTCTCCATGCCTCTGGATCCTCATCTGCAAAATGGACACACCTGTAGGCTTAATGGAGCCGGTACATGTAATCACTTAATAAAGCCGCAGTGGCCTGTTTCGATGCCCCGGCCTCTGTTCTAAGGACCTCCCTGACCAGGTGTGTGTGCATCCATGCACAGGCGGCAGGAGCAGGAAAGGTCTGGGAGTCTCCCAGAGTAGAAATACTCAGACACAAAGATGGGGCGGGGGGGGGGGCAAATACCAGGCCCAGAGGCTCTTGTCAGAGTAAAGGACAGCAGCCCAGTGACCCAGACCCTCTGCACCCCCTCCCTCTAGCACCTCCTTGGCCTGCTGCCCTGACCTCTGGTCCCACTCAGGTTCTTGGATGCTCAGCTCAGACATCTGCTTGGTTTATCCGCCTACTGTTGCCATCTTGACATTCTTAATAATTGTTGAACAAGGGGCACTGCAGATTATGTAGTTGGCCCCACTTTTTTCAGGCAGGGTCACACAGGTGCCAAAGCTGCCCCAGGCTGTGGCTTGAGCAGGGCGAGGGCCATTCAGAAAACAAAGGGCTGCCGTGGGAAAGAGGGGACAGCGTGGGAAGATCATGGTGGGGCAGGAGATGAGGAGACTCACTCCCAGAGGCCCAGAAGCCCAGAAGCCTAGAAGGACTTGGGCGAAATAGGCTGTGCCCTGCTGTGGGCAGGCCAGTTGCCATGGGGCAGTGCTTCTGAAAGAGACTCCCACAGCCCATTGGGGGCGGGGGGCGAGTAACTGGGGGGAGCCAGTCAACGAGATCTTCCTTCAACAGTCCTAAGATCTTCCTCTGAATCACCCGGGTTCGAATCCCTTGTTCCAACTGTGCAACCCTATATTTTACTTAGTCCTCCTTGCCTCCCTGAAGACTCAACCCCTGCCTTCCGGGATCTTCAAGGTCTGCTTGTCTCACTGAGCACCACCAGGAGGCGCCCCACGCCTGCTCGATCCTCATGGCCCCAGAGGGGAGGGGCCTCCTGGGGTAGGAAGGGGAGGGTGTGCTGTGCAGCCCCTGAAAAAAATCTCTCTCTCTCTCTCTCTCTCTCTCTCTCTCTCTCTCTCTCTCTCTCTCTCTATATATATATATATATATATATATATATATATATATATATATATATATGTAATTTAGGCCCTAGCCATGTAGCTCATTTGGTAAGAGCATCATCTCCATATACCAAGGTGGTGGGTTCAATCCCCGTCAGGGCACATACAAGCAACCAATGAATGCATAAATAAGAGGAACAACAAATTGATGTTTCTCTCTCCGTGTAAAATCAATACATAATTTTTTCCAATTTAATAGAAAATACATCCAAAATAAAAAATCTTCTTATCACCCTGTCCCCATTCACTTGATTTCCTCCCCACACCCTTCCACATATCTCCAAGAGACCACATTTATTCATTTCTGATTTAGTTTCCTATAGAAAATAAGAATCTATGCTTCTATTTTTTCTCCTTTCTTCCTTAAAAGGTAGTAAACTGTGTACACTACTCTGCATTTTGTTTTCACTAAGTCTATCTTGACATCCATTTCATAAGCAAAGTGCTTGTTCCTTTTTTACAGCTGCATAGTCTTCCATGGTGTGTCTGTATACAGTTCACTTAATTCCGTTCCTTCTTTATATTTATTCATTTTTATTAATTTGTGAGAGAGACGTGGGTTTGTTGTTCCACTTATTTATGCATTCGTTGGTTGTGATTCTTGTATGTGCCCTGGCCAGGGATCAAACCAAAAGCCTTGGTGTATTAGAATGATGCTCTAACCAGCGGAGCTACCCGGCTAGGGCTCAGCTCTTTCGTGATGAGTAACTGGGTGGTTGCTTCTTTTTCGCTCTTACTAACAGTGTTTCAGGGAACATCTTTGTATATCCGTCATTTCATAAGCATGCTTTTATACAGCACAGTAGGATAAAATGCCCTGAGTGGGAGTACTAGTTACAGAATGAGAGTGTTTATAATAATTCAGGTAGGCATTCAGCAGGGAATGCAAATTTCCCTGCGTGGCACTGAACCACTGGGCACTCCCCCAGCAGTGATGAGGCTGTTTCTCAGCACCTTGCCAACGGAGTGCACTGCCTAACTTTTGGCTTTTCACACACATCCAGTTGTACTCAGTGCCCCCAGGAGTCCTACCTTGACCTCCAGACTATAATCCTTCTCCCTGTATCACTCCAGAAATAGCAATAATTTATATATTATGTCATTATCATTTTTTTTAAGTATTTGCCTACTCCAGCCTATAGGCTCCTGACACAGAATGGGCACATCAGAGATAATGAATACCCCTTTGTTGACTAGGATAGCCCCCTGTGTGCCCTGCCCCCTTACAGGAGCTTTGTCTGGGTGGCCCGGCTGTGCCTGTCAATCTCCTTATGAGGGAGGCCCTGGAACTAGCTCCACTGAACAAACGAGGAGCCGGAGGCTCAGAGATGGGAAGTGATTTGCTCAAGGACTCACCGCTGGCCAGTAGGGAAGTCCTTTCTCCTTAGCCTTTGTTGCTCCTCCTGAATCCCTGGCTTTTCTTCTCTATCTGGCCCAGGGCTCCTCCACCCCCAATCACCAGGAGCAGTCAGGCCCAGTTCAGGGGCACTCCAAGCTTAAGATTGGCCCCCTCCGCACCACCTCCATAATGGGAGCCAAGCTGGGGGCCTTGTTGGCTTATAGGCTCAGCTCCCTATAAGCAACACCAGGGTCACAGTGACTCCAGCAGCTGTGAAGTGGCAAGCGCCCCTTCCCAGAAGCCCAGGGCTGCCCTGGCTTTGTGCCCGACTGTCACTCTGTTCCCCAGCGTCCCCAGCGGCTCTTTGTGGCGGCTGCCTGCCTCCCTGTCTCCCATTAATCATGGGTGCAGGATTTATATTCTCCAGCAATTTATTTCAGCAAATGCAATACGGGTGTGCCGGCAGGTGGGCAGGATGCTCTGCTGCTGCCAGAGTCACGGAGCCTGGCTGTGCTGTCAGGCTGACAGGCATGACTTGCCAGCACCCCCACAACAGACACCAGGCCTGGCTGAGCCCTGGGCTGGGACACTAGGGACCCAGGGATCAGCCCCATCCTCACGTCACCATGACCTCAGGGTCCCAAGCAGCCTGGGAGATCCAGTTTACTCCACTTTCTTTACTGGGTCTTTGCTGCCCCTACCAAAGCTAGCTGACTGAGGAAGGACAAGGGAGGTCTTCAGCCTGCAGCAGGCGTTCAGAGGCCTTTTGTGAACACCAGGTAGCTCCTTTCAGCTACCTGTTCTGAGGAAAGGGGGCGTGCTCCCTCTCAAACCCCCTTCTCCCTGGCCCTCATTCCTGAAACAGTCACAGAGGGAAACTCAACTAATTCCAACTCTGCCACCCCCCTCACCAAACCCACAACACGCGTCCTCCTCCTGGGGTTCCCTCTGGTTCTTTTGTCACCCTGAGCCCCCTAGGCTGTCGGCAGGATACAGCCCTGAGGCCAGGACAGGAAAGGGAGTTGGTCAGCTGTTGATTTCAGAGTCAGTGCTCCTGGTTCTCTCTCTACTTCTGGGGCTTGGAAGCAGGGAGGAAAGAGCTATGGGCACCAGGGCACAGAGGCTCTCCATCTGACCCTGGCGCTCACCAAGCTCTTTGCAGTCCCTATCATGCCTCCCATCCCTGCAGCATCCCCCCAGGGACCCAGGTCCTAGTCCATAGGCACCTGCTTCTTCTTTTAGTGTCCCCAGACCCAGCCTGTGCTCCCGCCCCTTCCCAACCAGCTTGGCTGCCTCTAATACTGCAGATAATTCCTGCTGTCGCAAAGCCATTACCCGGCAAATGGGCTGTGTGTGTGTGTGTGTGTGTGTGTGTGTGTGTGTGAAGGAGGGGGTGGCTGCAGGCAGGCAAAGCACTTTGTTTATGCCTCGCTCACTGCCATAATTGACTCAGAGGTATATTGGCTCCATCCTCTACTCTCTTGTCTGTGGTCCCCACCTGCCCCGGACACTGGCCTCTGCTGACCCCTGGGTGATGGGACCTGGAGCTCTGGGCAGGGCCCGATATGCCCAGCTGGCGGGTGATGAGGCCTTGCTGAGTAGTCCCTTGTGTGTGTGTGCAGAACCCTCCCATCCCCACTCCATGCCTGGCAGCTGGACTCAGAAAAAGTGGCTGAACCCCCCACCCAACTTGGCCCCCCCAGACCTCAGGGTTCTTGGGAGGTACAGCCAACTGGAAGTGCAACATAGATGCTGGAGAAACTTGAGTGGTACCTGTGGTCCTGGTTTCTTTTCTTCCTCCTCACTCCAACCCCTCTGGGCCCCTGGTCTCTCACCATCTGCTTTGTCTCACAGTTGCAGACCCCACCTCCAGCCCCAGCTGCTATCACAGCCACTCCACCTCGCCCCTCCTGCCTTGGCAGAACCATTCTCCCCACCCCCCTTTAAGGGCAAGGCAAACACTCCACTCCTTTAAGAAGAATATTTGACCTTTGTGTCAAGCCCTCTAAAACCCCAACAGGTTGGCACAGTTTAGGAGCATCTGGGACTCAGGAGGCAGCAGGTCTGGGTGGAGGTCAAGGGTACAAGCTTCAGCCACAAGCAGAATTGGTTTTGACTCCTCTAGTTTCTAGTGATGTGGGCTTGGTCATATCATTCAACTTCCATGAGCCTCACTGGCCGTACCTGTAAAATGGGTCTGGTAACACCTGTCTCAAACAGTTATTATAAAGATCTATAATACATGAAACGATAATACATGGAACCACACAAAATTGCCTATATTTAACCAGTCTTTGACATCGATATTTATTGGGTAACATATTGCATCAACAGGTTTTGTATTGTTTCTACTTTAGGACCTGCACAGTTCCTTCATTCTCTTTAGGTTTTGCATTTATACAAATACTCTCTGCTGGTTTTATTTGTTTGTTTGTTTGTTTTTTAGAGAGAGGAAGGGAAATGGAGAGAGAGATAGAAACATTGTTGAAAAAGAAACTCGATGAGAGAGAAACACCCATTTGCTGCCTCCTGCATGTCTGTTATTGGGGATGGAGCCCACAACCCAGATGTGCCCTGACCAGGAATCCAGCCCGCACCCTCTTGATGCCTGGGTCAATGCTCACTCACTGAGCCACACTGTCCAGGCAGGCTGTAAAGAATTCGAGCATTGTGGGAAAGCACAAAGAAGACAGTAAAGATAAACAACATAAAAATATATCTTCCTATCAGAAATAGCCATTATTAATGAATAACCATCATTTTCAAAAATCTCTTTTTTGCATTAATGCGGATAGAAGTCCAGAGAGACAAATTGATAGAAATATTGCTGCAAGACTTATAGGGATCTGATTGAATATTTTAGCTATAATTTATTCAATCTAATTTTATTTTAACAAAAGAAAATAAATGGAAGTAACACCGAAGAAACCGAGGCTCCAGAGAATGTATCTTCCTTAAAGACACAGAGTTTCCTAAAAAGATCATCTCATGTTAACAGGTGTGAAAGCAATAAGCATACAAATATTGATTCGGGAGACTATATCATGTAGGAAAAGGAGAAATTTGAATATTATAGTAGAAACTGAAGGTGTTAAATGAGCAAGTTTCAGCAAAACACAGCTGAAAGCAAGATTGAGAAAAGGGATGGGAAACTGATGGTTTGGCTCAATGGATAGAGCGTCGGCCTGTGCACTGAAGAGTCTCAGGTTCAATTCTGGCCGAGGGCACATGCTTGTGTTGCAGGGTTGGTCCCCAGTAGGGGGGCATGTAGGAGGCAAGCAATCAATGATTCTCTCTCATCATTGATGTTTCTATCTCCCTCTTCCTTTCTAAAATCAATAAAATATATGTTTTAAGAAAACTGATGGTGAGAGATCACAAGAAAGAACAACAAAAGATGTCAAAAAAGGAGAAGCAAAAAGCAGAATTGTGAGATGGTTTGATTCTTTTAATCACAGGGTTGAACAGTGATATTCAAAATTTTGTACATATTCAACTTGAAAGAATTTTGCCTAGACAATCCTCCTTATCTAAAAGTTTCCATAGTGATAGGATGAATTGGTGAGAACCAAGATGGCGGCATAGGTAAAACACCTATCTTGCCGTCATACTCAACAATTTTAATACTACAACTTAACGAAAGAACAAACACCTTCCAGAATCACCAGAAAGCTCGCCGAGTGAAAATTCCACAAATAAAAGTGAAGATAAGACACTGTGACTCGGAGGAGCGGCGGCGGACAGCATTGAAAGATTCACGCAGAGAGAGGTTTGGAGCGCGCGCCGCGGAGAGGGTGGGCGGCTGAAAACCGGCCAGTTTTCTCGAACGGGGAGACAAAGACGTCCCACTGGACTGATTCTCCAGCTTTGGGCGAAGTCCAGGGAACCCACTATCATACGGGGTGAAAACTGGACAGTGGGAGGGCATGACAAAACTCGGGCGCTGCAGGGGTCTCCCGGCTTGTGGAGAAGGCAGCTTGCACGAACAGCTCGGCTGCGTGACCGCGCAGAGAGCGCTCTGTGACTTGCTCTCATTCGGAAAACCATCAGTCTGCTTTGTTTTACGACCCTGGGTGAGACATTGGGCGTGCAGACTCATTTGGGGAGAGTCTGAATTCCCTGGCAACCAGTGGAGCTCCACAGCAGCTCTCTCTCAGAGGTGCTGGCAGCCATTGCCCCTGGCACAGAGTCCCTGGGGCCGCATAGGGAGGAGCTAACGCTGTCTGCTTGGCCCGGAGACTCCGCCCATCCAACCTGAGCACAGCTGAGCTTCACAGACAATTGGCCTGGAGGTCAACCCCTCCAAGTGCTAACAACGATTAACCTGAGCTTAACTTCAGCAAGACTGTGCAACCTATATCCACCTCAGGTAACTGGGGAGGTTGAGCCACTGTCCCTAGTAGGAAGTCTACCACACAAAGCTAATTGACCCACTCAGGGAAGCAGCCACCATGCAGAGACATGGAAAGAAATCAGATGTGAAAGAAATGGAGGAAAAAAAACGACTGGACATGGAATTCAAAACCATGGTTATAGGTTTTTCAAGAGGCTCCAACAAAAGGTCGAGGCCTATAAGGAAATAAGCGAGACCGCAAAGGAAATGAATGAGTCCTACAAGGAAATGAAGGAGACCCTCAAGGATATAAAGGAGACTCTCAAGGATATGAAAAAGGACCAACCAGAAATTAAGCATACACTGACTGAAATAAACAATATTATACAAAGACCTAAAAGTGCTCTGGAGCACCCCAAGAACCAAGTTAAAGATTTGAAATACAAAGAGGTAAAATCCACTCAGCTGAAAAAGCAAGAAACCAAAAGAATCCAAAAAATTGAAGATAGTGTAAGGGGCCTCTGGGACAACCTCAAGCATACCAACATCCGAATTATAGGGTTGCCAGAAAAAGAGAGAGAGCAAGACAACGAAAACCTATTTGAAGAAATAGTGACCAAAAACTTCCCACACCTGGTCAAAGAAATTGACTTAGTAGTCCAAGAAGTGCACCGAACCCCAATATATAGGAACCCTAAGAGGACCACACCAAGGCACATCATAATTAAAATACCAAGAGCAAAAGACAAAGAGAGAATATTAAAAGCAGCAAGAGAGAAACAGTTGGTTACCTATAAGGGAGCACCCGTACAATTGTCAGCGGATTTCTCAACAGAAACGATGCAGGCCAGACGGGAGTGGCAAGAAATATTCAAAGTGATGAACAGCAAGAATCTACAACCAAGATTACTCTATCCAGCAAAGCTATCATGCAGAATTGAAGGCCAGATAAAGTGCTTCGCAGATAAGAAAAAGCTAAAGGAGTTCATCACCACCAAACCAATATTATATGAAATGCTGAAAGATATTCTTAAAGAAGAGGAAGAAGAAAAAGATAAAAGTGTAAATTAGGAACAACAAATACACATCTATCAACAAATGAATCTAAAAATCAAGTGAATTAATAAGCTGATGAACAGGATAAACTGGTGAATGTAACAGAATCACGAACATAGAGAGGGAATGGACTGACAACTCTTGGGGAGAAAGGGGGTGTGTGGAAGTGCAACAAGAGACTGGACAAAAATTATGAAACTATGGGAGAGGACAGTGGAGGGGGGTGAGGGCAGAGGGTGGGATGGGCACCAGGTGGAGGGGAACTATAGGGGGGAAAAAGGGGGAACAATGTAATTAATAAACTGAACAATAAAGATTTTTTAAAAAGTTAAATGACATAAAAAAATAAGTTTCCATAGTGTTTAAATAGGGGTAAGAAGTAATTTCTAGAATGCATAAATATTGATATGTTTAAGTAAAGTGTTTTATTGCTCTTTTTTGTTGTTGTTAATTCTCATATGATATTTATTCTATTGCTTATCAGAGAGAGTGGAAGGGAGGGAGGAGAGATAGAGCAAGATAGAGACGAGAGAGAGAGAGAGAGAGAGAGAGAGAGAGAGAGAGAGAGAGAGAGATATGCAGGAGAGATACATCGACTAGTTGCCTCCCACTCCCACTGCACCCCAACCCGAAGGGCAGGAAGTGAACCCGAACCATCTTGATCAGGAATCAAACCCAAGACTCTTCTGTGTGTGGTGGGCCAATGCTCTAACCACTGAGCAACCGGCCAGGATGGTTTCAGTGCTCTTTTGACTGCATCTGATCATTTTGATGGAAAGAATGGTAATTTCAGATGGTTCAGCCTAAGAAATAAAACCCCCTGCCTGCAGCCATCCCACAGCGGTGCTCCACCAGCAGCTCTGGGGAGAATCTCCCGCCCACTGGCTCTGGCCCATTCCCGGTGGAGGCGGGGGCAGTCAGGGTGGTTTGGGATGAAGGAGGGTTCTGAGGAAGAAGGAAGGGGAAGGTCCTTGCCCAGAGGACAAGTGTAGTGACCTGGAAAGACAGCTTCTGTCTCTAGGTGGCAAGTGCCTGGGTCTCCTTCCCATTTCCAGAGGCTCAGGGTCCCCCCACCCCTCCTCTGAGTACAAGAGCGGGCTCTGTGCCAGAGGGGAGGCCGCAGGGCTGGCTCACCCACAGGAGTCTCCTGACACAGTCTGCTGGGCTTTTCCACTGGTATGGACTGTGGACGAAAGCAGCCACATGCTAACCTGACAAGCTCAGGGGAGGCTTGTGTGGCAGACAGTCTTACAAACTCAGACCTAAAATAACCATAAAAGATGGTCTGAAAATTAAATATTTAAACTACAAACAGGTTTTAGTGGGCAATCATGTCCCAGGCCGACATTTTCCCTGACAAAGATCAACTTAGATCTTTCCTGAGACCGTTTGCTTTTTTCCCTCTAAGATAACATATCTTGAAATGTCCGGGTAACTTATAACTTCCCTTTTTCCGGAGCCCCTGGGGCACAACCAAAAGTGCTGGGCACCAGGGCAGATACCACAAATTCCTTCTTTATCATATTAATTATTCCTGCACCCACCTCAGCATGTGTCCATCATTTTACTTTTTCTCCAATCCCAGGGGTTTCTCACCACTTTGCTTTATCCCACCTCCTTAATCCATGATCAATGAATTTCATGTAACCTACCTATGTCCCTCCTTCGATTGTGATGTATAAATACAAATGTAACCTGCCATTCTCCGGGGCATTACCTCAATTCATTGAGGTTCTGCTTCCCGGCATATGTTGACAATTTGGCTCAAATAAACTCACTAAAATTCTTTACAGGTTTTAATGTGTTTTTGTTTGTTTGGTTGGTTGGTTTTTTGTTTGTTTGTTTGTTTCGTTAACAGAACGAAAAGGTCCAAGCTCTTTTCCCACTTTCCTCTTGAAGAGGGGGGTGGGGGTGGAGACTGCCTCCCCCTGTGAGAGAGATGGAGGTGGGACAGTTGTGGCCTCTCAGGGCCAGGGCAGGAAGGTCAGCATAAGGCAGACAAGGCAGCTCGCCTCCCACGCAGGAGCCTGAAGCCTGGAGGGAAGGCTGAGAATCCAGAAGTTGCAAATGTCACCAACAGTCTCTGGAGTCCCTTCTGCTTCCCTCCTGCACCCTGATAGTCCTTCTGCCCCACCCCATCCAAAATACTGGGATGCAAAGAGGAAAGAACATGAGAACAGCGGGAAAGGAGACCCCAGCTCTGCCACTTGGAGCTGGGGGGTCACATTCCTACCCCAAGTTCAGAGATAAAATGTAAAGTGCCGATACTGCCTGACCAGGGGGCTCAGTTGAGCATCGACCTGTGAACCAGGAGGTCATGGTTCGATTCCAGGATTCCAGGTCAGGGCACATGCCTAGGTTGTGGGCTTGATCCCAGTCAAGGGCATGCAGGAGACAGCCATTCAATGAGTCTCTCTCATCATCGATGTTTCTATTTCTCTCTTCCTCTCTGAAATCAATAAAAATGTGTTTACCATAAAGTGTTGGTACCTACAGGCCTTCCCAGACAATGTCACTTCTCTCCCCCTGACCCACACTCCAAGGGAGAGGAAGGGACCCAGCAGACTGGATATGGGCAAGAATGAGAAGGCCACCCCTGTGTAGAAAGGGAGCTGACAGGGCAGGGGAGCCCCTAGGCTCGAATTGGGCAGATGGAGGCTGACATGCAGGAGGCAGGGAATTCAGCCCTGGAGCAGGAAGAGGGGCCAGTACTCATGCCTTCATTGTTTAGCAAATAGTGTGTCAGACTCTGTCAGGAGGAGGCAGACAAGTGACCAAGCTCACACTGCCAAGGTCTCTGGCCAACTTACAGGGGACTCTCATCTCATCGGGTTATAGATTTAAAACTATTTCATTTCTCTGTGCTGGGCGAGGCTCCTTTCCCATTGGAAGGGGCAGCTTCTTTCCCGACATGAAGCCAGATTCTGAGCCTTCCCCACCCGCCAGGTTCGAATCTTCTCCTGGCAAATTGTCCATTGAAACTCCCCTCTTTTAAGAAGACATGATCATCATAATTCCTTAAAACCCTGTCTCTTAAAATCTGGAGAAAGTGAATATTTTTATTTCTCTATACACTAGTTTTTTTTATTGTAATGGTATGAATTATTCTCTGGGATTTCCTTAACCCAATTAGAGGTAATATCTTTTAAAATCACGTTCTAGACATACATCTTGAGTCCTACAAAGTTATTTCTGCCCCTGCTTGCACTCCTCCCCACTCCTATCTAACAGGCCAAAGGAGTTGCACAGTACTGTGTAGCTTGATGGTCCTCTTGACTTGAGGTTTAAAACTTTATTCGTACTTAAAATATATCCTTCTTACTCTTTCTACTTTGGGTTTATCCCAATTCTTAGCATAAAGGAAGCCATTAAATAAAGGCTCTTTCTCCAAACTGCAAAAAAAAAAAAAAGAAAAAGAAAAAAAGAAACTCCCCTCTTTTGCTTGATGCAAAGCTTTTCTTCCTACCCTGGGCCAGATGCGTTTCAGAAGCTGCAGTGAGAGTGGGAGTGTGTATGGGTCTTCCCTAACCCTCCATTCTTTGGCAGGGAGAGAGGAAGGGCACCTGTCCCTGCTTTGCCTGGGCCAGGGAGCCCCAGAACCCCAGCCATAGCTCCATCACTGCAGGTCTGAGCCTCTGTCTAACCAAGCGGGGCAGGTTCCCATTAGGGACTCGTTCACCTGTGCAGAAGGAACAAGGGCTGGAGCGATGTCAGGACAGAATCCACTCTGGAAAAGGACCAGGCATGCCAAGCCACCCTGCAGTCACCAGCATGAACTGGGGTGACAGGATTATTTTTGGGGCCTCAGAACATTTTAGGGGACAGAAGGGCACCAGGTGGGGACTTTGTCCCAGGAGAGCTGCCCAGTTGTAGCCCTTCCCGTGAGACTCCAGAAGACTCCCTCTGCCAGATCAGGCTCATAGCCACTGAGAACAATGCTGGACAGGCCCAGCGGGCCCTGCGCAGGGGTGGGAGGTGTGGGAGAGCGTCAGAAGCTGCTGGGGCCTGTCCTCCCCAAACTGGGCCACTGGTGGGGCCTTTCATCTCCCGCCTTCCTTGCTTTCCTCGCTGGGCCACCCCAGTGTTCGCCTGCCTCCGCCTCTTCCCACCCCACTACCCCCAGTAGGGCAATCACAGCACTAATTAGGGCTCTTTGATCATCTTTAGAGATGACCACATTGGGGAGGGATGCTGACAAGCAATTAGGGGCAGGGTAGCTGGGAGCTCAGGCACCTTCTCAGGGGCTAGGGCTGCCCAGGCCCCTCAGACAACCCCTGCCCACCTTCCCCCAAGATTATCTGCCCCCAGCATAGCTGTGAACTCCTCAAGGAATCAAGGCAAAGGGAAAACCGTCCATCTGAGCCTTGGAGATGACGCCAGTCCCTGCCCATCAGCCCCCCTCTGCCTGGCCCCCAGCCTAACCGTCCGCTCTTCTGGGTTGTCCAGGCCCCTTTGATGGAGCCGTAGAAACAAGGGCTCCTTTGAGGGAAGGGGGCCTCAGAGCCTCAGAGCCGGATGATGAAACTTCAAAGGTGAGGGTCGAGCCCACTACCCTGTGCCCTCTCTCAGCCCTGTTCCCCTCCCCCTTGCTCCTCCCCCATCTGTCCTCTATATAGCCCCTAAGCCTCATTCCCCTGTGGGCTCTGGGAGTTAAGGACCAGGTGAGGGACAACGAAGGGAAATGGTAACTATGATGTAAGAGAATAGGGTCAGATGATTTGAGGGATGTGAATTCAGTGATCAGGGACAGAAAGGCAGGCACCACAGTATAAGCGCCTGGAGGGTGGACCCCGAGAGGAAAACAGGACAGGGTAGTGCCCCTGCTCCTGGTCACCATGCTGCTGGCTGTGCTGCTGCTGCTGCTGCCCCTCCCAGACCCACGGTTTGCCCAGGGGCACCCGCTGTACATGCGCCTGCCCCCCAGCACCCTGCAAGGTGAGCCCGGGGTTGTCTGAGGGAGCGGCCAAGGAGGGAGGAGCAGAGAGGGAGTGGGTTTGGGGAAGAAGAGCATGAGCTTGCCTCCTGAATTCACAAGGACCTTTGGCTTCTTCTGCCCACCCTGCTGGGAGAAGGGGCCAGGAACACAGGTAGGAGAGGGAGGGGGAAGATGAGGATGGAAAGGGAAGGGGAGCCAACGAGGGTGTGTGTCAGGGAAGTTTAGCAGGGAGGAGAGAGCTTAAAGCAGTGGTCGGCAAACTAATTAGTCGACAGATCCAAATATCAACAGTACAAGGATTGAAATTTCTTTTGAGAGCCAAAAACCGACTTCTGTGCATGGGCCACGAAGTTTCAATCGCACTGTATGTGTGCACCCGTATTTTGTGGAAGAGCCACACTCAAGGGGCCAAAGAGATGCATGTGGCTCGAGAGCCACGGTTTGCCTACCACTGGCTTAGAGCATTTCCTTGGCTCTCTGAGCCTAAAGATGGGCAATTCAACCAGTTATTTTGTGTCAGTACATCTGAGTTCTATGATATTTGAATCTTCAGAGTACTGTTTTCCTTCGAGGTTTTAGGAAAATGCCCTTTTCAGAAATTTCAGCCCAGCCCTAGCCAGTTTGGTTCAGTGGATACAGCGCTGAATGTCCATGGACCAAAGCGCCCCGGAGTAGATTGTGGTCAAGGGCAGGTGCCTTGGTTGCAGGCTCTTCCCTTGCCTGGGCCCTGGTCAGGGCTTGTGCTGGAGGCAACCAATTGATGTGTTTCTCCCACACCAATATCTCTGTCTTTCCCTCTCTCTTCCACTCTCTCTAAAAAGCAATGGAAAAATATGCTCGGGTGAGGATTAACTAAAAAGACTCCAGCCCAGTTGAATGACAGAGATATACTGGGCTGAGAATCCAGAACCACTGGCTCTGAGTGCTGGGCCCTGGGGCCTTGGGGCTCCGTCTCCTCCCATTCCACCCCAGCGCTCGCTCCGAGAGCCCAGCCTGCTTCCCCGCGGGTCTCCCAAAGCAGGGCTTGGAGCTGGGGCAAGGAGGACAGGCCCATAGCTCCTCCCCCACCAGGCATGACTGTGCCCCATGTCCCCGCAGCTTTGTCAGCCCAGGGGACAAAGGCATTGCAGGCCGCCTGGAGAAGTGCCCGGTGGGCCATAAATCTAGTGGCGATGGAGATCCAGCACAGATTGCATGAGTGCCAAAGTTGTGCCAACCGCACCACCCCCTGCACAGGTGAGCTTGCACCAACTACCTGGGACTGTTCTCCTGTTCACTCCACCCCTCCTTTGACTTGACTCCTCTTGGAGACAGAGACTGAGGGGGGCTGCAACAGGACAATGCTTATGAAGGTCTAAGAGGAAAGCGCATGCATGCCAGGCTGGGGGCACCACTTGTGCAAGGGCAGGAGGAAGGGACAGTGTGAGTGAGTGAGTGAGAAGTTTGCAGCTGCTGACACAGACCCTGACTGCTATGTGGTGAAGGCAAGAGAAGGGGAGCCCAGGGAAGAGAGGGGCCTGGGCACAGTGGGGGGGGGGGGGGGGGGGGAGGAGGGGGGAGAGGGAAGGTCGGGAGGATGGCAGGGAAGCTCAAATGGTCTGTTTCTCAGCAGGACCTGGGCGCCCCAGGCCTCACGCCCCCTTGCTCCAGGACCCACCTGAGCCAGGTGAGGCAGAAAAAAAAGTTTCAGGGGGACAGGGCTGAGAGCAGGTGGACCCTGGAGGGGCCTCGATGGTGAGAACGCCAGGACTTTTCCCTCATGACGGCGCTTCCACCTTTCTAGAGCCATGTGGCGAGAGGCGCCCGGGGAAGGTCAATGTGACGCAGGCCAATGGCCGCATTGTGGGGGGCACCGCGGCGCGGCCCGAGGCCTGGCCCTGGCTGGTGCGGCTGCGACTCAGCGGGCGGCCGCTGTGTGGCGGCGTCCTGGTGGCGGCGTCCTGGGTGCTCACAGCGGCTCACTGCTTCGCAGGGTACGTCCGGCCCCCAGGCCTCTGGCCAGCCCAGGTCACCCCAGATCGGTGGGTGGGCCACACGCGCGAGGGCGGTCTCTGCTGCCCCCTGGCGGAGGCAGCCCTGCTCCCCGGCTCCCGGCCTCCAGGCTCCCCCACACACACACACCCCCGCCCCCGGCGCTCGCATTCAGCCCACCCAGGCGCCCTCCCTGCCCTCGGACGGGAAACAGCGGGGCTGGCGGGCTTACTGGGTGGTGCCCGCGGGCGGGGAGCGGGGCCTCCAGGGAACCTGCCGCTCGCCACGCAGCGCCCCGAACGAGCTTCTGTGGACGGTGACTCTGGCCGAGGGGTCCCCGAGGGAGCCAGCGGAGGAGGTGCCGGTGAACCGCATCTTGTCCCACCCCAAGGTGAGAGGGCAGCCCTCAGGCCCTCGAGCTGGAACAGTGTCTCCACCCCGCACCTCGTTGACCCTGCGTCGCCCCTCTCCCCCTAGTTTGACCTGCGGACCTTTCACAACGACCTTGCCCTGGTGCAACTGTGGACGCCGGTGAGCCCGGCAGGGGCTGCGCGCCCCGTGTGTCTGCCCCAGGGACCCCGGGAGCCCTCCGCCGGCACCGCCTGCGCCATCGCTGGCTGGGGGGCCCTTTTCGAAGGTACCGCGCGGGTTTGCCTAGGAACAATAGGGTCTGGGCTGATGAAGTCTGGGGAGGCCAGTGTGCACCGAATCAGATCTACGCCTAGCTGTCTTCGCAAAACACTGCCCGACCTTGCAAGAGGGGAGGAAGCAAGGGGGTGCAATGGGAGGGAGGGACCCTCAAAACGGACCCCCTGTCCTCCAGGCCTGAGCCCACCCCACTGCTTCCCTGTAGATGGGCCTGAGGCTGAGGCGCTGAGGGAGGCCCGAGTGCCCCTGCTCAGCGCAGACACGTGCCAGAGGGCCCTGGGGCCCGGGCTTCGCCCCAGCACCATGCTCTGTGCCGGTTATCTGGCCGGGGGCATCGACTCCTGCCAGGTACCAGCCCCAATTGATTGGAAGGCGCTGGGTGGACCGCTTTCTAGGGGCGGGACAGCCTACTTTCCTCCCACGGTCAGGCTGGCACGAATTTCTCTCAGCCTCTGTGTCCTCATGGCTAACGTGGGTACAAGAGTGGTAGCCCCAATAGAGCCTGAGCTGCCTAATCCTGCAGTTGTAAGGCTGACAAGTGGGGTCCATGCAGTGCCCTCTCTCTTGGCCCCGGTGCCCACAGGGTGACTCTGGAGGCCCCCTCACCTGTTCTGAGGCTGACCCCCGCCCCAGAGAGGTCCTGTACGGAATCACCTCCTGGGGGGACGGATGCGGGGAGCCAGGGAAGCCAGGGGTCTACACCCGTGTGGCCGTATTCAGGGACTGGCTCCACAAGCAGATGAGCGGTGAGTGCTGGATTCCTATTGTCCGCTCCGCAGTGTCCCGCCCACAGCTCTCGGACGGGCCGAGCTCACGTCCTCCCCACGTGCCGCCGGCCCCTTTCTGCATCGGGAAAGCCTTCCTCCGAGGCAGGACTGGGGGGTCGGGGGTCGGGGGTGAACAAGCCCCTGCCGGTCTCCGCAGCGGCTCCCTCCAGCCGCGAGCCCAGCTGCAGGGAGCTTCTGGCCTGGGATCCGCCCGAGCAGCCACCGGCAGGCGCCGCCCCGCCCTGCGCCTTCTATGCGCGCCTGTGCCCCGGACCCGAGGCCGCCTGTGCGCCCCTAGCGCATCAGCAATGCCTGCAGCGCCGACGGCGATGCGGTCAGTCCCGTTCCCCGTGCTGGGCCAGGGAGCAGGGAGCCTCGCCCACGTCTGACCACCAACCGCACCCTTGTCCCGCCCGCAGAGCTGCGCTCGCTGGCGCACACGCTGCTGGAGCTGCTGCGGGGCGCCCAGGAGCTATTCGGCGCGAGCCCGGGGATGCGGCGCCAGGCCCCGGCCCAGGCTCGCCCCGCTCCTTCGCTCCGGGAGACTCCTAGGCATCGCGCCCGCGAGCAGCGGCTGCACCCAGGTACCCCGAGCCCTGGCAGCGCAGCACCGGCCCCACCCGTGGGCAGCAGAGGCTTCCCCCTAATCCTGCGTCTTCCCAGGATCGCCGGCTGCAGGGGCCATATTCCCGAAGCGGAGGCCGGAGCAGCGCGGAGACACGCGGGGTAATTGCGCCCCCTGCCGGCCGCGCCGGGGGAGTAGGCATAGAGCGGGCGGAGGCCCGGAGGGGATTCTCCTGGAATCTGCACCGGGAAGCAGCTACCTCCCCTCCACCCCCACAGCAACGGGCAGACCCTCTCTACTACTCCTCCTCTGAAACGGGGAAATGACCCTTTGGTGCTACTTGTGGCTTTGGGTCCTCATCAGCGTCAGAAAATCTCGACTTTGTTATCACTTAACCTCTCTAAGCCTCAGTTTCCCCATCTGTAGCATGGGAGGTGGTCCTGAGGTACTGGTGGGAACCCACCCCAGCTCTGTGCTGGCGTCTCTCCTGCAGACTGCCCTGGCCTGGAGCCCCTGCGGCAGAAGCTGGCCACCCTCCAGGACACCCATGCCTGGATCCTTCAGGTCCCCCCAGAGCGCCTGGCCATGGACTTCCAGGAGGTCGGTCTCCAGGCTTCCCCGACTCCTCCACAGTGGCCTCTGAAGGCAGATCTGGGGGGACAGAATGGGCACCCTCCCCAGCAGGAGGGAGGACCTTCACTCCCACAGCCTGGGGTGAGGCAGAATCCAAGAGGAAGGGGGAGGGCAGCTGTGTGTGAGCTAGGGTACTGGGTGGGTATGAAGGTGTGGTGAGGAGAGGGAACATGCGAGTAGAGGGGCTTAGGGAGTGTCCATGTGAGCAGGAAGTGTGCAGGGTTATGGGGTTGAAGGAAGGGGGAGGGTTTGGGTGAGAGTTGGGGGGGAAGGCAGAAGGAGGGGACCAAGACTAGCATTGAAGCCCTGAGCATCCTCCTCCCTCTGCAGGTCCAGGCCGATCTGAGCTCCAAGACGATAACAGGGCTCTTCCGAGCCTGGGTTCGGGCTGGCGTGGGGGACCAGCATGTGGTCTTTGGGGGGCTGGTGGGCCTGGAGCCAGTCACACTGGCTCGAAGCCTCCCCCGGTTGCTGGCGCAGGCCCTGCAGGCCTTCCGCTTGGCTGCTCAGGCCAAGGCTGAGCCCCAGAGAGCCTGGATGGGTGCAAGGCAGAGCCGGGAGCTGGGGAGGAAGGGGCACCACCCACTGGGCCCTCAGGTTCCTCCAGCCAGACAGCCGTGAGCCATGTCTGGACCCCCAACCTCTGGTTAGGACCTACTGCTCCCAGGGGCTGGGAGGGTTCAGGGAGCACAATGACAAACTGTCACTGCTGCAGTTGCCCAGGGGTGTGGGGTGGGTGGGGGTTTGGGGCCCTGGGACCCACGTGTCTTCCCAGATGTGTCATCAGAAAATCACAGTTGCTTTAATAAATGTTATTTATGATGTACAGAGACAATGCAGGAGCTTTTGTGGGTTGGAAACTGGATGGGGAACATCAGCTCTCTGGGAGTGGGGTCCGTGCAGGGCAGGCCCAGCCTTCAGCAGTTGGCAAAAGTCACAAAGACAGGGGACAGGGCTGCTAAGCCCCCATCTGAGCAGACCTGTCTGCCACCCAAGAAATGGCAGCTGATCTGCTTATCACCACTCCCTGATCCGTGGCTGGCCAGCACTATCCACCGTGTCCAGTGCCTCTATCCAGCCCTCACCCCCATGGCTAGATGTGGGGACTCCTAGCCCGGGATCTTTGCCTCATGTCCTTGGACTTCTGCCCTGCTAGCCAGTTCCCATCCTCACCCCCTCTCACCTGCCCCGGATTCTCTGCTGGACAGAGGTATCAGATTGCATTTCCGGCTGCCTCTTTCCTCAGCTCCTCCACCCCCACGCTGCACCTGTTCCCTCTGCCACTCACCCACATTCCCCAGCCCAGTGGACAGGAAGAGCAGATGCAGGACCTAGTTGGTGAGACAGGATGGAGGGGCCTGTGTTAACGCTGGGACTGCTGGCCACCCTGGCTGTCTGTGGTAAGACTGGACATCATCCCACCCACCCAGCTCCCTGGAGGACCGACCACCAGGGCCCCGCTCCTGGGCCCCTGCCCAGCACCCGTCCTGTCCCCCCCTGTCCCCAGGCTGCTGGGGTCTGAATGAGGAGGAGCGGCTGATCCGGTACCTGTTTACGGAGAAGGGCTACAGGAAGGAGCTCCGGCCTGTGGCTCACAAAGAGGACAGAGTGAACGTCTCACTGACCCTCACCCTCTCCAACCTCATTTCCCTGGTGAGTGGCCCCTCCATGGCTGGGCTGGGGGTGGGAGGGCAGGGCCAATTTCCTTGAGGCCTGGCTCTCTCCCGACTGGGATGGCCACGAGGGAAGCTCAGGGCCAAGGGCCGGCCTGTGGCAGCTCCTTTCTTGTGTAGGGCCCCCAGACCCTCAGGCTGGTACCCCTCCCTTCCAGTTGCCCCCCATATCCCACCCATGACACACTTCAGAGGCCTTGTGTCCTCCCTCCTCCCTGGCCCGCCCAGCACTCCGGAGTGCTTGGGATTGGAGTTGGGTCAGGCCAGTTGCCATGGATTCCCCTGGGTGGCAGCCGGGAGGCGGTGCCCGGTGAATGCGCAGCTGGAAGAATGATGCGGGAGCCTGGGACAGCCCTCCTGTTTTCTCACAGAAAGAAGTCGAGGAGACCCTCACCACTAACGTGTGGATTGAGCACGTAAGAACACCCCACTCAGAGCAGGGGGCTAGGCTCCCCTGTGCCCGCTTCTGCTCGGGGAACCCGAAGCCTGCCTCAGACGTTTTCCTGCGGGAGGCACTGGCTCCTGCCTGCAGAGAAACCCCTGCCAGCTGCCCTTGCCCACCTAGTGCAGCCACCAGCCCAGACAGAGCCTTTGGGTGGATTGGGATCCTTCATCGATGGGAAATTGTCACCATCCTGATTTTACTAGAAGACATTCTCTCCACCCGTCAGAGGTTCATAACATTGACATATGTCTCCTATGTCCGCAATGGAAATAATGTTCCTTCAGTTGTAGTGTGCATCCTACACAGCCCTGCATGACAGACGTGAGCCCCACTCCATACCCACCTCCCCAAACCTCTTTTGTCACAGCCCTAGACCATGCCCTGTCTTCCCGCAGGGAAGTTGGGGGGAGTGAAGGGGTCAGGGCAATGGCGGAACCCACTGCTGACATTCCTGTCGGCCTCCAGGGCTGGATAGACAGCCGGCTGCAGTGGGATGCCCAGGATTTTGGGAACATCAGCATCCTGCGCCTGCCTCCTGACATGCTGTGGCTCCCAGAGATTGTGCTGGAGAACAAGTTGAGCCGCAGCCCTCCCTGGCCTCCCCTCATCACTCGACCCCCCTTCCTTAAATAATCTGAGCCTCTCCCTCCAGCCCCAACCTGCCCTCCCTCCTCCACTTTCCCCAACCCTGCCATTTGGAAGCTGGCCCATGCTCACTGTGGCCCTTGTCCCTGTTCCCAGCAATGATGGCTCCTTCAAGATTTCCTACGCCTGCAACGTGCTGATCTATCCATCAGGCTCTGTGTTCTGGCTGCCACCTGCCATCTTCCGCTCTTCCTGTCCCATCTCAGTCACTTACTTCCCCTTTGACTGGCAGAACTGCTCCCTCAAGTTCAGGTGCACCCACTGCTCCAACCACCCCTCCCCCCCAGGGCACCCTGCCAGGGGCCTCCTTCGGGCAGAGGCTTCTGCTCTATCCAGATTAGAGCTCCCCTCCCCCACAATGGCCTCTCTGAGAACCGCCCTCTGCCCACTGCCCTCCCCAGTTCGCTCAAGTACACGGCCAAGGAGATCACCCTGAGCCTGAAGCAGGAGGAAGAAGACAACCGCACATACCCTGTGGAGTGGATCATCATCGACCCCGAGGGCTTCACAGGTGCTGGGAGCAGCAGCCAGCGGGTGGGCAGACGGGCAGGCCCCTCAGGACCTCCTCCACAGACACGCATACAGTCACACCGACACCGCCGAGACGCATGTCTGCGCACCCACACCTCACACGCACACTCACATGACACTAATCCAGCACGCTGAGAGGAAAAGCAGATGCAGGACCTAGGCTGGGGAGACTGTGCTCCAAAGGCACAGACAGATGAGCACCGTGCCCACCCCACTTCTGCCCAGGCTGGAAGACTCCCTGGGTTTGAGCAGGTCCCTGGGGATTGATGTGGCTGACAGGTGAGGGGTGGTTAGTCTTTCTGTCCCGGAGCACCCAGGTGGGGTTTCACATGTCATCCTGTGAAGGTGTATATCACCCCCTCCCAATACTCCACCCCCTACTTGTGACCAAGCTCAGATCTTTATATATATTTATTGATTTCAGAGAGAAAGGGAGAGAGAGATAGAAACATCAATGGTGTTTGATAGAGAATCACTGATTGGCTGCCTCCTGCATGCTCCCTACTGGGGATCAAGCCCACAACCCAGGCTTGTGCCCTTGACCAGAATTGAACTTGGGACCTTTCAGTCTGCAGGCTGATGCTTATCCACAGGGCTGAACAGGCTAGGGCCCTCAGAGGGGACCCATGTCCTGCTGATCCGTCACACCTTGGGGGAGGGTGTTCTTACTCTCACTGCCTTGTTAGCCCCAAGACTCTATATTTGAGCCACATATGGCTTCAGCTTTTATATAAGTTTTCCAAAGAGAAAACAGCAACAATAACAAAAACTAATCCCAGAGGAAGATTTCTCCCTTGCAGATGGAAACCTCCGTCCCAATCCCCAGGGAAAGGCCCACAAACAGAACCTGAGCCCTCCTCTAAGTGTCCCCCTCAGGGCCCTGCAGACAGGCCTGACTGCCCCTGGGGGTGGCTCACTCCACCAGCCTCTCACCCTGCCCTGATGCCCCGCCTTAGCCCCCTTGCCCAGACTGACTCCAGGTGTCTGTGTGCTGCCCTCAGAGAATGGGGAGTGGGAGATAGTGCACCGGCCAGCCAGGATCAACATGGACCCCAGTGCCCCGCTGGACAGTCCCAACCACCAGGACATCACCTTCTACCTCATCATTCGCCGAAAGCCACTCTTCTACATCATCAACATCTTGGTGCCCTGCGTGCTCATCTCCTTCATGATCAACCTGGTCTTCTACCTGCCAGCTGACTGTGAGCCTCTCACCCGGCCTCGGTGCCGGCCCCAGCTCCTGGTCACCCACCCTCAAGGTCACCAGAGCAATGGCCACCTCGCCCAGCCTCTCACTTCCTCCTGGGAGCTCCCTGGGGGTCACCACTGCCCAGGGTCCAGGCATGGGGGGGCTGTTGCCAGGGTCCCTCCTGGGCCCTACTTCTCCCTCTCATTTTCCAAGGACCTAGACTGCCTCTCAGCCAGAGCAGGAGTCGGAGCTGTTGTGGCTCTGGGTCTGGCACACAGGAGGCCATCAGTAGTTGAGCCAATGTGGGGAAGGGCGGTCGTGGGAGCTCTAGAGAACCAGGGTGTGGAGATGCGCATCCCCACTCACCAGTTCTAGAAGGACACATGTCACCTATGCTTACTCGGCTCTGGAATATTTACTATGAACGGGCACAGGGAGTCCCAGAGACAAATGCCGCCCGGTCCTGCCCCTGCTTGAGACAGGGTGAGCGTGCACTGCACATAGAACAGGGGTGCTGGGGCAGTGCCCAGGACCTGTGGCTACAGTGGCCACCACATGGTTTGCTCAGGGCCGGGCTGGGAGTGGGGGTGTTACTCTGGCACTGTGTGTGCAGGAGGACACGCACAGATCTACGGTTTAGGAGGGCTGAGCGGCAGGGCATTGGCTAATGGTGACAGCTGGTGTTTGACGTCTTACTCAGTTCCAGGAGGAGTGACCAGCGTTTAGTATATTCTCCTGCTCGGTCCTCTCAACATCTAACAATTGAGAAAACTGAGGCACAGAGAGGTTAGGCTACAAACCCAGGGTCACCCAGCCAATAAGTGTCAGAGCTGGGATTTGAATCCAGTCACTTTAATTTATTAAAAAATATATTTTATTGATTTTTTACAGAGAGGAAGGGAGAGGGATAGAAAGCTAGAAACATCCACCAGCTGCCTCCTGCACACCCCCTACTGGGGATGTGCCCGCAACCAAGGTACATGCCCTTGACAGGGGACCCTTGAGTCCGCAGGCCGACACTCTATCCACTGAGCCAAACCGGTTTTGGCTGAAACTAGTCACTTTAGCTCCAAAGCCTATTTATGCTAATTAGGGCACCCGGGTATTGTGAACAATAGTCCGAGGTCCACGGTGGGGTCCTCTGGGACCAGCCATCAGGCTAAGTCCAGGCTCTCTCAGGTGGTGAGAAGACGTCAATGGCAATCTCAGTGTTGCTGGCCCAGTCTGTCTTCCTGCTGCTCATCTCCAAGCGGCTGCCGGCCACATCCATAGCCATCCCCCTCATCGGCAAGTATGTAACCCCCTTCCCCACCACAGCCCACCTCGCCCCATCCCACCATGCTGCGCCACGCCCTATGTCACCCTGACATGCCCTGCCATGTCCTGCCACACCCTGGGTGCTCCAGGCTGAGTGTGTGCCCACAGGTTCCTGCTCTTCGGCATGATACTGGTGACCATGGTCGTGGTGATCTGTGTCATCGTGCTCAACATCCACTTCCGCACACCCAGCACCCACGTGCTGTCTGAGGGGGTCAAGAAGGTGAGGGCTGTCTGGGCAAAACACTGAGATATTTCATGCGGGGAAGTCCTCCCTGCAGTGCAAATGCACCAATCACTGCTACACATGCCCGCCGGCGTGGACGACTCTCCCGGGTGTACTGTTACCTGTAGGAAGCCAGACACAAAAGAGCACAGACTGCACAATTGCTTGAAGTTCAAGGGCAGGCAAAACCAAATGCTAGAGATAGAAGTCAGGATGGTGGTTCCCTCTGGGGGCGAGAAGGAGTTGATGTGGGGAGGCATGAGGGAACCGTTTGGGGATGATATTTGATAGCTCATCTGGGTGTTGTTTGACACAATTGAGTGCATCTGTAAAATCCCGCCTGGCATTTTGTGGCAGTCAGAAATGGAGTCACCGGTGTTTGGATGTATGAAGGCAACCTGTATTGATTAAATGGCCTTCCTGTGTCCCCCTGATCTGCCACAGCTTTTCCTAGAGACCCTGCCCAAGCTCCTACACATGTCCCTCCCAGAGGAGGACAGCCCCAGCCCGGCGGCCCTGGTCCGGAGGAGCAGCTCCCTGGGTTACATCTCCAAGGCTGAGGAGTACTTCTCGCTCAAGTCCCGAAGTGACCTCATGTTCGAGAAGCAGTCAGAGCGGCACGGGCTGGCCCGGCGTCTCACCACTGCACGTGGGTCCCAATGGCTTGGGTTTGGCCCCACTATGGGAGGTGGGGGGAGCAGGGCTCATGCCCGCCCCGGGCCCGTCTCCTCAGGCCAGCCCCCTGCAGGCTCTGAGCAGGCCCAGCATGACCTCTTCAGTGAGCTGAAGCCAGCTGTGGAGGGGGCCAACTTCATCGTCAACCATATGAGGGATCAGAACAACTACAATGAGGTGAGTGGCCGCAGGGCTGCACGCAGGTGTTCACGCTGTGTGCTGATCAGGGTAGCCTATCTCAAGGGGCCACAGCTCCTCTCAGAGACACATGCCCACTTAGATGAAGGAGTTGACAATGGATGCAAATCCAAGCCCCCCAGAGACGGGAAGCCCCTGCCTAGAACCCCATCACAGCTCACAGGGCCAGGCACACACTCAGGTGTACATTCAGGTCTTCCTGCCAGCTGCCAATCACTTTCTCTCCCTGCTCAACTCCAAGCCTGATACTACAGACACAGCCAGACATTTAAAAGGCAGCCTTCTATGGTTGTTCAATATAACACAACTTTCTAAAGTTTTCTCTTGAGAAAAGGGTGCCTTGTGTCAGTTTCCATAGGGTCTACCAGCAGCACTGAGTGGCTGGGACGAAGACTGTGGCCCCACCCTTAGTCTCCTGGACTGACAGAGTGACAGGCCTGCCTGTGGCCAGAGGAGGGCCTGGGCCTTGGCTGGGGACATGCAGAAGGCCCCCCTGTTCTGTGAGCCCAAGGTGGTACTCATCGACACACATCTGTCACTGGGCCCCAGCTTGGGACATGGGCCTGTGGTCTGCAGGCCCTCCTCACCCCGCTGTCTCTGCCCCCCTTTCCTGTCTCCAGGAGAAGGACTGCTGGAACCGGATAGCCCGCACAGTAGACCGACTCTGCCTGTTTGTGGTGACGCCCATCATGGTGGTGGGCACGGCCTGGATCCTCCTTCAGGGAGCCTACAACCAGCCCCCACCCCAACCTTTCCCCGGGGACCCCTTCTCCTACTTGGAGCAAGACAAGCGTTTCATCTAGAGGGCCTCCTTGCCTGGCCTGGCCCAGCTCCCCGGGCAGCTTCGGTGGGGCTTTTCCCCTGAAAGGGGTGGGCCTTCAGGGGTGGCAGGGAGCTGTGTGGACAGGGGTGCCTGAGAAAGGACAAGCTCCTCCATGGGAGGCAACTCCTGGCTCTGAGACGTGGGCCCAGTTGTCCCGCACGGCTGAGGTGGAGATGAGCTGTGTCTCCCAAGACGAGGAACGGTGAAGCCCCAGTCCTCAGTAAATGAAGACAGGTGCCCTGACTGCTTTGGCTCAGTGCATAGAGCATCGGCCTGTGGACTGAAGGGTCCCAGGTTTGATTCCAGTCAAGGGCCTGTACCTTGGTTGCAGGCACATCCCAGTATGGGGTGTGCAGGAGATAGCTGATCGATGTTTCTCTCTCATCAATGTTTCTAATTCTCTATCTCTCTCCCTTCCTCTCTGTAAAAAATCAATAAGATATATTTAATAAATAAATAAATAAATAAATAAATAGCGACAGGAGCCACTGAGAAGGTCTGAAAGTGGACACTGGCTGGCGGGTGGGGCAGGACAATTTTTGGGGAAATAGGGGCCTAGCTCAAGGGCCAGGGAAAATGTCATTCAGGCTGGCCTTTGGGGGCCCCTCTGTGAGAAAGACAGTGGCCTCTTCTTGCCTCCCCTTCCTCTAGATGGGGGTAGAGCAGGTGGGCTCCTGTGCCCTCACTTCCTGGTTCCTATAGCTGTCAATCCCTCAACTTTGGCTTCTGAGGCCCCCAGGAGCCTCCCTTTCCAGAACCCTTAGGGAAGGAGGTTTTGGGCAGAGATGGGAGCACCACTGTCCTTCCCACCTCTTTCTGCTTTGGCCACTCTGTCTGGGTCCCTGTGGGGAGCTGAGGATCAGGGGAGGAGGACTGGGCCCAGCAGCTACAGAGGCCAGAGGTCAGCCCATCAACCTCAGCTCTCATAGGCTCCCTTAGGGCCCCAGAACTCAGCCATTCCCTAGAGTGTCCCCTTGGGGCCACCTGTTCCTCTACCCATAGTAGGGTTGCCAGGCAAAACTAAAGAAATTATTTATATTTATCTGAAATTCAAATTTAACTGTGCATTTTATATATATTTTTGCTAAATTGGGCAATTTGACTCCAAAGGGGATTTTCATCAATCTTATCCTAAGGGCCAAAGGCTGAAGCTGGAAGAGCTGGAGGAGGTTCTGTGAGGTACCCCACCCCGAGGATGGCCCCAGTGATCCCCATCTCCTGTACTCATACTCACATGTAGCGCCTTCCACGCCATATCAGGATTGGTCTGGTGACCAATAGAATGAGGCAGGAGTGATGGTATGTCACTTCCGAGGTTAGGTTATAGGAGACATGAAAGTGCCCCCGCCCTGCCCTGCTCTTGCTCTTGCTCCTTCACTCTCACTCTCACTGGGGAAAGCCAGGAGGCCTCCTGCCAACAGCCACTGGGGTGAACTGGGAAGCGGATCCTCCAGCCACAGCAGAACCTTTGGATAAGATCACACTCCCCACAACAGCCCCTGAGCCAGAACCACCCAGCAGAGGTGCTCCCAGATTCCTGGCCCCAGAAGCTGTGGGAGATCATAAATGTTTGTTGCTTTAAGAGACAAAGTAGTTTTGGAGATGTGTGACCTTGGTCAAGCCACTCCTCATGTCTCAGCTTTAGTTTTCTCATCTGCAAAATATGCATAAAATAAGACCCATTCACAGGGTGTTGTGAGAATAAAAATTGCTACATGTGTCTTACAAATTACTGATCTCATTTCTCATGGGAGGGCCTCAGTGACAGAGGATGGACTTCTCTTGTGAGGTGTTCTCATCCAAGCCTGGTGTGGTGACTGAGACCTGGAGCCGGTGCGGATGGCCCTCTTCCTCACCTCCTGAGGTGCAGGCTTAAGGTCTTCACACTCAACCCTTTTCCCTCAGAAGTCTATAGCATTGTGATTTCAGCTAAGCAGGAGATGACATGTTTAGTTTTTCAATGGAACTGAGGAAAAATACCAAAACTGACCCTACTTATGTCTGCCTTTCAATATAAATCATTTACAAATTCAAGGTACACATTTTGAATTCTCTTTGAATAGGGAAACTAGCTTGGACTTACACCTGTCAATGAGCAGGAAATCAGGGTCTTCCCTGGAATAGTCCACCACTTCCATCCCCCAACTCGCAGGGAGTCCCTATTTCAAACACAGAAAAAAGGGTCCCTATTTCAAACACAGAAAAGAGGGTCCCTATTTCAAACACAGAAGAAAGAGGGCCTGGATTAGATTCATAGGCCAGTTGTTGCTTCTCTCTGCCACACGGTGGTGGTGTTGGCAGCGGGCCTTACACATCCCAATCAACAGGTGAATCAGTGGTGTCAGGTCTAACACAGGTAGCTGTCAACCTTCCAGAAAAGACAACTCCAAACGCCACACCCAACCCAAACTGCCTGTTGTACAGGTTCCCAGAACCACAGAGAGTCCCCCAACAGCACGCACTCCCCAGCACTCAGGTTCCAGGTGCTGTCAGGGCTGGTCTACTCTCTGGGTGGCATGGAACTCTGTATCATCTTCTCCCCATAGGAAGTCACACCCACAGGGGCCAGCTGTCCATAAGCCAGGACTGTCCCTATACATCTCCCCAGGCCAGCTGGGCTACCCACCCTCTTTCAAAGGGTGATGACTCCATTAGGAATGAACTGAACTGCAAGGACCAGAAAACCCCAAAATCATGGCTTAAATAAGTGTGGTTTCCCCTTTCTCACATAGTAAGAATCGCAGGCAGGGCCATGGTTGCATCATTGCTTCAGCTGTCCCACAAAGCTACCAGGGACCCAGGCTTGTTGCCCCAGGTTGCAGCTGACTGCCACAGCTCCGCACTTCACATCTGTGTTCAAGGCAGGAAAGGGGCCAGCCATTTATGACCCCTTTTATCAGGAAGCAAAAGCTTCCCTGAAGCCCCTCAGCCAACTTCTGCAGACATACCCCTACTTATCACATGGCCACTGTTAGCTACAAAGGAGCCTGGGAAATGATCGTTTCACTTTTCCTGCCCCTAGAGTAGAAGATGGTGATGGAAGAGTTGTTAGACAATAAATGACACCTACAGAAGATTTCCTCTTAATGGGTCTCATACATTCCCTTTAACCCCTCCAGGCCAGAAACTGCCACCCTTCAAATGCAATTCACCCTCTGAGAACCAAGGAGACTTCTCAGTCACTCTCCCAGAGCAGAGAGGAGAAAAGGGGAGTTTAAAACTTCATACATAGGGAAGTAGCATAATTCAAAGCAGAAGGAAATCAGTCTCCCTTTCCCTCCCTCCCAAACACTATGGGGAAGGAAGAAGACAAAGTAAAAAATGTTGAAGCCACTTGTGCCTGGACCTATGCCTGGGAGGATGGTGCTGGGAAAGGGAGAGAGATGGGTGGCCCATTACTGAGCAGAAGCCATTAATGATCTTTGGCAAAGTGTGGTTTTAGAGGGAAGAGCTATTCCTCTGTAAAATGTGTGAGGCAATTGAGTCTGGGGGCACCGGAGGGCAGAGTGGGAAGAAGGGGGCACTGGTTTTGTAAACTCCAGAGAAAGTAGCCCAGGTGCATGGAGAGATCAAAGCTTGGGGTGGGGGTGCTGTCAAGGAAAATCAAGTGTGGGGCCCAGAGCAGGACTGAATGCAAGGATGGCAGCTGAGCCACCCAAGCAGATGTCCAGGGAGGCAGCTGCTACCACTACTACCTCCCCTCCTCCGAGTCCTGGTGAGACAGGAAGAGCTTGTGGCCCTGCTACAAGGGGCTGAGGTCTGAGCCAACCTGTCATTTGGATCGCCAAGGACAAGGTGTGTCAGATGACTTCCGGTTTGCTGACACATTGAAAAGCCACAGACAGCCCACCTGGTTTGGCTCAGTGGACAGAGCACTGGCCTGTGGACTGAAGGGTCCTGGGTTGAAGTCCAGTCAAGGGTGCATGCCTGGGCTGTGGGCTCGATCTCAGAATGGTGTGTGCAGGAGGCAGCCAATTAATTGATGGTTCTCTCTCATCATTGATGTTTCTATCTCTCCCTCTCCCTTACTCTCTGAAATCAATAAAAAAAATTTTTTTTTCAAAAAAAGCCTCAGACATCATTCATTTGTGGGATGGGAACATGGCCTCAAATGGTGCTTTTTCTTCACACCTCAGAGGCATCGGCCACCCAGTCCCCTAAGATACTGAAAGATGGGTGGCATGAATGGAAAGCTGAATTTTCTGTCTTGCCCACGAACTGGGACATGCTGACCTGTCTGCTTGGAATAGATGGTCACTAGACAGGTGTCCTGAGCCTGTGTTTCGGCCATCGGCTTCCAGATCAGCTTAGCCCCACCATTCCCGTGACCACAAACCATGAAGTGGTTGGAGCTTGTTTTCCAGCCCTTCTAGGCTCCCTTACCCGACTCTCAGGGGCCCACAACTTCCTGTCTATCTGCCCCGTGGACTGTGAGCTCCTGAGAGCAGCTCCATGTATCCTGAGTCCCCCAAGCCTGGAGCTGTGCCGACCACAAGTCTACAGATGATTTAATAAATACTTAGGAACCCCTATTCAGGGGCTGTCCTATTCACAAGAGCCGAAAGTTTCAGTTCTTTCTCAGCCCTCCTTCCTACAAAGCTTACCAGGCTGGGACCCATGGCTCAGAGACAGGAAGGATCCTGATCTGACACCCTGATTTGTGTTAAGGTGTCAAAGCCTGGGGCACAGGATGCATCTTTCTTGTAGGCGTTGTGCCTTCTGATGTCTTGGCCCGGTGGATGTCAGGCTGGTGGGAGAGTTTTGGGGTCCTCAGCTATGTCATAGAGAAACTCGGGTACAAATCATGCCTAACCAAAAGCCTTCACACCTCCCCAAATCCTGACATTCTGGAGGGAGCAGGAGCAGGAACTCTTTCTAAGCACTCTGCCTTCTCCCCCACACCCACGAGGTCCTGGCTGCATCCTCAGCTCCGCCGCTGGACATGAATCTGGGACAACTGAATCTGAGGAGGGAGGAAGGCTGGACCATCTCTCTTGGGGCAGATGGGCCCCTCTGTCCCCTCCCCAGCCCAGGTAACCCGAGCCTGGCATTTTGTCCATCCTAGAACAGCTGACAGTGCTGTGGTCAGACAGCTGTGGGGCTGGGCCAGCCTGGCTGGGCTGACTGGGGTGGGAGTGTGGGCTGTTACATGAGACCAGAGTCTGCATCTCTCGGCCTCAGACCTGGGGAGCTGCTGTCCCACTCCTGTCCCCTCGGAGAGCTGTGTCACCATGCACGGGGGTCAGGGGCAGCTGTTCCTCCTGCCGCTGCTGGCTATCTGCCTGGGTGAGGACACAGGCTTGGGGCTCTGGGGAAGACCGGAGCAGGGGACCAAAGCCTCAGGAGACGAGGGACTGGAGGGCTATTGGAGCCTGTCCCCAACCCCAGCTCTCTGCTTTTCTATGTCACATCCTCTCACGGCCTCCCCCTCTTTCTGCCCCAAAATTCCTGCACCCAGGCTTACCGCTGTCTGTTTCAGGAGCCCAGGGCCGGAACCAGGAGGAGCGTCTGCTGGCCGACCTGATGCACAGCTACAACCCCCACCTGCGGCCTGCTCAGCGGGATGGGGACGTGGTCAACGTCAGCCTGAAGCTCACCCTCACCAACCTCATCTCCCTGGTGAGCCACAGGCTTGTAGGATGACAGGGAGGAGGGACCAGGGACCTGCTAGGGAGAGGAAGGTGCTAGAACATGCCCATGGACACTGCCCAAAAGGCTAGGATTCTGGGGGACCCAACAATGGCCTGTAGGGACTAGTATCTGGGAGGACAATTGTTGGGAGCTTATACCTCGGTCTGCACCCCCAGAATGAGCGAGAGGAGGCCCTCACCACCAACGTCTGGATAGAGATGGTAAGAGATCACCTCCCACCCTCTTTCCTCTCTCAGGGGCCCCCCACCACGGGGCCCCAAGGCCCTCAGAGCTGCCCTCCTCCCCTCCCTGCCTTTCTGTGCCCCCTGGGCTGGGCTTCTGTTCCTGGGGGTGTGGTACACAGATAGCAGGGCCTGGCAAACCTTCCTCTCCCTGCAGCAGTGGTGCGACTATCGCCTTCGCTGGGACCCGCAGGACTACGAAGGCCTGTGGGTGCTGAGGGTGCCCTCCACCATGGTGTGGCGGCCAGATGTCGTGCTGGAGAACAAGTGAGGAGGGGATGTGGGCTAGGGTTGGGGGACAAAAGGACACAAGAACCCAGCCTAGCAGGACAAGGGGGTCTGGGAAGAAAGCAGTAACAGAGGATGTAGACTAGGAGCCCTGCTGAGGAGCAGACTACCAGGCAGAGCAGGTGCGGAGGCCCAGCCCAGGCCAGAGCGGCTTGCAGAACCAGCTCCATCACTCGGGCCACTCCCTTCCCTCTAACCTGGGGGCGAGGCAGCTCCTGTGGAAGCTGTTGAGCGCCAACCAGCCAGGAAAAGCGCCGTACTCAGTCCTGGCGCTTTGCAGGAGATGAACAGGTGTTAGTGGCTATCAAGACCATTATGGAGAGAGCGCGGGAGAAGTGGCAGTGATGGGATGCGGGGTCTGAGGAGCCTGGGCGGGTGGGGGCAGGCAGGTGCTAAGGAAGGTGGTGATTCCTGTGGCCAGGTGAGAACCAGGAGGGGTGTGGCCCCCAGGAGGGGTTGGTGTCCCCAGCAGAGGGATGGCGTTGGGTGGCGCGGGTCTCAGCAGCCTGTGGCCTGGCCTGCCCACAGCGTGGACGGCGTCTTCGAGGTGGCCCTCTACTGCAACGTGCTCGTGTCGCCTGACGGCTGCGTCTACTGGCTGCCGCCTGCCATCTTCCGCTCCTCCTGCCCCGTCTCTGTCACCTACTTCCCCTTCGACTGGCAGAACTGCTCTCTCGTCTTCCAGTGAGGCCATTTACTGGGGCGAGGGGGCCCTCAGGGAGCTGCCCTAAGAGGGCCCCTGGCCAGGTGGGGGACATGAGGCTTCTGGCAGGGGTCTGGCTCCATCTCTCTGGGGCTCTGGGCACATTAAGATCCAGACACCCGAAGACACCTACGTCCCTCCCTGCTAATCCCCAGCCCCCTCGTCCATCCTCTTTCATTGCCTCAGTTTCTCTGCCTGTGCCCCAAAGGGAAAAATGAATGTCTAAAATGGGTGGGTGAGAAGGCATACACATGCCACAACATACATGATGCACACACATGTGCCACCACATGCCAGACCATTACGCTCTATGCCCAGGGAGAGGTGAGGCTGCCTCGATTTTCTCATCTATACATTCGGGGGAGGGAGGGCTGGGGGAGGGTCTTCCCTAGTTTAGAGGAGCAGTCTGCCACAGGGAGACCCGACAGGTATGGACCAGTTTTCTGTCCTGACCTTTGGCCCCTTCTGCTGGAGGCAGTGGAGGAACAGACACGGTAACCCTGGGCCCTTGGACACCAGGTGACCACTAAGCCGAAGCCTCCCGTCCCTTCAACCTGGGTTTCTCCAGGGCCCCAAAGAGCCTGGGCCCCCTCATCTTGTTGCCAGGGTTTTGTGGAGAACTCAGAAATTATTGGCTGCGCTTTTTCTTTTTTAATCCTCACCCGAGGATATGCTTATTGACCTTTAGAGGGAGGGAGGCAAGGGGGGGGGGAGGAGAGAAGGGAGGGAAGCACTGATGTGAGGGAGGACATGTGCCCAGATCCGGGATTGAACCCGCAGCCCAGGTATGTGCCCCGATCAGAAATGGAACTCACAAAATTTCGGTATGTGAGATGATGCTCCGACCAACTGAGTCACGCCAGCCAGGGCTGGCTGCACTTTTTGAGGCAAAACTGCCCACAGATGGTGATACCGTATACCTCACAGGTAGGTCTACCACACCCAGCTTCACCTTGTCTCCCTCACCACACCCCCAGGTCCCAGACCTACAGCACCAATGAGATCAATTTGCAGCTGAGCCAGGAAGATGGTCAGACCATTGAGTGGATTTTCATCGACCCTGAGGCCTTCACAGGTAACCTGCACCCAGGATCCTTGCTGGACCTGGCTGTGGGGATACGGCTGGACCAGGATCATGCCCCCTCCCATGTAACTCAACATGAAAACCAAGCAAAGCATAAAATGGGTTTTTAAAGGTCTACAAAGCTCTGATTTTCCTCATGATGACTCCCATATTGGAGGGAGGGGATTAAGTATCCGATTTCCCTCACTGTTTCTGTCCCTCGATGGCAATTCTACGGGCTCAAGAGGGCTGCAGGGGTCTGACCAGCCCACTGCCGTGTCCACCGGCCTGCCACCCACAGAAAATGGAGAGTGGGCCATTCGGCACCGGCCGGCCAAGATGCTCCTGGACGCTGCGGCCCCGGCAGAGGAAGCGGGCCACCAGAAGGTGGTCTTCTACCTGCTCATCCAGCGCAAGCCCCTCTTCTACGTCATCAACATCATCGCGCCCTGCGTACTTATCTCCTCCGTCGCCATCCTCATCTACTTCCTTCCTGCCAAGGGTACCAGAGCCTTTGGGAGGGGAGCCAGTGGCCGGGCCAGAGGGGACAGCTGGCAGGACAGAGAGTGGTACCACGACCTGAAACTAGGACAGTGTGCTCCTTGTGGGGTGGGAGGCTCGCCCCACAGCAGGGAGATGGAGACCAGCTCTGAGAGCCTCTTGGTCACCCACAGCGGGAGGCCAGAAGTGTACCGTTGCCATCAACGTGCTCCTGGCTCAGACTGTCTTCCTCTTCCTTGTGGCTAAGAAGGTGCCTGAGACCTCCCAGGCAGTGCCACTCATCAGCAAGTAAGGCTAGTCCTCACGCCTGCCGCCCACCGCCTCCCCTCCCTTCATGGGCACTGCCCTCCTGCCTCCCTCCCAATGCCAGCCCCTCACCCAAGGGATCTGGGGGAGCATCCGCTATGGGTGGGGTTGGCATCTGGGCATGTAGTGCTGAAGGGCCAGCCCCGGCTCCTGCTCCCCCTTACCCTGGCAGGTACCTGACCTTCCTCCTGGTGGTGACCATCCTCATTGTTGTGAATGCTGTGGTCGTGCTCAACGTGTCCTTGCGGTCCCCCCACACACACTCCATGGCTCACGGGGTCCGAAAGGCAAGGTCTCTCCCTGCTCCTTCCAGCATCTTCCTGCTTCGACCACTGACACGCACCTTCCTTGGAACCTCTGTCCCTGTGCATATTCCTCACATGCCATGTTCAGCAGCAAATGTGGTCTGTGTGTATGTTGAAGCATGTGCCCCAAAGAGTTAATAATAACATTGAATACCGATTGCTTACCAAGTGGCAGACATATCACACATACTAACTTAACTTTGATAAAACCTCTGTGCAGTGGGTATTAGTATCATCTCCATTTTTCAGATGAGGAAATGAGGCACAGAGAGGTTAAGTGGCTTACCTAAGGTCACACAGGAAAATGGAGGAGACAGGACTTTGATCAGGCAGTCTGACTCCAGAGCTTGTGCGACCTGCAGCCCAGCTGCAGCAGTCCGCTGGGGCCTTGTCACAAATGCAGACTCCCAGGGCCCCTGCCATATGCTGGGCCAGAATAGTAGGGGTGGGGCCCAGGGACCTCTGTTTGGGACAAGTGCCTTGGTGATTCTGATGTGTACAAGAGTTTGGGGACCCGGCCTCTTCTGGGGCAGAAGAGCCGAGCTAGATCAGGGCCAAGCCACTGCCCCTCATGTGCTGCCTCCCGACCTCTAGCAGCATGAGCCTTTCGTGCCAACCTGCATTTTCTGCTGCAAAGCCCAGCTTGGCTGCTGAGCTAAACCACCCAGAACCTCCTTCTGTAGGTGTTCCTGCGGCTCTTGCCCCAGCTGCTGCGGATGCACGTGCGTCCGCAGGCCCCAGTGGCGGTGCAGGATGCCCGGCCCCGGCTCCGGAATGGCCCCTCCTCAGGGTGGTCAATCTCCAGTGGAGAGGAGGCGGCCCTCTGCCTGCCTCGCAGTGAACTCCTCTTCCGACAGCGGCAGCGCAATGGGCTGGTGAGGGCAGCGTTGGAGAAACTAGGTGAGGCAGAGGATGTGACGCTGGGGACATTCCGCCCCATGGACCCCAGACATGGAAGGCTGTCTGTTGGCCAAAGCATAAGGCACTGCAGACGAGTGTTGGGCAAGTGTACAGGTGGGGAAAGGAGGGGCTGGGTCCCTAAGGAGAGGGCACCTTCTTAGCCTCATTTTCTTCCTTTCTATTGACAAACCTGACCCTCTCGTCTCATCAGAGAAAGGCCCGGAGCCAGGGCAGAGCCAGGTGTTGTGTGGGAGCCTGAAGCAGGCTACCCCAGCCATCCAGGCCTGTGTGGAAGCCTGCAACTTCATTGCCCGTGCCCAACACCAGCGGAATCACTTTGACAGTGTAAGCCAGTCTGGGAGTGGGCAGTTGCTGTGAGTACCTGGGACCTGACATGAGGGCAGGATGAATGGGGTGACCATGGTAGGGCAATGGGATGGAAAAAGTAGAGTTGGAACTGGGGAGAAGGGGGGACATCAGGGCCAGGGCACCATGGCAGAAGCCAAGTTGAAACTCTGAGGTAGGTTAGAAAGGCCCAAAGAAATGGAGAGTGGAGGCCTGTTGGAAGGCCAAGGACAGTTCAGGATCCAGGACAAGTTTTGTGCCACTGCTGGTCATCCCACACTCTGCCTCCACCCTCAGGGGAACGAGGAGTGGTTCTTAGTGGGCCGTGTGCTGGACCGTGTCTGCTTCCTGGCCATGCTTTCACTCTTTGTCTGTGGCACTGCCGGCATCTTCCTCGTGGCGCACTACAACCAGGTGCCCGCCCTGCCGTTCCCTGGAGACCCTCACCCCAACTTGCCCTCGCCTGACTGAGGCAACCAGTTGCTGTCAACCATTCAGAGAATTACCAGCTGTATTCTTCTGCTGTGGTCCTGAGTGTGCCCTTTGGGAAGCATCCTTCAGGGCCATGGAAGCCCTGAGAAAGCTGGAGAAATAAAGAGACAGAGCCGGAGTCTTGGAGTGGTTGAGGATGGGCAATGGGGGGACAGGGACAAAGCATTTGTGAAGTCCTAACAACTCCATTTTGCATGATGCCCCCAACTAAGTAAGGTCCTATCCCTCCAGTCCTGGGCCTCCCTTTCTTTTTATGAGCTCCCTACAAGCTCTTTAAAGAGGGAAGTCCAGAGAAATGCAAAGAATCTCAATCAATGATCTCTCAAAAGAAGGTGGCAGCTCACCCCAGCTGCCATCTCCCTCCCCTGCCTCGCTGCACCCAGTACTCATCGGCACCAGAGATTTTTCTATTCATAGGCAATTTTTTTGCCATTGATTACAACATATTTCATGAGTTTTATTATCTTTTCCCATTGTTCAGAGCTCCTCACAGCATCATGGAAAGCAAGAGTCACTATATCCCTAATGTTTCAGATGGGCAAGTGGGAGCTGAGTAAGAGTGGCTTTCCAGAACACTGGTTTGGAGTCCAGAATTCCCAACTCTGACCCAATCTTAGACACTTTAAGAAGGATTCCACAGCCTGGAAATTCCCTCCCCTTCCTTCTCTTCTCAAAGGCCAAGCAGGGAATTTACACTGGTCCCACCAAAATGGTTAAGGAAGAGATAAGTAGGGAGGCTGGGAGGTAACGGAATTGCTGGGCTCTGCCTTCAGCCTCCCTTGACCCCACTTAGGAAAAAAAGAGGACTAGCTGACATCTTCCTGGGAGAGAGGCAAGGCCAGGCTTTGACGGGGTGTGAGTTCTGTGGTGTTAAGAGGGTAAACTTAAGCGAGTCATCTGTGCTTCTTGAGCCTCTGTTGCCTCATCTCTAACTGTGGGCTCAGATATCAGTTTAGGATCATTTTACAGGATCAAAGGTGTGTGTAAAGGTGATTTAAAAATGTGTGAGTGCCATATAAAGACCTGACAAGGAAACATTGTTGGGGGAGGGAAGAGGATCCGGGAAATAACCCCCTCTCCCAACTACAGAGTTACTGGCTTTGGGGCTCAATCACCAGCAGGTTCGTTTCCTTTACTCTAGTGCGTGCATGTGTGCACCCCCTGTGTTTGCAGCAAAGACTTAATCCAGGAGCCAATCTGATGATGGAACCAGCTCTGGTCCCTGTAAACCTTGCTAGACTCGTCACCTGGGATGAGTCTCTCAACTTCACGGACAGCTCCAGGGAGCGGAGCTCTGCAGCTCCTCCTGGCCCTAGTAAGCAACGATTAACAACAGCTACCACTTATTTAGGGTTACTTTGCCTAGCGCTTGACTTGATTATCTTGTTCAATCCACACGGCAACCTGAAGAGGCAGATACTCTAGTATAGCCTCGCCAGTAACAAAGAGGAAAAAACTGCCCGGGAAGGTTGAGTCCAGGACCATTCAGCCCGCTCTGGGGGTGGGGTCGGGATCTGTGCCCAGCGGAGAGCAGAGCCCGCACCTTCGCGCTGCCGCGCGATCTCCCTCCCGGAGCCTCGGGAGGGGTCAGCGCGCGTTGCCTTGGGCGGGGAGAGATTCCTCGGAGCCACGAGGCGGGCGGCAGCCAGGGACCCGTCAGACCACAGCAGCCGGGGCTGTCCCCAAGCCCGAGCTCGTCCGCGCAGCCGCCCTGGGCTGGCGTCCCGGGATATCCGCCCCCCACCGGGCCCGCGAGCCTACGTTCCGTGGCTCCCCGCGCAACCGGAAGTGGCCGGGCCCTAGGCGGAGGGACCCGGCGGAGCGGAAGTCACTCCGCGAGGCAGTGGCGACGGCGAGAGGATGAACAACAAGTTCGACGCGTGAGTGGCGTGCGGCCGCCTCCCCCGGCCCCTTCCCCCAACCGTTCCCCGCACCCGTCCCGACCGCGCCTGGCGGCGGCGCCAGCTCCACAGCGCCGGGCTCCCTCCCGGGCGCGGGCTGCAGCCCGCCCGGGCGGCCGGCGGGAAGGCGGGGTGCAAGGGTTCCGGGGACCCCAAGGCAGCCCGGACCGGGGCGAGGCGTTGGGACCGGGAGAGGGGTGGTTGTGCCGCCCGGAAGAAGATTTTGGGACGGCCGCCCCGGCGGGTGCGGGTTGCTAGCGGCGTGGAGGGGTAGGGTTGTTCCCTCAGCCGGCCGCTTCTGAATTTCTGAGTCCAGCTTTCCGCATTCTGGCCTGGGCAGGTGACCTCTCTGAGTCCCAGCTTTCTCCTCTGCACAGGGGGGCCGGTAACAGCCCCTGCCCAGGGTTGTGCAGATGCAGTGAGGTAACGTGGCTGCTCAGTTAAACCGAGTTCTCGCCGTCTTACTGAGACTCCTTCCTACTTCCTCCTCCCCCCCCCCCCCCTTTCTCTTCCCACTCACTCCCCGGGAGCGTCTCAGTTTCATGCCCAGCGGGTATATTGTCCTGGCCACTTCTTGACTTCTGTTTGTACCCTATCGGATTCCTAGTTCAACAAATTGTGGAGATGCAGAAAAGAAATGCAAAGTGATTTTTCGTATTTCCCTACAGCGATTGTACCTTTGGGTAGGTTATGTTTTTAGCTCTTTTAATTGGTGTAGTAAATCTGCCTGCTCTTCCGAAGACCTGGATTTCCAGCCCCAGACCCACCAATTACCAGTTCCTTGACAGCAGAAAAGTTTCCCCATCTCCGAGCCATGGTTATTTAAGCCACTTTAGTGCCCTGCTGCCGCACAGGGTGTTAGAAGGGTCAAATCAGATTCAGCTTTGCTTAAAGGTGTTTTGTAAATTGCTACATGGTGATGTATAAATACAAAGTGAAATTACTATTAGTTTAAGTTGTGACCTGCTGCTGCTGCTGGGGAATTGTTTTTCCCCCAGTACAATGAGTGCTGGTGTGTGCATTCAGAGGTCATGGATTCCAGCACTCCAGACAGCTCCTCAAAAACATTTCTTGGTTGTGGGGTGAGGACTCATTTTATAAAATACTAGAGGCCTGGCGCACGAAATTCCTGCACTGGGGGGGGGGGTGCCCCTCAGCCCAGGGCCCCTGTATTCAAGGGGAGGGGGGGAGCGGATGTCTGACTGCCATGATATAGGGGAAAGATTCCAGCAGCTGGCTTCTGGCTGAGCTGTGACCCTTCCCTCCCCCCTGCCCCTCCCAGTGTACTGACCACCAGGGAGCAGCTCCTGTGTTGAACTGCCCCCTGGTGGCTAGTGGGCATCACAGCAGCCAGTTCCATTGTTCAGTTCATTTGCATATTAGCCTTTTATTATATAGGATTTTTATTGATTTCAGAGAGGAAGAGAGAAACAGCAATGACAAGAGAGAATCGCTGATTACCTCCTGCACGATCAGGGATCAAGCCTGCAACCTGGGCAGGTGCCCTGACTGGGAATCTGGTTCCTTTATAGGTCGAGCTCAACCACTGAGCCACCGTGGCCAGGCGGGAGAGGACTCTTCTATTCTTTGGCAGAGCACTTCTTCAGCCAACTGCTTACCTGTCTCCGTCCCTATATTAGCTCTTCTCCATCATAAACCCTGCCACCCCTAGTGCCAGGTCTAAGACCTGCATCAGTGGAGCTGTCTGCCAGTCAATGTACCCTTTCCTCCACTGAATTGAAAAACAGAAGTTTATCCTTAGATACTTTAAGGATCATCTGGTACGGTCCTACCCATTAGAGGTCTGCAGTAAGTTAATTAAGGAGGGTTAATAATGGCTTCTCAGGGCAGCTAGGTAGATACTTTTCATATATTATTTCTTAACTCCTAACAACCCTGCAAAGGGATCTTGTTACCTCCTATGACAGATAAGGAAAATAAGCTGCTTTGAGGTTAACTTGCTTATAACAACAAGAAGGGCCACATGATGGGTTTCAAACCCAGATTTCTTTAATCTTGGTTCAAGCATCTCTTGACAAAAATTAACCTGGATCATTTTAAATTTGCACTAATTATTAACTATTCCTTACACTGCCCCAGAATATTCTAATGTCTGTCTTCTAAGCTACGCAGGAAAAAACCAAAGCTTTCTTTCCTTTGAAATTAACGATTGAAAATAGCACTCCTACCCCTAGTTTTGCTTTAGTTGTTTTTGTGTTTTTAGTTGTTTTGTTTTTTTTTTTTTACAAAAACTATAGTTTTTAGATCTTACATACTTGGCTTCTGCACTTTTCACCATAGTTCCTAAGGACTTGTTTAAATTTGCTAGAATCCTAAAAATCCAGTGCCTGGAGTTAAGAACTGTAGTCTAATCTGATGGGCTCAAATCAATGAAGAACTGAAGCCTCCTTTACTGTGTGGACTCCACTTCTAGGAATGTAATCTAAGACTATAATTGCCTCCCCCCCTCCTGCCCCCAAACACACATCTATCAAGTCATTAGCTACCATGCCATTAATCCTATTCATATGCAAAACCCTAAGATGCTTTTACTGAATTGCAGTCCCAACTGTGGTAAATTGGTTTTCAGATCTTGATACCAAACTTGATATTCCTCACTCTTCGTTAGCTTTTAGCCCATTCTTAACTGTTGTCTTAAGTACTTAATTGATATTCTTCGTATTCTGACTTGTATTGCTTTGATTTTAGAAATCCATTCACTAAACATGTTTCTGATGCTATATGCATAAAAAATGAATTAGACTTGTACATATAAAAATGAATTAGACCAAGTCCTTACCCACAAGGAATCTGTCTAGTCAGAAAGTATGGGGACATATCTGAGCAAGAGGTTGGTAAGCTATTTAGGTTCAACTCGGTCTGGACAGCTTCAGAGATACTAATTGCCCACCTGAGTCTAGGGAGCACTGATTTTTCAGTCTGGATCATATTTTGGCTAAAATTTAGCTTCACACTAGGAAGAGTATCTCTGGAAGATAGGATGCAAATAACTTGCCTTAAGTGCAGGTTAGCTCCACCCTCAAGAGATAACTGCACAGGATGAAGATCCAGTAGGGTTTCCAATGACTGTCTTAGAAGGGAGTCAAAATATGGTTCAGGGATCACAGTAGTGTTGTTTTTTCTTGACATAATTATTTTATTGTTATTTTTTTGTTTTCTAGTAGTGATTAGCAGCAAAACCACCACAAAGAAAGGAACTTACATGCTTTGCTTGGAATAGCAAAATGAGAGATTCTGGGTAACTGTGTCCCTCTTCAACCAAGACTTAAGGCACAGGAACCCAGAGGATATCGAGGATGTTTGGAAGCTGAGAAAAGAGGGAAATGGTTTGAGTCCCTGGAGTCTGCCCTAAGGAAGAGAGTTAAACTGTCTTGGGCCTAAGCAATAGAAAAACCCATGTTCTTAATCAGGAGACAAAAAACTGGCCATGGCATAGCTGGGACAAGTACAAACATTTATTAGGGAAAGTCCAGAAGAGGGGTTCCTAGGCTCCACTTCGGGAGAGATTAGGAGAGAGAAAGTGATCCTCACTCTTAGTCCTGAGGGACAGTGTAAGTAGGGGAAAAGGGTTCTCCAAGAAGAGACCACATAATGAGCATAACGGGTGAGGTCAGGAAACTGCAAATAGATTGATCACTGCTACAGTGAAGGGAGTTTGTTGAGATCAGGCAGGAGATGATATTGACACATGTAGATAGAGGAGGGTCCTCTACCATGCTGAGGCCTGAGTGTGTGTGTGTCTCCTCAGTCAGGTCCTTGGGGACAGAAACTCTAGTGTCTGATACCAGCAATAGGTGCTCGGTACATGTTGGGGGACCTGTGTGCTATACAGGCTCCTTTCAGAAAGTTTCGTAAGGGGAAGGGTATCATAACACAGATAATGGTTTCCCAGAAGTCCAGGGAGGCCAAACGAAGCCAGTGGAATGATAACATCACAATCAAAGCCAATCTCTACTCTCTCTGCTTCTCTGCTCTATTCCCTTTTCCAGCTGGCTTTCTCTGCCTTTGCTCATTGTCTTTATTTTTGTGTGGCTTTTCTTGTGACCTACATGCCTGCCCCAGCTTTGACTCTGTGATCATTTATCTTTTGTATGAAAAGCTGAGGAAGGAATCTGCTCATAATTTTGAGCAAGGCCCGGAGGCATAGGTTATTGGCCGGTCTAGACTGCTCCTTTAGTCAGGTGTCCTTCGTAGTCATGTCTTGTCCAGGATGGAGATGGGGACATTTATGGTACAGTGCATGGCCACCTGAGTATATTCTACAACACATGGCTAGCGCATGAATTCTAACATTTATTGAATGCTTTTTATGTGCTAGGCAGTAAAGATTCATGGGCAGGAAAAAAAGGATTTTTACAAAAGGTTTTTGTGTCTGTATAGGGTAATATCTGAGTTATAATATGAGCATTTCTAGTACTTTTCTTGAGAGTTGCCTAACTCCATTGGACTAGATAGTCATTAGGGGCAGAAAGGTGATTTCAGAGAAGATCCAGCTCTAGACTAAACAGCATTCTAATTATATTTGTGAACTCACTTCCTGTTTATTTTTTTGTCTGAATCCAGTGAACTTTAGCTTTACCTGAAAGCATTAAGACAGTTTTACTGCTCTTAAAATGGCAGCTCCTAAAGTATATTTGATCATACGTACAGGCAAAAAGTCATTATTTCTTCTTTCAGTCTTTTTTTTTTTTTTTTTTCATTTATCGTTTATTTGGTATCTTCCTTCTCTTGGTGCTGGATATACAAAGATTAGTAAGACACTGTTCTAAGGGATCCTTCCATCTAGTAGGAAAAACAGAGGTGGGAGGAATGGGACTTTAGGCTGAGGGAGTGCTTGCAAAGAGCACAGATGTGGGAATATAGATGCTTTGGGGGGCGGTGCTAGCAGGCAGTTGTGTTTAGTTGTACTTTATCCTTCAGGGTGGGCAGCAGAGGGCAAGGGACAGTTGAGCGTTTTAAGCATGGAACTTAAATGGACTGTTTGCATTTAGAAAGATCATGCTGGTGGCTATGTAGAGGATGGATAGAGGGAGGATATAATTTGTGTTGGGAAACCATTTAGGAATTTATTGTAATAATTGAGATGATAAGAAGAGGGCCTAGACTAAAGCAGTAGCAGTTGGGAAGGATAGGAGAGATGGTCAGAACAAGAATAGGTAGATAAGTTTTTTTGTTTATTTTTGTTTTGTTAATCCTCACCTGAGGATATTTTTTTCATTGATTTTTTTAAGAGAGGGGAAGAGACCTATTGATTGGTTGCCTCCCGCACGTGCCTCCCAGGAGGCCAGGGATTGAGCCTTCAACCCAAGGTATTGAACCCTCGACCCTTCAGTCCAAGGTCCAATGCTCCAAATATGAAGCAAAATAGGCTTAGGAAAGGTAAGTTTTAAAACTTCATTCGAAATGCCAAAGCAGTTACTTAATCCAAAAACTCTTCTGATTATTGACTCTTTTTTTTTTTTTTTTCTCAAGAAAACAGTTCCTTAAACTGTTTACCTCTTGCTTCTTTGTGCAGCCTATTCTGAAACTGGAAGAGGATGCTTTCTGGAATTCACACATTAGCTAATGGACATTTCATTTTTGTTTAATCTTCCTAATTGACTTTCTACAATCCCTTGCCCTTCTCTCATCTCATTGCCAGTATTTTGAGTGAGTTTAGGCTTTTCCCATGGTAGTTCATTTAACCTGGTTGGTGGCTTTGTCAGGTAAGCAAGAATCAGTTCAGTCACGGGATAACACTGTTTTGCCTTTCTACGTAGATTGAAAGATGATGACAGTGGTGACCATGATCAGAATGAAGAAAACAGCACACAGAAAGATGGTGAGAAGGAAAAAATGGAACGGGACAAAAGTCAGAGCAGCAGCAAGAGGAAGGTTAGTTGGAACTCAAAATTTGGTTATCTCATGGAATCTGTTTATCTGGAAGATACCAGCTTAATGATTGCACACCATTTTGTAATACCTGACTTTGTTCTCAAGAAAAAATGGTTGAATCATTGGAGTTCATTTTGGGACTCAGAACTGTTCCCTTACCACAGGACCTTGAGATGCCGCCTTGCTTCCCAGCATTCTGCTGGCCTGAGGTAGGGGAGAATAACCCTGCCGTTAGCAAGGTGTTATTTGCTTCATAATCTGCTGCTGAGTATTGAAAATCCTATACATCCCTTAAAATTTTAGACTCTTTAGTAAGGAATAGTCTAAACTAAAATGACTTGGAAAAGAGAAAAGTTAGAGAATAGAAATAGATGGATCAACTTCTTTATTAAAAAGCAATCATTAATTGCTTTATTCTGCAATATTTAGTACCCTCCAAATGCAAGCATTTCAGGGCTCAGAGGACACAAAGGTCAATGAAACTATGGCTCAAGGAGTTAATATTTAATAGTGGTGGTAATAGTAGCTGACATTTATTGCGTACTTTTAAAAAGTGTTTTTATTAATTTCAGACAGGAGGGAGGGAGAGAGATGGAAACATCAGTGAGAGAATCATTGATCAGCTGCTTCCTGGATTCTGGTTTCTGGTTTTCATAGCTGACAGACTGGTGGTCAAGCCCACAACCCAGGCATGTGCCCTGACTGGGACTTGAACCCTAATCTTAGGTTGATGCTTAACCACTGAGCCATGTTGGCCAGGCTATTGAGTACTTCTTATGTATCAAGCACTGTGCTAAGCACTTTACATCTATTAAATTATTTTATCTTCTCAACACCCATATGAGATGATGATTACTCCATTTTTCAGATGAGTAGCTGAGGCACAGACAGGTTAAACAACTTGTCCCAGGTCACTAGCCAATAAGCGATAGTGGCAGAGAGGAAGTGTGCTGGACCTGGTCATATATACAGATAATGTACAAGCATAAGTAACTTATGAAGTAGAAAATGACAAAAGCTATAAGAACATAGGTAAAATGTTACAGGAATTTAGAATCCATTAAATACTACAGAAATGTACTGTGTAAGCAGAATCGTGAGCACATGCAGGCAATTGAGCATGTATCTATTTTTTTTTAATTAAAAAATATTTTTATTGAGTTCAGATAGGAATGGAGAGGGAGGGAGAGATAGAAACATCAATGATGAGAGAGAATCATCAATCTGCTGCTTCCTGCAAGCTCCGCACTGGGGACCAAGACCACAACCTAGGCATGTACCCTGACCGGGAATTGAACCTGGGACCCTTCAGTCCCCAGGCCAACACTATCCACTGATACAAATCAGCTAGGGCAAGCATGTATCCTTTTTAAATTGGGGCGGTAGTAAGGGGTGATGCTATAAAATGTTTTCTCAGTCTCAGAGCATGTGATAAATGGCCAGGACTAACACACCTTTAATGTGCAGGCTGTTGTCCCGGGACCAGCAGAGCATCCCCTGCAGTACAACTACACTTTCTGGTACTCCAGGAGAACCCCCGGCCGACCCACCAGCTCACAGAGCTATGAGCAGAATATCAAACAGATTGGCACCTTTGCTTCTGTGAGTACTTAGTGAGCTTCAGTAGTAAATTCATGCCTGTATTTATATCATTATGTTTGTTTGTCCTCCTGGTAACCTAGGATTCTGGTTTCCTTAGTCAGCTGACCTGAGTCTCCAAGGTCAGATTTGTTCATTCTTAGGTTTCTCATTAGATATCCATAGGTAATTAGTGTGTAATTGTGTAACTGATCAGAAAGGAACAATACAAAAATACAGATTTAAGTAGATATTTAGTGAGTTCTTACTATATGTCAAGTGTCCAAGGGTGGGTGGAGATATAATTTTTAAAAATTTATTTTAGGAATGGAGGGGGGGAGAGAAATATCAGTTGGCTGCCTCCCATACACACCCTGACCAGGAATCGAACCCAAACCCCTTTGGTGCATGGGAAAATGCTCCAACCAACTGAGCCATGCCAGGCAGGGCGAAAATTTTATAGTACATGGTATCTATTCTCATGAAGCTTGGTGGTTAAGTCAAGAGTAAAGTTCAGAAGTTTACTTTGTATTTAAGAACCTTTCATTAGGATTTTGGATCTGTTTGTAATTATGTATAAAATATCATATTTTTCCTGTCTTCAGCATGAATAGGAAGTCTCTAATTGTTGTTGCGGGTATTGTTAGAACAGGGAGCCCGGGCTCTGTCTTACCACCTTCATAGGTAGCTAGGTTTGTGTTCTCTAAGAAGCTGTCTTGTTCAGCACAGATTATGTACTTCCTATGTGCTGTACATTCTATGTCTGGGCAGAATCAAATGCGGCGTTTGTTATTTTCTTCAAATTGTTGGGGTATCTGCCCTGTTTAAAATGCAGATACTGGAAAAGGAAACTTTAATAGGCAGTACATGTTACAGTAAAGTAATAAGGAGGAAAGACACAGCAATAGCCACTTTATGTAACTTCCTTTGATCCTTATGATAGCCTTTTGAGGTCAGTGATGTTATCCATATTTTACAAATGAGAAAAGGGAAACTTGGGTTAAGTATCTGATCTAAAGTCAAGTCAGTTGTAATTTACTTGACTAAGTGGAGGAACCAGTGTTGAAACTCAGGTTTGGCAGGCTATAAAAGCCCCATTTCAAAGCCCATATTCTTTCACCTTTCCAATATACCAGAATGCATGACATGAGCCTTCAGTTTTTTAAATGTTTGCATCGTGCTAGACAAGCTACATTTATTTATCTATTATTGTTCAGATATACTACACATGTAACTGGTAATCAGTTCATCCCATTACTATATTGAGTTGATATATGCTCCCTTAACACTGGTAAATTTAGGCTTTTTTGAAATATTAAAAATAGCTTGTGCACTAGTACATATTTGATTCAAGAATTGTTTGTTGAATGAATTCAAAATACTAGGGTTCTAAAATGAATTAATTCCTTTGTCATTAGTGAAATAAGACGTAGCTAGAAATTCTAACACAGGGAGACAGAAGTGCTATTGAGAAGCATAAGGAGGGTCCATTTACACTGTTTTTTCAAATGCCCCAGGCAGTTCAAACAAACCCATGTTGTTCAGGGATCCTAACTGTAGTTCTAACATTTCTGAATCTATCACAAAAGTATTACCTGCCACATGGGAATGGAATGACCTTTACAGGTAAAATAGCAGCCTTTATTTATGAACATCTGGTTGAGCATTTGGAGGATCAGAGAAGACACTGAACTGGGGAGTAAGTTTTCATTTAGGATTCTGTTCAGTTATTTTGTGGTAGTTACGAATATTTCTAGCACTTTTCTTTCCCTCTGAAAGAAAGCATATGTGAAGTTACCCAGCTTGGGAAAGGAGCGTTTTGTTTTGTTTTTGTTTTAAATATATTTTATTGATTTTTTACAGAGCAGAAGGGAGAGGGATAGAAAATCAGAAACATCGATGAGAGAGAGACATCGATCAGCTGCCTCTTGCAAGCCCACTACTGGGGATGTGCCCGCAGCAAGGTACATGCCCTTGCCGGAATCGAACCCGGGACCCTTCAGTCCACAGTCCGCGCTCTATCCACTGAGCCAAACCGGTCTCGGCTGGAGGGTTTTGTTTTCTTTTGGCATATGTGTTAAGTTGAATAGAGTTGGCCATGAGCATCATCTGGGGTTCATGCTTCTTCAGTACTCACTGGATGTGTGACAGTGTTTGAAGTCAGCTGTCATGTAATTCACATGTCATGAGGCATTAAGAAAAACCTCACAGTAAAATCCTCACAGAGAAATAATTACATTGTGAGTTCTTTTATTAAATCCAAAGCAGTATTTCCCACTTGTTTTTAATCCTAGTATTTAACTAGTAAAAGTTTTTTAAATCAGGGTGACTAAGAAGGCAGTGTTTTAAAATGGGAAGAGCATTGGACTTGCGGTGGCAAGGCTCATTTATCAGGTGCTTGACTTCGGGCTGGGGCAAGTTCTGAAGCCATTTTCTCAACTATAAAGTGAGGAAGGTAGTTCTGAGGTCTTTTCTGCACCTCATATTCTGAGTCTGAACACTTCTTTTACTAATTTTTTTGTTTGTTTCAATGAAAGAGTTTCAGAAACCAAAATTGCCTAAAGAGAAGGAAAAATGTCTCTTAAAGTTTAATAATATTTCTTGAGCTCTCTACTTCATTTTTCATGGTTTAGATATAAGATTGTGACTGTACAATTGTATAGTGTGGCTATAAGATTGGAGAAAGCCAAACCACTAATGGAGCAGTGCTTGATTGAGGGATTGGGGATTTGTGTACTTTCAACCCCACCTCCCCTCTCTAATTCCCATTTTACAGTGAGCCACAATTTCTAATTGGTGTACTTTATTTCTTCCCACTGTGTTCTGGTGGAAAAAATTATTGCTCATTGTATACCTTTGACCATTTACTATCCCTTATTCAGTTAAGCATAGCAGTTGCTGAGATGAGAGACTGCATGCAAGTCCTACAAATGGCACTCATTCCTAACTTCTTTGTAACATGAGACACTGCCTGTGTTCCTGTTCTTAGAGGACTGAACGAACAGTCGTACACAGTGTAAGGTCTCTTTTTTAGTTGCTAACCACATCTAGAAATATGACCTGAATCTTTGTGTGCTAAGTATCCATTTTCAGCTGCACAATTTTGGTGTCTTGGTGTGTGTTTGTTTAGAGCCTCCTGGGCAGTGTGTTGGTAATGCAGATGTTTCTCTCCAGACTGTTGTACATCTTCTCTTGCCTCCTAAAGTGTGCCTCTTCACTGGCCAGTACTTTGTAGGTGTCCTCTGTGAGACAGAGGGGTAGGGAAGTCATGCCGTAAGGTACCATTGAGAGGAACAGGAAGGACTAGCATGATGAGTATAAGTAAGTCTGCAATTGCTAGAGAAGGGTGTCTGCTTTTCTAACAGGACTTTGAAGGAGGGGCAAGAAGAAACAGATGTTCTAGGTAAGAAGAGGGACTTAAAGAGAATACATTGAAGGGTGTTAGAGGAGCGAGGGGTTGAGGGGAATGGGTAAAAAAGTTGAAGGGATTAAGAGGAACTAATTGGTAGTTACAAAATAGTCATGGCAATGTTAAGTACGACATAGGGAATATAGCTAATAATCTATAATAATAAAAGCATAATATGCTAATTAGACCAGACATCGTTCTGGACGAAGCCTGGGCTGTGAGGGAAGCCCGGGTCTTGGGTGCCAGAGGGAAGCCAGTGCCAGCAGCCTGGGGAAGAAAGGCCTGCTCTTGCATTGGGCCTCTAGAATTGTAAGGTGCCAAGTGGGTATAGAAAATATTGGGAGAATACTTGGTAAAGTATATGATTATCTAATCACTATGCTGTATACCTTAAACTAATACAGGATAATATTGAATATAAGCTGTAATTGAAATATGCATGTATATGAGAATTAAAGGCTAAGTCCTGCTTGGTTTTGGACTGTCCTGGCCTTAGAAAGGCACCTGATGTAGCGTATTGCATGTGGTTGACTTTATCACTGCTCAGTAACTAAGTAGAACTAAAATGTATTTCACTGTAGCTAATGCTGTATTTGAGTAAACAATCTTTGATCAAGAGGGTATTTAGGCCCGGCCGGGGTGGCCAGTGGTTGAGCATCAACCTGTGAGCCAGGCGGTCACAGTTCGATTCCTGGTCAGGGCACGTGCCCAGGTTGCAGGCTCAATCCCCAGGGTGGGGCGTGCAGAAGGCAGCCGATCCATAATTCTTTCTCATCATTGACGTTTCTCTCTCTCCTTCTTCCTTACTCTGAAATTAATAAATATTTTTAAAGAAAGAGGGTATTTGGTTCTAAAAAATGCATTCAGACTGAGGTTAGGTGGCACTTAATATACCTCAGAGCTGAAGGGTTTCCGTTACGTAAAACAAGGTCCTCACATCATGTCATGGCTGTCCGGTGGCCTCTGCGGGAGGATGCATATGGACTGGCCTGACTTCACCAGGCAAGGTTCCTGGCTGAGGGCTTAGAGTTTTTTGTATCAACAATATTACATTTTTCTTTTATCCAGCTATACCATATGCTTTCATCTAACGCGCCCTTCCTCCCACACAGTGCTCCAGATGAAAATGTATCCTTCCAAAGTATAGCTTGTAACAGTGTGTCTTCCATGTTTATGCTTTTCTCTTAGATAAGTCTTGCATTCAATCAAAGAAAAAGAAAAGTCACATCTTCTGTACTCTGGGGCCCTCTCTTCACAGGTGGAGCAATTCTGGAGGTTTTACAGCCACATGGTACGTCCTGGGGACCTGACAGGCCACAGTGACTTCCATCTCTTCAAAGAAGGAATTAAACCCATGTGGGAGGTGAGGATTAAGGGCCTCAGCAAGTTGAGGGTTTTTGGGGGGGGCTGTGGGGGGGGAAATGGGGAGGCTAGCCCTGTCAAGGCTAAAAGTACTTTAAAGCCTTCTTTTGAAACTGCATTACTGTTTGGTACATTCTTAAGAGCTGGGACCTCCAGGAAAAGACACTAGTGCCATTGTTTGTCTGGGTGGGTTGATACTCGGAGGTTTTGAAAGATTGTTTTATCACTAAAATGGTATGTAACATTAAAGGATAGGTTTAATTTTTTAAAAAAATATATGTTTTTATTCATTTCAGAGAGGAACGGAAAGAGAGAGGGAGAGAAATGTCTGTGATGAGAGAATCACTGATCGGCTGCCTCCTGCATGTCCCCCATTGGGAATCAAGCCTGCAACCCAGGCATGTGCCCTGACTGAGAATCAAACCACAATCTCCTGGTTCATAGGTCAACGCTCAACCACCGAGCCAGAAACGGCTGGGCTGTTTTCCCCTTATTCCTGCAGAACTGACTGTGTATGTAGTATATTACTTATGATTAAAATGGGTAAAAAGTAAGCTTAAAGGCATTAATTGGAGACCCAGAGCTGATCTCTCTGCTTTGCTGAGATCCATCTTTTATTCTGATACCATGCCATTTTTCTACAAGACAAATGTAATCACACCTTCTCTCCCACCCACAAAATTACAAATGTTATTCAGCTCTCTGTTGCTCACATGATCTTGCAGCTAATTTACCTTTCAGGCCTCATCTTCCATCATTTCCACATCTTCCCTCCCATCTCACACTCAGAGTCTGCGCAGATTCATGCTCTTCCCAGTGCCTTCAGTCTCTTCACCAGCTCTGCCTGGCTAACTCCTGTGCCCCTCAAGACCCAGCTTAAATGTTTCCTCTTCTTGGAGGTCTCATTCTTTTTTTTTCAGTCTTTTTAGAAGTCTCATTCTTTAATTTACTGCACTTACCTCTGATACGTCAGCGCTTGACAAACTATCTTGATGTAATTAACGTTCTTGTCTGTCTCAACTAGACTGGGTCTGGCAGAGACTATGGCTTCCTATTTGTGTATTTGGGTCATGATGACACCTGGTAAACTCATAGCAAACAAAATGAGGAATGAAAATAATGAAAGTGAGGCATGCTCTGTATTTGAGATCTGGTATTTCATTTTGATTACTACAGTAGTTTCAAAAAGGGATTTTTCTTCTTTTTTTTTTTTAATCTTCACCTGAGAATATGTTTTTATTGGTTTTAGGGAGAGAGGAAGGGTAGGGGAAAGTGAGAAACATCGATGTGGAAAAGAAACATTGATAGGTTGCCTCCTGTACATGCCCCAACCGGGCATCAAACCTATAACCTAGATATATGTCCTGACCATGAATTGAACCTGCAATCTTTGGTATACAGGGTGGTGCTCCAACTAACTGAGCCACCTGGCCAGGGCAGAATTCTTTTTTTTTCTTTTTTAATTCTTGGGCAGTATTCTTTTTAAATCGTATGTTCAGCGATTTTTTGTAATGACTTGTATAAGGATCCCCACCTTGTTTTTCTTTGTTTTCTGTCTCTTCTTTCCCTAACATTTTTCTTATAAAGTTGAATAATTGGAAAGTGATAAGACCTTTTAGTGTTCATGCAAAAAAGGGGGGGGGGGCTGTGAAATTATATTTTAACTTCAGTGCTTTCTGTCTTTTTATAGGATGATGCAAACAAAAATGGTGGCAAGTGGATTATTCGGCTACGGAAGGGCTTGGCATCGCGTTGCTGGGAGAATCTCATCCTGGCCATGTTGGGGGAACAGTTCATGGTTGGGGAGGAGATCTGTGGGGCTGTAGTCTCTGTCCGGTTTCAGGTAAGCTTCCTGCGGGCAGGTCCCATTTCATGTGTTGCCTTTGTTCTCTTCACTGCCTCTGGTTTGCTTTGATGAATCCCTCTGTTCCTCCTTTAGGAGGACATTATTTCAATATGGAATAAGACTGCCAGCGACCAAGCAACCACAGCCCGAATCCGGGATACGCTTCGGCGAGTGCTTAACCTACCTCCCAACACCATTATGGAATACAAAACCCACACCGACAGCATCAAGTACGTGTTGGGGGGGCTTGGGGGTACATATCCCTAACCTTAGCAGAAGTAAGTTCTTAGTTGGGTCCAGAGGAATACGGTTGTACAGGAGACTGACTTGTGGAAAAAGTACAGAGCAGTCTTCCCTTCTAATGCTTCTGGCCACTTGTAGCAGCTCTTGCTGGTGAGGCTCCCTGCTCACCTCCTGTGTCAGAGCCCCTGCAGGATCCCAGCCGCAGTGCCTAGGCTTGCTTTATTTCCGAGGGTTGTCTTGTCTTTCGTTGGCTTACCACTGTCTTAAAATGAAAGACAAAGCGCTCTCCTTTTTCTTGCTTGTTTTAAAGATAATTTCACTGACCAAGAAGGTCCTCCCTGTCCACTCCAACCCCCCACTTTTGCATGTCTGTTAACCTGTTAGCTTCAGTCTGTTTCTGTGTCCTGGGAAATTAACTTTTTATCAGGAATGTGATTCCATTTCCTTGGGTGTAGAGCTGAAATCCTAGAGGAAGCGGAAAAGAGTGTTTGTTAGAGTAGAATCTAAGAGAAGCGGGAATGCCAATAGGCTTTGCTTTGCCCTCTTCCTAGGACTTAGGAAAATGGAGCCAGACATCCACACAGAATCACTGGTTAGGATTGCTCCTTCAGTGACTGAGGGTCAGAAATAAGTTCAGGTTACTAGGATGAAGTTGTGAGGAGTGGCTGGCTATTAGATTTTCTCAAAACTGGACGGAGAGCTAGCCAACTAGGAGTTGGGACTTTTAGGATTAGTTCTCTCCTTTGACTCCAGCATCATTGTGTGCCTTTAGCAAGTCTCTGCCACTCTGCTTCAGCTTCCCCGTCTGTAAAATGGGGGATAATGACTTTACGTAACGGGGTTGTTGGGAGGCTGAGTGGATGTTTGTAATGGAAGGTCCTCAGATGGAGACGGCTCTTACAGGACCAAGTACTATTGTTGCTATCATCATCATCATCATTAGAAATGATATCATCATAATGTTATTCTTATTAAAGACCATAATGAGCCCAGTGATGGTGTTCAGCAGACAGACCATTTTGGGAGTCTTTTTCCCATGCAGTCACAGATGATGATGTGGGTGGAGTTAGCTAAAACTAGCTGAGAGCCAGTTTTTAACTGGGAACACTGCCATAGGAGTTCGTTCATAATCAGATGGCTGCTTATGACTCAGTGAACCAGCCAAGAGTTATTAGTTGGCCATTGCCCTGGCTGCTTGACTTAGCAGTCCTGTGTTAGCATTGTTTTTCTCTAAGCACATTTTTGCTAATCTTTATTCTGGGGTAGAAGTAGTTTCTGCCCTCCAGCTAGACTCAGTCCAGGCTGGAGAAGTCCACACCAACTTTTTCTAGGACTCTTACATTCAAGGTTTTTAAACACCCCTCCCCGCAAAAGCAAGCTTTTCACCTGGATAGGAAGGGAAAGAGATTTTTTTCAACTTTCCCCTCTACACTGATCTACTTTTCTAATGTCCTGAGGCAGTTTTTCCTGATTTGTAGAAATGTATTCAAGTCCTTACAGAGTCTAGGAGAGCCTGTGGGCTTTTTGCCTTAGACTGCTGCTGGCTGCTTTATCCAGAGGTCTGCCTAGTACTCCAGCCTGCAGCTGCAGAGACCAGAAAACCCTCCTTGACACCCAGATGCTACTTTCCCTGCGTCTCCCTCTCTTTCCTCTCCCAATGTACCAACCTTTTGCACTTCCACTAGAATGCCAGGCAGGCTGGGCCCCCAAAGGCTCCTTTTTCAAAACCTCTGGAAGCCGCGGTTGAATGTGCCATGACCCTCTCCTTCTCTGGATGGCACCATCACTGAAGCTGGCATCATCGGAGTCTCTTGTTCTATTGGCGTGCTACCTGGAAGATTCTTCTGTCCTGGACAAGAGGAATTGGAAGAGCATTTTATGTTTTAAGAACAGGCTGACACACAGCAGCTACGACAACAGCTGAGATCACTTAATAAACGGTGCTAAACTAGCTTGTCTCATGCTCTTGCTCTTTATGGTGCATCACAGAAGTGGCTTTTCAGACTGACTGTCACCATATTAAGGAACAGCACAGACTTCTCCATGGAGGGCCATTGGGGGAATGCAGCCTCATTTCCATAAGCCCATTGTACAGTATCATGTGGTATTGTTCTACTTCTGCTGAGCTCTGACATAACGAGGAGACATCTAGTTCTCAACATGAGACCCATTTTCGGTACTTGAATTTCAGTCTCCATCTAGTCACGCCGATTAACAAGAACAGTGATTTCTGATGTAGAATTCAGCTTGAAAGTCCTTAAGGTTGGGAAGTGGGGGGGATCCTAAGCCTTTGCTTTGCTGACGTCATTTGCCTTTACTTCAAAGAAATCTCTTGCTTGGAGGTAAATTCCTGCTTCCATCTGTGTGTAGCTGTACATATATTGCTTTCTTGCTTGGTGTTAATGGGGTTTTCTCACTGCCAGGGCTGCCCAAGCCACAAGCTTTTTGCCAGTCTTTCCCTTCCGCTTTCCCTTCAGGGCCAGGTCATCCTCTTTGGGCTAACTCTGCTTGCAAGATCTCAATGTTCTAGCCTTCCCATTCTCCCAGGGTAATTGTGCCTTAGGATCTGAGGAGGGGAAGCATCTTCATCCTCCGTGAGTTTGCTCCTTAGGTTATCTGACTAAAGCACGTGCTGGGCCCTCACATGCTTTGTGGCTTGGCTTGTGTGACCTGCAGCTTGGCCTGCAGGCCCTAACCTGCATGTACAATTGCAGCAAGCCTCATATTACTTCAGGCTTTCTTGGGAGATACCACCAAAACCAAAAATAAACATTTTTGCAGACACTGGGTCAGGTTGCCTGATAGTATCTGTGAAGGTGGCTATGGGCGTAATGTGGAAGTTTCCAAAGCGGCTGTTCCATTCTGGCAGCGACACCCTGTGCTTGTACCATCCTGACTGACCACCAGTGATTCCACAAAACACACACTGGGACAGCACTCTGGGCTCAGCCTTCTGGAGGGGTTTGTGTCATTGCTTCTTTGTTTATTGCATATACAAAATTGGTTGAAGTCTCTAGAAAATGGTATGTGGAAATGCCTATCCTCTGTTTTTAGCATTTATCAAAGGGTTACCTCTTACGGCCTTTTCCCTCTTGCCTTCCACTGTCATGTTACATGTATTGACCTTAATATCAGCTAATATAATTGGTCCAGGGGATGAGCTTGACATCACCTTCCTAAGTTGATCAGAAAGCACCAAATTGACCCCTCTGTTCCTTGTCACATGTGAACAGAAGTCAGAACTGGTCTGCTTTGCTCCCTTCCTGTGCCTCTCACAGGTATGGCTTTGCTTGAGCCAAGGACAGCAGCTGCTGGGACTTGAGAATTTAAGGGAAAATGAAGGAAAAAAGTATTCTGGAGAATACTCCTAAGTGCTCTGGTGGGACTTTTTGTAGGAGTGGCCTACATTTCTCCAGTATACCGCCACCTTGCTGTGTTTCCAATGTCCTTTTCAGCTGTGTGGTTTTCCAGCCTGCCCCTAATGCACTGCTTGTGGCCTTTCCCTGCTGCGCTCCTAGGTGCGCTGAGAGGCACACACTGCACACACCACCAGAGCTGCTTTGCTACAGAGGTGACGCCTGTCTGCTGCCTCCTACCCTTGTGTTGCCAATATCAGGTCCCATTGAGAAACGGGAAACTTGTGAGATGGAGTGTTCGCTTCAGGTGCATGGCTCCTAATGAGGCCAGGCGCAGTTAAGTTTTTATAGGTTTGGTCTTTGGAGGCATCAAGTGTCTCACTGTGTCTTCCATTTTGAGAAGAAATCTAAGACAGACTTGCAACCCAGAATCGTGGGACCCCAGAATAAAACTGGGCAGTCTTTTGTGAGGAAATAACTTTTGGAATAGTGCCATTGAATCCCTTTGTGCATCTGGCCTGGATGGAAGAGGGGAAGACAGGGCCAGCTTCACTCAGTGGGCCACAGTGTTGGGAAAAGTGACCAGCCCTCTCTGCAGAGAAAGTTGAGGGTAGGTGACTTTCTTTATTCTAGAGGGGAATTTCCTTAACCTTGTTTAGATTTCATCATACTTAAACATGGAACTTTATAGGCAGCGACCAGATATCCCTTCTGTTGTGGCTAAACCAGCTTGGTGGTGCTGGGTCACACCAGTGTTAGCTGCTGGCCTGCCTTATGAAAGATACTCCTTACTGGTGTTCAAAGTAAAGAAAGCCCAGACTAGTAGGAGGTGGAGCTTGTCCATGAGTATTGAGGGCCAGCTGAGTGCAAGACTATGAACAGGCTTTAGTGGGTGGAGGGTGGAACAAGTTCGGAGTTACACAGACATGGACTTCTGCTCTCAGTTTGCTTTCTGGTAAGTGAGCTGAAACAAGAGTGGTCTTTAATGGACTCTCTTGTCTCTGTCATTTGAAATTGTTCAGAATTCCCTGTAGGCTATATTAATCTCAGTTATTATTTTAGAAGCTTCATTCATATGACACTTTTAACATTTCTTTTTGTTTTTGTTTTTGTTTTTACTTTTAAAAGAAGCAAGTTTTAATATCAGTATGCCTGGGATGTCATATGGGAAAGAGCTAGAATGTTCACACGTAGCTTTAGGCAGGTGATTTGTTGGCCTACATTGTACCAGTGGCTCTGACCAACTGATTTATTTCCACTGCATCCATGTGAGGAAATTTCTTCACCCAGATTCTTCATGTAGGTTTAATATGGGAGGAAGATACTTCTAAAGAAAATGGCCTCCCATGCCAGAAGGGGTTAGTGTAGGTTTTTAACACAGAGCTGCTCCGTTTGGACTTGTGTAGGCCTTTCTGGAAACAAAAGGATACAGGAGACAAAGCTTTAACACAACCATGTAATTTCTCTGGACATTTAAGTCAATTAAAATAGAATTTAAATCTGAGTGTTAAAATGAGAGAGGGGTTTCCTGAGTCATTGCCCAAGCATCAGATTTTGCTTTGCCCTTGTCTTAATTTGGAGTGAAGTGAAAGGGCCTTCTGACATCACTCCTGGACTCAGGTCATCACCACGCTCCCATCACCAGGGTGGGCTGTGAAACAGATTTCTTGCTGGGAAAGCTGTTTGTGAATTAACAGAGACTGGCACACTTGTTTGGTGGTTTTATTGTTTTCTTCAGTTATCATATATTTGTAATTTTGGTAATACTCTGAAGAAAACATTAACTGCACATCAAATTCTTATTCTTCTAAGAGATAGATCATGAACTTATAAGTGCTTCAAAAGGGAACTACTGATGAAACATAAGTATCACTTAGAAGAGTGAATTTGTTGTACCTAGTCTCTATTTAATCTCTCCCTATTTAAAAAAGAAGAAAAGCTACCTTTAGAAGGTCTGGTAAAAATTATATTTTAGTGGCCATAATCTAAGCCTGTAGTAAGTGACACAATATGTTGTCACTCTGGGTATTGTCACCCCTTTAAACCAAGGATGAATAATTGAAAAAAAAAAGGATTTTAGATATAGAAATCTCAAATAACCGTATATATATATTTATACACACACACACAATTCCCAGGGGACTTATCAGACATTCTGTCCTAGGGGGGCTGAGAAATGGCTGAGGCTAAAGTTAGGACATCAGTTCCTCAGAAAACGAGGTAGTAGGGCTTCTGGATGCATAGGGACTCTGGGTTTCTTCTGTTTTCTAGCCAGCAGTCCCCAAGGGCCTCTGTTGAGCACACTCTGACTATGTACCCCTTGGTCACATTCTTATCCCTGTTTCTGAGTTAATCAGCGTGGAAGTTATGAGCTTTGCTCCTGGAAATTTTGAGCTGTGACCTGCACAGCTTAAATATTTTTTTGTTTTTACACAGCTTAAATTTTAAGATACTTACATGGGTATATTCTGAAACAACCTGGTACAGATCTGGGGTCTAAAGTTAGAACGGTCAGAAAGTTGGAAATGTGCAAACAGAGATGGACTAGTTTCCCCATTGCATCTTTAGGACACCATAATGCTTTCGGGTACCTGCCGTTACCCTCAAGGTGAGACCCGATAAAGTTTCTGCCATCTGTCCTCACCTTCCACTGCTGCCCATGTCCAGAGAATCGGGGGTGCCTTCTGTAATGATTGAGCTTAGCTCCAATCTCATTGGCCTCCCGGGTAGGCATGTTGAAGGAGTAGATACAAAGCCTCGCGGGAATAGTGAGGGCCAGTCTTCACTGGTGGGGCTTACAGGATAAGGGCCAGCTGCCCTAAAGGCACTGGCATTACTGTGAATCTGAGGGGAAGTCCAGGCAGGAAAGCTCATTGCTCTGCTTCCAGGTATCGTGGGCTGCACTCGACCTTGAGGGTATCTGGAATGGGATGTGGGGTTGTGTGTCTTCTCTCTGTTAAAAAGCTTTTGATCTGAATGTGCTATTATGTTTTTTGTCTCTGGTTTGCCAGGGCCTGGGAGGAGTTTCATGGCCTGGTGAACAGCAGCGGCCGCTGATCGGACGCTCCCCTCTGTCTCTCATACTCAGGGTAGGGCCTTGTCAATCTTCTCTGTAACCTTTGACATACCTCTCAGCCACAGGACCCCTCTTTCCCAGGGGCTGTGCCCTTCCCACTTGCCCCAACCTTGTTCTGCCAGCATGGAGTCAGCTCTGAGTCAGCTCCTAATCAGCTCCAGCCTCCCTGACTGATTGTCAGTCTCAGAAAACACTGGGTCCAGACAGGTCTCGGGGTGAACCCTGGGGCAGGCCACTTACCCTCACTGTACCTCTGTTTTCTCACTTGGACAGTGAGGTTTCACTGACATCTTTCAGATTTCTTTTGATGACAGTATTTCATGATTATAAATGTGCCACAAGTCCTTTTTCTTTTGCTCAGATGTGGCCATTTAAACCATCTGACAGTGTCCTGTGACTTACATGGAGTAGGTGAGAGGTATGTCTCTTGCTTGCTGGTGGTGGTTTTCAGTTGTGAGGAGCCAGTGGTAGAACTTTGAAGTCTTCGCAGTGAAAGGGCTGGGGCTCCATAGGAGACAGCCCGTGTGTGTACTGTAATGCCATTGCATGTTTCCCAGCAGGGAGAGGCCTTGGGATGTTGAAGGCCAGGCCAGCTGGAACATTCACTGGAAGAATATCTGTATATTGGTTAGGAAAGTCTCTCTTTGTTGAGCACCACTCAACATGTGTGCTGCTGTAGCTGGAAAGTTGGGTGTATTTATTCAGAATGAGAGGGGTGGAGAGAGGGATGGGATCTGCATAGGCCTGGCCTGAGATCGTTTTCCTGGACGTCATCCCCCCTCCCGCCCCCTCCCTCCATCACCACCACCATTCCTAAGAAAGGATTTCTAAGCATGGAACAGATCACATCAACAGTAGTAGCTGCTTCAGAACTCCACCTTCCCAAGGAGGAAGTGAGGCTTTTCAAGAAGAGGAGACCAGTATCCCACAGATGGGCTGGAAGAGCTGGTGACACTGTGAGGGACAGAAGCTGGTGACAGGGATCTGAGGACTCCACACACGCATGATGCCACTCACACCTCTTTTTAAAACAGTTTAATTCCCATATTATAAATTCAACTTTAGATATTAGATTTTTTAAGTTGAAGTTTGAAAGGATTTTCTAAAGTGTGGTCACCATGAATTTCTGAGATGACTGCTAATGTGCAGGAGGGATGAAAATCACATCAGTTGTACAATTAGATACATTGTTTTGCAGACTGTAGAACAGATGCTTAAATTAAGTTTAATTTCCAGAGGCCTGGTGCTATATGGAATTGTTTAATATTACCACCCATATTTAATTATGTCTAAGATCCCCCCCCCCATTTTTCTTTTTGCATCCCTAAAATTGGAATGCTTACAGTGAACGTAATAAAGATTTTTATCACAGTTTTTAATTGGCAATGTTTACTTCTTAAAGTGCATAAAATGATGATACCTTTAAAAGTCAACAGCATGTTAGGTCCATGAAAAAACAACAACAATGCTTTAAAATGAAATTGGAATAATCAGAATGGAAAAAAATTTAAAATTATTTCCTTTCTCTTTAGCTAACACTAAATCCCCCAGAAAAAAAATTTCAGAGTTGCTTTGAAAAGCTCTATCTGTGCATCATTGCCATTTTACGGTCTGTGTTCCCCCTCTTCCCCATTCCCTGTCTTTTTTATGGGAAGATGAAGGAGGTACTTCTGTTCTTTGAACACGGATTTAGGAGTCTGAGAGGATTACTAGAGTCTAACAAACAAAAACCCCAGCTTACTCCATTGTCTTAACAGACTTGAGGTCTTCTTCATATTTCATCTCTATCGATTTAACCTTGAAGGAGGTGCTCCTAGAAGATCCACACACCCAGTTCAGCTCGTGTTCAGACGCCTCTGACATTTAGCTCTCATCCTCTCTGCATTTTCCCCTTCCAAGTAGATCATGATCTGTGAAGGAATAAAAACTGCTATTTAAATAAATTCTTATTGAACTACAAGTACTTTTCCTCTATCTGACATTTTATGCCATTCTATATGGCTGCTAATATTTTAGGACTATTTGATTTGACACCCCATTACAAATCAGTATTGCCTGCCCTTCCAACCATGCCTTTACTTAGAGGTCCCAGTCAGCTGCCGGGAGGATTCTGGTTACACAGTGATTTGTGTTTCGGGGAATGGAGTTGGTGTGGTCACTCAGTGAGAGATTAGACATTGACATTAGCCCCATTTTACCTAGGATCTTTGCAGTTTTACTTAATATGCAGGAAGGAGCCCAAGCTGGCCTAGGTTGGACATACCCAGAGAATGTTCCCCTGAAGAGTGTGGATACTTAAGCCCATGGGCCAATTTGTAACTGCGCTCTCAGAGCCCCCATCAGAGCAGACACTCAGGGAGGGCTTCTCCAGGTGGCACCCAGCTTTCCCTAAAGGACCGGAATCATTTTGGTGCCCCCACTGGGCAGCAACACGGGCAGGTTTCTGTAAGAGCAGGAGGCGTTTTTCTGAGGAACCAACCACCCCGCTCCCCAGTGGGCCCCCCTCAGGAATTAAACTACCTAGCTCATTCTTTCCAGAGTTTGTACTTGTCCATTTCTCTAGAAGTACATGAGGTGATTTTTTTGAAGCAGAGTAGATTAGAAAGCTGTTTCAAATGTGAAGTCAGAAGCCAGTTTTGATGGGGTTCTGCTATTTCTGAAGCCCTGTCATCAGGGTAGAGGGTCCAGCAGAGAAAGAGTCCCTCTGGCACTGCGTCTCTTGGCTCCTGTGTCCTGTGCCCGGCACGTAAAAATCTTCTGGAATGAGTTAGGGTAATGTAGACATCTTTTAAAAAATATATAGATTTTATTGATTTTAGAGAGGAGGAGAGAGAAAGAGAAACATCAGTGATGAGAGAGCATGATTAATCAGCTGCCTCCTGCACGCCCCCCACTGGGGATTGAGCCCACAACCCAGGCATGTATCCTGACCAGGAATCAAGCCGTGACCTCTAGTTCATAGGTCAACACTCAACCATTGAGCCACACTGGTTGGGCTACAGTGGACATCTTGATGTCTGAAAGCCCCTTTACTAAATTCACAGTTGAGAATGTAAATTTTTTCTTTTTTTTAAAGATCTTTCACATCAAAAACAATAAAACCTTTCTGTTAGCCCATGCACCTTCCCAGCATTGCTAGGAGGCTGGAGGGGCTAACTATCAGGAGCTCATGCTGGGTTTTCTAAATTTTAGTTTGCTTCTTAAAGAACAAAAGCCCATCTTTTTATAAGAAAACAAAAGTCACCTGTGGCCTTTGCCATTTCCTGTCTCCATTCTCCCTTTCCCGCTTTTAATCTCTGTGTACTGCAGCCGGGGCGAGGGATGAACTGAGGGATGGACAGACGAAGGATCAGTTCCGAGCTGGTTTGAGGTGAACAAATTCCTCAGACTAAATTTGGCACCAGGCTGTTCTCAGCCCACTTGTTTTAGAAAGGCTGGGCCAGTGCCAGCTGCCACCAGCCTGTCATTGTTAGGACCCTGTCTCCCATCATACTGCTCTTTCTGATCCTTTATATCAGACGGGAAAAACAGCTGATTCTCCTGGCTTCTTTACTTCTTCCCTTTTCTGTTGTTCAAACCTTAGCATGATTATAACGTCTTAGGTTTTCTGACTCTGAAGAGATCTATGACAATATAAATAATTAGAATAAATATTAAATGTCTAAGTGGGAAATTGTTATAGAACTCTTCAGTTTACCTGCCACAGAAAGAATTTGTTTCTGGTCCAACCCCAGCACAGTACAGGAATTCTTCCAAAAGTTGGTCACCTACTTATGATGGTGACATCTTGAAAATGCTCCTCTTTACATCACTGACCAGCTGAAAGGGTTCATCCAGATCCTTGTCTGCCATCTCTCTTACTCCAAGATAGATCATTCTCCCATAGTCAGAAAATTCTCTGAATCTACTCCCACACCTACTGCCTTTCTAGTCACTCATCTTATTTCTCCTGCTTGGTAACTTTTGTCATCCATTTGCTAATGGGAATAGAGGTGGCATCAAAAGGAAGATAAGGGTCCTGGCTAGTTTTGCTTCGTGGTTAGAGTGTTGGCTGACAGACTGGAATTGTCACAGGTTCGATTTTCAGTCAAGGGCACGTACCCCAGTTACAGGCTTGATCCCCAGGGCTTGTGCAGGAGGCAACCAATTGATCTGTCTCTCACATCGATATTTCTCTCTTCCTCTCTCTCTTCCTTTCTGTTTTCTCTCCTTCCTTCGCTCCTCCCTCTCTCTCCTCCTCTCTTAAAAAAAGAAAAATCAACAGAAAAAAAATAGTCTTGGGTGAAGACTTAAAAAAAAGAAAGAGATGAAACAGAACAAACCATTCCTTCCTAACTACTCCTTTGTTAGAGGCGTTCTCTGTCGGGTAGACTCAGTGGTAAGCACATCATCCCAAGAGGGCTCAGAAGGAGCACGCACGCATTAGTTATGCTTGCTTTCTGTCTTCGGATCAGGTACATTCCTTGTCATTTACTAGCTGTTTCTGGCACCTCAGTGGGGTCTGTCCTTTTATTTATTTTTATACATTTTTATTTCAGAGAAGAAGGGAGAAAGAGAGATAGAAACATAAATGACGAGAGAGAATCATTGATGGCTGCTTTCTGCATGGCCCCAATTGGGGATTAAGCCTGCAACCTGGGTATGTGCCCTTGACTAGAATCAAACCCAGGACCCTTCAGTCCGCACCCTTCAGTCCGCAGGCCGACACTCTGTCCACTGAGCCAAACCAGCTAGGGCAGGGTCTGTCCTTTTAAAACAGTTGTTCACCCCATTAAGTTCTCTTTGTGTTAAACCTTCAACTCCTTAGACAGAAATCATTGAAGTGCTCAGCAGTCACTGATAAATGAGATACGTGGTCATGCATGTCAGTTACAAAAACACCAGTGGTTTTTGAGATAACATCAATTTCTTCCTAGACAGAGTTCCACACCAGTTCCAGTTTCCCATCCGTCTACGTACTGTCTGCAGTCACGCTCTGTGTAGCGAGGGCTATTAGTCACAGTCAGCCTGCCCCAGCACTGGGAGAACCCATCCGCTGATGGCGGGAGGAAACTGCTGCCTGGTTGGGCCGAGCATATTCTTTCATCTGAACCCTTACCCTATACCCAATCAGTTGTAATCATTTTAACATGTAATCATGTTAAAGCCAAAGTTTCTAGAATGTTTATTAAAATTAAAGGGAAATAATGACTTTAAAATCAGGTTAATGTTTAAAAATTTCATACAAATTTAAGTCTTAAGCACTGGGCCACAGCAGTAGGTAAGATAAGGTGATCTTGAGTGCCCCTTCCACCCTTAGGTTTCCAGATTCAAATGGCAATGTGAACTGCTGAGATGCCATTGGATTTCTAGTGGTAACAGGGTCGGTACTAGTGGATGACCAAACCTGTGTGCAGCCAATCGAAGGCAACTAACAGGACACATCTTACAGTCTTGTCTGTCACACACATACATCTCTTTCAAAAATTATAGCTAAGTTTCACCTCTTGGAATACCCCTTTTAAGTTGCTATAAGTTTTGAACCTGGGGAGGGTTGTTTGGTTAGCGAGTTGGTTGATTTTTTTTTAAAATACATAATACAATCATATGTTCGATTTTTTTTTTTAAGTATGTGTGTGTCTAAGAAAAAGAGAGATCTCCCTCCCACTCTGTTTCCCTTCCCCTGCCCCAGGTCACCACTGCTGTTGGTTTCTTATGGAGCCTTTCAGAGTTGTTTATGCATATACAAGCGAATGTCAACTATGACCTTAGCTCCGCCATCTCCGCTTTCATAACAGGTGGCATACTGTGTGCACACACTGTCCTGCATCCTAACTTACCTACTTCTCTTGGAGATCTTTCCATATTAGTAGGGAGCTTCCTTGTGTTTTCTTTCTTTTTTTTTAATATATTGATTTTTTTACAGAGAGGAAGAGAGAGGGATAGAGAGTTAGAAACATCGATGAGAGAGAAACATTGATCAGCTGCCTCTTGCACACCCCCCACTGGGGATATGCCTGCAACCAAGGTACATGCCCTTGACCGGAATCGAACCTGGGACCCTTCAGTCCTCAGGCTGACGCTCCATCCACTGAGCCAAACCGGTTAGGGCTTCCTTGTGTTTTCTAAGCTACGCAGTGTCCCATTATATGAATGTGCCATTTAATTAGTAATAAGAAGTCCCCCTGTTGATATGCATTTGGGTGGTTTCTAATCATTTGCAGTTGCACAGTTGAGTTGGAGTGTATGAAGGAACTTGGGAGGCCGGTTGCTGTGCCAGCATTAGATTAGTAGGAAGGAGGGTCCTGGACTGTGTCATGGTCATGAGGGCCCCAGAACTGCTTTAGTTCAGGTCTCCCGGGTGTGTGTGTGTGTGTATGTGTGTGTGTGTTGCCTATAGATGATCAGTGTATTGAATGCTCTATTTTCTCCATTTTTTCTTTCAGGGACAATTCAAGCTTTCGAAATACAAAAATCACATTGTGAACGTACACAAGCTGGCAATAATCCTTTTCCTTAAGTATGTGTGTGTTTGTCCGAAATGGATGGGAGGTCTCCAGCTGGTCCTTCTATCTGCTTACTGAAGGGACGTCCCTTTTGCACTCATTCCTGGAGGATGGATTCTGCTAGACACCCTCCAGCATCGCTGACTTTATAAAGTGGAAAGATGGCAAACGTGACTTTGTAATAGACACACTTTTTTTAATGGGTTTCTGTGGGGGGAAGTCTAGCTTTTCGTTTTGCTGTGTGCTGTCCAGATGCCTCACAGGCCCTCTGTCATGCTCCCCCTACTGTACAAAGGGTGTCACAACCACGTGTACCAGCCAGAGCTGTCCACCGAGACTTGTCAGTATTACGAATGTCTGTGCATCCAAAAAACACTTTTTGTTGGAGGTCCTGGGATAGCTGTAAATGCTCTTCTAGCTTTGCCATTAAATTATTGGGATGTTTTGTTTATTTTGCTCCCCTCTTCCCAAGCCCACCACCTTCTAAAAATGTGTTACTGATTTTGCATGGTTTCCTGCCTTACGCCCTCTATCTTCCCTCTTGCGGGACTCTTTCCTCTTAGGCACTGCTGCACTTAGAACTATAATCCAGGTGGCTACTCTACGTCCCCTAAGGCGGCTCAGAAAGTGACTGAAAATTAAACTGGAGTGGCATCCGGTTTGTTAGGAGCAGGATTCTAACAGAGGTTCCGAGTGTGGGATTTGGAACTGAAGGCAGTGTTGAAACCATTTCCCCAGATGATCAGGGCCTGTGTGTGGAGCCTGTTTCTGTGGGTTCTTGCACACCCCTCATTGAGGAAGGGAAGCAAAAGCTGGTTTTTGCCAGGTATTAATACTTAGTATGGTAAGTTCTGTGATCCTGAAACTGGGACAACTGAAGAAAAGGTGACCATGATAGATGGTTTTCTTTGCAAGGCTGTGCCTGTCTGCAGTGGTTGGAGACCTGCTTTCAGTCCTTATCACCTGGTATATGTCAGGCTACTGCAGGCATGTTTTAGAAATGATCGGGCATACATCAGAGAAGCTGGGTCATCTGACTCAGAAGGACTGCAGTCAGAGAGGCTGAGAAGCACCTAGGATTGAAATAAGTACTGAGTACCAATCGTACAGCAACCTCCAAGGAGCACTGTCTTACTAGGCTCTTGTGAGCAGAGATCGAAGTACCTTAAATTAAGGTCTCTCCTAAAACCTATCCTTTTAGACCAGGGGTCCTTAGCCACCTGGTCTCAGAGAAGTCATAGGAGAGTAACAGGCATTTCCTTATTGTATTTATATTACTCTCCTACTTTTCAACTCCTAAACACCCTCTTATTGCCACTGTTTTGGGATGTTTTGTCCTAAAAGAACAGAGGAGTACAGGGGCCCAAGGGAGGTGCTTCCGTTATAGGTGAAGTTAGATCGGATAAGATCTAGCGATGATTTAAACTCCAGGAATGTGAAGAATAAATTCTAGTGCCCAGACCGTTGTGAAGGGCTCAGACAAACAAACATAGGAGCAACATGGCTAAAATGGGGAGCAAAGGCTGCCTCCTGAGGTCTGTGTAGACCAGGGAGGTCTTTACTTCGGCCGAATCTCAGAATTGCCATGGATATTCCAAAGAGAGCAGACATTTGGATTTGCCCTCCTTTGAGCATCTACCTGACTACTGTGTGGGTGCGTGTGTGCAAAGTGTTCTTAAGTGAGGGATTTGTCATGCCCAGTGCTGAGGTGTATTGTCCATATTCGTGTTGCTTTTTTTTTTTTTTTTGGTCTCATTATTCAGATCCTTTACTCTCTTGTGTTTTCCAGAGCTGCTCATGTCTCCCTTCCACTTTTGAAATTTATCTTTTTTTCCATCAAAAATAGGCTGACCCTATGCTAGGTCAAACCAGAGTTATTTGTTAGGCACATCTTACCCTCAGAGCACTCCAGATACTCTGCCTAACAGCTTCAGATGAGAGCTTGAAGAGTCACTTTATCCAAATCACCCATTCTCCAGAGAGGTCTTTTCACTTCTGACTCCATAGGCCTCTGCTGTGCTGAGACGTGACACATGCGTGGTTATGGTTTCATCTGTTCTAGAGACATGGGGAAGGGTGCCTAACAAATGTGGACGCTGCTGCTGGGATATGGGGAGTCTCTTCCACTTTGCACAGGTGGACTGTTTTCTCAAGACCCCTCTGCTGAGTTTGCCATTTGAAACTGGCCCCTACTCCTCTCCTGTTCTCTTCTCATTTTGCCTTTCTATTCCTGTGTGTGTTTGTGTTTTCCTTATGACATTGGCAGCGGCAATAAGTTTCTACCCAGAGAGAAGCTTATGGTCCACAATGCTCTAAGAATGAATTTTCGAGGATCTGCCAGCGGAGGAGGAGAGACCGTGGCAGGAGGGATCTAGTGTTGCACTTTCAGAGCGATTGTCTACTGCAGTAATAAACGGAAAGTATCAGCAAGAACTGGGTGTGGCCTCTTCAATACAAGGGAAATGGGTAATCTGTGCACAGGTCTTTGTTTTAAGTGCATCCCAGAACAGAGTATGTGGATGTTGCAGATTGTCAATATCATAACTATGTTATTAAAATGTTCTCTCATTGGTATTAATCACTGCCAAAGCACAATTTACATTTGTAATGCCAAAATATGGTTAGTTTTAATTCTCAATTTTTGGTAAGGAATATTGGAATGGAAGGAAATTCAAGGAATTAGATTTTTTTAATATATATTTTTATTGATTTCAGAGAGGAAGGGAGAGGGAGAGAGAGATAGAAACATCAATAGAAGCATTGATTGGCTGCTTTCTGCATTCCCCCCGCTGGGGATCAAGCCCACAATTCAGGTATGCGCCCCTGACCTGAACCGAACCTGGAACCCTTCAGTCCACAGGCCAACGCTCTATCCACTTAGCCAAACCAGCTAGGGCAGGAAATAGATTTTGAAGTGAGAAATCACTCACGGCCTAGGCTTGGAATGTTGTTTTAGATTCAGTGGCTTAGCCCAAAGATGGACATAGGGGGATATGGATGCCCAGTGCCCATGGGAAACCAAGAGAAAATGAAACTTGCAGAGCCTCAGTTAATGTGTCTAAAGGATTTAAAACAATACAGTCTTGAGGCCTTGTTTCAGCAGATAGAAATTTCCTTGCTATGTGTATCAGTCATGGTCCAAATAGGAGGCAGAAACCTTGCAAGTTATGTTTATAGTATGATAGGATTGTTTACTCAGTAACTAAAAGGGCAAAAAGAAAATACTGAAAAATGAAAGAGGAAGCAAATCCAGAAGTGCTGCTTCTGAGCGTGGATGCTGCCCACCTGGTGCTGGTGTCTGGGTGTGAATGCAGCTGGTTCTGAGCTCAGACATGGCAGTCGGGCTTGGCTGTGGGAACATATTGCTGCTGCAGAGGCAAAGAAACGGGGCTGGAATCCTGCTGATGGGAGCAGGAGCACAGCCCTTCTCTATCCCTCCAGCATTGAGTCTTCCCTCATGGGCACCCTGCTGGAGAAACCTAAGGTATGCCAGCTGGCAGAGCAGGATATTTCCAAAAACAGGTGAGGCTGAGAGGAAGGAGCTTAGTAATTGGTATAGTCCTCCCCTGTAGCCACTCAGCATTTATGCACACCCTTCTACACATATTTGAACTTTAATAATACCACAAAAGCAACTCTTCCCAAGAATTAATTGCAGTATGTTCTTATCCTCTCCCCAAACAGGAATTGCAAAGCTCAACAATCTGGGGAGCTCTGGGCTACTTTGATTCCTCAGTCACAATCTCATCTGAACAGAATGTAGAATAATGACACCTAAAGATTAAAGGGTAGCCCTAACCGGTTTGGCTCAGTGGGTAGAGCGTCAGCCTGTGGACTGAAGGGTCCCAAGTTTGATTCCGGTCAGGGGCATACACCTTGCTTGCGGACACATTCCTAGTAGGTGTGTAGGAGGCAGCTGATCAATGTTTCTCTCTCACTGATGTTTCTAGCTCTTTATCCCTCTCCCTTTCTCTCTGTAAAATATCAATAAAATATAATTAATTTAAATATAATTAAAAATTTAAATAAAGAAAGATTAAAGGGCAAATTAGCTTCCAGCAAAACTTGCATGAAATACTGAGGAAAGAAAATTGTGTGCATGTAGCACCTTCAGGAGGAGCTCCCATGTACATCGAGGAAGAATGTGTGGTGTAACTCATGAGGCTGGAGCTGGTATTTTATAACTTTGTCCACTTCCTCTCTGAATTTGCTGGGCCCTCAGCCAGGACTTCAGCTGGTCAGCATTCTTTATTTGACATGGTTGATTCACACCTTGACTCCTAAAGTGTCTGAATTGAGCAGCCTTCATTACAGTTTTTTATTCATATTTGCTGCTGCTAAAGGATTCTCTGGGTTTCAGCGATGGTCCTTCCTACTCTTATTGTGGGGGAACTTGTGCCCGGGCTTCCCCTCCTAATGCTCCCCAGTCAGTGTCCTGGAGAGCCCCAAATGGCCTGGCGAGACTTAATTTGCAATCCATTATTCTGTCCCCTGGCAGAAGCATTCCTCCTTTAGAAACCAGGACTTCCTCGAGAACAGAACTCCATTTTACACCTGGTTCCTGGGCCAGAAATTGTGGTTGAAGAGAGAGACTCATGCAAAACGGACACTGCAACCGTGAAGGCAGGACCTGCCCCTTCAGGAGGCGGTTTCCAGTGGGCGTTCCAGTCTCTTACCAGCTGCTCTGTGTCATGGGACTTGTGCTAAACCCTGAGAATTACATAATTGCAACTCCATTGCTTCACTTCATTTGCTGTGAAATTAGTTTCTTTATTAAAAGTAATATGTGGGCCGAAACTGGTTTGGTTCAGTGGATAGAGCTTCAGCCTGCGGACTGAGGGGTCCTGGGTTCGATTCAAGAGTTTGTGTCTTGGTTGCGGACACATCCCCAGTAGAGGTGTGCAGGAGGCAGCTGATTGATGTTTCTCTCATTGATGTTTCTGGCTTTCTGTCCCTCTCCCTTCCTCTCTGTAAGAAATCAATAAAATATATTAGGAAAAATAAAAGTAATATGTGGAACACCATACTGGTGAACAAGACATTTTATTAGTCCATGGCTGGCGTGCTGAGAGCACTGTGGAGGGAATGCCAGTCCCCATCCAGGACCTGTGGCTACGTGCATGATCTACCCAAGGGCAGGAGGCCTGATCGTCAGCTGTCCTTTGGCCAGTAGGTCTTCCTGTCACTGACAAGAGAACTACTCACAGTGATGCTGTAAGAGCCAGAGGCCCGGCTCAGCCTTGGCCTCATCCTGTTCCCCCCTAGAGCCCACTCAGGATGGTTCCTGGAAGGTGCTGAGAGTCTTGCAAAGGCCACCTCTGTCTGTCACCGGGCTGGCCTGGGCCTGCCAAACGTGGGCTTTCTGGGGGTCTCCAGGGGCTGGCTCTGTTTTCTCAGGATTGTTCTTGTTCTCCCATTTGCGGTGCTCTCCACGCCCCAATTCCAGACACCCTGGCTGAGGTCCCGGCCCACTCATTGCCAGGCTCCTTTGCCGTCACTAATTCGGAATATGTGCCTCGGCTGTAGGTTTAAGAAAAGTTTCGTGATCATTTGGGCTGGCTCAGATGGTGCAGGTGAGCAAGCAGGGGCTGGAAGGCCACCTGTTGGGGGATTGACAAGGAGGTCTCAGTGGCACACTAAAGGTAGAGCAGATGGCCTTTCAGGCCCTATCCAATCCTGGGATCTAAGAGTCTCAGAACTGAGGGTGAGGGAAATAACCTCCCCCTCCTTCCACAGCTGCCCTGACCCTGGAGATACAGTGGTGTCAGGCTCTTGGCTTTAATTTGCCTTAGCTCTCATGGCAACTGGCAGTCTACCAGTTTGGCCACAAAGGTGCTAAATGCCCAGGCTTTGAGCCCCTGGCCTCCTAGGAAATGCTTGGTGGTGAGCTTTTCCAGACTGCAGCTGCCAGGAAGGGGTAGTAGTGGTGCTTTGAAACCCACCATGAGCCCAACAGGAAATTCCTCAAGACATAGTCAACATGAAATGACATAGATGTTGACTGCTCTGCACCTGTTATGCCTCCGCCTTCTCTCCCAGGACCTGGAGGCCCCGGGCTCCAAATAAGTACCTACTGCTGCTGCCCTGCCTTCCGCAGCCCCTCTCCCTTCCACCACTGCCTCCCTCCCCTTGGCAATGCCACGTTCTGCTTAATCCCTGCCCCCATACCATCTACACACCTTCCTTCTGCCTCTTTCCCCCCAAATACATTTTGTCCCCTTTTCTAAAGGAGGGTTTCTTTCCTGATTTTAAATGTGCTCATTAATTAAACTGTGGTTGGTTCATCCATACAATGAGATATCTATAATAATAAAGGGTAATATGCTAATTAGACCTGATGTCTTCCCAGTGTCATTCCGGATATCCTTCCTGACAAAGCCGAGGCCCAAAGGAAGCCAGCCTGGGTCCCGGGTGCCTGTGGGCGGCCAGAGGAGGAAAGCAGCCTGGGTCCTGGGTGCTTGTGGGCGGCCGGAGGAGGAAAGCAGCCTGGGTCCTGGGTGCTTGTGGGCGGCCGGAGGAGAGAAGCAGTCTGGGTCCCAGGTGCTAGAGGGAAGCTGGTACTGGCAGCCAGGGGAAGGAAGGCCTATTCTTGTATGAATTTTTGTGCATCGGGCCTCTAGTCCTATATAATAAAAGGGTAATATGCAATCAACTGAACAACGGAATTACCGGTTGCTATGATTCACACTGACCACCAGGGAGCAGACACTCAACACAGGAGCTGCCCCCTGGTGGTAAGTGCGCTCCCACAGGGAGAGCACCGCTCAGCCAGGAGCTGGGCTGAAGGCTGGTGAGCACAGCGGCCCACCTCCACAGCAGCGCCAAGGAAATCCCACTGATGGCTCCCGACTGCAAAAGGGTGCAGGCTGGGCAGAGCCATCCCTCAGTGCACGAATGTCTTGTACCAGGCCTCTAGTTCAAAAATAAAAAGAAATGAGCTATCAAGCCATAAAAGGACATGGACACCTGAATGCACATTACTAAGTGGAAGAAACCTCAGCACCCCTTTAGGATGAGTTGGTTTTCTTGGACTTGCTTCTCATAGCTGCCCTTTTCCTTCATGCCCATGACACTCTTCCCAGCACTGACACAAATTCGTAGTTGTACTTTTATTTTTTATTGCTTAAAGTATTACATGTAGTACATTTATCTCCTTTCTTTTCCCCGTTGACCTTCCCCCAGCCTCTACTACCCCCTGTCGCATGCCCTCCGCCACCGCAGTGTCTTGTGTCCATTTGTTGTGCTTATATGCATGCATACAAGTCCTTTGGTTGATCTCTTCCTTCCCCTCCCTAACACTCCCCTGCTTTCCTGTTGTAAATTGAGTCTGCTTGGTGCTTTACTGCCTCTGTATCTATCTTTTTGTCCATCCTGTTATAATGTTCTTTATTTCCCATAAATAAGTGAGATCATGTGGTATTTTTCTTTCATTGCCTGACTTACTTCACTTAACATAATACTCTCCAGGTCCATCCATGATGTTGTAAATGGTAAGAATTTCTTCTTTTTTAATAGGAGCATAGTATTCCATTGTATAGATATACTATAGTTTTCTAATCCACTCACTTGCTTATGGGCATTTGGGCTGTTTCTAAATCTTAGCTATGGTGAATTGTGCTGTTATGAACATAGGGGTGCATATATCCTTTCTGATTGGTGTTTCTAGTTTCTTGGGATATATTCTTAGAAGTGGAATTATTGGGTCAAGTGGGAGTTCCATATTTAGTTTTTTGAGGAAACTCCATACTGTTCTCCATGGTGGCTGCACCAGTCTGCATTTCCACCAGCAGTGGATGAGGGTTCCTTTTTCTTATCCTCACCAACACTTGTCATTTGTTGATTTGTTGATGATAGCCATTCTGACAGGTGTGAGATGGTACCGCATTATTGTTTTGATTTGCATCTCTTGGATAATTAGTGACTTTGAGCATGTTTTCATATGTCTCTTGGCCTTCTGTCTTCTTTTGAAAGAATTCTATTTAGGTCCATTGCCCATTTTTTAATTGTATCATTTATCTTCCTTTTATTAAGTTGTATAAGTTGCCTGTAGATGTTGGAGATTAAACTTTTATCAGTGAACACATTTGCAAATATGTTCTCCCATACAATGGGCTTTCTTGTTATTTTGTTGATGGTTTCTTTTGCTGTACAAAAGCTTTTTATTTTGATGTAGTCCCATTTGTTTTTTTTCTCTTTAATTTCCATTGCTCTGGGATTGGTATCAGTGTAGAAAATTGCTTCAGCATATGTCTGAGATTTCTCTGCCTGTGGATTCCTCTAGTATTTTTATGGTTTTCTGTCTTATGTTTAAGTCCTTTATGTATTTTGAGTTTATTTTTGTGTATGGTGTAAGTTGGTGGTCAACTTTTATTTTTTTGCATATATCTGTCCAATTTTCCCAGCACCATTTATTTAAGAGACTGTCTTGACTCCATTGAATGTTCATGCCTCCTTTATCAAATATTAATTGAGCATAGTTGTTTGGGTCAATATCTGGATTCTCTATTCTATTCCATTGGTCTATATGTCTGTTCTTGTGCCAGTACCAGGCTGTTTTGGGAACAGTGGCTTTGTAATACAGCTTGAAATCTGGTATTGAGACCTCACCTACTTTGTTCTTCTTTCTCAGGATTGCTGTGGCTATTCGGGGTCTTTTTTTATTCTAGGTTTGTGAAATATGCCATTGATATTTTAATGGGGAGTGCATTGAGTCTATAGATTGCTTTGAGTAGTATGGACATTTTAATGATGTTGATTCTACCAACCCATGAACATAGTATATTCTTCCATCTGTTTACATCTTCTTCTGTCTTTTTTCAGTGTCCTGTAGTTTTCCACATATAGGTCTTTTACCTCTTTAGTTAAGTTTATTTCTAGGTATCAATTTTTTTGGTGCGATGGTAAATGTAATTGCTTTTTTAGTCTCTCTTTCTGTAAGTTCACTATTGGTGTATAGAAATGCCATAGTTTTCTTGGCATTAACTTTGTACCCTGCTACATTGCCGAATTCATTTATTAAGTCTAATAGTTTTTTTTTTTTAATGGAGTCTTTTGGGTTTTTTTATGTACAGTATCATGTCATCTGCAAGTAAGGACAGCTTTACTTCTTCTTTTCCAATTTGGATGCCTTTTATTTCTTCTTCTTGTCTGATAGCAATGGCTAATACTTCCAGGACTATGTCAAACAGGAGTGGTGAGGGTGGGCATCCCTGTCTTGTTCCTGTTCTTAGGGGAAATGGTTTTAGTTTTTGCCCATTGAGTATGATGTTAGCTATGGGCTTTTATTATGTTGAGGTATGATCCTTCTATTCCCACTTTGTTGAGAGTTTTTATCAAGAAAGGGTGTTGAATTTTGTCAAATGCTTTTTCTGCATCAATTAATATCACTATGTGATTTTTATCTCTCAATTTTTATGTGATGTATCACGTTCATTGATTTGCAGATATTGTACCATCCTTGCATTCCTGGGATAAATCCTATTTGGTCATGGTGTAATCCTACTTGGTCATGGTGTATGATCTTTCTGATGTACTGCTGAATTCGATTTACTAGAATTTTGTGAGGATTTTGGCATCTATGTTCATGAAGGATATTGGGCTGTAATTCTCTTTCATTGTGTTGTCTTTGTCTGGTTTTAGTATTAGGGTGATGCTGACTTCATAGAAGGAGCTTGGGAGTGTTCCTTCCTCTTGAATTTTCTGGAATAGTCTGAGGAGTATAGGTTTTAGTTCTTCCTTGAATGTTTGGTAAAACTCCCCTGTGAAGCCATCTGGTCCAGGCTTTTGTTTGCTGGAAGCTTTTTGAAGTCTGCTTCAATTTCTTCCATAGTTATTGGCTTATTGAGATATTTAGATTCTTCCTGATTGAGTTTTGGAAGGTTGTATTTTTCTTGGAATATGTACATTCCCTCCAGGTTGTCCAGTTTGTTGGAATAGATTTGTTTATAGTATTTTTTAACAATTCTTTGTATTTCGGTGGGGTCTATTGTTATTTCTCCTCTTTCATTTCTGATTTTGTTTATTTGGGGGTCCTCTCTCTTTGCTTCTTGGTAAGCCTGGCTAGAGGTTCATCAATCTTGTTTATCCTTTCAAAGAACCAGCTCTTGGTTTTATTGATCTTTTATATTGTTTGTTTGTTTGTTTGTTTGTTTTTGGTCTCTATGCTGTTTATCTCCACTATGGTCTTTATTACTTCCTTCCTTCTGCTTACACTGGCCTTTTCTTGTTGCTCTCTTTCTAACTCTTTGAGTTGTAGGGTTAGGTAATTTATTACCATTGTTTCTTTTTTTTTTTTTTTTTTTTTTTTTTTTTTTGCAGTAGGCTTGTAGAGCTATGAACTTCCCTCTCAAAACTGCTTTCGCTGTGTCCCATAGATTTTGGGCTGTTGTGTTTTCATTGTCATTTGTTGCCATGATGTTTTTTATTTCTTCTTTGATCTCTCTGGTAACCCAGGTATTATTTAATAGCATGCTGTTTAGTCTCCATGTGTTTGATTTTTTGGATTGTTTTTATTGTAGTTGATTTCCAGTTTTATGCCACTGTGATCTGAGAAGGTGCTTGATATGATTTCTATCTTCTTGAATTTGAAGACCTTGCCTGTGATCCAATATATGGTCTATCTTTGAAAATAACCCATGTGCATTTGAGAAGAATGTATATTCTGTGGCTTTGGGGTGAAATGTTCTGAAGATGTCAATTAATTTCATCTGAGTCATTTAGGATTGATGTTTCTTTGCTGATTTTTTGTTTAGAGTATTTGTCCAATGGTGATAGTGGGGTATTAAAGTCTCCTACTATGATTGTATTGCTGTAAATCTCTCCCTTGATACCCTCCAGTTGTTTTTGGTTTTTTTTTTTATGTATTTGGGTATTCCTATATTGGGTGCGTATATGTTTACCAGAATTATTTCTTCTTGTTGGATTGCTTCCTTTAGTATTATGTGGCCTTCCTTATCTCTTTTTATGTCCTTCACTTTGAGATCTAATTTGTCAGATATAAGTATTATTACCCCAACTTTTTTTTTTTTTCATTTCCATTTGCCTGAAAAACCTTTTTCCATCACTTCACCCTCAGTCTGTACACGTCTTTTTTTCTGAGCTGGGTTTCTTGTAGACAACAGATATATGGGTCATGTTTTCTTATCCAATCCGTTACCCTATGTCATTTACATTTAAAGTTATTATTGATAGGTACTTATTTGTCACCATTTTTATTCTTTACTCCCTGTGTTCCTTCTTTGCTTCATATTTCTTTTTTTTACAGAAGACCCTTTAGCATTTCTTGAATTGCTGATTTGGTGGTAATAAACTCCCTTAGTTCTTTTTTATCTGTGAAGCTCCTGATTTCACCTTCAATTTTGATTGATAGCCTTGCTAGGTACAGTATTCTTGGATTCAGACCCTTCTTTTGTATGACTTTGTATATTTCATTCCATTCCCTTCTGGCCTGATAAATTTCTGTTGAGAAATCAGTCACTAGTCTGATGGGGGTTCCTTTGTAGGTAACTTTCTGTTTCTCTCTGGCCATTTTTAAGATTCTTACTTGGTCATTGGTGTTTGCCAGTTTAATTATAATGTGCCTTGGCCTCGGTCTTTTGGTGTTCATTTTGCTTGGGACTCTTTGAGCTTCTTGGATTTGTGTGTGTTTTTTCTTCCCTATATCAGGAAAATTTTCTGTCATTATTTCTTCAAAGAGGTTTTCTATTCCTTGCTCAGTTTCCTCTCCTTCTGGAACCCATATTATACAAATGTTGTTTTGTTTCATGTTATCCCAAAGTTCCCTTAGGCTCTCCTCCTGCTTTTTAATTTTTTTTCCCTAGAAGCTGCTCTACTTGGGTATTTTTTCTTACTTTGTCTTCTAGCTCACTGATGCGGTCCTCTGCTTCTTCTAGTCTATTCTTGATGCTTTTATTGAGTTCTTTACAGCAGTGATATAATTTTTAATTCTTCTTGATTCTTCTTCATTTCCTCTTGGTTCTTACACATATTGTCAAATTTGTCTTCCATTCTTTTTAGCCACCTTATGACCATTTATCTGAATTCTTTCTCTGACAGGTTGCTTGCCTCCATTTTGTTTACTTCCTTTTCTGATGATGCCTGCTTTTCTTTCATATGCGGCTGTTTCTTTGTCTCCCCATGGCCTCTCTTCTCTGGGTGTCTGGTTATGTAGTTCTCTCTCTCCTTTCCATGGTGGAGTGTAGAGCTCCTCTGAATCTGTGTGCTTGCGCCAATTGGGGACCGATATTCTCAGGTTCACAGCTGTTCGGTGGGTGCTATAGCTGTAGATTCCCCAGGCTTTTCAGGTGTTCGATAACATCTACTTTCCCCTTGAAGATGGCGTGTTCTGCGTCCAAGCTGATCGCTCCGGGAGGGAACCCAGCAGCAGTGAGGGCTGCCCCATCAGGTGAGCCCCGTCCAGCAGTCCCCCACAGTCTCCTGGAGTATAGTTGTCCCTCAACTCACCAACAAGCACTCCTCATGCGACCACACACTCTCCCTTTGTTTTCTCACTCACACACTATCTTGCAGTCTGCCTTCCCATTGGCAGCCATCTTCTGTTCTCCTCATAGTTGTACTTTTAATACATAATCTTCTGTCCTTCCAACCTGTAATAGCCAGATAATTGTCATCCCATTTTATAGATAAGGAAGCTGAGGATCCAGAAAAGGAAGCAATTTATCAAATCAGACATCTGGTAATTGCAGTGTCTAGGAAATGGTGGTGGTGCACCAGGCACCCCATCCTCAGCAGACCCCTCCCTCCAGGGTCTATGCCAGCTTCCCAAGATCTCACTGTCCTCCTTTGTCTCCTGCTCCATTTTCATCCTCAGCTGGTGATGGAGTCAGGCACCCAAACACTAAGTTGCAGTCCCCCAATCTTGGCAGGGTATTAATTAGGAACCCAGTCATTAAGATTCTAAAGTCCTCCACCCTTCTTTATCATAGGTACATGGCTTTTTTGCCCATGGCTCCCAGTATCTAGAAAAACATCTTCAATGTGGAAGTTTAATTCCTGGGAGAAAGCAGTGTAGGGTGGGTGGAGAGGGCACACTGCCTTGGGGATTAGACCAGCTTTATGGCCTGCTGTGTGCCTCAGGCAAGTCACTAGACAGCTCTGAGCCTCAGGTCCTCATCTGGGAAGGTAATGACTCCCTACCCAATGAGGTTCCCTTAGCCTCAAGAACTGAAGTCCAGAAGAGTACCAGTAAGGGCCTGAAATGTGGTGGAGATCAATGAACGATCATAATAACTAATAAATGTTAATGCCAAAGGTGATGATCTTCCCAGAGTGTAGGACGCATCTCCAGGCCCAATGTAGTCTGGGTGGCAGCACTGTCTGGTGAGCTGCCATCTGGTGGTAGCTCTGCTTTCCTACATCTCAGCCCACTCTAGGCTAAGGAACAGGAGAGAAAGTTGAGGGCCAGAGACCCCAGCTGCCCCAGACTCAGGGCTGATTTGAGGAGATAGCCAGGGCTTGAGCTATATGGGTGTTACCTGGAGGTACAGGTCCTGGTGTTCTCACCCTCTTGCAAAATTCCAAATTCAATAGGTCTGAAAATGAGCTCTGGACCTCCCACTCATCTCCCACTACTTTTTAACAGAAGAGAAATTGACTAACTAGACAATGATGTCTTTCACTTTTAAATGATTCTTAAAATAGCAAACCTCAGAAACAGACCTTAATGTACATATCACACTTTAGTATATGACATGATGGTGTTTCAAATCACTGAAGAAGTATTACTCAATAAAGGGGCTAGGATGATTAATTTAATTAACTATTAAAAATAAAATAATTTCATCTCCTTTCCTTTTATTAAATATTAATTATTGCCATTCTTCCTTCTGTGGTCAAAAAGCCACAGACAGGCCCACATGAGGTCGTTGGCCTAGGGTTGGGGGTTTTGAATGAGGGAAGGTACCCTGAGTATCAGGCTAATGGGTGAAGGGGTTGAGAAAGTGGTTGTAGAGGGAACAGCAAGCAAGTAAGCAAACGTGTTGAGGGCAATGGGAACCAGGTTTCTCACTGTTGGAAAGGAGGTACAACCTGGAAAGGGGAGAGCAAGAATGACCCTGTGGTGTCGGGTTGGAATGGGAAGTATTGGTCTGAAATCACGATTTGCATATATTGATGTAGAAATAAATGTAGATGTAAATCTGAGTGTGTGTCTGGGTTTGTTTATATACATATTTCCTAGCCATGTCCACTGTAAAGGCCTGGGAACACATCACACCAGTGACAATGACCACACCCACCATCTAGGTCTTGGTTACTGAACACCACCTCCACTAAAGGGAATGAGGCTCCTTGGACAGATGGAGAAAAGGGAATATGGATGAACCTGGAATGTTCTTAATGCCAGAGAATCAGGAAGTGCCCCCAAAATGTCAGGGTGATTAATAAAAAGAAAAGCTAATTTAAAGGGGCTACCAGAAGTCAAACCTGGAATAAATTGAGCATCGAAAGAATTAATGATAGTAACAGATTCTAATCCATTAAATAAAATAAGAGTTTATACTGATATAAGTAAATGAATAAATGATGTGAGAACGGAAAGCTACTCTCACAGAAGAATGCCAGCTAACACCTATAGGAGTGGCCTTCTCACCCAGAAGAACATCACTGGCAGACACCACGGTAAGAATTAATTCCATTCCAGCAAAAAACACTAAGGCAGGCTAAAATTAGCGGGTGAAAGGGGTGAGGAGCAGAATTTTACATGATCTTGAAGTATCTCCCCACCAAACACTTATTAAATACAAAGGGAAGAAAAGAAATTTTTCAGTGCACGTACCATCTTCATCAAGAGGACTAAGGTTCCATCACCAGTCATGGGACAGAGGGAAACAGGTTGCAAAGGAGAGAACACAGTATTTATGGAATTTTTTGTTTTTGTTTTTTTAATTGTTCAATTACTATTGATGTACAATATTATATTAGCACAGCATTTGTGATGTGCATTACCTGTGTCTGATCATGAGGAAGCATTGAACAAATGCAGATTAGGGGACAGGCTACAAAATGACTGGCCTTTGCTTTTCAAAACATGAAATCCTGAAAGTCAAGGAGATACTGGGTGCTGACTCAGATGGAAAGTGACCAGAGGGGCAAGACCACAAAGTATGGTGTTCGGCCCTGAGCTAGAATCTTTGCCCTACATGATGTCACTGGGACGACTGGGGAAACTGGAATAGAGTCTCCTGCTGAAGGATATGGAAGGGATCTTTGTACTAGTCTTGCAACTTTTCTGTTGCTTTAAAGCTGTTTGATTTTAAAATGTTAAAAAACAATTAAAGGGCCCTAGCCGGGTGCTCAGTTGGTTAGAGCAGTGGTCGGCAAACTCATTAGTCAACAGAGCCAAATATCAACAGTACAACAATTGAAATTTCTTTTGAGACCAAATTTTTTAAACTTAAAGCCGTGGTATTTTGTGGACGAGCCACACTCAAGGGACCAAAGAGCCACATGTGGCTCATGAGCCGCAGTTTGCTGACCACGGGGTTAGAGCATTGACCCCACACACCAAGGCTGCAGGGTCACCCCAGGTCAGGGCACATATAAAAATCAACTAATAAATGCATATGTAACTGGAACAACAAATCTCTCTCTCTCTCTCTCTCTCTCTCTCTCTCTCTCTCTCTCTCTCTCTCTCTCCCTCTCTCTCTCTCTCTCTCTCTCTCTCTCTCTCTCTCTCAAATCAATCAATAAATAATTATTTTTTAAAAATAATCTTCTGCTTCCTGTCCTTAGAGGTGACCTTCCCACATGTTCCAGCCAGAAATTACACAACTGGACAAAATTCCCATTGGCGCTGGCTAACTGGCAGCCCAGGAGAAAAGGGAAGAAAATGAGGCGAGTCCAACCCTCTCCTAGGCTTTCCTCCTGAGGCAAAATCCAGACTGGGCACCATGTAGAGAAATCCAAGCAGAGCCCAGCAATCTCACAGAAAGTGGAGCGTGGGGCAGCTAAGACAGCAGGAACTGACTGCACAGAGGAAGCAAGAGAAGCAGATAGAGAGTTCTAGAAATCTGCAAAGGGTGCCTAGAATCTGACTGGATGAAGACTCTACCCTCTACACATCAGGTCCTGCTGCCTGACATTTTATTTAATTCCAAATTTCTGTTTCAGGAGCAGGTCACCTCCTATGGGAAGCCTTCCCTGACTGTCTAGGTCAGGTGCCTTCTAATATGTTATCATTGCCCTGTTTTTTTCATTGGACATTTATTACAGTTGGTGTGAATTTGGGTGACTACTCTGAGCCCAAGAACTGGATCGGGTGTGTTCCTTGAATCTCCAGCACAAGGCAAAGTGCCTGGCACAGGGTGTCATCCATAAACATTTGCTGAATGAATGAATGAATGAATGAATGAATACATGAGCACATGCTGAAGGCATAATTTTATTCAATCTCTGAAGCAAATTTTAAGAAAGTCACTGACAACCTGGGGATATCCAGAAGAAGGTGCCCCAAACTTCTGATGAAGTGGAACTGCCAGGGCCAGCCCAGGTAGGCTTCAGGAAAGCACATTTGGTGCAGGCAAATGTTTAAGCTTCTGTCTGACTCCCCTTTGATGATTCCTTCTTTACAAAGGTCTTTCTCTCACGTGTCTTCAGGTCACGATCTATGATGTTGAGAGCACTGTCCTCATAGGCGAGAGAGACCATCCCTAGACATAAAATGGGACGGTTGCAGTAGGTGTTCTTTAAAACCCCTTTCAGCCTTGAAAGTCTATGATTTTTGACGCTAATGAGTCAATTTTTTTTCTTTTTTAAATGTAAGCATTATTGAGGTATAATTGACATTGAATATTATAAAATATTTCAAGTATACCTCGTGGTGATTCGACATATGTATACATTGTGAAAGGAGTCCCCCAATCTAGTTAATTAACACATATGTCACATTATTATTTTCATTATTATTATTTAAGTTCTACTCCCTAGGCAAATTTCAACTTCAATTACTTAACCATCCAGCTTGGTTCTAGTTCAGTGTAGGGATGCGGTAATTTCTCACGGTCGCCACTAGGTGGCACTTCCAGATTTAAGTAACCTACTGGGCGGGAGGTTTAAATACCTCTTCAATTTACCTGTACACGAATTTGTCATTGTAGAAGAGAAAATCGATAACTAAAAACTTGTAAGATCCCACAACCTCCAGCAATCGGGGGAGGGGGGAGGTGTTGGAGGAATCCACCGCCTGATTCTCCCAGACCATCGCTGAGAGCCTGGCCCCACTCTTCCTCCTCCTCTTCCTACTCACCTTTCTCTCTGTGGCTGAACTCGAGCATAAGGAGACCCGTCGTGGCTGGCGAGGCCATGAGCAAGTTTGGCATCCACACTGACCCTCGTCTTTAAAGGTGGGGTGCACAGGATCGGCTTCAGTAGCGTACCCTAGCCTGGACATCTTGTTTCTAAAATAGATTCCCAGGCTCCGCCTCCAGAGATGTTCATCAGACCTGGGTGAGGTTACCTCCCAGGTTGCTGGGAAGGTTAAGGGAGACAAACCTAGCTTGCAGGATTTATGGAAAATAAAGTGAGGCCATATGTGGAAAGCTCCCAGTACTGTGTGCAACGCATAGTAAGTGTTGCTTAATGAGAGCTTTTATTATTTTTAGTGTTAGCAGTTAGCAGCCCATATACTTGAACATAGACGCCCAGAAAATGCTGTTGAATTTCTGGGAGCAAATTGGAAGAGAACACAGAATGCCTGATCTCTCACTTTTCCAGGAGGTAGTCACAGAAACTGTTAATTAAGGAAATGGAGGTTCAGCCCTGGCTGGGTAGCTCAGTTGCTTAGAGCATCACCTTTGTCATTTTAATCCCAGATCAGGGCACATACAAGAATCAACCAACAGCCCCAGACAGTTTGGCTCAGTGGGTAGAGTGTCAGCCTGCAGACTGAAGGGTCCCGGGTTCCATTCCGGTCAAGGGCACATGCCCAGATTTTGGGCTTGATCCCCAGTACAGGGCATGCAGGAGGCAGCTGTTCAATGATTCTCTTATCATTGATGTTTCCATCTGTCTCTCCCTCTCCCTTCCTCTCTGAAATCAATAAAAATATATTAAAAAATATTTTCATAAGCCGAAACCGGTTTAGCTCAGTGGTAGAGCGTCGGCCTTTGGACTGAAAGGTCCCGGGTTCGATTCCGGTCAAGGGCATGTACCTTGGCTGCGGGCACATCTGCAGTAGGGGGTGTGCAAGAGGCAGCTGATCGATGTTTCTCTCTCATCGATGTTTCTGACTTTCTCTCTCTCTTCCTCTCTGAGAAAAATCGATAAAATATAGTTAAAAATATTTTAATAAAGAGAATAGATCTCATTTTTAAAAAACCAATGAATGCATAAATAAGTAGAACAATAAATCGACATTTCTCTCTAAAATAATTTTTTAAAAATTTATAGGTTTAGATACATATTTTCTTTCTTTTTCTCTCCTTTTTTTCTTTCTTTCTTTTTATCTTTATTGTTCAGTTTATTAATTACATTGTTCCCTCCCCCCCCCCATAGTTCCCCTCCACCTGGTACCCATCCCACCCTCCGCCCTCACCCCCTTCCACTGTCCTCTCCCATAGTTGCATGATTTTTGTCCAGTCTCTTGCTGCACTTCCCACACCCCCTTTCTCCCCAAGAGTTGTCAGTCCATTCCCTCTCTATGTCCATGATTCTGTTACATTCACCAGTTTATCCTGTTCATCAGCTTATTAATTCACTTGATTTTTAGATTCATTTGTTGATAGATGTGTATTTGTTGTTCCTAATTTACACTTTTATCTTTTTCTTCTTCCTCTTCTTAAAGAGTATCTTTCAGCATTTCATAGAATATTGGTTTGGTGGTGATGAACTCCTTTAGCTTTTTCTTATCTATGAAGCACTTTATCTGGCCTTCAATTCTGAATGATAGCTTTGCTGGATAGAGTAATCTTGGTTGTAGATTCTTGCTGTTCATCACTTTGAATATTTCTTGCCACTCCCGTCTGGCCTGCATCGTTTCTGTTGAGAAATCCGCTGACAGTCGTATGGGTGCTCCCTTATAGGTAACCAACTGTTTCTCTCTTGCTGCTTTTAATATTCTCTCTTTGTCTTTTGCTCTTGGCATTTTAATTATGATGTGCCTTGGTGTGGTCCTCTTAGGGTTCCTATATATTGGGGTTCAGTGCGCTTCTTGGACTCCTAAGTCAATTTCTTTCACCAGGTGTGAGAAATTTTCGGTCACTATTTCTTCAAATAGGTTTTCATTGTCTTGGTCTCTCTCTTTTTCTGGCACCCTTATAATTCGGATGTTACACTATCTTCAATTTTTTGGATTCTTTTGGTTTCTTGCTTTTCAGCTGAGTGGATTTTACCTCTTTGTATTTCAAATCTTTAACTTGGTTCTTGGGGTGCTCCAGAGCACTTTTAGGTCTTTGTATAATATTTTTTATTTCAGTCAGTGTATGCTTAATTTCTGGTTGGTCCTTTTTCATATCCTTGAGAGTCTCCTTTATATCCTTGAGGGTCTCCTTCATTTCCTTGTAGGACTCATTCATTTCCACGTTGGTCTTGATCATTTCCTTTGCGGTCTCGCTTATTTCCTTATAGGCCTCGACCTTTTGTTGGAGCCTCTTGAGAAGCCCTATAATCGTGGTTTTGAATTCCATGTCCAGTCGTTTTTTTTCCTCCATTTCTTTCACATCTGATTTCTTTCCATGTCTCTGCATGGTGGATGCTTCCCTGAGTTGGTCAATTAACTTTGTGTGGTAGACTTCCTACTAAAGACAGTGGCTCAACCTCCCCACTTACCTGAGGTAGATATGGGTTACACAGTCTTGCTGAAGTTAAGCTCAGGTTAATTGTTGTTAGCACTTGGAGGGGTTGACCTCCAGGCCAATTGTCTGTGAAGTTCAGCTGTGCTCAGGTTGGATGGGCGGAGTCTCCGGGCCAAGCAGACAGCGTTAGCTCCGCCCTATGCGGCCCCAGGGACTCTGTGCTGGGGGCAATAGCTGCCAGAACCTCTGAGAGAGAGCTGCTGTGGAGCTCCACTGGCTGCCAGGGAATTCAGACTCTCCCCAAATGAGTCTGCACACCCAATGTCTCACCCAGGGTCGTAAAACAAAGCAGACTGACGGTTTTCCGAATGAGAGAGCAAGTCGCAGAGCACTCTCTGCACAGTCACGCAGCTGAGCTGTTAGCGCAAGCTGCCTTCTCCACAAGCTGGGAGACCCCTGCAGCACCCGAGCTTCGGCGTGCCCTCCCACTGTCCTGTTTTCACCCCGTATGATAGTGGGTTCCCTGGACTTCACCCAGAGCTGGAGAATCAGTCCAGTGGGACATCTTTGTCTCCCCATTCGAGAAAACTGGCTGGTTTTCAGCCGCCCGCCCTCTCTGCTGGCGCGCGCTCCAAACCTCTCTCCGCGCGAATCTTTCAACGCTGTCTGCCGCCGCTCCTCTGAGTCACAGTGTCTTATCTTCACTTTTATTTGTGGAATTTTCACTTGGCGAACTTTCTGGTGATTCTGGAAGGTGTTTGTTCTTTCGTTAAGTTGTAGTATTAAAATTGCTGAGCATGACGGCAAGATAGGTGTTTTACCCATGCCGCCATCTTGGTTCTCGTCTCTTTTTCTCTCCTTCTTTGTTAACTGAAGGTAACCACCAATATAATAACATTGCAGTTACTTGGGGGAAATGAGAAAAAACACTTGATTTGTATATGAATAGACAGGAAAGAAAAAAAAAAACAGGGAATTGCAGGGTATTATCCAAAAAAAAAACCCCAAGGCTGGCTGGTGTTGCTCAGTGGTTTAACATCGACCCATGAACCAAGAGGTCTCTGGTTCAATTCCCTGTCAGGGCACATGCCCAGGTTGCAGGCTCAATTTCCAGTGGAGGGTGTGCAGGAGAAGCTGATCGATGTTTCTCTGTCATCAATGTTTCTATCTCCCTTCCTCTTTCTAAAAATCAAAAACATTAAATTTTTAAAAAGAAAGAAAATGCCTAAAGTCAATGATAAAATAATTTCAAACATTTGTTTTCATAACCCATTTGAATATGTTCAACTCTTCTATTACAGGACAGGATTTTTGTTTAAAACATGAGAAGCATAAACTCTTAAATGAAAATGCAGGTAAACATGTTAGATGTAAACATTCTGATCAGGGAAGGCAAGGTCAGGTGAAATAGAAAACTTCTCTTCAATTATTCATTAATTCCTTCCTTCATCATCATTTGTGATGCCTAAGTGTGCCAGGCCCTGACGCGGGGACCAGGGGTCACGAGTGTCTAGACTAAGAGGTCAGGGAGAAGGGTGCTTCCACCAACCCCTGGGGAGCTCGGTCTGTCCTGGACCCCCTCACAGGGTGCCGTTTGTGGAAGGCCAGGGATGTGAGGAAAGATAACTTCTTGACTGGCTGGCCTGACTTGATCTGTGGACCCTGAGGCCTGTGGGTGTGCCCAAATGCCCCTTTTCCTGCGGAATGACCCGGGTGCTGGCGAGATTTGCAGTGAAACTCTCGTGCTGCATGGCTCCCCCATGAGTGAGGGCTGCCATCTCCTTTTCCTTTGTGCCAGTGTCTAGACCTGGGGTCCATGGACCCCCAAGTAACTATGGACAGGCTCAAATGGGTCTATAAACTAGAATAGAGAAAGAATTCCATCTTCATCTTTACTAACCCCCATTGAAATCTAGCATTTCTTTTCCAGCATGGAGCCAGCAACCTCACAGGATTTTGTATCGCTCAGTTGTGGCAGGCATCTTGACAGACTGCTTTCATTATTCTATTTTCAAACGACTGACATCATGAGGGCTGCTGTTAGGATATTATCCAAGAAGCCCATATAGCATACATTTCTAAACAAGTTTGATCCTTGTATTTCACTATAATTTTGGTTTCCTTTGTACTCCTGTGTGTTTTGTTTTTCACACTGAAAAACATTCCAAAGAGTTTGTAGGTGAAGAAGCCAGCAGGGTCCAGGCAGGAGGAAAATCAGGTGCCCCTGAAGTCCATCTCCTTTTGTTGTTTTCATGTCCAGGCGAGCCTGCCTGCAGTTTGCAGGGCCCAGCAACAAGCCTGTCAGACCCGGAAGGCAGAGGCTCCAGGTCCCAGCTGTCAGAGGGAACCAGATGACCACCTGCCGCTCAGGTTCCCCCTCCCCGCATCCATTGTGTCTCTGGGGGCCTCTGGATCCCATAAGCATCCTGGGCAGGGGATCCATTCTGAGATGAAGGCAGCTCTTGTGACTCAATCCAAAGCCCTAAGATGGCTTTTCCAGCTCCACACCCCCATCCACAGCGACATCTTGGGAGGGAGGGGGCCGTCCACCCCCCACATCACCCACGACACCTTCATGACAAGACCTTCCATTGCTAGAGGGCACTGGTCACCTTTAGAATGAGAAAATCATTAACAAAGCTCAGCCCCAGAAGAGGGCACCAGGTGGCATTGGCTTGGATAGTGGCAGAGGCTCAGGGTGACTGAGGGGCCAGTGATGTTCCCAGCTACTCACTCGCCAGACTGTCGGCATCCAAATCTCCCTCCATGGGCAGAACAATTCTGTTTGTCTTTCCAAACCTCAGAGGCTCTGAGAGCTGTGCTGGATCTGACTGGCTTAGATAAGTTCAAAATGATGCTCATACCTGTTGCCTATTTTGTTGTTTAATATGTTTTTATTGATTTCAGAGAGGAAGGGAGAGAGAGAGAGAGAAACATCAATGATGAGAGAGAATCATTGATAGGCTGCCTCCTGCTTGCCCCTGTGGGGGATTGAGCCCACAACCTGGGTATGTGCCTTTGACCAGAATTGAACCCAGAACCTATAAGTCTACAGGCTGATGCTCTAGCCACTTAGCCAAACCAGCTAGGGCCCTGTTGCCCTGTTTTTAATCAGTTTGTTTTTCTTTTTATTATTGCTTTGTAGGAGCTCCCCATAAAATTCTAGATTTTTTTTTATTTGTTGGAGATAATTTTCTTCCAGTTAACACGTTAAATCTTTGAATATTCTTCCTTGGCATGGACCGCTCTTAAATTGAAACTGTAAATAGGTTTGTTGCACCAATGATTCTGGAAGAATCAAACTATCCCTGCTCATCTCAAGACCCACTGGGCCTTGATCTATACCCTAATCCAAGCACCAGCCAAATCCTTATAAATGCAGAGAGACCTAGAACCGTTTGAGGGCCAGGCTGCAGTGAGGGCATGATCTGCGTGAGAATATGAGAACATCGGAGGTTTCTGTGGTAGGGGTGGTCTCTGAGAGGGAGGGGTGAAGACAGAGAGGAGAGAGGGAGGAAGCCCTGGGCCACTCGGCCAGTTTGGAGTGGGTAAAGGAGACAGGTTTTCTAAAAATCAAAATAGAATTCATTGATGTGACATTCAATATGATTCCCTAGTGTCTCCAGGTTTTTGAAATGTGGGTGAGGGCTGCAAGATGCTCCCCCCGAAACACTGGCTTAGTCAGTGCCAAGGTGAAAACTGGAGGGCATAGAGCATGCCTGTGGCTGGAACGCATCTCCAGCACCCCCAATCGCAGCCACACCTGTGCGGTGCCTATAGCAACAGCTAGGTGCTTTCCGTGCCATCAGCGATCATTACATCCTCTTCAGCCTATGGGAAGTGTTAGGTTACGCCATTTGGCCACAGTCACACAGCTGATAAGGGACAGAACCTGGATTTATACCACTCCTCTTTTCCGTGCCTCTGTCCCTGTGACAGGATGCTTGGTTCCCTCTGAAGAGAAGAACCAGAACCATTTATTATTATAGAACCCCAAAGGTGATCTTATCCTGTGCTTTATATAAAGACTCTCAGAGAACGTGGGGGATGCAATGAAGTGTAATATTTCCAAACCTAAGACATGCTCTCATCAGCAGGTGCCTGGCAACCACGCAAACCTTTGGACCTCGAAGATGCCCCCTCTGCAGGGAGAGGGCAACCCCACCACTCCCTACAGCAGGGGCCCCAGATTGGAACAAGAAAGGACACGTGGGAACTTCAACCAGTGTCATAGTTTGGCCTTTATTTTAGGATTTTATCCCCAGGTCTAGCATCTGTGGAACACGAGGTCAGATGTGGGCAGATGGATATGCCTTGTGGGGCAGTGGGGGAGTAGAGTTGGGGGAGGAGGAGGATTCAGAGCAGAAGGAGTGGAGACCAGAGATGAGGCTGGACAGAAACTTCTCAGCAGCAGAACCAGTTGAGGGCGAGAGAGAGGCAGTGACTGCTCTGATCTGCCCCTGAGTCCTGAGTTATCCAAGAGGGCCGCCAGCCACCACCTGCGGGTACTGAGCACTGCAAACGTGGCTCGTCTGAACTGAGATGAGCTGTAAGTGTAAAATACACCCCAAATTTGGAAGCTTTGATATGAAATAAAATAACGTAAAACATCTCATGAATATTTTTATATTGGCTACATGTCAAGATGGCAGTATTTGGCATACAGTATATCAGGGTAAAGAAAATATATTAAAATGAATTTCACTTTTTTTCTCTTTGTTTCTAAAAACCAGAGTATTTAAAATACAAAATTACAAATAAAATTATGCTTTCTATTTCTATTGGATAGCACTATTTTGGACCAATTCCTCCTGCCTGGGTGAGTGAGTGGGGTACAGAATGACAGAGGGTTAGGCCCCTAAAGAGAAAGGTATTGGTTGGCAACTACAGTTGACCCTTGAACAAGGGGGTTGGGGGTTAGGAGTGCCAACCTCCCTTGCAGTTGAACATCCATGTATAACTTTTGGCTCCTCAAAAACTTAATCACTGTTGATTAGAAGCTTTAAGACAGCAGTGTGTTGCATGCATTCTCACAATAACGTAAGCTAGAGAAAAGAAAATCATAAGGAAGAGAAAATACATTTACTTCATTTATTGGAGAAAATCCCCACATCAGGGGACTGAGCAGTTCACACTTGTGTTGTGCAAGAGTCAACTATATTGCCCTTCCAGGCGGGAGACCTGTGCTAGTCCCACGCAGGAAGGATGGGGGACTGGAAGCACTTCAGGGAGTGGAACCAGAGTTGGCTTAAGTGGCCTTAGGGGGAAGGGCTCCAAGGGTGGGGAGCAAATGGAATAGGATATGTTCTTATGGCCGTGCCCCGGGGCCTCTTGGGCAGTGGGACAGTCCGGCTTGCCTCCCCTCCACCTGCCAGGCTGAGAGAGAAAGGTGAGAAAACCCTGTTTGGGCCCTAGCCATCCTGGGAGAAGCTACATGGATCACTTCAAGGATTTTCCAAACAGAAACTTAAAAAAGACCTCAACATCCCTGGAAAAAAGAAATAAGTAATCGAGGGCCTTCTGGAAACATCTTTCTAACAAGAGTTAGAAAGTAAGAGGAGGAAAGTAAGGTGGATGCTGATAACAAAGGGGGGGATTTCTCCCGCTCCTGTGTGGGCCCCTCACTTCCTGCTGGTCATTATTTTAATGACACCGCTCCAATGAGGCTTTTCCTGGCCATTTAACCCATCAAATCAAATTAAGTAGGGATGTTAAAACATTTGATTTGATACCTTTAGTTCAAACGTAATATTTTCCCTGGTACCTTTAAAAAATACCCTTCCTCTCCCTCCTCATTAGACCCTTACTGAGGCCCACAATCCCTGCAGGACCTCCGCCAAAGGCCAGCCGGCTCTCTGGCGCCCCTGGCCGGCTGTCGCAGCCACTCCCGCTCGAGCAGCCCCAGGCGCGGTCAGATCGAAGTGGACTGGGCTGGGGCAGATCTGTGTTTACAAGACCTTTCTCAGGGCTTGGCTGACGTAACTGCCACCCGCATCACCTTCCTTGGGGAGAATGACGACTGTACTTGTTTTGCCCTCTGGTTAAAAAATGCGGAATTATTTATTTTCAATGTCTTTCTTTTCCTTCGGAGCGCATCACAGAAAAAGCCCCGGAGCTCCGCAGGTCTCTTACCCCCAGGGCAGCCACGAGTTCCCTCTGACTCCCGGTTCTCTTTTCTGTTTGTTTGTTTTCAGTGTGTTTAGTTGTGTTTTGCAAACATTTCTTTTCAATGCGTGTTTGAAAAGCAGCTCCCCGCCCCGCGCTCCCTGCGGGCGCCTCCCACCCTCAAACCTCAGAACCGATGGGTGTCACCCTGAGTCGTGGCGGCCTGTGGGTGATACCCGGGGGCGCTTGGCTCCCGGCCCCCAGCCTGTCCTGGGCCGCGAGAGCCTGAAGTTGGGGCAGTTGTGGGGGGAGAGAAAGGAACCTTCCGAACGGTCCCGTTGCCCTTCCTCCCCGGACCTCAGGGTCCCCGGGCTCCCCGGAGCGGGCGTGGGCCGCAAGGTCAGAGCTGGTCCGAGGTCCGAAGCCTCAGGGAGCCGGGAGCCAGCCTAGGTCCCGGGACGCGCAGACACCTGCGGCCTCCGGCGAGGCGGGCGGTCCCCAAGCCCAGGCGCCTCCTTAAAGCCTCGGCTCCGCCCTGCCCGCCCCGTCCCTCGCCGGCAGTTCCACCCCACCGCCCGTCCCGCCGCCGGGCAGAGCGCTGCCGAGCCGCAAGCCCGTGAGAAGCGCGACGCCCGCCCAGTCCCCGTGCCGGGTCCCGAGTCCCCGCGCCCCGGAGTCGCCGCTATGTCCAGCGAGGAGCTGGCGCGCAAGCTGCAGCGGAGACTGCAGCCGTGGGGAGCTCCGGAGGGCTGCCCGGAGCCCGCACCCCTCGCCGCTGCGGCACCGGAGCCGGAGCCCGAGCCGCCCGCCGGGGCGCCCGCCGACAGCGCCGACGCCGAGCTGAGCGCACAGCTGAGCCGACGGCTGGACATCAACCAGGGCGCGGCGCGGCCCCGCCGCTGCAAGGTCTTCAACCCCTACACCGAGTTCCCGGAGTTCAGCCGCCGCCTCATCAAGGACCTGGAGAGCAAGTTCAAACAGTGAGCCCGCCTGCCCGTGCGCCCCCCAGGACCCCGCGCCTGGGCGCCCGCGGGGGAGAGGAGGGAGATGCGGGGGGGGGGGGGGGTCGGTCTCTTGGGCCCGGACTCCCAGGCTCCGCTCTGACCGGGAGGGTGGGATCGTGCAGGACTCCCCGGGGTGCCCTTCGCATGTTACTCCGCGCGCCGGATCCTGCGCTTCCCGAGGCGATGCCGGCGCGCGGGGGACCCGCCCGGGCTGTGGGCACGGAAAGCAGCACCGCAGACCCAGCTCAGAAGGCCCCCCCACCTGGGGCAGCGGAGCCCAACTCCCGGGCCCTGGGCCCCCGGGCGGCCCCGCGGGTCCCGCCCCCTCCGCAGCCTGGTCCTGCGATTTGCACAACTTCTAGGAAACGGAGACGCGCCGCGCCTCACCTGCCAGCTTTTATCTCCCACGGGGGGAATTAGCTCTGTTGTCCTTTATCTTTTAAAATAAAAGAGGAAAGTCACCCTTGGCCGCCGCGCGGGGTCTGAGGCACCAATAGAGGCTGAGACCTGCGAGCTGGTTAAACTCTTCGCAAAGGATCAGGGCGATCCCGGAGCGAGCAGGTCCCGGAGCCGCCGGGGGGCGTCGCTTTGTCTGTGGGCGCCTGTTGGGACCGACACGGCAGGTGGCAGCCGTCCCGTGGGGGCTCATGATCTGCTATGTCAGCCCCACCCGGGGGGGAGGCAGAGCAGAGAGCCCCCACTAGACGGACTTGTAGCGTGGGAGCTCCTGGGGGCTCAATGTTGTCACCTGAAGAATGGGAGCAGTAATTGTTCCTGCCCTTCCAAGGCCATCCATTATTTCGCACACCGTGAGCTCCTGACCGAGCTATTAATATGGTTTCCAGAATAGGGCTAGGACCAGAAAAATGTCTGGGGGAGCGGAGGCCTCTGGCCAGGTCATGCTTGGGGCGTTTTTAAAGCTCTTGGAATGTTTGTCCTCCCCGCGGAGGTTCTATTTAAGGGCTCTGAGTGGCCACGCTGTGTGGCCCGAGCCTGAGGCTGGGCTGTAGTCCAGTGGCAGCGCCCGTGGGGAGGTCAGCAGAGGCAGGCACCTCGAGGCCACCGAGCCTTCTCTGCTTGCCTGACACCCCAATTTCCCAGTCCCTGGCTTCCAGTCACTGTTCTCTGGTGTTGACACCTGATGGGGCAATTCAGGGAAGCTGAGTTGGGGCAAAATAAATGCCTGCAACTGGGGCAGAGGTGGAAGAACCATCAGTGAGCGGTTTGTCAGAGTCCCTTTGATGTGTGTGGGATTATGCCTTTCCTGGGAAGACCAGTAGTTCCCCCAGTCCAGTTGGATTCAGGGAGGGCATCTTGGGGACCTTCTTCAAGGTGCTTTGCAGTGATTTGGGTTTCATTTATTTACTTTTATTACTATAAAATTTTTTCCTGTAGAATAGTCTTTGAGAGGATAAGTTTGTTAGTTGGCTGCCTACGAGTAGCTGAGGGATTCCCCATAGTAACAAGGCAGTGGAGTCAGGTATGGCTGGATCCAGGAGCTCAGATGATGCTGACAGTGCTTAGTTTCTCTTTTTCTTAAGCCAACTACCTCTCTTTTGTCCATGCCCAGACCCTCGCTCCCTTGCCCCACCTTCAGGCTGCCCAGACACTACAAAAATAAGGATTCCCTGGCCCACCCCCTGAGCTTCCACAAACTTCAGCATCTTCCACCTGAGCTAATGAGCACCCTGCAGGTGCTTCTCCCAGTTCCCCACATCTGGGAAACTTTGCTTTCCCTGCCTCGACAAGGTCAGGGGCTCCTCCAGCTGGGAGGTTTTGTGCATCCACTCTCAGTGCCTAGAACATGGCAGAGACTCTAGTTGCTAGACACACCCATCATCTTATGAAAGAGCCTTGATTACACCAGCCCAGGCAGGCACCAAGTCCCCAAATGCAGTGGGTGCTGGTCGCTCTACCTTGATAGTCACATGGTGCTCTCCCTGTATGTGCCTTCACGTGGCCTTCTAATAAGGACACTAGTCATTGGACTTATGGACCACCTTAATCCAGTGTGATTTCCTCTTAATTTATTACATCTGCAAACTCTATTTCCAAATAAAGTCACATTCTGAGGTTCTGGATGACCATGATTTGGGGGTGGGGGGTCTATTCAACCCATTAATTGTGAGTGAGCAGAGATACCCGGACCATGGGGCACTGTGAGTGTCTCCTCCCCACCTGCGGGGAGGTATGGGGAAAGTCCGTTCAAGGATGCCCTCAGATTTAGGAACGTCAGACTCCTAACCAATTTAGGTTATCTGAGGGAGGTAGGAAGGTCAGAGACCTAACCAAAGCCAGCATGATCCCACCCTAATGAAAGAGGAACAGTCTTCCGTAGCCCAATCCTAATCCAAACGGAGTTGCCATCGAACTGTAAGAACAAAGCCCAACCAATGGAAACCCCCAGTGGTGCCAGGAGCGCAAGTACTTTTAGTAGGAATTTTACTTTTAATCAGAGTTTCTAGATCCAGATTCCGATGTCACTTTGGAGTTTGCTCAGAACCTGACTTGACCGGTACAGAGCACACTCATTCTTTCGTTCGGGGCTAGAGAGATTCATGTAGATACTGCAAAACATGCTTTGAACTTTGAAAGGTGATTTCTTGTATTTAAAAGTATTTTGCCTGGGGATTTCTTACATTTTTCAAGATTAAAACACACACACACACACACACACACACACACACACCAAACAACTGGATCTTTCCTTCCTTCCCGGCCCGTGAGCATGTTGGGTTCTCGGCATGGGGTCATTTGTCTTTGTGTCCTGGCTCCTCAACGTTGAGTTGTAGAATAAAGAGAATTTTCTAATGAGTGTGGGAAGCCAGAGGCGTCATTGGCCGGGCCAGAGAAAGTTCCCTCTCCATTTCCAAGTGTGTTACTAGATAGCCTGAGCCTCCAGAATAGTGGCCTGATTTTAAACGAAGAGTGAGAAGGCCCAGAAGAAACTGACTCTCCAGTGTGTGTCCAGGACTGTAATAGGAGCTGGCGGAGTGGTCAAGGTTAGACAGGAAATTTCAATTACCCTGGACCTTTGCCAGGGGCCTCTTTCAAAGGGGGAGGTAACGAGGGCAGCCACTTAAGGGCAGGACCCAAATGCAACATCTGAAAATGCAGCTGTGGTGTGTTTGCAGCATTTTTAAAAGCTTGTGTTTCAATTCCCCGAAGAGAGGGTGGGAAGAGGAGCATTTGGCTATGGGAAAGTTGTCTTTTTATTAAGAATCCGAAATGATGATGTCATGGGCACCCTGCCAACACCCAATTCCCGGGTCACCACTGAACCCCCGAAAAGAAGAGGTTGTCTTGGAACTCTTCATTCCTTGTCTTCTCCCCACACCCTAGTTTCCTTTTCTCATCCCTTTCTGAGGGTGGGAGAAAGGGGGTGTGGGGCGGAAGGAATTTCCCGAAGAGGTGAACGGAGCCCTCTTAAGGAGGTTTGTACTGGGGGGTAGAGGTGAGGTGTTTCACCCAAACTCAGCCACATCTTTTGAGTGAGTTGACTTTAAAGATTGGAAAGGAGATGCAAGTAAATGGAAGCTGAGTGCTTTCCCCTCTTAGGGAAGGAGAACTGCTGACCTTCCCGTAGCTGCGGTCACAGGGACGCCCTTGGATTTGAAATGGTCTCACCTGCACTGGGTTTGCATGTTGGACTGTGGGGTGAGGGAACCCAGGCTTGTTTGGATTCCAGGGGGGCGTTCAGCCAGAACCCAGGCCGGCTCCTGTTTCGGGGCCGTGGTCTCTGGCAGAAAGTCAGCGTGACTTGGAGCTGCTCCTCCGCCCAGCGAGCACTGCTTGCTTTGGTTCGCCAGCGTGAGCACTGCTTGCTTTGGTTCGCCAGCGTGCGTGAGGAGCGTGAGGTAGGAGCTCCCGGGGAGCACAGCGCCTGGCAGTTCTTTCTTTGCTGGGGTTTTCTCCCTCCTCTCTCTCAGAAGTGCCCTCCACCCTCCTTGTTACAGAGCCATCTCATTTTATGAGACTTTGAAATTGAGTGAGTTATTAAAGAGTTACATTATGTTAAAAAAAAAAACCACCTAGTTAACAAGTGCCTGATTCAAGGTTATACCATCCAGGGGACTCAAACTCTCAGCCCTGAGGTTCCCCCTACCTCAGTCTAACTAGGAAATAGAAATACATTCTCCATTGAGTTTGGGGGGGGGGGTGTGTGGTTTACACGGGGCTACATCACGCTTGGTTTTGCAGCATGGCTGAGCCAGCGGGTCTCGGGAGCTGGGACTGCCAGGCCGGTCTGCCTCAGGGAACACATGCTGAAGTCAGGAGCCCAGCACATCCTCAGGTTTTGTGAATGCTTGCTTTTAGCTTGTTGTTTCATGAATGTGCATCTCGGGTCCCCTTGCACGCTGACACATACCTAGATGCATGTGACTTCCGTGCTCTCTCTCGCATACCCTCTCATGCACACGCAGTGCTGGCCTCCACCGCATTTTGCGGTCCTCCTGGAAAAAGCCTGTGTAGCCTCCTGCTTCTGTTTCCCTTGAGTGTTGAAGATCAAGGACACCCCTGGTCCTAAATCCGAGATGCTCCTGGGGGGTCAGGGGGGGAGGTTATGTGCAGGGACATCTGAGTGGCTAGAGCCTGACCCGGCATCTAATCAGCAACCTTCGGTGCCCAGTAGGACAGGATGATGCCCAACCCACTGAACCACACCAGCCAGGGCTCAAAAAACTTAACAGCGACTCAGATTTAACAGGATGCTGCTTGACAGGGATGGAAGGGAGTCCTGGAAAAGCCACCCACCACTCGTGTACAAGACATCCCAGGTAGCCTAGCAGACCCTGTGAGGATGTCACATTCTGCTGCCTTCATGGCAGGAGATGCTGGTATTTCTGGACACAGTCAGAGAGCAGCCAGCCAGTATTGGGAAGGAATTCAGACGGAGGCTTCTGGAGCGAGAGGATGGGGGCTGAGAGCTTGAAGCGTTGGGGGGACTTGTGTGATCTCAGAGGGCAGAAGGTGGGCCACATGGTTCCATGGTGGTCTCACTCCTCCTTCCTCACTTCTGGTCATTGGCCTGGGGTTTCGCTCGCTGGGGCTGACCTCAGTTCCTGAGGGGAGAAGAGGCAGAAGCTGGGACCCCCGGTGTGACGGTCTGCACCCTCAGAAGGGTTGCCTTGGTGTTGCTTTCCCTGAGAGGTGGTCCAAGATGTGTTTGAGCCAGGCTACAGTCAAGCTCTGGAGGGGCTTAAAAACTCCAGACGGAAAGGAAAACTTGGTGACACAGAGACCTTGGCCTTGGGTGTCTGCCTCCTTGAACCTCTTGGTTAGAGCAGAAGTCCCTCCGCCCAAGTCTTCAGATCCTCCAAGGGGTTTGTGACCCGTTTCCCCAGACATAGTTGAGACCCATTGGCTTGAAGAGAAAGAGGCGATTAGAATCTCACAGCTTAAAGAAAACACATTTTTTCCATTATAAAAGTATGTTTCCTGTTTAAACTTTCTTGTCAAATAGTAGAGATATTTATGTACGACTTCAAGAACGGAAGCCTCATGCTGTTCTGTTCCCCAGGGATCACTGCCAACAGGTTAGGTGTCTGTTCCTAAACCGAGTGCGGAGACGGCGATGCCGTCCTGTCGTGTGTTAGGTGGGGAGCCTTTGGCTAACGTGGCAGAAAGCCCTGCCCCGAACTCACAGATCAGTGAGGAAATGCGTCAGCTCGCATGACAGAGATCCAGAGAACAAGGAGGCCCTTGGGCCTGTTGGCTGCTTCCATCAAGGACGAGGGTCCGGTCCTCCTCTGCCAGCTACCACTCTCTGTTGGCTTTATCTGTGTGCTGATAGGGATATGACAAGGCTCCTCACGTCACATCAAGGCAGGAAAGACCTGGGTTCTTCTAAACCAGTGGTCGGCAAACTGCGGCCGCAGTTTGCAGCTCTGTTGACTAATGAGTTTGCCGACCATCGTTCTAAACATGAGGAAATCTTTCCCAAGTCTCCCCCTATGCCAGCCTCTGGCATCCCATGGCCAGCACTGGGTCCTGGGCCCACCCAGCCCAGTGACCACCCGGAGGAAGGTGACGACCATGATTGGACCACAATAGGGCTCCCTTCCCTGCGGGGCCGGTCCTGGCCACAATGCAAGTTCTGTCACTGAGGAGGGAAGGGGCCCCTGTCCTTTGGGCTTTTCTTGAGCAGTGTGCTGTGGCTCTCTTCTGTCGCTGTGAGATTTTGTGGACATGAGAGGGGCTTAGTCCCGGGCTTGGATTCCAGAGACCAGGTAAAAGCGGCCCATTCCCAGAGGCTCCTGAATGCCTGAGTGTAGAGGTCATTTCTCCGGGACACTCACTCCTGCTGTTTTAGGGGAGATCCCCATGGTCTCTCCTTGCCTGTGGTTGTGGGAGCGCTGTGTGTGTGTGTTTGGGGGTAGAGGATGTGTGTCTGTGTCAACATTCCCTAGGACAGTGATCGGCAAACTGCGGCTCTGTTGTCTAATGAGTTTGCCGACTACTGCCCTAAGGCCTAGGCCAACTCTCAGCCAATGGCTTTTGGCCCAAGTAGTCCTTTTACCTTACAGAGAGCCTAGCGTTACTGGAGCCGCCACCCGGCCTCTGCGCGTCTGGAGGGCCAGCTGGCTTCCTGGGGCACATTGATCGGACTCTCCTCACCTGCTTTGTCTTTGAAAACGCTTTGCTGATGCCTCCCCTGCTTCTCCCTCCTCTCTCCCTAAACCTCCTCTACTCTCCATCATCATCAGTCTCCAAGTTCCTCCTTCTGGAAGGGGCTGCAGCAGGAGAGGTGGTAAGTGCGTGGAGCCAGCCACCATCTTTGGCTGGGAGTGGAGTGCATTGAGGGCCCTCATTCCTTTCAGTTCTGTTGCTAGGGCCCCCTTTTCTGCATGGAGGCCTCTGTAAAAGGCGTGGGCGGAAGGGTGTGGGGCGTCTGGGCCTGGTTTTATCTTCTTTTCATCTCAGTCCGGGCACCCCCCGTGTTGGCTGAATGAAGGTACATTCTTTGCTTTGGGAGGTAAGGCCTGGGTTGCCAGTGCCAGCAGCAGTCTCCTGGGCCAGTTCCTGGCTCGAGGCCATTGGGACCTTGGAGAAGTAGGGACAGGACAGGGCAGTGGATTCCTTCCAGCGTCGCTAGGGTCTGATTCCGAAGGGATGACCCCACCTCTGGTGGGTGATGTAGCTACGCGAGGCTGCCCCGGGGTCTCCACCAGGCCTTTATCCCTTTTCCAGCGTGGACCTGGTTTGTGGGAAATAGGAGGACATACTTTGGGGCTTACATATTGCCATGTGCCCAGGGCTGGCCCTTCACCCCCTCCTGGTGGGAATGGCAGGGAGACCTGAGGGCTGCAGCTGGTCCCAGCACTGGGGTTAGACAGCTCTGTGGGCCCGCAGCCCCACCCAGCCCTGCTCATTGAACACCCATTGTGCCTGGGACAGTGGTCCCCAGCCATTAGCTCCCCAACAAGATCTGGCTGCTCACTGCCCTCACTCTATACCCAAGGGACCTGGTGAGCTTTGTGCTGGCCTTGGAGAGGTGCTGTCCCCGATCCTGCCCACTCTGCTGAGCTTGGCCCCGGTGACAGGGTCTCTGCCCCTCCCTAAATGCCTCATGCTTGCCCCACCCCACCCCGCCCTACCTACAGAGGCCAACTTTACTGAGCACTGGGCTCCCCCAACACCACCTAGCAACCATTTGCTTATAGAGTACCTACGGTGTGCAGGCACTGTTTCTAGCATTTACACATCAGAATCACTGAGGTGGGTACTATGATCACCCCCCATTTACACATGAGGAAACTGAGACACAGAGAAACTAAGTAACTTGCCCAATGTCACACATGGTGGACGTGGTATGACTGGAACCCAGGCAGCCTGCGCACTTGTCCCCTGTGCCAATGAGCTTCGCTCATTAATTAATATCATTCCACCCCCAGCTTCTTAGGCTCCAAATCTCAGCTGTCCTTGGTAACCCCTCCACAGCCAGGTGGGGCCACGTGTGGCACAGCCTCTGCAGGCTTCCTGACCTCCAAGTCTCACTGGACCACCTGCCCTAGGACGGGCAGCTTCCTCCTAAACTGTCCTCCTCCATCCATCCTCTTGCCAGAGCCCAGATCTCTTTACAGTACCTTTTTTTTCCTTTTTTTCTTTTTTCAGAACCTTTGGGGACCACATACAACATTTGGTAGCTCCCTATAGCCCATGAACAAAGTCCAGACTTCTCATGAGAACTCAAGGCCAGGCCCAGCTGCCTATTGCATTCCTCTCGTGCCGGTTCCCCCCGCCTGGCCCTCCTCTTGCTGGTCTGATGGCCCCCCACAGCCTCTCTCCCACACCTCGTATTGTCTAATTGGTTGCACTTAGTTATTATTATAGAACTGTCCGTTATTGTTGATTTTGTGGGATTCCCCGCCCCTCCATAGGGTTTGCCCTGGGAAGGTAGGGATGGGTCTTTGTTGTTGTGTGGCTAACTTCTTCCTCCAGGCCCCCAGCCATCCCAGGGCCAGGCCCAGGGCCATAGGAGAGCAGGGGTGCCTTAATCCCAGCAGAGGGTCTTCCTCCTAATTAGTGCCCCCGGACAGCTGGGCAGCTCACAGGGCTGTCAGAGGACTGGGAGCTCTCAATGGGCTGGTACAGTTCCCTCTAGCCGTGACACGGACCACGTGCCCCTCGGGCACACCCGTAAGTGAGATGTGGAAAAAGGAAAGTGACCACCTTCTCAGGTTGTCCCCAAGATCGTGTGACTACTTGGTGTGCGGTCACAGCCTTAATTAGGTCACTCCAGTTCCAGCCCCATGTTCTTTCCACTGAGGGAGCTGCAGGTCCCTCCGGCCCGGCAGGGCCAATGGATTTAAGGTGGTGCCAGCCCGGAGCAGGGGCACAGGAGAGGGACCGGCCGGCAGGGAAGCAGCGGGTGGAGAGCCAGACTCGGAGGGCGGCAGCCAGGTGCTCTTCCTCCCGGTTTGGAGCGATAGCCTCATCCTCCACTGCCCACTTCGGCTGGGCCTGCGGCCCCGGCCTCCCCCAAGACCTGTGCCTCCCCCTGGCCATTTTCCTCCCAGACTCCTCCTGGTCTTGGGGGTCAAGAGGGGCAGGGCACTGCAGGGGCTGCCCCAGACCTGACCAAGTCTGTGTATGGAAACCCCCGGTGGTTTGGGGGCACCTGTCCCCCGAGACTCACAGGGCTCCTGGGAATTCCCAGAGCTGGGTTTCCAGGGGCTCCTCAGTCTGGTTGTCTGGCCCCTCAGGACTTTTATGGGAAAAGTTGGGAGCTAAGGGGAGGCACCCCTTACTGCACATTCACAGCAAAAAACCCACCATCACCCATCTCCACCTCCCTGATCAGAAGAGCCTTTGACCCGCCTCTCCCCCAGTCAGTGTTTGTCCAGAGAGGCTTCCCTCGGGACCCGACTGTTGTGTCCTCACAACCTCGGTCCTTTTGTCTCACCTCCTTTCCGGATGGATTGCCTGGAATTCAAGATTCCCAGACCCACTCACCCCATCCCCCTGTTCCCAAACAGTCTCCAGCCCATATTTGCCCAAACCCAGCAAGAGTGCCCCAATTTCCAAAGGACTAAGGGGAGGCCCCAGGATGAGGGTCTTTTGAGATAATAGCAACCAAAACTAGGAAAGGGAGTCCTCACTGATAAGCTGAGTTTATCTGCCTTCCTTTCGTTTTGGCAACAACTAGACAAAAGCGGAATTGGAAGCCCAGAGAGTTGGAGTAACTTGCCCAGGGACACACAGTACATGGGGCCACCAGGGGTTTGAGCCAGGGGAGTCTGACCCCAGGAGCACACTCCCAGCCATTGCTGTCTTCCACCTTCCTCACTCCAGAGCGCCCATCCAGGCTCCAGTGGGAGGAACTGTTACTGTTACACTGACGTTGCTGAGTCAGAAGCTTTCTGGGGCTCTTCCTTCTGCACCCCACCATTCGTTCGTGGTCAGAGGGCATTTGTGTCTTCAGTGTGGCTGAAATACTGCACCACTGACTGTTATGGCTTTGTCTCTGGCATATTCCTTTGGGGATGGCCATGGGGACTGGTTGGCTTTGTTTCCACTCTGGGTTGCTGGCATCAGCAGGAGGGCTTGTACTGAGGTCTCCCCACTATTGCATTATGGCATCCAGTTTAAGAGTATGAGTTTGGAGCCTGGCAGCTTGGTGCAGCGAGCTGCTGTCCTGGGCCATCACCCCTTGCCATCTCTCTTCCTGAATCCGAGTGGCAGTCCCCAGTAGGGCCATTCCCCGGCATGCATTTGGGACTAAGTAGATTTCCCTGACTGCACTGAAGCCTGAGTAGCAGCCCCCTGGCTCTGCCTCCCCTCTGCTGTCTTGGGAGGTGCTGAGCACACAGTTGGTGTTCTGCAGTGGGGAGCTCAGCTCTGCCCCCACTTTTTAAACTTTTTAAAATTGATTTTAGAGGATGGGAAAGAGAGAGAGAGATTTTTTTCCTACTCATTTATGCATTCATTGGTTGATTCTTGTATGTGCCCTGACCAGGGATCAAACCCACAACCTTGGAGTATCGAGACAGTGTTCTGATAAACTAAGCTATGTGGCCAGGGCTGCCCCCACTTTTCTTTGTGAGCTTTCAGTATGATGTGTGGAATTACAGGGTGCTGTGGCTGACGGTGGGGACAAGACCCAGCCTCTACTGGTCTCCTGCAGCCTGCCAAGAGGTTGATCTTGTGCCAGAAAAGGAAGGAATTGGCCAGAATGAACACTGGCTGTGCACAGAACAGGTGAAGCTGGTATTCACCTGTACCTGGTACTGCTCCCACCTCACCATTGCGCCCTCCCTTTCCCCCCTTCATCCCTCCATGGCTGACTACGTGGCATTCACCAACTGGGCCCCCCGTCTTAGTCTGCTCATCTCCCACCCCTCAAAAAATCCATTCTGCTCACAGAGCTGAGAGGTCTTTCTGAAACCGCTATCTGATGTTGCCTCTCTGCCTCAAATCCTTTGAGGCTTGCCCCCTGTTGCCCTTTGGCACACACAACTCTCCCAGGATGCTTTGTGAGAGTGGACCCTGTGCCCCCTTCTGGGACATCCTGGCACCTCTGGACTAGACTGGTGATGGTGGCTCCCTCTCAGCACATTTGCTCCTCTGTCCCAGCACCTGCTTCCACTCCAGCTCTGCCCAAAGTTCCGGCCTTATCACAGCTCAACTGTCTCTTTGTCCCTCTGCTCCCCGCTGGGACTGGTCTTTGTGCTTTCCTCCTGCTCTGGGAGTGGCCCCAGGTAGCTGGGAGCCTGGTGGTGAGTGAGAGGGTGAATAGAACTTGACAAAGCTCATTCGACAAAGCTGGCTGGGAGCAGCCTGATTGGAAATCAAAAACTTTGGGCTCAAGCTTTCGTACTTAACTCCTGTGAATCCCTCGGGACCCTTGCTCAGAGCCTGCTTACTCTTACTTTGCAAGCAGTGGTAACACACTTGGAGATCTGGTTTCTCTGCAGCAAACAGGAAGGAAAGAAGAAGGAAGGAAGGAGCAGCAGATGACTTGACAGCTGGGAGGTGGAGGGGGACCCACACAAAGACTAGGAAACCAGAGACTAAGAGAATGGGCAACAGGGGGAGTCTGAAGGAGGAGGGACAGTCCTGTGACCTTGGGGAGTCCTGAGGCTCATGTGGATAGGCCCAGATAGGAATCCGCACAGTGAGAAGGGGGGGAAGGAGGGTGGAGAGGGACTCCAGGAAAGGCCATTCACCTTGGGGAGAGGCTGGCACAGTGCCTTTCTCCTACTTGAAAGAGCTGGGCACCAACAGGAGTCATAAAGACGTAGGTTCTGATCCAGCAGGTTTGGGGTGGGGCCTAATATTACGTTTCTAACAATCCTGGGTGACCCGGCCCCAGGACCACACTTTGAGTAGCCAGCCCCTGCCTGTTTGAAATACATGATTTCCATACAAGGCCTTTGAAAGAAAAGCGGGGTGTTCTGATGTCCTGATGAGATTGGAAGCATGATCCCTTAACACTAAGGCATTTTCTGGGGCACTGCCACCCCCCTGAGAGCCCCCTTCTGAGGGGTCCCTGGGGAGTTTCTGATGGCTGAGCCTTGGACAGACAAAAGCAGGCGGCTTCTTTCTTCCATTACGGCAAGATTATTTGTGGGTTGAAAACCAAGAAAACCCAGGGGCTCCGCACAGTGGGAGCCCAGTGATTCGTGGAAAGAAGAGCTGCCAGCTCTGGGTCCACATTGGAAACTGGCCTTCACCCTTTTGCTAGCGGGCCTTTGGTGGGGTGAGGACTAGGCATCACTGGCCCCTCTGAACAGGCTGGAGGCTTTTCTAGGTCATAGGCACACAGGCCCAGAGCTCAGAGATCTCAGCCTGCCCTTGCTCACCTACCCCAGTCAGTAAAGAGTGGGTCCTTGGGAGTGGACCTAATCCTCTGACATAGGATGGCCTGGAGGGTCCCTCAGTAAGGGCTGGCGGAGAGTCAGCATAGGGAGCCACCGCAGGCTGTGGATGTGGGTTCCCTGCAGAACGCTATGATGGTGGGGCCTGCTTGAGGCCCGGTTGGGTGTGGGCAGCGATGCAGAGCTGAAGCCCTGGAAGCTGTCAGCTTCCTCTTCTTGGCTGCAGACAGGCACTGCTTTTAGAAATCGCTCCCTCGCGCTGGCTGCTTCCCAGGTGCAGGGGCCAGTGCAGGCGTCTTATCTCCATTTGGCCCCTCTCCTACCCTGCACGGCACAGGTGGCTCTCACACTCAGTCTGCAGAGGGCCCCCAGCCCAGGCCTCTCCCAAGTGAGTGGCAGGGCTGGGCTTGAACCCGGCCGGTGTCAGCAGGACCTCCCCGTGCTGCTCGGACCAGACTCTCTCCCTAACAAAACCGGGCGAGTATACAGATGACAGGGACTGAGGACATTTTAAAGGTTTAAAAAACGTATATTTATTTATATGGTTTTTAAAAATTGATTTCAGAGACAGGAAGGGAGAGGGAGAGAGTGATAGAAACATCAATGATGAGAGAGAATCATCTATCCACTGCCTTCTGCAGGCCCCCTACCCGACTGAACCTGCATCCTGGCAAGTGCCCTGACTGGGAGTCCACCGTCAACCTTTTGGGGCACGGGCCCACGCCCAGCCACCTGAGCCACGCTGGCCAGGGCAGGACCGAAGACATTTTACAGCAAAAACATGGGAAAAGGTCACCAATCCCGAGAAAGGCTAGAGCAGTGGTTGGCAAACTCATTAGTCAACAGAGCTCAATATCAGCAGTACAATGATTGAAATTTCTTTTGAGAGCCACATTTTTTAAACTTAAACATCTTCTAATGGCACTTCTTCAAAATAGACTCACCCAGGCCATAGTATTTTGTGGAAGAGCCACACTCAAGGGGCCAAAGAGCCGCATGTGGCTCATGAGCCGCAGTTTGCTGACCACGGGGCTAGATGGAAGCTCCAGGAAACAGAAAAGGGTGCTAGGTTTTTGGTGATGGTGGCTCCCATGGTGCTCCCTGCCCCCTTTCAAGTTGAGGGGCACGTAGTGGTTTTTCTTTAATATCCTGGGTTGTCTTTAATAAGAAAACGCTGGGTTAAAATTTAAATTATAGAAAAAAGGAGCTAAGATGTTAGTAATGGGGAGCCAAGGGCTTAAGGGAATTCTAATAAGCCTGCAAGCATTTGAAAGATGTAAACCATGGGGAGGAAAAGAAAATATTTTGGTGGTTTGAAATGGTGGGGGTGTGAATGCAGGTTTAGGCCAGGCTTGTAGAGAGAAGGAAAGCCCCAGCGAGGCTTAAGGGCGGGGACCCTGTCTGCAGGGCCTCACTGGGCTGTGGTCTCCCTCCCTCTCCTGGCCTTCCCCTTCCAGGTTTCCCTGGGACCTGGTCCCACATCCCATGCTGGGAAGTGACCTCTGTCTCCAGGGGTGATGCCTGGCAGGTGGCCCTGCCAGCTGGGCAGTGCAGGTGGCACTGACATGGGCAGGCTATTCTAGGTGCTGTTTCCTTTTCTCAGTGCTGGATTCCAAATTGCAAGGAACGTGGTACATTGTCATGGGACAGGAAGAAAAAGGGTTTTCTAGAATAAGGAGGACATATCCAACTTCATTCACCTTTCCCACAGGCCCCAAAGTTTGGTAGGAGATGAGCGATTTTCAGCGGCCTTGTCTAGAGGGGCTTCCACACTGCCGTTGGCTGAGAAGAGGGTCTCTGAACGCATTAAAGAAGGCTGTCGTACCCTCTGTGCCAGCCTGAGCACCTCCGCTCAGGATCTACACCTCCAGCACCTGCAGCCATACCCACCGTGGGATGTAATAATGTAGAGAATCTTACAACCTTCAGAAAGGCCCTTATTTTTTCTAACACCTGACTTGCCCAGAAATCCCTCTCTACCTTAGCTCTGGCCAACCTGTTTCTGTGAACTGTCCTTGGAGGGGCAACCTTGGCCTTGTGTAAGGACTGGCGGATATCAAGTCTTCCTTCCTCAGAACTTACCTCTGGCGGCCATGCCTCCCAGCCCCAGGTTGGGCTGCAGGCTGGGGCATCAGGATGGATGTCCTCCTTGTTAACTTCACTAGGCCCTAGTGACCTTGGGCTGGTTGACCTTGATGGGCCTGGTTTCTTTATCAGCCAAATAGTACTACCTCCCTCAGAGGATATATTGGGGCTTTACAACAGTTTAAATTTATTTGAAGGGCGTGGCTGGTGAGACTTTCTCCAAATGTTTGGAAGATCGCAACATCAGTATTCTCTTGGCCAGCAATGAATGACTTTGCATATTTGGGCAGTCCAAAGCATCATGCTTTAAGACCAAAATCAGAATCCACCCACATTCAGGACTTAGCAATGTGGTTCCTGGCACTTCTGCCAAAGGCTTTACATGTAAATTGTAAGAGGTGTAATTCTCACAGTTGCAGTATCGGTCTGTTCATTGGGACATTGAGTAGGCACAGCGCCCCTTGGCCCCCCTTCGAGTCGAGGGGCACATAGTATAACTCAGTTAATGATCATCTTTGCGTTCCCCACGCCCATGTAAAGCCAAGCTCCTGTTTAGAAGTCCCAGGTTCATGTGATCCACACAGGACTTGGCTTTGCTGCCTGCCTCAGCTGTCACCATCCATCAAGTGGGTGACTCATCACCACTTTACAGAACTGTTGAATTCAACGAGGTGATTTAGCACAGTGCCTGGCACTTGGTAAGCTCTCAATGAAACAAGAAACAGGTGGCTATTATTAATTCTTCATAGGACAGGGAAAGATGAAAAGGATTAGAATATGAGACAATGCGTCGTGAACTGCAAAGCAGCCCGGTTTCAGTTATTAGGCACTTTGAATCCGCTTGTGTGTGCTGCACGCATATATAGTCTTAGATGCTTGGAGAGGAGCGGATAAAACAGTAAGATGACAGGGGACTTGGGAAGGTGGTTTTTTTTTTTTTTTGCCTCTCTTGCAAATACAGGCACTGTAGACAAACCCTCCTCGATGGCCTGAATGACCAATCCCAGCTCCACGGGGAGGGGTAAAGATGCCACTCCTGGGAGCACTTTATAGTCCTGCCAGGACTTACAGAGATGGCACTGGGCCGGTGCTGCCAGCAGGAACAAAGAAAGCAGCCTTTACGGTGTCCTTGGGAGTGAAGGGAGTGAAGGCAGTGGCTGGCTCATGACCCCTTCCTTCCCTGTCTTTCTTGGCCTTGGAGATGTCCCCTCTTTGTCTACACACTGTCTATTCCTGTGCCAAGCTGGTGGCTCACGGCAGGACACCAGCAGGGCTGCGGCTGCAGCTTCTCAGCTTCGGCTCTTTCTTCTGTCTGAGATCTGCCCCCTGGGTAGTAGGCCCTGCTTCCAGGCAGGAAAAAGTGGTCAAACCAAACTTTCCAGCCCAGTCACAGAAAGTGGAATTCCTTAACCTGTTTCCAGGCTGTGTTGAGTTCCTTTCCGACATATTTGTCCTTTTTCCTAGGCTTGGAGAATGTTTGAAGGGTCAGGGCCTAAAATAAAGGTTTTCTAAACCTTCTGCACTCCTCTCAATCAGAATCCAGATTTAAAAAAAAACAAAAAAAAAAACAAGAAGAAAGTCTCCAGACCCCTCTCCACGAATAGCCTGCTGTCCACAGCCCCTCTGTGCTGGGGGCGGGGGTGACGCATGTTGCTCCAGGTTAGGGGAGCAGGGAAACACTGGTCTTCCTGGTGCCCTCCCCCATCCACAGGACAAATTCCGGCTTTGTTCCCTGATCTTTTCTTATCTCCATCCTCACCTCTGTTTACCTCTTCTTCCTGGGCCCTCCTCAGTCTTTGCATCTAAGTTTTGGGGCTGCTCCGTTCCTGCCTTCTCTTTTCCTTCCTTAGTGTTCAGACCCTAACCCTCTCGGCATCAGCCCCCAATGGTTCACATCTTGAATGCACCCCTCTCCCTTCACCGCTTTAGTTTCCTCCGTAAACTTTGGTGGAATGCACACTGTGCGCTGAGCAGTGGGTAGAGGCCATTTCACTCAAAATCTCAGCATGGAAGCAGCTGTCCTGGCTGTTTAACTGGTCGCCCTTCTGGAATTGCCCAAGGAAGTGTTTCCCAAAGTTAACTCTTTGGTACTCCAGGTTGTCAGTTATGCCTCTTCCGGTGGAAATTTCCCAGACGCAGAGACCTGTGGCCAGACGAATCTGTGTGCCGTTTTCCTCTGCTAAGTCTCAGACACATGACTGTATGGAAGGCTCTGGAAAGTTCCACACTAAAGAGGCCTGTTTACTTTGACTAGGACTCCCTGTAACGAGACTGTCCCGATGGCCTGTTTGTAAGAGCTCTCCTTTCTCAGGTCTCCTCCTAGGCGCCTGTTTTTGCCAGAGAGCTAGCTCTTCCTTGTGTTGGCTAAGGCCGCCTCTGTCCTGGCCACGCATGGCTCTGGTCCTCGCCGCCCAAAGGTTGCTGGGAAGTAAATGCACAATCTGAGGACAGCTCTCTGCTCCCGGCGCCCGATGCTCCAGGTTCCTTCCACTCTAGTCCTGGTGGGGTGGGTCTTAAACACCATCCTCCTTCCTGGGTGCTCCCCACTGACCAGGCCCATGGCCCCCCATGTTGGGATCAGCCTGGAGTGGAGCAGATGATTGTGGACTGGAGGGTACTGCGGCCTTTGTTCGGGATTGGGAACTTTTCCTTCTCCCCGTCATGATTTTATCCGTGGGTTTGGGGTAACCCCCAAACTCACTGGCGTCTGGCAAATCTCCAAATGTCATCACACATGCCACTGAGCCCTTTCCTCCAAACCTGCACTTGAGAAGTTGGTGTGTTGCCCTAGCTGGTTTGGCTCAGTGGATAGAGCATTGGACTACAAACTGGAAGGTCTCCAGTTCGATTCCGGTCAAGGGCACATGCTCGGGTTGCGGGCCCGATCCCCAGTAGGGGACGTGCAGGAGGCAACCAATCAATGATTCTCTCTCATCATTGATGTTTCTATCTCTCTCTCCCTCTTTCTTCCTCTCTGAAATCAATAAAAATATATTTTAAAAAAAGAGAGGCGGGTGTGGAGGACTTAGTTTTGTGATCTTGTCTTTAAAAAAATTGTGATAAGGTATAAATTATACTATTTTACCCATTATTAAGTGAAGTTTCAGTGGCATTATGTGTATTCACATTGTTGTACAACCATCACCACCATTCATCTCCACAATTCTTTTAATCTTGTAAAACTGAAACTCTGTTAACAAAAACAATGAAATAAGAGCACCCCATTTCACTACCACCACCATTCTACTTTCTGTGAGTCTGACTATTCTAGGTACCTCATATAAGTGGAATCATACAGTATTTGTCCATGTGGTAGCATGTGCCAGAATTTTCTCCTTTTTCTTTTCTTAAAATATGCTTTTATTAATTTTTAGAGTGGAAAGGAGATGGGTAGAGAGAAAGAAACATCGATGAGAGAGATACATCGATTGACTGCCTCTTGCATGTTCCTTACTGAGGATTGAGCCCACACCCAGGCATGTGTCTGACCAGACATCGAACCAATGACCTCCTGGTTCATGGGTTGATGCTCAGCCAACTGAGCCATACCTGCCAGGCTCCTTCCTCTTTAAAACTGACGAATAGTCCTCTGTAAGTACAGACCACATTTGTTTATTTAGTCATCCATTGATGGGCATTTGAATTGTTTTCACCTTTGAGTATTGTGAATAATGCTGCTATGAACATGTTTGAGTCCCTGCTTTCTTTCTTTTCAAATATACTAGAGGCCCGGTGCACGAAATTCATGCATGGAGGAGGTCCCCTCAGCCCAGCCTGCACCCTGTCCAATCCAGGACCCCTTGAGGGATGTCCTAGGCCTAAACCAGCAGTCAGATATCTCTCTCACAATCCGGGACCACTGTCTTGTAACTTTTCACCTGCCTGACTGCTTGATCGCCCCTAACTGAGCCCTCTGCTGGCCTAGTCACCCCCAACTGCTCACCCACCACCAACCTGGTTGCCCCCAATTGCCCCCCCCCCCACCAGCCTGATCACCCTCACTGCCCCCCTCTGCTGGCCTGGTTGCTCGATGCAGCCTGTTCCTCTGTTGTTTGGTCACCCCTCACTAACTCCCCTGCCAGCCTGGTCACCCCACACAGCCTGTTCGGTCATTTGCTGGGTTGTGATGGTCGCTTAGGCTTTTATATATATAGATTTTTATTAATCTCAGAGAGGAAGGGAGAGGGAGAAAGAGAGAGAAATCAACAATGAGAGATAATCATTGATCAGCTGCCTCCTGCATGCTTTACACTGGGAATTGAACCTGCAACCCAGGGATGTGCCCTGACAGGGAATCGAACCATGACATCCTGGTTCATAGGTTGACGCTCAACCACTGAGCCATGCTGGTCAGGCCGGGTCCCTGCTTTCAGTACTGTTGGGTGTATGTCCAGAAATGGAATTGCTAGGTAATGTGTGCTCTTCCTTGCTCTGTTTTATCCCTGGACATCACCAGCTTGCTAAGATCTTTGGGTCTCGCTTCTGCCCCAACTTTGTGTCACCAACAAATTTGGTAATTGGCACCCTTTCTAGGTTGCTCTACAACCAATAGCAAACCCACCTAATTGTATAGGCACTTATGGCCTGTTTATCTTTCCCCCAGCAGCCTATCAGAGGGGCCTTGCTCACCCTGGCAGAGATAACGGGTTAGTGGTTTTCTGTGGGACTAGCTTGACAATCTTGTTTCAAAAGCAAATTAACATGTGACTCAGCAATTCTACTCTTGGATATATACCTAAGGGAAATGAAAATGTATGTCTATACAAAAACTTGTACATGAGTGTGATAGCAGCATTGTTCATAACAATCAAAAGTGGAAACAGATTGAACCAAGATGGCGGCATAGGTAAAACACCTATCTTGCCGTCATACACAGCAATTTTAAAACTATAACTTAACGAAAGAACAAACACCTTCCAGAATCACCAGAAAGCTGGCCGAGTGAAAATTCTACAAATAAAAGTGAAGATAAGACACTGTGACTCGGAGGAGCGGCTGAGGACAGCATTGAAGATTCATGCGGAGAGAGGTTTGGAGCGTGCACCAGCGGATAGGGCAGGCGGCTGAAAACCAGCCAGTTTTCTGGAACAGGGAGACAAAGACGTCCCACTGGACTGATTCTCCAGCTCTGGGCGAAGTCCAGGGAACCCACTATCATACAGGGTGAAAACTGGACAGTGGGAGGGCATGCCGAAGCTCGGGTGCTGCGGGGGTCTGCCAGCTTGTGGAGAGGGCGGGCTTGTGCGTGACCTTGGGAGCAGCGTAGCTGCGTGACTGCATGGAGAGCGCTCTCAACTTGCTCCCTCATTCGGGAAACCGTCAGACTACTTTGTTTTACGACCCTGGGTGAGTCGTTGGGTGCGCAGATTAATTTGGGGAGAGTCTGAATTCCCTGGTAGCTGGTGGAGCTTGGCAGCGGCTCTCTCTCAGAGGTGCTGGCGGCCATTGCCCCCAGCGCAGGGTCCCTGGGGCTGCATAGGGCGGAGCTAACGCTGTCTGATTGGCCCAGAGACTCCGTCCATCCAACCTGAGCACAGCTGAACTTCACAGACAATTGGCCTGGAGGTCAACCCCTCCAAGTGCTAACAACAATTAACCTGAGCTTAACTTCAGCAAGACTGTGTAACCCATATCCACCTCAGGTAAGTGGGGAGGCTGAGCCACGGTCCCTTGTAGGACGTCTACCACACAAAGCTAATTAACCAACTCAGGGAAGCAGCCACCATGCAGAGACATGGAAAGAAATCAGATGTGAAAGAAATGGAGGGAAAAAAAAAACCGACTGGACATGGAATTCAAAACCACGGTTATAGGGCTTCTCAAGAGGCTCCAACAAAAGGTCGAGGCCTACAAAGAAATAAGCAAGACTGCAAAGGAAATGAATGAGACCCTCAAGGATATGAAGGAGACTTGCACGGAAATGATCAAGACCAACGTGGAAATGATCAAGACCAACATGGAAATGAATGAGTCCTACAAGGAAATGAAGGAGACCTTCAAGGATATGAAAGAAACTCTCAAGGATATGAAAAAGGACCAACCAGAAATTAAGCATACACTGACGGAAATAAAAAATATTATACAAAGACCTAAAAGTGCTCTGGAGCACCCCAAGAACCAAGTTCAAGATTTGAAATACAAAGAGGTAAAATCCACTCAGCTGAAAAGGCAAGAAACCAAAAGAATCCAAAAAATTGAAGATAGTGTAAGGGGCCTCTGGGACAACCTCAAGCATACCAATATCAGAATTATAGGGGTGCCAGAAAAAGAGAGAGAGCAAGACAATGGAAACCTATTTGAAGAAATAGTGACTGAAAACTTCCTACACATGGTGAAAGAACTAGACTTAGGAGTCCAAGAAGCTCACCGAACCCCAATATATAGGAACCCTAAGAGGACCACACCAAGACACATCATAATTAAAATGCCAAGAGCAAAAGACAAAGAGAGAATATTAAAAGCAGCAAGAGAAAAACAGTTAGTTACCTATAAGGGAGCACCCATACGATTGTCAGTGGATTTCTCAACAGAAACTATGCAGACCAGACAGGAGTGGCAAGAAATATTCAAAGTGGTGAATAGCAAGAATCTACAACCAAGATTACTCTATCCAGCAAAGCTATCATGCAGAATTGAGGGTCAGATAAAGTGTTTCGCAGATAAGAAAAAGCTAAAGGAGTTCATCACCACCAAACCAATATTATATGAAATGCTGAAAGATATTCTTTAAGAAGAGGAAAAAGAAAAAGATAAAAGTGTAAATTAGGAACAACAAATACACATCTATCAACAAATGAATCTAAAAATCAAGTGAATTAATAAGCTGATGAACAGGATAAACTGGTGCATGTAACAGAATCACGGACATAGAGAGGGAATGGACTGACAACTCTTGGGGAGAAAGGGGGTGTGGGAAGTACAGCAAGAGACTGGACAAAAATCATGCAACTATGGAAGAGGACAGTGGGGAGGGAGAGGTGAGGGTGGAGGGTAGGATGGGTACCAGGTGGAGGGGAACTATAGGGGGAAAAAAAGGGAACAATGTAATTAATAAACTGAACAATAAAGATGAAAAAAATAAAAATAAAATAAAATAAAATCAAGAAAAAAAAGTGGAAACAACTCAAATGTCTATCAGCTGATGAACGGATAAATAAAGTATGGTATATTTATACAATAGGACATTATTTACCAATGAATAAAAAGGAATAAAGTACTGATTAACATATGCCCTATCATGGATGAAAACATTATGCTAAATGAAAGAAACCAGATACAAAAGGTCACATATGGTATGATTCCATTTATCTGAACTGTCCAGATAGGCAAATACATAAAGACAGAAAACAAACTAGTAGTTACTAGGGGGTAGTGTCAGGGAGAGGGGAATGGGAATAACCATGCAGATTTATTTTTGGGTGACCAAAATGTTCTGGAATTAAATAGTGATGGCAGTTGCACAATCTTGTGAATTCATTTTTTAAAAATGAATTTTATGATATACACTGAGTGGCCAGATTATTATGATCTCTGAACATATAATAATCTGGCCACTCAGTGTATATCCTATATAATAAAAGGGTAATATTCAAATTGCCCCCTTGACCAGGAGTTCAACCAGCAGGCAAGCCGGCCAAGCACCCATGTCCGCTCCCCCTGGCCAGGCTGGCCGGACCCCACCCATGGATGAATTTATGCACCGGACCTCTAATATACATATACATATATATATGTATTTATATTCACACACACACACACACACACACACACATGCACTGAGTGGCCAGATTATTATGTGTTCAGAGAATATAATAATCTGGCCACTCAGTATATATTATATCTCAATAAAGCCATTATTTTAAAAAGAAGTTAAAACTGAGTAAATAAGGCCCACTCCTGAATTATATTTATTGAACTGATGACAATTGCTTCCTTTTTAAAGGGCTCACACACCATCCTTTGGCAATACTAGATCCTGGACTGGTCCCTCTGTGATTCATACACGCTGCCTTCTTCTTGGAAACCCAGAAGAACCTTGCTCATTCCAGACCTGGAACACCTGCTTGTCCTTAAGTGTCCTTGGCATCACCAGCAGATCCAGGGGTCTGGCCTGCACCCAGTAGCACTTGTATTGTGATTCTTCCAGGCAAGGAGGCAGTGCTTAGTAAGAGACAGAGCTGCTTGAGTTGGAAGATGCCAAGTAGAAGGAGGTCGCGTCAGCGAGTTCCAGAGGGGGGCAGACAATGGGTGCTGTTGGAGATCAGAGGAGAGAAGGGGACAGCTCCCAGAGCTTGGCGGTAGAGAAAGGCCACTGTAGAGAGTCAGGAGTGGGTGGGTGGTGTGTTCCGGGTGGGAGGATTGGCATGAGTCAGCCACTGTGGCTGGAATAGATCATGTTGAGGAGTACAGGCCTCATGTCCAGCCCAACCCCGTGGGCCTCAGAATAACTCCAGCCCACAGAGATGGATTTCTGGTTGCCTACAGGCTGTAATTCCTGGTGGGTGATGGTGTGGTTCCCAACAATGGTGGGCTTTTGTTGTTAGGTTGGGGGAAGGGCAAGATAGATAGTGAAGAAACCGGATTCTTTTGTTTGTTTTATTTTTTTTAAGTGCTAAAATACACAGAAAATTTACCATCTTAACCATTAAGTGTACATTCACATTCACATTCTCATGTAACCATCACCACCATCCATCTCCAGAAACTTTTTCACCTCCCAAACTGAAACTAGCCCAGAGATTTTCAACCCTTTTCATCTCATGACACACATAAACTCATTACTAAAATTCTGTGGCACACCAACAAATGTTTTTTTAGCCATAGGTATAACTGTCATTTACACCAGACAATTATTGTTATGTTGGTTGTTGTCATTTTTTTCTTTGACAATTTAAGGGTAAAGAGGTCAGTGCCCCTGATGATGTATCAGGTATTGCATGTTTTAAAAATTCTTATCACACACCACTGTGCCACTGCACACTGGTTGAAAATCGTGGCTCTAGCTCATTAAACAGTAACTCTTCATTCCCCCACTCCCTGCTACTTTCTACTTCTATGAATTCTAGATACCTCATATAAATGTAATTGTGCAGTATTTGTCTTTTGTATCTGGGTTATTTCAACCTAGCATAATGTTGTCAAGGTTCATTCACGTCCAGCATGAATCAGAATTTTATTCCAAATAATATTTTACTGTATAAAAATGCATATCCAATTGTATGGATATACCACATTTTACTCATCTACTCATATGTCAATGGATATGTGGGTTGTTTCCACCTTTTGGCGATTATGCATGGATATGTTTTTTAAAGCAAGAGAGCAAAGGAGAGAACTCTGGGCAGCAGAAAATAAGATGGACTTGAAGGAAGGAGGCCAGAGAGTCTGAGAAAATGCTGCTAATAGTCTGAGTGTGTAGATAAGGCAATGGGGAGTGCTCAGGAGAAAGCAGAGGACAGAGGGCTAGAGAAGGCCCTACTGGGCTGACCTAGGCATTCTGTAATAGAGGACAGGGCTGGATCTCCATGTGGGTGGCTGGGTTTGTTTCCAGGGAGAGGGATGGGGGCTCAAGGGACAACCAGCAGAAGTGCTGGCTCTATGGTTAAAACTCAAACAAGAGGGCAGAGCCGGGACCCCGCTCAGCTGTCACTCACACACAAAAAGCCATTCAGAACTGGAGACTAGATGAGTGAGCTAGAGGGCAAAGCATAAAGCCAGAGTGCAATGGCCAAGCCTGATTCACAGCCTTGTGCAAGGGCAGAAGCAGAAGCAGGAGACAGAAGGATGAGAGGAGGGGTTGGTGGAAATGGGGGTAGAGAGGTTGCTGGAATCTCTGGTTGCTTTGTGTGAATGTAGTGGGTGCATGGGGCCCATTCCTGCAGCTTGTCTGTGGTCCAGTATCAGGAGAGTCAGTTGATGTTTATTGACAGAAATGGGGGGAATAAAGGTAAACAGGAATATTTTCATCATCAAGAAACTATGGCCCACTTATGGAGATAAATAATTAAACCAAACATGTAGTACAAGATCCTGTGAATCATAGCATGCAGTACCCAAAGGTGTTTTGAGGAAGGTGGTCCCTTCTGATGCAGTAGTCCAGGTGCTGCAAAGCAGGAGGTATTTGAGTTTCTTTTTAATAAGGGAGGCCAAAGATTCACATGTTTGGGAGAGTAACAAGTGTTCTTTCGTTCTGGCTGTGCCTTGCCTCATCAGTGTACTTCCTTTGACCCTGCAGGTATGATGCTGGACGGGACGGCTTCATCGACCTGATGGAGCTGAAGTTGATGATGGAGAAACTGGGGGCGCCCCAGACCCACCTGGGCCTGAAAAGCATGATCAAGGAGGTGGACGAGGACTTTGACGGCAAGCTCAGCTTCCGTGAGGTACCTGCAGTCCTGAGCCCCTGGAGGGGGAGTGTCCCTGAGGGCACCCTCAAATGTACAATCTCCTGGAGTACAAATGGCTTGGGCCTCTCCAGAGCAGTGTTTGGATATTTAATCTACAGTTCTGCTTGTAAAAACAATTTAAGGCGCTAGTGAACCTCGGGTCTGCCATGGGGAAATGCTCAGTAAGGAGACTGAAAGTCATTGTGGCCCTGGCCAGGTAGCTCAGTTGTGTGGAACATTGTCCTGTACACCATAAGGTGGTGGGTTTGGCCCAGCCAGTATGGCTCAGTGGTTGCAGTTTGATTCAGCGTCAGGGCACATGTTCAGGTTGTGGGCTTAATCCCCAGTAGGGGGTGTGCAGGAGTCAGCCAATCAATGATTCTCTCTCAGCATTGATGTTTCTATCTCGCCTTCCCCTCTCTTTTTCTCTCTGAAATCAATAAAAAAATAGATGTACATTAAAAAGGTGGCAGGTTCAGTTCCCCATCAGGGCACATACTGTGTTTGCGGGTTCGATCCCCTATCGGGGCATATGTGGGAGGCAGCCTATCAAGTTTCTCTCTCATATCAATGCTCGCTCTCTCTCTCTCTCTCTCTCTGTCTCTCTCTCTCTCTCTCTCTCCCTTCCTTACTTTAAAATCAATTAAAAAAATAAAGGAAGTCAGTGTGAGTAGGTTAACCTCATTTGGGTAAAATGATATAAGTATTGAGAAATCTGGAAGTATAGTCACCAAAAAAATATTCATAGTAGGTATTTCTGGGTGCAAAGTTTTGGTGGTTATATAAGTTTATTCTTTTTTATATATTAAAACTTTTCATTTTTATAGTAAGCATTTAAAAATAGTTAAAAAAAAAAAAAAAAGGCTGCTCTGTCCAGGTAGCTCAGTTGGATAGGACACATCCCTAAGATAGTGGGTTCTATCCCCAGTAAGGGCACATATAAGAAGCAACCAATGAACTCATAAATAAGTGAACAAAAAATCAATCTCTCACTTTCTCTCTCTCTTTCTCATTCTCCCTCCCACTTTCTCTCTAAAAGTAATAGTCCTTTCAGCCTTTGAACCCTGAAATTGTGGGCAAAATTTTGTATGAGCAGATATATTTCTAAGAGAGTGCACACAGATTCACAGTGGATCCCCTGTGGTGATATGGCCTTTTCTGTTTGGGGGGTGGGGAGGAGGCTCAAGGCCATTGAGTTTCTCTCAGGGTAAGGATTCAACCCCAGAAGAAAGAGAATTCCATGTCTTATATGTTTGAATAAGTCTAGAGTTTTATCTTAAACAAGTACACAGTGAATTCAGAATTAAGGTGAAGAAAGTTATAGTATAACAGCCAGAGGCCCCTTGGGAACTGGGGCACTCATTTTTTAATTTTATCTTTATTTTTAATAAATCTTTCTTGTTCAGATTATTACATTTGTTCCTCTTCCCCCCACCCCCATAGCTCCCATCCACCCAGTTCCTACCCCATCCTCTGGTCTTACCTCTCCCTGACTGTCCTCATTCATAGGTATATGATTTTTGTCCAGTCTCTTCCCACATCTCCCCCCCACTATCCTCTACCATAGGTGTACAATTTTTGTCCAGTCTCTTCCTGCACCCTCCCACTCCCCTTTCCCCCTGAGAATTGTCAGTCCACTCCCTTTCTATGCCCCTGATTCTGTTATATTCACCAGTTTATTCTGTTCATCAGATTTTTAATTCACTTGATTTTTAGATTCACTTTTTGATATTATTTGTTGTCACTTTGTTGTTCATAATCTTTATCTTTACCTTTTTCTTCTTCTTCCTCTTCATAAAGAATACCCTTCAGCATTTCATATAATACTGGTTTGGCGGTGATGAACTCCTTTAGCTTTTTCTTATTTGTGAAGCTCTTTATCTGCCCTTCAATTCTAAATGATAGCTTTGCTAGGTAGAGTAATCTTGGTTATAGGTTCTTATTATTCATCACTTTGAATATTTCTTGCCACTCCCTTCTGGCCTGCATAGTTTCTGTTGAGAAATCTGCTGACAGTCGTATGGGTACTCCCTTGTAAGTAACTAACTGTTTTTCTCTTGCTGCTTTTATTATTCTCTCTTTGTCTTTTGCCCTTAGCATTTTAATTATGATGTGTATTGGTATGGTCCTCTTTGGATTCCTTTTGTTTGGGGTTCTGTTTGCTTCCTGGACTTTTAAGTCTATTTCTTTCACCAGGTGGGGGAAGTTTTCTGTCATCATTTCTTCAAATAGATTTTCAATATCTTGCTCTCTCTCTCCTTCTGGCACCTCATAATTCGGATGTTGGTACACTTGAAGTTGTCCCAGAGGTTCCTTACACTATGTTCATATTTTTTTTATTCTTTTTGCTTTTCTGGTTGGATGTTTTTTGCTTCTTCATAATTCAAATCTTTGACTTGATCCTTGGGATCCTCTAGTCTGCTGTTGGATTTCTGTATATTCTTTATTTGAGTCAATGTATGCTTAATTTCTAATTGGTCTTTTTTCATCTTCTTGCGTGTCTCACTAAATTTCTCTGAGGTTTCTAGAAGATTCTTGAGTAACCTTATAACTTTGGTTTTGAACTCTATAACTAGTAGTTTACTTTCCTCCATTTCTTTCATTTGCAACCTGTTTCTTTGTCTCTTCATTTTGGCTATTTCCTTGTGTTGATAGAGTGGCTTTGTGTGCTAGGTGTCCTATAGGGCCCAGTGGCTCAGCCTCTCAAATTACCTGAGATGGACACTCTTGGTGCACCCCTTTGTGGGTTGTGTGGACAGTCTTATTGTTGTTAAGCCTTGATTGTTGTTGGTATCACTGGGAGAAATTGACCTCCAGGCCAATTGGCTGTGAGGACCAGTTGTGTCTACAGTGGAAGAACTTCTGTGCTGGAGACACCCTTATGGGGCAGGACTTGCTTCAGTGGGGCTTTGCCGCTTACTGAGTCTGCCCCCTGAATGTGTCTCTTATGGAAGAGTTGTAATCCGGATGGTCTCATTCTGACCACTGGGTACACTTTATATGTTTGAATTTTATTGAAAGGCCTCTATATGTGTCAGAGTGGCCTGGAATTAGAATAACCTGGGGACAACATCCAGGCTAAAGGCTCGGGGCTTTAGCCCAGCTGCTGAAGTCTATTCAGGCATGTCTCAGCTGATCCCTCAGGGGCCGGAAATAGAGAAAATTGTCCTTCCTGGTGTTTACCCTTGGTTACTAATATTCCAGAAACAGTGGAGCGCCAGTGTCCTGCTTTCCAATGGTGACTTTGACAGACTACTAGTCTTCTATACAGGCTAGATAGGGCCTTGGAGGCTCTTCCTGGGATCTTTGCAGCTGACTGGCATCCACAAGTCCCTGCCCAGCTGTGATGAAACTGACCTTGCCTCTCACTGCCCACAAATCAACTCCAGATTCTTCCATTGCTGCCTTTCCTGAATGGTAAATGTGGATGGAGATGGAAGATCATGGAAAACATGTGTTGGGCATAGCCTCCCAAACTAGGACAATCCAGTCCAGTCTTCATTGCAGAGCTGGGAGCTAGAGGGCTGAAAAGGTCAGCATTTGCCTGAAATCAGGCCCCAGCTTATGGCTAGACCTGAGCTGCAGCCTGTATGTCACATGTGTCACTAGCCATGGTTGCCTTCCCACCTGTCCCTCCTGCTCCTTTACCTGCCATCTGGTTCATTTATATCATGCATGTGTGGTACTGGGCATAGACTCTTTCCCATCCCAGTGCCCCTGGGGTATAGAAGGTAAAAGCTTTTGCTTGATGAAGCTTTGGAGGACTGTTGGGAGAACCAACTTCTCTTCCTTTGCCTGTACCAGAACTCTTAGCTGTGACAGAAAAAGAATGCCAACAAATGTAAATGAGAAAAATCAAGTCACTATTGATTCACATACCTGGGAGATGAAGAAGTAGAAATGCATTAAACACAATTAATCCAGAGTCATTCTCTTGACATATCTCGACATCTTGACTGTGCTTTCTTATGTGTCCACATCATCTTCTACTTCCATATAGACATTGTCCCAGCCCCTGTAAGATGCTGACAGCAGTTCCAAGACACAGTGTCCCAGTTTAGCAACCCCAGTGAACAGAGTGCTTTTTTGTCTCAGTTCATACCAGTCCTAGAGGAAGGTCTCCAATTGGCCCTACTAGGAATACATGCCCACATCCTGGACCAATCATTGCATTCAGGGGACTGTTATTGGCTAAGGCCAGGTCAGATGCTGCAGGGCACCATGGTCAACAGACTTACCATCATCACATGGGACAGGGTTGCCAGGAAACAAAATTGCTCATGTCTCTAGTTCCTTTCTCAAAACCTGGCACTTAGTAGGTGCTTACCTTTCTTTAACTCTCCCAAGCAAGTCACACCCAAATAAAGCTCTTTGATATAAAAGATAGGTCTCTGTTAAGTATTATTTTGCTGCTTTTCCCAAACATAGAAGGAAATTGGTCTTCCTCTTAAACCTTTTCATTTCCAGTTATGAAAATTATGCATGTAAATTAAGGGCATTTTAGAAAATGACATACACGGAACCATTAAAAATGATGATGCAACATAGTATTTCGTGACCAGAGAACAATTGTTGACAATGTAAAAAGTAGGGACAAGCTCTACCTGGTGTGGCCTCGTGGATAAAGCATTGGAATGCAGACTGAAGGGTCCCGGTTTGATTCTGACCAAGGGCACATACCCAGGTATAGTTGTTGCTTGATCTCCACCTGGGCCTGACCAATCAATGGGACATCGATGTTTCTCTCTCTCTGACTCTCCTCCTCCCTTCCACAGAAAATAACCTCAGGTGAGGATTAACAAACAAACCAATTTTTTAAAAAAGTAAGGACAAAAGCAGATTACTAAACTGTCTGTAAAATACTATTTGCATTTGTGGTTTGTGTGTGTGTGTTCTATCTCCATCCTCACCTGAGGATAGATTTTTATTGATTTTAGAGCAAAAGGAAGGAAGGGGGAGAAAGAGAGAGGAACATTGTTATGCGAGAGAAACATCGACTGGTTGCCTCATGTAGGAGCCCCAACTGGAGATCAAACCTGCAGCCTAGGTATTGTGCCCTCATGGGAGATTAAGCCTCAACCTTTCAGTGAGTGGGTTGATGCTCATTCAACTGAGCCATCTGGCTGGGGCTACCCTTAAGTTCTTATATAATGACTACCCCCTTTTTGATTAAGCCAAGTTTGTTTCTGTTACTTGCAAACTATGAGCTCTAACTAATATGGAGATATGTTCACATCTCAAACTAGAGCCATGACATTTAAAATTCCCTAAACTTATCAGAAGCATTTTATAGCTTGTATCTGAAATTGCTTTTAGCTTTGACAGTTCTCTCTGTTTCTTTGTTTTCGGTTTCTCCTTCCCTCCCCCGCTCTTTGCTCATAGCTAGGACATTTTCCAATTCTCCACAACATACCAGTCTTTGTGGACTATAAATAGGAAGACAAACAAGGCTGGGCAGTTAGAGAAATTATCATTCAGGGGTTGGTGATTGTAATAAAATTAAATGAGAATGTCTGACATGCTTTTGGAAGGCTGCACATTTTCAGGTTGAGCTGGACTTTTTATCTTCTTTAACTGGCTGGGATGGGGGCCTCTAGGTAATGACAGGGCTCCTCTTGATCATCTGCTGAGGGGGCAGAGTGAGCATTCGAGGCCAGGCTGGGATCTGCTCTGGGGAAAGACCCACGAGGAATACTTTAAGCTATTCTGTAAACACAGAGGAACATGGTCATCTCCACTTCGGATGTGAGAGGCCTCCCCAGAGTCACCTGAGTTGTTGCTAGGCTGTATCTCTCCTGTGTTGCCTCCCCGGGCCCAAGGGAATGGCTGGTATGGAGAAGCTACCTGCTTTTGTGTGTGTGGTGGGGGAGAGGCTTCTGTAACTAAATGCTTTAAGGACAAGCAGGGTACCGAGGGACAAGGGACAGTACTTCCTTCTCTCCTGGAGTGGCTCACGTTTGCAGCATTGAAGTCTTTGCTGCTTTAGTCTCTTCTGTGAAAGCCCAACCACAGCCGCCCTCAAATCCCCCTTGCTCTCCCTCTACTCTTGTGGACCCCACCTTCTTCAACAGGCTTGTTTTCTTTTTCATTTTATAGCCAACATGTATGTATTAATTTTAAAAATAGTTAAATACATTTCTTTTATAGTACCTGAACTTGACTCTCAGACATATAAAATGAAACACTGAAGTGTCTTTATAGTCAGTGGTAAAGCTGATATCCTATATAGCTTTCATTTAAGTATACTTAATATTTTCCAAACCTCTGGAGCCAGTGTTTGGGCTCTGATAGTCTGCAGCAAACAGAGTCTTTGCCGGCCTCTAGTGAGGGAGTTTGAAGTTGCGGGTGGAGAACATTGTGTTGCTACTGAGCCAACCAGTGGCCTCTGCAGAGCTGCGGGTCCCTGCATATCTCCCCTCATCCCTGAGCATCTTGCTTCATCCATAGCTTTGCATCCAGCAATCCCATAGTGAAGTCAAGACCCCCAAAGCAAGAATTACAAAGAAAACTTTATTAGCAACATTTTTGGGGTGGTGGTGGTAGAGGTTAAAAGTTTTTCTTTTTAATATGTTTTTATTGATTTTAGATAGAGAGGGAGAGAGAAAAAAACAGCAGCAACATTGAGGTTGATTGGCTGCTTCCTGACACCCCCTACTGGGGATCAAGCCTACAACTCAGGCATGTGCCCTGACTGGGTATCAAGCTTGTGACCCCTCCCTGCATGGGGCGGGGGGGGGGGGGGGGGGGGGGAGGGGGAGATACTCAACCAACTGAGCCACACTGGCCAGGGTGAGGAGCTTGAAACTTTGACTTAATGAGAGACGCTTACCTCTAGGAATTAAGAGTCTTGGCGGTAAAAGACACCCCAGGTGGGATTTGGAGAGCCTGTTGTAGGTGTTTTACCTCTCACTACACTTCAGCTAACGTCCTTTTCTCTTGGGAAGCCATTCTCTAGAGAAGGTCATGAAAAAGAACCTGAAATTTCCCTATATTTTAGGTAGCACGTGAAATCCTGGAGAAGCCTCTTTGATGTGGAATGCATAACTCACATTCTTTCCAAATGAAAAGATAAATGGTAGAAGTTGGGTAGCAGTTTATTGAAAAATAAATTCAGAAAAATTCGTTAAAGAAGAGAAGTTAAAAGCCATAAAATTGACTTGGGGGAGAAAGACGGAAAGCTGGGGGACCAACCTTTTCAGCTTAGCCTGTTTATTTATTTTTAAATGCATTCTATGGAGGCCTTGGCACAGGCTGGCTTTAAAGATTAACTCATTCAGGTCACATTTTGAATCTGGAAGAAGAAGATGGATTATCCAATAAATGATGTGGGGATTACTAACTAACCATTTGAAGGAAAATAAGGTTAATGATCAACGTTGCATGATAGATCGGAATAAATTACAGAGATTAAATATTTACATGTTTAAAAAAAAGGGATCATAAAAGCAGTAGACAAAAACATGGGCGATTGTGTCTATAACCTTGGTGGTGAGGAAGGTTTTTCTAATCATAACACTGGTGAGAAAAAAAAAGTTTGATAGATTTTATGTACATTTTTTGAAAGTCAAAAATGACCATGAACAAAAGTAGAGAGACAGAGCTAAAGCATTTGAAACATAGCTATAAGGATGTCTTAGAAAATACCAAGAAAGGTAAGCAATCTAACAGGGTTGAAGGGGATGGTTGTCAGTCTCTCAGCGATGTTGACCTTTCTGTCCCCACAGTTCTTGCTCATCTTCCACAAGGCCGCCGCTGGGGAGCTGCAGGAGGAAAGTGGGCTGATGGCCCTGGCAAAGCTGTCTGAGATCGATGTTGCCCTGGAGGGAGTCAAAGGTGCCAAGAACTTCTTTGAAGCCAAGGTAGGTGGCTCCTTCCTGTGCAGGACAATCGCCCCCTCCTTCCATCCTGCCCAACAGGAGATGCCAGTTAGTGACTCTCTCAACTCCTCAGGACAAGCTTAAATAGATGGATTGTGATTGCAGGAGAATGAGTGTGTCTGTGTGCAATCTACAAATGGAAAACAACCGAATGGCACATGCATCAGACTCTGGTTTCAGATTGGGTTACTTGGACAGCTACCTCCATATTTGCATCTCACACACTTGTGTGTAAACAAGTGAATAATGGGGCCAGAGGAAGGAGCCTTGGTGACTTGCCCCAGATTTGCTCCATTGAACAATGTCTGGGAGTAGGGAAGGGATCTGCAGTGCGCGGTCTTGAATCTCCCCTGGGTGCTTCCATTCATTCACATGTCCATCCAGCCACTGAACATTTATGGAGAGCCCACCTCTTGCTGGGCACTGTCGTTTTCACCTCTGCAGAGCACACCTGCAGAAAGAGACATCAGGAGAGCCCTCTAAATCCCCTGTCTATCACAGCAGTGGAGTGCAGTTGGTAAGGCTGTCTGGTTTCAGATTCTGCCTCCTCCTATTACCTGTCTGTGCCTCAGTTTCCTCATCTGTGCAATGAGAGGGGATAATGGGATTACTATGAGGATTACAAGAGTTCACATATACATAAAGTATTAAGTAAGTACCTGGCTCACTGTGAATATTCCATATGTGATATGAGCTGTTGGGACTCCCCACCACCCCAGGCAGGAGTCTACCTCTTGTGTGGTTTTGGCTTATTTTACTAGTCTGCCCAGAGACAAATTGTCCTTGGCAACATATTTCAGCCTGCTCAGACCCCTAAACTAGATTATCTTCTCACTTCTCTGTGATGCTGCTTGGAGAAAAGGTCCATCATTTTTGGGCCAACATGTAAACTGAATCATGGTGGGCTCAGTGCCTGATTTCTACTGCCGTCCTCTGATAGCCAGGGGCAGGCCAACCACTGATTGTGCCTTTAACACCAGCGTTGTGTGTCCAACCCTGAAAGTGGTTTGGTCCTTCCTTCATGATGTAGCATTGATTCAACCCAGTCTCCCTGGCAATGCCTGGCCCCACATTCAGCTCAGGAGATACAAGGTTGTGGTAGACAACCCGTTTGCCCTTCCCAGGATACACAGTCTACTGAGGAAAGCAAACTCAGCCTGGATAGAGAGGAGGCAAGGAATAATTCCGGTGGGATGGGTCTCCCCATTCATTGACTGAGTCAACGTGTGCAGATCTCTTGTGATGCCTTGGGCTAGGGCCGAGGACTGAGACCCACCCTAGCAGGATGCTCCTTTCACTCCACGGCTGCAGCGCAGTGTGCCGAGTGCTTTTGTCCAAGTCTCTATGAAGTCTCTGGGAATGTCTTATCTGAGCATTCAGACCTTTTATAACCTACATCTGGTCCCCAGTCTAGCCTCGTCCACCCCAGGCATGTTTCAAACGCTGCCATGCTTTTCACGACTGGGCCTCACTACTGCTGTGTCCTCTGCCTGGACGGCCCCATCCAAATGCCTCTTCCCAGAAAACTCTCCTCATTCTGTAAGACCCCTGTTAGAGAGCTGCCTCCTCTTGGCTGTTCTCCCCGACTATTTAAGTTGAGGACGTCTGTCTTCTTCTGCGTGCCTGTGTTATGAGTGGAAGTGCTATCATAATTTATTTGTTCAAGATATTATAATTTATTTTGGACACTTAGGACAAGTACATAAATTGACCCAATCTTTTTGAGAGTGGATTGGGGCAAGCTGTTAACTTTTGATATCATCCTTCACCTCTAGAATTCTGCGTATAAGAGTTTGGCCTCAGAGACACTCATGTAAATGCGCCTTCAACACCAGCATTGTGTGTCCAACCTTGTCTGTATATAAATATAAATACAGATAGGGTTGTTTTTTTTTCTACAGCACTGTTAGTAATAGAGAAAAATTGGAAATGACTGAAACTTTCATTTTTGGGGAATTACACCCACACATTTGCACACCCTAAAGCCACGGGTATGTATGGAAGGATGCTGAAAATGAATTAAGCAAAAACAGTTTGTTTGAAACCTCGTTTTGTAAATATTAAATATACCCTGGATAATTACATACCAAAGCATTAGTAATACTTGTGTCTGAGGGACTTTTAAAATATTTTTGTAATGTTTTATAATTATGAGTGCATTATTTTTATAACCAAGAGAAAAGATGAAAAGAATAACAATAAAATAAATTTTTTTAATGTTTTATGTGTATGCATCTGCCTCCCCACCCAGACTCAAAGGCAGGGTAGGTATATTATCTTTGTAATTACAGTGCTGGGCATATAATGGCCCTCAATAAACGTTTGCTTGACTTACAAATGCAGGGAATCACCCCTTGAATTTAGGAGAGGGCAATAAAGGAGCTGAGGTTGTGACAGATATTCAAAGATGAATGGAAACTCACCTTGTAATCAAGGAAGGGAAAGCGTTCCTGCCGTGGGAATGGCAGGAGCAAAGGCTCCAAGGCATGGAGGGTGAGGAGTGTTTGGAGGCTGGCCCTTATCCACACTGCACACACTTAGACAAGGAGTCTGGGCTCCCCTAGAGGCCAGGCCTTCCTCAGCCTCCTGAGCACCAGAACCAGCTGCAGGCCAGCTTCCCAGTCCCACGCAGATCTACCTGGTTCTCCAGGGTAGGGCCCAGGAATCATGGACTTGAATGAGCTCTGTAGGTGGTTCAGGGCAGAGCCAGGCTTGGAAAGCACAGCTGCACACTTGGGTGTGTGTGGGGGGAAGGCGAGGGAAGGGTCCTCAGAGGAGCTTGAACGGGAGCCTGACATGATCAGTGGTGGGCACTATGGGGATCGGCTTGCCTGAGGCGAGGCTGGACTTGGGAAGCTTCCATAGATTCTGGAGAATCATAGGTCCAATGAAGGCAGTGACACGGGGGATGCTCAGGATTTACAACCACTGATTGGAGGTGGGATGTAAAATGCTGCAAGGCTTGTCAGTGATATTTTTTTCCTGTCAGGGCATGCACCTAGGTTGCAGGTTCACTTCCTGACCCCGGTTGGGGCATGTTGGGAGGCAACCAGTCAATGTGTCTTTCTCACATCTATGTCTGTCTTGTCTCTCTTTCTCTCTTCCCCCAGCCAAGAGAATAATTTAAGGAGGAAAAGTTAGAAGCTGGGTTTTAGAGTTAAATCTAAAGTGACTTAAGGCAAAAGGAAGGCATGCCCTTTCATTTGAAGGGCACAATGCTGGTTGCAAATAGTTTCTGTTCATGTCCTAAGAAATATCTGGGAAATTTGGAAAATATAATTTCCTAGTCCCTGTTACATCCACACATTTTCATAGGGCTTCTCATTCACAAAGAACAAAAACATAACACTTCCAAGTAATAGTTTCAGAGGTATCTGTCTCCAGACAGATAGTGTAGTGTAGACAGAATTCAGAAAAAGGACATAATAACTTTTCACTGAGTTGTGAGAATCTTCATTGGGCTCCAACGGAGGTAACAGAATGAAAATTAGAAAGGGACCTGGCCTGTGTGGCTCAGTGGTGGAGTGTTGGCCCATATGCCAAAGGGTTGTGGGTTCGATTCCCTGTCAAGGGCATATATCTAGGTTGCAGGTTCACTCCCTGTCCCCAGTTGGGGTGTGTTGGGAGGACACCAGTCAATGTGTCTCTCTCGTATCTCTCTCTCTCTCTCTTCCCCCTCCCCACTTCCTTACCTCCCTCCTCTCTCTAAAAATCAATGGGAAAAATAGCCTTGGGTGAGGATTAATAATAGTAATATAAAAAAGGACTGGGATAATGTTTAAAATATTGATATTATAGGTAGATCAAATTAGAAAATGTGGTCAGTTAGACATCTCAGAGACATTGGTGAAGTTTAACATTCGTAATGACACATTTTAAAATAAAACCATCTTTTAAAAAATATTTTATAGGTTTCAGAGGGAGAGGGAGAGAGAGATAGAAATATCAATGATGAGAACAAAACATTGATCAGCTGCCTACTGCACGCCCCCCACTGGGGATCAAGCCAGCAATGAGGGCATGTGCCCTGACTGGGAATTGAACCATGAACTTCCTGGTCCATAGGTCAATACTCAAGCACTGAGCCATGTCAGCCCATCAATAAAACAATATTCTTCAATGTGATAAAAGAATATTTACTTTTTTATAAATTTAAAAATATTCAATAAAATGATAATATTAAATAATGAAGTATGGGTTGTTGGGGGGGGTTTCTCCCCTTCCCACATCCAGCATGGAAAGAAGAGTAGGGTCCAGTTACTGAGTAGAGAAGCTGGGGATTGAGAAATAATAGAAAAGAATAGACAACACAGAAGTAGAGATGAAACTGGGGCTGTGTGGAATCTCTGCTCTCTGATGGAGAGACAGGGAATTCCAACCCAAACACAGCATATTTATTTATACTAAAATAGAAAGGGGTTTCACATAAAAAGACTTAAAATCAAAGAGCTTAAGTGGGCCCAGGCCCCACTCATTCCCGGGGCTCAGCTGAATATACATTTCAAGGGCCTTCCCCCAGACACGTGAAGCAAGTTAAAAGTCAGTACTGATAACTCATCCAGCCTTTTTGGTGGAAGTATTTCCAAGACGTAGCTCTGCCTCGGATTCAGCTGACACTGATTTAAAGAATGCTCAGGTGCCTTCCCTAGGGGCCGGCCCTCTACAATGGGTACAGGAATAAACAAAACAGTTAGTAGAACAGAATAGACAATAATAAAAACAGATCTCCTTCATGTGGGAATTTCGTATATGAAAAATATCATTTTTTTTCCCTACCTGGTTTGGCTCAGAGTTTGGAGCATCAGCCCATGGACTGAAGGGGCCTGTATTCCATTCTGGTCCATGGCACATACCTCAGTTGCTAGCTTGCTCCCCAGCCCCGATTGGAGTGTCTACGGGAGGCAACTAACTGATTTGTCTTTCTCTTCCTCCCTGCCTTCCACTCTCTCTAAAGATCAATGAAAAAAAAAATTCTGTGTGAAGATTAACAACAGCTCTAACCAGTTTGACTCAGTGGATAGAGCATTGGCCTGTGGAATGAAGGGTCCCAGGTTCAATTCCAGTCAAGGGCATGTACCTTGGTTGCTGGCATATCCCCAGTAGGGGGTGTGTAAGAAGCAGCTGATCCATGTTTCTCTCTCATGGATGTTTCTAACTCTCTATCACTCTCCCTTCTTTGTAAAAAATCAATAAAATATATATTTAAAAAAATTAACAACAAAAAGCTGAATGTGAAGATAAAATCATAAAAGTATTGGAAGGAAATACAGGAAAGTGGGTTTAGAAACTTCTTAAACATGACAAAATTCCAAAGTCAGAAAGGAAATAGCTAGAAAGCATTGATTGCATTAAAATTTAAGAATATTTGTATGGCCGAAACTGGTTTGGCTCAGTGGATAGAGCGTTGGCCTGCAGACTGAAAGGTCCCAGGTTTGATTCTGGTCAAGGGCATGTACCTTGGTTGTGGGCACATCTCCAGTAGGGGGTGTGCAGGAGGCAGCTGATAGATATTTCTCTCTCGTCGATGTTTCTGACTTTCTATCTCTCTCCCTTCCTCTCTGTAAAAAATCAATAAAATATATACTTTATTTTATTTTTTTAAAAAATATATTTTATTGATTTTTTACAGAGCAGAAAGTCAGAAACATCAATCAGCTGTGTCTTGCACGCCCCCTACTGGGGATGTGCCCGCAGCCAAGGTACATGCCCTTGACCGGAATCGAACCCAGGACCCTTCAGTCCGCAGTCCGACACTCTATCCACTGAGCCAAACCGGTCTCGGCTAAAATATATACTTTAAAAAAAGAATATTTGTATGGCTTAAGCTACCTTGACGTTAAAAGACAAATAAGCCCGGCCAAAGTTGCTCAGTGATTTGAGCATCAATCCATGAACCAAGAGAGGTCACCAGTTGGGCTCCTGGTTGGGGCCCATGCCCAGGTTGCAGGCTTGATCCCCGGTGGGGTGTATGCAGGAGGCAGCCGATCCATGGTCCTCTCTCATCGATGTTTCTATCTATCCCTCTCCACTCTCCCTAAAATCAATAAAAACGTATTTTAAAACAAGACAAAGAACTTGGAGAAAGTAACTGAAAAAATATTAACAAGGAGTTAATGCCTACATTATAGAAAGTAAAAAAAAAAAAAGAAAAGAAAAAAAAAAGCTGAATAGAAAAATAAGCAAAGGATACAAATGGGTGCTTCACCCAACAGGAAAAAGAAGATGCCAGTTTGCCTATCAGATTGGCAAGTAGGGAGAAAGTTAATTATAAGCCATGGCAAGGCTGTGGGTGAAGTGAGAACCTGTGTTCTCTGATGGTGGGGTATAAATGGGAATGGTTGCTTTGGAGAGCAAGTTCACCATCTTTATTAAATAATGTACATGTCCAGTGTGTTTGCAAAGTTTACCTAATTGATGAGACACACAGAGAGAAAAAAATCAGCTCTAGAATAGAGAATTTTAAGATGAGTTTACCTGATATTGTATCATTGGAGATAAATTTGATTTTTTAAAAATGGCACTGAATCCCATTCACAAATACAAACAAACAAACAAACAAAACATGTAATATATGGAAATAAGTTTAGAATGATTTATTTAGAGAAAACAAAAAAATTTAGTGGGTAATATACAAAACCATACTGGAAAAAAAACAGAGGCTTTCAGGAGGAACCTATATTGTAAAGGAATCCCTTTGCCACAGGAGAGGGATACAGTCCCAGTCAAAATCCCGGCAGGGAAGTTATTTTGTGGTTGTGAAATAAAAAGTGGGAAGCATCCCAGCTGTTACTACTCAGTGGTTGAGCGTAGACCTATGAACAGAGAGGTCACGGTCCAATTCCTGGTCACGGCACAGGCCTGGGTTGTGGGCTCAATCGCCAGTGTGGGGCAGCAGGACGCAACTGATTCTCTGTCATCATTGATGTTTCTATCTCTTCCTCTCCCTTACTCTCTGAAATCAATGTTTAATAAAGAAGAAGTAGAAGTGGGTAATAGGTGGGACATTAAACAAAATCCTGAAAAGGAGGAGAAGTGGGAAGACCCATCCACAACAGCGGAGTAACTGTCCTCGCTACTACCAGGCAAACCTGGGAAGACCCCAGGGAAGGAGTCTCATGTCACGTGGCTCTAGACAACCAAGTTCTGTTTGGTGAATGCTGCATCTCCTAGTTTCTCTTCCCCTCTCTCACTCTGTTGGTCTATTTCTGCTGTTTTTCTGCAGGTCCAAGCCTTGGCCTCTGCCAGTAAGTTTGAAGCAGAGCTGAAAGCTGAGCAGGAGGAGCGGAAGCGGGAGGAGGAGAAGAGGAGGATCCGAAGGGCAGCCTTCCGGGAGCTCAAGGCCACTTTTAGCACATAGTCGGATGACCTTGACCTCTGTCTACAGCTGTGCCTCACTGATGCCCCTGGGAGAGCTGGCCAGGCATCCTCGCTTCCACCTGTTTCCTCGCCCCAACCAGCCTCAAGCAAACTCCTTTGCCTCAGGGCAGCAGGGAGCACTCTCACCCCCAGGTGAGAGAGACCAGCTGTTCCTTGCCCTTCTTTTCCTCACACGTTGCTCTGCCCTTTTCTGTAGCCAGAATGTGCTTCTGTTTGGCCACTTGTGGCTTTTCCTTGTTCCTTTTCCTCTTTCACCTCGAAGAGTGGAAACAAATTGTACAGACACTTCTTCCCTTGGTGGTCCTCAGTGGAGAGGATCCTGGGGGGGGCGGGGGGGGGGCTGTGAGGTTAATGTTGCCCATTTTCTTGGGTAATTCTCTGCCCCGCCCTCCCCGCTTTGTTTCCCATCAGCTACCTTGTTCCATTCTTAGCATTAGCCTGCCAGTTGCCTTTGCTTCCTCGTCTTTTGATGGCAGTGAAGTTTGAGACAGGTTAAGCTGGACTGTCGTCTGTCCCCTCTCCAACAGAGGGGCGTGGCATGCTGCCAAGATGACACAAGATAGTGAAAAGATAAGTTCTGCTCCTTCCCATCACTTTTCTCCTGTCCCCTAGCAGTTCCCCCAGACACACCTTCACTCATGTCTCCCCATTTCAGCCTTTTTTCCTACCCTTAAATACTGTACTACGTACCTATAATAATAAAAGAATAATAAGAAGTACTATTAATGAGTAGAAGAATTCCTGCTAACTCTGACTCTATGCAGAGTTATATTGCAGTAGGCCCCTGACATTCACAAGTGACAAATCTAGAGTCTTTCGAAATCCCAAAAGGTCATGTCCACCCTCATCATATAGAAAGTTTCCAACATCTGCTCCAAGGCAGTGAAGCGGTTCTAAACCTCTCGCACACATTTTTATATCTTGAGAGTTCTTGGGATTGTGTACAAATGCCAGGGGTTGTATTTTTAAAAAATAATTCCTAATGTCATATTTATTCCCTTTTGTAACTGCTATCTTTACAATAAAGAAAACATTTGCATTTCTACCTTACAGCTGTTTCTTTTTAAATGAACTGTGCAATTAGACTTTGCCATCACATCATTGTGCTTCTAGACTTCTTTGAGCTGGGGGAGAGAGGAAGCATTTTCTGTAGGGGCCACTTCCAGCCCAGGCTTCTGTTGGTCACCGATTCTCAGAAATCCAGTTAGAAGTAGTAACTAGAGGGTTAGTCTTCACTCCAGGGAATCTGAGCACTGAGGCTGTCTGTTAGATTTTTTCAGCTGCAGGCAAAACCTGTAGCTTAATCTCTCTCTCTTGCTTTCTAGACTCTTGAAACTCTGATGAGAGCTCACCTTCCCATGTATAATGCCAGGGTATTTTGGAGACCTGGTAAGGACTTCTGTCCTGAGAGAATACCCTTAGCTCCCCAGTGAGAATCATTTCCGTTACTGCACATGCCCAAGACCTAGCCAATCCTCAGGCATTTTTCTGGGTCAAGTTTCCCTCCAACCTCCGCACCTGGGTTTCAGTGAACATGGAAAAGGAATGAAGAGATTTATTGTATGATATGCTTATTGGTATTTATCCAAATGAGCCAAGAACTTTTGTCTACACAAAAACCTGCACAAATGCCCTAACCAGTTTGGTTCAGTGGATAGAGCATCGGCCTGCGGACTGAAAGGTCCCAGGTTCAATTCCGGTCAAGGGAATGTACCTTGGTTGCGAGCACATCCCCAGTAGGAGGTGTGCAGGAGGCAGCTGCTCAATGTTTCTAATTCTCTACCCCTCTTTCTTCCTCTCTGTAAAAAAATCAATAAAATATAAAAAACAACCTGCACAAAAATGTTTTTAAGAAGCTTTATCCATAATTGCCAAAAGTTGGAGGCAACCAAGATATTTATTCTTCAATTGGTGAATGGATTACAGTGTCCTCATAATGGAATATTAATTCAGTGATGAAAAGAAATGTTTAATAAGAAAAAGAAATGAGCTGTCAAGCCATAAAAAGATATGAAGAAAACTTAAGTACATATTGCTAACTGAAAGCAGCCAACCCGGAAAGGTTGCATCTATGTGATTCCAACCGTATGACATTCTGGAAAAAGCAAAACTCTGGAGACAGTGAAAAGATCAGTGGTTGCAGGGGGAGGGGCAGGGTGAATACATGGCACACAGAGGATTTTTAGGTAGTCAAACTATGTATGATACTTTAATAGATACATTCATTGTACAGCTGTCAAAACCCATAGAATGTACAACAAGAGTGAATCCTTATGTAAACTATGGACTTTAGTTAATAATGCATCAAATATGGGCACATTGACTGTAACAAATGTATAACACTAATGCAAGACATTAATAATATGGAAAACTGGCCCTGACCTGTTTGGCTCAGTGGATAGTGTCAGCCTGTGGACTCAAGGGTCCCAGGTTAGATTCCGGCCAAGGGCATGTACCTTGGTTGCGGGCATAGCCCAAGTAGGGGTTGAGCAGGAAGCAGCTGATTGATGTTTCTCTCTCATGGATGTTTCTAACTCTCCCTCTCTGTAAAAAAAAAAAAAACACCCACCAATTTTATATATATAAAATAAGAGAGTAATATGCAGACCATCACTCCAACACAAAAGATGGGTGTCCCCATGTGGTCAAAGATCCTGCCTTCATGTGGACACAAGATGGCCACCACAAGAGGGACAAGGTCTACAGGGAGGGCAGATGGGGGCAATCAAGCCTGTAGGGGAGGGCAGTTAGGGGTGACCAGGTTGACAGAGGAGGGAAGTTGGGGGCAGACAGGCTTGCAGGGGAGCAGTTAGGCATCAATCAGGCTAGCAGGGGAGTGGTTAGGGGGTGATCAGGCTGGCAGGCAGAAGCAGTTAGGGACAATCAGAAAGGCAGGCAAATGAGCAGCTGGGAGCCAGCAGTCCTGGATTGTGACAGAGATGTCCGAGCGGCATCGGGCCTAAATGGGCATCCGGACACCCTCGAGGGGTCCCAGATTGGAGAGGGTGTGGGCTGGGCTGAGGGACACCCGCCCTCATGCACGAATTTTGTGCACCAGACCTCTAGTGTATATATTAAAAAATAATATGGAAAACTGGAGGGGGAAAAGGAAGAGAGGTTTATGGGAATGGGGTACTTCCTGCTAAGTTTTTCTGTAAACCTAAAACTGCTGTAAAAAAAATAAAGTCTAACAAAAGAAAAAAGGATAAGGCAGGAATGGAGGCAACATTGTAATTACTTTCAAACATTCATTTGTTTCTTTTATAACTAGCCCCATGTGAGAGTTAAAAACTCTTAATTACAGTAACAGAAAATGTAACACAGGAGGATTTAAGTAAAAAAAAGGACCAATATTGGGCCCTGTACTAGTAATGAAGACCAGAGACAGGACTTCTTGGCCCTATCTTGGTCATGAAGTCCTGCAGATATTCCTTTCATGCCTGTCACCTACAGTTCCTATCTTCCATCTCCATGGTCATGGCCTTCATTGGTTCTTTCCTGGGTCACTACAGTGGTTCCCTGCACTCTTGTTTCCCTGATTGTCCATCCTATAGCTTAGAATAATTCTTATAAGCTGCAAACTGTTTCTAACACCTTTTGATTCTACCTTCCTCTTCACATAGAGTTCCTCTATGCGTGTCTGTGTTCCAATTTCCCTTTTAAAATTTTTAATGATTTCTTTTCTTAGAGAGGGAAGAAGGGGGAGAGAGAGTGAGAGTGAAACATCAATCAGTTGCCTCCCATATGTGCCCTGACCAGGAGTCAAACCTTCGACTTTTCCGTGCACGGAATGATGCTCAACCAACTAAGTCCTACCCACAAGGGCTATATTCCCCTTTTTCATAAGGACTCTAGTCACTGAATTACAGCCCACTTGAATGGCCTCATTTTAGTTCAATTACCTCTTAAACACCCTATCTCCAAATAACATGACATTCTGAAGTACATTCTGAGGTTAGGATGCCAACATGTCTTTTGGAGGGATGCGATTCAATCCATAAAGAAGATGCTCAAATTGCTGTGTAACAAATTAACCCCAAAATGTAGTGGCTTAAAGCAACCATTTCATTATGCTCATAGACGTGGTGAATCAGGAATCCGGACACGGCACAGTGAGGATGTTTGTCTTGAGCATGTGCCTGGGTTGCAGGTTTGATCCTCAGCTCCAGCTGGGATGTGTGCGGGAGGCAACCAATTGATATGTCTCTCTCCCACCCATGTTTCTCTCTCTCCTCCCTCTCTGCCTTCCTCCCTCTCCTTCCCTTCTACTGAAGAGGAAAAGAATTTTTATTTTTCATTTTTTAAAATGTATTTTATTGATTTTTCACAGAGAGGAAGGAAGAGGGATAGAAAGTCAGAAACATCGATGAGAGAGAAGCATTGATCAGCTGCCTCCTGCACACTCCGCTACTGGGGATGTGCCCACAATCAAGGTACATGCCCTTTACCGGAATCGAACCTGGGACCCTTCAGTCTGCAGGCCGACGCTCTATCCAATGAGCCAAATCGGTTAGGGCTCTACTTTGTCTTTAAAAAAAAAAATCAATGGAAAAAATATCCTCAGGTGAGGATTAACAAAAAAAAATAAAATAAAATAGACTGAGCAAACAAGGTGGAAGCTTACCTCTCTATGATCTAGCATTGGAAGTCATCTTGTTTTTCTTCTAGCACATTCCATAGGTTACAGGGGCCCAAGGGAAAGGGTAATTACAAGGTTTTAGAGGAGTACAAGGCATGGAAGATATTGTTGCTGCCACCTATAGAAAAACACAATCTGCCCTAGCTGGTTTGGCTCAGTGGATAGAGCCTCAGCCTGTGGACTGAAGGGTCCCAGGTTTGAATCCGGTCAAGGGCACATGTCTGGGTTGCCAGCTCGATCCCCAGTAGGGGTCGTGCAGGAGGCAGCCAATCAATGATTCTCTTTCATCATTGATGTTTCTCTCTCCTCTCCCTTCCTCTCTAAAATCAATAGAAATCTATTAAAAAATGAAAAACACAATCTGCCACAGTTAATCAACCAGTGTTAGCTACAAATTAAACTTGTTTCGGATTAAACTCCTTACTCCCCTCTCCTCCTAATGATATGCTAGTCTCAATTTCTGTTTCTATCATTGATACAACAAATCTGAAACTATTATTATCTCTGAGTAGGGCAGGCATCATCTGCGGTTAACTTTAAAAAACACTATTTAACCAAACATTGGAGAGACAACAAATTAAATGGGAAGAGAACAGCACCCTTCCTGAGAGTATAATAAAAATGTGTTGATTCTATAGGTATTTATTGAGTGTCTACTGCGTGCCGGGACAATGCCAGCTGGTGAGGAAACAGAGTCAAAGAATGTAGTATGTATAATGGTTAAAAGCAAGGGATGTTGTTAGCTTTCACCATCACTCCCACCACCAGATCATCATCCTCTCTTATATTCAGTTCCTGCTCTCTGGTTTATAATTTGGGGCTAAAAATATGGCTAAGGTACTCTGAAAAACAACTTGGCAGTTTCTGATAAAGTTAAGCAAACATCACATAACCACCAATCCTGTGTCTAGGCATTTACCCAAGTGAAATAAAAACCCACGTCCAGCCTGGCTGGTTGGGCCTGGACAGAGCTTCAGCCTGCAGACGGAGGGGCCCCGCGCTTGATTCTGGTCAAGGGCACATGCCCGGGCCCGGGTTGCAGGCTGTCCCCAGTAGATTGGCTATCAATGATTCTCTCTCATCATTGATGTTTCCATCTCCCTCTCCCTTCCTCTCTGAAATTAATATATTTTTAAAAACCTTATGCTCATACAAACACCTGCATATGGATATTTATAGCAATTTTTATTAACAATCCCCCAAACTATAAACAGCCCAAATGTCCCTCAACTGGGCATGCATAAGCAAATGCAGTGCATATATCCAGTGAAATACTACTCAGTAATAAAAAAGAATAAAGTGCCCTGGCTGGTGGGCTCAGTTGGTTGGAGCACTGTCCCATGTACTGAAGGGCCTTGGGTTCAATTCTCAGTCACAGCACATACCCAGCTTGTGGGTTCGATCCCTGGTCAAGGTGTGTATGGAGGACAACAAATTGATGGGTGTTTCTCTCTCTCTCCTTCCTCTCCCTTCTTCTGTCTCTCTAAAATCAATGGAAGCATATCCTTGGGTGAAAGAAAAAGAAGAGAAAGGAGGAGAAGGAGGAGGAGGAGGAGGAGGAGGAGGAGGAGGAGGAGGAGGAGGAGGAGGAGGAGGGAAAAGAAGAGAAGAGAAGGAAGGAAGGAAGGAAGGAAGGAAGGAAGGACTGAAGGACTGAAGGACTGAAGTACTGAAACATGAAATATTATAGCTGACTCTCAGATGCATTAGCTGAGTAAAAGAAGCCAGTCTCAAAAGGCCATGTAGTCTATGAATTTATTTATATGATATACTAGTAAGGCAAAACTTTAAAGATGGAAACAGAACAGTTGCTTCAGGGGCTGGGAGTTTGGGAGGGGGGTTTAGGGCTACCTACAAAAGGTCATTGGGGGAAACTTTGGTGAGTGACGGGACTATTCTATACCTTGATTTTAGCGGCAGTTACACACACCTGTCTACATTAGTCAAAAGTTGCAGAACGACAGATACAAATGTTAAATTTTACTGTAGGCAATATAATTATAGGCACAGGTTAGAAACATGAGCTCTGCAAGCAGTCAGCCTAAGCTAGGTCCTTAGAAGCATTAGGTGGATGGGTCAGGATAGAGGCCACGTTGAAGTTGTTCATGATTGTTTACCAGGCATGGGAATTGAGAAAGTGCTTATAACTTTTTCTTTTGTGTAGTTGGCTTTGGAAGGGAACACAGAGGTAGGAGGTGGTTGGAAGAGGAATCGGAGTGAGAACATTAAATCTTAAGATGGAAGAACATTTGAGTATTTTAAAAAGTTGACAGCCAGGCTGGTGTGGCGCAGTTGTTTGAAGAGGGTTGTTCCATAAAGAGAAAAGTCATGGTTCCTGGCACATACCTGGGTTGTGGGTTCGGTCCAGGCTGGGGAGCTTAAGAAGGTGCAACCAACCGCTCTTTCTCTCTCTCCCTTCCTCTTTCTAAAAAAAAAAAAAAATCAGTAAACATATCCTCTGGTGAGGATTAAAAACAAATATCGCTGTTGGGAAGAATCCCCTTTAAGAGAGAGAGGTTGGAGCCTTAAGGAAAGAATGGGATGACCTAGAAGGGTAGTCAGATTTAGCAAACAAAAATTTAAATTTCACAAAACAACAAATACCTTTCTAGTGCATGGTCCCCTATATTGCTGGGCGTCCTGTATTTTACCTGACAAACCCCAAACGGAAGATTTTGGGGCAAAAGGGCTTTAGCTCCGATACAGTAGGAGAGGTGGGGGCTCTGAAGTCCTTCCCAGCTGTCACACTCCAAGACTCTAGGAGGAATTCCCAGTTCTACCAGGACCGTTAATAAGTGGAGAAACTGCTTTGAATTTCAGCTTTTGCCGCTTCCCCATTTTCTCTAGGATGGTAAGCGGTCAGCAAAAGGCTGGACGAAAATCTGTGGAAAAGTTCTAGTTGGCACACCAGCTCGTCAGTGATGCAGAGCTTTTTGAACTGTGCACGGGCTCAGGATTGGGCGCACAGGACGGTGAGTCACAGGGCACCTGGCCCGGGGCCACCTCTGGACACCGACTCTGCTCAACTCAAGGGCAGGCGGAAGCCCCGCGGGCCCGCCGGCGCCTGCGCCCTGCCTGCGCCCTGCCGCCGCCCCGCCCCGCCCCGCCCCCACCGGCCCGACATCCGGGGCCCGGGCGGCAGCGTGTCCGGGAAGAGGGGCGGGAGACAGCGGAAAGGAAGATGTCGTGGGAGGCTGGAGGAGCCGGAGGGCGGTGAGGCGGGGCGGTGAGGGGCGGGGCGGAGCAGGGGCGGGGCGGAGCGAGCACGCTATCACGTGACGTGCGTGGCGACGTGTCGGCCATCTTGTGTTGTTGAGGCTGAGGACTGACTTGGGTTCTGAGAGACTCTCGCGTCCCGGACCGCAGGTAACCAGCGACTCCGTCTCGCTTCCCTGCCCGGCACCGCTCCGCGCCCCGTCTCCGCTGATCCTCTGGGTGGTCCTTGCCTTCCGCCCTCGCTCGCTCGCGTCCCCGCCGCTCCGGCAGCCCTAGTCCACCCGCATGGATACCCATAGGCCGCCTTGGCAGCGGTCGCGGCGGCGGCTGGCTCGGGCGTCAGGCTTAGGGGACAGGTCAGGTGCGGGGCCGGAGGGAGCTTCCTCCCCGGCCGGGGGCACGCCGGGCCCGGGCGCGTCTTGTCCTCGGAGCCGGGGAGCCCCCTCCTCCGAGGCCCGTTGGCATCGCGGTGGGAGCCAAGGAAGGGTGGTGGGATGGGCAGTGTCAGGTCGGCTCGCTCTGGGCGCGATGGCTCGCCGTCCGCTACCTGCTCCTCCGGGCCAGCCCCCCGCCCAGCCTTGGGGTGCCCAGGGTAACAGCTGCTGCAGGGAGACAGCTGCTCCCGCCGGCCCCCCGCCCCACACCTGGCCCCCGGGAGGTGCGCCCCTGCCTCGCTTACCGAGTGTCTGCACTGGGAGACTCACTCCGTGGAGAGAGGACTGGGTCTGGGCCAGGCCTGAGGCGAAGTGGAGCCACGGTCGGAACCCGGGACAGAGGTTGGGAAAGTAGAGCCCTTGGTCGTTTTGGGACCCGAACGTTCACTTCAGGTTAAAACGGGCATTAGCCTTTAAGTGTCAGCAGTTTCCCACCAAGCATTTGAATACTTCAGTTTTTGAGGCTGAATCATAAGTCAAGCGACCAGGGAACGGGGTGTGGGGGGTGGGGAGAGGTGAGTATGAAAGAAGCAGGTTGTATGACTGGTGTTTGGGAAGCATTAATGTTGCTTTGCATTTACCTGCTACTGTTTATTTTTATTTTACATTCTTCCGTTTCTGAAAGTCAAAACAGTTAAGCGCATCTAGTCTCTCTGTTAGAAAGGTAAGTATCCCAATGTAATCTGCAAGAAATGGAGGAAGGGGCCAGAACCTGTGGACAGTTTCTTATCCGGTATTAACGTACTTTGGGTTATAGGCAGTTTTGATTGCCAGTGTTGCTTGCAGGGAATATATTCTTATGTAGTATTTCCTTTTTAGGCTTTTAGATTGAAAAAGAATTTTCTTGTCATTGTTTCTATACATTAACTCATTCTTCTGATATTTGCAGCTCTGGCCTTACAGAGTTTGTCCATTTTGGTTAGAATGTAAATGTGTTTTGTCACTCATTGATGTTTTTATGTGTTTTACTAGTTAGAGTAGCACCTTTTCAAGTACTCAAATTGGAATGTGTGCTTTTCTGTTACATCAGACATTGACATCGGAAGAGGACACTAGAAAAAAAATTTCAAGTGGCATGTACCTGGGAAAATGTCACACTGTACTTCTTTGACATTTCACACGGAGGAATACACTGATGTTGGTAGTGATTAACTAGCAAAGCAAGGGCTTCACAGCTTTTCTATACTTGACAGAGCATTTTACAATTTTGAGAATGAGAAGGGAGTGATGACCATGTGTCTTTATTCATTTATTCATGCATTCATTTATTTGACAAATATTGAGACCTTGTTGCACTTTTGGGTGCTGAGAGCAAAACAGACCAAAAATTCCTGTCTCCTAGGAGCCCATTTCTAGACAGATAAATAAATACTTAGGTAAAATATATTGTGCAGTGGTAAATGATGTGGAAAAAAATGAGACAGTGAAATAAGATAATGAAGACTTGGGGGAGGGATTAATTTTGAGTGCCCTGGGAAGGCTTCATGGAAAAGCTAATATTTGAGGAAGGACCTGACACAGGGAAAGGAGCTGCTACTGTAGCTATGTGGAGGAGGAATGCTCCAGACTAGGGAAGCCAGGCCAAATTCCCTGGGGCAGAAACAGAAAAGAGCCCATAGATCCTAGTGAGGGGTGCAAGTGAGAGATGGGCTAGTAGGAAGTATGTACACAGGTCATTGGTCCTGAGATGAGAGGAGTTATTCAGTGTCCTGAACTCTTTCCACATCTCTGACTCTTGGAAAGGGAAATCAGATTCTGGAAATTTGGGCCCCAGTGTTCAAACCCCTCTCTCCACATGACCCCCTCCCTCCCTACCTTACCCCATTTAGAAAAATTCAGGATGCTTATAGAACACATTTCAGGAAGTTGTCATGAAATATCTTTCTCAAAAAGTTTTTAAAGAAGGTTGATGATAAACTACCTAAAGTGATTTTTCGAAAGAAATTGCTTTTTTAAGAAGGGGATCTTTGTGATAATTCAGAATATTTGAAAATGTAGGGAAATAATGTCCTTTAAGGTTTAGATATAGATAGATCAATAAGGGGTATGACCTAAAAGAAAGGTGAAATCAATGAATTAACTCATGTTGTCTTTAATGTGGTTAGCAAAGAATTCTTAATTATTTCTGTGTTGTCCAGTCTAGTTTTAAATTACTCAGGGACTCTTGCACTAATTTGTTTGTATATATTTTATAATTTTACATGCGCAGGTTGTAAGGTTTTTATTCTTATGTGTTGAGGTTTTTATTCTTCCACTTTTACCTTTTAGAATAGGTCTTCAATTAATTAGATAATCAATAGACTTTTTCATTGGAAAATTTTTCTGATTTCTTTCCAGCTTATCTCCATATTCTTATTACTGAGCTTTCATAAAGGTCCTCTTTTGTTTAAACAATATATTTTTATTGATTTCAGAGAGAAGGGAAAGGGGGAGAGAGATAGAAACATCATTGATTGGCTGCCTCCTTCATACCCTCCATTGGGGATCAAGCTCAAAATGCAACCCAACCTGGGCCTGTGCCTTGACTGGTTCATCAGTTGATGCTCAACCCTGCGCCACACCAGCCAGGCTGTCCTCTTTTATTTTAATTCACCTTAGGAATTTAATATATATATTTAAATATATTGTATTGATTTTTTTTTTTTTTTTACAGAGAGAAAGGGAGAGGGACAGAAAGTCAGAAACATCGAGAGAGAAACATCAATCAGCTGCCTCTTGCACACCCCTCACTGGGTATGTGCCTGCAACCAAGGTACATGCCCCTGACCGGAACTGAACCTGGGACCCTTCAGTCCGCAGGCCGATGCTGTATCCACTGAGCCAAACTGGTTTCGGCGGAATTTAATATTTCGGTTTTGAAATAATTTTGCATGTGAGTTGCATATTTGAAAAATAATTTGTCATAGGCTTGCCCGAAAGTCATGAGAAGATAAGAATTACAACTTAAGGATGTGAGTGCAGCTCTTTGGCTCAAAAGGAGACATAGTGATGATTGTGACAATGGTAGTGTTTTCTTCTTCTTTTGTTAGTATAACAAAAAAGGTTAAGTGAATTTCCTTTTTCTTCATTGAATTTTGAAGTGACATTTCCAAATTATAATGTCTTTGATGTCATATCAGTTCATTTGTTCTCATGATTCTGCATTTTAATACTCCATATCTCTGTTCTCTTTTTGTTGACCTTCACACTGGAAGATGACAATATTGATTGTGATTTCTATCTAGGACAGTGGTCGGTAAACTGCTGCTCTTGAGCCATATGTAGCTCTTTGGCCCCTTGAGTGTGGCTCTACCATAAAATACCTTGGCCCAGCTGAGTCTATTTTGAAGAAGTGGCGTTAGATAAAATTTAAGTTTAAAAAATTTGGCTCTCAAAAGAAATTTTATTAAAAAAATTTTTTTTAAAGATATATTTTTAAATATATTTTTAATATACTTTTAATATATTTTATTGATTTGTACAGAGAGGCAGGGAGAGGGATAGAGAGTTAGAAACGTCGATGAGAGAGAAACATCGACTAGCTGCCTCCTGCACACCTCCTACTGGGGATGTGACCGCAACCAATGTACATGCCCTTGACTGGAATCGAACCTGGGACCCTTCAGTCCATAGGCCAACGCTCTATCCGCTGAGCCAAACAGGTTTTTGCTCAAAAGAAATTTTAATCGTTGTACTGTTGATACTTGGCTCTGTTGACTAATGTGTTTCCTGACCACTGATCTAGGAGAACCTTTTTGGATGAAAAGATTATTACCGTCCCACTTTCCTCCTAAAGGATCTTTGATTTGTGCCATTTTCAAAGGCTGACTTCATTAGCAGTTTTCCATTAGCCCCAGCTGAGTAAGTTGTCAGTGCTTTTTGTTTTGTTCCGTTTCTTCCAGGTTATAGAGTGGGACCAGTCTCACGAGGTTGAGTCTGCTACAGCCTGTGTTGGTGTTAATCCAGGTATTTTAGAAGCAGGTTAAGTGTCCATTTTTCTTCAGCTATTTACGTTGCATAACTTTATTTGGTTATTGTTGTAAAACTTTGAATCCAAGCTTTTGTTCTCCCCCTTGACTCCCACTTGGATTTTATGATGATAAAATCCTAGGATTTACGTTTATGTTTAATGCCCCGAAGAAGTACGTATCTTTAAAGTTGTGTGTTTTTTTTTAATCCTCACCAAAGGATATGTTTATATTGATTTTTTTTTTTTTTTTTTTAAAGCCAGAGAGGGAGAGAGAGAGAATTGTCGATGTTAGAAAGAAACATTGATTGGTTGTTTCTGCAGGCACGCCACCAGGGATCAAACTCGAAACCTAGATATGTATTCTAACTGGGATGTTGCTTTTCCATGTATGGGATGTTGCTCCAGCTATCTGAGCCACCCAGCCAGGGCAAGAAATACATAGTTTCAAAAATATCAGTAGATTTTTTTAATCCACAGGCAAGTTTACTTATATTTAGAATGCTAATATTTCTTGTCCAGATTAGCATTCGTTTTTTATTTTTTAAGCTTTCTAGATGACTAAAAAATATTCTAGATTAATTATGTAGGAATACAAAATGATACCTTTGCTGAATTACCCATAATTTTCTGGGAGGTTGAGAAGAGGGGAGAGGTTTGAAAAACAAAACAAAAGGGAATTCACTTAAATGGCCAAAATTAATTTTATAAAAATACTTTCAAAGTATTTACATGTTTTCTTACTTGAAGAAATTAAGGACCACAATTTTATATTATAGAGTTTCACTGAACTTGAACTTAATTTATAAAAGATATTCTAGAGCTTGTTCTCTTGAAAGTTTGATTTGTTACCTAGTTCTTCCCTCTTTTTTTTTTTCTGCCTGCTTTTATAAAAGTAGAGTGCTTGGGGCAAAGTTGGATGATCTTTTGGGCATTATAACACAGCTATTTTTTCTCGCAAAATTAAAGGCGGAAGTAGCTTTCTCAAATTGCTTTCTTTTTTGCTAGTAAAATTGTCAACTTTAATTATTGTTTTTTGACACGAGCATTCAAAACATCATTTGATGTTAGCTGATAAACTATTGTGGTTCAGTCTATTCCTTGTCACTTGAAATATCACCATCTGGTGGATTTTTAAAATACTGTCTCAACAGCATTAAAAGAAGGTTATGATTTTATAACTGAAAGCATATCTGGAACTTTGCTCCTTGGATATTTTGGCAGTGGTTATACTTCTTGGGACTCATGGATTATTTGCATTATATTGTTTTGTTGCTGGCTGTCATTTTTCTATCAGATATGTTTAAAAAGTTAATATCAAATATCAGCAGTATTATTTGTTTTTTTGTTTTTAATTCTCATTCAAAGATATGTTTATTGATTTAGAGAGAAAGAGGAAAGGAGAGAAAGAGAGAGCAAAGCATCATTGCTTCCTGTACACTCCCAGACCAGGGATTGAACCCAAAACATAGGGTATATGTCCTGACCTGGAATCAAACCCATAAACTTTTGGTGTTCAGGATGTCACTCTGACCAACTGAGCCACCTAGCCAGGGCACAGTGTGGTTTTGAATGAAAATTCCAAATAATCACTCTCCCGAAACCTTATAGTAGTGCTCATTTGTTATCTTCATCAGAATCAGAACTTTTGTAAAAAAGTTCTATATGTATTTTTCTCCTTAGCCAGCATAGCTTAGCGATTACAGTGTCGACCAGTGCCTTGAAGGGTCTTGGGTTTGATTCCTGGTCAGGGCACATACCCAGGTTGCGGGTTGGATTCCTGGTCTGGGTACCTGGGGGTGGGCAACCAATTGATGCTTCTCTTTCACATGTCTTCCCCTATCCCTTCCTCTCCAGAATCAATGAAAAAAGCATATCCTCAGGTGAAGACTAAAAAAAAAAAAATGTATCTTTCAGTCCCACTCCAGAAGTAGTGAGAGAGACTGTCTAGCTGTCAGGAAAGAGAATCTCATATATGAGCACACCATATAATTTTAATATTTTAACCAGGTTTGGAATTCATTTCCTATAAAACGTATTCATAATAAATTATGTTTTTGAAGTTTCTTAAGGGATTTCTAGGTGATTTTCTTTAATGATTTTATTATTTACAGTGTTAAAAGGGCCTGAACGAAGTCTGCTCAAACCACCTTCTGTGAGCCAGCAGAACTTTTGAACAGGTGAGTGTTGAAGGAAATACAAAGCTGAGGTGGGTCTATGCAAACAGACGGTTTTTGCTTTTAAAGGTTTTGGTTATTTTTGTCCTATTATTTCTCCTGAGATTATAGACAATGAGTAAACTTCTCTAGTACTGCTCAGATCCTTTATGAACCATAAGTGTAATAAGTGCTGCTCAGGTCCATGAACCATAAGAATAATAATACCCTTTCTGCATTGATCCTGGTATAAACTTAAGTCTTAAACTGTCATAATGTTTTTTTGTTTGTTTGTTTGTTTTTGATGGCATCAAACAGGAAGAGGAATGCAGGGGGGAGGTATCTTAAAGAACCCAAGAACAGTTGGCTTCATGAAGGACACGATTTAGAAACTGGGAAGCATTCAGGAACGAGGTTGTCTAGCTAGCACTTTTCTCCCCTTTGGCTAGTCAGTGTCCTCTCGTTTCTTGTTATCCTGTTTCAGTTGTCTTTCCACAGTCTGGTCTTTTATGCTTTACAAACACATGAAAGAAAATTGTCACTTATTTTCTAGAGCCACAAATGAACTCGGGCTTTTGTACCACTGGTTAAAATTGTGTTCACATTTCAGGCTCCTTTGAGGAAAAATTTGATTAGTTTAGCTTGGTCCAGTTCTCCATCATTAATTCATTTAGTATAGCCATGGTTTTGGGGTCTGTAGTGCAACCTAGTTAGCTGAAAGATTCCTAAGAGTGTGGACAGGCCTTGGAGAAGGTAGTGTGTTGGCTATTCTAATTAGAGACCCACAGAAGTTTCTAGACATTTTTCCTTTCCAAGAAAAATTTTCTTTATCTGTAGCTCAGTAGTTTCAGTTTATGTGGCCTGAGGAGTTAAAATATAGGGAATACACGCTTTGAATACCATTATTAATTCCAGTGGGTTAAATTTGAAAAGAAACACCAATTGAGCAATCAGCTGTTACAGTGTTTATACATTTTTTGGGGGACCCTCTGTATATGCATGTCTTTTGGTGAATGAGGGCCAGTAGGTCTCACCAAGCATCTTTGTTGGAACTTCCTAGTGCAGTTTAAAAAAAAATTTTTTTTAAATTGTTCTTTAGAAAGAGAAACATCTATGTAAGCGATCAGCTGCTTCCTGCATGCTCCCTACTGGAGATTGAGCCCACAAGCCTGGGCGTGTTTCTTGACCTTGAATCGAACCAGGAATAAAAAAGTGGCAACCTTTTGGTGCATTGGATGATGCCCAACCGACTGAACCACACTGGCTAGGACCCTCGTGCAGTTTTAACTAAAGTCTTTTATTTTTATTTTTTATATATTTTACTGATTTTTTGCAGAGAGGAAGGGAGAGGGATAGAAAGTTAGAAACTTCGATGAGAGAGAAACATTTATCAGCTGCCTACTGCACCCCCCTACTGGTGATGTGCCCACAACTAAGGTACATGCCCTTGATTGGAATTGAACCCAGGACCTTTTAGTCCACAGGCTGACACTTTTGGCTAAAGTCTTTAAAAAAAAAATTTTTATATATATATAATTGATTTCAGAGAGGAAAGGGGAGGGAGAGAGAGAGAGAAATATCAATGATGTGAGAAAATCATTGATTGGCTGCCTTCTGCACACACCCCACTGGGATCGAGCTGCAGCCTGGGCATGTGCCCTTGATGGGAATTAAACCCGGCGTTCTTCAGACGATGCTCTATCCACTGAGCCAAACTGGCTAGGGCTTAACTAAGGTGTTTGATTGGAGTAGGGAAGGAATGCGGGTGGGGTTCAAATGAACACATGGGATAAAGGTTTTTTTGTTTTTGTTTTTTAATTTTTAGAAGGAGGGAGAGGGAGGGAGAGAGAGAGAGAGGAAGGGAGAGGGAGAACCATTAATGTGAGAATAAAACATGGATTAGCTGCCTTCTGCACACCCCCTGTCGGGGATAGAGCCCGAAATTCCAGGCATGTGCCCTGACCTAGAACTGAACTGGAAACCTTTCTGTGCACAGACGGCACTCAAGCAGCTGAGCCGCAGTGGCCAGAGTGGGATAAAGGCTTAACGAAAGGAGACAAGCAAATGAGAGGCTCAGTGGAAATTCAGTGGTTACTTATTTTTCATTGATTGCTTTTATATATTTTAATCTCTGGCTACCTTTTACATTATTGAGCAGCACTTAAGTATTAGGAAGCAATAGAGAATTTGAAGGGTGCAACTGATATAAGTGAATCTATAGTCACATTATTTGGGTGGTAGAAGGGACTTGTTACTGTTGGTAAAGGATCAGTATAAACTTTTGTATTAACAAGTTTTTGTAGTCTTTAATTATTAGTTAATTTAGAAGCAAAATTGCTTAAATAATTAAAAAAATATTTTATTGATATTTTACAGAGAGGAAGGGAGAGGGATAAAAAGTCAGAAACATTAATGAGAGAGAAACATCGACCAGCTGCCTCTTACACACCCACTACTGGGGATGTGCCTGCAACCAAGGTACATGCCCTTGACCTGGGACCTTTCAGTCCACAGGCCAACACTCTATCCACTGAGCCAAACCGGTTTTGGCTTAAATAATTTTTTATTACTTAAATCTTATGTTAGTATATTAGTGTATCAAGATTTTTAAAAAATTGATTTTTAGAGAGAGGAAGAGAGAGAGAGAGACGCATATATCAATTAGTTGCCTCCTGAAAGCACCCCAACCAGGATGGACCCCAAAACCTGGGTATGTTTTTTGACTGGATCAAACCCACCGCCTTTTGGTGTACAGGATGTGACACTCCAGTCACCTGAGCCATATTGGCCACGGCAGTGTATCGAGGTTTTTGATGCAAAACCTAGGGATTATTTATAAAAGTGACGTATTACAGAGTGATGTGCTGAATGACAGGTCACAGGTGTGACTTCCTCTGATACTTCCTCTTCAGCCAAGGTTTGTGTAGTAAATTGGTTGCAGCTGAATTCATTTTTAAGGTAGAAGAGTCCATTCTCATATTGTACATTTTCTTTAATCTGGATGCTGAGGTAAGGGTTATTTAAGATTTAAAAAGATTTCCATATAACCTCTGTCAAGGGTTTGGGGAACCCTCTCTGGACATTGACTTTTAGTGAAATTATTAAATGACATGGTAATATTTATGACATTGTAATTTTCCCTAGAATAGTTCACAGTTGCTAATTTTGTTCTTTCATCGAAAGGGGGAGAGAAAAGAGAAACATTTACATATTGTTCAGAAACAGTGGGGAGAATAATAGTAATAGCTTTTCTTCTTATAGTGATATTTGGTCAGTATGCTCTTTGGGAACAAAGCTCCTTTTATTCAAGTTATCCTGGGTCTGGAGGGAGTCTCAAGAGCTCTGGTCTCCACTATTGGTCTCTAGACCCATTATAGAGACTGGCGAGGAATTGGCAGAGGGACTGTCTTGGTACTTTCTAAATGATAAATCATGGCTGAGTCTGTGAAGACATGTCCATATCCAGGGCTCTCATGATTAGACCCTTGGGAGTTGAAGTGGTGCTGCCCAAAACATGCCAGTTGAGTAAAGCCCTCCTGAAAGATCAGTGGGACAGAGCCTTAATTCATGTTCTAGAATCTGATCCTCTCCTTTAATCTTTTATACTGCACCACCATAGTTAATGACCTTTGTAATAGTGTGTTATGAGAATACATACATTCCATGTATTGCTTGCTTAATCAAGTGATGCAAAGGCAGGGTAGAAGTTGGAGGAGAGTGGAATAAAGTGCTAGATTGGGGAAGGTGAAAATTCATTCCACAAAATGAATTCCTCTGAAAATTACAAGGAAATGGGGAAGAAAAGATAACCAAGTAAAACTGAACAGTATATCAGTATGTAGTAAAAAGCTTGTGGCCTTTAAAAAATTTTTTTGTTAATCTTTACCCCAGAATATTTTTCCATTGATTTTTAGAGATAGTGGAAGGGAAAGGGAGAGACAGAGAGAAACATCGATGTGAGAGTGACACATTGATTGGTTGCCTTCCACATGCGCCTGGGATTGTGTACCTATAACCGAGGTATGTGCCTTTAAACGGAATCGAACTCGGGACCCATCAGTCCACGGGCTGATGCTCTGTCCACTGAGCCAAACAGCTAGGGTGCCTGTGGCCTTTTAAGCAGAGAAATGTGGCCTTAATTTTCTGTCACTTTAAAAAAATATATATTTTTATTGATTTCATAGAGGAAAGGAGAGGAAGAGATAGAAACAATGATGAGAATTATTGATAGGCTGCCTCCTGCACGCCCCCTACTGGGACCCACCTCAGGCACGTGCCCTTACCGGGAATTGAGCAGCGACCTGATGGGTGCTCAGCCACTGAGCCATACCAGTTGGGCTTCTGTCACTTATTACCTGCCACTTTAGGTAAATAAGGTAACCACTTGCGGTTGTATTTTCCTTACCTGTATAAAGTATATCCCACGGTGGTTGACGGAATTAAAAATCTAAAATGCCCACTACAATACCTGACACATAGTAAATAGGCTTTCAGTGAGTGGTAGTTTGTGTGATTGTTGCTACTATGTAAGTTGGTAATTTTGATTATAAAATTTCATATTTATAATTTGAATAGAGACATCAGTGGGTTCTGTTTGTAAGTCTTTTGTCTTTGTTTTGTTTTCAGTCTAACAAATACCTCCTTTGTGCCAGCCAGGTGCTGGGCTAGCCATAATGGTGAACTAAACATGAAAGGGTCTGTCTTGTGGCTGAGGCAATTTAAAAAATCATAGGATTAAATTTCAAAATGTGAAAAGTCTCTTTGTCCTTGGAAAAGATACATTTTTATTTATTTATTTATTTATTTATTTTTTAATATATTTTTATTGATTTTTTACAGAGCAGAAGGGAGAGGGATACAAAGTCAGAAACATCAATGAGAGAGAGACATCGATCAGCTGCCTCTTGCACGCCCCCTACTGGGGATGTGCCCGCAGCCAACGTACATGCCCTTGCCGGAATCGAACCCGGGACCCTTCAGTCCGCAGTCCAACGCTCTATCCACTGAGCCAAACCGGTCTCGGCGGAAAAGATACATTTTTAAAACCCTAGATATTTTTTTAATAAGTGTTACATTTTGGGTCATAGTGTTCATGTCATTGGTATTTTATGCTCCTTGATACACTTTCTAGAGTATGTTCGTTTGTTCTGAGTTAATAGGTGTGTTTCTTTTGTCATTTTTCTTCTTTTTCTGAGATACACATTCTCACCTTCTTTATCTTAGGATTCCTTTACCCTCTCAAAAGTTAGAGAACCCCAAAGAACTTTTGGCTTTTTAGTTACATCTTTATATACTTACCATATTGAGAAATTTAAAATAGTTCATTAATTTATTTTAAAATCTCATTCCATGTTGACATAAATATATTTTTGAGAAAAATACCAATCTTCTAAAACATTTATAAGAAGTTTGGTGAGAAAAGTGGCATTGTTTTACCTTTTTGCAAATTACTTTTGCCTTGCTTTATAGAAGGCAGCTGGATTCTCTTATCTGCTTTTGCATTCTATTCATTGTTTATTTCTTTGGTTGAAGTATATGAAGGATATGTATGTAGTTGGAAAAGGGAGGAGTATTTTAAGAACTTTTTCAGATAATTGCTGATAATTTTTGATATACTAAAATTCAAATATTCATTTTTAAAAATTAGTTGCAATGTGAAATCTGAATTAATATCAATGCAGGCACCTCACCAAATATCAGCAATGTACTGTTACATTAAAATTCATTAGTCACAGCACATTTAATGGATATATCATATTAAAAACTCACATTAATTAATGTGAACACCCATCCAAAAAAAACCCACAAAAAACCTCAGATATTGAGAAAGTCTAAGTACTGGAAAACCTGTTAAGCTTATGGTGCTGAATAGGAGTTTCCCAAAATTGTAATTTTTGCTTGAAAGCTCTTTTTTTATAATTGGTAACAAACTGTACTGTCAATTATTTTCTGTGAAGTGACAGTTTCACTTTGTTAGTTTAAAAATTTTTTTTTATTGATTTCTGTGAAAGGAAGGGAGGGATAGAAACAGCAATGATGAAAGAGCCATTGATCAGCCAGCTGCCTTCTGCACGCCCCCTTCTGGCGATCAAGCCCCAAATCTTGGCACGTTGCCCTGATGGGGAATTGAATCGTGCATGACCTCCTTGTTCATGGATTGATGCTCAACCACTGTGCATACTGTCCAGGAATCCATTCATTTTTGAAAAAAAATGTTTGCTAAATATGTAAGTCTGATAATCATGTTTGTGTGTCAGCTCTTCTTTCAAGTTAAAATAATATTCCATGAAAATAATGAGTTGAGTTTACACCTCACAACAATCTCCTAAGTGTCTTTGAGACCATGGTGTGCAGCAGAAGTGCTTTATGTATATTTCCCATTTCATTACATAGAACATAAAAAGATGTATACAAAGGGGTCAAGATGAATAAAATCAGTCATTTTTACTGCCTTGTCTAGGGCATTCTCAAGTAAAACGGGCTTTTTTCTCTCCTGTGAGTATATAACAGTGATAGCCAAGAATACAGTGATTACCAGTACATTTTGGTGCCATTAATTTGAATGATGCTAAGGAGCCAGCAGCTTCCCTCATCACTGCTTTGCATGATCAGTGCAGTGCTAACACAGTGAAAAAGTGAAGTAATACCTTTTATATTATTATAAAACTTGTTTTGGCATCATGGATACCTTAAAGGAGTTCTATAGGAAGACTTTACTTTGAGGATTGTTGCTCTGGTGAATGGAGCAGTGCTAAGGATGTCTGACTACCTGCTTAGGCCCGCTTCCTGTGGGCTGAGGGACCCACCCCCCACCGAGTGCATGAATTTTGTGTACTGGGCCTGGCCACTAGTGTGTGTGTGTGTATGCATTTTATTTAAAAAATTTTTATTGAATATATTGGGGTGCTATATATATATATATATATATATATATATATATATATATATGTAAAATGCTAAGTGACTGACCATATGTCCATCCGATCGACTGACCAGCTGGGACATGACCCACACTGGCAATTTAAAAATAAGCGTTGACTCGAGCATGTGTAATACATATAATGCTCTTGCTGGCACCAGTGCACGCCTGTGTTTTGATAAAAGATTGCAACTTAACATAATCAAAACTGAAGCATTAACAGGATCTGCAGAAGGAGAGGTTGTTCTGATTTGTTCCCATCTGACACTGGCCTCCCACTTAAATTGATTCCAAGATAATGTCCCGTGATGCCAGCTTTTGCAGTGACTATTGATAAATCACGACAAATTCTAGACCAAGTAGGAATATTCCTACGTGAGTCTGTTTTCAGACATAGTCAGTTATGTTGCTTTCTCTCAAGTTTGAAGAGCATGCGACGTTAAAATTGTAAATAATTCATCATAAGGGAAGTTAGTCGAGCACTCTGAAAGTGTTTTTACTCTTAATATGGTATACAGGGAGATATTAGAACAAGTTTAATCAATTTCTCAGTCATTGTTTTTATCGTTGTTTTTATATTATGTTTTGTTTTATAACATGTTTTTGTTTTTATATCATGTCTTTGCTGTTATATCATGTTATTGTTTATTAATCAATTCATATATTATTTTTATATATATTTTACTAATTTTCTCCCATCCAAGTGCTAACCAGGCCCCACCCTGCTTAGCTTCCGAGATCAGACGAGATCGGGCGCGTTCAGGGTGGTATGGCCGTAGACTATGTTACTAATTTTCTTTTACCTTTGACACTTCTGTTATAAAGAAAGGGCAAATAGCAATATTGAAATATTTTTTGTAATTAATTTCCTTTCAGTGTACACAAATCTGTGCATGGGCCACTAGTTGATTAATAAAATTACTTAAGTTTCAGCATATATACAGGGTGGAACAAAAGTAGGTTTACAGTTGTATGTGAAACAATTCTTTTTTTAAAAAATACATTTTATTGATATTTTACAGAGAGGGAGAGGGATAGAGAGTTAGAAACACCAATGAGAGAGAAACATTAATCAGCTGCCTCCTGCACACCCCCCACTGGGGATGTGCCGCAACCAAGGTACATGCCCTTGACCGGAATCGAACCTGGGACCCTTCAGTCCCCCCTGAGCCAAACCGGTTTCGGCAATTTATTCTTATATTAGTATTTATTATTGTATTATTTTCCATATGAACAACTATTAACCTACTTGTACCCCAACCTGTATGTCTTTTTCCATAATCTGTCTCGGATACAATATATTGTTGACATCTCTTTATGTCAGTGAGTACAGATATCATCTCTCTCTTCTAGTGCTCTGGAGATCTGGCTTCTACAGTATCTGCTGGATTTCTAATACCCTCTTTTCCCTTTAGCTCTTAATTCATTCTCCTCCTGGCATCCTGAGTGATCTTTCTGAATGGCAGATTTCATCCTGGACACTTCCTTGTCTGAATCTTTTTATATAGTAGTAGTTTTTCATTGCCCTTAGGGTGTAAAATACAAAGACTTCTATGATATGGCCACTGCTATATCAAGCTTCACTTTACTAGGTGTACCGGTTAATAATGACGGGGATTTTGTAATAAAAAAAACCAACATGATAATTTCAAGAGAAAGTGCTTTATTCAAAGTAATGTTCATCGCTAGCTACACATTTCCCCCATCTTTCAGGTAATTTGTGGATACCGTCCCAGTAGAACCTTTTTTGTCTTGAGGCAAACCATTCAGAGACCCAATTTTCCACTTCGTATGTTTTGAAGTGCTGCTCAGAAAGTGCGTGTGCCATTGATTGGAATAAGTGGTAATCTGAAGGAGTAAGGTCTGGTGAATACAGCAGGTGGGTTAATACTTCCCAGGCAAAATATTTTAAGTCTTTAAATGGTTTTGAAGTGTGTGATGGTGTGTTATCTTGAAGCAAAACTACTTTGTTGTGTCTTCTGGCCCATTCTGTTAGTTTTCCGATCAAAGTGTGGTTCAGATTGATTATTTGTTGTCGGTAGCGATCAATATTAATGGTTTCACCTGGTTTTAGAAGTTGATAATACACCACACCTTCCTGATCCCACCAAATGCAGAACATTGCCTTCTTTCTGAAGTGATTTGGCTTTGCAGTCGATGTTGATGATTGACCTGGATCAACCCATGATTTTGTGCAATTGGGATTCTCAAAATAAATCCACTTTTCATCGCCAGTCACAATTCGATGTAAAAAAGATTTTCATGCTGTTGAAGCAACATTTTACTGATGACTTTTCAGTTTTCCATTTGTCTTTTGTTCAGTTGATATGGCACCCATTTTCCTTCCTTTAAAATCTTTCCTATTGCTTGTAAACAATCAGAAATTGTTTGCTGAGCAACATATAGTCTTTTTGCAAGTTGTTTTTGAGTTTGACATGCATCTTCATCCAATAATGCTTGTAATTGTTGGTCTTCAAACTTTTTCGGTTGACCTGGACGTTCTTTGTCTTTCACATCGAAATTATCACTTTTAAAGCATTTAAACCAACATTCACAAGTATCTTGAGATGGAGCATGTTCATCATAAGCTTCCTGAAGTATATGATAACTTTTTCTTCAAAATAAATGAATTAAAACTTCCCACAAATGCTTTTTCTTTGCATGAAATTTGACATTTTTAAGTGAAAAAAATATGCTGTTAACACCTTCAGCAAATTTGACGTATGAAGTTATTATTTTTTTAAATATGTTTTATTGATTTTTCACAGAGAGGAAGGGAGAGGGATAGAAAGTCAGAAACATCGATGGGAGAGAAACATCGATCAGCTGTCTCTTGCACACCTCCAACTGGGGATGTGCCCGCAGCCAAGGTACATGCCCTTGACCGGAATCCAACCTGGGACCTTTCAGTCCGCAGGCCAACGCTCTATCCACTGAGCCAAACCAGTTCGGCGACATATGAAGTTTTGAAGCTTGCTGTCAATACAACAAAATAACATACATATCAAATTGCATATATGTTAACATATGTGTAACTCTATTGAAAAAAATCCGTATTATTAACTGGTACACCTAGCAGTAGTTTTTAGTCTTATTGATGAAATGGAAATTTCTCAAAATAATTTAGCTCTTCCCCCTTTCTTTTTTTTGTTTTTTGTTTTTGTTTTTTTGTTTTTTTGATACAGTGAATGTAGAAAAAGCTGGAATCAGTGAATTTTTTAGGAAAAAGGGTAGGGCCAGAGATATCTAGCTATATGCTTTTTCTCTTCTTTTCAATTTCTGGTGGTTGTACTGTAGATTTACTTCAAAATCTGTCTCCCCATTCATACTCACTGAAGTTCAAGGTCTATATTATGGTCTTTTAGATGTCTTTAGTAGGAGTTTGATGATGCACAGTAGGTTTAATTGTTTTAAAGAGGGGTAGGCATACCAGAGCAGTGCTTTAGGAAGGTTGATCTTTTTGGATGTGAATAGTTAGAGACTGAGTCAAGAAAGCCAATTAGGAGTTTTATTCTAATCTAGACGTGAGTTAAAGGTTTCATTATAATGAAAAAAATGCAAGAGGAATTTTGAAGGAGAAATTGACCGAATTTGAGACAAAATTATTGGATACGAGAGAAGCAAAAGCAGTTTCAGATAACTCTGGGCTTTTGAAGCCTAGCTTACTGGTGAATTGGAAAAGCAGTAGTACCTTGATCGGTTGTTGATGAGATAGGTATCCAGGAGGAACAAGCATCTGAAAATGCCACACAGATCATGGCAGAAAGGAAATCTGTAATTTACAATAGGGAGCAAGGCATCTCCTCAGGAAGCTGGGCCATTTAGAATTTGTGGGAGAATTTTTCATTGCTGCTGTAACGATACCCCCACTCCCTGCATGGTATTCCCTGTGATTTAGTTGGTAGAGTTCTACCCAAAGTGTTAGTGGAAAAATAACAAAAGGTTCAAGACAATATCTAAACATAATTTATAGTTAAGTAAAACGTGGGTATACTGATGGAAGTTAGAAAAGAAGGGAAACTTTTGGGGAATGCTGATTAAATAGGAAGGAAACGAAGATAGGAAAAAGTAACAATATTGTTCTGTCTTGGTGGATAAAGAATGAAATGGTTTCAAGAAAAGGCAGTCTACAGAGGCAGAAGGACATGATCAGAACACAGCATCTAAAGTCTGGTTCAAATACTTCTGTCAAAATTCAGAGCTGTTTTCTAATGGTCACAGGTCTCCTAGGGGTTTGAGTTAACATTTAGTGTGGTGGGGTTTAAATGGTGGTGAAGCCTATATTCATTTTAATACCTCACTGCATCTTTAGGAAGGACAGTTGAGGAAAAAAGCCCAGTTTCCATTCTGACTATAATTCAGAGGCATCATGTAAGACAATCCTTCCAGTACATATAAATACATTACAATTGGGCTCATTTAAATTGATTTAGAAGGAGCAATCTGAGGTGTAGAATTTGGAATTAGTGATTACAGTACTTCAAGAATTTAAATGAGATTTCTTCAGGAGTCATAACTCATATTTTTGCTTTAGTTCAGAAAGGAGAATGAGCAGAACTCCATTCTGAGTAATGTTGGTCTCTTTAGTTGTTTGGATTATTATTCTTAGGTTCTTAAAAGTTAGTTCTAGGGAAATCGTCACATCTTCTTATGAAAACCATGTTGTAAAGGGTCCCAGATCAAGGTATTTAAAAAACTTCTGAGCTTTTAATATTGGTACAGTGCAATATTTTGGCATTACCTAAAGGTTTTTAGGCAGAATGATAGAGAAGACTGAAACAGGATTTCCTTTTTTTCTCTTTTGTGGTGAGAACCTTTAAGATCTATTTTCTCAGCAATTTAAAGTATTATTAACTATAGTCACCATGCTGTACATTAGCTTCCCAGAGTTTGTTAATCTTATAATTGAAAGTTTATATCCTTTGACCAATATCTCTTCCCATTTCCCTCACTCCTCCAGCCACTAGTAACCATTACTCTCCTTACTGAGTTTGGTTTTTTAGATTCCACATATAAGTAATATCATACAGTATTTGTCTTTGCCTATCTGACTTATTTCATTTTAAGCTCTGATATTTTAAAATTGCTTTTGAAAGACTACTTATGAAATTATTAGCTTATTGTTTTAACTTACGGTCCAAGATAATTTTTTAAAGAATCATTAGAATATAAAGTGCTAAACAGAAATTGGGGAGAGTTGTGGTGGAAGCTGTGAGATAGGTAAGGGGGCGGTCCTTATTTTAAGAATCTTTGGTATATCTCATGGTGGTGGGAGAGCCCTTAAAAGGGAGTAATATAAATTAAAATGGAAATTTATTATCCTTCATTCACTCCCCATTGTTCTAAGGTGAAAGTAGAAAATCATTAATTTGGTTTCCAGTGCTCTGTATAGTCTGTTCCCGTCTACCATCTTATACCATGCCTCCTTTCTTTAGATAAACATAAAAAGATGGTGAATTGGAATGTAAGGGTGATTATATAAATTTCACTATACCTGCTCTCCTAATAAAAGAGTAATATGCAAATTGACCATACCTCCAGTCAAGCCATGCCCACAGCACGCCCACCAGCCAATCAGGAGCAAATTATGCAAAACCCCAACCAAGATGGCTGCCACCACTGAGAGCAGGAGGGAGGCTTGGGTTTCCTCGGCAATGGAGGAAGCCAAGTTTTCCGAATGCCGTTGCAGGCCTAGGCCTCCACTCAGTGCTACAAATTTTCAGTTATAGAAGGTACATAATCCCAACAGAAATGGCGGCAGCCATGGAGCTGGAGAGAGAAGAGGCTAGGGTTGCTGGGGTGATGGAGAAAGCCAAACTATGCAGCCCTAGCGCCTAGGCCTCCATGATAGGCTACAAAGTTTCAAACAGAAATGGCTGTTGCCACAGAGCAAGCAGAAGGCTTGGCTCTGCTCCAGGCTACAAAGTTTCAATTGTAGAACGTAAATAATCCCAAATCCCAGGGCCTCTGCTTGGGTCGCTGGGGAGCATGGCCGGCCTGCAAACCACCATAGGCCTCTCACCCAGACCGCCCCATACCTCAAGGGAACCCCCACCCTGATCCAGGACACCCTTCAGGGCAAACCAGCTGGTCACCACCCATGCACCAGGCCTCTATCCTATCATAAAAGAGAAATATGCAGGTTGACCATCACTCCAACACACAAGAGGGCTGCCCCCATGTGGTCAAAGATCCTGCCACTGTGGACACAAGATGGACACCACAAGATGGCCAGCAGGGGAGGACAATGGGAGGTTCCAGGCCTGCAAGGGAGGGCAGTTGTGGGCGATCAGGCCAGCAGGGAAGAGCAGTTGGGAGGGACCAGGCCTGCAAGGGAGGGCAGTTGGGGGTGATCAAGCCTGCAGGGGGGGACAGTTAGGGGTGACCAGGCCGGCAGAGGAGGGAAGTTGGGGGCAAACAAGCTGGCAGGAGAGCAGTTAAACATCAATTAGGCTGGTAGGGTAGTGGTTAGGGGTGGTCAAGCTGGCAGGCAGAAGTGGTTAGGGGCAATCAGGGAGGCAAGCAGGTGAGCAGTTTGGAACCAGCAGTCCTGGATTGTGAGAAGGATGTCCCACTGCCTGCAGTCAGACATCCCTCTAGGGGTCCCAGATTGGAGAGGGTGCAGGCTGGGCTGAGGGACACAAGTATTGTTATAAACTAGTATTGTTATAAACAGGGATTTAAAAATCTCGTTTTGGTGACTGTGGTTGAGAAGAGCATAAACAAAACATGCTCCCTAGCTATACTTTCTGGGCTGGAATTCTGCATTTAATCTTGACTCACTGTATAGAGATATTTTTCTCTCTAACAGGTTTCTCCACATATAAAAGTCTTGTAAACATACTGAAAAGAATGGCAGCGGAAACACAGACACTGAACTTTGGGCCTGAATGGTGAGTTTTCAAAATCTCATCTTTTTGATATTGGATCACGAGTACAGTAATAAGGTATTTTTACAGGTGTTAGATGGTTTATAAATGTGTATGTTTTTCAGACTGCTTTAGGTGCCTAGTTGAAAACAATCTATTTAGCCTAGGAATAAATTATATTTGTTCAATGACTATATTATATACTTTATTTTAAAACATTTCTTGATCTGGTTATGTTGCTAATAGTGGAATTAAAACATCTCACAGTCCCAAGATTCTATCAAATTATTTATTTTCTGTTTCAGCCCTTGTCTAGGTGTATATACAATTTTATATAGTTGAAACATTTATATATGTATGTCTTGCTATACTGTTGTTTGTGAGTGCTATTCATAGACTCATTTAAAAGTAGTTTTTGTTGAATTATTATTTGAATTTTATATTATTGATGGGCAGGTGTTCCAGAATTATATTGGTTGTTAACAGAAGCCCATCTAGGATTGGGTTAGCATTTGCCGTAATTATAACTGACGTTTGAGTCTCTTACAGATGTGTTTGGACCCCGAATATGGAATTCTCATGGAATTTTGAGATCCATCACATTGTAGTGTGGCTTTTACCTCTTTCTTCCTTTCTCCCCAAAGTTGGTGATTGAAGATCCTCTCCTCAGTGCGTGAATAATGTAGTTGCTTTTCAAACCTTGAACCAGAGGCATTTGGAATACATTGGAATAGTGTCTTAAACATTGTTGGTTGTTCGGGTTGGTGGTGGTTTGATAAAAGATGCAGACTTCTTATAATAACTTTCTGTCTGAGGATTCTTATTAACTTCCCTTTGTATATGCATTTCTTTTTATATATAATTTCTAAATTTTCTTGGCTTTTATAGCTTAGCATTTGGAGACTAAGGAGAAAGTCTCCAAATTTGAAGTTTTAAGAACTGATGCATCTTCTGTACTTTGAGAATTTATTTTGGAAATATTGATACAAGTAATTCTGCACCTGTTTTAGTTCTTGTTTATATTAAAAAAATAATTTTCTTATTATCAAATTAATATGAGTTTTCCTGACTATCTGAAATTGGAGTGTTCCTGTGAAACCTTTCATATGCTGAAATGGTATAAAGTGAAGAAGCAATTACTTTAGGGACACATCTTGCTAGCAGATGCAAAAAATAAATGAAGACACAGCACAGATGTTCATAGTCATGGTGGCTAATGCTGAGATGCTGAGTACAGTTCCTGGGGAGGGAGCTTGGGGCCACTCTCGCTGCTCAATATTAACTGCTGAATAATAATTGCTTATTGCAAGACACATGCTGAATGCTATTTCACTTTTTGCCTTTTTTTGTAAAAGTAAAAATCCTCTGTGGATTTCTTTTTGTTAGGGAAAACAGGTACTGATGTAGGTCTTTTGCAAAAGTAAAGTGGTCTAAAGTGAACTTTGAAAAGTGGGGGATATCTGTATGTTTTTAAAAAATGAGAAATTATTAGTAAGCCAGAAGAAGATATAATCACCATAATTTCACCAGCCGTGATAACCACTGTTAATAGGTTGGTATAACTTTCCAGCTGGTTTTATGTATGCTTATTTGTGTATATATATGTTTATTTTCATGAAAGGTGGGATCATACTGTACATTCAATTTTGTAACCTGCTTTAAAAAAACAACTATGCCAAAAATACCTTTTTATCAATAAATATTTTCTGTTATCTTAAATGGTTGCATTGTTTGGATGTATCATTTATTTAATCTTTTAGATGTAGCATATATGAGCTGTTCTCAGTTTTTCATTATTACAAAAATATTGGTAACAAACATTCTTAATAGTTAACTCTTTATTCACATTTTAGAAACTTTCCTTACCAGTTGGGTTTTAATTTATATAGCTTGCTTTGTAAGGTATTTTGTGTGGCCTCTTATTTTTAAAAAATTTTTAAGTTAATTTGTGCCCTCTTCTGCTTTTGTCTAGAGTTTATAAATGCTCTTTGATTTAATTTTTTAAAGATACATATGTATATTTTAAAGGTTACATGCAATAAACATTGGTATATCAAGAAAAATGCTTTTAAATATGATCTTACATGCAATAAACCAATTATTCAAGAAAAATGATCTTATAATATAATATTACATGCAATATAAATGAATATTTTAGGGTTAAAAGAATTTTAAGTATAATAATACCAAAACTGTACTAACATAGTATGATATCACAAAAGTTGTAGGAAATATTAACATTTTGCAAATAATAGGATTACTTCTATTATATTCTAATACATATTTTTTCCCCTCTGGCTCTTATTTTTGTTCATTAGTTTATGTTGTTAATTATATTCACAAATGAATGCGATCATATGATATTTATCTTTCTCTGCATTATTTCGCTTAGCACAATGCTTCTTTTTTTTTTTGAACATTTTATTGATTTTTTTACAGAGCAGAAGGGAGAGGGATAGAAAGTCAGAAACATCGATGAGAGAGACATCGATCAGCTGCCTCTTGCACGCCCCCTACTGGGGATGTGCCCGCAGCCAAGGTACATGCCCTTGCCGGAATCGAACCCGGGACCCTTCAGTCCGCAGTCCGACGCTCTATCCACTGAGCCAAACCGGTCTCGGCAGCACAATGCTTTTTAAATCTATTTTGTCAGATGTGAGTATTTGCTACTCCAGCTTTTTTTTTCTTTTCCATTTGTGTGGAAAATTTTTTTCCATCCTTTCACTTTCATACTGTGTATGTCCTTTTTTTTGAGGTGGATCTCTTGTAGACAGCATATTAGTTGGGTCATACTTTTTGTATCCATTCAGCTACCCTACACCTTTTGATTGGGGCATTTAATCTGTTTACATTTAGGGTTATTGAAAGGTACTTATTTATAGCCATTTAAATTTGGTATGGCTAGGTTTCTCTCTGTGTTTCTTTTTCTTAGCAATTCCTTACAGCAATCCCTTTAGCATTTGTTGTAATTCTGGCTTGGTGGTGGTGAACTCCGTTAGCCTTTTTTTCTCTGGGAAGCTCTTTATTTGACCATCTATTTTGAAGGATAGCCTTGCTGGATATAGTAATCTTGGTCTCAGATCCTTGCTTTCCATTACCTTAAGTACTTCATGCCATTCCCTTTTGGCCTGTATAGTTTCTGATGAGAAATCAGGTGTCAGTCTTATGGGAATTCCTTTGTAGGTTTCTCTTGCTGCCTTTAAGATTCTCTGATTCTTTAATTTTTAGCATTTTAATTATGATGTGTCTATGATGTGTTGGGTGGTTCTTGTTTGGGTTTCTCTGTGCCTTCTGAACTTGCGTGACTTTTTCCTTTACCAGGTTAGGGAAGTTTTCTACCATTATTTCTTCAAACACCTTCCTCCCTTCTCCTTTTCTGCCTCTTCTGGGGTACCTACTATTCTAATATTGTCATGTTTCACACTGTCCCACAGCTCCCTTAAGCTGTCCTGTTTTTTAATTGTTTTTTCTTTTTGGTTCTGTAATTGAGTGATATTTTTAACTCTGTCTTCTAATTCACTGATGTGATCCTCAGCTTCCCATAATCTGCTGTGTATTTCTTCCAGTGTGTCTTTTACTGGTGTTATGTCATTCTTTATCTCAAACTGTTCTTTTTTTTCATAGTTACTATGTCTTTTTTCATACTGTTGAGCATTTTTAACATCATTGCTCTGAACTCTGTTGCAGGTAAATTTCTTTGCTTCATTTATCTCTTCTTCAGGAGTTTGCTAATTCTTTCATTTGGGGGTTGTTGCTTTGTTTCCTAATTTTGGTTGTCTGGGTTTCTGTGTTTTAGGTAGGTCCTCTATACCAGTGGGTCGTGAGGTCCGAAAGTTTGGTGACTACTACTCTATTCCTCTCAATCTCTAGTGCAAGACAGTGTTAAAGTCTGTTTCTGACTAATTGGGTCAGGCTAAGTAAGACCCAAAGCCTCCAGTGACTTCCTCTGTCTACACACTAATAGGATCCCAACTTGAATTGCTCCCAAGCAATCATCAGGTGTGGCAAAAGTTTTTTTAACATGATGGGGCAGTTGCTTCTGCCTGGAGGCAAATTGTTACCTTAATCTCTTAAGTGGCCTCAGGGCAAGATGTTTTCCAATAGGGTGTGTGGACTGTCTTCTCCCCAGGCCAGGTAGATGTCTGTGTGGGAAAGATGTCCTCTGCTGTGTGAGGGAATAACCCAGGAAACTTGGGGTGTCTGCCTTCTGAGCTTTATCCTCTAAGTCCCCAGTCCTGGGGTCTGCTCTCACAGCAACAGAACACAAGGTGGGTGGCTCCACAGGGAATTTTTGTGTGTTGGCCTTTTGAGAGAGTGCTTGAATTTTCAGCTGCCACTCCTTGGCAGACAGCACCCCACTGATTTTCACAGCTAGATGTTATGTGGGTACTCTCCTCAGGTTTGGTGCTCTCTGTTGGGGCGCCCAGCTTGGGGATTAGATCCCAGAGTTCTCGGTGGCACCCCTCCCTACAGCTGAGGTATCTCTCCGAGACTTCAGTTGTCATCTGTGGATGCCCAGCCAGCCCTTTCGTGCCTCCGCCCCTCCGCCCCTCCTATCTGTCAGTTTCTATGCAGTCTCCACCTTTGGTCCTTTGGTATCGGGGTTCTCTCCTGTGAGTTTTTCATTGATTATTCAGGAAGCTTTTCCGTATTTCAGTTGTAATTTCAACTTGTTCCTGGGGTCATGCTCTTGCAGCATACTCCTCTGCTGCCATTTTAAATCTCTTTGTAAATGCTCTTTTGTATTTACATTCTCATATCTCTGTGTAAAAACAGGATTAAAATCAGTAAATTTAAGGAAACATTTTTCCCCCCTGGATCTCTCTATTAAGGGATAATAAAGAGAGAGAACACTGGGGATTTAGCTAAAACAAAAGAAAGAAACTCCTAGTGATATTCTGGAGTCATTACACATTTAGTTTGATGCCCTTAACCATAGGTTGGCCTGTGAGACTGTTAATAAAGTTTTTGTAAGTAAAGTTTTATTGGAACACAGCCACACCTATTTGTGTCTGTTACCTGCTTATTTTTACACTGCAGTGACAGGCTTGAGTAGTTAAAACAGAGATAATCTAGTTCAGAAAGCTTAAATATTTACTGTCTGGCTCTTTACAGAAAAATGTTTGCTGGCTCTTGGCATAAATCATGGATGAATTCCTAAAGGCATTTCAGTGTGTCATTGATCCAGTCTATAGATATTCTTTCACATCCTTTTCATTGGTACACTCAAGTTTTGTTTTTTTAATATAAAATTTGAATTGAGGTAACTTTAGCAGAGGACAGGTAATAGTCCCATGCTTAAGCAGTAGCTTTACCTAATTGCTACTTCTGTTATCCTACAGGCCTTAGAGTTTAGGAGCCTTCCCTGAGTCAATCTGTAATGCTGATAAACTGAGGAGTGGAGGTTTAAATAGGCAGCTGCCTTCTTTGTACCATTTATCAAAATTTCTTCTGGCGCCCTACCCGGTTTGGTTCAGTGGATAGAGCATCTGCCTGCGAACTGAAGGGTCCCAAGTTAAATTCTGGTTAAGGGCACATGTCCAGGTTGTGGACTCGATCCCCTGTGGGGTCATGTAGGAGGCAGCCAATCAATGACTCTCATCATTGATATTTCTTTTTTTTAAAATATATTTTATTGATTTTTCACAGAGAGGAAAGGAGAGGGATAGAAAGTCAGAAACATCGATGGGAGAGAAACATCAATCAGCTGCTTCTTGCACACCTCCAACTGGGGATGTGCCCGCAGCCACGGTACATGCCCTTGACTGGAATCGAACCTGGGACCTTTCAATCTGCAGGCCGATGCTCTATCCACTGAGCCAAACCGGTTCGGCTCATCATTGATATTTCTATTTTTCCCTCTTCCTTCCTTTCTGCAATCAATAAAAACACATTAAAAAAATTTTCTTCTGGCAAAGGGAATATATAAGACCTTTATTTAGGTAACTCACATAACCCCGAGCTAGAAAGTTGCTGTGTTTTTCTGCATGTTACATTACATTCATTGTGAAGCTTGAGGTAAGCTGTGTCCAGAATACTTGAGAAAGTTTTCACACTGAATCAGTGTATAACTCTGGTTCATACAGAAATATTTAGTGATACTATATTCCATTTACTAAGATCATAATTTTTATAATGATGTAAAACTGTTCAATAAGAGGTGGGTAAAATGAAGCAATTTATTTGTACCTGGGACAGAAATGAAGATGGGAGGATATTGAAAATTGTGGTAGGTTTAGATTGTGAATGACCATAAGCTTGGAGTTGATTATTTAAAAAAAAAAAAAAAGAATTTGTGACTATTTAAAAAATATTTTTTATTGATTTTTTACAGAGAGGAAGGGAGAGGGATAGAAAGTCAGAAACATCCGTCAGCTGTCTCTTGCACACCCCCTACTGGGGATGTGCCCACAACCAAGGTACATGCTCTTGACCGGAATTGAACCTGGGACCTCTCAGTCCGCAGGCTGATGCTCCATCCACTGAGCCAAACCGGTTTCAGCTGGAGTTGATCATTTATTTTTATTTTTATTTTTTAAAAATATATTTTATTGACTTTTCACAGAGAGAAAGGGAGAGGGATAGAAAGTCAGAAACATCGATGGGAGAGAAACATCAATCAGCTGCCTCTTGCACACCTCCAACTGGGGATGTGCCCACAGCCAAGGTACATGCCCTTCACCAGAATCGAACCTGGGACCTTTCAGTCCGCAGGCCAATGCTCTATCCACTGAGCCAAACCGTTTCGGCTGATTATTTTTTTTACGGTAGATCTGTAGAATCATTAGGTTTTAACTTATCTTTTTATTTAGAATAAAGGAAAGTATTACTTAATTTTCAAAGCAACTTAAAGGGTGTGATAGATTTAATGGAGAAGTAAATAATATCTAAGTTTAAAACAATAGTCACTGTAAGTCTTTACACAAATGTTAGTTACTACCTTTGATCTTTCCTGACCATCTATATAATACCTCTCCCTTACTCTCTATTGCCCTTCCCTGCTTAATTTTTTTGAATGGTCTGTATATGTCAAATACAACATACCAAATATTGAAATCACTTACTTTCTTTATTATTTATAATCCATCCTTCAGCTTCCACTAGACTAAGTGTTCCATTGGCAAGTACTTTGGTCTTGATTGTTGTATAATTTGTCCATTGCTGTATCTTCAGCACCTAGCAAATAGTTGGTACTCAATAAATATCTGTTAAATGAGTGAATTGTTAGAAAGTAAGGTCGTTTTTAAATTTTGCTATTGTAAATATGTATATACATCCTTGAACAGTTTTACTTGTATTGTTGTTTACTTTGGATTAATTTCTTGAAAATAAAATTATTAAATCAAAAGTTTTCATTTTTAAAGCTTTGGATGATATCTGAACAGAGTGATCATCAGTAGGATTGTATGAATCCTTTTTTTTTTTTTTTTTGTAATTCTTACCTGAGAGTATTTTTCCATTGATTTTTAGAGAGAGTGAAAAAGGGGGGTGGGGTGGGGGGACAGAAACATCCATGTGGTTGCCTGCCACATGCGCCCTGACCAGGGACAGGGATCAAGCTGCAACTGGTATGGGCCCTTCAGTCCATTTGGCTCTCTATTCATTGAGTCAAACTAGCTAGGACTGAATTTAATTCTCATTCCTTGCCTGTTTACTTCATCCTTGACAAAAACGCTCAGTACTATTTTAAGAAAACTTTTTTTAGTTCTATTTCTGGTAGGTACAGGTTTTACAGAATTTTTTTGTTTTTAGTCCTAGTAACAAAATAATATATTCTCATTCCAGAAAACCTTGGAGGAAACAATAGTACAAAGGGGGGGGGGGGGAATCTAAGTTATCTTATTTCTACTACCCAAAGAACTATTGCTAACATTTTTGTTTGTTTTCTTCTATTCCTTTTTACTTGCAAATATTTGTATGTGTACTTTAAGACATTTAAAAGACAAAAAAAAAAAACAAACAAAACAATAAAACCCCAACAAATTCATTATACTTGTTTTATTTGGGAATTTTTTTTTATTTTTGAGGACGAGAAATCTACTCAGATAAGTTTACCTAATAAATAAATTTATTCTAGGGGAAATAATTACTGATAGTTCCTTGACTTTATTGGGAAGGAGCCATTGACGTCTGGGGTGAGGAAAATAAATAAATAAATAAATAAATAGTGCTTTAATTATACCTGCAATATATAATTTGCTACTGTTATGAATCTTAATGTAAATATTTGTGTTTTTCAGTGGTCTTAGGCTCTACAGCAGTGGTTTTCAATCCACAAGTCATGACCCACAGTTTGAGAACTGCTAGCAGGGTTGACTAAGACCATCGGAAAACACAGATATTTACATTACGATTCATAACTAGCAAAATTACAGTTATGAAGTAGCAACGAAAATAATTTTATGGTTGGAGGTCACTACAACATGAGGAATTGTATTAAAGGGTCTTGGCATTAGAAAGATTGAAAACCACTGTGTAGAGGGAGACAACCAATAGATGTCTCTTTAACATTGATGTTTCTTTCTCCTCTTTTCCTTGTTCCCACCTTCCCCTCTCTCTATCCCTCCACTTTCTTCCACTCTCTAAAATTGGATGGAAAATAGCGTTGGGGCATAGCTGGTTCTGTTCAGCCTGCGGACTGAAGGGTTCCCGGTTTGATTCTGGTTAAGGACACATGCCCCTGCTGTGGGCTTGATCCCCATTAGGGGGCGTGCAGGAGGTAACTCATCAATGATTCTCTATCATCATTGATGTTTCTATCTCTCTCCCCCTACCTCTCTGAAATCAATACAAATATATTAAAAAAATTAAAAATGGAAAGAAAATAAAATGAATTATGAAATAATGCAAGCATTTGCAAATGCAAATGCAAATTGTAACAAGCCCCCATGTATGTACTCAGCGCCAAGTATGTACTTAGCTCAGTGGTGGGCAAACTCATTAGTCAACAGAGCCAAATATCAACAGTACAACGATTGAAATTTCTTTTGAGAGCCAAATTTTTTATAAGTACCATGTGCTAACTGATTGTGCCAAATTTTTTAAACTTAAACATTGCAGATATAATTAAAGCACTATTTATTTATTTATTTATTTATTTATTTTCCTCACCTCAGGATATGTTTGTTGCTTTTGGAAAGAGGGAAGGGAGAGAGAAGAGAAACAGAAACATTGATTGCCTCCAGTACATGCCCTGACTGGGTATCAAACCCGCAGCCTGGGTATGTGCCCTGACTGGGACTCAAACCTTCAACCTTTTGGTGTATGGGATGATGCTCCAACCAACTGACCCACCAGGCCAGGGCTAAAGCACCCTTTATACCCTACATTCTTTTACAGGTAGAACCTTATCCTGAATTTTGTCAACTCATTTTGTGTCTGTGCTCTCGCTATATTTTATATGTGTTCTTAAACAGCAAGTTTATATGAAATATATAATTATCTTTATAAGCTTTGTATTTTTTTCTTTTCTGTAGCATGCTTTATTATGTATTTTATTAAACACTAGGGGCCTGGTGCACAAAATTTGTGCACTGGGGGTGGGTAGTCCCTCAACCCAACCTGCCCCCTCTCACATACTGGGAGCCCTCAGGGGATGTCCAACTGATGGCTCACCCCCAGTCTGAAGCTTTAGGCCTTGGGCACCCAGCCATTGCCCTGCTCAGCTCAGCCCTGGCTGCCTGCGACCACCCGATCCTGGGAGCTGGGTGCTTGCTGCCACTTCTGCTCACAGCGCCCAGGGGCTGGGTGCTCGCTACCACCACCATTTCATCTCCACCCTGGGCCCGCGCTCTTGCCACTTGGCCCCGTCCCTGCTCCTGATTGGCTGGTAGCATAGCCAATCAGGAGTGAAGGTACTGTCAAATTTGCATGTTTCTGTTTTATTATATAGGATTAGCACATCATTCTTTGAAATGGTTGTTTTAATTTATAATCCCATAAATATTGCATGAGAATTGTTTTACATTCTTACAACAACTAGTATTATCAGATTTATTTATTTTTATTAATCTGATGGGTGCAATCTAATGAGATACCACTTTTGTTTTAATCATGTTTCTTTTATAATTTGGAGAAAAGTTTCTCAAGGACATGCCATGCTACTGTTTAGATTAAGTAATTGCCCATGTGGTTGTCTAATTATTTCTCAATGAACTACTCTCTCAGTGTGCCATGACAGCAGGTTTTATTGAAGCTAAAATCTTGGATACTTTGAGATAATGGAATTTCTTTTTCTTTCTGTTCTTTTAAAGAACTAAAATGAAATTTTTATAGTATCTATTAAGGGGTCCAGTGCAAAAATTCATGCACCTTGAAAGGAACTGTCAGCTTCGAGGCTGCGGTGGGCATAGGGGTGGGTCTTGGCCCATCCTTTGCACCCTCACCCATCCCCTCCCACCATGGCCCTGGTTCTCTGTCTACTGGCAGTCCCACTCACACCGCCACTCCCAGGCGCTGATGGTGCCAAGCCCCGCTGGCACTCGCTGATGCCGCAGAGCTATTGGGGCCAGCACCAGTAGTGGGTGGGAGCATCAGCAGCTGCTGGCCCCGATCACCCCTCAGGAGCAGGGGTGGTTGAGAAACCCTGAGTGGTGATTGGGGCCAGCAGCCACTGCTTGCATCCACTGACAGCACTGAGTGATCAGGACTGGCACCGGGCACTGTCAGTGGGTGCAAGCAGTGGCTCTGGTACCAGTCAGTAAGTGCAAGTAGGGCCAGCACCAGCAGCAGAATTTTCAGTAACAAAGAATTGTTACTGAAGAGCAAAGAATTTTCAGTAACCATCAGAGTGACTGGTACCCTGCCTTGGTCTGGTGCCCCTCCCACCTGCTCCACCATCCTGCCGTGAATACCCACCATGTTCCGACCAATGCCTGCCGTGTTTCCTGCACACCCCTGTTGGTCAGTGCATGTCATGGTGAATGGTTATTTGGTTGTTGCACCATTCAGTCTATTTGCATATTAGGGCTTTATGTATATACATATATCTATATATAGAAGCCTAAGCAACCATTACGCTATGATGTGCACTGATGCCAGGGGTGCGCTCCCACAGAGGGAGCTCCGCTTAGCTCAGTGGTGGGCAAACTCATTAGTCAACAGAGCCAAATATCAACAGTACAACGATTGAAATTTCTTTTGAGAGCCAAATTTTTTATAAGTACCATGTGCTAACTGATTGTGCCAAATTTTTTAAACTTAAACTTCTTCTAATGCCACTTCTTCAAAATAGACTTGCCCAAGCTGTTACATTTTTTGGAAGAGCCACACTCAAGGGGCCAAAGAACTGCATGTGGCTTGTGAGCCACAGTTTGCCTATCACTGGCTTAGCTGATCAGTGTGAGCCAGATACTGGGCTCACGGCTGACTAGTGCAGCTGCAGTGGTGCAAGCTTCTCCTGCCTCTGGGAGGGCTAACAGGTGCTGCAACGGCAGGCGCAGCGTGGCCCAGATGAGAGGGAGCCTGGCCTGGCCTGGGCTTGGGCTCATCTCCAGCCGCCTGCCTCTTTACACTATATCCCTTGGGTAATGTTGGACTGCCAGGAATGGGGCTGAAACCAGTAGTCCGACATCCCCCCAGGAGTCCTGGATTGTGAGAGGGCCCAGGCCAGACTGAGGAACTCCACCAGTGCATGAATCCATGCACCGGGCTTCTAGTAGTATATAAAAGTAAAAAGTTTATATTGGCAGAATGTTTGACACTTCATTATTGTATTCTGTGTGTTTTCTTTTTCAAGGCTGCGGGCTCTGTCCAGTGGTGGGAGTATTACATCCCCTCCTCTTTCCCCAGCTTTGCCAAAGTATAAATTAGCAGACTATCGTTATGGCAGAGAAGAAATGTTAGCACTTTTCCTTAAAGACAACAAGGTAAGAAAGGAAAGAATTAAGAATTATTCTCAATGAGTTGTTGGGAGTATGTACAATGATGTATTGATATATGAAAAACCCATGTTTTTCCTCTCTACCTTTCCTCTTTTTTTCTGTTTTTGAAACTACAATAGTTAACAGGTTGTTTTTTAATCCTCACCTGAGGATATTTTTTTCCATTGATTTTCAGAGAGAGTGGAAAAAGGAGGGGTGGGGTAGGGTGGAGAGAGAGAGAAAGAAAGAGAGAGAGATATCAATTGGTTGCCTCCTGCACATGCCCCCCGACTGGGGCCAGGATTGAGCCTGTAACCCAGGTACATGCCTTTGATCAGAATCAAACTCACGACCCTTCGGTGTGCAAGCTGACCCTCTAACCACTGAGCAGTGCTGGCCAGGGCAACAGAGGCTCTTCTAAGTGTAATGCACTCTTTTTTTTTTTTAAAGACAAGGCTTAAGATTTCAGAATATGATTGATAGCTTTATGCAAACAGGAAGAACAGTCAACACTTCATGCTTTGTCTAACTAGTTTCCTTTTTTTGTTTAAAATATTAAATATATTAGTACGTATATCTCCTTTATTTTCCCAATTGACCTTCCCCCAAGTTTCCTTTTAACCTTTCTTTCATGTCTATTTCTACTCCAGTTTGATGGCCGAGAAAGGAAGAATTTCTTCCTTTCTATTGCACCTCTGACTCTTTTCAATTAGAGAGAAGAGCATTTAAATGTAAAATTTTTAGTGGAGAGAAAATCTTAAAATGTAATGCCACATTTGTGCCACAAATGACCAAACTCAAACAGTATTAACTGTGCTTTTATTATTTGATTAGTGAGAAATCATATTCTCTATTTCAAAGCATACTTTGCTTTTAATATATTAATGGATTGAATCTCAGATGTCAGTAATGGTTGCTATGGACAGACACAGTTGCTTGTAAAACTTTTCTTACCACCTTATGTCTTGAATTCAATATAGGGATTTTTACTCTCCCACTGTGTACTCTTAAGAGTTATTACTGTATCAAATCTGAAAGTGGTGGCTCTATGATAGGGTTGGGAGGGTAACGGTTTTCATATTTGATCCCTGAGAATGTGTAAGTATCACTAAAGTTAATTGTGGCCGAGGAAGCTTTTTATTCATACCCTGTATAATAAAAGCCTAATATGCTAAGTGTCCAGTTGACAAGTGAGCCATTCAATCTATTAAAGTGTAATATGCTAATGATATGCTAAGGCTGCTCTGACCACCATGGGGCAGATGCCCCAACTGGTAGGTTAACTTGCTGCTGGGTTCCAGCTGATTGGAGCTGAACAAGACCGGCTGGACACACCCTAGACCCCTCCCATGGTCCCTCCTCAGCTGGCCAACCTCCTGTGTCTCTTCCCAGCCCCAATCGTGCACTGGTGGGGTCCTGTGGCCCAGCCTGTGCCCTCTCGCAATCTCGGACCCCTCGGGGGATTTCAGAGAGCTGTTTGGCCCAATCCTGCAGGTCAGGCTGACGAACTCCACTGGTGCACGAATTCATGCACTCAGCCTCTAGTTTATAATAATTACAAACAGATAAAAATAGTAGAGTTCTTTCTTGTCTTATTTTCTTGACTTGGAGGGGTAGCGTTAATCTCATGGTCATATGTTTGGTCAAACAGATACCTTCAGACCTTCTGGATAAAGAATTTCTGCCTATCCTACAGGAGGAACCCCTGCCACCGTTGGCTCTTGTACCCTTTACAGAAGAAGAACAGGTTTGTTGCCTAGCTTTGAGCCTCAAGTCAAACCCTTGTTTTTTTCCAGTGAGGCATGAACATAGGTGGTTATTACTTAGACTCTGTGGAGTATACTTTATCCCCACAGGGCTGCTTTCTTCTTACTGTTTTCTTGGCATGTGGATGCTTGTCTTATTTGACTAGATTCTGCTTAGATCGGAAGCTGGTGAGTATTATGTAGAGATAAGGAAATGTTTCTAAATCCTTAAGGATCTTGGGAACCATCCTTTAGAATTTATTCGAATAGAGAAAAAGTTATTTTTTGGGGGGACAGGTTTTCAGTAATTGGCAACCTGAATTTTCATTAAAAGGAAAATGTAGATCTTTAACTCCTCCTGCATGGCTATACCCCACTGGGGATTGAGCCTGCAACCTGGGCATGTGCCCTGACTGGGAATTCAAACCTGACCTGGTTCATAGGTCAGTGCTCAACCACTGAGCCACACAGGCCTTGCAGCAACATTTTAAATGATACTGTGAGAAAATTTGATTTTCAGGTTGTAGAGTAACAGATTTTGTGTTGCCCTATTATATATAGTCCTAGATATAGTCCAAAGATAAATAAAAGTTGATTTCAAGGACTATGGTGATTGTAATAAAATGGAGAAATAAGAGCTTTGTTGGAATGTTGGAATGCCACTTTAATGAAGAATCATTACTTTATTGAGGCATAATTCATATGCCATAAAATTTACCCTTTAAAGTATACAATTCAGTGGTTTTGACATTTTCACAAAGTTGTGTAACCATCACCACTCTCTAATTCCAGAACATTTTTATAATTTTGTGACCACCCTGAATGTTTTCTCTACACCAAGCATGTGAAACTCACAGCCGGTGGGCCCCTTTGTGGTACAGAGAACACTGGCCACGAATTGACATGCTTGCCAACATGCTTGCCATTTTGTATATGAGGAAGTCACTCTATTAAAGAAAAGCTTATTAAAAGAACTATTCCAATTGTGTTAAATTCTAAGAAAGGTATGATATTGATCTTTAATTATTTTCAGCACCATACTTCATAAACAATTAAAAATTTATGTGTGTATGTGTTGTGTGTGTTAATTTTCATCCAAGGATATTTTTCCCATTGATTTTTTTTTTTCTTTTAGAGAGAGTGGAAGGGAGACAGAGGGACAAGAGAGAGAGAAACATTGATGTGAGAGAGAGATATCTGTTGCCTGCTGCAGGTGCTCCAACTGGGGCTGGAGATCGAGCCTGCAACCTGGGCATGTGTCCCTGACAGGAATTGAACCCAAGTTCTTCACTTCTTGGGCTGATGCTCTGTCCACTGAATCAAACTGTCTATGATTCATAAGCAGTTTTTGTTTTGTTCATGGTTTCTTCTATATCAGGCTAACTTTGTGTTTATTTTTGAAACCCAGTATTTATTATCTAGTGTCATCGGCAGATATTTTAATTGACCAAGTGGTATTTATTACTGTAAAAATTACACAGTAAAGAAAGGGTCCTGTCTTGAGCAATTGCTGAAAAGTTCCTTGTTAAAAAAAAAAAAAAGAAAGAAAATTGACATTTGGTTCTACAGGGTGGGACAAAAGTAGGCTTACAGTTGTGAGTACATAACACACAGAGTTTATTCCTGTATTATTTATTAATTATTGTATTATTTTCCATAAGAATAACTGTAAACATATTTTACCCCTATCCTGTATTTTGGTTTTTATTTTTCTTAAAAATATTTTTTTATGAATTATTTCAAATAGGTAAGTAGAGAGCATAATATAACATACACCAGTGTATTATAATTCAGATATACCAAATCTTAAAATTATGACATATTTGTGTCTTTGTTTTAAGAAATAAGATTTCTCATGTAGTTGAGATGCCTGGGGTATACCCCTTTCTTCCTTCACAGAGATTACTATGAGTTCAGTTACTTTTTCATTGATGTTTTAATCTTCTCATTACATATTTTGTGTACATAGTCTTTAAACATTTTATTTTATAGGGTTATAAATTTTATTTTGAAGATAGTATACTGTAGTTTTTATTTTTCAGCTTTTTTTGTTTAATCCTCACTGCAGGATATTTTTTCTATTGATTTCTAGATAGAGTAGAAGAGAGGGAGGAGGGGGGCAGAGAGAAAGAGAGAAAGATCTATATGAGAGAGACATATTTATTGATTGCCTCCTGCATATGCTCTGACTGGGGCTCAATCCCCAGCCCCAGTGGTTGGCAAACTGTGGCTTGCGAGCCACATGTGGCTCTTTGGCCCCTTGAGTGTGGCTCTTCCATAAAATACCACATATGGGCGTGCATGTACAGTGCCATTGAAACTGTACGTGGCCCATGTGCAGAAGTTGGTTTTTGGCCTGGGTGAGTCTATTTTGAAGAAGTGGTTCTAACGCTGAGCCACACTCAAGGGGCCAAAGAGCTGTATGTGGCTCTCGAGTTGTGGTTTGCTGACCACTGACCTAAGTGAAAGGGATTTTTCAGCTTTACTATCATCTTATGGGACCACCCTATGTGCATTCTGTTTTTGACTGAAATGTCGTTATGTGGTATATGACTGCACTTATTCAGTGAAAGACCGAAATATTGGGAAGAAGACATGGATGCCCACTTTCACTACTATCCAACATTATCTTGGAAGTTCTAGACAGAGCAGTTAGGTGGGGAAAAGAAATAAAAGACATTCAAATTGGAAGCTAAGAAGTAAAATTATATCTATTTATAGATGACATCTTAGATACAGGAAATCCTAAAGAAACCACAAGAAAATTATTAGCACTAATAAATGAATTCAGTACATTTGTAGAGTACAGAATCAACACATAAGAATCAGTTGTGTTCTCATATACAAGCAATGTGCAAAGGCAATTAAGAAAACAATTCCAATTATAGCATCAAAACCAATAAAATACTTAGGAATAGATTTAACTAAGAAGGTGTAAGACTTTTATAATAAAAACTGTAAAACATTTGCAAGAAATTAAAGAAGACCTAAGTAAATGGGAAGGCACCAGTATTCATTAAAACTTGGAAGATTTAATGGTTAATCTATCAATTGCAATCCCTATCAAAATCCCATTGGCTTTTTGGGTAGAAATTGAAAGGCTGATTGTAAATTTCATATGGGATTGCAAGGGACCTTAAATAGTAAAAAAAAAATAGTTTTGAAAAAGAACATAGTGGGAGGACTCCATACTTCCCGATTGCAGAACTTACTATAAAGCCACAGTAATACAAACTATAACATAAGGATAGACATACAGGTCAGTGGAATAGTATTGAAAGTCCAGAAAGAAAACCTAATTGCTCGATAAGGCTAAATTGCTTTTAAGAAGCTTTGTATAACGATAGTAATGTTTTTGTTTTACTGCTGCCAAACTGTAACATCTTACCATTACTTTTTTTGCCATGACGAGTATTTTTTTTTAATCCTTACCCAAGGATATGTTTTTATTGATTCTTAGAGATAAATGGTGGAGTTGGAGAGAGATTGGTTGCCTCATGTATGTGCTCTGACCAGGGATGGAACCCAAAATCTAGGTATGTGTCCTGACCTGGAATCTAACCTGCAACCTTTCAGTGCACAGGACAATGTTCCAACAAACTGAGCCATGTGGCCAGGACCCATGTTCAGTTGTTTGTTTTTTTTAAATTATTTTTAAAAAATAAATAATAAATCACAGTTTAAAAATAAAAATTTAAACTATAGTAAGAGAAAATCTCTCCCATCTTGTTCCTCAGTCACCAGTTTTCCTTTCCCAAAGGCAGCCAGTGTTAGTAGTTAGTAGGTATGTAAATATTACATACCTCCTCCCTTTTGTACAAGTGATGGAGTACATGAATCATTCTTCTGAACTACTAACTTTGAGTATTTTTATTGCAAAAATTTTCTATATATTTGGGAAAAATATTCTTCAACTACTTTAGTTTATATTTCCCCCCCCCCATTGCAGTGCAGAATTATTCAAATGTTTCTATTTATATTTCTTTAGTTTTTTGTTCTTTGCCAATTTTTCTTTTGTATATTAGTCTTTTTCTTGTTGATTTATATACTTTATATACATACACACACACACACACACACACATATATGAGCAATATGCAAATTGACCATCACTCCAATACACAAAATGGCTGCCCCCATGTTATCAAAGATGGCTGCCCCTCTGTGGATACAAAAAGGTCCAGGCCTGCAAGGGAGGGCAGTTGAGGATGATCAGGGTGCAGGGGAAGGCAGTTAGGGGTGATCCGGCCGGCAGAGGAGGGAAATTAGGGGCAACCGGGCCTGAAGGGAAGGACAGTTGGGGAGGACCCAGGTCTTCAGGGGAGGGCAGTTAGAGATGACCAGGCCTGTAGGTGAGGGCAGTTAGGGGCAATCAGGCTGGCAGGGGAGTGGTTAGGGGGTGATCAGGTTGGCAGGCAGAAGTATTTAAGGGCAATCAGGAAGGCAAGAAAGGAAGCAGTTGGGAGCCAGCAATCCTTGATTGAGAAAGAGATGTCCCAGATTGAAGAGGGTGCAGGCTGGGCTGAGTTATTTATATCAGCTAATCCTAACCTGTTTTCTAAGTTTTTAAATTTCATTTATGATTCTTTTTTAAATACAGAAGCTAACTTTAACATAGTGCAGCCCAGTTTTAATCTTTCTTTGTATTTTTCCTTGAATGATTTCCTAGATTTCTTGGAGACTAAGTGGGTCAGAAACCTTTTAGTAAATAGGGAGGCTTAATGAAAGTGGGTAGCTCTCTGGATCCTGGTCTTTCCAAGCCACGCATACACTCAAGCAACATTGTCTAAGGCACCTGCAGTTGGCATTGATCTTGGTACCCCCGACTCTTGTGTGGGTGTCTCAAGCGTGAAAAAGTGGAAATAATTGGCAATGGTCAGGAAAACTGAACCACACCAAGTTATTTCACCTTTATTGGTACTGAATGATTTATTGGTGATGCTGCAGAATCAAATTGCAGTGACTCTGCCAACATGGTTTGATGCCAAACACTTGATTGGACATAGTTTTGATGATGCTGTTATCTAATCTGATATGAAGCATTGGCCCTTCATGGTGGTGAATGCCCAACGTTCGAGTAGACTGCAATGGAGAGATGAAAAGTTTCTATCCTATTCAGAAGAGGCATCATCTATGGTTTTGATAAAAATGAAGGAAATGGCAGAAGCCTGCCTTCCTTGGGAAGCCTGCTACTAAAATGTTATTGTTACGGTACCTGCTTACTTCAGTGATTCAGTGTTAGGCTACCAAGGATGCTGGAACTGTTCGCTAGTCAGTGTATTTTTGAGTTATCAATGACTCAAACTGACTCAACTTATCAATGTTATCAATGACTCAACTGCTGCTGCTATTGCTTGCATCTTAGACAAAAAGGCTAGAGCTGAAAGAAATGGGCTAATATTTAACTTGGGAGGTGGCACTTTTAAAAACATATATATATTTATTGATTTCAGAGAGGAAAGAAGAGGGAGAGAGATAGAAACATCAGTGATGGGAGAGAGTAATTGATCAGTTGTCTCTTGCATGCCCCTTACTGGGTGGGGATTGAGTTTGCAACGCAGGCATGTGCCCTTGGCTGGAATCGAATCCAGGACTTTTCAGTCCGCAGGCTGACGCTCTGTCCACTGAGCCAAACTAGCCAGGGAAGATGGCACTTTTGATGTGTCACTTCTTAAAATTCACGATGGAATTTTTGAGGTCATGTCAGCAGTTGGGGACACCTGCTAATGGCCAACCATTTTATTACAGAGTTCAAGCAAGCATAAGGAGTACATCAGTAAGAAGAAGAGGGCTATCTTGTTGCTTTCGTACTGCTTGTAAACATGCCTAGTGTACTCTTCCAGCACCCAGGCCAATATTGAGATTGACTTGCCCAATGAAGGAATCGATTTTTATACCTGTGTCATCGGTGCCCCATTTGAAGAATTGAATACTGACCTTCATCGTGGTACCCTGGGCCCTCTAGAAAAAGCCCTTTGGGATGCCAAGCTTGACAAGTCCCAGATCCATGGTAGTGTTCTGATGGGTAGTTCTACCCACATCTCTTAAGATTCAGAAACTTCCTACTGGATTTCTTCAATGGAAAAGAATAAGAGTTGATTCCTGATGAGGCTGTTGCTTATGGAGCAACTGTCCAGCAGCTGTCCTATCTGTAGACAAATTCGAAAATGTTCAATATTTGCTGTTGATGTCATTTCTCTTTCTCTAGTCTTTGTAGACTAGAGTTTTGCATACTTTTTTACTCACCAGACATTAAAACAGCTGATGAAATCATAGCTGTCCTCATCAAGTACAATACTACCATTTCTCCCAAATAGACACAGACCTTCATGATTAACTCTTGACAACCAGCCTGGTGTGCTCATTCAGGTTTATGAAAGTGGGAGTGCCATGATCAAGGATAACAATGTGCTTGGCAAGTTTGAACTCACAGAAATACCCCCTGCACAGAAGGAAGAATGTGCACATCAGCAGAAGGAGGTGGAAAACAAACGATTACAACCCCATCATGAGCAAGCTGTACCATCGTGCAGGAGGAATGCCTGGTGGCATCTTTTGCGGTGCCTTCTGGGCCCACCATGGAAGAGGTTGATTAAGCCAACCTTGAGCATAGATTTAGCATTATTCCACACAAAATATTGAAGGACCCAAATTTATAGCAAATTCTATGGGAGTTCCAAAAGTTGAGCTGCTGTAGAGTAAATAACTGGGCATTCTTGATACTTGAACATGGAATGTATGCACAGGGAAAGAAAATAACTGCACTTTATAAGTACTGTATTGTAAACTGGAAAATGTGGTTTTAAATAAAACTATTTAAAATTGACACCTCCCAAGGGAAGAGCACTTGCTACTAGTAACCAAAACTTGATAGACTTAACAGAATTAGTAGTTGAATCATTTAGAAACATCCCTAACATTTGTAAGAAAATAGTATTTAGTAAGTGGCTACACAAATCACTTGGAAAATTAACGATTATTCAATAGATGCTATTAAGAATGGCTAACAATTTGAAAAATAAAGTTAGATATGCAGTATGCTTACACATCAAAACTAGTTCTAGAATGACTAAAAGAGCAAGCCTTCATATTTATTTATTTTTTATTGATTTCAGACCAGGAATTATTTAGATCTTTGTAGATTAGAGTTTTGCATACTTTTTTACTCATTTATCCCTATGGTGCCTCTCCTTAAGTTTCCTGAAGTTATCTGAAATAGATCTTTTATTTTTAAGATGAAAGTTAATTTTGTTCCCTCCCTCCCTACTTTCTTCCTTCTCTCCCTCTCTCCTCCTGTGTGTGTGCATGCATGTACCTATAAAATATAACTGTAAAAACTTGTTTTTAAAACAGAATTGACGCTCAAAGAAGATCTTATAGTTGTGGATTTTTTTCTTTCCGCATTTCCCTTAAATATATATTTTACTTTGAGAAGCATGTCTCTGCACTTTATACCTAAAATTTAGGTACCTGTTACCAGATTGATGTATTTTATTTATTTGCCAGCTAAGAAAATTACTTTGTGTGTGTGTTTTGAAAAAAAAATAAAAAAAAAATATATATATACATATACATATACATATATATATATATATATATATATTTTTTTTTTTTACTCATTTTAGGGAGAGAAACATCAATGATGAGAGAAAATCATTGATCCGCTGCCTCCTGCACGCTCCCTATTGGGAATTGAGCTGGAAACCTTGGCATGTGCCCTTGACCAGCATTGAACCTGGGACCTTTCATTCTGCAAGCCAACACTTTATCCACTGAGCCAAACCACTAGGGCTGTGTGTGTGTGTGTGTGTGTGTGTGTGTGTGTGTTTGTGGTACGTTTTTATTTAGTGATTTTAGAGGGGGGGGGGGAGAGAAAGAGAGTGAGGTTGATTTGTTGTTCCACTTTATGCATTTGTTGGTTGATTCTTATATGTGCCCTGACTTGGGATTGAACCCTTAACCTTGGTGTATTGGGATGATGCTCTAACCAACTGAGCTACCAGGCCAGGGCCTTAGGTATGTGCTTTTGAATAGTTAATTATTTCATGTATGTGTTTTTGAAAAGATAATCCTATCTAATAAAAGAGTAATATGCAAATTTGACCGTACCTTTGCTACCCCCACAAGCCATGCCCACCGCCACACCCACCAGCCAATCAGGAGCAGATTATACAAATAAGCCCCAACCAAGATGCTGCCACCACTGAGAGCAGGAGGAAGGCTTGAGTTTCCCTGGCAACAGAGGAAGCCAAACTTTCAGCCTGCAGTTGCTGGCCTACACTCAATGCTACAAAGTTTCAATTATAAAAGATACAGAAATGGCGGCAGCCATTGAGCTGTAGAGAACAGAGGCTTGGGTTTCCCTAGCAATGGAGGAAGCCAAGCTTTCAGCCTGCTGTTGCTGGCCTAGGCCTCCACTCTAGGCTTACAAAGTTTCAAACAAATGGCTGCCACCACAGAGTGAGCAGAAGGCTTGGCTCTGCTCCAGGCTACAAAGTTTCAATTAATCCCAGATCCCAGGGCCTCTGCTTGGGTTGCTGGGGGGCATGTCCAGCCTGCAAACCTCCATAGGCCCCTTGCCCAGGCTACCCCTTTCCCCAAGGGAACCCCCACCCTGATCTGGGACACTCTTCAGGGCAAACCAGCTAGCCCCCTCCCATGCACCAGGCCTCTATCCTATTTAATAAAAGAGTAATTGGCAGATTGACCATCACTCCAACACACAGGAGGGCTGCCTCCATGTGGTCAAAGATCCTGCCCCCATGTGGACACAAGATGGCCAGCAGGGGAGAGCTGTTGGGAGGTTCCAAGCCCTGCAAGGGGAGGGCAGTTGTGGGTGATCAGGCCACCAGGGGAGGGCAGTTGGGGGCAATCAAGCCTGCAGGAGAGGGCTGTTAGGAGTGACCAGGTTGGCAGAGGAGAGAAGGTGGGGGCAAACAGGCTGGCAGGGGAGCAGTTAGACATCAATTAGGCTGGCAGGGTAATGGTTAAGGGGGTGATCAGGCTGGCATGCAGAAGCAGTTAGGGGCAATCAGGGAGGCAGGCAGGTGAGTAGTTTGGAGCCAGCAGTCTTGGATTGTGAGAAGGATGTTCGACTGCCCGTTTAGGCCCGATCCTACCAGGCCTAAATTAGGGCTTCACAGTGGGCCTACCAGGATCGGGCCTAAATGGGCAGTCGAACATCCCTCAAGGCGTCCCAGATTGGAGAGGGTGCAGGCTGGGCTAAGGGACATTCCCCCTCTCCCCCGCCGCACAAATTTTGTGCACCGGGCCTCTAGTATATACATAAAACTTTTTAAAAAGCATCTGTAGTGAAAAGCAAGTCTGTGAGTCACCCAAACTCTGCCAATTATTTTTCCTCAGGTGTAATCATTGTTCCCTTCCAGGAACAACAGTTACATCTGCAACTAACTGTTCATATAGTTGACCCTTGAACAATGTGGGAGTTAATAGTACTTATCTCCTCTGCAAGTCGAAAATCCACCAATAACTTTTGACTCTCCCAAAACTTAACTATGAATAGAATCCTTATTGATAACATAAGTAGTTGATCAACACATATTTTATATATGTATGTATTATATACTGTATCATACAATAAAGTGAGCAATACATTTATTGGAAGTAATCCACCTATAAACAAACCTGTGCAGTTCACACCATGTTGTTCAAAGATCAACTGTATATTAATTCCTTTAAATACACATACACATACGTGGTAGTGTGTTCTGCACACAGTTCTACTCTTGAACTATTTCACCTAAGCATCTGTTTAGGAGATAATGGCAAATATTTATTTAGCATTTAATAAGTGTCAGACACTGTTCTAGGCACTTGCAGTTTTTTTGATTATTATTTATTTTTAGCACTTGCAGTTTAATGCGCTAAAGTATTTGAACAACCCAGGAAGTAGATAGAAATATCATTCCTATTTACATCGTATACATGAGGAAAGTGAGGTACAGAAAAGCTGAGTAAAAGAATCAAAATTCAGTTTCAGGCAATCTGGCCTTTCCATGTTCCCAAGAAAAACTGTACTTTATATCTTCATAATCTAGGTTGACCATATGAAATTGCAGTTTTGTGGATCAGAAATGGCTGAATTTTAGCAATTTCATATGATCTAACCTAATAAATAGAGTTGCCTCATTTTTTAAAGCAACTGCATAGCCCTGACAGGTTTGGCTCAGTAGAGAGAGCATCGGCCTGTGGACTGAAGGGTCCCAGATTCGATTCCTGTCAAGGGCATGTACCTTGGTTGTGGGCACATCCTCAGTTAGGGGATGTGTAGGAAGCAGCTGATCGGTTTCTCTCTCATTGGTATTTCTAACTCTTATCACTCAACCTTCTCTCTGTAAAAAAATCAATAAAATATATAATAATAAAAAAAAAACAACTGCATGGAATTCCATATATAGATGACCATGATTTTTCATTTGGTTTTATTGGTTTTTACTAAGCTGTTTTCTATATTTTGCTTTTATAAAAATACAGTACTGCTGTTAAAGATCTTTCTGCTTATATAATTTTTTACAAATTTAAAAAGAACAATTGTGTCAAAGGTTATGGACATTTAAATATACTTTGAGAAATTGCCTTGCAGAGATTATACCATTTTGCACTTTCAGGGCTACTGTGAGGATGTATGTAAACATATGAGAGTTTCCTCCACATCCTATGGATGGGTGCATTTGAGTTTTATACATGTGATAGTTTGGTAGTGAGGTGTTCAGCTGCATGGAATTCTGGCATACATAATACATTTAGCCCTGATTTCTGTCTTTCCAGTATTAGAATATATTAATTTAGATTTTGAGACTTCATAATATAGCTTAATTGTGATCTCAGAGGCATTATTCAACAATTTAATGGGTTACTAGATGGTGAAAGATAAGTTAATGCATTGTTTCAACCAACTTTTTAAAAAATACAGTTAGAAATAAGTGTTTTTGAGTAGTGTGTTTTACTGCAATTTTTAGTTATTGGTTACATCTTAAATTTTCAGTTGTGAAATTACATGATTATAGATTGTATATCTCTTAAGTGCAAAGAAAAAAAGTAATTATGTTAATAAGTTTGTAAAATTTACCTGAAAGAGACAAATGAGACAGGTAGTGAGAAAGAGACCCATATATTAAAATAAGAAATTCAATAATGAAAGTAGAAGTTTTCCACCAACTACATGTCAATTTATTTAAAAAGTATAGCTATCACATAATTGAGTTTGAATCAAAATAGAAAATTAGGACTTCACAGTGGAAAACAATTTGAGTGAAAAATATTAGTTGGGAAAAAACATTTCAACCCTTTTCTTAAGTCTCACTTCTTGCCCTTCTCCAGGAGTGTCCTTGATAATAGCCATGCCCAAGTTGCATTTTCCTCAGTGCACTGCACATATAAACTTGTGTACAAATGTCTGTTAGGTTCTAAGGATATAGGAAGTATTCGTATAGGCATATATTCCAACATTTTCTGCGCTTAAAACTGTTGTGAAATCTCCTTCAAATTAGGTGTAGGTGTTAGGGGTGTTGACTACCCATGCACTTGAAAATCTGCTTATAATTGCTGTATTTTATAGACCATTTTTAAAGGTTATTATATCCTTCACTTTTTCCTAAGTCCTATAAACATATTTTTGATTCCCAGGCCTCCTGTCTTCCTCTTGTTTATGAAGGATGCCCACCCATTACTGTCTTACTATATTGGACCCTATTCCAGATTGGCTGTGGGGTTCAAGTGTAGGTGAAGACTGATTGGGGTTTTGTTTACTTTTTTTTTCAAGCATTTGCTCCCTCTCTCCATTAAGGTAGTTGGTCTTAAGTAGATTCTTTTTTGGCCCTTCCCCATCTACTTTAGATTCATGTCATTCTAGTAACTACTACTTGGAGTTACTGTTTCACTTGGGTGAGCAGAATGAGGCAAAAATGATCATTCATTTTGCTTTTTATTATGCTACTCTTGATTCAGACCTTTTTGTAACTCCCTCTCATTTCTACCTTTCACTAATTGAAGAACCCTTTCAAATCAGATCTCTTACCAAGTTTTCTCTATTATGATGCATTTTACCATGTCTGCTTTGGATATATACAGATTTAGAGTTTAATATTTCTTCACATAATTTAGCATAGTGTAAGGCTTTGCTTGCCAATCAATGTTTGTTGATCTGAACTGTTTATTTGAAATTGTTAGCTAAAATGAGGATTTGGATCATCTTAGTATGTTTTGTAGTTAGGGTTTCCCATTGTTAATTAGTAATTATATGCATTTTATAGATGCAGCGGGAGATGGGGAGAAGCACCATGTAGTTTTATCTGTTTTATCCATTTTTTCCTTTCTTTTTAATTTTTTTTTTTGGCAGAGAAACTTTTCCATGTCTGTAAATAGTGCCGCTGTCCTGCGATTGACAGGACGAGGAGGAGGAACAGTGGTGGGGGCTCCTAGAGGTCGAAGTTCTTCAAGAGGGCGAGGTGAGCTTTTATCTGAAAAAGTAATAATGGAGGAGGAGGCGGAGGATAGGAAATCACATAAAAAATATTTTAATACTCGATTTTTAAAAAAATTGCTCTTTGACATTAACTGCATACTAAATGTCCTTAACATTTGCTTCCTGAATCATTTTTTAAAATGTATTTTTATTGATTTCAGAGAGGAAGGGGGAGTGTGAGAGAGATAGAAACATCAATGATGAGAGAGAGTCATTGATTGGGTGCCTCCTGTACATCCCCTACTGGGAATTGAACCTGCAATCCATGCATGTGCCCCGATTGGGAATCAAACTGACCTCCTGGTTCCCAGGTTGACACTCAACCACTGAGCCATACCAGCTGGGCCTGAGTTATTTCTTGATGTATTTGCTTCACAACCCCTGATGTGGAACAGAGGAGGGTAATTCTAGCTTGGAGATTGGAATGTGAACCATTCTAGATGGTCCTAGTTAACTTTTGCAAGTCTTTGTCCCCAGGAAGTCTTGCACTTAGAGAGCCAGAGTTTCATGAAATGCCTTGGCTGCTGGAGCAGCACCGAAGTCCCTGCAGGCCTCTGTGATGCAGCGTTTCTATATAAGGCTACATGTCCAGGGTGTCCCAGCCCCAGAGAGACTTTCGTAAAAGTTGTCTCATCAAAACTAGGGTTGTTTTAAGGAGTAGAATAAAAAATAGTTATGTAGCAATCATTTAACTTACATTTTACAGATTTGTGTCTTGTCTTAGAAGAATAATTCCTATTTCAATATTACTTTTTTTTTTTTTGATATCTGCTCTCTACTTTGGGTTTATTAATTTTCTGCTACTTATGGGCATTCTTGATGTTTATAATATAAATATTTAGTTGAGCACTTAGCTTTAAATTGGCTAAATCATAGTAGTAGTCTAAACATCCCTTGTCATTTTATTTAAGAGGTGCTTTAGAAATGCAAGAATTGGGTATTTGCAATGGCAGAGGACAGTGTGTCTGCATATCATACCACCCATATTGGCATGATTATGCTTGTGGAGCATCTAAATTCTTTTTAATAACATTTTTAAAATTGATTTCAGAGAGGATGGGAGAGGGAGAGAGAGATGGAAACATTAATCATGAGAGAGAATCATTGATAGGCTGCTTCCTGCAGGCCCCCTAATGGGAATCGAGCCTGCAACCCAGGTATATACCCTTGACTGGAATCGAGCCTGGGACCCTTCAGTCCGAAGGCTGGTGCTCTATCCACTGAGTCAAACCAGCTAGGGCTAAATTATTTTTTCTTAAAGTTGTGTCTTATGAATAGAGTATACTCAGCTTTTATAGAGTCCGTATTTAATTGTGCATTCCTGTGAGGAGGTTTCTTTTAGTAGTCCATTCAGAATATAGAATGCGGGTGTTACAAATAATGTAAAGGTTAATGAAAACTCAACTTGTAGGCTTGTTACTATTATTGAGTTATATTTGTTGTACATGGTTTTTTCTTCTAAATTATTTGTCAGTCTCTAGAACGGTGGTTTTTAACCTGGGAAATTGTTAGACTCATCTGTAAAACTTAAACACTTCTGTGAGAGACTGCTTGGATGATGAAATTAAGGTATGTGTGTGCTTCAAAAGTTCCACACACCATTGAGATTTCCAAGTGCATTTAGGTTCCATTGATCTAGAATTCGACTTGACAAGTGTGCATCTTCGTGGTGTGATAGTGTTTTGGAAATGGCTCCAATCTGCTGTTGGGTGTTTCCTGTATTTCTCTGCAATAGGCTGGCAGCAAGGAGAGGTTGCATGTTCTCAGCTTTGTCTCCAGTGCTTTTCAAGGCGAGACATAGAGATCTAATTAATCAAAAAGTGTGGCCCACAAGCCAGCTGTTTTATGTACTTCAAGTGACTGTCAATTGTGTGTGCTGCAAATACCAGTCAGTCTAAACAGGCTTAAACAAAATTCCATATTAAGGAACAAATGAGGGATTGATAAATTTCTCATTTCTCCCTGCTTTCTGATTTCTTTGAAGTATAGAGTTATCACACGGGATAGAAGTCTTACATTCACAATTTAAACGGGACATGCACAAAGGATAGATAACGTGATGAAAGGTGTGAATTAACATTAGTGTGAAAGAATGGCTTGAAACTTAGCCAAATGAATGAACTGACTGTGAAAAATACTTCTAACACCATTATCCAAATTGTGATTCTTTTTAATGGATATGGTTTTATCATCATTCATTACTTAATTTTAACTTGTTGGTTAAATAATGATTTTTGTGGCTTTCTTCCTTTTTTTTTTGCATGGGCAGAGCTAATATTAGATGATAATCCTGCCTCTTTCCAACTTGAGGGACCTTGACTTGAAAATTGACTGATTTCCCAACTTCTAAAGATTATAAACTAGTAAAATTTAAACAAGTGCAGGGACTTGGGGGACAATATAGTTGTCATCTTTCTATTTTATCTGGTTAAGATGTTTAATAATAAAGTACATTCACACAACTGTCAGCCACTGTCTTCATTAAAAGGAAATAATATTTTAATCCCTCAAAAGAATAGTGTAAAACCTCAGGTAATAGGTCAGTCCTTCAAATTGAGCTTTATGAAAGATTCATGTTATATTTACTTGCTCCTTCTTATCTGGGAAGTACACTTGTAAGTGATTATGGATCTTGTGCACTTTGAAGGTTATTTCTACTTTCCACAAGTTGGGGGAAGCTCTAGAACCAATTGTTTTTATGTGCCCATTTAAAAAGCTTTAGTCTCATAAGGACTTCCAGTGCTCATCCTAGTCATAACTGGCAGAAAATCTTTTAACTGTGTTTTGCTTATTTTTTTGGACAACCTGGAAGTTGTTTTTCCTAGTCATACTGGTATGTTTTTTAGATAAAGCACTTTTTTCAAGGTGATACATACTTAATGGCTTTCCAGAGAAAATTGTTGTCTAAAAGGACAGGGAACTGTTTTCCTTTCACCTCAACATTATTGTAGGGATCATCCCAGTATTGTATAATAATTTGTATTACACTGTTTTAGGACGACCTTAAATGAAATGTATACATTTCCTAAGGAGAGAGTTACTGAAATTGGGAGTTGACTTTAGTTGACTTAAGGTTGACATACCTAGAAGGTAAGTTTAAGATAATTATAGTTCAGCCCTAGTCCTCACCTATGTTTTAAAATGAAGACGTGGATACTTGGGTTATTCTGAAGGTATACATTGTTCCCAAGATTATCCACATACAATCCTGTCCGTTACTTTTGTATTTCCTAGTAAGATGTTAAAATACAACTGTATTCTGAGTCAGTTCTTGAGAAATTATAACCAAAATGTAGAAATGATGCCTGAATATTTGAAATAATTTAACTCAGTTGTATTTAGCTCTGGAATGCATCTATGCTTTTATTCAAGATTCAACATCACTTTTCTTTGGGTGGTCTTACCCTGTTGGAGAAGTTGAGCTAGGGATGATGGCTCAGATTTTGTCTAGGTATAAATACATCCCTAGATCCCCCACCCTCCTTCAATTTTCAAGCCTGTGTGTTTGGAAATGTACGGGGCACATTAGTTGGGGAATCCTTACACTGTATAGAAAGTATAAAGCTCACAATTCATACTGTCTTTTGCCTCTAAACCCAGGAATTGTGTTTATAACCTTCCTGACCCAAACTATGCAGCTATGTCATTTTTATGTGCTTTGTCTTTCAATAGAATAATGTTTTTTAAAAAAAATATATATATATATATATATTGATTTCAGAGAGAAAGGAAGAGAGAGAGAGAGAGAGAGAGAGAGGGAGAGAGAGAGAGAGGGAGAGAGAGAGAAAGAAAGAAAGAAATATTAATAATGAATCATTGACTGGCTGCTTCCTGCACATTCTTACTGGGGATTGACCCCACAACCCAGGCATGTGCCTTTGACGAGAATCAAACCTGGGACTCTTCAGTCCACAGGCCAGCGCTCTGTCCACTGAGCCAAACCAGCTAGGGCAATAATGTAGTTTTTTTTTTTTTTTAAGTGGCAGTACTTTATCTTTTGTGGCTTCATAGTGTTCTACTGAATTTTGTCAGAATTTAGCCAGTCCTTATTGATTATATATTGTGTTTTTTAATTAAAGTGAACATTTTCTAAATGTATGCATTTGCATATTTATGAGATTATTTCTATTAGGATAAATTCTAAGTTAGAATTGTTGAGTCAAATTTTTATAGATCTAACCAATTGCTTTTAATAAAGGCCAGTTTATACTTAAACCACTAGAGCTCCTAAATTCCTACATCCACACATTTTTATTAGCTCTGTGGTTTGAATTTCTTTGTGATACTTTTCTTTAAGGTTTGAGCAAAAAGGAAAGTGACTTTGGTTTCTGTGGAATATCCTTTAAGGAGTTAGTTTATAAAATGTATGGTTTAAAGTTGACCCTATTTAAGTTATTCTTTCTCTGGAGTTAAATTATTTTTGTTTGTACTTGGCTTTTACACTTTATCTGCTCTCGTTGTAAACTTTCCAAATCTTCCATTTTTGTTGAAAATAATAAAAGTTTTAACTTGTAGTAATTGTTTAGTAATCACCTTAGAATCTCACTATTGGACTTTTTATTCAAGAGCTTAATATTGACACTGTTTCTTGTTCAGGACTAGGACTGGGACTCTTACACCAATTTACTAACTTGTTTCTTTCAACCTCCTGTGGTCTAGCTACTTCAGTGCCATCGTTGGTCTCACAGGTAAAGATCCATTGGACCTCACTAAATATTTAAATGTATACATTCTGCTTTGTATAGAGACAGACTTCAAAGATTAATCTTTGGTGTTAAACATGTGCCTAATGTTGACATTTGATTGTCATTTTTCTATTTTCTTATTTTCAGGCAGAGGCAGAGGTGAATGTGGTTTTTACCAAAGAAGCTTTGATGAAGTAGAGGGTGTGTTTGGTCGAGGAGGTAGCAGAGAAATGCATAGGTCACAGAGCTGGGAGGAAAGGTAACTAAATATTCCATATCTTGGTATAAAGGTTACTTGGCGCAAATAACTTCTGTTCTGCTTTTTGTAGAGGGGAAGCCACTTTGTACAATTAGAAGCTTTCTTCTTTTTTAATCCTCACTTGAGGATATGTCCATTGATTTGAGAGAGGAGAAAGAGAGAAAGAGGGGAGAGAAAAAGAGAGAGAGAGAGGAGAAAGAGGGCGGGGGGAGAGAGAGAGAGAGAGAGACAGACAGACAGACATAGAGAGAGAGACATTGATCTGTTGCCTCCTGTAAACACAACCTAGGTATGTGCCCTGACTATTGAACCTGAAACCTTTTAGTATATGGGACAGTGCTCTAACTGAGCCACCCTGCACAAGTTTTTATTTTTTAAAAGTACTGTTAATTATTGAATGTCAAGCTATATGTAAGAAATTTTAATTGATCTTTATTTAAAAGGAGCATTTTAGGTAAATAGATTATTTATCTGCTTAGATATTTAATAGTTAATTAGATTTGCTATTTGATGAGCATTCAGTGGGATGCATTGATATTTTCTCATTTGTTGCACTTAAAACATCTTCTCTATATTGTTTGTGAAAAAGATGTATGTGTATAGAAGTCCACTGTGATGATATTTATAAAATGAAATAACTGGAAGCAAGTCAAACAGCAATACTAGCATGGTTTTTAATATAATGGTGTATCCACACAGTTCTTTATAACCATTAAAGTTAGGTTGATTTTGAAAATATTTGATGATGTGGGAAAACACATTGTTAAAGATATCTAAAAACTGTGTAGTGTGTATTTAAAATAAGCATATATCTAACTTAAAATATGTCTAATTAAAAAATAACATTTGTGTCAGTAGAAGCTAACTATTGTATGTGAGATGATGGATATTTTTGTTTTCATACTTGTTTTTCTGTAGTTTCCAAATGCTAGGCAATAACCATTTATTTGTTTTATAATTTGAAAGAGAAAGATAATGCTACTAAAGAAACATAGGAAAGTATGTGTTGTGGATGGGAAATCTGTATATTACTCTCCAATCTTGTTTGAAACTTATCTTTTCTAGGGGTGACAGACGTTTTGAAAAACCAGGACGAAAAGATGTAGGTAAGGCTTTTTTACTGTTCCAAAGTATTTTTATCTGGATTTCCATGATACTAGTTTTTATTTATTATTTTATTTTTACTACTAAGAGGCCCAAAGTACGAAATTTGTGCAAGAGTAGGCCCTCCTTCCCCCGGCTGCCAGCACCGGCTTCCCTCTGGAATCTGGGCTTCCCTCGCAACCTTGGCTTTGTCCTGAGGTCATCTGGTTTAATTAGCATATAATGCTTTTATTATTTTTTTTATTTATTGATTTTAGATAGGAGGGGAGAGGGAGAGAGATAGAAACATCAATGATAAGAGAGAATCATTTATCTGCTGCCTCCTGCACAACCCCCACTAGGGATCAAGCCTACAAGTGGACATATGCCTTGACCGGGAATCGAAGTCCTGGTTCATAGGTTGACGCTCAACCACTGAGCCACACTGGCTGGGCCATGATATGGATTTTTAACATGGCTACCACTTAGGATACATTTATTAAAAATTAATTTAGTTACCTGCACCTCTCCAGTAGATGGGGTTGTAGCATTGTTGTATTGGAATTTCTTGGTCACTTAAGAGCTCTGTTGTATGGAACCAGCGCTGTGGCATACAATCATTAGGATTTACTTGATTTTACTTTTTAGGTCTGTGTGTTGTCTGCAAGGCATATATTTTTTTTTTTTATTAAGGCTGTGTTGTGAACTGAAATTTCAAGTTAGGAATCAGTCTATTAACTTTTAGCATCTCAAAGGTGAAAAGAAGGAGAAAAGGCTAGAATGTTGGCTTTTATATAAGAGCAAAGGCTAAAATTATGAATGTTGTTACTTTAGTCACTTATTTGTATGGTCTTTTTGATATATAATCTTTTTTTCTTGTTTTGAAATGAGAGCAGTCAAAATAAATTGTATATTTAAGGTATCTACTGAATTAAGACAAACATAGTAAGAGAACAGAATTTTATTGTTTATGGTGAATTAATCAGTTTATATTAAAGATCTGTAATGTTAAGATGGGCTTTCTGACTGATTAAAGGTACTGCCTTACAAACTACCAGTAGGTATTATTAATATCAGAGAAAAGTTCCAATTCATAGTAACATTACAGTTACAAAAATTACTAAACAAATTCCAAATTCCTAGAAGTGCCAGGCAAGTTCTTCAGGGCATAATTCTGATAGTGGTAAACATTTCTCAAAAATATATGTTAGATATGCAAATATCATTCACAGACTGATTTACAGATTTTTTTTTAAAAAAAGTAGTTACAGTACACTTTTGCATCACTGTTTCCATATCAAAACTCATTTTAACATTAGTTATTTAAGTTTCTTATTTATTATTATGGCATTAGGAATATAAATGAGAAGCCATGAAATGAGTGTAGCATGAAGAAGTTTGGAACAGACTGGGTGGATAACTTATTGGTCGCTGAATGGCTTTGCTCATATTGTAGACCAGGGGTGGGCAACGTCCGGTCCCCACGAAATCATTTGGTTAGGCCCTGCCACGGCATTAGGGGTGAATTAATTAAATGTTTGACCAAATATAGCAAATTTTTAAGCTGGTAATTTTTTATGTCCCGTGAATGATGTTAGAAATATCCAAATGGCCCTTTGCAGAAAAAAGGTTCCCCACTCTGTTGTAGACTATTGGATAGGTACTATGTTGGGGAATTTGTCAGGACCTCTGCTCCCATCCTTGTTTGATTCAGTACCTTTACCAGTGAATGCAGAGCGGTAATGAAGAGCAATTTAAAGATTATAGGGTTTGGAGTCAGAAGATACCGAGTAATCTAAGCTCACAGATACCAGTAGTATCATAATAAATGGAGCTGGTAATGTTTTACATAATTATTGGGATTAAATAAGAGTGTGTGAACTAATTCATTTAATGATTATTGAGTTCCTACTCATATAATCCTTGTGCTAGATGGTAAATAATTATTTCTTTTCACTGGATGACAATGTTGGCGTGTGATCAGATTTTCTAGACATTTATGTCTAGCTATAGAGAGGAATAGTTGGGACTTGGGGTCAGAATTAAGGTGGAACAAAAGACCAGATTTAATCAAATGGAAGTTTAACAACAGAAAATGAAGTTGCATACACTCCACAACTTAATATAGGGAACAGTTGTGTAATAGCAGCCTTCTGGGGGAAAGAAACAGCCCTTTTAGTTGACTACTTGATGTTAATCAGTAGTGCCAATGTGTCCAAGTACAGCAGTTACTAAAACTAAAGTGTCCTCAATGAATCAGGTGATAGATCCACTGTATTTTATGTTGTCACAGGAGAAGTTAAGTATGGTGTTCAGTGCTGGAAGCACACCTTGAAAGGATCCATACATTGGAATAGGATGATTGGGCATTTGAAGCCTGGTGGTGGGGAGTGCATGAAGGAAATGCACCTGTTTACATGGGAGGCAAGATTGTGGACAGGACAGAGTAGAGGAGATTTATAGGATCACTGTATGCAGATATTTATGTAAGAGGAATTTGACTTGATTTGTGTGAATCTAATGGGCAGATTTAAGGAGGCAGATATTTGGCAGTCTTAAAAAGATCTGAAAATGACTTGGATTGCCTAGTAGTGATTTCCCTGTCATGGGAATAGCTTGGTTTTAACTGCTTGAGAGTCACACTTTGGTGGTTCGGACTAGATGAGTATAAAAACCCTTTTATCATTATTTGCCTTTCTCACATTTTAACTCTTTAATTCAGTAGGGTAATTTTCCCAATCATCCACTGTTAAGAATATAGCCTATTTTCTTAAGAAAAGGTATATTTTTTAAAAGGCAGGTTCCATAAGACTAAATTGATGTGAAATGGTTAAAAATATTAAGAAAGTGTTTCCTACTAAAATAACAAGGCATCTTCTACAAATACATTTTCAAATATATAATAGTGGCTTTTTAATAAGATGCTCACTTTCAAGTTATTAACTGTGTTATTTTGAGTTCTTTTTGAAAGTAATTCACTATTGAAAATATTGTAGATGAAAATATTTGCTCATAATTGTATTTTAAGCTGTTCAGGAACATAGTACTAACTAGTTTGTTGGGACACTGATATACTATTGATAAATTGTGAGGTGTCCTGGGACATTAGATTAAGATAATTTGAGTACTGAAGATTCCATATTGATTTTTTTTTAAATTGAAGTTGGTCCTTATCATGTATTTGCTTCTTATGTGGAAACAAATGGATGTAATTAGAGATACCTGAGATACAAGGTCTACTCTTGCATGAATCAGGCATAACCCCGTGAACACCCATGGGAGAATGTCATGGGAGAATGTGGAAAGAGGCCTGTGATAATGGATTCATGTTCAAAGGGAATTGATTGCTCCATAGGGGGAGATCAGTTCCAGTGATCATCTTGTATGATTCTGTGAGGATAAAATGAAAAGATGATTAAAAAATATGAAATGGTCCAATGATACCAATAGGTTCATAGCCCAGTGTGATACCAGTTAGTGCATTTGGTGTGAAATACTTTGAAGAAGACCAAAAGCAGTTTTTGGTTATTAGGTCTCTGCTGGCAGTTAGTAATATGGACTTGCATGTAAATAAAACTAGGCCTTATGATTTTTAGTATGTTCTTGTCTTCAGTTTGTTGGCACTATCATGGTATCCGCATTGATTTCCAGAAACACTATTTAAGTTGATCTAACGTGGTCTTCCTGATAATGTATCCGAGATCATCACTGAGCTCCCAGGTGGTCCAGATTAGTGAGTTGTATAGCCAGGAAGTACTAGCTACGATTTCCTTCTCCCAGTAATTTCCACTCTCTTTCTGTTTGCACTCCATTCTCCTGAATCTTTGCAGAAAACTTAATCTTTTATTTATTTATTTTTTTGTTAATCCTTACACAAAGATATTTTTTCATTGATTTTTTTTAGGGAGAGTGGAAGAGAGAGGGAAAGACAGAGAGAAACATCATTGTGAGGGAAACACATTGATTGGTTGTTTCCTGCATGAGCTCTGACCAGGTCCTGGGCCAGGGAGAAGCCTATAACTGAGGTATGTGCTCTTGACCAGAACAGAACCCAGGACCCTTTGGTCCCCAGGCCGACGCTCTTAGAAAACTTAATCCTTAATGTAAATACTGTGATTCTTTTAAGTGAACAAATTTTGGAAGCTTTCAACCCCCTAGACCAGTGATTTTCAACCGATGTGCTATGCCATACTGGTGTGATGCAAGAATTTTTGAAACATGCAATACTTGACTACTTAGTCAGGGGCACTGACCTCTTTTTGCTTACTTAGATTGTCAAAAATAAAGACAACTGCCTTGGCCAGGTGGCTTAGCTAGTTGGATAGTTATCCCATACACCACAAGGTTGTGGATTTGATTCCCAAATAGGGCACATACCTAGGTTACAGGTTTGATCCGTAGTTAGGAGGCATCACTTGATGTTTCTCTCCCACATCGATGTTTCTCTCTTCCTTTCTCTTTAGCTCTCTTTCTCTCTCTTCTCTCTCTCTCTCTCTCTCTCTCTCAAAAAAAAAAAAAAAAGTATAAACATATCCTTAGGTGAAGATTAAAAAAAAAAAACCAGCAGAAAGAAGAGACACAAGACACACAGAAATGACAACAGCCAACACAACAATAGCCATCAGCATGAATGAATCAAAACTACACAGTTGTTGTTTTTTTTGTCAGATTGGCAAAAAATGTAATACTTTTTTTTTGGTGTGCCATAGAATTTTAGCAAATAATTAGTTCATGTATACCATGAAGATTAAAAAGGTTAAAAATAGCTGCCCTAGATAAAAGTTTTTTATTGCATTTCTTAGTTGTCTATTTTTTAAACATTTAAAATATAGCGTTAGTGTACCAACTAGAGGAGTTATTTTTTGGTTGGGGTGTGTGCAGGGGTAAGTCATTCTAGTTTTCAGATACAAAGTTAATGTGTAAATAGGGTACTTCAATGGAGAATTTACTGCATCTGTAATGGAGGCTTAAATGATCCCAGATCTTTCTCATTCCCTTTGTTTTGTGATTTTGGGAAATTTTACTTAACTGTTGGAATTGTGACCTATGAAAATGACATAGAGCTCTTAGGAAAAAACATACCATGTAAATCTTGATATAACTTTTATTTTCACAGGTTAGGTGAATCTTACTACTTTATTATAGAAATAGAAATTACTGCTGTCTAATTGTTACAATAGTTTTGGGTCGAAAAATTATGTTGGTCTGGCTAGTACTTAAATTGAGAATGCCTAAGATTTTCAAAGAGCCAAAGTTCACAATAATTAAGTTTCTGTATCCTTGATATTCTTCTGCTATTACCAGTCTTAGACACTCCAAAATTCTTCTTAATTTCTTTTCCTTTTGGTCAAAGAGAAAAATGTGACTTGCTGCTGTTCCCTGCTCTTCACAACTGCTTGCTTTTCCTCAGCTAGTATTTACTTCACGAGTTTATTCCTGCGTGGGTCATCACCAGGAGGGAGAGTGAATCTTTCACTTTTCCCACATAAACCTGAATAAGGGAAATTTCAGAAAAGAAGAGCAACCACATATCTATTTGAAATTTGATAGGGTGACTTACTTGGTTCTTGTTTTTGAGGACAGTTTGATTTTTTATTGAAATGAAAAGTATACAAAGGATAGTCTTAAACTGGATGTGTAAGGGAAAGGGCTCATCTTAGTATATATAAAGTAAAAATTGAAGCAGAGAAACCATAATTTTCAGGGGATATTAGATTTGGAAATAAATAATAGATTTATCTAGTCCAACCTCCTACTGGTGAATAAACACTCATTTTTTGTTTATACAAAAAACTATTTCAAGTTGGAAATAGGAATTAGGGGTTGAAAAATACTTCATTGCCTAATTATTTTTTGCTTTATCTATTGGAGACTTTTTCCTAGTTGAATTACATCTAACTAAATCTTTATGTTTATAAAACCTTAAAATATATATATGTACATTTATGAGTTACTTAGAGCTGTCATTTTTTTATATATATATAAACCATTGAGTGGATCATGGGTAGGAAGGGAATATTTTTACTTAGGTTGCAAGCCACTTAATGAACAGTTTATTATACTTTTTAAATTACTATTTTTTTTATTATGCAGTTAGCTTTAATGTAGATATAATTTTGAATCTCCTTATCAAAAGTAACCCCCCACCCCACTGGTTCCATTTGGCTGGAGCTTATCTTATTTTTTTCTAATCACATTCTGCCGCAAATGTATGAACATGTGATTGGGTCTGTGGAGTTATGCATAAATCTATATTTTGCTGTTTTTCTTGTAGAGTTTTGTTCTTAGCTGTTAAAAACTAAGGGGTATTACTTACCCAGTTTTGTAATATAAAGAACCAAAGGAATGATCTTTGTTGTCTTGAAAAAATAAGTTTTAAAAGGATGTTCACTGAATACTGTGAAATCATTTATCTACCTAGGAAGCTAGGTTTGAAACTAGACTGTTGCTTCAACTTGCAGATGAAAATGAGAGATTTATGGTTGATTTTCTTAGCGTTTAGCTATGTTAAACTTCACTGCCCATTTTACCTTCACCATTGGTATCATACCACATCTTTATAAATTCACCAACATTTCTGTATAAGTATCTGTCATGTTGAGATAAACACTGATTTCAGGAGATAACCACAGATACAAACTTCGTAAAGTAGAATATTATATTTCCAGAATGTGTATTGTTAGCTCAGCCATTTTTTATAGGCTTCGACTTGATGTAATTAGAGAGATGTAATCAGCATTGGAAAAAAAAGAACATGAGATATGATGAAGGAAAAGTAGCTGCATAACTGGCTGGATATATTTAATACATTAAAAAATAGGGTGCTATGAATACATCTTATTCTGTTAGCCCTGTTTCAGAGATCTGAAAATTGTCAATGCTTTGTCCATTGATACGGATATCCATGTCAGTCCTGTTTGGGTTCTTAGAGACCAGAGGAGTTGGAAATTCAGGAACAGTCTTGTCAAAATTCTCCATCTTGATTTGATACTCACCTTTGGAACCTCGGGTCAACAGAGATGCAAAACAGTGGTGTAACATGATCTCAGAGGGTAGGTAGGATGTCCTCCTTTGGCATATTTCTCCAGTGCCTTCTTGCATTGCTGAGAGGAACACAACTAATTCAAAGTGTGGAGGATTTTCATGCTGGAGCAGAGTAGCCAGAGGGCTCGAAGGTATAATGGAGTGATAGTAGGTTAGTGGGAAGATAAAGAATGGACATTCCTCAGAACTGATGCCGTCAAGGTGGAAGTCCACACTAGTCTGGTAGAGTTCTCCATTTTCTTTTTCCTGATAGAGTATAGCTGAGACCCGAACACTGGTTAGAGGGCTGGGTCGAGTATTGGCCACTTGGAAAATAAGATTAGGTTTGCCATCTAAATGAGTCACTACTGCCATGTCAGTGAAGCGAATTGAGAACGCTCGATTTTTGGGGCGGGCAATCTTCGCCACAAAGGCACCTAAATTAGAAACCATTAAGTTTTTTTTAGAATGATTACATTACATGTCAATATGTTTTCTGCATGAGAAGGGTATATCAAAGGGTAGGTAATACATTCCTTGGTGCCATGCATTCCAAATAAGTCAGGAATTGAACTCATTAATTTGGATAGTCTTATTTGCCTGAAGAAAATTTGAAAGTGTACATACACTCTTTTTTTTTTTAAATTATGATTTCAAAATGAATAAACAAAATTCATTTTGTTACATAGAAATATAAAACTTTATCCGCATATGTTTTAAAGTCAAGGAATGGTTATTTCCTATATTCCTGCTCTTTTAAAAAAAGTAACACATTCAGTTTAAGTGCAAACAAATTACTTCAAGCCTAGGTAGAGATTAGATTCAAAGTAGAATGATTTGGGGTGGGTAAGGGATCATAGATACACTAAAGAATTTTTTGACTTTAAAATTTATCACCATACACACTTTTTTTAAAGAAGACTTTGGCTCTAAGGTTATTTCTGGTTCATCCTTCTTATTCCCATGAGCTATTGATTAAAGCTTCTTAACTGCTTTTGTGCCACAGGCCGTCTTGGCAGGGAGGTTTATGGAATTATGCTTTAAATATAAATATGCTTATTTATACAAATAAGATATGTACCAAAAACCCAAATATATTAAAATATGGTTGAATATGTTTAAAAATGTATTATAGTGTTATGCATGATTTATTAGTACCTTAAATAACAAAATATAGTGGTGGATTTTGTACTGTAATGTTGAAGTATTATAGTGTAAATATGAAAGTATCTGTGATTTCTGTGTGCATCAAAGTTGTTATTGATGTTATTGTTTTTGGTTGCCTATATTTATAATCAAAGGAAATACCAAATTTCAGTTAGGAGTTAGTGAAAAAAGATGAAAGTTTTTCTTACCTAAGTTCACAGATCCTCTATAAATTTTACCTAATGACTAATCCAGTGTAAGAACTCTTATTGTAAAGGTTAAGTGATTTGTTACAGGTTGTGGAGCCACTTGTTGGCACACTGGGACATGATTCTACATCACCCTGCATATGGCCATTACCTTCTTAGATTATTACTGGGTAATGTGTTAAGACCAAGGTTTCTTTCTTTTAAAATTTTTTTTTTTACTTGTATATATCATTTATAAAAAGTACAAAAGTACATATAAGTAATTTGTTGCTGCATTCTAAGCAAAATTTCATAATCTCTGGCTATATCTCTAGAGCATTTTGCTAAGAATGTATGTACTTGTATGTATATACATACAATGCTGACTTTAGTGCTCTGGACTTACTAGTATTTAATAAATGTTGAAAAGGTGAAATTAGAGGAGAAAATTCTAGTCAAGTTTAAAATATCAAATTCTTCCATTAGGTAAAATGTCAAAATATGTGGTGATATTTATTTAATGAAATATTTAGCTTCTCTGAAAAGTTTTTCTTAGAGTTGTGTTTTGTTTTTTGTTTTTGCATAAGATGTTGCTGCAAGTTAGTGTCATAATGGTTCCTTTTTTCTTAAGAAGTTCCAATAGGTAAAATTTAAGTAAGGAGTCATGTTTCTTATAGTCCCCCCTATATTTGTCCATAGATTCTCTTTTCAATCTCAGACATTACCTGCTAACAATGCAAATAAATGATTCTATAGCACAATTGCTAATTACTGACTATACCCTTTCTAGAACTTTCATACATTTTTTAAGAACAAAAACAATTACCTGTGATAAAAGCCTCTAGCATGAGGCCTAGGAGCATTTGTATGGCAAGGAGGGCGATTGCACTTGGACAGTCACCACTGGGGAACATGGTGCCATAACCAATTGTGAGTTGTGTCTCCAGTGAGAAGGAGAACGCGGCTGTGAAACTGGTGATGTACTTGACACAGATAGTGTGGTTTTCAGGTGGGGCATCATGATCTAGTTCCAGATCACCATTCATCTCAGCTAGCACATACCAGAGCACTGCAAAGACAAGCCAGTGGACAACAAAAGAAGCAGAAAAGACCAACATCATCCAGCGCCAGCGCATGTCCATTAGGATTCCCCAAGCATCTCGAAGATAGACGAGACCTCTTTGAGCGCCATCCATTTGGAGTGTGCTGTGGCCATCCTTGGTGACCATCCTTCGGTATCTCTGATTTAGGAGAGGAGCATTAACCTTGCAATTGCTGCCATCCATCTCAGGCTGTAAATCTTTGAAATCAAGGGATTTACAGTTAATGTTGATACATTCTGCGACCTCATTCACTATGTAATTTCTTTGGAATGGTTTCTTGACTGTTGGACAGGCTTTTCCAATCTGACACTGTCTCTTTTCACAAACTGGCTAATCATGGTTTGCCTTAGGATATCTCTTATTGTTTCCTAGAATGACTGTAAAAAAAATATTGTTTGGCGTTTTAACATTTTCAAGTATATTTTAAAATTTCTGAAGGTGGGATTGTGGTTCATGGCTTATTGACACTCCTGTATCTTTCTAGCACAAGTCCAGACATTATTTATTAATTTGACTAAAATTATGTGTAAATAAAAACTTCACATAATTACTTACTGATTTATAATTATGGAAAATTTATGAGAGATGTTAAATATATGTGTTTCTCTGTATAAATAAATAGAAGTCATTTGGAAGTGTAAATAATAGAAACCATTTAGAAGTTTAACTGTCGATAAATGTGTTGACACCAAACTTAGTGCTAGGACAAGACTAAATTTTAACTTTTAAAGTCATAGTTCTAATATATGCTTTTTAGTTAGTTATTTAAAGTTTTATCTGTTTTTGCCACTTTGTGGCCATCTTTATGGACTCTTCTTTCCTGGCTGATGAATTGATGCCCTCTTAAAATATTCTCAAATGCTGATTAGATCATAGGGTAGAGAATTATTTTCTTGGCGAAACAAGGAATTCTGGGTAGAGATTCCTAGGTAATATTAATTTTAAAAGTAAACAAACCATAAAATAAAGCTTCAAGTTTAATGAACTGAAATAATCATTAGTACATCAAATGACGATTTTAAAAAGATAATACAGTTAGTTTTTTTTAGCTGTAAACAGTATTTATCAGTGGTTACTCTTTGTACTGTGTGTTTTCTATGTGACCATCTTCGCATCTTGAGACTTGTGTAGAGGCTACCAGGAAATGAATGGGAAATGCTGCTTTGCTTCTTGAATACTCTTTTCTTTGCTATTGTTCAGTAGTAGGTATTATATTTGACTCCTTTCTTTGCTTTTTCCTTTAGAAGTAGATGCCCTTGGAAGTATTGCAAGGCACTGTCCTTCCTATCTTTTGAAGGACGGTGCTGCTTAAGTGGACTAGAGGCATATATACTATTAGACTTAGCTTGTTGCTTAGGTTTACTGGATCCTTCCTATCCTGTGTTATTGGAATTGAACATTGCCTAGCTGGGTATATACTTTCTCTTTTGTCCTGAGACTAATTTGTTGTTTATCTGTGATATTAGAGACAGTCTCTTGTATATTTTCCAGATTTTAGTTACTGATGGAACAGTAAAATGATTGATAAACTTATTTAGATTAGATATTTATTTAGATATTATAAACTTTTAAAAAGCTTAGGGCATTAATGTTTTATAATTTTTTACTCATAACAAGTTGTTATTATCATTTTACTTAGTATATATTTTTTCCTTGCCACAGCTATTTAATGATTCATTTTGCTAGGTTCTTTAAATGTTTTAGGAGACCTGCTCTCTGCCTTTTTGGAAATAGTACAACAACAACCATAAATAGGCACTCTGCTATAGGGTTTTGTGTTGCATTATCTCTAATTCTTTGTTATTTCAGCAAGATAGACATTATTATCCCAGGCCTGCAAGGGAGGGCAGTTGGGGGCGATCAAGCCTGGAGGGGAGGGCAGTTAGGGGTAACCAGATCGGCAGAGGAGAGAAGTTGGGGGCAAACAGGCTGGCAGGGGAGCAGTTAGACATCAGTGGCTGGCAGGGTAATGATTAGGGGGTGATTAGGTTGGCAAGCAGAAGCCCACAAATGATGTTATAAATATCCAAAAGGCCCTTGGCAGAAGTTTCCTACCCTTGCTCTAGGCTTTTATAATTTTACTAGAGGCCCAGTACACGAAATTCATGCACAGGGGGCAGGGGGTGTCCCTCAGCCCAGCCTGCACCCTCTCCAATCTGGAATCCCTTGAGGGATGTCTGACTGCCTGTTTAGGCCCGATCCCAGTAGGATCGGGCCTAAACGGGGCAGTTGGACATCCTTCTCACAATCCAGGACTGCTGGCTCCAAACTGCTCACCTGCCTGCCTCCCTGATTGCCCCTAACCGCTTCTGCCTACCAGCCTGATCACCCCCTTAACCATTACCCTGCCAGTCATTGATGTCTAACTGCTCCCCTGCCAGCCTGTTTGCCCCCAACTTCCCTCCTCTGCCGGCCTGGTCACCCCTAACTGCCCTCCCCTGTAGACTTGATCACCCCTAACTGCCCTCCCTTGCAGGCCTGGTCCCTCCCAACTGCCCTCCCCTGCTGGCCTAATTTTGTTTTTAAATTTTTATTTTTAATTATAGTTGACATACGATATTATATTAGTTTTAGGTGTACTACATAATGATTAGACATTTATATACCTTACGAAGTGATGACCACAATAAGGTTAGTAACCATCTGTCACCCACCATACATCATTATTACAGTATTATTGACTATAGTATATTCCCTATGCTGCGTATTATATCCCCATGACTAATTTTGTAGTTGGCAGTTTGTACTTCTTAATCTCTTCACTTTTTTTTGCCCATTTTCCCCACATGCTTCCCTCCTGGTAACCATCAGTTTGTTCTCTATATCTATGAATTTGTTTGTTTGTTTTTATTGTATTTATCTTGGTTTGCATTATTGATACCAATAGAAAGTAGAATTGAAGATTGGGAAGGTTTGCTTGTATTGCTCTCTGGGGGCTATAACATTTTTACCCGCTCATAAATTCTTTGATGGAGAAAACAGTGCTTTATACAAATGATAGTTTGGTTGCTTCATTGGTCATTAAAATAATGGATTTATTCTACTCATTAGATTGTAGCTTTAAAAACTTATTAACATGTTGTAATATAGTAGTATAGTTCCTATTAAACAATGTAGATGCAGGCTATAACAACTAAAGTTAAATGATTACAGTATTACTATGTATTTGTTCACATCTAGTATAAACACTTTAAAACCTTATAGGGAATTTTAAAATTGTCTTTCCTGTTCCTCCATAATTAGGGCAAACAGTGTGAGTTCTAACTCTATTATATAAGCTCTGAGAGTCTTTTAAATTCTTATTTGCAGAAACATCTACTTTCAGTAATCCATGCTTAAAACACGGATTTAAAAAAATTAAAAACAAAGTTTTTCTTTTTATATGCTAATTTAATCCCTTTAAAAAGAAAAATATATTTTTTAAAGTTGCTAAAAATTATTTTAGGGTTTTTCCTCTTGTACTCATTGCTATATTGTAATGGAAAATTATTACACATTTAATAAAACAATTAAGAAAATTTTCAGTAATGCTTTCAGTAGGATCCATTATTCCATTTCAAAAATTTAAGGAAAAAGAATAACCTTAATGTATGTTTTAAAACTCTATTGGCAATATCTAGCTCTGTCCCTATTTGCTAGATTTTCTTTCTCTGTTCCCCTTTAAAGAAAGAAATAAGAATGAATATTATTTCATGTACTCACCAGTTTTTTGCTGGGTCAGACTATATGCACAGGTAGGTCTTGAGGAAACTTAAAGTCAGCCGTTTTGATGAGGTAATTTACAAGTCTAGTTTGTAGGTTCTCTTCTTCGACTGGGTTTACAGTTCACATTCCTCTGTTTTTAATGTTGTGGGGGTTGGTTTCAGCTGAAGCTGATGTGATTGGTCACTTAGTCTGCAGGGGGGCCAATTAGTTCTGATCATGTGGAAAAGAATGCTGGTTTATTAGGAGGTCTTTCTTTACTCAACACAAACCTTAACAACTCTGGTTAAAGCCTCCAGAACTGACTTGGAGAAGGGGTGCATTTTTTCCCTCTAATCTGGACCGGTTTTTAGTAAGTTTGCATAATCTTACTTAAGAATTTATTTAAAAGTTCAAAGGGATAAAATTCCCTGCAAGATTTCCTTTCAGACGTCTTTCATTATATAGCATGTTGAAGTGTGAGGTATTTCCTTTACTAATCGTTTTTCCCCTCCATTTCTTTGGGGAAGATATCCTTGGATAGGGACTTTTAGGTATGAACTAATAATGAATTTATTTTTACCAGTTTTCATATACCATCTCATAAGAATGGCTGTCACTAACTCTAGAGCTAGTAATATAGGTAATTTAGTTACCTGAAATCTTTTTTGGGGGTGGCAAGGAGGCAGACTTTTTTTTAAGGCTATGTACAGAGACCTTTAATAAGAACTTTTTTGGTACATTGTACTTATCTTTAAAAAACACATCTGTGTGAAAAAACTGAAAAGTTGTCTTAAGACATGCTGTAGTGATGTTTAGGAGATGTTTCCCTGAGAAATATGATGACATGCAGTAAATCATAGTATTCAGAGTTCAGAAAATTTAACATCTATATAATGTTTAATTGGAAACATCTATGATATTTAAACCTTAAAATAAGCTGTGGGATGGCTTTGTATAATATAATACCTTACTGAGCAATACTTTTCTCCACTTCCATTAGCTGCTGATTTTAAAACTTTGATCAAATGTCACATGTAAGAGGATCTTAGAAACAAAGGCTGCAATTATTCAAAGTAAAATTATGGAAGGCCTGCTGGGAAAATTAATAATGTAGACCAATATAATGCTACTTAGAAAGTGAAATCCGCCTTTGTAGATTCCTTCCTTGCTCCTCACAACTAAAAAAATATATTAATTCCTTCTTTGTTTTATTAATGCCAAACATTTCAATACAAGTTCAGACACAGCATTGGAAACTATGACCTTCAGAACTAGAAAAGGTAAAAGCATAAAGGAATGACTTGTGATGTAATGTTGGTTTCCTGCCTGTGCTGGTAGGAATTATACTTTATTTTATTTTTTTGAGGAATTATACTTTATATCAATTGCCAGTTAATGGTGTTTTTGTGTGTGTGTATGTTTTTTTGGGAGGGGGGCAGGGGGAGGTAAGCCACGGTAAATATAGTGTAACATTGCCTTTCAGAAAGCAGAAGTATTGGAGTGTATCTGCCATGTGTCTTGAATAGACATTATAGCAAGCAAGATAGTTACAGATTTTACTAAACTTAGAAGCCTCTTTAATAAGGGGGTGAGCAAAAGTATGTTTACAATTGTTTATGTGGAGAATGATACAACAATTAATAAATAATAACACAAGAACGAACTTGTGTATACTCACATATATAAACCTACTTTGCCCACCCCTGTATTGAGGCAAAAATGATTTGGCAGAATGATCATCAATAACTGTCTTAAGTGAAAAAGTGTACTTACTGGTTTCTGGATTTTTATAATTTGAAAGTCTGCTGTGATTCCTAATTGCCAGCTGTATGGATGATGTAGATCAGCTTTGGAGTTCTACTCAGGAACACAGCACTCCCATTATAATAGCCTGAGCAGTTAAATTCATTTCTGGTTTAGTTGCCAGATTAGCTGAGATGAAACTGATTTTGGAACAGATGATATGCCAGTTTCATTCTAATACACAGGCTCCCTCCCATCTAAACAGAATTAGTGATTTTGATTGGAGATAGCTCTGAAATATCTGTGAATGAACATAAATGCTAGATACCTGTTCATTTATTTTGTATTCAAAACTGTAATGATTAAGCAAAGTGCCAAGACCAGGTAGGTTATACTTTACTAAATTCAGTTCTCTGTCCCTGAAGGTGTTGGATTTTTTCATTTTGGCTGAAGTAATTCTGTATATAATCCCAAACTGTGCTGCCTTGTACTTGAAAACAACAAAACCTTTAGTGGAGTGCATTGTCCTGCCTGTATGCAAATAACCTCCCAACTTCAAAACTTTAGCCCTGGCTCCAATGCTTAGCTTTCTTTAAAAGGTGTCGTCTCTTGTCTTCCCAGTTCTGCATTCGAGCTTACCTTCTGATTGTCTTCCCCAGATATTTCAGGCAGTGTCTGCGTGTATACCAGCAGCGGACTAAGCAAGAAGATTTTAGGGATATGGAACATATTCAAACCACATGAGATGCCTTTTCAAAGGGATTCTGATAATGCTGCAGCCCCTCCTGTTTCTTCCTTCCAGCCAGGAGCTGCTATGTTTCCAGGACTCATGCTAACCAGTGAAGCAGATTGTTTCTTTTCGGGGGTTAGGACGGGAAAAAAGTTGCAAATCTCTTGATACAGAATTAAACCTATTCCATTCTAGCCACCATGAGTTTTGTTTACAAGTAATTGTGAGGGACAAAAGATACTGACACCTGGGTGGGATTCCCTTTCACTGTTTCTCTAGCATTAGAAAATATTTTTAGTGTTGATCAGAGAATATATATCTGAATAGATTAATACAAAATTACTCGCCTGAAAAATTTGCACATAAACAAGCTTCAAAGTCTGTCCCATAATTCCACTTTTGCTTTTGGAGTTTGGGCACTTGTAAGTTCCAAGTCTCACAGCTGTAGATTTTGTTGGCTGAGAGCCTCCTTGCTCCATCTGAAGTTTTCCGTAAACACCATGTTTGGCTGTGTGTCAAACATGCATGCAGGTGCCCTTTTACTGCTCTTTCTCCTTAGGAAGTCCACTCAATCAGACCAGACTAAAATCAATAGTGTGTTTTAATTTAATTTTATTTTTAGAAGAATCCTGTTGAGAATACTTTAAGCAGAAACAACTATTCATTGCCATTGGGGAAACTATTTAGAAATGAAGTACCTTTGTATTTTAGCACCTTTTATACATCTTGAATTACTATGATGGAAGAACAAACATGTATTACATGAGAACCGCTAGCAGGGTTGCCTAAGACCATTGGAAAACACAGATATTTACATTACAATTCATAACAGTAGCAAAATTACAGTTATGAAGTAGCAATGAAAATAATTTTATGGTTGGGGTCACCACAACCTGAGGAACTGTATTAAAGGGTTGCGGCATTAGAAAGGTTGAGAACCACTGTATTACACAATATAGTTTGCTCGCAAAAATGGTCGTGTTTGTTATGTTGAATATATTCATTTTAAATTTGTGTTTACCTTTTGGAAGTCATTGATATCCTTATGACTCTGACAAAAACCTTAGACCCTTTTCCCTGAAAAAAGAAAAAACATGCTAGCACATATGTGCTTTTAGTTCAAGGATTCATTGCCCCAAACTCATTTACTGACTTAGAAATATTTGGTTCAGGCATTAATTTTCAAATTACCCAATTGTATTTATTTTAAAATCACCTCGTTTAAAAATGAATCTGTTAAGATTTTAAAAAGAAGCCAACTAAAATACTTGGTTACTCAATTTTTTCATAATGCTGATGTTATAAAAGGAGGAAAACTTTGATTTTAAATGCTAAGAAAGGCCATGTTGGTGTCCCTCATCATTTTAGCCCTGGCTCTATAGAATCCTAGAATAATTTAGACATGAAAGGAACTTTAGATATTACCTTCTAAGTTGCCCATGAATGATTTTAATATTTATCCTTAATTTAAAGTTATGTCAGTAATATACAGGGATGGGCAAAAGTAGGTTAATCATTGTGAGTATACAAAACAGTTAATAAAGCTGTTGTAATAATCATAACCTGCATGTCTTTTTCCATTCCTACTTTTGCCCATCCCTGTAAAAATATATTTATTTATTTTAACTCAAATTATACAGATGGTCTCTTTGACATCTCCACTCCCTACCCAGATTTATACAAGTACAAGTCTGTTGTAATCATTTAGATTTATTTGAATGTTTTAGATCAATTTTTGTATACAGTGAAATTTTTAGTTGTATTAGCAGTAATTGGAAAGTATATTTTAATTTCTTAAAATAGGTTTTTATTGATTTTTAGAGAGATAGAAAGGGAGAAGGAATCACTCTTAATGTCCAATGAAAGAAGTTAGAGAGAGATAGAAATACCAATGAGAGATAAATACTGTCGAGCAACTGCTGCTTGCATGTTCCCTACTGGGTACTGAGCCCGCAAACCCCGGGCGTGTATCCTGACCCAGAATCGAACCGGTGTCCTCTTGGTTCCTGGGTTGACGCTCAACTGCTGAGACACACCGGCCGGGCTGGAAAATATATTTTATTAGATGGTGCTTGAAGTTATTTTTTCCTTTCAAAATAATTTCTAGAGTGAAATTTTTACATTGAATAAGTTGGTCTTAATTTTTTTTTTAGATGTATATATTATTTCTGCTAGAACATTTAATAAGTTTAGTTCCATCTTCCCCTTTTTAGAGATGTTGTCTGTCCCCACGTTGTTCCATGCATGGTTTGTTTATTGCCCTTTGAGAGTTTATTAGATTTATTTATTTTTAAAAATATATATATTTTATTGATTTTTTACAGAGTGGAAGGGAGAGGAATAGAAAGTCAGAAATATCGATGAGACAGAAACATCGATCAGCTGCCTCTTGCATGCCCCCTACTGGGGATGTGCCCGCAGCCAAGGTACATGCCCTTGACCGGAATCGAACCTGGGACCCTTCAGTCCGCAGTCTGACGCTCTATCCACTGAGCCAAACCGGTCTCGGCAGAGAGTTTATTAGATTTAGATCCAAGATATTTCTCTTCCTACTTTAATTTTTCTAGAATTTCTGGCTGCTTCTGATGGGTTTAATTTGTGAATAAATCCTGGATTAGGAGTTTGATACCTATGTTCTATTTTTGATCTGGTCACTACCTAGCTTTGTGACTTTGGGAAACTCCCTACAGGTATCCTTTTCTTATAGGAATAATGGAGATGAGAATATTTGACTTAAACTCTTGTGTTTACTTATAAGGATCATATAAGACACATCCGTGTATTTTGTAAACTGTAATGTATCAAGTTTTTTATTTACTGTGTGTTCTTGGACTGTAGACCTGGAGACTAGGTGCTATGTCTGTCTCTTCTTTATTTTCGGTCCTATATCTTCAGTTGTGTTTGTCCATAGAGAAGATACTCATATTAATGTTTATGGAGGTTTAAGTAAAACACACACACAAAAAATCGTAAAGTAGTATTATTTCTCTGAGAAAATATTTGGTACTGCTTACTGAAGTTAAATATACCTATGACACAGCAATTGCACTACTAGGTAAATACTAACAGAATGCAAACATGTGCTCATCAAATTTCAAATCCATGAATGTTCATAACAGCAGAATTCATAATAGCAAAAAACTAGAAACAACCTAAATCAGCAGTACAGAAGAGTAATATATTGTGGTCTATTTATGCAGTGAGATCCTTTACAGCAGCCCGAAAGAGCAAGCTTTTGTTGTCTGTAGCATTGTGGATGAATCTCTCATAATGTCCAGCGAAAGAAGCTAGACATTGACGAATATTCTGTTTTTTAAAAAAGCTTAAAAACAGGCAAAATTAATTTTTGGGTAAAGAAATCAAGCTAGTGCCTAACTGGGATGATTGGGAAGAGATGAAGACTTTTGAGAGTTCCTGATATTCTTGCTTTTTAAAAATCTTAGGTAGCAGCTATGTGGATATACTTGCTTTATGAAAACTCTTTCCGTTGTACATTTATGATGTATGTACTTTTCGATATGAATATTAATCTCCAGTAAGTTTTTTTAAAAAGATAGGGGGAGAAGATAAGCGGAGTCCATTTAAAAGTTCTTGAATCTTTTTCACCCTTTTGAAAATGACAGTGATCTCTGAAGGTGGAAATCCATCTACTTTGTACTTACATATGGGGTTGGTTTGGCATGTCAGAATTATATTATTCTGGTTTTCTTTTGTTTACCAAAAAAGTCACGTAGATCTTTCTATTACTGTTAGTCCTTATGTAATATTTGATATACCAAAAAAGTGTAATATAGTTTTTAGGAGTTATTTTGTGGAAACAGGCACTCTATAAAAAAATCTGAATTTCTTTGTTACAGAATTTTTCTAACTAGATTGGGCTAGTGTTTATGTACTAGTAAAATCAGGTGGTTTCACTGAGACACTTGTGCATACAGACCCTCTTTCAAATTAGGAGTTGGGTCTTCTTTACTCAAGGTGTAGAGATCAGAATTAGAGTCAGAATTTAAAAACAGGTCTAGCTCTAGCCAGTTTGGTTCAGTGGGTAGAGCATCGGCCTGCAGACTGAAAGGTCCCAGGTTCGATTCTGGTCAAGGGCACATGCTCAGGTTGCGGGTTCAATAACCAGTGGGCTGGGGGGTGCCCAGAGGCAGCCAACCAATGATTCTTTCATCATTGATGTTTCTGTTTCTCTCTCCCTCTCTGATTAAATTAAAAAAAAAAAAAAGGAAAAATAATAAAATCAGGTCTAGACCCCCAAATCTCCTTTTTTTTTGTTTTGTTTTGTTAGCGTGCTTCATAATTTCCCCCTCAAATCCATTTTGGTACAAGAAATGGCATAAGTAACCATTAAACTTTGATACAGGTTTCCTTATACAGGTTGAAAATTACAAGATAGTTTACAGTAAGTAGAAAAGCTAGATTTTTTTTTGTCCTGTCGTTTCCCTACCTGTCTTTATATTTTTCTTATTCCTAGATACTAATATGAAAAGTATATGTAGGACTTGACAGTTACAAAAGTAAAGAAGCTGTTAGTTTAGAAAAAATTGCAAACAAACAATTTACATAAAAGGAAATAAAGTCAGCAAATAATATGAAAAATTCGTATTTGAGCTACATTAGCATATCATTTTACAGCTATTTTGGAGAAGAAATAGTTAAAAAAAAAAAAGTAGAACATATATATATATATATATACACAAGCCCTGGCTGGGTGGCTCAGTTGGTAATGTTTTACCTAGCAAATAATTGTATCCCCATTCCAAGTTATTTTATCCTTTAAAATCTTAATTGGTAATGTTTTGCCTAGCAAATAATTGTACCCCCATTCCAAGTTATTTTACCCTTTAACATCTTAATTCTTTAAGAATGATATCTGATAGAAACCTAGCAACCATTTGTGCAAATAGGATGTTGAATATTAATCTAAATACACTATAAGAGGATGACCAAAAATGAAATTTCTTCATTTTCAGAGCCCGCTGTACAGTTTTTCCCCTGCTTTTTGGCATGGTTTAATGAAAAGAATTGAGGTTGTCCCTGAGAGAATATGTAACTCTTATTGTTATAAACTAAGGACATCTGTGTATGTTCTGGATTTTCTGTTTTTAAATATATTTTACTGATTTTTTACAGAGAGGAAGGGAGAGGGATAGAGAGTTAGAAACATCGATGAGAGAGAAACATCAATGAGCTGCCTCCTGCAACCAAGGTACATGCCCTTGACCGGAATCGAACCTGGGACCCTTCATTCTGCAGGCCAATGCTGTTATCCACTGAGCCAAACCGATTAGGACTATGTTTGGATTTTCAACTAAATTTCCGATTTTAATGTAATCTGTTGTGAATTATATATGTTAGTGCACATGGGATGGTGCTAAGAATTTGCACAATTTAGAATTGTCTTTTTAAAGTACCAATTTAGTTTACTTAGCATTGTCTTTTATCCTTAATGTAGCTCTTGAATTGCATCAGGTTAGACATAGCTTAGCTCTGAATTCTGTTCAAAAGCAATTTATTGTATGTTTGTAATGTATTAGGTACTAGAATAAATGAAATATTATATATAGCTTATAGTCTACTTTTGAGTGTACAATCTGTTTTGGACATTTATAGTTATCTTGTTTGGGCAGAATCACCAACGGAAGTTAAATAAATTAAGTTATAGCATATAATTAAAAATATTATATGACTTTAAAAGAACACCTATGTGCTGGTTAAGGAATGATTGCCAAGATACACAGTTTAGTGCAAACAGCAAGGATATAAGACAACATGCATTACATTCTGAGGGTGTTGGTATGTAATGTGAATGAGGGATCTGTATATATGTGCAAAAGTATAGCTGTGGACAGTTTGGGGAACATTTTATAAGAAACTTGAGGGAGGGGTCTCATGTAGGGGAAGGTTGATTTACTTTTCATTGCATGCCCTTCTTTTTAATGCATGTATTTATTTTTGTTTAAGAAATATTTGTCCAGTCTTTGAACATTCAGCTTTAAGAAATATGCCTAATAATCTGTGCATATATCCATAGTTATTTTATTTACACTGCCTAAACATTGAAATGGACATACTTACAAAAAAGCTTTTTTTTTGAGCAGTCAAGTCTGTTTTTAAAATTCTCACTGGCTGAGGCTCATGTTTCTTATTTTCTTTATAGGAAGACCAAACTTTGAGGAAGGTGGACCAACATCAGTGGGGAGGAAGCATGAATTTATACGATCTGAAAGTGACAATTGGCGTATTTTTAGAGAAGAACAAAACGGAGAAGATGAAGATGGAGGTTGGCGATTAGCTGGTTCAAGAAGGGATGGAGAGAGGTGGCGGCCTCATAGTCCTGGTAAGAATTCTGTTGAGGAAGTTGTTAGGGAGTTAGTAGAAAAGATAAACTGGTTTTTAAAAAAAATGGAGTCACTATTTATGTCATCACACTCAGTCTTAGTATTACAAAAATTTCAACATAAAAATATTCCAGATTTATTTATTGATTAAAATCACTCTTATTTTTCTGGGGCAAATAATGTGGTTTTACAGAAAGCACTTGCCCTTAACTGCACAACTAAGAGAGGGTTTCATTTGGTTCTGTCTAATTCTAAATCTCTCAGTCCTTTTTCATCACGCTTTAAAACTTAATAAATGTATAATTAGGGACATGTGCTCCCCTAAATTTTTTTTTCTCCTTGTGCAAAAAAGGATTTATTCTTTGAAAATTTTTTTGTCCTGCAAATATGTTTATGCTTATTTGAAGAATAAACTTTAAACCCAGGTCAGAAACATCAAAAGTTCATTCTTTTGTCCCTCTAATTTTTTTTAAAAAGAGAGAGAATAGTAGTGATTAGTGGTTTTATAAGTTCTTCTGTTTGACTCCTAAGAATGCTTCCAACTGTTCTTCCCTGACATTAGATATGCTGGTAACTGAAGACACTGGTGCTTTGTGTCAGAGTTCATCCCCTGCCAAAGTGCTGATTCCACACCTCATGATAATCAGATGCCACTGTAGTTTGAATCGTGGGGTCATGCAGAACTGAAGCATACAAAGACCGTGTACATGTCTTTTGAATTTCACATGCATAACATAATATTTTATCAATCATATGCCAAGAGAGCTTACCTGTGATAGAGGACATTATAATAGTGTAAATTGCTTACGTTTACTTTTAAAAATCAAGTAGCAAAACCACTAGTCTTGGTCTAAGTAAATATTCTAACAGGTATTTAGAGTGCTTTATGGAGTTGTGTGGGTAGGTAGAAACTTGACAAAGTCAATCTTTGGATTAAGTTGGGATGTTATACCCCAGCTCTTCATGACTGCCTAGTGGGTGCATTTTCTGTCATCAGTGGGCATTGTTTACATCATAGTTTTCTAGGCACTTCTCATCAGTCTGTGTCCTGGGCAACCAAATGTTACTGTTCTCTTCAGGGCATAACTGCATTTTGTGCTGAGCTTGCCTGTTAGCAGAGGGTTTGTAGACTATGTTCCCAACAAGCATTCAGTGAGAATGAACAGGATCTGGGCTGAGCGAGAAGAAAAATTCCAGCTGATCAAAAACAAACAAGGTGAATGTTTTGGAAGATGAACAGTGTTTCTGAGTTCGAAAGAATGATGTTGATTCTGTTAAAGGGAGTTGAACAAAGTAAAATTTTAGTGTTATATTCTGCCATCAAACCTCCTCAACCAATAACTTAGATTTTGAATATATATTGTCTTTATCTAAATCTTTCTCCTAATATTTGACTTTCACGTTAGTTTTATTTGTAATTAACTTGACAGTTTTCCAAAATATTTTATTTATATATTTTTAAATATAGTTTGGGGGATATGAAGATTTTGAGTCAAAAACAAACAAAACAACCACTCTAATTATGCACTTAAAAAAATGAATAGTATCACTTTTTCAAACCAGCATATTAAATCTGATTATATCAATTGTAAGTTACTCTTAACATTTCTTGGATTTTAGTTAATCTTTCATTAAGATTTGATTAAAATTTAAATATAATAATTTTGACTTATTCTATCTTGTGAAAATACTATCAAATTAGTTCTAACGGAAGATCTTTAAAGCAGTGGTTAGTTAGTTTTAAGCTATAGATGTACCTTATCTGCTATATTAACTTTCATGAATAAAATTTTTTTTACTATTGATAAGACAACAACATTATGGAATCTAGTTTTATTAACATAGGGTGTATGTGTGGAGATGGTGCATTGGGCCAGCGAAGCATTCACTCTGAGAGCTGAACTTAGGAAACACAGTAACAGGGAAATATGAGCCAGAGACCTGGAGGTGTATATTCCTGACATGGTGCATATTTACAGGCAGTTTAGAAATGACAGCAGTAGACAGAGTGCTCTGGAAATCAGCATTTGATCATAAACACATCTTCTGAGCAATGACTATAGGTTTACATTTAAGTGATCTGGGTATAAAATTTTTTCATTTTCATGGAAGGTCATAAATAGTGTTTTGTTTTAAGTAAGGGGTGGAATAATGCCTTACCATTTTGTGAGTGGCTTATAGAATGCTACCCGTATTTGGCATTTTAACATTTTACCCTTTGGTTTTCAGTTTGAGTGTAAGATTGCTAGGTTTAGCAAATTAAGCCTCAATGGTAAGAACATTTTGCTTTGGCCTCATTTTTTTGTATATCTCACACAGAGAAAGCCGTCAAGGATAGAAAACTCTAATGTGTTTAAAAACTGCCTCCCCGCTTTTTTCTTTAACTCTCTGAGACTCAGCTTTGTCAGACTTTACCAAGGTTTTCCATTTTTTTTTTTTTAATGTTTCAACTAGGATCTTCTATTTTTAGGCATTCTTATTCTGCTGGATAGTGGATGTAATAAACAGTATGCTAGGGTGGAATTAGGAATGTCCCTGGGGATATTATATGGAAATAACTCCTTAGGGAGAGTGACGAGATGAGAGAAGGGAAAGGAAAGTAAACATGTTATTGTGGAAAAAGCAGTAGATGATGCAGAATTAGATTCTAATTCTGCTTTGCCATTTGCAAGTTACTTCTGCTGTCAGAAGTTTTGCTTTTTAAATTACAAAATTATGATAGTGGGCTATATAAAATCTCTCTGAAAGCTGACAGTGCTGTATTCCATGACTTGTTGGGAGTCAGAATCAAATGGGATGTTGGCACTAGCAGGTAGGCATGATGATTTTGATGGAAACTGTTATAGGGAGCTTGTCTTATTCAGAAAAAACAGTACTTTCAGGAGAATAAAGAAAATGTTTCACAGACTTGCCAGAAGCAAGGCATGGACTTCAGTATGGAAAGATATGCAGTGTAAAGTCTGACCAAGGAGTAGGTTAATCAACATTTCAGTTGGATACCTAAAGCTCATTAAAAGTCTATACTTTGAATAAAGCGTCCTATAAAAGTTATTTGTTTAAAAGCATTAGAGTCTGTTGTATCTTGGTACTTAATAAAGATTACATGTTCTGAGCTCTGAACTTCATGTAATTTGCCTAGTTTTCTGTTAGTAGGTTGATGTATTTGAATTTGCTTTTAGTTGTAGTTTTCTCCTTTATTTCCTATCTATTATTTTCTTTTTCCAATATTGTCACAAAACTTTTCTAAGGTTTGTGTCCTCCTCCTGATCCCAGATGGCCCTCGTTCTGCAGGCTGGCGGGAACACATGGAACGACGGCGAAGGTTTGAGTTTGATTTTCGAGATCGGGATGAAGAACGGGGTTACCGAAGAGTGCGCACTGGCAGTGGCAGCATTGACGATGACAGGGACAGCTTGCCTGAATGGTGCTTAGAGGATGCTGAGGAAGAAATGGGCACATTTGACTCCTCTGGAGCATTCCTCTCTCTAAAGGTAAGAAGTTGATTTAAATGTCATAAGAGGCACTGATCTTCTACCAAATCCAAATATGCTGTTAACCTTTGGCTTAATTTTTTGCTACAGAAAGTACAGAAAGAGCCTATTCCAGAGGAGCAGGAGATGGACTTCCGGCCTGTAGAAGAAGGGGAGGAATGCTCTGACTCTGAGGGTAGCCATAATGAAGAAGCCAAAGAACCTGATAAGACAAATAAGAAAGAGGGAGAGAAGACAGAGAGAATAGGAGTTGGTAAGATGCAGTTTTGTCTTTACTTTTTATCTGTCAAACCAGAAGTTTCCTAAGTTGTTAATTTAAGATTACTTCATGTTACAGAAGCTAGTGAGGAAACACCTCAAATCTTAACATCATCTGCTAGACCAGGTACTCCTTCAGATCATCCGCCTCAGGAAGCACCGCAGTTTGAGAGGAAAGAAGAACCCAAAACTGAGCAGACGGAAAAAACTGAAGAAGAGAGTCGGACAGAAAATAGTCTGCCAACCAAAATGCCCAGCAGAGGGGACGGTATGTATTTGTGAGAGTCGTTAAGCTAAAGTAGGATTTTGCTTTAAAGTAGGGACTTGATCACTGACTGTTAAGTAGGTTTCTGCTTATGCCTCATAGAACTGCTTCTAATGGTAGATTATTAGAACACAGTATTTTACTGGTAAACCCAGTCGACCTCCACTTCCCACATGTGTCCATCCCAGAACTGACCAAAACAGAGTTAGAGGAAGCCAAGGTTGAACTCAGGAGTATCACTTCCTAGGATGTTATGACATAGCCATCCTGGTACCAGTTGAGCAAACTGGATTTGTGATCCTCTGCAGTAGTTTGATTCTGATATCAGACAGGTACCTTCCTTTTATGTAAAGGCTGTGTGTGTTTCTAGATGACATACCAAATTGCCATTGTTCCAAAAGGCCAGAAAGTACAAGGATGAATCTCTGGTATTCCCATAAATTTTGCTGTAGAATAAGCTTAAAGTATATCTCCTCCAATGTTACTATATTGATTTTAAATTGCTCATATACCTTAGTAAGCAATATTAATATTTTCATGTTTCTTGTACATATAAACAAATGAAATTGTAAGGCCTGGTGTTGAAAGGTTAATTGATTCATTCACCATAAAGATGCACATTTTTCTATTTTAAATGTTTTTATTGATTTTTATGGAGAGGAAAGGAGAGAGATAGAAAGAAACACTGGTGAGAGAAACATCATTGATTGGCTGTCTATTGCTTGCCCCCTTCTGGGGAGTGAGCCTGCAACCCCAGGCATGTGCCCTGACTGGGAATCAAGCTGGAGAACTCTTGGTTCATGGGTCAACACTTAACCATTGGGCAACACCAGCGGGTGAAATTTCACACCTTTCAGTATGGCCTCTGATATCTTGCATGATTGGGCTTCTGCCTCCCTTCATACAGTTTTAGTATTAGTCTGTGTCTCCTGTGTATTCTGTTCACCAGCCTCACAGCTTGTCAGGTTCTGAAATGTGCCGTGTTCTCTTGCCTTACGTCTTAGCACGTGCTGTTCTCTGAACCTCACACTCCCACTTCATCTTCCCAAGCTAGGTTAGGTGCCTTGCTGCTTAAACATTTCTAAAATAGCAATACAGTATTATAAAGATATTTTTGCCTTTTTTGCTCAGTAAACTAGTATTTTGAGGGCTTGAACCAAGGATTTCCTTATAGTGTTTTATGTCTAGAACAAATGTGAATGAATGAATGAGTTCACCACATATTTGAATCTCTGCTATATATATCAGGCAGTGTGGGTTACATTTTGAAGTTTTAGGATGGGGTCAAAATGTGTATTTTGAGAAAGCTTCATAGATAGGCATTAAAGATTGAAACTCTGGATTTAGGGAAGATAGACTATATGTATATTATTAATAATCTTGGGCAAAAAGAAATTGTATGAGTTCATGAATGGTAAACTCCTGCAGTGCTTCAGGAAGCAAGTGTCTTGAGTTTGTCATGGAATAATAAGTAGAATTTGGAGGTAGGTGTAGCTGGATGAATTAGGAAAGGGCATTCAAATACAGTGAAAACTGTACCTAATTTCTCATTAACACCTCAGAATCAGTAAAAGCTAAAGCAAGGAAGCAGGGCTGGTCCAGGCATGCGCAGGAATCAGCTTCTGTTTTTATTTAGATGAAGCATGAGGTGTGAAAGGAGAATGGTGGGAAACATGGTTGGAACATGGATTTAATAGCTTTATGTAGGGTAGATTGTTTTGATGACAGGTGGGTTTAGTGTGACCTGTTAGGCTCCCAAATAATCATTATGATGGAGGTAGCACAGCTGTAAAGGGAGGTCGTGGCGGATAAAATTTCAAAGTAGAATTTGGCAGGACATAATCATTGCTTGTATATCAGGGAAAGGGAAGAGTCAAAGATGAGTGAGTTTTCTGAGAGGATTATGCTACCATTAATATAAAAAGAGTAGAAGTTGAGCACATTTGAAGGGGAGAGGATAAAATAATTTTGAATATTGATTCTGAGGTTTTAATGAGAAAAAGGTAGAGATGGCCAGAGAGCAGTTGAGTAAGGGACTGCAAAGATAAGAATTTTAGGGCCAGAGAGAGAATTAAAATATAAACATTATATATACTTGTTAAGGGTGAAAAGAAAAGTAGACAGAGAACAGAGCTTTGGGTAATTTCAGTTTTTTTCCCAGCTGTAATTTCGATTTTTAGAGGATAAAGAGGAACTAGAGAAAAGTCTTCAGAGGCAAGTGTAGAGTGCAGGAAAATAAAGGAAGGAGAATGTTTCCTGCTTGGAATAGGGTCAATAATGTCAGATACTACTAAGAGATTGGGTGATGAGGATGAGGAAAATACTGGATTTGGGGACTTGATGTCACTGCCTATCTTTGGAAGAGAAGCTTGACTGGAAGGGTGGGAGTGGAAGTCACAGTGTAGCAGGTGTAGGTGCTGGTGAAGTGGACACAACTTGTATAGGATGTCCTTTGGGGAAAAATTGGCAAAGGAAGGAAAGAGTGAGAGGAACAGGAATTTAGAGAAGCTATCTGTAATTGAACAAACAAGTTTCAAAGGGGAAACTGTACAATTGTTTTTAATTAGTTCCACCCCCCTTTTCCTTCTTAAGAGCCTTCATACTAATAGGTTAGAAATAGGAACCAACATAAAACCTCTTTTGCTATTCTTACTGAGAAGAACTTCCTGCATTGTACAGGTAGACTCCAGGTGTTTTTTCAGTATCCTACAAAATGTAATGTATTGAGTTACATTAATTATGACTTGAAAAGGAACTTATTCAAGATAATTGGAGAGACTTTTCATAAAGGTTTCAGTGATAAGATATGCCATCTTTGAGAAGATTTGCGGTGCTTTGTTAACTGTCTCTACTATTCTGAGACATGATATTAAGAAGGGGTTAGACTGACTCCGTTTGCTTTCAAGAAGTAAACTCATAAACCATTGGGTGGGTAGATGCTCTAGTGACACAAGTAGGACTGTAGAAGGCTCTTCTGGATACCTTTTAATCCTTATAATTTTGTCATTCTGGGGAGGTACTTCTGTCTTTCTGGGGAGAAATATTGTACTTCTTTAGAAGTAACTGAGCCCATTTAGCAAGCTGCTCACTTGTTATAAACTTTCTCTATGTTTTAAAGGGTTTTCATCTGTCTACATCTTTTTCTCTCTAGAAATGACTCCTGACGTCCAGCAGCCCCTTCCTCAGATTCCTTCAGAAACAGCCTCTCCTCTCCTCATACTTCCACCTCCTCTTCCTAATCCTAGTGCTGCCCTCCGGCCAGGTGAAACGCAGGTCGTAGGTGCTCCTGGTATGGGCAGTGTTTCCACGGAGCCAGATGATGAAGAGGGTCTCAAGCATTTGGAGCAGGTAAAAATCATGTAATTCTTTTTTTCTCCAACTGCTATGGAGAAAATTCAAAAACGGGACTTTTGTGCACCAGATTTTATGTACTGGAAAAGTTGTTTGTATTTGTAGTATTGTATGAAAAATTTCTTTCAAATCATTTCATGCTTATAAGTTTCTGCTATGTAGTAGTCATGTCAGGTTATTTTTTGCTCTTCTGAGGTTGCCTTTAGCTGTTTGCTTTTCTTTTTTCTTTGGAAATTAATGGAATGCCAAAAATGGTGAATACAAGCAGCTGTGGATAGGTACTATGTCTTCTGTATATTTTGCCTAAAGTATAACAGGGAAAATAGTAAAACTCCCAGGATATTAGTATCTTTAATCATGTTCTAGATTTTTCCAAGATTGTATATACCATTGTTTACATGCAAAGTAAATAATAGCTTGCTTTCTGCAGAAGAACTTCTCTTTCCTTCAGGGTGGGGTATTAGTGACAAGCAATGTTGAAGAAAGGAAGAAAGGGGACAATGTCTTAGTAAAACATGCAAAAGATTTTATTGGTATAAGTACTAATGGAGCCTTTTGTTTTGTTAACATGCACATATTTACAGGTTTTTAGTTTATACAATATAGGATTGAACAGTGACTTATAAATTTTAAAATGTATTATTATTAGTGTATTAATTAGAATCCTGGGCTTTGATCCATATCAGTTTGTGGATGAGAGAGAATCATTGATCAACTGCTCCTAATCTTCAGCTTTCTTAATAATTTTGAAACCCTGAATAAGACTTCCCCTTTGTGAAATGGGGGATAGTACCTGTTTTCATGGCATTGTTGTAAAAATTAAGTCATTGCCTGCTGTGTTCCTTACATAATGTCTTTCACAGATCAAGTAGTCCAAAAAATGTAGGCATTTTTTAATGTGTACAAATATTAATTTAAGATCTTTTCTTTCCATTTTTTGTTTTTCTGTTAGCAAGCTGAGAAGATGGTGGCTTATCTCCAAGACAGTGCACTAGATGATGAGAGACTGACATCAAAACCGCAAGAGCACAGAACTAAGGGTGTCTCGGCTCCATCAATGCACGAAGCAATGCAGAAGTGGTATTACAAAGATCCTCAGGGAGAAATTCAGGGTATGTGGTTTTGTTCTACTTTAATATAGAAGTGTCTGACATTATTTCCAGATTTTGTAAGATGGTGATGATTAATACTAATTTTCATGCTATAGGCTTTTTTTTAAAAAAAATATATATAGAAGGCATTTTTGTAGGCTCCTCCCATAGTACTTTACTATTTCAGTGTGGGGAAGGGAAGTCCAATGAAAATAATTTGAATACAGGACAGAGTGTCATGCTAGTTTAATAAGGATGTAAGCAAAATGTTTAAGACCCCCCTCCCCTCCCCCCTCATTTCTGGCATCCCACCTGATTTATTAGGTGAGTTACTTACCTTCTCTATATTCCAGTCTTCTTTCCTTGAAAGGTAATAGAAGTGATTTTGGAAGACTGCTTTAATATTTCACTAAAGTGGAGTTGATATTAAGTGATAAAAAAATATTTAAAATGTCTGAGAAGTAGTGCCATGCTATAAACTAATTCCTTAAAAGATTTTTAAGATGCATAAGTTAAATTAGAATAGGGAGAGCCTGGCCAGAATGGTTCAGTGTTTGAGTGTCGAATCAGGAGATCAATGTTAGAATCCTGGTCAGGGCACACACTGGGTTGTGGGCTGGATCCCCAGTAGGGATGATGCAGGAGCAGCCGATCAGTGAACCTCTGTTGTAGGTTTCTGTGTTTCTCTCCCTCTCCCTTCCTCTCTGAAATTCATAAAAATGTATTTTAAAAAATAAAAAATAGAATGCAGAGAGAATGCTGTAAAGAACATTTGTTGATTCTTCATTTCTGCTTTTGAAATCTTTGCTAATAATTTGAAATTGGTTATTGACTATTAGTGTCATTTGCATGATAGTCTTTAAGCAAGTGACCTTTCTCCAATGTAATTAATAACTCTTTTCCACTCTCAGTACCCTTAACCTGCTTCATTCTTCTTCATAGCATCTATCGCTACCTGTATATATTTGTTCATGATCTATAGAATGTAAAGTATGGAAGAGCAGGGTTTTAATGAAAATACATATGGATGTGTTTTAATTAAATTTACTTAGAGATAATTATTGCTTCACATGCACTTGTAAGAAATGAAATGGAAATTCCATATACCTTTTACTCGGTTTCCCCAGGGTAACCTCTTGCAAAACTGTAGTACACAACCAAGGCAATGACACAGATAGTCAAGATTCAGTGTTTCTGTCTCAACAATAGGATCCCTTCTGTTGCCCTTTTATAGCCATACCCATTCCCCTCCCATTCACATCCCTTTCTCCTTCTTCCCCTGGCAACCACTGATCAGTTCTCCATTTCTATATTTTGTCATTTCAAGAATGTTATATAAATGGAATCATACAGTATTTAACCTGTTGGCGTTGTCATTTTTCACTCAGTATGATTCTCTGGAGGTTCATTCAGTTTGTTGCATGTATCAGTAGTTTGTTTCTTTTAATTTAGTATTCTATGACCTCGATGTATCATAGTTTAACATTAATGGCATCTGGGTTGTTCTGATTTTAGCTATTATAATAAAGGTATTAAAACATTCATGGATAGGTTTTTATGTGAACATAAGTTTTAATCCTATGAGATAAAATATGTTCACTAGTGCAATTGCTGGGTTATATGGTGATTACATGTTTAATTTGTTGTTTTTTTAAAGAAATTGCCAAACCTGTTTCCAGAAGGACTGTACCATTTTATATTCCCACCAGCAATCTATGAGTGACCCATATTTTCTTCACAGAAAATATTTTTATTACTTTAAAATATTTTTATTGATTTCTAGAGAGGAAGAGAGAGACATCTATGTGAGAGCGAAACATCGATTAGTTGTCTCCTGCATGCCCCCTACCTAAGATCGAGCCCGAAACTTGGGCATGTGCCCTAACTGGGTATCAAATCAGCAACGTTTTGGTGCACAGTATGATGCCCAACCACCTGGGCAATACCAGCCAGTGCATGATGTGGCTATTTTTATTTAATTATAGCCATTCTGACAAGTGTGTCATGATATCTCATAGTTTTTAATTTGCATTTCCCTAATGGCTAGATCTCTGGCAAAAAATGAAAATTTAGAAAAACATGTATTCTGTCTGCATATCTGTATTCTCTATTACAAAGTGACACAGAGTCTAACAAATACTCTTTCCAGTTTTATTTATATACTTCTTTGACAAATGAATTGTAGAGATTGAGAGAGATGGAGACTATTACGCTCTTTAAAATCTCAGCTGAGAATTTGGGATGTGTAGACATAAGGCTTATTTTGAAATCCTTTTTGTTGTATTTTATTAGAAGCCTCTCCACCACCTTTGGAGAGAAATTAAATTTATCTTACAAATTATTTGACAAGTGCCACCTGAAACAAATTGTTAACCTCTGGATGAGGATCAAACACAGAAAATATTTTTTTCCTCTTTAGCCTGAAAGGATTCTTATTGCCTTTCTGTTTTAATTGGTGTTATAGGTCCCTTCAATAATCAGGAGATGGCAGAATGGTTTCAGGCGGGCTATTTTACTATGTCTTTATTGGTGAAAAGAGCATGTGATGAAAGCTTCCAACCTCTTGGTGATATCATGAAAATGTGGGGAAGGGTTCCCTTCTCTTCCGGTCCTGCACCCCCTTCTCATATGGTAAGTACCTTATAGCTTACCCACAACATGGATTAGATAGAGATGCACTTGCTTCTCTATGGAAAAAATATCTTTGGGTGAGGATTAAAAAAAAAATTAGCTACTGGTATTGTAACTAAAAGCTGGATCATAATGTAGCCCTCTTGTATAGTGGCCCTGGAGTACCTTTGAATGGGAAATAATACTCCTTTTCAGTGGTTCGTGACCTTCTCCTCAAAGAGTTCATCTTAGAGAGCTTGGTATTTGTGCCTTACTTTTTCTTCTTCAAGTATAGGAGTATCTGGTTCCTAGCCATAGTCAGAAGTAGCCAGATTGTGAACACCAGATTTCTACAATGAAAACACCATTGACTTATTCATTAACTCTAGGTTGAGGGCCTGTGCCAGGCCTTGTGGTAGGTTCTGAAGAGATGAGGATGAATAAGATATAACGTCTTATCAAGGGTGTTCAGAGGTGAAAATAGTGGCTGTCAAACATTTTTGACCATAGCCTGTAGTAAAAAAGGTTACTTGGCGCATTTCACAAAACATTTTCTCATGCACATCTCTTCTCTTTTGTTTCTTTTCTACTTCTTATACAAATGTTGATCTTGACCCAGTCATTGATTTCACAATCCACCGATGAGTTGAGACCTATAGTTTGTAGAGCAGTAAATATTCCTGGGTGAGGGAAATTATTTCTGTTATAAAGTCAAAGAAAAATTATAGTGTATTATTGTGTATAAATTTAACTTATGTACCAAGTTTGAGCTTTATTTTTCTTCTCTGAATTGGGATGAGTTTTTATCTTGTATATTTCAGAGCTGAAAGATCATTACTTGGAGCTTAGCAAACTTTCTGTAGTCCATTTCCTGACTTCCATTGATAGGGCTGAGCCTCAGTCAGATTCACTTAAGGGGAACAACAATGGGAAGCTCTGCTTCCTGTCAGCTGTTGCCTTTGCACTGATGAGCGGAGTTCATTTTTATGATGAATACTAGTGTCCCGGTGTATAAAATGTGTGCGCATCAAAAGGGAATTAGAGCCGAAACTGGTTTGACTCAGTGGATAGAGCGTCAGCCTGCGTACTGAAAGGTCCCAGGTTTGATTCTGGTCAAGGGCATGTACCTTGGTTGCGGGTACATCCCCAGTAGGCAGCTGATCCGTGTTTCTCTCTTATCAATGTTTCTAACTCTCTATTCTTCTCCCTTCCTCTCTGTAAAAAATCAATAAAATATATTTTTAAAAAAGGAATTAGAGGAAATATTTTAATATTGCTATTTGCCCTTTCTCTATAATAGAAGTGTCAGAGATAAAAGAAAATTAGTAAAATGTATATGAAAATCTTCCTCTTGTTAGAGTCTGGGGCGTGCCAAGGGAATCAGAGTCAAGTACCTACCCACCCACTTGTGCCTTGAAATCGCATGAGTCCCACACCTGGCTGGCTCCACCCCCATTAGGCTACATCCAGACCCAGCTGGCCTTACCCCTGTCAAGCCCCACTGGGCAGCGGCGGCGGGGGGGGGGGGGGTGGGAGTGGGGAGCGGGGCGTGGCCTCAGGTTCCCTGGCTTATGGTGAGGATGCAGCCTGAGGTTCCCCTGTCAAGCTCCTCCAGGTGGGGGGCATGGCCTCCAGTTCCCTGCTGATTGCTCGTTAAGGCTCCTTACAGGCATTCAGCCTCTGCTCTGGGTATAGCCATCTTGTGTTATGGAATCCCTGCTTCCGCTGTGGGCTGTCCATCTTGTTACAGTGTGATGATAAATTTGCATATTCCTTCTTTATTAGATAGGATACCTTGAAACCTACATTCCATAAACAAATTTTAGGTGAACTTAATATAGTTTTTATCTAGCTTTAATTTTAGATGATCCCTAGCCCAAGTAATTATCAGATGTTTTATTACAAATTATAAAGATATAAACCATTCACTAATGATTTGCCTAAGTTTAGTGTATGTTACCCTTATACTTTTACAGTATTCCCTCCTTATCCGTAGGGGTTACATTCCAAGACCCCCAATGAATACCTGAAACCACAGAAAATGCCAAACCCTGTATATACTATGTTTATTTATATTTCCTATATATACATACCAATGATAAAGCTTAATTTATAAATTGGGCACAGTAAGAGATTAACAACAGTAACTAATCAGAAAAATCAGTTTTAATAATGCTAGGGGCCTAGTGCATGAATTTGTGCATGTTGAAAGGAACTGTGGGCCACAAGGCTGTGGTAGGCAAGGGTTGGGTATCAGCTCATCCTCTGTGCCCCTGCCCGGTCCCTCACACCGCAGCCCCCTGTCTCCTGTCTGCCGGCAGCCCTTCCCCCACTGCCACGGCTTCCATGCACTGATGGCAGCACTGGCCCCACTCTCACTTGCTGATGGCGCACAACGATTGTGGCTGGCTCCAGCAGCGGTGCAAATGGGGCCGGCACCGTCAGTGTGTGTGAGCGGCAGCTGCTGCCTCAGTCACTCCTCAGGAGCAGAGGGAGGTGAAGAAGCCCTTAAGGGCTATCAGGGCCAATACCTGCTGCTCGCATCCACTGATGGTGCCAAGTGATCGGAACCAGCACCAGGCCCGGGCAGCAGGTGCGAACGGGGTTGGCACCAGCAGCAGGTGTGAGTGCCGGGTGGGACCGAGGTGTACAGGAGCGAAGCCCATGGTTGATTGCAGGTAACTGAAATTGCAGGAAGTGAAACTGTGGATAAGGGGGACTACTGTATTTCTCTTATCTTATACTTCCCTTATTTTTCTCATTTTAAGCTTTGCAAATTTAAATTTCAGATCATGTTATTTGAAATATAAGCTAAAAATCCAGGATTTTACTACAGCTTGTTTTTGTAAAACTTATGATGTATTAATAGCAGTAGAAAAACCTAATTTTGGGGTAGGAAATTTTACTTTTCCAAACTCTTTTATACTGTGTTTAACTTGAGATTTTTTATTATTTCCTAGCTAGTGTGGCTCAAATGGTTGAGCATCAACCTATTAGCTAGGAGGTCATGGTTCAATTTCCAGTCAGGGCACATGCCTGGGTTGCTGACTTGATCCTCAGTGGGAGTTATGCAGGTGGAATGAAGACCTAGGATTCATTTTGCTTTTAGATATATGTGCTAAATGGCTTTTAGGTTCTTTGCAATTTATTCGATGATATTTCTTCCCCTATTTCTTCACTCTCAGGGAGAGTTGGACCAGGAGCGACTGACCAGGCAGCAGGAATTCACAGCCTTATATCAGATGCAGCACCTTCAGTACCAGCAGTTCTTAATACAGTAAGAACAGTACCATAGAGGGTATACTGTAGCACCAAAAGGGCCTTTATATTATCTGCTCACAAGTTTCACCTTTTACAGCAGAAAACTAAAAGTTTTAGGATATTTCAGTCACCCACCTAGTGGCATGTTACCACTAAGCTTTGTTTTCTTAAATACCAGAAATTTGTAGAAGATGACACGGTATTGTAATTTTGCAAGCTCATTAGCTCTAAAAGCAATAATCAACAAGCATTTTAAGAACTGTGTGCCTCCTAAAAAGCTCAACTTTGAATGCTACAGAGAAAAAACATAGACCATGGGACAGAAAAGAAAAGTTTATACTGTTAAAAGTGGTGTGGAATTATGGCAGAATCTCTTAGCTTGTGTGTTCCTTTTATAGAAGAGCTAAGGTTGCCTGTCATCTGTGCAGAGGTTGGCAGCTTGCTACCTGGTTTATAAGCAGAGTTTATGGACACACGGCCACACAAATTGTGTGTGTATTGTCTGTGGCTGCTTTTGAACATAGATGGCAGCATTGAGTAATGTATATGGTCTGCAAAGCCAGAAATATTTACTGTCTGGCGCTTTACTGAAAAATTTGTCTACCTCTGATCTAGTGGAAAATTATTTTACCTAAAATTTTCCCAGTGGAAACAAATTTGAGAATTTTTATACAAGTGATTTTATTTTTGCAAAGGGTGCTTCATGTGGAAATAGCTAGTTGATTTTCTTTTATTTTTACCTTATGATATAAGACTGTTAAAATATTAAAAAATTAGCAAATTTCTTCATCATTTTGAAGGAATTTGCCAGTTTTTTATATTTGTTATCCCCCCTTCCAGAAGCATGTCATCTATAAGTTCAATTCTTTCTAGAATGAAGTATAGAATTTTCTTTGTGACTATTGTTCTCATGAAGAATTATAAAATACTAGAGGCCCAATGCACGAAATTTATGCAAGAGTAGGCCTTCCTTTTCCCCGACTGCCAGCACCAGCTTCCCTTTGGCACCTGAGACTCAGGCTTCCCTCTGGCCACCAACAGGGGCACCTGGGACCTGGGCTTTCCTCTGGCTGCTGGCAGGCAACTGGGACCCGGGCTTCCCTTGCAGCCCCAGCTTCATCTGGAAGGTCATCCAGTCTAATTAACAATTTATGCTTTTATTATTATAGAAGATATTTGTTAGCTGTTTCAATGGTGGTTCTGGGGGAGGAGTAGATTGAACCATGTCTTTCATTGTCTCAGTAAAGTGAACTAAATATGGATAGACAGGTTACACTTTTTCTACTTTTTAAAGGCAACAGTATGCACAGGTTTTGGCTCAACAGCAGAAAGCAGCCCTGTCTTCCCAGCAGCAGCAACAGTTGGCACTTCTTCTCCAACAGTTCCAGGCTCTGAAGATGAGGTTGGTGGTGATTCCATGATATGTCCCTGTGTGTGTATGTGTCAGATAAAGAGAAGAAAGGAAATATGGGTATGTGTGAACTCAGGTATCAAAAACCCACACACCACAGAAAACTGTGTGGTGTTGTGTGTTAACATAGAATATAGTTTTTAAAAAGAACAAAGCTGGAAGTAAAGCACTTACTTGGTCTTTTTATGCAGAGAATAAATTGCAGAGGATAACACTTGAGAAGCAATGTAGTCTTATGGAACCAGCAACCAAAAAAGTTGTAGTCTGTCTCAAGTTATTAGCAATGTCACCCAGGGTTATCATTTTCCAGAACCCAAATGCTATTAAGGTCATTCAAAAGAAAAGTAAATTATGTTAGAAATTATGTTGAATTTCTGCTGTTTCAGATTATCATTCAGGGAAATATTTATTTTATCTCCTGCAAAGAGCAGTAATTGCTCTTTAAAGTCTTACTGTCCAGTTTAATTATAACCTTTTACACTACTCTTTTGAGCTGTAACCCATCCTGTTAAGTGATAAAGTGTCCATTTTACAGATGGGCAAACTGGACTCTGAGAGGCTCGAGGTCTTCGTTGACATAATACACAGAAAACTTCAGAGACAGAACTAAAATATACACCTTTTGACTTAGAATCTGTGAGGTTTTTCAGTGTGTTTTTTCCATTATAACATGCCTCTGTTTATTGAGATGATGTGGATTTTGCAGAGAGTAGGTATATCCATTATTTAGAAATCAGTGTTTGCTAAGACCTTAGTAGTCCAGAGAGTGATTATTCTTCCCTCTTTCCCACATGGTGTGGTAGTGTTACTATTTAGTTAAAAAAATGGAGTTTTCTGGCCAAATAACCTGGAAAATCTACAAGTAATATAGAAGTTCCTCCTTATTTTGGCAAAATAACAAGAACAAGTTCTCTTTATTTTCCTTTTGCAGAATATCTGATCAGAGTGTCATTTCCTCAGTGACTAGATCTGTGTCAGTGCCAGATACTGGGTCTATCTGGGAGCTTCAGCCAACAGCTTCACAGCCTACAGGTACCCAGAAATTTGGAAAAGAGAAAAGCCTGCTTTGAAGTGAACATTTTAACCTCATTCTCTTTTTATTTCCCCTTTGCCATAAATTAGAACATTTTTGGGGCTGAGATTTTTTAGAAGTTGCCATTGGTGGAGTACTTCTGTTTCTTAAGATCTGATTTCTGCAAAAGTGGGTAGTCCTTACAGGAGGTTATAGTATATGTTGAAAATTCTCAGGAACATGGGCATTGGTGGATTTTTCTTAGAGCAATTGAGCTATTCAGGCCATAGTTCTCTCACTTACAGTGACCCTGAGGATTATGGCAGGATTGTTTATCCTCCCTCTTCTTCATCAACTCCCCATGCTATATGTACCTTTTTTTTTTTTTTTGGCAGCTATTTGTAATTAGAATGTTAAAATACTCTCCAGTTTTGGGGAAACTATAAGTACCTTATTAAACTTATTTTTTTTAGTATGATGGCAGTCAAGGTCCTTTACAATTACTCTGTTTCATATAGACAATAATTTATAGTCCATAAATAGACTATAATAGGAATGTAGGAAATAGAGAATGCTGAAAAGTGGTGTCAGCAAACGTTGCTGACAATAGGAAAACAGATTAAAAAACCTTCTGTTTATTTACTTCCACATCTGACTCTCTCAGGTCAGTAGGACCGAGTGTTGTTTATGAGACTTGCCTAGCCTTTCCAGAGGCCTGCCCAGCTCCAGCTATACCTTTCTCTTTTTTTCTCTCTTTTACTGAACTGAAATGATATAACATAAAATTAACTGTTTTTAAGTGAATAATTAATGCGTTCACAATATTGTACAGCCACTTAGTTTTCTCTAGTTCCATAGCTATGCCCTTCTTAACCCCATCCTCCACTTAGTGCATGCAGTAAGAAGTGGTGTGGTTATTAGAAATATGATGGACTTTGGGATCTGATTCACAGAGTGGGATTGCAGTCCTAGCATGGCCACATGCTTGTCCTGTATTTTTGGGGATGTTACAGAACTATCTCTGGCCCTTAGCTTGTTCATCAGTAAAAATGGGGGAATGAACAGATACCTTGCAGCAGTGGTCTCAACCTTTCTAATGCTGCGCCCCTTTAATACAGTTCCTCATGTTGTGATGACCCCCAACCATCAAATTATTTTTGTTGCTACTTCATAACTGTAATTTTGCTACTGTTATGAATCATGTAAATTTCTGTATTTAGAATGTAAATATCTGTGGGTCGCCACAGGTTGAGAACCGTTGCTGTAGAGCCTAAGACCATCGGAAAACACAGATATTTACATTACAATTCATTAAGAGTAGCAAAATTAAAGGGACACGGCATTAGAAAGGTTGAGAACCACTGCCTTACATGGTTTTTTGGGAATGAATGCCTGGTACCTGTCTTTCCCTCTAGATGTGTTGAAGGTTATTGATATAAATTAGAGCCCACTGGCAGTTCAGTTGACTTTGAAGCAGAACAGATAAAGTATATGATGGAGCTCATTGAGGGACAGGGGATAGCTTTTTTTGTTACGCTCCTGGATATGTGACTGTGCATGTAAGCCCTGACATCCCTCACTTTTTTTCCTTGTTGTCTTACAGTGTGGGAAGGTAGTAGTGTATGGGATCTTCCCCTTGATACGACGACTCCAGGACCTGCCCTTGAACAGCTTCAGCAAATGGAGAAGGCCAAAGCTGCAAAGGTCTGAACTCATTCTTCCACAACTGTGCATCCTTTCCAGTTATGGAACACAGTTTACTGATGTCTGTATCTTTAGCTAACTATATATTTTTTCCCTTTTAGTTTACTGCTATTTAGTTAGTATAAGCACATTCATATTCTGTGAATATAAATACTCAAAAAGACCTTGAACAGAATTAAAATTATAAGTGAAAATCAATTCAATTAAAAATTATTGGTTGGTTGACACATTACTGATTATGGTCATCTGTATATTTTAATTTCATGATTCACGTTAGATACATTTGTTATAAATACTAAGACTTTAAGAAAATATTCACTACATGGCTTTTTAGACCCTTGACCTGTAGCTTGAGTTCCCATCTAGAATTTTTATAGTGATTTTTATTTATATATCTTAGTGCCCCCAGACATAGCTGAAAGACTCCACATTAACATTAGATCCTGTGATCCATTCATGTTTTCTGGAGGAGCTAGGAATTTGAAGTTTGGTTTTAGTACTTGCCAGAAGAGGATGTCTTTCAACACTTAGTATCACTGTCATGATTTCCAGGTTCTCATGCCTGTGAGAGACTTGTTCCTATTTTATAGTTAATGCAGTCTTATCCCCTGAGGTAATGAAATACAGGAGCTTGCAGTCCTGTGTGTGTGTGTGGTGGTGAGGGGGAGGTGGGGGGCGCGAGCGGTGGGGAAGTGTGATGACACACAGACAAGCAGGCCAAGAAAGAATTATGGGTCGGTTGTCTAGTTGGAGAGGTGGGGAATCAGAAATTGCGCAACATTTTCTTTTCTTTTTTTAATTTAATTTTATTTTTAATCTTTATTGTTCAGTTTATTAATTACATTGTTTCCCCCCCCCCCTTGACTCCCCCCTATAGCTCCCCTCCACCCGGTACCCATCCTACCCTCCGCTCTCACCTCCCCCCCCCCCCCACTGTCCTCTTCCCATAGTTGTATGATTTTTGTCCAGTTTCTTGCTGCACTTCCCATACGCCCTTTCTCCCCAAGAATTGTCAGTCCATTCCCTCTCTATGTCCATGATTCTGTTATATTCACCAGTTTATCCTGTTCATCAGATTATTAATTCACTTGATTTTTAGATTCATTTGTTGATAAATGTGTATTTGTTGTTCATAATTTATATTTTTACCTTTTTCTTCTTCTTCTTAAAGAACATCTTTCAGCATTTCATATAATATTGGTTTGGTGGTGATGAACTCCTTTAGCTTTTTCTTATCTGCGAAGCACTTTATCTGGCCTTCAATTCTGAATGATAGCTTTGCTGGATAGAGTAATCTTGGTTGTAGATTCTTGCTGTTCATCACTTTGAATATTTCTTGCCATTCCCATCTGGCCTGCATCGTTTCTGATGAGAAATCCGCTGACAATCGTATGGGTGCTCTCTTATAGGTAACTGTTTTTCTCTTGCTGCTTTTAATATTCTCTCTTTGTCTTTTGCTCTTGGCATTATGATGTGTCTTGGTGTGGTCCTCTTAGGGTTCTATATATTGGGGTTCAGTGTGCTTCTTGGACTCCTAAGTCAATTTCTTTCACCAGGTGTGGGAAGTTTTCGGTCACTATTTCTTCAAATAGGTTTTCATTGTCTTGGTCTCTCTCTTTTTCTGGCACCCTTATAATTCGGATGTTGGTATGCTTGAGGTTGTCCCAGAGGCCCCTTATGCTATCTTCAATTTTTTGGATTCTTTTGGTTTCTTGCTTTTTCAGCTGAGTGGATTTTACCTCTTTGTATTTCAAATCTTTAACTTGGTTCTTGCGGTCCTCTAGAGTACTTTTAGGTCTTTGTATAATATTTTTTATTTCAATCAGTGTATGCTTAATTTCTGGATGGTCCTTTTTCATATCCTTGAGGGTCTCGTTCATATCCTCCTAGGTCTCGTTCATATCCTTGTAGGTCTCGTTCATTACCTTGTAGGTCTTGTTCATTTCCTCATAGGTCTTGTTTATTTCCTTGTAGGTCAGGGCCTTTTCTAGGAGCCTCTTGAATAGCCTTATAACTATGGTTTTGAATTCTATGTCCAGTCGTTTTTTTCCCTCCATTTCTTTCCCATCTGATTTCTTTCCATGTCTCTGAATGGTGGCTGCTTTCCTGGGTTGGTCGATTAGCTTTGTGTGGTAGATGTCCCAGTTACCTGAGGTGGATATGTATTGCACAGTCTTGTTGAAGTTAAGTCTAGATTAATCGCTGTTAGCACTAGGAGGCTTTGACCTCCAGGCCAGTTGTCTGTGATGTTCAGCCATACCCAGGTTGGATGGGCGGAGTCTCTGGGCCAAGCAGGCAGCGTCAGCTCTGCCCTATGAGGCCCCAGGGACTCTGTGCCGGGTGGCAATGGCCGCCAGCACCTCTGAGAGAGAGAGCTGCTGCTGAGCTCCACCTGCTGCTGGAGAATTCAGCCTCTCCCCAAATGAGTCTGCATACCCAACATCTCACCCAGGGTCATAAAAACAATGCAGTCTGGAGGTTTCCCGAACGAGAGAGTAAGTCACGAGTTCTCTCTGCACAGTCATGCGGCTGTGCTGTTCCCAAGTTCACGCGAAATCTGCGCAAGCTCATCCTCTCCACAAGCTTGCAGACCCTTGCAGCGCCCGAGTTTCGGCGTGCCTCCCTACTGTCCAGTTTTTGCCCCGTATGATTGTGGGTTCCCTGGACTTCGCCCAGAGCTGGGGAATCAGTGCAGTGGGACGTCTTTGTCTCCCCAGTTCGAGAGGACCGGCCGGGTTTTCAGCCACCTGCCCTATCCGCTGGTGCGCGCAGGGCTCCAAACCTCTCCGTGCGTATCTTCAACGCTGTCCTCCTCTGTTCCTCTGAGTCACAGTGTCCTATCTTCACTTTTATTTGTGGAATTTTCACTCAGCCAGCTTTCCAGTGATTCTGGATGATGTTTGTTCTTTCGTTAAGTTGTAGTTTTGAAATTGCTGTGTGGGGCAGCAAGATAGGTGTTTACCTATGCCGCCATCTAGATTCCCTTGTGCAACATTTTCAACGGACAGTAATACCTGAGTTAATTTTCACTTGAAGGATGGTAGGGTTTAACCCTGTTGAAGGGTTTTGGGTCGACAGAGTAGGAGGAGAAAACATTTCAATTGCAATTGAAGGAAACAACCCTGAAAAGGCTCACAAATGCAGGAAAACATACTGGCTAAGGAAACAGCTAAGTACTTTGGTCTGGTCTGGACCCTCGATGCATCTGAGGAATGAATGATGAGAGAAGAAACCAAAGAAGAGGCAGGCCAGTCGTGAGCATCCTTGTACATGCTATGTTAGTTAGGTTTTATTTTCTGGGAGAAGGGTAGTTTAAATCAGTTCTTTCCAATCTTTTTTTGGCCATGCCCCACATAAGCATCTCTAAAATCTTGATGCCCCCTCTCCCCCCCAACGTGACATATAATTCTTATTCAAAAAGTGAACTCCTGTTCACATAGAGGAAGCCTAAAAGTCCATTAGCTTGGTCTAAACAAGCTTCCAAAGAACATGACATCCATCAAAGAGAAAAAAGAACAAAAGGACAGTTAAAGTACTGAGGAAGAAATCACTAAGAAACTGTTAAAAAAAATAATAATATGAAGTGATATGAAAAAATAGCAAATACAGTTTCAAAACATAGAGAACTGAAATGCATAAATATGTCACAATATGTATTTATATACTGTATATGAGATCCCAGAACATTAAGAAATGCAAAAAATTCACTGTTAATAACTCATTTTCAAATTGAGTATATTTTTTAGGGCCCCCAGACAAAATCCTGTGCCTCATGCTGGGAACCACTGATTTAAATGGGAATGATTTTTTTGTGTGTGTATGTGGAAGTTAGGTGTTGAGCTGGGGAACGTGGGCACAACTGGATTCTGGAAAATCAGATAAGGAGACTCTCATGAATGTAGGTGAGAAAAGGAAAGCTGGAACTATACTTGTGGCAATGGACCTGGAAGCTGGGTGCTGGGTTCGACTACTATTTAGGGACTATGAAGGACAGAATTTGTCAAATGGTTCGTCTTCAGATTTTAAAGAATCACATAATTTTTTACACCAGTAGCTTTACAAAATTGCTTTTGAAATTTTGGAGCTACCTTGTTAGATCTTCAATCAGAAAATCTTTTTGTGGAATGAGCAAAGAAATGGTCACTCCCCAAGAAAATTGTGTTCCTCTTCTCTTGGCTACTTCTCTTCCCCTTGCAGAAAGTATGGTGCAGAGATGGTATGAAGCAAGGAGGTAGGGAAAAGTGGGCCGCGAGTGCACTCAGTTTAGAAGAGCATAAAACTGTTCTGATATCTGAGACAAATCAGTACTTAGAGCTTTTACAGAATTGCTTTCATCAATCACCCTGTTGCAGTGGAAGTAACTGAGTGACTGGTGATGCCTGCTCATTTCAGCTTCTCCCCATTGTTTTGATCAGTGATGTTTGGGTGTTCTGTGCATGTGTCCGGTGTCTAAGAGTACTCTCGTGTAATTACAGCTAGAGCAGGAGAGAAGAGAGGCAGAAATGAGGGCAAAACGGGAAGAGGAAGAACGAAAGAGGCAAGAAGAACTCCGGAGACAGCAGGAGGAAATTCTCCGAAGGCAGCAGGAGGAAGAAAGAAAAAGGCGAGAAGAAGAAGAACTTGCTCGAAGGAAGCAGGTAACCCGATCTTCGAGAACTCTGACCACAGGATTAGAAAGAGTGTCTTGTCCTCTAGCACCCACTGGAGGGATAGTCCTCAGTCCAAGTAAAACATTAGAATTTGTTTCTTTTGCATATTTCCTGGAGTTTTATAAACCATTTAGATACCAGAAGTAACCAAGTCTTTGCCTAATTATTTATAACCAGTGTCATTGAATATTTTTCATGAATTTTTGGTCATTTGTATTTGAGAGGAGGGCTGGTTGTGGAATTTTCTATTCATGTGCTTGGCCTATTTTTTTACTGGGATTTTTGAAGATCCCAATGGAAAGAATCCTCTTTGTAATAGCCCCCAAATCTAGATTTTACCTCACATTTTCTACTTTCTGTTGGCCACAGGAGGTACTCTGTGAAAAATAAAAGGATCCTATGCTGAGATTAGATTAGAACTACTAATATTTCTTAGAGCCTCACTATATTAGCATTTAAGGACTCTAAGAAATATTGCAGTAAGGAAATCTGTTTAATTTTGTGATGCTCAGTATTTCCTAAATTACTTAACAACGGGACCCTTTTCTGTATACTTAATATCTGTGGGACTTTTGTTCTGGGAGACATAACTTTACTCAGTACTGCTGACTGTAGAACTTATTCCTACCTTACCAAACACTTTTGGTAGCTATGTTGATTTGATTTGACTATACCTTAGGTTCTGAGCTGATTAAAAAATTGGAGCTGATGGTCCCAATGGAGAAAACTAAGGCCAAGTCCTAACAGACCCTTCCTTTCTAGGGGTAATAAGTAATTACAGCTAATGTGGAAACGAAGGAAGACTACACAGTGTAATGCTATTTATATTCTAAATACAAATTATTTTAACTCTTTTTTTAGAGAGAGAGAGAGAGAAACAATGATCAGTTGCCTCCCATATGCACCCCAAATGGGGATCAAACTTGCAACTTAGATATGTCCCTTTAACTGGGAATTGAACCCACAACCTTTTTGATGCATGGAACTGCTCCAATCGAACTACCAGGTCAGGGCACAAATTATTTTAACTCTTAATGTATCTTTTTCTCATACATATATGCTATTTACTCTGCATACTTTAATATATCTTTACTAGAGACATGGTGCATGAAATTTGTGCATGGGAGGCAGGGGATGTCCCTCAGCCCAGCCTGCACCCTCTCTAGTCTGGGAACCCTCAAGGGATGTCCAACTGCCCATTTAGGCCCAATACGGGATAGAGCCTAAACGGGCAGTCAGACATCCTTTTCACAATCCAGGACTGCTGGCTCCAAACTGCTCACCTGCCTGCCTCCCTGATTGCCCCTAACTGCTTTTCCCTGCCAGCCTGATCACCTCCTAACCATTACCCTGTCAGCCTAATTGATGTCTAACTGTTCCCCTGCAAACTTGTTTGCCCCTAACTTCCCTCCTCTGCCAGCCTGGTCACCCCTAACTGCCTTCCCATGTAGGCCTGGTCCCTCCCATGCTGGCCTGATCACCCACAACTGGCCTCCCTTGCAGGCCTGGAACCTCCCAGTGGCCCTCCCCTGCTGGCCATCTTGTGGTGATCATCTTGTGTCCACATGGGGGCAGGATCTTTGACCACATGGAGGCAGGATCTTGTATGTTGGAGTGATGGTCAATCTGCATATTACTCTTTTATTAAAGGTCTAGGGGCCTGGTGCACGAAATTTGTGCGCTGGGGGTGGGTGATCCCTCAGTCCAACCTGCCCCCTCTCACATACTGGGAGCACTCAGGGGATGTCCTACTAACCCCTCACCCCTGGCCGAAGCTTTAGGCCTTGAGCACCCAGCCATCGCCCTGCAATGGGGCTGATGGCTGGCTCTGCCCGGCCGTCTCGGCCCCGCCCCCCTGAGCCCTGGCCTTAGCCCCAGCCGCTGGCAACCACCCAGCAACCACCTGGCGCTGGATGCCTCAGCCCCGCTCCCCCAGCCCAGGCCTTAGCCCGGCAGCAACTGCCCAGCTCCGGGGGGCATCCTGCACTCAGCGGCCTCGAGTGTGCCTCTGCGGCCCTGCCCCCCAGCCTCACATGCTCGCCAGCCGCCTTGCCCCCCCCCCCCCTTGCTAACCGCCTCACGCACCCCTCGGCCCTGCCCCCCGCCTCACACGCTCCCTGCTGCCCCAGCCCTGCCTCCCGCTCCTGATTGGCCAGTGGGCATGGCTTGTGGGTGTAGTGAAGGCATGGTCAAGCTGCATATTACTCTTTTATTAGATAGGATAGAGGCCTGGGGCATGGGTGGGGACCAGCTGGTTTGCCCTGAAGGGTGTCCTGTATCAGGGTGGGGGTTCTCTTGGGGTGCGGGGCTGCCTGGGCGAGGGATCTATGGTGGTTTGCAGGCCGGCCATGCCCTCCAGCGACCCAAGCGGAGGCCCTGGGATCTGGGATTAATTTATGTTCTGCAATTGAAACTTTGTAGCCTGGAGAGGAGCCAAGCCTTCTGCTTGCTCTGTGGCAACAGCCATTTCTTTGAAACTTTGTAGACTAGAATGGAGGCCTAGGCTAGGGCTGCAGAAGTTTGGCTTCCTCCGTCGCCCTGGCAACCCTAGCCTCTTCTCTCTCCAGCTTCCCTGCCACCATTTCTGTTGGGATTATGTATCTTCTATAATTGAAACTTTGTAGCATTGAGTGAAGGCCTAGGCCAGCAACAGCAGGCGGAAAGCTTGGCTTCCTCCATTGCCGGGGAAACCCAAGCCTCTCTTCTGCTCTCATCAGCTGCAGCCATCTTGGTTGGGGTTTATTTGCTCCTGATTGGCTGGTGGGCATGACTTGATCGGAGGTACGGTCAATTTGTATATTGCTCTTTTGTTAGATAGGATATATATTTATTTCAGAGAGAAAGAGAGAGGAAGAGGGAGAGAAACATCGTGATGACAGAATTATTGAATAGCTGCCTCCTGCGTGCCCCAGATATCTGTCCTGACCAGGAATCAAACCGTGACCTCCTGGTCCATAGGTCGACACTCAACCATTGAGCCACTGTGGCTGGACTACTCTGTATACCTTTTATGTTTGCTGTTAATAGAGTCTTTGCAGCATATAGCCTATTCCTTTTCAAATTATGATGTGTAATATATTAATTGAGACCCATAGTTTCTCTCTCTCTCTCTCTCCCCCTCCCTCTCTCCCTCTCCCTCCCTCTCTCCCTCTCCCTCCCTCTCTCCCTCTCTTTCCCCCTCTCTCTCTCTCTCACACACACACACACACACACACACACACACACACACACACACACACACACGAACGCACGCACGCACACCTTTTTTGTTACTATAGGAAGAGGCCCTGCGACGCCAGAGGGAGCAAGAGATTGCATTAAGGCGACAGCGAGAAGAGGAAGAAAGGCAGCAGCAGGAAGAAGCTCTAAGGAGACTGGAGGAGAGGAGAAGAGAAGAGGAAGAAAGGCGGAAGCAGGAAGAATTGTTACGCAAGCAGGTGACTGGATGGTTTACTCTTCTCAATGCTACTTGAAGCTGGGAATTAGTGAAGATAGCCTGTCTTTTTCAGGTTGCTGAAAATTACCAAAAGAGACCTAACTGGCTCTTCCTATTTTTGTAATAACTGTCCCACATGTAATTATAAAAGCTGAGCTACATATCAGAGAAGCAAAACAAACAAACAAAATAATAGACCACCAGTGAAGAAATCCAGAGGCATACTCTTTAAAAACCGAAAATGAGATCTGCAAGTTGACAGCTTTTGCCTGAGGGTGTTCCTCAATTCATTCTTTGAAAGTGTATAATTCATTGCTTCTTACTATAGTTCCAAGATTCTGCAACAATTAGCACTGTCTAATTCTTGTCCAATCATGTCATTCTGCCATTACCAGCAGCCAGAGGGGTGGAGGGTGGGTGGGTCGAGGAGAGTTTGTCCAAGGAACCTGTGGGTCACAATGGGTGAGAGCTAGGGCTGAATGAAGTGCTCTTGTGAAGTTGCTCTGGTTCCAGCCCTGGCTGAGACTTTCTTCGTCATCAACATCCCTGCAAGGTCCTGGCAGCAGTTCACCTCAGTGTTGGAACACTTTCCAGGAGACTTGCCTGCAGTTGGCGGTGATCTCAGAGATCATTACTTATCACAAATTTTGAAAGTGACATTCCTTTCATGTAGAATTAGCAAGCCAGTGAAAATTTATCCTTTAAGCATGCTAGGCCTTTGTGGCTACTGTAAACATATTTTAAAAGAGCATTTAGCCCTAGCCGGTTTGGCTCGGTAGATAGAGCGTGGCCTGTGGACTGAAGGGTCCCAGGTTCGATTCCTCAGTTTGAGAGCACATCCCCAGTAGGGGGTATGCAGGAGGCAGCTGATCAATGTTTCTCATCGATGTTTCTAATTCTCTCTTCCTCTGTAAAAAACCAATAAAATAATTTTTTTAAAGTATTTAATTCTACCTTATCATCATCAACTTTCTGCCTTTCTCTGTCACTTCAGAAGTAGTTCAGATTTTTTAAAACCACACCACACAATTAAATTTTATTCTTTTATTTTTCCTTGGAAGGAAGAGGAGGCTGCAAAATGGGCCCGGGAAGAAGAAGAAGCCCAGCGTCGATTAGAGGAGAACCGGCTGCGAATGGAAGAGGAGGCAGCCAGACTGCGGCAGGAGGAGGAAGAGCGGAAGAGGAAAGAGCTGGAGCTCCAGCGGCACAAGGAGTTGATGCGCCAGCGGCAGCAGCAGCAGGAGGCTCTGCGGAGGCTGCAGCAGCAGCAACAGCAGCAGCAGCTGGCGCAGATGAAGGTAAAGCCTGGGCACCGGCCCCGAGGAGTTACTTGCTAAAGTCTTAGGTAGATGCTAGCAGTAAAATAGTGTACTTTCTTCAATGTTAAATTTACTGCAATGATTTTTTTTATCAATAAAACGTAATATAATGCATGTATTTTGTGTAGGTCTTTAAACGAGAGGAATAAATAAAAGAGGATAGGACATTAGTGATGCAGGCAAAATGAAGTTAAATCTTTGGTTCATAATTTTTTTTTTTTAATTTTTAAAAATGGATTTTAGAGAGGGGAGGGAGACATCAATCAGTTGCCTCCCATACATGCCCAGACAGGGAGTTGAACCCACCACCTTTTGGTGCTCCAGGCATTGCTCCAGTCAACTGAGCCACCTGGCCAGGACATGTGTTTCATAAATTGAATGTAGCTCATTGGAGTGTCTACTGTAGCAGTAAAGCACTACTGAGGTAAAGGTAAATAAGAGAAGCTACCTGCCCTCACTGAGCTCCCAGCTTATGTGAACAGGAGATATAAACATTTGGATGTGTGAATAGGAACCATCATTCGGGCTTGAAAGGCAGCTAACTTGAATTGAAGTTATGTATGCCGAGTGTTGTTTTATGAGTATTCAAAGCATTATTTGAAGTTGTGGAAAGAGAAGACTGAGCGATCACTAAAGAGAATATGATGGTGGTAGTGAGAATGAATAGGAAGGGCCAGCAGGACAGACTTGTATTAATAGCATACGACTTAGTGACTGTCTGGATCTGAGGGTCAAAGCTGTGGTGGCTACTAGTTAGTAAACTTCAGTGACTGGGAAAGCAGTGGAACTGTTGATGAAGCTGGAGTGATTGGGAGTGGACAAGCAGATTTATGGCAGGTTCTGCACAACTTCACATGGGGTCTGTTGTTAATAAGGCTCAATGTCTCTTGTCTTCAAGAGGCTTACAGGATAGACATACACAAAGGAAATTAGGATATGTATGGTGAGAGAGGAGTGGCGTTAGCATTACTATTTTGTGACTGGCTAGGATAGTTAGTGAAGTCCCACTCTCTCCAACTGTGTGAAGCCTCTGCTGCTGCTCTTCTGGGGCACAGCCCTGGGTGTGCTCACAATCACTCTGGGACAGTGGTCAGCACACTCATTAGTCAACAGAGCCAAATATCAACAGTACAACAATTGAAATTTCTTTTGAGAGAGAAATTTTTTTAACTTCTTCTAATGCTACTTCTTCAAAATAGACTCGCCCAGGCCGTGGTATTTTGTGGAAGAGCCACACCAAAGGGGCCAAAGAGCCACATGTGGCTTGTGAGCCGCAGTTTGCTGACCACAGCTCTGGGATAATACTGATTTGAACAGGTCTTTCTTTTGATTTTCTTTTTCCACATCCAGCTGGTCAGCTCCACTGGTTGTCAGCTTGATTGCTCTATTATTTTCAAAAGTGCCCTGGGGTACAAGTTGCTTCTTGCTGGTCTATACTGATACTATCAAATTCTGGCTTCTTTGAAGAGCTACCTCCTGAGGTCAATATGTGAAATTTGTTCTGATCTCAGGATAACTAACTTCTTCAACTCTTGCTTTGGTTCTGAGACCAAGTAGTGATAGACAGTTCAGCCTATATCTCCAGTAAATTTGCCCATTTCCTCCCAGTTGCCTTTCTCCTTATCCTTCACTGTTTTGTTTGTTTGTTCGTTTTTTTGTTTTTTAAAGTGTTCCTGGCCCAAACTCCTCATTCTCCATGCTGTTGCAAATGAAGTCAGTTCCTTTGGGAAGAGGCCTGGAGCTCTCCATACTCCAGACTGTTCCTCCCACCTTCACTCCCAGCACAATCTCTGAGTCACAGCTCTGGGGCTGGGAACTGTGGTGTACTTTTCTCCGAGTGACACCACTGCGTTAGGAGTTGAGCTCTTAAGCCTCAGGTCTTTTTAGCTTGCCTTTTCAGGTGGCATGATGGCCTTTCTAGTTTGGGCAGTAGCAGTCAGAGCCCTAGTAGTCTCAGTAGTTTTCATTTTATGAGGAGGGATAAGCTTGAAGAGGGAGCCCCCACTCTCACCTCTATTGGCCTATAACAGCCTCTGTATCAGGTAGCTGGATTAGGATGAGAAGTGCTGATATGCTTTTTGGGAAGCCAGCCAACAGACTGGCAGTTGAGGGGGAGAGGGAGGCCTGTGCCCCTGGATCCACTCATTTGGAGTGGGGTTTCTGTCTGAGCTGGGAGTTGGAAGAGAGGGTGCTGGTATAAGTACCACAGACTCTGTTCTTAACCAAGTTTTAGCAGCTTTTCTTGAAATGTTTCATTTGCTGTATTCCCTTGGGAGCATTCCCAGAATCTTTAAGTTATTTTGAAAAAAATACTTCCCACCATTTTTGCTGAAGAATTGGATCTACAGAGCTCCTTGTGCTATCATACTGGATGTGGAACACAATCTTTTTTAAAATAAAAAATAGTTTTGAAAATAAGATAGCAATGTCAGGGCAGAAAAAAGTAAATAAAACAAATTGACAAAGGATAGTAGGCATTCAGGGGTTACAGAATGTGCCCAATTCCTTACTATTTGCTGCTCGTTTGGAAGAGAATTGTTCTGAAGAGCATGATTGATAAAATGCAGTTCTGAGTGGACTGTACAGGATGTTGGTTGAACTGGAAAATGTCTTGAGGCAATGTTGATGGAGTGATGGGGTCTTATTTCCTATGTACAAATAAGATTTAAGGAAAATGATTGTTATCTGCAGACATTTGTCATGCGAAAATTTAGATTTGTTCTGCTTTACTCCAGAGAGCAGACCTGTGAATCACAAGCAAAAAGTACACTGAAGTATATTTTGGCACAGCAGTGGGAAGGATCTCAGAGGTGCCTGAAACTAAAATAGGCCATATCAGGAGGTTGTTCATCTCTTCCTGGTGTGGGCCTAAGAAGAAGAGGGGAAGGGGGTGTGGGGCTGGTTCCAGGGTGCTATGGGGTGACACATCCACTGGGATTTTATTTATTTATTTTAAGTATGTTGTTACTGATTTTAGGGACAGAGGGAAGGGAGAGGGAGAGAAAGAGAAACATCAATCGTTTGCCTCCCATATGCACCCCAACCAGGGATTGAACCCACAACTCAGGCATGTGCCTTGATCGAGAATCTAATCTGTGACCTTTCATTGCAGGGTAGGATTTTAGACATTAGTGGTTACTGGCTATTATCTTAATTGCAAAAGTATGCAAATTTTCTGGCCTGACCTTTGGCTCTTCTGATTAATCAAGTGTGGGGCCAGGGCATTACATTTTTACGGGCCTCCCATGTGATGCTACCAGGTTTGAGATCTAATGCCTTATTTGATCTTGATAGCACCTTTCAAGTGGGTAATTTCCAATGGAGAAAAAGCATTTGCTTGTGTTCAACTTTGCTTACCTAGTCCACCATCTTTTTCTCTTAGTTGCCCTCTGCATTCCTCCCACACCCCAGGACTGGTGCATTTTTTTTAGAAAAATATCCCTACTACCTATCACATTGACTAAAAATTGTTACGAATAGACTCATGTTGTTCAGTAGTGGAGAGCTCTTTGGTAATATCAGTGACAATTGTAACTGTTTATACCCTTATCCTATAAGCTCTGATTTTAGAAATTTCTTTTATGGAGCCATTGTTGGGGGGGGGGGGGGGCTTTGGGGCATTTTGTTCGTTTTTATCCATGTTCATGTATTTTTTTTATTAAATGTTAAAGTCTGGCTAGATTTTTATTTTATTTTTTAAGTTCCATAAGATGTCTCACAATTTGAATGCATAATTTTATTGCCTAGGACCATGGTGGGCAAACTGCAACTCACAAGCCACATGCGGATCTTTGGCCCCTTGAGTGTGGCTCGTCCACAAAATAACACGGCCTGGGCGAATCCCTTTTGAAGAAGTGGAGTTAGAAGAAGTTTAAGCTTAAAAAATTTGTCTTTCAAAAGAAATTTCAATCGTTGTACTGTTGATATTTGGCTCTGTTGACTGATGAGTTTGCCAACCACTGGCCTAGGAGACCAAGGGATTCTCTTAGAATAATCAGGCTTTTTTTCTTTTTTAATCTTTACTTGAGAACATGCTTAGAGAAAGAGGGAGGCAGAGAGAGACAGACAGACATCCATGTGATAGAGAAACATTGATGGATTGCCTTCTGTACACTCCCAGAGTGGGGATCAAACAGGGGTATATGCCCTGACAGGAATCAAACTGGCGACCTTTCGTTGCATGGAACAACACTCAACCAATTGAATCAGGCTTTTGAGAATACTGAGGTATTTAGAACCCAGATATTTACACTCTGTTTTAGTCCATAATTTTAAGGAATAGGAACATAGAGTTACTGGTTAAAAGCTGTTTAGAGCTCAGGATTAGAAGCTACAGTTTGGTTAATGGTGACTTTCATAAAAGACTGAAAACTATGCCTAGTGTCTTCGATTACCTGTCCACTTCAGCTCTCCCTGCAGAAATCTGTCCTTAACCCTTTCACTGGAAAGTCTCACATCATGCTCTATTTGCTTCCTTGGATTAAAAATTTAGTGTTACTGTTTTTTCCCTTTATATCTGTATATTGCTATATATGTCAATGCTGGATATAACAAATTGGCAATCCCCAAATAGAGCAAATAAAAGTGTATTGCATATATTTTAGGTTATTTTGGAATAACCTTAGGTTTGGAGTAGTGACAGAAGATTTAAGTGAAAGAAATCAACTTGGAGAATAGTGTGTAAAAATATTGCACAGAAAGTCTGAATGTTCTGCTTGTACAGGATGCATTAGTGCCTGTTTCCTGTCCACATTTCCTCATGCACTATTCTGCTTTCCTTTTCTGTTAGCTTCCCTCTTCTTCAACGTGGGGCCAGCAGTCTAATGCAACAACATGTCAGTCCCAGGCAACACTGTCATTGGCTGAAATCCAAAAACTGGAAGAGGAACGAGAACGGCAACTTCGGGAAGAGGTAAATTTCAAAAGTAAATATGGTCCAGTCCAGCAGTGTTACAGAATAGCTAGTGTGCATTCTGAGTTAGTGGTTAATGAAGATAATTATTATTATCATAGTAGAGGCCTGGTGCACGGAATTCGTGCAGGGGGGAGGGTCCCCTCAGCCCAGCCTGCACCTCTCCAATCCAGGACCCCTTGGGATTGGGCCCAAACCAGCAGTCAGACATCCCTCTCAAAATCTTAGATCGCTGGGTCCTAATTGCTCACCTGCCTCCTGGTCACTCCCAACTGCACCCCCCCCCCCATTGACCTGGTCACTCCTAACTGCCCCCTTTCCTCTCCTCCATCACCCCCCCTCCCGCCCGGCCTGGTTGCCTCTTACTGCCCCTTCCGCTGCACTGGTTGTCCCCAACTGCCCCCTCTGCCATCGTAGTCACTCCAAATTGCCTCACCTGCTGGCCTGGTCACTCCAAACTGCCCCCCACCCTGCCAGCATAGTTGCCCCCCCCACCCCCCCCATGGGCCTGGCCGCCCCATGCAGCCTGCTTGTTCAGTTGTTTGGTTGTCCCTCACTAACCCCCTTGCTGGCTTGGTCATAGGCAGCCATCTTGTGAGGGCATGAGGGTTAATTTGCATATCACCTCTTTATTAAATAGGATTGCTGTGTGTCTGAATTGCATGTTGATTATTAAACTCCTTAGCTTACAATTTGATCATTCTAGCAAATAAGGCTATAAGAATAACTAAGATAGGATAACATAAATATCCAGTTATCTTCATTATTTTGATGTAGTTCTTGAGAGAATAACTCATGGTGTTTCAGAACTGTGAGTTCTATGCAGATATCCATTTGTAAATTTGAATTTTAGAATGCAGAATACATTCTTCTATAGTGTGTTGGGTTTTTGACTTTCCTGGAAAACCATAAAATATGCTAATATGAGAAATTAAGTCTCTGCTTGTAAGTCTGTATCCCGTAGTGGTTGTAAGTTGATATCTTTAGGACAGTAAGGATACAAAAGAATGAAAGAAGAAATGGAGGGGAGGGTTACAGTTCTTTATATAAGAGAATATGAATAAGTAAAATGGTTTGGTTCAGTATGCCATATATTCATTCATCCCTTCCATATTTCCTCAGTTATAGTTAGAGTCTGGGAATATAGCTGAATTCAAAACAGGCAAAATTCTCTGCTTTTATTTTTAATATATTTTTATTGATTTCAGAGAGGGAGAGAGAGAGATAGAAACATCAATGATGAGAGAGAATCATTAATCAGCTGCCTTCTGCATGCCCTCTACTGGGGATCGAGCCACAACCCAGGCATGTGCCCTTGACCAGAATCAAACCCAGGACCCTTCAGGCTGCAGGGTGATGCTCTATCCACTGAGCTAAACGGGTTAGGGCTGAAATTCTCTGCTTTTATAAACCTTACCCTCTCATTGAGAGGAGATGACAATAGAAGTTGTTAGTGGTAGTGATTGTCTAATTTTAGCTAGTCCAATCTGGGAAGGCCTCTATAAAGGTAGCATAAAGTACAGAATCTTAAAGTGTGTGTGTGGATATGATTGAAGGCAAAGTAGTCAATTTGTTACAATGCAGGCTGTCATTTTAAAGCTGGGTCGTATCATTCACTGAAGGTCATGGGTGGACAAAAGTGAGAGTTGTCTATACATACTCACCATGTAGTGTGTGCTTGACCTCATCATATGGGTTAAAATGTTTCATCTTATTTCTCACCCTCTTCAAATAGAGAAAGACTGAACTTACCCTGAAATCATTTCTTTTTTAAAAAGCTTATCAACAGCTTTAGCAGGTTTGGCTCAGTGGATAGAGTGTTGACCTGCAGATTGAAGGATGCCAGGTTTGATTCCGGCCAAGGGCACACAGGCTCAATCCCCAGTGTATGGTGTGATGGAGGCAGCCAATCAATGATTCTCCCTCATCATTAATGTTGCTATCTATCTCTTCCTCTCTGAAATTAATAAAAAATAAACAAAAATTTAAAAAGCTTATCAACAATCAGATACATAGCAGAGTATATCATCTTCTTTCAAGGCTAGAAATTGTTCCATAGTTTTGGTCTTTCCTGAATGAAAAATAATAGAAGTTAGAGAATCACAGGTCTTGGTCATCTTTTTGTCACAAGTTAGGCATTGCCTCGTTTATGTTTTCTTTGAACCATAAATCTTCGTTTACTCTAAAAGATATGAAATGCTCCTCAATAGATATTTCTCATGTAGGGAGGCCTAAGATAATTTTATTGTACTCTTTCCTGGGAGGTAGCCTTTTCAGGACCCTCTAACCTATTCAAATCTGGATGCTCAGGGCTTGATGCACAGCTACTCTGTTTTTCTTTTCTTTTTTAAATTGATTTTAGAGAGGAAGGGAGAAGGAGAGAGAGCTGCCCAATTGTATTGGGTGGGGCAGGCAATCTGGAGTCTCACTACTGCTTTTTATAGACCTTCAGCCAGTCTTCCTCTGTTTGAGATATCCACGCCTCACTTCTGAGCTTCCTTTACTTAATTTTCAATTTTTGGGGTCTTTTACATTGGCTATCATGAATTGACTCATTTCTGAGCTTTCTTTACTTAATTTTCAACCTTTTGAGTCTTTTAAATTGGCTATCATTGTTTATCTGCTTTCCAGCTTCTTAATTGATTCTGTTCTCTTTGTTCTTATGGTTTTGTACTTAAAAAATTTTTTTCTGTCATTTTGGTAGGGCTTAGGAAGTAAGCATGTATTTTATTTCTATGCTTAACCAGAAGACCTACTAAATTTTTAAGAAGTAATTCTGCATTTGATCTTATTCCCTCTTAGTAGCTTTAGCAGTCTATGTCTTTATTTTTAGCAAAGGAGTTAACCCAGTCAGGTGTTTAATTTGGTATCGCTACTATATATTTGCACTCCAGTTAGTATGCTGGGCATATATAACTATTATTTTTGAAACTGGAATCGAGCTGGCTTCCATTTCTGTGCAGCAGCAGAGGCGCCAGCAGAGGGAGCTGATGAAGGCTCTGCAGCAACAGCAGCAGCAGCAGCAGCAGCAGCAGCAGAAACTCTCAGGCTGGGGGAATGTCAGCAAACCTGCAGGCACCGCCAAGTCACTCCTGGAGATACAACAGGAGGAAGCCAGGCAAATGCAGAAGCAACAGCAGCAGCAGCAGCACCAGCAACCAAACAGAGCCCGGAATAGTACGGTGGGTTCATTTTCCTGAGCAATCATTCTGAGGATGGTTGTTCTCTTTTCTGGCTTTTTTGTACTCTGTTTTTATCTTTTTAATATTGTTAACTGTAATCATTTCTCTCTTTCTCTTTAACAGCATTCCAACCTGCACACCAGCATTGGGAACTCTGTTTGGGGCTCTATAAATACCGGTCCCCCCAACCAGTGGGCATCTGACCTAGTTAGTAGTATCTGGAGTAATGCTGACACTAAAAACTCCAACATGGGATTCTGGGATGATGCAGTGAAAGAGGTGGGACCTAGGAACTCAACAAATAAAAACAAAAACAACGCCAGTCTCAGGTAGGCCTCAAAATGATCAAACCTCTGCTCCTTGATGGGTTGGGGGAAGGGACGCTTGGGAATTGAGTTATTGGGTGGGCTGAGAAAGGTACTTATTTAGTTTCTGCTTATTTTCATCTATGTCTAAGCAGATGAGGTCATAGTTTGGTGACCTAAGGGCTCCTGCTGGGCACTTAGTCCATTGCCTGTCACATGGTAACCACTTAATAAGTATTAGGTATAGTACATTTTTGTTGTTGTTGGAACATTTTTCCAAGATATTCTCTAGATCTTAACATTTTTTTCTAAATATATATTTTTAAGTTACTTATACTAAAATAAGTATAATAAACACTTCTCTAATGACCTTAAACCTGTTTATTTTTTATGTTAGTTACCTTTCACCTTCATCTTTCTTTCCTCAATATACAGTGTTGTTGAATGAACATGGATTTTAGTGTTAAGTGAAACATGAACTGAAATCCCAGCACTATCACTTATTAGCTGTGTGACCTTGAGCCTCAATTCCCTCATCTGTAAAATGAAGATAAGAATAACTTCATGGGTATAGTTGTAAGGATTAAATGAATACATGTGAAGTAGTAAGTACCTGGCATGTAGCAGCTACTTAATAAATGGTAGTGCTGTCAGATTGTTTTTTCTCAATTGAGGGCCTAGTAAATTACAAATAGAATGTTAAATATCTGCCACTTCATAGAGGACTGTGCTTTTAGGCCTTTGTGTACAATATCTTTATTCCCTTTGATAACCAAAGAGATATTAGTATCATTTTACAGATGAGAAAACTGAGGTTTAGCAAAATTTTAAAAAATTAACAAAGAACACATAGGAAGAACTGAATCATTTCTCTGAAAAGAAGCCCTGTATCCACAAACTAGAATGTATCTGCTGACACTATATTTTAAAGGGCTATTGAGTAAACCCCAAATCCAAATATTTGAGTGTTTGGAGCCAAGCATTGGATTATTGGATAGTCATCCAGTATTGCCAAAACATTATTTATGGTGTTATAGTGTAATCGTATAATAAGTTTCTGGGAATATAATATTGCCCTATTGTTTTGCTTTAGTAAATCTGTAGGTGTGTCTAATCGGCAGAATAAGAAAGTAGAAGAAGAAGAAAAGTTGCTGAAGCTCTTTCAGGGAGTAAATAAAGCCCAAGATGGATTTACGCAGTGGTGTGAACAGATGCTTCATGCCCTTAATACGGCAAATAACTTGGATGGTAAGAATTGGGGAGGGGAACCTAGCATGTGGGATGGCAGAGCAGGACCCATAAAGAGGTTGGCAAACTGGAATGATCTAATGGAGGTCAAGTCCTGCACCTGCCATAAAAACTTGGCTCTTTAATCATTTATAACTTGTGACAGAAGCCCTATAATACTGTGCTCAAATTATCAGAGGTTGCCAAAAAGTAAATGCTGTCTCTGGCTGTCTGTCTTATGATGTATAAGACAGAGGTGGTCATAGTTCCTTACTGATTGATCCTTTTATGAAGGACAGTGCCAAGTATGAAGGAAGGTAACTGCCGCAGTGGGGACAAAGGTCAACCTGGGCAAGAAGAGGTTGAGATGATGTATGAGCTCTTCCCTTCCTGCCTTGGGGGTGGGATGGGAATTGTGTGACAGTGTAAGTAGACTTAATGTTGTATAGCATAAAACTAGGACCAGCATGTAGAGGTGAAAAGGTTTCAGGACAATTTGAAGAAAAACTTGCTAATTGTTAGCTGTCACAAAGAGAACTTTCTGCCTTAGGTAGAAGTGAGTCACTCCCTCACCCACAAATGTTAGAACAGAGACTGGTCAGCTTGGTGTTGGGAATTCCCATAGCTAATAGATCATACTGAACCAGTCCACCTCTTAAACTAAATCTAGTGTCTTATCTAAAACCAAGGATCTTTAAAAACATAGCATTAAAGGGACTGAAGGGGTCTTTGCAACATTGTAGTAATATTTAATGTTCTAAAAGAGCCAGAAAAAACAATAGTAAATAATAGTAATGGCTACCATCTATTAAGTATCTACATTGTGATAGGCGCTCTCTCAGGGTTAATGTATGTTATCCCAATTATTTAATTTTTGCAGCAATTTTATAAGCTACCTTTACAATGTAAGTGATGTTACCTACATTTTATAAATTAGGAAACTGGAGGCTCAGAATGGTGAAGGCACTCATCAAGGTCACACAGCCAGCAAGTTCCCTAGTCAGTTTTAAACCCATGTGTGTGTAACTCTGGCACTGTGCTTTTCTCCTACACTACACTGCTTGATTTCTCTCTAAACATATGACATCTCAGTGACGAGAAAGGAGGGGATGGCTATATCTTCAGTATCCATTAAAGTCTCTGGTACACATCATGGCACTTATAAGTATTACTTGATTTAAAAAAAAATGAAAACCCAGATGACTTCAGTCTTAGGCAAGCAGTTGTTTCAATTGACATAATGTTTAGTGAAACTTAGCATGTGTGATATGTCTTTATTTGACTCTAGTCCATTTCAGATAATTTGAAATAATGCAACGATAGTGGTTTTTTAAAATTTCTAAAGTAGATTAAGGACTATATAATACCATAGCTATATACCTTTTAAGTTTCTGTCATCAATGTCGGTGTTGAATTGACAATATATTAAAAACTGAAGCTGATTTTTTTTGTTATGTGATATTTCATTATTACTCTTTACCTCTTTTTCCCTTTCATGTTGCAGTTCCTACATTTGTTTCTTTCCTGAAAGAAGTAGAATCTCCTTATGAGGTCCATGATTATATTAAGGCCTATTTAGGAGACACATCTGAGGCCAAGGAGTTTGCCAAGCAGTTCCTCGAGCGTCGTGCCAAACAGAAAGCCAGTCAGCGGCAGCAGCAGCAGCAGCAGCAGCAACAGCAGCAGCAACAGCCACAGCCACAGCAGCCGCAGCAGCCGCAGCAGGTAGGAGGTGGCAGGGATTGCAGCCCTGTGCCTGAGCATTTATTGATACCTTAAAATTCTGAGCAGCCAAGAAAGATGAAAAGTAAAACAAGGATACCATTTTTGTATGTCAAATGATGAAAGCTATAGTAGATGCGATTTTTTAAATTACATATCCAGAGATCTTGATGAATTTCTCAAATAGCAAATGTAATTATTCCTTTGCTGTTATTATTGGTTCATATATGTACCTCAGTGAAATTGAAAATTTTAACTTGTCACAGACCCACAAATTTGGTTTAGAACCATTAAAACCTACAATCTCCAGTGCTCAGAAATCATTTAACCCAGTACTGATAATTTCTTATGTTTTTGGTGGGGATGTAAAGGCACAATCAGTTCTTGCTATTCATAGTAGTGTATTCTGTGAAGTTGCTGCCAAGACTGAATTTAGTAAATACTGAATCATTGTTCCTAAGGAAAATAAAGGGTTAGCTTTTTGCGAAACCCTGGTCACAACATTTTTGTATGTTACCTTATGTGAGTTTCTGTTTTAAGATGCTTTATTTAATACTAGAGGCCCAGTGCACGAAATTCATACACGGGGTGGGGGGCAGCATGTCTCTCAGCCCAGCCTGAACCCTCTCCAATCTAGGATCCCTCAAGGGGTGTCCAACTGCCCATTTAGGCCCGGGATCAGGCCTAAACAGCAGTCTCATCCCTTTCACAATCCAGGACTGCTGGCTCCCAACTGCTTACCTGCCTACTTCTTGATTGCCCCTAAACACTTCTGCCTGCCAGCCTGATCACCCCTAACCACTCCCCTGCCAGCCTGATTGATGCCTAACTGCTCCCCTGCCAGACTGCCCCTAACTGCCCTCCCCTGCAGGTCTAGTCCCCCCCAACTGCTTTCCCCTATAGGCTTGGGTCTCCCCCAACTTCCCTTCCCTGTAGTCCCGGTCACCCCCAACTTCTCTCTTCTGCCAGCCTGGTCACCCCTAACCACCTTCCCCTGCAGGCTTGATCGCCCCCAACTGCCCTCCCTTGCAGGCTTGGTCCCTCCCAACTACCCTCCTCTGCTGGCCATCTTGTGTCCACATAGGGGCAGGATCATGTGTGTTGGAGTGACGATCAACTGCATATTACTCTTTTAATAGATAGAATAGAGGCCTATCCAATGCATGGGTGCGGGCCAGCTGATTTGCCCTGAAAGGTGTCCTGGATCAGAGTGGAGGTTCCCTTCGGGCATGGGACAGCCTGGGCGAGGGGCCTATTGTGGTTTGTAGGCCGGCCATGCCTCCCGGCGACCCAAGAGGAGGCCCTGGTATCTGGGATTAATTTATGTTCTACAATTGAAACTTTGTAGCCTGGAGCGGAACCAAGCCTCCTACTCGCTCTGTGGCGGGAGCCATTTTTATTGGGATTTATTTATCTTCTACTAGAGGCCCGGTGCACGAAATTTGTGCATGGGGGGCGGGGGATGTCCCTTAGTCCAGCCTACACCCTCTCCAATCTGGGACCCCCTCGAGGGATGTCCTCACAATCCAGGACTGTTGGCTCCAAACTGCTCACCTGCCTGCCTCCCTGATTGCCCCTAAACAATTCTGCCTGCCAGCCTGATCACCCCCTAACCACTACCCTGCCAGCCTGTTTGCCCCCAAACTTCCCTCCTCTGCTGGCCTGGTCACCCCTAACTGCCCTTTCCTGCAGGCTTGATCGCCCCCAACTGCCCTCCCTTGCAGGCCTGGTCTCTCCTAACTGCCCTCCCTTGCAGGGCCTGGAACCTCCCAACAGCCCCTGCTGACCATCTTGTGGTGGCCATCTTGTATCCACATGGGGGCAGCCCTCTTGTGTGTTGGAGTGATGGTCAGTCTGCAAATTATTCTTTTATTAGATAGGATAGAGGCTTGGTGCTGCCACCCAAGTGGAGGCCCTGGGATCTGGGATTAATCTGTGTCTACAATTGAAACTTTGTAGCCTGGAGCAGACTGAAGCCTTCTCCTCGCTCTGTGGAATTGAAACTTTGTAGCCTTGAGTGGAGGCCTGGGTGTGTGAAAAGCTTGGCTTCCTTCATTACCAGGGAAACCCAAGCTCCCCTCCTGCTTGCTCCCTGGCTACAGCCATCTTGGTTGGGGTTAATTTACATACTTGCTCCTAATTGACTGGTGGGTGTGGCTTGTGGTACAGCAGAGTGGTGGTTAATTTGCATATTACTCTTTTATTAGAATAAAGGGGTGGGCAAAAGTAGGTTTACAGTTGTGATTGTGAAATAGGTTATTCTTATATTCTTATTAATTAATTGTATTATTTGTAAAACTTTTGCCTACCCCTTTATTGTTGATTCCTTAATATTGAACTCATAGCCAGCACACTCTTTAACTCATGCCTGAATGAAGCTTACCTAATACATATATTTTCTATAAGGCACATAACAGACTCCTTGTGCTTAGGAACACTAGACAGCAGGGGAGCAGTTAACACTTGGGGGCTGTTTTAAACAGTGAAATCGCCAACAAAAAAAGAACAAAAATGTGGAAAACATGACACTAAATAGGCCAAAAAAATTTTCTTGTTTACAGTATGAGAGCAGAGATAAGAAGGCAGAGTATAGCTCTGATCTACCTCAACTGCAAATGTGTGCCTCGAGCAATTCAACTTTTCACTGCTCTGGACATGTATATGTCCAGAAGGACCACAAAAGTACTGCTGACACTGATTTGAGGGTTACAAATAAATTACAATGACTATAGTTAGTCCCCTCTTATCCACAGGGGGCATGTTGTAAGACCTTCAGTGGATGCCTGAAATTGTGGGTAGTACTGAACCCTATATATACTATGTTTTTTCCTGTATATACATACTTATGATGAAGTTTAATTTATAAATTAGGCACATAAATCATTAACAACAATACTAAACAATTATAACAATATACTGTAATAGAAGTTAGGTGAATGTGGTGTCTTTAACTCTCTGATAACAGGTCCGATACCAAGGTAGCTACTAAATGTCTAATGGGCAGGTAGCAAGTACACAAACAGCATGGAGATGCTGGACAAAGGGATGATTCAGGTCCAGGGCGGCACTGAATGGGGTGGTGCAAAATTTCATCATGCTACTCAGAACAGTGCACAACTTAAAACTCATAAATTGTTTATTTTTGGAATTTTCCATTTCATATTTTTGGACTGTGATTGACTGCTGAAACCAAGGAAAACAAAACCATGGATAAGGACGGACTATTGTAGTGAATTTACAAATATGGAATCCATGAATAATGAGGATTGGTTGTATAAGTTATTTGAAAGATTAACGCATAATTAAGAGAGTGGCTTCAGAATATTCATATTCTTTAATTACATTATTCTTTTACTAGAGATAATGTTTGTTTTATAGGTCACTTTTGGGAACATGTAAGATACGGTGAAGTATAGGACATTTGAAATCCATTTGAGTCGAGGGCTGACAGGGATCAACTGAAGGAAAAGTGAAAAGATGTAAATATGAACAGCACTAGGAAAAATGTTTTGAGGAATTACAAGAGAAGACATTCTGTAGCAATGCAGAAGGTCCTTTGCATTTGTGAAGTGGCTGATTCTGCTGAAATAGGAAGACAAAGGTCCAGGGCAAGTGCATCCAGGCTCATCCTTCCACAGGGCTTTTTCCACCCACCCTGCCTTCAGCTAGCTCACTAAATCTTTAACTCAGTGTTTTTTGTTTGTTAGTTTTGTTAATTCTCACCTGAGGAAATTTTTCCATTGAAATTTGGGGGGGGGGGGGGGGAGAGAGAGAGAGAGAGAGAGAGAGAGACAGAGACAGAGACAGAGACAGACAGAGAGAGACTGCCTCCTGCCCACGCCCCCATGGAGCCTGGACTGAACCTTTATCCCAGGTGTATGCCCTTAACCGGGAGACTCTTTGGTATGCAGGCTGGTGCTCTAAGCACTAAGCCACATCAGTCAGGGCTTGATGCCAGTTTTGAATAAATTAATAAGTGCATCAAGTAAATGTGAATTGAATTATCTGGTAGATCATTTTATAATTGAACCAGTTGGTAGAAGTATAGATAATGTTTTAAGACTAGACTCCTTTTGGGATTGTCCATAGGAATAAAGTACAGGGCATTTACTTTATTTGATATGATGGTATCAGTTCGTTTGCAGCCTGTTCTCTCTGTCTAGGGGCCCAAGTACAAAGGAACCTTCCACTTTGGGCGGGTGGTTTTATTTGCTGTATATTGAATTTCCTAGTGGATTGTATAGACTCTGTGCAGACTAAGAGGTTTTGACCGCTGTGCTGTCATAGCAGGGTGACACCTGCAGTTACCAAGATGGGCTTTGTAGAGGCATAGCACTTAAATGGGATGTCTAGATCTAACTGAAGGAGAAGGGTGGCTCAGTGGACTACCCTGGGGTTCATAATTACCAGAATCTGTGGTAGACTTTTTGTTTGAAACTCATAGTTGATAAGGTGAGGGAGGGCAATCAACCATTCTCTCAGGATGGGCCAAGCCTATGTGCACTGTGTAACTACTTGTACCATCTTGTTTCACAGGACTCCGTGTGGGGGATGAACCACAGTGCACTCCATTCAGTATTTCAGACCAATCAAAGCAACAACCAACAATCCAATTTTGAGGCTGTACAGAGTGGCAAGAAGAAGAAAAAACAGAAGATGGTTCGAGCAGATCCCAGTTTATTAGGTGAGCACGGGTCTTAAGTCTCGATTGGGCATTGGGGGAATAGCAGGCTATAGCAGTCCCATGGTAGGATTTTTTTTCAGGAAAGGAAATAATTCTTCTACCAAATTAATTCTTTTAACCAGTTCAAAATAAGTAGTAAGTATTTACTGGATATCTCAATGCAAGAGCTGTGCTTCATGTGCTGTAGGGACTAGATTGTATGGTGCTTTATACTTTAAAGCCTGTTTCATATTTAATATTAATTTCCCTAGAAGGATTTTTCATTTATTTGGAAATAATGATAATGGAGAATAGTAAAAGTTATTTACAAACTTAAATGCATGTCTGTGGGAACTGACCATAAATCCAAACAGGTGTTCAGAGAAAAGAGCCAGTGTTTTTTGATCATGTGTACCATGTGATTCTCAGAATGATTGCTTTATGAGGTGATGTTCATTTTCCCAATGAGAAAACCCCAGCCTAGAGGATTCAGAACATTTCCCAGTTACCCAGCTGTTGGCATGGACTGGGGTTGCAGAGCAGGCCTGTTTTCTTTCCACTCTTCTGTGTGACCAACAGCTGTTCTTGTCCTGTAATGAGGATCAGTGTCTTCATATGAGGCAGCTTCATGGAAAAAGTGACACCTGAATTGGGGCAGGAAGGATGGGGACTGGTGTTTCTGGGGTAATAAACAGCATAGGCAAAGCTGATGGGCTGCTAGTGTTCTTTAAATTGGCCTAACAACCTACATACAAGGATAAAATTATTATTATTTATGAATGTAAAATAGGCTATTATAAATCACGCTGTCTGGAATAGAATGGTGTGGGATGTTGGCTTGGTTAGGAGGCTGCAATATAGGCCAGGTGAGTAGGGTTTTGGAAAGGGAGATGGATTTGAGGAATTTTAAGAATCTCAAACTTTAAAGAAATTGTATGAGAGGCAGCCTGTCGTTTTGAACCTAAGAATGTGGGCTTTAGAGCTAGAAATCCTAGGGGATAGAATTGGCCGGATAAAAAGACTGGAAAGGTTTGGCAGCAGGAAGGATAGTGTTGGCTTTTGCTAAAATGATAAGCACTATGAAGTGGAGAGAGCTTTAGGGGAAATAATAGGGCATTTAAGTGTTGGATGTGAGTTGAGTGGGAAATGGCTGTGAGACTCCAATGGAGAGCGAATAGCACAGCAAGAGGGAAGTTACAACACCACTCTGCCTTGAACAGAATCCACTTTCTTCCAGAGGTTTCCTGCCCTCAAGAAAGCAAATGTTAGCAACAAAAACTGAACTTTGAGCATTGCTCTTGGGGCTAATACCTGAACGCTGACTTTGGGGGCATGGAGATCTGGTGAAATTCTGTTCTTTCTCCCTGTCTTGAAAGTTTTATGTTAAGGATGGATAGAATAATCCAAAATTTTATCTGGTTTTGACAGAAATAGATAAATAGAAATTTAAAAATGTTTCTAAAAGTCTGGTTGTGGGTTCTAGTTCAGAATCCTATGCTACTTAGCTGTGGCACTTAAAGGATAGGCTATCAGGAAAAAGATTCCTTTGAAAATGAGGCTTAAGTATTGTGCTAAGTGCTTGATCTGACCCCATCTCCTATTACAGATGTAAGAAAAAAAAAACCAGGACTTAAAATTTCCCTTTAGGGGGATGAGAGGTCATTTTAGAAATAGAGTTTAAGGAATCTGTATATCTTAAAGGGGAAGAAAAAAAGTCAACAAACTTTAAGGAAACTCACTTGGGTAATCTCTTAGGCCATTTTATGAAAATTTCTATTCAACTAAACCACCTTCTGGAAATTCTTTTGATAATTACTAATTTCTGCCCTTCACCTACTCACTTTCACATATTATTGTTTTAATTTATATATGCCTTATTGATGTACAGATTAAGAAAATTAATAAATACCCACCAGTTACAAGTTTCCCATCACAGAGTAGGAAACAGGCTTTAATTTGATCCGAAAGTATCCATTGCAAAAGTAGATCAGAAGAGAACCGTGCTTCTTAAAACAAACCATCAGAAGGGGGCCCAGTCTCATTTTAATATCTTCCATTGTCTACCAGCTGCCATTGTGAGCCAGCATCCTGTACTTAGATATGACAAGTACAGTTTATCCTTGAATAACATGGATTAGGATTGCACAATTACAGTCTGAGTATAATTTTTGACTTCCCCAAAACTTAACTTCATTTGTCCCTTGCATCTGTGGGGGATTGGTTCCAGGACTGGTGCAGTTACCAAAATCTGAGGATTCTCAAGTTCCTTATATAAAATGCTATAGAACAATGTATATAGTCTGCCCTCTGTATCCACTGTTTCCCAGTATCCAGTCAAAAATACTGTTTTCTGTCGAGATTGCTGAATTCATAGACGCGAAGTCCTGAGATACAAAGGGCCAACTGCATACTTATTGAAAAAAATCTGAGAGAAACCAAGATGGAGGCATAGGTAAACATCTAAACTGCTGCCTTATACAATAATTTCAAAACTACAACTAAAAGACAAAACAGACATCATATAGAATCACAGGAAATTCTACAACTAGAAGGAAAGAGAAAAGCACACTGAGACTCAGAGGACCTGCAGGAGGCAGAGGCACTGAGACACATGCGGAGAGGACTGGCAACTGGATGCACGGCTGGCTTTCTCAAGCGGAGGGAGAAAAAAGCTCCCAACTGTGCTGAACTCCAGTTACAGGTGAGACTGTGGGGATCCAGACTCATACTGGATGAAACTGGACTGTCAGGAAAGAAAAGCACACTGAGACTCAGAGGAACTGTGGGAGGCAGAGGTACCAAGGCACGTGCTTGGAGAGGGTGGGCAACTGACTATGCGGCTGGCTTTCTTAAGCAGGAGAGAGACAAAAGCTCTCGACTGCACTGAACCCCAGTTTTGGGCAAGACTCTGGGAACCCAGATTCATTCGAGGAGAAACTGGACTGTCTGGCATTGGGTGGAACTCGAGGTCTGTTTTCTCTCAGAGGTGCTTGCAGCAATTACCACGGGACTCAGACATGAGCCTTTTAGGGCACAGCTGATGAGAAACCAATGCTGTCTGCTCTGCCCTGAGACTCCATCACATTCAAACTGAGCACAGAGGCTTTTGCAAGTCTTGTGTCTAATGGTGTCTCCAGCACAAAAGTTCTCCCAGCATAGACACAGCTGATCCTCGCAGCCAATTGGCCTGGAGGTCAATTCCTCCCAGTGATACAAAAAACAATCAAGGCTTAACTACAACAAGACTGTGCACACAGCCCCCAAGGGGTGCACCAAGAGTATACACCTCAGGTAATGGGAAGGTTGAGCCACTGGGCCCTATAGGACACCTAGCACACAAAGCCACTCTATCAACTCAAGAAAGCAGCCAAAATGCGGAGACAAAAAAAACAGGTCACAAATGAAAGAAATGGAGGAAAGCAAATGACTGGATATAAGAGTTCAAAGCCACGGTTATAAGGTTTTTCAAGGATTTTCTAGAAAAGGTCGATAAATATAGCGAGACCCCCGAGGATATGAAAAAGGATCAACTAGAAATTAAGCATATACTGACTGAAATATTATACAGAGATCTAACAGCAGACTAGAGGATAGCAAGAATCATGTCAAAGATTTGAAATACAAAGAAGCAAAAAACAACTGGAAAAGCAAAAAGAAAAAGAATCCAAAAATAGGAAGACAGTGTAAGAAGCCTCTGGGACAACTTCAAGAACCCAACATCAGAATTATGGGGGTGCCAGAAGAAGAAGAGAGAGCAAGATACTGAAAACCTATTTGAAGAAATAATGACAGAAAACTTCCCTCACCTGGTGAAAGAAATAGACTTACAAGTCCAAGAAGCGCACAGAACCCCAAACAAAAGGAATCCAAAGAGGACCACGCCAAGACACATCATAATTAAAATGCCAAGAGCAAAAGACAAAGAGAGAATATTAAAAGCATCCAAGAGAAAAACAGTTTGTTACCTACAAGGGAGCACCCATACAACTTTCAGCTGATTTCTCAACAGAAACTATGCTGGCCAGAAGGGAGTGGCAAGAAATATTCAAAATGATAAATTAGCAAGAACCTACAACCAAGATTACTCTACCCAGCAAAGCTGTCATTCAGAATTGAAGGTCAGATAAAGAGCTTCACAGGTAAGAAAAAGCTAAAGGAGTTCATTACTACCAAACCAGTATTATATGAAATGCTGAAAGATTCTTTAAGAGGAAGAAGAAAAAGGTAAAGATAAAAATTATGAATAACAAATACATATCTATCTACAAGTGAATCTAAAAATCAAGTGAATAAAAAAATCTGATGAACAGAATAAACTGGTGAATATAATAGAATAAGGGGCATAGAAAGGGAGTGGACTAACAATTCTTGGGGGGAAAGTGGTATGGAGGTACAGGAAGAGACTGGACAAATATTATACACCTATGGATGAGGACAGTTACGGGGGGAGAGGGTAAGGGCAGAGGGTGGGGTGGGAACCGGGTGGAGGGGAGTTATGGGGGGGGTGGGAAGAACAATTGTAATAATCTGAACAATAAAGATTTATTAAATTAAAAAAAAAGAACAAACCTCTCGCCCTGCAAGGCTCACCTTCTCCCAATTATAAAAACATTAAAAAAAATAATAATGTTGAAGGACTAAGAGTTCTGTCCTTTTGGACGGTATGAAAGGTCACCTGTCTGCTCTTCCACTGATAAAATTATCCACATCTTAACTTAGGAAACAGTAGGATCATGTTGCCCTATTGTATGGATCATCAAAATAAAATAACCATAATTCAATAATAACAAAGGAAAAGAAAAAAATCCACCTATGATGTAGTGAACTCCGTGCAATTCAAACACACACAAGCTCTTCTTATAAAAACAGGCTCTCAACTCAGCCGATGTGGCTCAGTGGTTGAATGTTCAACTTAAGAGCCAGGAGGTCATGGTTCGATTTGTGGTCAGGGCATATGCCTGGGTTGTGGGTGTGATCCCCTTTGTGGGGGTGTGCAAGAGTCAGCCAGTCAATGATTCTCTCTCATCATTGATATTTCTATCTCCCTCTCTCTTCCTCTCTGGAATCAATAAAAGTATGTTTTAAAAATAAAATAAAGACAGGCTCTCAAACCTTAAAGAAATTGTGTGAGAGGCAGCCTGTTGATCCCAATCTAAGGGAATGTGACTTTAGAGCTAGGCATCCTGAGCTTAAATCTCATTTGCATTTCCTTGGGTGTCCTGGTGTTCCAGAGCTTTCCTTTTTATCAAATGGGGAAAGTGCCCACCTTACTGGTTTTCTACGGCAAGTAAATGAGACCATGTCTGCTAAAAGCCTCATAATCAGCATATTATGGCAATAAATGAATAACTTTTTTTTTGCCCCAGGCTTCTTTTCCTTCCTTTTTGTTGTTAAAAAATAATTTGTTTTTGTATTATTACATTTTCATTCTATTGCCTGTAGTTCATTATTGTTTTTTTATCACGTTTCATCTGTTCTCAAGATATATGTGACATCAAAGAAAAACCTGCTTCAGAGTAGATTAATAGCTCATTTCATAGACTTGTTTGGTGTTTAGGTATTTATACTTACCTAATTAAGCTGTTATTTAAAAATACAAACACTAAGCCTTTCATTTCATTATTTTTAAGGGAGAAAGTCTTGTGGGCTGTGGGAACACAGTTGATGGTTGGGATTTAGAGTCCTTGACTCTCCCAGACTCAGGCCTATAAGCAGCTTGTACCGCAGCTTCCCTGGTTAATAAACAGACGTGCTTATGTTTTCAATTCATGATATTTTTGAGTCAAGAATGTGATATAATTAAGCTGTTTTTAATATGTAGAGCATTTTTGGTTTATTATTGGCACCTTTAAAATGTATTTGTTTGAAAACTTGAACATTAGGAATAAAAAGGAGGAGGCAGAAAACTCAAATAATATTAACAGAACTGCTTTTAGACTGGAGAGCATGGCTTGTTTACTTTTTGATACTCAAATAGCAGTTAAACAGTTTGGGATTTCATTTAGGGTGGATGAACTAAAAGCTTTTTGGGAGTCACTCCTTCCAAAGAGGCGCTGTAAATAACTCTGTTTATCAATCTCTGATTATGGAGTTTATGGGAAAATTACATACATGTTGCTGGTGGCATTAGGTTTTCAAATGTCAGTAGTGTTTGTGAGTATTGCTTGTTGCTTTTGGTGCTAGTACTGTTATTCTATTTTGTTGTTGTTGTTAATCCTCACCCAAGGATATTTTCTCCATTTTTTAGAGAGAGTGGAAGGAAAGGAGAGAGAAAAACATCAATGTGAGAAACACATTAATTGGTTGCCTTTCACACCGTGACCTGCAACCAGGTATATGCCCTTGAAGAGGAATCGAATTTGAGACCCTTTAATGAGTGAGCTGATGCACTGAGAAACACTGTCCAGGGCAGTTCTGCTATTCTAAAACAAGTTCCATTTTGTTTACTCAGTATTGCTAACTGAAATTCTTTCCTTTGCAGGACTTGCAATAGATTGAGTTGAATAAAATACTTGAATATTGTTGTGCTGTCTACTGTGTGATAGAAATAATTTCTGAGGGCCCTAGGTATTTTGTAGTGGATCTTTCCTGAAGCCTCCGAATAGCAAAAGCTCTTGGCCAGAATTTGATAGAGTTTTTGAATTAAGAGTGGTGGTGTTCCCAGTAGTGAGTGGGGCTGAAATAGTATTACTCTCACTCAGAATGTGTTACTCCTGCTTTCCTTTTCTTATTTTTTGTTAATCCTTACCCAAGGATATTTTTTCCCATTGATTTTTAGAGAGAGTGGAAGGGAGGGTGAGAGATAGAGAGAAACATTGGTAGGAGAGAGACACATTGATTGGTTGCCTCCTGCACGCATCCCAACTCAGGCCAGGGATTGAGCCTGCAACCAAGGTATGTGCCTTTGACCAGAATCAAACCTGGGACCCTTCAGTCCACAGGTTAACACTCTGTCTGTCCACTGAGCTAAACAGGCTAGGGCCCCAAGTGCAGCGAAGGCCCCATTTCTTTTAAGGTATGTATCCTGAATGAATATCTCTTCTCTCTCAGGGACCAGCCTAGCCTGGCCCAAACACACACTTACACCCCAGGTTCCTTTCAGGACTGTCTAAGGCAGTGGTTGGCAAACCGAGGCTCACAAGCCACATAAGGCTCTTTGGTCCCTTGAGTGTGGCTCTTCCATAAAATACCACGACCTGGGTGAGTCTGTTTTGAAGAAGTGGCATTAGAAGAAGTTTAAGTTTAAAAAATTTGGCTCTCAAAAGAAATTTCAGTCATTGTACTGTTGATATTTGGCTCTGTTGACTAAGGCAATGGTTTATAATTCTGTTTAAGCAGTAATGCTGGTGTTTGTTTGTTTTTCTCCATAATTAAATTATATTAGAACCCTAAGAAATAAAACAAAAAGAATCCCTTGTTCAAAGGGCAGAAAACAAAATCACTGCTCTGACTTTTAACCTTCTTTTTCTCTTTACCTTGATTATGCCACCCTTCTGGTGTGCTCAAAAACAGGAGACTCATATTCCAGCCTACTGCCCAGAGTTCCAGCTCATTGCCTTTGAGATTCATAGTTGTCTGGGTGTTGGTCACTCATTGTCCATTTTTCCCTGCAGGGTTTTCAGTCAATGCGTCATCGGAGCGACTCAACATGGGTGAAATAGAGACTTTGGATGACTACTGAGCACCTGCCAGTGGACTGGCCTCCCTCTCCTCTGCTGACCATGGAGGCCTCACCTTTGGACACAACACTTACCATTTACTCTTATCGCTCTGCAACAAATCACAGAATCCATCATCTCAGGCTCTCTCTTCTAGCCTTTGTGTCCAAGATCCTTTAAACCATTTCTGTTGGTGAGCATCTCAGACTGTAGATAAGTGGACCAGACCCTGTGTCTCGGGGGTGGCAGTTGGGTTTACTCTCCAACAAGGCTGATTTTGGGCAGCACGTGTTTACTGTGCCGTGATTTCATCTACTGTCTCCCAGAAAGTGTGTTGGGATCTGCCAATAGCAATTTACTTTCTCTTGTCATTTTTTTCCTTTTGTTTTTCTTCTTCATTTTATTCCCCCAATAAGGGGAAGGGTCTAGCTGGTGCAATCATGAAGAGAGCTAATGGTAATAGACATTGGCCAGCTACAAAACGCCCATGGACTGTGACTGAGTGTCCGACAGAGACAGTCAGCGCTCTGCAGTCTGAAGGTCGCATTGCTAACTTTGGGATTGCATCAAAAGAGGCCCTGAGTCGGGTGGAGTTTAGATTGGATTAGTTTGATGTTACACACCCCTCGCCTGTTCTTTCTGAGCGTCCTTTCGGAGGAAGGATTCATGTTTTCTTCATTAGATAGTGACTTCCACGCAAGCTGACTTCTCCCCTGGCATACTCCAACCTGATTGGACAAAGGAGACCCTGGGAGAGGGACTTATTCTTAATTTTTCTTTCTTACAAAAACTGATTTTTCCCATAAATATTTTTACTTCAGAGGACTAGGACCAGTTTGTTTTGGGCCTTTCTGCTGAAAATTTGTCTCGTTTAAGAGGCAGCTAGGATCTTTACCATATGTATGAATTTGTATAATTTCATTTTGAATAGGGATAAACTTTTGCATCAGATAAAAGCTCGGAAATTCATCTCGTTCCTCAGAACATTGCGTGTGTGTCTTGCTGTGGCCCTGAAAAGGTTTTGTTTAAAGATTCTGGAATGGCAAGTTATTTGCCTTTTATGAAAAAGAAAAAAAAAAAAAGAACATACAAAACCTGACCATCTGTAAGACCTTCATCCATGGAAACCACTATATAAGAGAATGCAGTGGGATGGAGGGATGGGATAGAATGGGAGAGACGCCTGGTGCTGGCTTCTGGTCATGGTTTCTGCATACCCTTCCCTTCAGATACAAATGTATTCAAGCCCTATTTATAAACAAATACTCTTCCTGACTCCACCAGCCCCTCCCCCCACTCCACACCCCACAACACCATAGGGAATTGCCAGTCACATTTTGATCAGGAGCCATTGGGCCATCCATCCCTGTGCAAGAAGTGCTGTTTGGGTGGCTCCTGGTAGAGCACCTTTTCTTCCTGTCATTGCCTGAAGAGGCTAGAGTTGCTCTGAGAGCAGTTTGGTTTTTGAATGATTATATTTGGTTTCTATTTTTATTATTTTGTATCACCATTCTTCCTATCCCTTCTTACCTCCCTCCCTCCTAAACATGTACAATAACTATACAGAGACTGCTATAAACTTGTATATAGTTTTGGATCAAATAGCATGAGGAGATGGGGAACAATTTAAAATTGAGACTCCTGCTCTCCTTTGCTTTGTAAATTCAAAAGGGGGATGGGGGTGGGGAAGAAGAATAGTTAAAATGTTTACAAAACTTTAAGCTCCCTCGGAACTTTTGCCAGTGTGGAGGAAAATAAAAAAGAACTTAAATGAAAGCTGGTAGTATTCTCTCGCCTTGCCGAGGCTGCGCTTTGCACAAATCATTCTCTTGATGCCATGAAAAACTTGAGTGCTTCTGTGAGGACCGAAGACATGGAGGCAGCTCGAGTTTTCTCTGCCAGGCTGTGGAACACTGGCTGGTTCTTGACTTGGAAATGTAGGGGTCAGGATAAACATGGGTAAGTTTGACCAGAGGGCTTTTCTTCCTTTGTATGTTCCTTCTGCTGCTCCATGGATGTCTGCTCCTTGGCCTTGCCCACACCTTCCAAACCAGACTGTGCTGTATGCTTATTCAGGGAATAAATAAGGGGTGGGGAGGCAGATTAGAAGGAACAAAGTCGTTTTAGTCATGGAACATTCCATTTGCCTAGCTCCTGCCTGTGGAATTTCCCACTTGGTGGAAAGAAACTGCTCTTCCCTAGGAGTTTCTTTCAGTTCTCTTTTTCACATTCTGATTTGCTCACTTCTAGCTACCATGTTCCTAATCCTTTCTATGAACGTATTTGCAAATTTTCTGAACTCCTCCTGAGAGTTAAAGTATTTTGTTTTGTACACTGTTTGCTTTTAGTTATTTTAACTTAAGAGATTTTTAAAACATGCCCAGATAAAATAGTTTTAATTATGGAGACTTTCTCCAAGATAGTCGGGGCTCTGGTTACCGTCGCTGCATAACAAATACCCCAGGCTGGCTTACCGCAGCCCCTTCATTTTGTTGGTAGTTTTGTGAGTCGGGACTTGGGGAGGGCTCAGCTGGGCAGTTCTGTGCCATCTCCTCTGGCATGCTCAAATGTCTGCTGGGCTGCAGGCGCAGGAAGGCCCAGTTAGGTTGGTTGGCCAACATGGCTCACTGTGTGACTGGCAGTGGATGCTGGCTGTTGTGGGAGAACTTGACTGAGTTATGGCTGAAGGAACTCCATGTCCTCTCTAGCATGGCAGCTTTTCAGGGTAGACAGGCTTCTTGTATGGCAGTTGACTTCCCCCAAAGAACCAGGTAGAAGTCACATAGTTCACTTCTGTAACACAAGCCCACTCAAATATCAGGGACTGGGAACATCCCACCCGCCTTGATGGAAGAAGTGCTAAGGTAATATTATAGATGTGCGTCTGTAATGGAGAGACCGTTGTGGCCATTTGGGGGAAAAAACTGTATAAAATGAGTTTATGCATATACATCAAGGAACTTAAACTTTCTCCATTGGCTCTAAGTTGAGGATTTATTTATTTATTTTTTTAATGGAGTAGGTATTAGTACCTCTGGCTTTATTTTATACCAGAGGCTCGATGCACAAAATTCGTGCAAGAATAGGCCTTCCTTTCCCCGGCTGCTGGCACCCGCTTCCCTCTGGCACCTGGGACCCGGGCTCCCCTCGAAGCCCCAGCTTCATCCGGATGGTGGTCGGGAAGGATGTCCAGTCTAATTAGCATATTATGCTTTTATTATTATAGGTTATTATAGGTAATGAATTTCTCTTAGGGGAACCATTTTATAAATATATAATGTAGTAGATATTTTATTTTATTTAAAAATATATTTTATTGATTTTTTACAGAGCGGAAGGGAGAGGGATAGAAAGTCAGAAACATCAATGAGATAGAAACATCGATCAGCTGCCTCTTGCACGCCCCCTACTGGGGATGTGCCCGCAGCCAAGGTACATGCCCTTGACTGGAATCGACCCTGGGACCCTTCAGTCCGCAGTCCAACGCTCTATCCACTGAGCCAAACCGGTCTCGGCAATGTAGTGGATATTTTAAATACATTAAAGTTGTTCAGGTAGAGGAATTAAAATTTATTTTTTATACAATGCTCCTTTTCCACTATTAATAAAAATAGGAAGACTGTGTATGACTGATTACACAGATGTGCTACTGTGAAATGAACCTCCTTCTCCTGTGTGTCCACTATGGGAAATAGAACTTCCCCGAAAGTACAGCAGGCATGCACATTCTATCATTTTTATTGATTTTTGAGAGAGAGAAGCATTGATTTGTTCCACTTATTTATGCATCATTCATTGGTTGCTTCTTATATATGCCCTGACTGGGAACCAAACCCACAACCTAGTTGAATCAGGATGATGCTCTAACCCAGTGGTCAGCAAACTGCGGCTCTTTGGCCCCTTGAGTGGGGCTCTCCACAAAATACCATGGCCTGGGTGAGTCTATTTTGAAGAAGTGGCGTTAGAAGAAGTTTAAGTTTAAAAAAATTGTCTCTCAAAAGAAATTTCAATCGTTTTACTGTTGATATTTGGCTTTGTTGACTAATGAGTTTGCCGACCACTACTATAACCAACTGAGTAACACACATTCTAAACAAAAAGGCAAACCACCACTGGCACAAAGAGAAGTTGGCTTCAGTGATGCGTTTCTTGGAACAAAAAGGAAGGGGTTGTCTCTGTCTGACGGCTTTGGTCCTGCTGTGGCTGCTGTGGCTGCAGCCGCCTGGAAGCAGCTGGACAGATGTGCGATGTTCAGCTTATTGATGTTGCTGGATTCCTTGAGTGTGAGGAACCTATGCAGCTTTTGGTAGCATCACTTCCAAACTGGGAACCCTGGCCTTCAAGAGGAGAATTTGCCTCAAGGGATTATCAGTGAGAATGTTTGCAACTAACGGAACAACTGTAGCCATGGTTCACTGCATGGCAGAAGCGGCACATTGATGCCGGGGAATGAGAGCAGAGGGCTTGTTCCCTAATGGCTGCCCTGTGGCCAGAGAGCTGGCATTGCCTCCCTTCATTGCGAGCAAGATGGTGACATTAGGGGTGGAACTCAGGACCACCTCAACACTCAGTTCAGTCCAGGCAGTCTTCTGACACAGAGACATCATGTCCTAAAGATTGTTTACTTGTCCCCCCAAATGCTGGTGTGATGGATTAGTTACTCCTGACAGTACATTCCTTTTTCCTGTGACTTCTTTTAGCATGAGAAACGATCCTTAAAATGGTCTGTGGGTCGGTAGTAGGTTTGGTTGCATATAATAAAATGCAGAGTAGCGATGACTTAACCAAAATAGTTTCTTTCTCAAGTGAAATCCAGAGGTCAGTTAGGGATCCAGCTTCTTTCTGTTCACTGTCTTCTTGTGGCTTCCACCCTCAAGGTCACTCATGGTCCTAGGTGACTGCTAAAGCAGCAAGATCATGCTCGTATTCCAGACAGGAGAAAGGAGCGGGATGAGGCAAAGTCAGCCCCTTTAAGGAGGTTTTTTTGGAAACCCTACCCAACTCTTTAATTCTTGTTAGCCAGATGTAGAGATACAGCTACAATTAGTTGTAGGAAAGTCTGGAAGTCTGGGGGTGGGGTTTGCTTGAGTGCTTTGCTACCCCCAATTTCACTGTGGTTCTAATTCTACAGTCACATTCTCTAGCCTTGTTTTGAGATGGGAGAAGTTTGGGAAAGGTAAGTTTGTGCACAGTGACCATGATTTGGTCACTAACCCCTGTTTGTAGCAGAAACCCCGATTTGGCCTGTGGACTGAAGACCCCTGGCTTTTCCATGAGGGGCTCAGAACAGGCTCTGGTTTCCATTGCACAGAGGCAGGAACCCAGAGCCATTTCTAAGGGCCTAGCCTTGCCATGTCTAACATTTCCCAATTCTATACAGAATCTGTTGTATGTTTTTAAGGTTCCCTGTGGAGTAACCCTGTGAGTGGTGTTATGAGTGGAGGCCCTGGAGTCTAGCTGTCAGATTTGAATGTTGGTCCCACCTACTTTAGGCAAGTAACTTGTTTCTCCATCTGTGAGATGGGAACTACCAAGGTAGTTGTGATCAGTAACTTAATATGTAATTGCATCGTGCCATGTCCAGCACATAAAAGCTTGATAAATTCCATTTGTAGACTATTTCACAAGGGAGAAGAGAGCTTGTGGGAGCAAGCAAAGGTACAGTAGAGCATTTTAAATAGGGGTGCCCTTCCTCTTAAATTAGTGCAAAGATGTATCCCTCGGGGTTTCAGGAGATGGGATAATACTGCCAACCTTGATATTAACCAGTCCTTCCTGTCCTGTCTTGGTGTCAATTTGCTTGCCTGTCAGGTGAGGGGGTTGGCCCAGATCATCTGAGAAACTTGAAACAAAAATCAATCCCTGAGCTCCATCTCCCAGAGTCTAATTTGGGGCAATTCCAGCATGAGGTTATTTTAAATGGCTCAAGTAATTCTAAATGGAGAGCCAGAATGGAAACCAGCAGCCTAGCTGACCTCAGGTTTCCTTTAGCTTCTGCCACCTGAGTGCTGGCGTGCTCTGTGTGGGCACCTGCCCACCCTTGTGAGATCCTGCCGACATTCGGTTTTTCAATGTCCTTGCTGATGCTTGACAAGTACCCTTTGAAGATCTACTTAAGCAGAACCCAGTCAAAATGCAAGCATGGTAAGCTCATGTAGGAAACAGAGACACTCACATGGATTTTCTGACTTTCTCTGGAAGCATGAAATTAAGCTTATGTACGTCAGTCCATCATGAAACAGACACCACCACTTCCCCCTTAGAAAGAGAAAAAGTTAATAATCATTTATCCACAGAACATCCCATATTCTAGATTCAGCAGGGAGTATCTTTATGGCATTGCTTTGTTCACCTTCCCACATTTTCGGTACTTGGTCACATCTAAAGGCTTGACTAAATTCAGGTTCTCCCCTTCCCTCCAAGAATACTAATGGGTGGTGTGGTGTACACCCGTCTGCACACAATGGTCACACTGGCTGGCAGTACTGTCTGGTTGTCCCATTTTTACTTATATTAAGTTTATCAGTTATGTTGCTGTTAGTTGATTCACCCCATTAGAAAAGTCCTGTCCATCTTGCATGTAGCTTTTTATAACATTCATTGATGATTGTCACCTAGGTCTATTACTTCCTTCGTCATTGAAAAGTTGTGACTGTCATTCGCAGGGAGGGGCTCTTATTTTGAGTAATTTCAGTCTTTTTAAAAAATTGCCAGAACTATAGCAAGAACTCCCACATAATGTTCTCCCATATCCTCCAATTGCTAATATCGATGCCTCTTAATAGCTACAAACATTATATCCCTTATCCCTATTTCAGAGTGTGAACCTTGAAACAAGGACATTTTTACATAACCACAGGACAGTGATTAAAATTAAGAAATCAGTGATCCACACTATTAATATTCAGGCTTTCGTATTTCACCAATTATCCTGCTAACGTTTTTTATAAGGAAAACCACCAGGAGCAGAATGCTGTCCACAATCACTCACTGCATTTAGTTGTCATGTTTTCTTGGTTCTCCTCTGATCTGGAACAGCTCCTCTGACTGGCTTTGCCTTTCATATCTTGACATGTTTTAAGGGGACAGAACAATTACTGTGTAGAATGCCTGTGGTTTGCTTGGTGTTTTCTCATTATCTGATTGAGGTTGTGTAGTTGGGGGGGAATACTACAACACTGATGTGATGTTCTCAGTGAGTATCAGGAATACGTGTGGGTGGGTTGGACCGTTACCGGCGATGGTCACCTAAGTCCCTTGGTTAAGGTGCTGTCTGCCAGGTTTCTGTGCTGTTCTGATTTTCCTCTCTATGGGATACCTGATCTGAGACTCAGATCCTCATCAGTCTTTCACCCGTGGTTTAGCAGCCATTGATGATTCTTGAACAATTGTTTTTTTCCAGACGCGTGACGCTCGCTCCGTCCCTTTTATTCACACACACCCCCAAATAAAAATCACAAGAAGGTGCCTGCGGCAGAGGACATTACAAAGGCTATAAATCTTTATCGTCAGAGGCCCCTGAGTGTTTCCCCTTATGCTTACGTGAGAAAGGCAATGTTCTTTAAGTGCTTTGTGCAAAGGTCCGTGCACATGGGTTCCGAAATCCTTTGGGGAGGAGTCTCCTGGCCAGAGAGCCACGGGCTCCAGCCCCGGTCCCCCGAGGAGCTGCTGCAGGCGGGGGGCCGGGACTTTCCAGTTCCAGGGCGGTCGTGACCCCTCGACCACGGCCCCGAGGACCCGTGACGGCGCTCTCAGACGTGTCCCGCTGGCAGAAGCGTCATCTGGACGACACGTTGGGGCTGGGGAAGGAGCCGGAGTTCCGCGGCGACTGGAAGGGGATGGCGGGGGACGTGGGGGACCTGTCGGAGCCGCACAGGTCCCCGTTGTGCAGCTTCCACAGCAGCTCCTCGTTCTCCATGGACAGGCGCTTGCTCACTTTCGACTCCTTCTCCAGCCACTCCTGCAGCGTGGCCTGCTCGTTGGACAGTTGCCTTGAGATTGCAATGTGCTTGTCTATCCGAGCTTTCAACTCCTCGTTCTCCTGCTGGCATCGCTCCAGCTTGTGATTCTTGAACAATTTCTAAGATGTTTGCCAAGCTTTCCTTTCACATTTATTAGCATTCTGTAAGGATGAACTTCCCATACATACACACCCATGTGCAATCATGAACACTCTGTGTATAGGTTATAGTCTGATTCTCTTTTTCATGCACACCATCCATTTATGAGCCCCTCCAATTGGCTTCTATGTTCTTTTGCTATATCCCCGTCATTCTCTGAGCACTTCCTTACATTGCCAAGAGATATGTTAGGTTCCTCGCCTCCTTTTCCAGATTTGGAAACCATTCTCTGAGGAACTGTGGTTCCTTTTCGTGGGGAATGGTATCCAGACCAAAATCTGGGCACTGGTCATGCTTATTGCTACTGGAGTGTCTCCACAGGCTGTGTGTGTGTGTGTGTGTGTGTGTGTACATGCATATACCTTTGTATCTACATGTCATAACTTTATTTTTACATTCAATGAATTCTTACTAATATCTTCAATTCCAATACACACGACCCATTCTAATCTTTTTCCTTTCCATATTTGTAATTCCTCCGACAATGAGACACTGACCCCTATTATCTTCTGTGTATTTCCTTATTTGCTCAATTCTAGAATATTCCAATGTGGTTTTATAATTATTAACCCATACTACTGTGAAAAAGTCTTTCTAGCTAGAATTCAATATTTGTTTCTAAAGATTCACCTCCAACATTACAAAAATACAGGATGGGCAAGAGTAGGTTCACAGTTGTCAGTATGTGAAAGTTTATTCTTGTTTTATTTAGTGATTGTTGAATTATATTCCATATGAACAACTGTAGACCTACTTTTTTTTTTGCCCACCCTGTATGTATAAGGTTAATCATGTAGTAATTTCTTTAATTTAGACTTTTTGTCTAATTCTGAGAGTGTACTGCTATTATTTGCTCTTTAGTGGTTTATTAATTATTTGAAATACAGTTTACTATCTTAAACTTCTTAATTTTGTCTCAGATCTGTCTTTATAAACAAAATCTGATGGAAGGATGAAACATGCACTGGGCCTGGCACCTTGGCTCACACACGGCTCCACCTCCCCAGGATGTGGTCTCAGCTGCCCACTCTTGCCCTTGGGTAGCCTTCTCTCCCTCCCTTCTCATCCACTGAGACTGATTCAGGCCAAAACTCTACCTACCACATGACTCTCATAAACTCTGGCATTTGGGTCCCAGAGATTAGTGTCCACATAGCCCGTGTTCAGTAATCCTTGAAGATTTTTCTTCTCCGGGGCACAGTGGTCCTGGTCTGTGGCTGCCAGCACTTTTGAGGAAGACTATTTATACTTGTGGCCACCATGCAGAGTCCTATCTTACTGAGAAGCTGCCTTCCTTCCTGTCCAGAGAGTTGGTCTGGGAACTAGGTGAGAGCTTGGTACTCTGCTCACTGCAGTAAGTGCAGGCTTCACTCCCCCCTCCATGTTTGTGTAGCAAGTAACACGTCAGCAGTCGCCCATCTGTTTTGTTCCTAGGGGTCAAACATTCTTGTGGACACATTGTGTTTGACACTCATTGCAGTGTTTATATCCATCTGATTCCCATTGAAGTCATTCATTCTGTCATCATCAGCCTTGGCCTGTGGGGAACACATACCACACAACTTTTTAAAGATGCTGGTCGCCTCCCCTACACCTCTCAGCACCTCAGTGAGGGAGTCGCAGGTGGAGAATATGTGTCACCATAAATCCACCCCAACATCCCTTTTAAGTCTTTGGCTTCCCTCCTCTTCAGACATCAGGCTTCTCAATCTCATTGAATCCAGACTACTATTGAGTTTAATCAAGATGTTAGAGCTACTTTTAGATGTTTGAGCTAAACATTGAGTTCTCTGCTAACCACACCAATACATGTGACCTGATCTAAGATCCCTCACATCCTATCCATTTAGTTCAATACCTTAGAATTTATTCCCACACATACTCTCCAGGTTTTATTATTATAAATTAGCAAAATTTTCCTCAGTATTTAGTTCCTCCTGTCTCAGACTCTGTACCTGTTTTCCTTAGTTCTAGTTATGGGTATGGGGACAATGAGGGTGTTGTCAGGGTGGGTGTTGAGAATAGGCATCCTCTTGAAAGGATACTTAATAGGTGAGGTTATTTATTATTCAGACAAGAAAAGGCACTGTCTTCACACCGGAGAAAAGAGCCCTCTGCCTGGAGATTTGTCTGAGTCTACCCAGGGATCCTCAGACCTCAAGGTCTCCTTCCCAGTCAATGCCATGAATGTCAGCTAAGAGAATTAGCATGGCTATAAATTCAATTTAAGATTATTATAATTCTGCAACCCGTGCATATTTTGGTCCTGACCTTATGTCCCATATCTATAAGAAATGAGAGATTCTTTTAAAAGACTAACACATAAATGCTCTAGTTCTCTGATCATGCCCTGACCTTAGAATTTAAATCCTTGAAATTATCCTTCTGTGAACACCCAGCACAGTAAAAAGTTAGCCAGTTTACTTACTGTCATCCCTTCCGTAACTATCAAGTGCAGCATCTACCTGGTCCTGTAAGCCTTGTGTTCAATAGGCACTTCATGCTAAACAACCGAGTCCTAACACACAGCGGGCCATGTGTTAGAGCTCTCACCAGGAAACAGTACCTGCAGGTATTTCAAGCAGAAGAGATTTAACACGGGATTTCTTATAAGGATACCTGAAGGGGTGATGGAGCGAGACAGAAGGCAAGGTTCCTTATCTAACTGCGACTTGGAGGTTGACATCAAGTCTGAGCTGGAGGAGCAGAAAATTTGCTCTGAGGCTGGAGCACTGTGTCCAGTAAGGCTGCTAAGGTTGGGGATCCAGGAGCCTGCACTTCCAGCCTTCTCTCCTTGCAGCCACTTCCATCTGACCCGTCACTGTTCCTGTAGCCAATGCTCCTGCTGCTGCTGCTGCTGCCAGTGATGCTGTCAAGAAATCTGAAGCAGCAGGAAGCCACTTCTCTCCCACCTCTATCTCCCCACAGTGCTGCTCATGGGCAATTGTTGGCAGGAAGGCCTCAGAAGTGTGATTTGGGGGTCTGATGGTACTTACGTTACTACATTACATTGCAGGGTACAGAAAGATGAAGATGGGACACAGCAATCAACCAGCACAAATGCATGAACAGGTAGAAGATGCTCATGGTTAAATCTGTCCCCCAAATCCCAGATAACTAAATTCAAATATTAAGTCCCTGCTATGAGCTGGGACAGGCTAGATCTGGGAAATGCACTGGTGAACACAACAGTCCCTGTAGTACTGGGACTTACAGGGTGGGCACAGACATCCTATGAACACTTCATCTAGAGACGCTATTACATATATCTGACATGTTTTTTATCTGGGACACACAAAAAAACCCTAAAAACTCTACCCCATAAGTATGGAGACAAAAATAAATGAACTGATCCTTCACAAAAGAGGATAGTCCTGTGCTCAATAAATATGGAAAACTGCTCAACTTCATGTGAGTCATGGAAATACAATCGCAATAAGACACCACTACATACCCAGCAGGCGACTAGAAATGAAAAGACAGGTAACACAGGATGTGGTGAGGATGTAGGGTAACTGCTGATGAGAGTAAATGGGAACAAACACTGGAAAACTGCTGGGCAGCATCTACAGAACCTAAACACATACCCTCTGACCCTTAGAGTTGGTACACATATTCACCAGCAGACGTGCAAGAATAGTCATAGCCGAACCGGTTTGGCTCAGTGGATAGAGCATCAGCCTGTGGACCGAAAGGTCCCAGGTTCGATTCTGGTGAAGGGCATGTACCTTGGTTGCAGGCACATCCCCAGTAGGGGGTGTGCAGGATGCAGCTGATCGATGTTTCTCATTGATGTTTCTGACTTTTCCTCTCCCTCTCTGTAAAAAAATCAATAAAATTATACACACACACACACACACACACACACAAATAGTCTTAGGCATTGTATTCATAAAAGTTCACACCCAGAAATAACCCAAATGGACATAGATAAATTGATAAAGGAATGGATAAGTTGTGGCATATTCAACAAGAATGAATGAGTTATTGTCACATGCAACAATGTGGATGAGTTTCACAGAATATTGAACAAATAAATTCATATATGGTTCCATTTATTTGAAGTTCAAGTGTAGACAAAACGAATCTATGGTGATAGAAGGTAGAATGGCACTTTGGGGGTACTGACTAGTGATGGGGAGAAGTAGTGTTTACATAGGTGTATATATCTATAATAATAGCGTAACATGGTAATTAGACTGGACATCCAAACAACCTTCCGGATGTCCTTCCAGACAGACCTTCCAGACAAAGCCCGGCACTGCGAGGGCCCAGGCAAGCCACCGCAGCTTCGAGGGCTGAGCCCTTTGCATGAATTTCGTGCATCAGGCCTCTAGTAATCTGCATAAAAGTTTATTAAGTTGTAAATATAAGATTTGTATACTTCACAGTACATTAGTCCTCACAAAAACTAGAAACAGTACAACCAAAACCAAGAGATTTTAATGATAAGTTTTAAGAAATTAAAGCAATGTGAGTGGATTAGGGCTAACTGATCAGAACTGAGACCGGAGTGGTGAGAAGGGAGCCAACTGAGGGGCTGCTTTCTGGGAGAAGGGAGGCAGGATCAAGCTTGAGCAGGTGGGGGAGGGGAGCAGAGACAAGGCAAGCCTGTAGGTTGACTTTTCTAAGAGCAGTGGGAACCAGGAAGGGTGTGAGGTAGGAGAGTAATGGCAGTATTTTCTGAGCTAGTAGAGGGCAGCAAGGGTAGTAAGATAAAAAAAGAATGATTTTGGTGACTTTTAATTGTGTGGCTAGGATATCTGAAAGGTGGGGGCTGCTCCCTGGTGAACAGAGCTGGGAAGGCAGGGCAGTGAAGTCCTGTGTTGGATGTTAAGTTAGACATGCTTATTAGACACCGTGATCTGTCAGCGAGGCAGTGGGCCATGGGGCCAGACTTGGCCCCAAAACATTATGAACATTTAGGTGGCATTTCAAATCCAGGCTCCTGGGAGAGCAGAGAGCAAGAGGAGGGCATTTAATGACATGGGCTTTTCTGGAAGGAGATGAGCGCAGACAGAGGGTTTGGATTGAAACTGCCTAAAAGTGCTGTTTCCTTAAAAAGCCCGCTCCCAGCAGGGCACCGGAGCCCGAAATTGAGCAGCGCCTGCCGCTCAGTGCCCACAGCCCGGGCGAGTCTCCTCGCCCGGCCCTGGGCACCGGGCACAGATTTCTGGGCCCAAATACAACCCACTGAAACAGAGTCCACAAGACGTCTGCGTTTTCCCGTTCCCTGGACGAGTCTTTGCACATGGAAGGGGGCGGGGGGGGGGGGGAGGGGAGAGAGAGGAGAGGAGAGAGAGAGGAGAGAGAGAGAGGAGAGAGAAAGGGTGCAATTTCCTCTTTCCCCTCCGAGGGTGGGGCTGCTTCAGAATTCAGGAAAGCGGTCTGTTCTGTTAGCTCTGGTGCGTGTGCGTGTGTGTGTGTGTGTGTGTGTGTGTGTGTGTGTGTTGGCATGCATGGGGGGCGGGCACGGTGTCCCAGGAGGACAGAGTTTGCATTGATGAAAACCCTTCCCAGCCCTTTGATACCTCTTTCCCGCCGCCCTGAAGTTAACCAGCTCAGTCCTCGGTGCATCCCGCTCGCTGGCCACACTCACTCGGCCCAGGATGGCATTCTGTCTGACCCTGCGCATGGCGCTACTGCTCCTCTTCGGGGTCCTAGCCCCTGCAGTGCTCACAGGTAAGGGTGCTCCCTGGCTCTGCTGCCAGAAGCCTCCAGGGCCAAGAGTCGCCTTGGGCCAGGTTCCCCAGTGCCCAGGTGGCAGCCTCTGGGGTGATTCAGCGGAGGCTCCTGTGAGACAGATGGCCGCAGGTTCCCCAGTGCCCAGGGGGCAGCCTCTGGGGTGATTCAGCGGAGGCTCCTGTGAGACAGATGGCCGCAGGTTCCCCAGTGCCCAGGGGGCAGCCTCTGGGGTGATTCGGCGGAGGCTCCTGTGAGACAGATGGCCGCAGGTTCCCCAGTGCCCAGGGGGCAGCCTCTGGGGTGATTCGGCGGAGGCTCCTGTGAGACAGATGGCCGCAGCCGGGAACTGGCAGCCACCGGACGATGGTCCGGAAACAGGGCCAGGAACGTTAGCTGCTTGAGGGACAAGGGGATTACTCCCGTACCTAAAATCTGAAGGCTCCTAGGTCTAGGAGTGAGGAGGGGGCACCAGGCCCAGGGCAAGTGGCTGAGAAGCCAGACCCCCCGCGCCCCTGCACAGAAGACCTGGACCCTGCCGTTTACTTTTCCAACCCTGCATGCCTGTCCCTGCTGGTTTTCTGAGACGTCTTTTGAGAGTGAAGCCCCAGGTGCTCGTTCTGTATTAGGAAATAGTTCAGGGGGAGTGCATGGCCGGAGACTCCTCAGAAAACCAAGGATGTGGGACCTAGGCTCTGCACAGAGACCAAAATGTCTGGGTCTGGTGTCCAGAGAGGAGAGTCACAACCGGCTTGGGCAGCAGGCTCTCAGACCTCAGCCCCAGCTGGGCACGGCTGTGGGGCCCCACGCTGGGCTGGCCCGGGCTGGCTTCAGAGCCTGAAGGGGAAGGCACGCCTGGGTTCCGGGTGGTCTTTCTCCCGGAAGAAAGTGATCTCTGCTGGCCACAGCATGGCCAGAAAACAGTGTTTCAGAGCCCGGGTGAGGCTCCCTGCAGCATGGGCTCTGGGGGAAAGTCCATGGGTCTATGGGGGGAAGCAACTGGAGAGCAGGTGAGTAAACAGGGCCCTGGGGAGAGCCGCCTGTGGGACAGCCCCCTTCTCAGGCACAGATGGGGGTTCCCCGTGATGGCGAGGCGCCTCAGACACCCTAGGAAGAAGCTAGCCACCTGGCTTTGCTTCCAGCCCCTCCTGGGTCTTCCTCAGCCTCAGTCCCTCCTTATCTGTACAGGGTGACAGGCATGGTGACTCTGCCTCCCTCACGGGATAGCAGGCCTACCATGTTCAGCTTTCAGGATGGGCCAGGCACCGGGGATGCTTAGTTCCTGTCACTGACCACATATAAACATCCCAGCCCCTCCACTGGGTGCAGGGTGGTCTCGGGGCAGGAGCACCCCTTCCTATCTCACTCCCTTTTGGTGGGAGAGGTGCCCAGGAATTGGGGGAGTCACCTAAAGCGCAAGTGGCATCCACGGTCTGGATCTTCTTGCAGACTCTATACCCTACCCCAGTGAAATGCTTCTCCCACTGGTGGGCCCGGGGCCGCCCGGGCGCTGTTGTCCTGTTTCCTGCACTCCATGCAGCCAACTCTCCCCGCCCGGCTGCCGGCCAGGAGCACTGGGTCGCACGGTGGGTCCACGGCCTGGGTGGGTGGGCGGGCTTCGTCCTTCGCCGCAGGAACGCTTGAGGGGACAGCCTCAAGTTCAGCGTCACCGGGATCTCATGTGGCCTCACCTCCTTCCACATGTCCTACCAAGAGGGACAGGGCAACTCCTCTTGGGGTTCTGGCTGGCTGGCCTTCTTCCTGCCATGCTGGGAGGTATGCACCCGGCCTAGCAGCCCACTGCCCGCTGCTCGGTGGGTGGGGGGTCCTGGAAGGAGCGGCCTGCTGCCCTCCCCACTGGTCGCCTGTGGCCACAGCTACTGGGGCAAGGGGAGCAGGCCAGGTTGAGCGGGCAGGAGGCCAGGGCGGGGATGAAAAGGCCCTTCATGGCCGTACAAAGGCCGTCTGTGAGCACGGGCGCCTGGCCTCGGGGCCCTGTGGTCAGAGTGAGCACTAAACAAACTTATTTACCGAAAGGCAGGGCGACTGGGGCGGTGGGGCCGGGGGAGAGCCCACAGTGCCCAGGCCTGTGTCACGAGGCCCCACGCCTCCTGGCTTCCTTGGTCAGAGCACGAAGTCGCAGAACCTTGTTTACTCTGGTCCTTGCAGTTCGGGCCTTCACAGCACTGTGGCTGTCTCACAGCTCTCCTCACAGGCCCCCGGGTTCCCTCTGCGTGCCTTTGCCATGCGGCTCCCCTGCCTGGCATTCCTTCACCCTGCTCAGATGGGGCTGTTGCTGGCACACTCCTGATGTCTGCTTGGGGTGCTGGGTGGGAGTGTGGGTTATTGCCTTTAAACCTTGTTTTCCCCTAACATGACAGCAAACTGAGAAAATACAGAGGCATAGAGATGAGGATAAGAAAGGGAGCTGGCCCTTCCCTGGTAGCTGCACCTCCTTCGCTGGGGCTGGGGGATGAGTGCAGGCTGCCCCTGGGGCATCTGCCTGGGTGAACAGGGAGCTGGCTAGCCCCTGGGGCTCCGCTGCTTTGGCACGGATGAGCCCCGGGGCAGCTTTGGGGGTCTCCTGAGAGAGTCCGCTGCAGCAGGCAGAGCGCACGGGTCGGCCTGGCCTGCGTCCGGCCGTGTAGCTCCTGCCAGAGGGAGGCATCCCCATGATGATGATGACAGCACAGTTACTGTGTGGCTGTGAGAGGCATGGTCCAGCCTGATTCTCGGGTCGGGAAGTGAAGCGGATGGTGAAGTCAGTCTGCCTGGTCCCTGGGTGAGAGCAGGAAGGAGCAGGATTTGGAAGCCCATGGACTTAGCTCCAGGAGCCTCAGGGACTGGTTGTTCTTGGAGAAGAGGCTGGAGGGAGGGTACATTTAGCAGGGACGAGGCAGCCTGAGCCAGTGTGTCTGACCGGGAGGAGCCAGGCCTCTGTGGGGAGCAGCAGAGCGAGGCTGGTCACTGGGGAGAGAAAGGGAGAGGTTCTGGGTGCACAGCCCAGCCGCCCTGCTCAGGGGGCCCACTCTCCTCAGAGATGGTGCCTAGCCTCTGGCGAAGGGCAGGGGTGGCTGGCTCCAGAGAGTAAGGCCTCTGCTCTCCCCAGGGCCATAGGGCCTGTCACTCCTTCTGAGCTCAGAGTTGATTCCCCTGATGCCACCCAGGGTGGCTGGGCCAGGCACCCAGGAGCCCTGTGGTGCCATCCCTGGCCAGGTGCCCAGCAGTCAGAGGTGAGCTTCGGCCAGCAGTGGTGGGACAGGGGCGGTGCCTGCCTGTCGCCCTGTCTTGGGTATGTGGGGAGCTAGTGGGAGCCAGTGGTTTCTCCATTTATCTGGGGAGACAGACATTTTTTCAAGCCCTAGACCTCAGGGTCTGCCAAGCAGTGGGCCCTCTCAGGCCTTTTCTCTGCCCAGCCCCCAGGAGCCACCTGGGGCCTTCTCTGGCAGCTTCAAGGCTATAGGCCCCTGACCTTCCAGACAATGACAAAGGAGGCCTGATCGGGTCACTTGTCCCCCTCACAGGGATAACTTCACAGCTGTGGGGCCAGGGTGGCCCCAGACCCAGTGCTGTAGGTAAGCCTTGGGCCCCACTTGTCGCCACACCAATGGGTGCTGGAGCCTTTTGGCCCTGGGGGCCTTCCCCTGCCGGGGCATTTTCTGAAAAGGGGCACCAGCTTGGGCAAGCCTTGGGGAGAGGGACAGTTGGTTCCTGCCTGCAAACCCAAGCCTCTGAACTAAGCCAGCCTGGGCCTGGGAGAGGCTACAGGGGCACGCTGGGGGGCCTTACACAATTTTATTGGGAAAAGATTTTAAGTTTACAGAGAAGTTGTAAGAATAATCCAATGACCAGTATATTCTGCACTTAGATTCACCAGTTTTCAACATTTTGCCATATTTGCTCTTCCTGTCTCTCTCTGCCCACCTGCCTGCCTGTCTGGATGCTGAGCCATTTGAGAGTTAAGTTGCAGACATGCCCCTTTACGCCTAAATATACCCAAGAACAAGGGGCTTCTCTCACATGTCCACACTGGGTCACGAACACTGAGGCAGCGCTGTATCTAAACCACAGCCTCACTCAGGTTTCACCAACGGACCCCAACTGTCTTTATAGCAGCCCCTCTGCCCCATCCAGAACATACGCTGCATTCAGCTGTCACCTGTCCTTGGTCTCTAATCTGGAACAATTCCTCAATCTTCCTTTGTCTTTCATGACCTTGACATTTTTTGAAAACCCAGTTATGTTATAACTGGCTCTGAATTTGGGTTCGGTTGATGTTTCCTTTCGATTGGACCCAGGTGGGCACTGTTGGCAGGAAAGGCCTGGAACTACCCTTGCATCTGCCCAGAGCATCCCGGGGTCGGTCAGGACCGGATACGGTGGGAGCCTGGAGCCTGCCTGCCTACCTGGTCTTGACCTTTCCTGGGTGGCTGGGCCACCTGTTCAGGAAGGATGGATGGGCCCAGGAATGGGGTGATGCTGTGGGGCTCCTTGGTGGGGGGTACGGGGGCAATTGGCATATGAACTGCCTGGGGCCGAGCTAGAGTATAAGGCTGGGTTACCACACAGACCTCTCAGCCTTGTCTCGTCAGTTCTTTGGGGCCCCTGGGTACCCGAAACCCTTTCTAACCCTCACCCATCTATACTACTAAAAGGCTAATTAGTCCGGGAGACCGGACATCTTCCCACCATCTGACTTCCTTCCAGACAAAGCCACAGTGGTGGAGGCCAAGGCCAAGGCAGTTGGGGGCCATCAGGTTAGCAGGGGAGGGCATTGGGGGCCATCAGGCCGGCAGGGGAGCGGTTAGTCAGCGATCAAGCCGGTAGGTAGGTAAGTGGTTAGGAGCCAACAGTCCCAGATTGCGAGAGGGATGTCCGACTGCCAGTTGGACATCCTCCAAGGGGTCCCGGATTGATGAGGGTGCAGGCTGGGCTGAGGGACCCCCCCACACCCTGTGTACAAATTTCATGTGCCTCTAGTGAGCAAAGAAAGGCTCCTGCAGAAAGGGCTGCCCAGACACTGATGTGCTTATTGAGTCTCAGCTTGTATGGGCTTTCCCTTACAGACCACCGCCTCTTCTGTCTGGAGACAGTAATGTGCTGGGCTTAGTTCCTTGGGGTTAGAGAGACCTCTTGAGCTTTGAGTCTCAGACACACATGGGCGTATGTGGGTGCTGGACCCCATGTCCTGTGGGTTGCATGGCTTTACCCAGGTGAGGGCCAAGGAGCAGCAGGGCTCCCAGTTGCCTCACCTGTGCCATGGGAAGGCTAGAGGAGTGCTGCGCCCCGGGAGCCCGCGTACAGTGCCACCTCCCCTTGGGGAGACATTCCTGCAGACAGTCTGGTCCCCAGCGCCTGTTCTTGGCCTTGCAGCCGAGGGTCCGCAGGAGCCCGTGCCCACCCTGTGGAACGAGCCGGCAGACCTGCCCTCGGGAGAAGGCCCCGTGGAGAGCACCAGCCCGGCCCTGGAGCCCGCAGCCACCGGCGCCCCGGCCCCCACCGCCCCGCCCAGCCCCGAGGACAGCACTGCCCGGGAGCATCTGGACCCCGGCAGCGGTACAGGCAGCCCCAGGCCGCGGAGGGAGGACAGCGAGGGAGGGGAGAAGGGGAAGGCGGGAGCGAGAGGCCAGCGGGACCGGCTGAACCTCCTTCTGTCCCGCAGGCTCGCTGGGGCCCGGCGCCATCGCGGCCATCGTCATCGCCGCCCTGCTGGCCACCTGCGTGGTGCTGGCGCTCGTGGTCGTGGCGCTGAGAAAGTTTTCCGCCTCCTGAAGCGAATAAAGGGGCGCCGCCGCCGGGCGCGCCCGTGTCTTCCGTGTGTCCGAGCGTGAGTGTGTGGCTGGCGGGCGGGCGGCAACTTGTGACACGTGCGCCTGTGTGCAGCGGCCGGGCGCCCGCGGGAGAGCGCGGGGGCGGGGCGGGGCGGGGCGGGGCGGGGCGGGGCGGGGCGGGGCGGGGCGGGGCGGGGCGGGGCGGGGCGCGGGTTCGAACTGCGCTCGGAGCAGAATACCCTCCCTGCCCGCCCCGACAAGTGGGAGGCCAGGCCGGGAGAGGGCGGGGGTAGGGCGGCCATGGCGGGACTCCTAGACCAACCCAGGGAGCCCCAGGACCTGGAAGAGCCGAGAAGTGAATCCCAGGCGCTGTCAGCCTGGCCTGTTCCCCATCCACAGTCCCAGGCAGCCCCCAGGCCTGGCTTCAAGGCAGCCTCGGGCCTCCAGGCGCCCCACCTCCACCTCCACCTCCACCGCCACCTCCACCCCGCCTCCTTCCCCCTCCTCCCCTCCAGCTTGGCCCTGGCTCTCGACCTTGCTCACGCTGTCTCCATGCTCCCCAGGAAGCCTAGCGTTTATGACTTGGAGAGAGATTGTAAGTAGTGGCTGACCAGCCCTGGGCGCAGCAGGGGAGCCAGAACTGTGACCTGCCCCTGCTCCCGCCCCGCAGGGGCCTTTGGGAGTGAGAAGACCTGGAGGAGAGATTGCAAACATCCTGGGCCCTGGGCGGCCCCTAGCGTGGGTGCTGGTGGCAGGGAGCTGTTCCTCCTCCTCTTCCCACCATTTTCTCTTCAAGTATTCGGCCTCTTTGGTTTCTCTGATCCCCTGGCCACACCTCTTCATGGATACTCGAGATGAGCACACGTGGTCCCCACACACTCTCTCCTCAAAACACTTCATGGGTTACAAGTTTCTGCTTACAAGGACTGTTCTGAAACTGACCAGTTTTCATGAAACTGTTTAAATCACATAACCTCCAGTGGCCAAAGCCCTGCTCAGAGCAGAGGATCCAAGTCAGCATGTTCAGCCGGTCCCGCTGGCCTCTCATGCAGTTTCCCAGCTTCAAAAAGGGAGCTGGACAAAGGCCAGGACCGCTGGAAGACTCTGCCACTCTATCCCCTCTCCTCTCCCCAGCAGCATGGGGCTCAGAAACGGCCCCTCTTACCCTTCCCTCAGTCTTGGGGCCGCAGGTGTGGCTCCTGGACCAGGAGAGCAGCGCAGAGCACCAGTCCCTCCCCAGCTGAACAAGTGTGTTGCATGTGCATCTTTCAGGATTCATGCGATTCTCAAAGGATCTGAGGTCTCAAGAACACCGAGTCATGCTATGGCCTGTAGGAAGAAGCCACAAAGCCCCATTGGATCAAAACCTTGGGCTTCTAACCTGGGGTCTGTTCTGGTGCAGAGGAAAGTGTGTCCTGGCAGAAAGAGTGTGGTCCTCCTCGAGGGGCTAGGTGGAGTCGGATTCAGGCCAGTCCTCACTCCAGGACAGAACCAGGGGTGATGGTGGGGTGGCTGTGAGGGCCAGCTGGGCTGGTGGAGAAGCTGCAGCCTCTGGCTAACTGGCTACTACCTCCACAGGTAGGAAAAAGTGCCCAAGGCCACGGACTGGCTGGGTAGGAAGCCCCAGCCCTGCGCCTGGTGGTCAGATTCGCTTTGGGACTGCCACCTCAGTCCCACTATGGTCTTCCAAACCCATGTTCTCACTTCCACTGCAGAAGGGCGTTTCCAACTCCCTCAAACGTCCTTTCCTGTTTCTGGAGTTCTTGAACAAGTGGAGGCCCTTCCTCTGGCTGCCCCCTTCTCCACTAGAGGCCTCCTCAGCCCCCTCCTTCAGGATATACCTCCTCCACTGGCTCCTCTCTCCCTTCCCAAAACCGAACACCTCATTCCTGTGTGCAGCAGGGAAATAAAGAGAACTTCACCTCCTTTATTTTATACATGATGCTTCTTTTAATGCAGCCAAAACATGGTATTTGCTTTTCTTAGAACTACAACTGATCAGGATGCAGTGACTAGTTCATTCCTTACAATACCTGGGCTCCTTAAGGGGCCAGAAGACACATTACATCCAGCCCATCAGGGAGCCAGAGGCGGCATGGGCCCTCTGCCAAGCTCTGGTAGGCCTGCTACGAGGCAGGGTCTGACCGTGCAGCCAGAGGCTGGAAGAGGCAGACAGAGGCAGTTGGTCTCTTAGTTTTGTAAACTGGAGACCAAGGGCCGTTCATCAAGCTCATCAGGCAAGGGCAGTCCGTCTGCATGCCTGGTGGATTCTAATGGCTTCCGGGGTAGAGAAGGACACGTGCAGGGGGGTTCGTGACAATCATCACCTTTGCACCTGCCCTGGGCCAGGGACACCCGGGGCTGGGGCTTCTTCCAGTGCTGGGGGCAGGCCCCTGGAGCATGCCAGTCCCCTCCCACCCCCTCTAAGAGACAAGAGGGAGAGGTGGTGTAATACTGTTTAAAATACATTTCTCATTTACAAATGCATCAGAGGAAAGATGTGGGCACCATTTTTCCAGTTTGCAAGCAGGGGGCCAAGACATGTGAATGTTCACCAGGTGGCAGGGATAAGGGGTGACTCCTGCACAAGGTCACATTCCCCCAGAGCCCCTCCACGGTCAGTGCGTTTGCCTGCCAGGCCCAGCTCCCACCTGCCTACCCACATCCCCACGCTGGAGTGTGGGCTGGGGGAGGGGTGTCACTGCCGATTTCGGCTGCCCAGCTTCCTGCGGTCCTTATTCTGACTGCGCTGAGGATCATCCATCTTGTGCACTCGGAAACATTCCTTGAGGTTTTGGGACCGAATCTTGGGATTCAAGATCTCCTCAGTCATGTTGCTGGGGAACCAGCCTCTCTCCTGGTCATGCAGGCGCTCACCAAAGATCCACCCTGCACGGGGAGGGGACGGGGAGGGGTGTCAGGAGCTCCTGCAGGGGTCTGGCTGAGCCCTCTTGCTGGCACAGGAGCCCAGGGGGCCTTCCCAGAGGAGCTGCTCCAAGAGGCCCTGGAGTTCGGGACCAGCAGAAACAGCCTTCCCTGGAGACCACCAGCCAGACCCTCAGATTGGGTTTGTCCCCCATATTCTGGGGTGGCACTGCCTGACACCCTCCTAGGGAGCACAGTGTGTGGGTATCACTGTGATGGAACCAGCTAGCTCTGCCACAGTGTGTCCCAAAAGTATTCTCTTTGGAAGCCATTCCCAAGCACTCAGTAATCCTAAGCTGTCCCACATAAGGTCAGGAGTCCCCAAGGGTTTTCCCCAAAGCAAGAGGCATCCCATGGGCTGGTGGGGGTGATGACTGATTGGTGGTTACCGGGCCTGGAAGCTCCCCCGTGCACTTTACAAAGTCAGGCGGTGAAAGTGAGCCCTGTGCAAACCCCAGAGGTAACTCATGAAAATGCGCTCGGCAGGGGTCAGCTGCCCTCTTGCTGGGCATCCCTCTCTGAGCCTCGTAAGGGTCGGGTGGTCAGCTGAGAGTGGCTGTCATGACTGGCCCACCCAGCACAGGGCCCTGGCTCTCTCCCTCCCCCAGAGGTCACCTGCAGTACGGGGCTCCTGGCAGGTCCCAGGCAGGGCAAGGACCTGGGCCCGAGGGCCTGGTGCTCACCCTCTGCAGGCCGTGGGGGAAGGATGTCGGGCTGTCCTATTCTGGGGGTGGGTAGAGGGAAACACTGCTCTTGCAATGCCAGGGGAGGCCCTGGAGTTCGGGACCAGCAGAAACGGCCAGGACCCCAAAGGGGAGGAGTTGGGAGAGGGGTGATGCTCTGTGCTGTTTTGGGGATTCTGATGAAGAACAACTGATGTAGCAATAGGCATCAGTTTTTCAGGGGAAGGGAGTGAACCTCATTTGGTGCTGATGCCCTCGACAGGGCTGGGTGGGAGCTGGGTCGGTGGCTTCTTGGCCCACACACGGCTCTGAGCCTGGTGGTGAGGGCTCACCTGGAAGCTTGTGGCAAATATGGAGTTTAGAGTCAGGGTCACAGGTGGAGCGAGGGTGGTGGCCAACCGCAGGGCCATCAAGGGAAGGCCCAGAACGGGTGCTCAGGCTGGGCCTGGTGTGAGGGGGAGGCGGGCCTCGTGGGTTGCGGGGAGGACAGCAGAGGCCCACCTTATCTGGGCTGAGGAAAGCTGGGGAAGCCAGGCTGGGCAGAGCGGTCTAGGGGAGCAGACGTGCCAGGTCCTGGGCTCGCCTACCCATCCGCCAGCTTCTCCACCTGGAGCTGAGCCACCCCACCTCATCCTCAGGCTGGTGCCAGTGGGTGCAGAGTCCTGGGTGCATGAGCGTGTGACACGCCCAGCCGCTGACTTACCGTCTTCCGTCTTGTCCAGGATGTTAAGGATGTCCGCCAGCTCCAGTGTCAGCTCGTCTGGCTGCTGGGCCACGTACGGGTGTACGCACTGGACCTGGGGGCAGTCTGAAGGGAGGGAGGGAGGTAGCACATCCTCTTCATGCATCACCGCCCTGCCCCCACCCAGCAAACTGTGGATACTGCCCTGCAGTTAGCAGCGACGGGCTACCTGTCTTGCAGCAACTGAAGAGAGGCCATTTGAGGGAGGGGGCTTAGCTCCAAAGAAAGTGAGAGGAAACTAGCTGGGACTCAGATAAAACATTACACCCATAAAGGGAGGAACAGGCAGCGAGGGCTCCTATTCGAGGCTTCAGAAGGACTTCTTGAACCGGGACGAGGTCCTGGGAGCAAGTGTGGGGTTCTCAGGACATAGTGGACGCTGTCAGGGCAGCTGCTAGCAGGCACTGGACTAGTGCCCTTTTGTATTTCATATGGTTTTCAGACAACTGGCAACCCCAAAGAACACTGGCATCTGCTTTCTAGGCCCCAGTTCCTCATGGTTTCCCAGTGACATTCCTTCAGTAACACCCAGTGTTTGCAGGGATCAGCACACTGATAGCCCCCACTGCGCACTAAGCCAGCAGCTGGCACTTGGGACCAGCGCCGGTCATCGTGGGCATCCTGGAGGCCGCGCAGGCCTCTGGGAAGATGGGCGCGGGAAGCCTCTGGGGCTGATGCCATGGAGGCCTCACCTGTCCTGCCCAGAGGTGTGCTGGCGCCAGGGGCTACTTACCCAGCAGTCGGGACGTGAAGGAAACAAACTTCGTTCTCCGGTTGGGGGCCAGAGAGGTCATCCAGCGCTTCATCTCACTCCTGGGACAGGAAAGAGGACAAATGCCCCAACCGCAGAGCAATGGCCCCCACAGAGGTGTGGCGTCAAGTGTCCAGCAAGCCAGCCACTCAGTCCTGAGCTTGGCCCAGGGCTCCAGCAGGACGGGTGCCCAGAAATCAGCCAGAGGCTGGGGAGCCTGACAGAATCTCCCTCATGCACTTTACAAAGTCAGGTGGTGAAGGTGAGCCCTGTGCAAACCCCAAAGTTAACTCAGGAAAGTGCGCCTGGCAGGGGTCAGCTGCTCAGAAGCCATGACCTGTCAGCAGTGTCAGGTGGGGAGGGACTGGAACAAAGAAGGTGAAGAGGTTCTCCAAAAGAGGGAAAAGGGGGGCGGTGGGGATGGAAAGAGACTGCTTGGGGTGGTGGGAGCATGATGTAGTGTGCAGATGGTGTTTTGTTGAATTGTACACTTGAGACCTGTATGGTTTTGCAAACCAATGCCACCCCAATAAATTTTACAAAAAGTGTCAGCTGGGCAAGGCCAATGTCATGCGGTGGGGACTGGACTTAGATGGACGGGGTGGCACCTGTGACTCTGGGGGTGAGGGGGTGTCTCCCCACATTGATCTTGGCTATGCCTCTCAGAGCCCTGGGCTGTAGGCCAGGTAGCCTGGCTGTTCAGATTGGTGATGAGATGGGCCTCAGGCCACACAGTGAGGGTCAGCCTGGCCCAAGGGTTCTACAACATCTCACTGGAAAAGACGGCCCGCCCCCATCTGAGTCCCTGAGGGAACACGTGCACGCGCGCGCGCACGCGCACACACACACACACACACACACACACACACACACACACACAGCTGTGCTACACCTGACTAACCCCGGACAGAAACGCTCACCACAGGTCTGGGAGTGGGAGGAACAGGAACGGGGCAGGCCGTGTGCTGAGCCCTGGAGCCGTGCTCCACCTGGGATGGTGACCCGAGTGGGTGGTGGCCCAGGGCACTCACTGAGAGGACGCCTTCAGCATGTAGGTGGCCTCCCGGTCGTCTGCGTTCTCGAGCAGCCGCAGAATGAACACGTTGGCCAGCGTCTGGCCCTGGTCCTCCAGCTCCTCCACGCGCAGCAGGCCTCGAGGGGCCGAGTCGAACACCTGGTACTTGTCTCTGGAGACCAAGGGCGGCAGGCGGGCATGTAGGTCCCAGGAAGCCTAGGGGTCCCAGGGGACACCTCACCTTGGCCCCCAGGAGGACCAGCCCCACCACCGCCATTCCTCACCCTCATTTTGGGGGGCTCCACCTGAATTCCTGTCCACTCCCTCCCATGGTGTGGCTGGGGGACCAACGACACCACAGCAGCTGCTCCTCGGAGCACTCACTGTGTGTCAGGCGCTGAGCTGGCCTCTCCGTATCCCTATAAAAGCCTCATTCAACAGGAGGGGGATCTGAGCCCAAAGGCCCAAGGCTCAACAAGAACAGAGCTGACCTCAAACCTGACTGAAAGCCTGAGCTCCATGCACATCCTGCCGGCCTCCCAGGCCATAGGGAGCCGTCTCCTGCCCCCCCCGCCCCCATAGCATGCTCTCCCCTCCCCACCCCTGAGTGCCCGGTGCTCACCCAGGGATCTGCCGGCAAATCACCAGCAGGTCGTTGAAGAGGAAGAGGTAAATTTCCTGGAAGAGTTTCTTGGTCCGTAGGGTCCGGGAGGTCTTGGGGCCTGACATCTGCTGCAGCTCGCCCTGCTTCAGCAGCCAGCGGGAGTGGGAGATGATGGGCACCGACTGGGCGAAGGGGGGGAGTGTCAGACGGCTGTGCCGACGCCTGCCCGAGGCTCCCCCAGGGCCTTCACTGGAGCAATGAGCATGAGGACTAGTGTGTGAGGGCTGTGCGGGGCCCAGAACACACGCAGTGCCAGTGGGAGGAAGGGGCGAGTCCTAGGCAAACACGGAGGACAGGGTGTGTGTGTGTGTGTGTGTGTGTGTGTGTGTGTGTGTGTGTGTGATCCCCTCACCAGCCTCAGCCAGTGTGATGCAGAATCAGAGCAGGAGCCAAGTCCGGAGGGAGAGGAGAGAGCTGAGTTGTATGAGGTCCCGCTTCGTGGCTCAGGGCAGGCTCCTGGCACCTGCTCAGCCTGGCAGGTGGAGATACGTAGGGGTCTGCGAAGCCTTGTCTGCATCCTCAACTGGGGCTCAGCCCCCAAACCCAGCATGACCTCAGGGACCCTTGGTGGGCACTACATGTTCATGTGTCCACAGCACCAAACATGCAGGCCCCGAGGTTCACTGATGCCTGAATCTTTACGCAAAGCTGGGGAGAAGTTTGGTAACTTCCCTCCGAATTTCACATCTTCCAGCTTTAAGATTCCCTGGGCAACTCCCTTTCAGGTATTTGGTGTAAACACACACCCAGTAAATGAGAGCAGGTGGCTGCATGCTCCTGGCCCACCGTCTCTCAGAAGACAGTCTAGGCCCATGTGATGGCCTGGTGACAAGGGGCTGAGGGATGCCCTCCAGTTAGGGGCTCAGGGACGGCTTCTGGGAGGTGACACTGCCCTGAGACCAGCGACCCAGGCTCCAGACCAACCGGCCAGATGGGGGCACGCAGATGGGTGAGGGCTCACCTTGATCTTAAACTCCATCTTCTTCTGAATGCTGATCATCTGCTCTGTGCGGCTCATTTTCCGGACGCCCTCGTTGCATGCTTTTACCACCTGGGACGAAAAGCAGGACACATCAGGCCCCCTGTAGTCCACTGTCCCCGGTCACTTCCTGTGCCCACTCAGACCCCAGAGGGCTGAGCAACGCCGTGTCAGACAGCGCGCCACAGCTGAGGCCGAGCAGCCGTCCCAGTCAGGCTGGAGCCCCTTCTCTAGGCAAAGTGGGAAAACTTGTCAGGCTGTTAGAAAGCAAATTTAAACAATAAGATGCCCTTAGTCATTTGTCAGACTGGAAAAGACAAGGCTCCAGGCCGGCGAGGCGTGGGGACCGAGCCCTGTCACACACTGTGGGGGAGTGAGGGTCCCCCCTCCTTCCCAGGAGGCATTCCAGGCACCAAGAGGTCTAAAAACTGCATTTCCCGGGACTTCTGGGGGCCCATGGTGGAGAAACAACATTCTGCACTGGGTCACAGGTGTCTCGAACGGCCCAGCGCCCAGCAGGCACCAGGATTTGTGAATGAGGGCGGTGCCCGAAGATGCGAGGACCTGCAGGTGAACGAGAAAAACCAGCATCGACCGAAATGCCCACCAACTGGAACTGATTAGCACCAATATATCCGTATTTCTAAGTTCCCTAAAATCATTAAACACTGCAGTAACTTTACAAACGCACTAAAACGGAGAGCAAGGCTGGCTTGTAAGACACGATCCCCTTTTTGCCAAGAGCACGATGGTGTGTGTGTACGTGCCTGTTTGGGAAGAGGCTGGAAGGGCAGGCACCAGCGTGTCAGCAGTGGGTGTGGGTAGCTGGTGTGGTCTTTACCATCTTCTTGCTTACGAGCGCATGCTTTCCTGCTCATGTCTGAAATGTTTTGTATAAGCATCAGCTGCTTTTAAACATTAGACAAAAATCTTGGTGAAAAAAGTAGTTTATGAGAAATAGGAGTATAACTTTCGTTACAAGGACAAGGGAGAGGACAGCAGAGAAGAACTTAAGCAGTAGAAGGCGGTCTCTGACCGTAGGGAGACCCCCTGGGGCATGTGGGCCTCTCACGGGCCTCGTAGTCACTGGTCCCATCTTCTGTGACCCAGGGTGGCCAGCTGCCCCGAGGGGGCTGTAATAAACTCCCGTCTGATCAGGTATGTCCGTTCAGAGGTGAGCAGAGGGCCTGAAAGCTGCTGCCTGACCCAGAGGTCACTGCCCTCCCCACCCAGCCTGCTGCAGGCTCCCGCCTTCCCCACTAGCCTGGGATGAAGTGCTGTTTTCTGATATGCAAAGGGTACAATTGCCAGAAGGATTTGGGGGGCCAGTTGGTCTGAGAAGTGACACGAGGAGAGTTGTGAGAAACTGAAGCATAAGTAACTTCCATCTTGCATAAGAAAACTGTTTGAATTCTCTGCTATTGTTAGATAGCCCCTAGTCCTGTAAACTCTGTCATTCTAAACTGTCACTTTAAGACAGTCTGGTATTCTGTAAAATGACTTTGTTTTTTTTTAGTTCAAATAATAGAAAAAGATAAACTTAACTGTCTGACCTTGCAAGCTAGCCATCCAATGTAATAGACTAATACTGATAATTCTCATAGTCTTATGCCAAGTACAAACTCATTATGTATTCAAGGTTACAGCCATCTGTAACAATAACTCACACAGAACCCTTTGTAATATCTGCAAAGAGGCTCGAAAAGTATAAAAATGGGAAACTTCCTGTATGGTTTGCTCAGAGATTTGAAAAAAGACACCTCCCTCTGGGCCATGCACAATCAACGACTCTTAATTAATTGGTTCATTAAAGCGTCTTGTATCTCATCTGCTGATTTACGATACAACAAAACCACTGCATTAAGTTCCAAAGTCCTGGTGGCTCAGGGGGGCTTGGAACCACCACCAGCCACTCACTGAGGCTCTTCCTTTGACGGAGCTGCTGTGTCTGGCACAAGGAGTGGAAAGGACTTCCCAACACCCATGCTTATCCTCGGCGGGGTCACCGCATGACAGAGGGACCACCCCAGCCCACACAGCTGCCAAGAACTAGCCCGCAGCTCTAGCTGACACACTCGAGACAGCAGTTCAGACAAGAAGGAGCTACGTAGTCCAGAACCACGAGACTAGCACGTTCATCGGCTCCTCCCGCACAAGCTCTGCCCTGCCTGCAGCTGCCAGGAGGAAGTGCTCTCTCCAGGGTCAGGACCAGAGATGGTTTGTCCACTCCTGGGCGTGGCAGGGCCCCTGAGTCTTCTCAGAGCTAGGGCAGCTGCAGCTTGAGGGACAGGGAAGCTATGGAGGCAGGAGCTCCACCAGGCTCAGGAGAGCCAGACCAGTCTCTGAGAGTCACCGGAGGGAAGACACGGGAAACAGGCAAGGACAAGCATGGGGCCTCCCAGGGCCCTACATGCCTGCATGAGGGAGCTGACAAGGCACAGCGGGCCTGTGGGTGGCGCAGAGATCAGCATGGGGAGAGCGTTGGGCTGCTGCCGAGGTCACCCCGCACACCATCAAGAGTCGGGGTGGAGAAGGAAGACAGCGTGCTCTCTGCACAGGACACACCTGACCCAGGGGGCTCTTCTGGATTCCAAAACCAGATACTAAAATTAATATGCATTTTCCGAAGGACACACCGGCATGTGAGGGAGCAGGAGCAGGAAGGCACGTGTGGACGAGGAAGCAATTTATTGGGAAAAGCGGAGAGAAGGCATGCTCACCAGTTCCAGTTCTTTGTGGGCGTCCAAGGCAGTGCATTCACGCTCAGACCTCTCCTCCACTCTCTTCAGGATGTTCTGAGCACAGGAGAGTCAGCATGAGTTTTCATAATGGCCATTCCTCCCTCTCTGCTCCCGCCCTCCCTTTGCAGTGGCGGCCTCATTGCTGCACCAGCCCAAATAGCTTCATGTTGCTGCGGCATCCACGTACAAACAATCCTACCAGGTGACAACAGAGGGCAGAACCCTCAGCTGGGCCGAGGGCCAAGCATCCTGACTCAAAGCCTTGCCTGGCTCTAAACTGGTAACCACGAGTCAGTCTCCTATGAGGATTAACCCTGAGGGCCAATCCAGAGCCTGACACCTCCCTGCACAGCAAACATCAACGCAAGGGAGGTGACCAGGTGCTGGCGGGGAGGGACTAAGGTGATGCAGACTGAGGGGTGCTCCCTGCTCATGCAGGCACCAGGGGCTTCCCTCCCGCTCCTCTGGGATTTGAAGCCAAGTTGCAATAACCCCAAAGCTTTAACTTTGGTCTTATGGATCAAAACGTCTGTCTTCTAATTGTTAAATTTTCTTGAATTATCAAAAAATGATGCTCATATTGCCTTTACCTATGGATTACAGTTTTTGCTTTGCTGCCTCACAGTCCTGTGTCTATACTTTCTGACCAGCTTGGTCCCCTGAGGGGGTCGGGTGTGTCTGAGCACAGTCCTCCGCCAGCTGCCCTGTGCAATGGCTGTCTGAACAGCGCTGCTAACCACTCCGTTCCTTATCGACACTTGGATGGCAGCATGCCTTTTCACCCTTCACACAGTACTCAGCCTCTCTCTGAGACCAGGCCAGACCCAGATCTTTGCTGCCTCTGACGTCTCTCAGCCACACCGCCATGGCCTCTGTGTGGTTACCTGCCCAGGTCTGTCTGCAGCCAAGCCAGAGCCTGCAATCATTCCAAATGCTTCCTTGTACCCTCACCAACATGGAGCCACCAAACGTGGCATTAATGGTCCCTCTGTGCCCCAATCAGCATGGTTCAGGCTCCACCTCTTCCTGTGGAATAAAACTCCCACCCTGCGTGTGGCCTCGAACCTAGAGCTGTGCGGCTTCTCAGCCAGGTGCACGGGAGCTTCACGCTGGCTTTCTCCCCGTTCCTTCCTGGGCACGGTGTGTCCCAGCGCTGGGTCTCCGGTCCCTTTCTGTCCTTCCTTGACGATCTCACTATTAAATGCCATCTCCATGCCGAGAACTCCAGCCCCTACTTCTCCTTTTGACTCTAAACCTGAATGTTCAACTGCTCAAAGTCATCTCAAG